>CM067841.1:286043254-287293254 GCA_034509565.1 Triticum monococcum
GGTAACCCGAAGGTAAGCTTTCTCGTCAATTTCAAATGTCATAGGCTTATGCTTACGATCATATTGACTCTTTTGGCGAGATTGGGCTGTTTTCAATTTCTCACGAATAACGCGAACCTGCTCTTCTGCTTCCTGAATCATATCCGGGCCAAAGAGTTGTCTTTCCCCGGTTTCTGACCAGTTAAGAGGCGTTTGACATTTTCGTCCATAGAGAACTTCGAAGGGAGCCTTGCCCAAACTAGCTTGATAGCTATTGTTATAAGCAAACTCCGCGAATGGAAGGCATTTCTCCCAACTCATTCCGAACGAGATAACAGAAGCTCGGAGCATATCTTCCAGAATTTGATTGACTCGCTCTACTTGACCACTTGATTAAGGATGGAAGGCGGTGCTAAAGGAGAGATGAGTTCCCATAGCATTTTGGAAACTTTCCCAAAATCGAGAGGTGAAGAGACTTCCACGGTCTGAGTTAATTTCCAATGGGACACCATGAAGAGACACTATTCGGGAGATGTATAGGTCAGCTAGCTGGCTAGCGGTGATACTCTCACGAACAGGTAGAAAATGGGCTACTTTGGAAAGACGGTCGATCACGACGAAGATGGCATTATTCCCCCTCTTGGTCCTGGGAAACCCAGTGATGAAATCCATACTGATTTTGTCCCATTTCCATTCAGGAATAGCCAAAGGTTGAAGGGTGCCAGCAGGCCGTTGATGCTCTGCTTTAACACGACGACAAACGTCGCAATTAGCAATATATTGAGCGATTTCTCTCTTCATCCTAGTCCACCAAAACCTCTGGCGTAGGTCTTGATACATTTTAGTACTACCGGGATGAATGGTGAGAGGGGATTCATGAGCTTCCTTAAGGATCAGTCGCCTCAGGTTTCGCGCCTTCGGAACCACTAGGCGGTTCCCAAAGTATACAACACCTTGATCATCAATGGAGAAACAATTCACGACTCCTTTCTTAACGTTTCTCTTGATACGGGAAATTCCCGGATCTATCTTCTGTGCCTTGATGACCTGATCCGTAAGGGTAGGTTCCGCTACCAGGGTGGATAGGAATCCTTGAGGAACAATGTGAAGATTAAGCTTGCGAAATTCCTCATGGAGAAGTGGTTGACTTTGTTGTAACATCAGGATGTTACAGTAGGACTTACGACTTAGTGCATCGGCCATGACATTGGCCTTGCCAGGGGTGTAAGTTATTCCTAAGTCGTAATCCGAGATCAACTCGACCCAACGTCTTAGCCTGAGATTCAAATCTAGTTGGGTGAAGATATATTTCAAGCTTTGGTGATCGGTGAAGATCTCGCAACGATTACCGAGGAGGTAATGTCGCCAGGTTTTGAGTGCATGGACTACAGCTGCAAGCTCTAGATCATGTGTGGGATAATTTTCCTCATGTGGGTGTAATTGCCGTGAAGCATAGGCAATTACCTGACGATCTTGCATGAGTATGCAACCTAGTCCTTGTCGCGAGGCGTCGCAATAGATAATAAAGTCCTTGGAGAAATCTGGTGGTACCAGTACGGGAGCAGATGTCAGGCGTCTTTTTAGTTCCTGAAAACTGAACTCGCACTGTGGGGTCCACTCGAACCTTTTATCTTTCTTGAGGAGTTCAGTTAGAGGTTTAGCAACCTTGGAGAAATTCTCGACGAAGCGGCGGCAATAGCTCGCTAGGCCAAGGAAACTACGAACTTGCTTGACCGTTTCAGGTGGAGTCCAATCAAGGACGGCTTGAACTCGCTCGGGATTGACAGCAATACCCTTACCAGAGATTACATGGCCTAGATAGGTCACTTCTGACAACCAAAATTCACACTTGGAGAATTTGGCATAAAGGCGATGCTCTCGAAGTTTCATCAATACCAGCCTTAGATGTTCGGCATGTTCCTCTTCATTCTTGGAGTAGATGAGTATGTCATCGAGGTATACTACGACGAATTTGTCCAAGTACTCCATGAAAACCGAGTTCATTAACCGGGAGAAAGTGGCCGGGGCATTGGTTAAACCGAAGGACATGACGGTGTACTCGTATTGGCCATAACAAGTAACAAAAGCCGTTTTGGGAATGTCCCCGTTTCTGATTTTGATTTGATGGTAGCCCAACCTCAAATCCATCTTGGAGAAGACTGAGGATCCAGCAAGCTGATCATACAGGTCGTTGATCCTGGGAAGCGGGTATTTGTTCTTGATGGTGACAAGATTAACGGGTCGGTAATCCACAACCATTCGATCCGTTCCATCCTTCTTCTTGACGAAGAGGACGGGGCAAGCCCAAGGAGAGGAGCTAGGATGGATGAACCCTTTGTTCAAGGACTCATCGAGTTGGTTCTTAAGCTCGGCTAGTTCTAAGGGTGCCATCTTGTAGGGTCTTCTAGCAATTGGAACGGTTCCTGGAACAAGGTCTATCACAAACTCGACATCCCGGTCAGGTGGAACACCTGGCAGTTCTTCCGGAAACACATCCGGGAAGTCTCGGACTACCGGAACGTCCTCAAGGTCTGGAAGAGGGTTGGCATTGAGAGAGTAAAGTTGGCGCTTGGCCACTCGAGTTAAGACATTAACTGTCTTGCCCGAGGGATGAGTAAGTTGAACGGTTCTAGTGGCACAATCGATCTTGGCATAATGAGCCGACATCCAGTCCATACCCAAGATGATGTTTATGTCGGAGGACTTGAGAGCTATTAAAGATGCGAGGAAAACAAGCCTATCGACAAGAATTTCGTTCCCATGGCTTACCTTAGAAGTTTGCCATTTGGAACCCGGAGTTTGAATTACCATGGAAGTGGGCATGTCACAGAATGTCGTGTTATGCAACCGAGCATAATTCTCGGATATGAATGAATGAGATGCTCCAGTATCGAAAAGAACAGATGCCGGATGGCAGTTAACAAGGAGCGTACCAAGGACGACGTTGGGATCCTCATGAGCCTCTTCGGCTGAAACATAGTTGACATGGCCACGTGCAGTAGTGGCCGGCTTGGCGTAGAAAGTCTTTCCCGCGGGCTTACCACGGCCAACGGACTTTCCAGCTTGATTGGGGTTGTTCTGGGGACACTCTCGACTATAGTGACCCGGTTCTCCACACTTGAAGCATGTTACCACAGTGGGGCGTGGAGCAACATTAGCAGCGGGGCCACCATAGGGCTTGGGCGGTGCAAATTGCTGGTTGGGACGAGGCGCCTCAAAGGATGGCCTCGGGGTGAATCTGGGTGGCAGTGTGGTGCTTGGAATCCACACCCGGCGCTTCTGAGCTCCAGAGCCGGATGAAGACCCAAAATCACGAGAGTGCTTGCGTGAAGCGTCATAATCAGTCTGGCCTGTCTCAGCACTGATAGCTTTATTGACCAGCTTCTGGAAGGATGTGCACTCGTGCAGACGGAGATCGCGGCGAAGCTCAGGGCGAAGTCCCTTGCGGAACCTTGCCTGCTTCTTGGCGTCAGTAGAAACCTCTTCAGGAGCATAGCGTGCCAGGTTCCCAAATTCTCGGCTATATGCATCCACAGTCAACCTTCCTTGGGTGAAGTTGCAGAACTCCTCCCTCTTGCGATCCATGAGACCTTCCGGAATGTGATGTTCACGGAAAGCCTCGCTGAACTCAGCCCAGGTAGTGATTTGGCCGACCGGGCGCATAGCTTCGTAGTTTTCCCACCAATGGCTAGCGGGGCCCTCGAGATGATAAGCAGCATAGGTAACTTTGTCGGCTTCGGCTACGTTGGCAGAACGTAGCTTGTGGGTGATGCTGCGAAGCCAATCATCCGCGTCGAGGGGCTCAATGAAATGGTTAAACTTTGGTGGGTACAGCTTGATAAAGTCGTCGATTGACACCAGGTCATTTCGTGGGTGGCGTGCAGCGTTCTGCTCAATCCGCTCCAGCAGGCGGTTGGTCTCACGCTTGTTCCTTTCCGCCTCCAGCATCACTTCGGCCAGGGAAGGCGGGTGAGGCAAATTTTCACCTCTAGCTGCATTGGCTTCCCCCTGCTCCGGGGCAGCAGGGTTGCCGCGGGTGTTGACCATCCTAGGAGGAAAACAAGGCAACGGTTTAGACAAGGATGGCTCAAACTTAACAGGGAAGTGCAGAATGTAAAGGATAACACGGAATGCAGAGATGGTCATTCGTATGCCATGGTAATATAAAACTGCCATATATACACCAACGGTCATACTCGTCATACATAGTTTAGTACAAGCCCATGCTACAGTACAACTATGAAGGTAGACGTTACATCTCATCGGAGGCATTCCGAGTCCCTATACATTATTTGTCTACACCTCCGGAATCGATTACACACCAAGTCGTATTCCACAAGTCACACAGGACAGTGGGGATACAACTACTACAATACTAGTGGTACTACTACTAACTCAGATAGCTCCGTAGTAGTCCTCATAGAAGTCACCTCCATAGCCTGGAAGTTCAACGTGATCATCCAGAAACAGACGGTCCTGAGGAGCCTGTGGACCATAGGGGCTAGGATGAGGTCTTGGACCAACAAACGGTGGCCTGCGGGGACCAAGGGGTGGGGTGATGCCTCCCACATCACGCCAATCTACCATGTCTGGCAGAGCTGCTCTCACAGGATACAGATCCCTGGTATCCATACATCCAGCTTGCACCGCGGGTGCAAACCGAGTCAATGTGGCCCAATGCTCAGCACGGGTATTAAAGAGCTCCAGCCTCAAGGCCCGATTCTCTCGGTCCTTATCTTCGAGCATCTCAGCGGTGGTACGAGTTAATGAGTCCTCCTGAGTGGAGTCAGCATAGATAGCCTGAAGATACCCCTGCGCTCCCGGAAGTGAAGCTGGCATGTAACGGAAGTCAGTGTTCCGAAGCAGGCCAGTCCGGACTCGCAAGATGGTCATCATGGAGTAGGCAGCATCCTGCACAGCCATCTCAATGGTAACTCCGAGTCCATAGGAACAGTGAAGGGGCTCGGTAGATCCAGGATAGGAAGGAAATATCCTGACGGTGCTGAAATACTGGCTTTGATTAAAGTCGCGGAACTGCTCTTCAACAGTGTATTCGGGATACCAACGGTATCCTGTCTCGATCATGACCCGGACCAACATAGCAGTATGACCGGGCACGTCGAGGCACCTAGTCAGGCGAACCACTTGATTTTGAGAATGGTTGGCCATCTGAAAGCACAACCACAAGAAAAAGACATCAGAATTCCTAGGGAAAATTGGGCAGCATAACGGCTGTAAATGCTTAGAAAAAGATTTGAGACATCCACAACAGTTCACAATACCGCTCAACAGCATCATATCAAGGTTCTGATTCAAATAGCAACGTACTAAAATAGTAGAAACTGGACTGGAACTCGTAGCAATAATCCTATGAACTACTACGGATTAGTAACACGTGAACCTGATAGAAGAAGAGAGCCTAGTCCTTAACCCACGTTGAATGAGAAGAGAATGACTCAGATCAGAAGCATAGGGTAAAGGAGTAAAAGAACCTTACGTTCCCTCCCACAATCAATTCCCTTACATATAACTAAAGCATTTCTAGACTCGACATCGACCAGTTTGGCTGAACGAACCTACAGGCAGTCCGGCTCTGATACCAACGCTGTCAGGACCCCGATTCCAGGCCACATCGATCTAGCCGGTAACACCTCATATCACTTTGCGGCCTCACGCACGGTATCCCACGGGTGGCGCCTTACCATGGCCCGAGACCGTTTGCGCCTTTTGGCTCGCGTATATGACAATGTCGCTAGCATCCATATGACCGAGAACCCGGGCCGACATGGCTAGTCGTGAACCCAAAGCGGCACAGACCTATGGAGACAGGCATACATGAATCACATCGAACATGTCGGTCATCAACGAGTGGTTCCGGGCTGTAGCACTGGGCTAACAGGACTCCGGGGATCCCGGGCTGTAGCAGGCTAGACAGGACTCCGAAGATCACCACGTGACATTTCCCCGAAGGGACAGACATAGGGACGAAGTGAAACACATGCCGGCCAGTCAAGTGTCTTGAACAGTAGTGCTGGGCTAGCAGGACTCCGGTGAACCGGGCTGTAGCGGACTACTATGGCTCGAGGAGCACTAGACTACATTTCCCCATAAGAAAGGCTGCGAAGGACAAACAACTAGATTGTCGGATCCCACTCATACCAAGCATTTCAATCATACACACAATATGCCCGATATGAGTACATACAACATGGCATCACAACAAAACTCTACAACTCAAGTACTTTATTTAAAGGCTCCAGGGAGCCATACATAACATATCCATACAGGTAGGGGTCACACGACCCGACACTCAAGTCATACAGTCATACAAGCACATGCGGAAGCAACTAGTCTGAGTACAGACTCTAGAAAGAAAGAAGGCTTCTCGAAGCCTATCTATCTACATAGGGCCCTCCATGGCCTGGATCACCACCTGGGTGGCTAGTCACTCGTCGACGTCAAGGTCTACGTAAAACCCATCGGAGGGGGCAGTGTTGTCGTCTGAAAACAATAAATAAGCAAACATGAGTACAAAGGTACTCAGCAAGTCTTACATCAGAACCTACTATACATGCTCATTCTCAAGAAGGTGGTGGGGTTTATGCAGCAAGCCAGCTTTTACTCTTGGCTAAGCTATCCTACGGAATCTTTTAGCAAAATAGTTTTTGCACATGAGTCCACTACTCACCAACACAATACTCCACCGTGGATCCTCCCTCGTAACCTGCGAGAGGGCCATCCTCGGTACTCACACTTATCTTGAGTCTTTGAGTATTATCCATTAACTTGTCTATGAACTGTATATGCAATCAAGTAGTCCTTTACCGCGGACGCGGCTATTCGAATAGTTTTATACCCTGCAGGGGTGTACTTCGTCATACACGCTTTCACCGCTTACCGCCGTCTACACGACATGTACTCGGCAACCTTCAAGCGGAAGCCCAGCGAGGGTGTCGGCCACGGCCTACCTAAACACCTAAGCCCATAGTCCAGGTTATCGCCTATCCAGGTTCCATCCGCAGGGAGTCCGGCCGAGGTTTCCACATACGGCCCCGAACGATGTGAACAGGGTTCCCGAGACACCAAACGGGTGACTCGGTACACCGTGCCACGGTGTATCTACCGCAACGTAGCCCACCCCTAGGGTCAGCGCTACGCACGGCCGCCAACACATATCCTACAAACACCAGAAACTATTTGCAACTCCTGGACAGAGTACTAGGGTGGCTAAGAAGCCGAGAGGGTCCATTTGTTTCGGGCCCAATGTACGGTAGTAACTGCATCTTAAATCACACATACAGATCTCAGTTCTTATGGACGGCCTCAATGAAACAACCCACCATGTACTCCTACATGGCCTCTCATCGATACCTTTACCAAAACATGTTCAACACATCCCACATATTACTGGCACAAGCATTTCACTCTAGCCCATCACCCAGATGAACCAGACCTGACCCAACTCTAAGCATAGCAGGCATAGCAAGGTAGGAATCACAAAACATGGCTCAATCAACTCCTACACATGCTAGTGGGTTTCATCTAGTTACTGTGGCAATGACAGGTCATGCAGAGGATAAGAGTTCAGCTACCGTAGCACACAGCAGTTTGAATCGTGTTGTCTTAATGCAGTAAACAAGAGCAGGAGCGAGAACATGGGTTGTATCGGAATGATCAATGGTTGCTTGCCTGATGGAGTGGTAACGGGATACTGCCCTTCAGTTGGATACTCGTGAATATCCTCGGAGGCAGAACCTACCACGAAGAACACAACCGAGCACAATCAACACATGAAGATATGCAACAATATGATGCATGCTATGACATGGCAATATGGATGTGTCTTGAGCTAATGCAACTAGCTATGATTTAAATGAAGTTGGTTTGAGTACAAGATTCAAATTCCAACCCCATATATGATTATTTAAATGCCCTTTATTTGTTTTGTCCAAAACAGAGGACAAACATTGTTCAAACATGCATGAAAATGGTACAGATGGATTCCTTGAATTTTTCTGATAATTTTTCATATATAATTTGTCTCATTTGGAGTTATGGTTGAATTTCTATGAATTTTTGAAGTTTAGGCAATTTTCTGGAATTTTCTATATAAAATTAAATCTAGAAAAAGAGTTATTGCGTCAGCATGACATCACCCTGATGTCAGCAGGTCAACTGGGCGCCTCCAGGTCAAACCTGACCAGTGGGGTCCACTGGTCAGTGACAGTCTGAATCAGTTCGGTTTCTTGAGTCTCAACTACAAGCTGAAAGACATCGATCAGCTGTGCTACGACAAGAAGCGGAAGGACTACGGAAGTCCCTGGAGCATTCAGATGCATACTTTCTGGTGCAACAGCAAGCATTGGAGGATTTTAGCGCCAAACAGGACAAAGGTAATCAGCTTGGTAAGCTTATTGCCAGCATGGTGGATACCCAGGATAACGTTTCTTGAGCTCTTCTGAAGTTGTTTCAGTTATGCTCTTGTTTTGCTGCCGCGTTTATTTGCACTGGTGGACAATTTTGACGGGCAGTGTATATGATATGCTACTTTGTTCCCTATATTTGCACTGGTGGCGAACTTTGATGCCCAATGGATGTAATATGTGTAATAGCCGTGATAGCCTAGCATTAGTTGCTTGCTTATTTATTTCCTTGTTGTCTTGTTTATTTGTTTGCTTGTAGTCATTGCAGTTCTTTTTCCGCGGTTAACTAGTGGCTGCAATAACCCATTTTCTAAAACTAGGCCACAATAACCATGGGCTAATATTGACTGTAGTGACACTGGGCCTCCTACGGGCCATAGAAACAGTGGGCCTTCTACGGCCCGTAGAAACAGTAGGCCTTCTATGGGCCATAGAAACAATGGGCCTTCTACGGGCCATATCATCAATGGGCCTTATACGGTTCGTATGATCGATTGGCCAAACTTGGGCCAATAACATGCCGCATTATGGCCGTAAACGGGCTAGAGTTGGAATCGTCCGTTCATGGGCCGACCGTAACGGGCCATCGTTAATAGGCCGTATTTGATGACGCTATGAAAACGGCCCAACGTATTAACGAACCACAAACGGGCCAACTGTAACCACGGGCTGAATTTGGCCCACAAGCAGAAAATGATAGTAATGGGCCGTAAGTAAACGAATGCTGGAAATGAGCTCAAGAATAAATGGGTTCTGAGAAGGCCGAAAGATAACATGGGCTGGAAACGGCCCAATGAAATAACGGGCCATTAATGGGTATAAAGTGATACACTGTTCATTATGGGCCAGTTTCACCACGGGCCGTTAATGGGTGTAAAGTGATACACTGTTCATTATGGGCCAGTTTCACCACGGGCCGTTAATAGGCCAAGAGTTAAATAGGGCCTCATATGGGTGGTTGCGTTAGGCTCCTGGGGACGCGTTGAAGACGGTGGTGCGCTCGGACGTGGGCTTGCGCGGCCGTAGCCACGACGGCGTCGAGGGTCAACGGCGGCGAGCTTCGGGTGCTCGCGGGGCAATGGCTACGGGGCGAAATCGACGGCGTGGCTAAGGGGAAAAGGACCGGGAGCTCACAGCGGTGCCGTAGGGGTGGCTAGCGGGCTCGGGGGCGACCTTGATGGCGCGAATCAACGACGAGGAGCTCGGGCGGCCGAGGTTGAAGAAGAGCTCGAGGTCGACGATGCAGGGCTTCCGGCGGGGCGTGGTTCGGTGAGGGGGTCAAGGACGACGTTGCGGAGCTCGTGGGCACAACCGAGGGGCGAGGGGGTGGCTGTGGCCGTGGTGGTTCTCGTCGGCGGCGATGGCCGCGTTCTGTGGAAGAGAGGGGGAGAGCCAGAGGAGGGGATGAGCACGGGGGAGGGGAATGAGAGGGCCAGGGGGTGCGTGGCCGTCTCCGTGGCATTGGGAGGGAGCCCGGAAGCAGGAGGTGGCGCGCAGGGGGGGGGGGGAGGTGGCGCGCGCGCGTGCCGGCGAGCACCGGGCACACGCCCGCGTCCTTCTGTCCGAGGAGGGGGACGACAGGAGGCAGCGGGGTGGGCTGGGCCGCCAGTTGGAGATGGGCCAGGTAAGTGGCCCATGGCCTTTCCCTCTTTTTTTTGTGTTTTTCTATTTCTGTTATTCTGTTTTGATTTAGTTTAAATACTAAATCATTTTATAAAATACTGAAAATATTTATGGACACTTACTGAAATATTTCAGTGGCCCAAAAATAGTTCCAACATTATTTGAGCATTTGAATTATTTAATAGTATTTAAATGCCCAAATTCAAATATTTATGAATTAAATCAATGCCCCTTTTGTTGACCTAAAATTATATGCACCATTTTTCCCAAGGGTTCTAACCCAAGGCAAAGAGGGTGAACATTTTTGAAGGGCATTTCAGGTTCATTGAATTTATTTTTAGTAAACCCTAGTTGATTTCAGGGGGGGGGGTGCTGGGGGTTCTGCTTTCCCCATTTCAATTTTCTGATGAAGGTAAACATGATGCACACTCTAATGCATAATCTAGCTAGGGTGTGACAACTCACCCCCACTCAATAGAATCTCGTCCCGAGATTTAGGATCATCTGGGAAGAAGGTGGGGTACTCGAGTCGAGGACGATCCTCCCTTTCCCAAGTGGCTTCTTCTTCGGAATGGTGTGACCATTGAACCTTGAGAAACTTGATATTATGACGTCGAGTGGTACGCTCGGCTTGATCAAGGATACGAACGGGGTATTCCCGATAAGAAAGGTTATCTTGTAAATCAAGCGTTTCGTGGTCCACTCCACGGATAGGATCCGCGAAGCAACGCCTGAGTTGCGAAACGTGGAAGACATCGTGAACTCTGGAAAGATGCGGAGGTAGTTCCAATTGGTAGGCAACTTCTCCTCGTTTGGCAAGAATGCGAAAGGGTCCAATGTAACGAGGAGCCAATTTGCCTTTGATACCGAAGCGATGGGTTCCCTTTAACGGGGTAACCCGAAGGTAAGCTTTCTCGTCAATTTCAAATGTCATAGGCTTATGCTTACGATCATATTGACTCTTTTGGCGAGATTGGGCTGTTTTCAATTTCTCACGAATAACGCGAACCTGCTCTTCTGCTTCCTGAATCATATCCGGGCCAAAGAGTTGTCTTTCCCCGGTTTCTGACCAGTTAAGAGGCGTTTGACATTTTCGTCCATAGAGAACTTCGAAGGGAGCCTTGCCCAAACTAGCTTGATAGCTATTGTTATAAGCAAACTCCGCGAATGGAAGGCATTTCTCCCAACTCATTCCGAACGAGATAACAGAAGCTCGGAGCATATCTTCCAGAATTTGATTGACTCGCTCTACTTGACCACTTGATTAAGGATGGAAGGCGGTGCTAAAGGAGAGATGAGTTCCCATAGCATTTTGGAAACTTTCCCAAAATCGAGAGGTGAAGAGACTTCCACGGTCTGAGTTAATTTCCAATGGGACACCATGAAGAGACACTATTCGGGAGATGTATAGGTCAGCTAGCTGGCTAGCGGTGATACTCTCACGAACAGGTAGAAAATGGGCTACTTTGGAAAGACGGTCGATCACGACGAAGATGGCATTATTCCCCCTCTTGGTCCTGGGAAACCCAGTGATGAAATCCATACTGATTTTGTCCCATTTCCATTCAGGAATAGCCAAAGGTTGAAGGGTGCCAGCAGGCCGTTGATGCTCTGCTTTAACACGACGACAAACGTCGCAATTAGCAATATATTGAGCGATTTCTCTCTTCATCCTAGTCCACCAAAACCTCTGGCGTAGGTCTTGATACATTTTAGTACTACCGGGATGAATGGTGAGAGGGGATTCATGAGCTTCCTTAAGGATCAGTCGCCTCAGGTTTCGCGCCTTCGGAACCACTAGGCGGTTCCCAAAGTATACAACACCTTGATCATCAATGGAGAAACAATTCACGACTCCTTTCTTAACGTTTCTCTTGATACGGGAAATTCCCGGATCTATCTTCTGTGCCTTGATGACCTGATCCGTAAGGGTAGGTTCCGCTACCAGGGTGGATAGGAATCCTTGAGGAACAATGTGAAGATTAAGCTTGCGAAATTCCTCATGGAGAAGTGGTTGACTTTGTTGTAACATCAGGATGTTACAGTAGGACTTACGACTTAGTGCATCGGCCATGACATTGGCCTTGCCAGGGGTGTAAGTTATTCCTAAGTCGTAATCCGAGATCAACTCGACCCAACGTCTTAGCCTGAGATTCAAATCTGGTTGGGTGAAGATATATTTCAAGCTTTGGTGATCGGTGAAGATCTCGCAACGATTACCGAGGAGGTAATGTCGCCAGGTTTTGAGTGCATGGACTACAGCTGCAAGCTCTAGATCATGTGTGGGATAATTTTCCTCATGTGGGTGTAATTGCCGTGAAGCATAGGCAATTACCTGACGATCTTGCATGAGTATGCAACCTAGTCCTTGTCGCGAGGCGTCGCAATAGATAATAAAGTCCTTGGAGAAATCTGGTGGTACCAGTACGGGAGCAGATGTCAGGCGTCTTTTTAGTTCCTGAAAACTGAACTCGCACTGTGGGGTCCACTCGAACCTTTTATCTTTCTTGAGGAGTTCAGTTAGAGGTTTAGCAACCTTGGAGAAATTCTCGACGAAGCGGCGGCAATAGCTCGCTAGGCCAAGGAAACTCCGAACTTGCTTGACCGTTTCAGGTGGAGTCCAATCAAGGATGGCTTGAACTCGCTCGGGATTGACAGAAATACCCTTACCAGAGATTACATGGCCTAGATAGGTCACTTCTGACAACCAAAATTCACACTTGGAGAATTTGGCATAAAGGCGATGCTCTCGAAGTTTCATCAATACCAGCCTTAGATGTTCGGCATGTTCCTCTTCATTCTTGGAGTAGATGAGTATGTCATCGAGGTATACTACGACGAATTTGTCCAAGTACTCCATGAAAACCGAGTTCATTAACCGGGAGAAAGTGGCCGGGGCATTGGTTAAACCGAAGGACATGACGGTGTACTCGTATTGGCCATAACGAGTAACAAAAGCCGTTTTGGGAATGTCCCCGTTTCTGATTTTGATTTGATGGTAGCCCAACCTCAAATCCATCTTGGAGAAGACTGAGGATCCAGCAAGCTGATCATATAGGTCGTTGATCCTGGGAAGCGGGTATTTGTTCTTGATGGTGACCAGATTAACGGGTCGGTAATCCACAACCATTCGATCCGTTCCATCCTTCTTCTTGACGAAGAGGACGGGGCAAGCCCAAGGAGAGGAGCTAGGACGGATGAACCCTTTGTTCAAGGACTCATCGAGTTGGTTCTTAAGCTCGGCTAGTTCTAAGGGTGCCATCTTGTAGGGTCTTCTAGCAATTGGAACGGTTCCTGGAACAAGGTCTATCACAAACTCGACATCCCGGTCAGGTGGAACACCTGGCAGTTCTTCCGGAAACACATCCGGGAAGTCTCGGACTACCGGAATGTCCTCAAGGTCTGGAAGAGGGTTGGCATTGAGAGAGTAAAGTTGGCGCTTGGCCACTCGAGTTAAGACATTAACTGTCTTGCCCGAGGGATGAGTAAGTTGAATGGTTCTAGTGGCACAATCGATCTTGGCATAATGAGCCGACATCCAGTCCATACCCAAGATGATGTTTATGTCGGAGGACTTGAGAGCTATTAAAGATGCGAGGAAAACAAGCCTATCGACAAGAATTTCGTTCCCATGGCTTACCTTAGAAGTTTGCCATTTGGAACCCAGAGTTTGAATTACCATGGAAGTGGGCATGTCACAGAATGTCGTGTTATGCAACCGAGCATAATTCTCGGATATGAATGAATGAGATGCTCCAGTATCGAAAAGAACAGATACCGGATGGCAGTTAACAAGGAGCGTACCAAGGACGACGTTGGGATCCTCATGAGCCTCTTCGGCTGAAACATAGTTGACATGGCCACGTGCAGTAGTGGCCGGCTTGGCGTAGAAAGTCTTTCCCGCGGGCTTACCACGGCCAACGGACTTTCCAGCTTGATTGGGGTTGTTCTGGGGACACTCTCGACAATAGTGACCCGGTTCTCCACACTTGAAGCATGTTACCACAGTGGGGCGTGGAGCAACATCAGCAGCGGGGCCACCATAGGGCTTGGGCGGTGCAAATTGCTGGTTGGGACGAGGCGCCTCAAAGGATGGCCTCGGGGTGAATCTGGGTGGCAGTGTGGTGCTTGGAATCCACACCCGGCGCTTCTGAGCTCCAGAGCCGGATGAACACCCAAAATCACGAGAGTGCTTGCGTGAAGCGTCATAATCAGTCTGGCCTGTCTCAGCACTGATAGCTTTATTGACCAGCTTCTGGAAGGATGTGCACTCGTGCAGACGGAGATCGCGGCGAAGCTCAGGGCTAAGTCCCTTGCGGAACCTTGCCTGCTTCTTGGCGTCAGTAGAAACCTCTTCAGGAGCATAGCGTGCCAGGTTCCCAAATTCTCGGCTATATGCATCCACAGTCAGCCTTCCTTGGGTGAAGTTGCAGAACTCCTCCCTCTTGCGATCCATGAGACCTTCCGGAATGTGATGTTCACGGAAAGCCTCGCTGAACTCAGCCCAGGTAGTGATTTGGTCGACCGGGCGCATAGCTTCGTAGTTTTCCCACCAATGGCTAGCGGGGCCCTCGAGATGATAAGCAGCATAGGTAACTTTGTCGGCTTCGGCTACGTTGGCAGAACGTAGCTTGTGGGTGATGCTGCGAAGCCAATCATCCGCGTCGAGGGGCTCAATGGAATGGTTAAACTTTGGTGGGTACAGCTTGATAAAGTCGTTGATTGACACCAGGTCATTTCGTGGGTGGCGTGCAGCGTTCTGCTCAATCCGCTCCAGTAGGCGGTTGGTCTCACGCTTGTTCCTTTCCGCCTCCAGCATCACTTCGGCCAGGGAAGGCGGGTGAGGCAAATTTTCACCTCTAGCTGCATTGGCTTCCCCCTGCTCCGGGGCAGCAGGGTTGCCGCGGGTGTTGACCATCCTAGGAGGAAAACAAGGCAACGGTTTAGACAAGGATGGCTCAAACTTAACAGGGAAGTGCAGAATGTAAAGGATAACACGGAATGCAGAGATGGTCATTCGTATGCCATGGTAATATAAAACTGCCATATATACACCAACGGTCATACTCGTCATACATAGTTTAGTACAAGCCCATGCTACAGTACAACTATGAAGGTAGACGTTACATCTCATCGGAGGCATTCCGAGTCCCTATACATTATTTGTCTACACCTCCGGAATCGATTACACACCAAGTCGTATTCCACAAGTCACACAGGACAGTGGGGATACAACTACTACAATACTAGTGGTACTACTACTAACTCAGATAGCTCCGTAGTAGTCCTCATAGAAGTCACCTCCATAGCCTGGAAGTTCAACGTGATCATCCAGAAACAGACGGTCCTGAGGAGCCTGTGGACCATAGGGGCTAGGATGAGGTCTTGGACCAACAAACGGTGGCCTGCGGGGACCAAGGGGTGGGGTGATGCCTCCCACATCACGCCAATCTACCATGTCTGGCAGAGCTGCTCTCACAGGATACAGATCCCTGGTATCCATACATCCAGCTTGCACTGCGGGTGCAAACCGAGTCAATGTGGCCCAATGCTCAGCACGGGTATTAAAGAGCTCCAGCCTCAAGGCCCGATTCTCTCGGTCCTTATCTTCGAGCATCTCAGCGGTGGTACGAGTTAATGAGTCCTCCTGAGTGGAGTCAGCATAGATAGCCTGAAGATACCCCTGCGCTCCCGGAAGTGAAGCTGGCATGTAACGGAAGTCAGTGTTCCGAAGCAGGCCAGTCCGGACTCGCAAGATGGTCATCATGGAGTAGGCAGCATCCTGCACAGCCATCTCAATGGTAACTCCGAGTCCATAGGAACAGTGAAGGGGCTCGGTAGATCCAGGATAGGAAGGAAATATCCTGACGGTGCAGAAATACTGGCTTTGATTAAAGTCGCGGAATTGCTCTTCAACAGTGTATTCGGGATACCAACGGTATCCTGTCTCGATCATGACCCGGACCAACATAGCAGTATGACCGGGCACGTCGAGGCACCTAGTCAGGCGAACCACTTGATTTTGAGAATGGTTGGCCATCTGAAAGCACAACCACAAGACAAAGACATCAGAATTCCTAGGGAAAATTGGGCAGCATAACGGCTGTAAATGCTCAGAAAAAGATTTGAGACATCCACAACAGTTCACAATACCGCTCAACAGCATCATATCAAGGTTCTGATTCAAATAGCAACGTACTAAAATAGTAGAAACTGGACTGGAACTCGTAGCAATAATCCTATGAACAACTACGGATTAGTAACACGTGAACCTGATAGAAGAAGAGAGCCTAGTCCTTAACCCACGTTGAATGAGAAGAGAATGACTCAGATCAGAAGCATAGGGTAAAGGAGTAAAAGAACCTTACGTTCCCTCCCACAATCAATTCCCTTACATATAACTAAAGCATTTCTAGACTCGACATCGACCAGTTTGGCTGAACGAACCTACAGGCAGTCCGGCTCTGATACCAATGCTGTCAGGACCCCGATTCCAGGCCACATCGATCTAGCCGGTAACACCTCATATCACTTTGCGGCCTCACGCACGGTATCCCACGGGTGGCGCCTTACCATGGCCCGGGACCGTTTGCGCCTTTTGGCTCGCGTATATGACAATGTCGCTAGCATCCATATGACCGAGAACCCGGGCCGACATGGCTAGTCGTGAACCCAAAGCGGCACAGACCTATGGAGACAGGCATACATGAATCACATCGAACATGTCGGTCATCAACGAGTGGTTCCGGGCTATAGCACTGGGCTAACAGGACTCCGGGGATCCCGGGCTGTAGCAGGCTAGACAGGACTCCGGAGATCACCGCGTGACATTTCCCCGAAGGGACAGACATAGGGACGAAGTGAAACACATGCCGGCCAGTCAAGTGTCTTGAACAGTAGTGCTGGGCTAGCAGGACTCCGGTGAACCGGGCTGTAGCGGACTACTATGGCTCGAGGAGCACTAGACTACATTTCCCCATAAGAAAGGCTGCGAAGGACAAACAACTAGATTGTCGGATCCCACTCATACCAAGCATTTCAATCATACACACAATATGCCCGATATGAGTACATACAACATGGCATCACAACAAAACTCTACAACTCAAGTACTTTATTTAAAGGCTCCAGGGAGCCATACATAACATATCCATACAGGTAGGGGTCACACGACCCGACACTCAAGTCATACAGTCATACAAGCACATGCGGAAGCAACTAGTCTGAGTACAGACTCTAGAAAGAAAGAAGGCTTCTCGAAGCCTATCTATCTACATAGGGCCCTCCATGGCCTGGATCACCACCTGGGTGGCTAGTCACTCGTCGACGTCAAGGTCTACGTAAAACCCATCGGAGGGGGCAGTGTTGTCGTCTGAAAACAATAAATAAGCAAACATGAGTACAAAGGTACTCAGCAAGTCTTACATCAGAACCTACTATACATGCTCATTCTCAAGAAGGTGGTGGGGTTTATGCAGCAAGCCAGCTTTTACTCTTGGCTAAGCTATCCTACGGAATCTTTTAGCAAAATAGTTTTCGCACACGAGTCCACTACTCACCAACACAATACTCCACCGTGGATCCTCCCTCGTAACCTGCGAGAGGGCCATCCTCGGTACTCACACTTATCTTGAGTCTTTTAGTAGTATCCATTAACTTGTCTATGAACTGTATATGCAATCAAGTAGTCCTTTACCGCGGACGCGACTATTCGAATAGTTTTATACCCTGCAGGGGTGTACTTCGTCATACACGCTTTCACCGCTTACCGCCGTCTACACGACATGTACTCGGCAACCTTCAAGCGGAAGCCCAGCGAGGGTGTCGGCCACGGCCTACCTAAACACCTAAGCCCATAGTCCAGGTTATCGCCTATCCAGGTTCCATCCGCAGGGAGTCCGGCCGAGGTTTCCACATACGGCCCCGAACGATGTGAACAGGGTTCCCGAGACACCAAACGGGTGACTCGGTACACCGTGCCACGGTGTATCTACCGCAACGTAGCCCACCCCTAGGGTCAGCGCTACGCACGGCCGCCAACACATATCCTACAAACACCAGAAACTATTTGCAACTCCTGGACAGAGTACTAGGGTGGCTAAGAAGCCGAGAGGGTCCATTTGTTTCGGGCCCAATGTACGGTAGTAACTGCATCTTAAATCACACATACAGATCTCAGTTCTTATGGACGGCCTCAATGAAACAACCCACCATGTACTCCTACATGGCCTCTCATCGATACCTTTACCAAAACATGTTCAACACATCCCACATATTACTGGCACAAGCATTTCACTCTAGCCCATCACCCAGATGAACCAGACCTGACCCAACTCTAAGCATAGCAGGCATAGCAAGGTAGGAATCACAAAACATGGCTCAATCAACTCCTACACATGCTAGTGGGTTTCATCTAGTTACTGTGGCAATGACAGGTCATGCAGAGGATAAGAGTTCAGCTACCGTAGCACACAGCAGTTTGAATCGTGTTGTCTTAATGCAGTAAACAAGAGCAGGAGCGAGAACATGGGTTGTATCGGAATGATCAATGGTTGCTTGCCTGATGGAGCGGTAACGGGATACTGCCCTTCAGTTGGATACTCGTGAATATCCTCGGAGGCAGAACCTACCACGAAGAACACAACCGAGCACAATCAACACATGAAGATATGCAACAATATGATGCATGCTATGACATGGCAATATGGATGTGTCTTGAGCTAATGCAACTAGCTATGATTTAAATGAAGTTGGTTTGAGTACAAGATTCAAATTCCAACCCCATATATGATTATTTAAATGCCCTTTATTTGTTTTGTCCAAAACAGAGGACAAACATTGTTCAAACATGCATGAAAATGGTACAGATGGATTCCTTGAATTTTTCTGATAATTTTTCATATATAATTTGTCTCATTTGGAGTTATGGTTGAATTTCTATGAATTTTTGAAGTTTAGGCAATTTTCTGGAATTTTCTATATAAAATTAAATCTAGAAAAAGAGTTATTGCGTCAGCATGACATCACCCTGATGTCAGCAGGTCAACTGGGCGCCTCCAGGTCAAACCTGACCAGTGGGGTCCACTGGTCAGTGACAGTCTGAATCAGTTCGGTTTCTTGAGTCTCAACTACAAGCTGAAAGACATCGATCAGCTGTGCTACGACAAGAAGCGGAAGGACTACGGAAGTCCCTGGAGCATTCAGATGCATACTTTCTGGTGCAACAGCAAGCATTGGAGGATTTTAGCGCCAAACAGGACAAAGGTAATCAGCTTGGTAAGCTTATTGCCAGCATGGTGGATACCCAGGATAACGTTTCTTGAGCTCTTCTGAAGTTGTTTCAGTTATGCTCTTGTTTTGCTGCCGCGTTTATTTGCACTGGTGGACAATTTTGACGGGCAGTGTATATGATATGCTACTTTGTTCCCTATATTTGCACTGGTGGCGAACTTTGATGCCCAATGGATGTAATATGTGTAATAGCCGTGATAGCCTAGCATTAGTTGCTTGCTTATTTATTTCCTTGTTGTCTTGTTTATTTGTTTGCTTGTAGTCATTGCAGTTCTTTTTCCGCGGTTAACTAGTGGCTGCAATAACCCATTTTCTAAAACTAGGCCACAATAACCATGGGCTAATATTGACTGTAGTGACACTGGGCCTCCTACGGGCCGTAGAAACAGTGGGCCTTCTACGGCCCGTAGAAACAGTAGGCCTTCTATGGGCCATAGAAACAATGGGCCTTCTACGGGCCATATCATCAATGGGCCTTATACGGTTCGTATGATCGATTGGCCAAACTTGGGCCAATAACATGCCGCATTATGGCCGTAAACGGGCTAGAGTTGGAATCGTCCGTTCATGGGCCGACCGTAACGGGCCATCGTTAATAGGCCGTATTTGATGACGCTATGAAAACGGCCCAACGTATTAACGGACCACAAACGGGCCAACTGTAACCACGGGCTGAATTTGGCCCACAAGCCGAAAATGATAGTAATGGGCCGTAAGTAAACGAATGCTGGAAATGAGCTCAAAAATAAATGGGTTCTGAGAAGGCCGAAAGATAACATGGGCTGGAAACGGCCCAATGAAATAACGGGCCATTAATGGGTATAAAGTGATACACTGTTCATTATGGGCCAGTTTCACCACGGGCCGTTAATGGGTCTAAAGTGATACACTGTTCATTATGGGCCAGTTTCACCACGGGCCGTTAATAGGCCAAGAGTTAAATAGGGCCTCATATGGGTGGTTGCGTTAGGCTCCTGGGGACGCGTTGAAGACGGTGGTGCGCTCGGACGTGGGCTTGCGCGGCCGTAGCCACGACGGCGTCGAGGCTCAACGGCGGCGAGCTTCGGGTGCTCGCGGGGCAATGGCTACGGGGCGAAATCGACGGCGTGGCTAAGGGGAAAAGGACCGGGAGCTCACAGCGGTGCCGTAGGGGTGGCTAGCGGGCTCGGGGGCGACCTTGATGGCGCGAATCAACAGCGAGGAGCTCGGGCGGCCGAGGTTGAAGAAGAGCTCGAGGTCGACGATGCAGGGCTTCCGGCGGGGCGTGGTTCGGTGAGGGGGTCGAGGACGACGTTGCGGAGCTCGTGGGCACAACCGAGGGGCGAGGGGGTGGCTGTGGCCGTGGTGGTTCTCGTCGGCGGCGACGGCCGCGTTCTGTGGAAGAGAGGGGGAGAGCCAGAGGAGGGGATGAGCACGGGGGAGGGGAATGAGAGGGCCAGGGGGTGCGTGGCCGTCTCCGTGGCATTGGGAGGGAGCCCGGAAGCAGGAGGTGGCACGCAGGGGGGGGGGGGGGGGAGGTGGCGCGCGCGCGTGCCGGCGAGCGCCGGGCACACGCCCGCGTCCTTCTGTCCGAGGAGGGGGACGACAGGAGGCAGCGGGGTGGGCTGGGCCGCCAGCTGGAGATGGGCCAGGTAAGTGGCCCATGGCCTTTCCCTCTTTTTTTTGTGTTTTTCTATTTCTGTTATTCTGTTTTGATTTAGTTTAAATACTAAATCATTTTATAAAATACTGAAAATATTTATGGACACTTACTGAAATATTTCAGTGGCCCAAAAATAGTTCCAACATTATTTGAGCATTTGAATTATTTAATAGTATTTAAATGCCCAAATTCAAATATTTATGAATTAAATCAATGCCCCTTTTGTTGACCTAAAATTATATGCACCATTTTTCCCAAGGGTTCTAACCCAAGGCAAAGAGGGTGAACATTTTTGAAGGGCATTTCAGGTTCATTGAATTTATTTTTAGTAAACCCTAGTTGATTTCAGGGGGGGGGGGGTGCTGGGGGTTCTGCTTTCCCCATTTCAATTTTCTGATGAAGGTAAACATGATGCACACTCTAATGCATAATCTAGCTAGGGTGTGACAACTCACCCCCACTCAATAGAATCTCGTCCCGAGATTTAGGATCATCTGGGAAGAAGGTGGGGTACTCGAGTCGAAGACGATCCTCCCTTTCCCAAGTGGCTTCTTCTTCGGAATGGTGTGACCATTGAACCTTGAGAAACTTGATATTATGACGTCGAGTGGTACGCTCGGCTTGATCAAGGATACGAACGGGGTATTCCCGATAAGAAAGGTTATCTTGTAAATCAAGCGTTTCGTGGTCCACTCCACGGATAGGATCCGCGAAGCAACGCCTGAGTTGCGAAACGTGGAAGACATCATGAACTCTGGAAAGATGCGGAGGTAGTTCCAATTGGTAGGCAACTTCTCCTCGTTTGGCAAGAATGCGAAAGGGTCCAATGTAACGAGGAGCCAATTTGCCTTTGATACCGAAGCGATGGGTTCCCTTTAACGGGGTAACCCGAAGGTAAGCTTTCTCGTCAATTTCAAATGTCATAGGCTTATGCTTACGATCATATTGACTCTTTTGGCGAGATTGGGCTGTTTTCAATTTCTCACGAATAACGCGAACCTGCTCTTCTGCTTCCTGAATCATATCCGGGCCAAAGAGTTGTCTTTCCCCGGTTTCTGACCAGTTAAGAGGCGTTTGACATTTTCGTCCATAGAGAACTTCGAAGGGAGCCTTGCCCAAACTAGCTTGATAGCTATTGTTATAAGCAAACTCCGCGAATGGAAGGCATTTCTCCCAACTCATTCCGAACGAGATAACAGAAGCTCGGAGCATATCTTCCAGAATTTGATTGACTCGCTCTACTTGACCACTTGATTAAGGATGGAAGGCGGTGCTAAAGGAGAGATGAGTTCCCATAGCATTTTGGAAACTTTCCCAAAATCGAGAGGTGAAGAGACTTCCACGGTCTGAGTTAATTTCCAATGGGACACCATGAAGAGACACTATTCGGGAGATGTATAGGTCAGCTAGCTGGCTAGCGGTGATACTCTCACGAACAGGTAGAAAATGGGCTACTTTGGCAAGACGGTCGATCACGACGAAGATGGCATTATTCCCCCTCTTGGTCCTGGGAAACCCAGTGATGAAATCCATACTGATTTTGTCCCATTTCCATTCAGGAATAGCCAAAGGTTGAAGGGTGCCAGCAGGCCGTTGATGCTCTGCTTTAACACGACGACAAACGTCGCAATTAGCAATATATTGAGCGATTTCTCTCTTCATCCTAGTCCACCAAAACCTCTGGCGTAGGTCTTGATACATTTTAGTACTACCGGGATGAATGGTGAGAGGGGATTCATGAGCTTCCTTAAGGATCAGTCGCCTCAGGTTTCGCGCCTTCGGAACCACTAGGCGGTTCCCAAAGTATACAACACCTTGATCATCAATGGAGAAACAATTCACGACTCCTTTCTTAACGTTTCTCTTGATACGGGAAATTCCCGGATCTATCTTCTGTGCCTTGATGACCTGATCCGTAAGGGTAGGTTCCGCTACCAGGGTGGATAGGAATCCTTGAGGAACAATGTGAAGATTAAGCTTGCGAAATTCCTCATGGAGAAGTGGTTGACTTTGTTGTAACATCAGGATGTTACAGTAGGACTTACGACTTAGTGCATCGGCCATGACATTGGCCTTGCCAGGGGTGTAAGTTATTCCTAAGTCGTAATCCGAGATCAACTCGACCCAACGTCTTAGCCTGAGATTCAAATCTGGTTGGGTGAAGATATATTTCAAGCTTTGGTGATCGGTGAAGATCTCGCAACGATTACCGAGGAGGTAATGTCGCCAGGTTTTGAGTGCATGGACTACAGCTGCAAGCTCTAGATCATGTGTGGGATAATTTTCCTCATGTGGGTGTAATTGCCGTGAAGCATAGGCAATTACCTGACGATCTTGCATGAGTATGCAACCTAGTCCTTGTCGCGAGGCGTCGCAATAGATAATAAAGTCCTTGGAGAAATCTGGTGGTACCAGTACGGGAGCAGATGTCAGGCGTCTTTTTAGTTCCTGAAAACTGAACTCGCACTGTGGGGTCCACTCGAACCTTTTATCTTTCTTGAGGAGTTCAGTTAGAGGTTTAGCAACCTTGGAGAAATTCTCGACGAAGCGGCGGCAATAGCTCGCTAGGCCAAGGAAACTCCGAACTTGCTTGACCGTTTCAGGTGGAGTCCAATCAAGGACGGCTTGAACTCGCTCGGGATTGACAGCAATACCCTTACCAGAGATTACATGGCCTAGATAGGTCACTTCTGACAACCAAAATTCACACTTGGAGAATTTGGCATAAAGGCGATGCTCTCGAAGTTTCATCAATACAAGCCTTAGATGTTCGGCATGTTCCTCTTCATTCTTGGAGTAGATGAGTATGTCATCGAGGTATACTACGACGAATTTGTCCAAGTACTACATGAAAACCGAGTTCATTAACCGGGAGAAAGTGGCCGGGGCATTGGTTAAACCGAAGGACATGACGGTGTACTCGTATTGGCCATAACAAGTAACAAAAGCCGTTTTGGGAATGTCCCCGTTTCTGATTTTGATTTGATGGTAGCCCAACCTCAAATCCATCTTGGAGAAGACTGAGGATCCAGCAAGCTGATCATACAGGTCGTTGATCCTGGGAAGCGGGTATTTGTTCTTGATGGTGACAAGATTAACGGGTCGGTAATCCACAACCATTCGATCCGTTCCATCCTTCTTCTTGACGAAGAGGACGGGGCAAGCCCAAGGAGAGGAGCTAGGATGGATGAACCCTTTGTTCAAGGACTCATCGAGTTGGTTCTTAAGCTCGGCTAGTTCTAAGGGTGCCATCTTGTAGGGTCTTCTAGCAATTGGAACGGTTCCTGGAACAAGGTCTATCACAAACTCGACATCCCGGTCAGGTGGAACACCTGGCAGTTCTTCCGGAAACACATCCGGGAAGTCTCGGACTACCGGAACGTCCTCAAGGTCTGGAAGAGGGTTGGCATTGAGAGAGTAAAGTTGGCGCTTGGCCACTCGAGTTAAGACATTAACTGTCTTGCCCGAGGGATGAGTAAGTTGAATGGTTCTAGTGGCACAATCGATCTTGGCATAATGAGCCGACATCCAGTCCATACCCAAGATGATGTTTATGTCGGAGGACTTGAGAGCTATTAAAGATGCAAGGAAAACAAGCCTATCGACAAGAATTTCGTTCCCATGGCTTACCATAGAAGTTTGCCATTTGGAACCCGGAGTTTGAATTACCATGGAAGTGGGCATGTCACAGAATGTCGTGTTATGCAACCAAGCATAATTCTCGGATATGAATGAATGAGATGCTCCAGTATCGAAAAGAACAGATGCCGGATGGCAGTTAACAAGGAGCGTACCAAGGACGACGTTGGGATCCTCATGAGCCTCTTCGGCTGAAACATAGTTGACATGGCCACGTGCAGTAGTGGCCGGCTTGGCGTAGAAAGTCTTTCCCGCGGGCTTACCACGGCCAACGGACTTTCCAGCTTGATTGGGGTTGTTCTGGGGACACTCTCGACTATAGTGACCCGGTTCTCCACACTTGAAGCATGTTACCACAGTGGGGCGTGGAGCAACATTAGCAGCGGGGCCACCATAGGGCTTGGGCGGTGCAAATTGCTGGTTGGGACGAGGCGCCTCAAAGGATGGCCTCGGGGTGAATCTGGGTGGCAGTGTGGTGCTTGGAATCCACACCCGGCGCTTCTGAGCTCCAGAGCCGGATGAAGACCCAAAATCACGAGAGTGCTTGCGTGAAGCGTCATAATCAGTCTGGCCTGTCTCAGCACTGATAGCTTTATTGACCAGCTTCTGGAAGGATGTGCACTCGTGCAGACGGAGATCGCGGCGAAGCTCAGGGCTAAGTCCCTTGCGGAACCTTGCCTGCTTCTTGGCGTCAGTAGAAACCTCTTCAGGAGCATAGCGTGCCAGGTTCCCAAATTCTCGGCTATATGCATCCACAGTCAGCCTTCCTTGGGTGAAGTTGCAGAACTCCTCCCTCTTGCGATCCATGAGACCTTCCGGAATGTGATGTTCACGGAAAGCCTCGCTGAACTCAGCCCAGGTAGTGATTTGGCCGACCGGGCGCATAGCTTCGTAGTTTTCCCACCAATGGCTAGCGGGGCCCTCGAGATGATAAGCAGCATAGGTAACTTTGTCGGCTTCGGCTACGTTGGCAGAACGTAGCTTGTGGGTGATGCTGCGAAGCCAATCATCCGCGTCGAGGGGCTCAACGGAATGGTTAAACTTTGGTGGGTACAGCTTGATAAAGTCGTTGATTGACACCAGGTCATTTCGTGGGTGGCGTGCAGTGTTCTGCTCAATCCGCTCCAGCAGGCGGTTGGTCTCACGCTTGTTCCTTTCCGCCTCCAGCATCACTTCGGCCAGGGAAGGCGGGTGAGGCAAATTTTCACCTCTAGCTGCATTGGCTTCCCCCTGCTCTGGGGCAGCAGGGTTGCCGCGGGTGTTGACCATCCTAGGAGGAAAACAAGGCAACGGTTTAGACAAGGATGGCTCAAACTTAACAGGGAAGTGCAGAATGTAAAGGATAACACGGAATGCGGAGATGGTCATTCGTATGCCATGGTAATATAAAACTGCCATATATACACCAACGGTCATACTCGTCATACATAGTTTAGTACAAGCCCATGCTACAGTACAACTATGAAGGTAGACGTTACATCTCATCGGAGGCATTCCGAGTCCCTATACATTATTTGTCTACACCTCCGGAATCGATTACACACCAAGTCGTATTCCACAAGTCACACAGGACAGTGGGGATACAACTACTACAATACTAGTGGTACTACTACTAACTCAGATAGCTCCGTAGTAGTCCTCATAGAAGTCACCTCCATAGCCTGGAAGTTCAACGTGATCATCCAGAAACAGACGGTCCTGAGGAGCCTGTGGACCATAGGGGCTAGGATGAGGTCTTGGACCAACAAACGGTGGCTTGCGGGGACCAAGGGGTGGGGTGATGCCTCCCACATCACGCCAATCTACCATGTCTGGCAGAGCTGCTCTCACAGGATACAGATCCCTGGTATCCATACATCCAGCTTGCACCGCGGGTGCAAACCGAGTCAATGTGGCCCAATGATCAACACGGGTATTAAAGAGCTCCAGCCTCAAGGCCCGATTCTCTCGGTCCTTATCTTTGAGCATCTCAGCGGTGGTACGAGTTAATGAGTCCTCCTGAGTGGAGTCAGCATAGATAGCCTGAAGATACCCCTGCGCTCCCGGAAGTGAAGCTGGCATGTAACGGAAGTCAGTGTTCCGAAGCAGGCCAGTCCGGACTTGCAAGATGGTCATCATGGAGTAGGCAGCATCCTGCACAGCCATCTCAATGGTAACTCCGAGTCCATAGGAACAGTGAAGGGGCTCGGTAGATCCAGGATAGGAAGGAAATATCCTGACGGTGCAGAAATACTGGCTTTGATTAAAGTCGCGGAACTGCTCTTCAACAGTGTATTCGGGATACCAACGGTATCCTGTCTCGATCATGACCCGGACCAACATAGCAGTATGACCGGGCACGTCGAGGCACCTAGTCAGGCGAACCACTTGATTTTGAGAATGGTTGGCCATCTGAAAGCACAACCACAAGACAAAGACATCAGAATTCCTAGGGAAAATTGGGCAGCATAACGGCTGTAAATGCTCAGAAAAAGATTTGAGACATCCACAACAGTTCACAATACCGCTCAACAGCATCATATCAAGGTTCTGATTCAAATAGCAACGTACTAAAATAGTAGAAACTGGACTGGAACTCGTAGCAATAATCCTATGAACTACTACGGATTAGTAACACATGAACCTGATAGAAGAAGAGAGCCTAGTCCTTAACCCACGTTGAATGAGAAGAGAATGACTCAGATCAGAAGCATAGGGTAAAGGAGTAAAAGAACCTTATGTTCCCTCCGACAATCAATTCCCTTACATATAACTAAAGCATTTCTAGACTCGACATCGACCAGTTTGGCTGAACGAACCTACAGGCAGTCCGGCTCTGATACCAACGCTGTCAGGACCCCGATTCCAGGCCACATCGATCTAGCCGGTAACACCTCATATCACTTTGCGGCCTCACGCACGGTATCCCACGGGTGGCGCCTTACCATGGCCCGGGACCGTTTGCGCCTTTTGGCTCGCGTATATGACAATGTCGCTAGCATCCATATGACCGAGAACCCGGGCCGACATGGCTAGTCGTGAACCCAAAGCGGCACAGACCTATGGAGACAGGCATACATGAATCACATCGAACATGTCGGTCATCAACGAGTGGTTCCGGACTGTAGCACTGGGCTAACAGGACTCCGGGGATCCCGGGCTGTAGCAGGCTAGACAGGACTCCGGAGATCACCGCGTGACATTTCCCCGAAGGGACAGACATAGGGACGAAGTGAAACACATGCCGGCCAGTCAAGTGTCTTGAACAGTAGTGCTGGGCTAGCAGGACTCCGGTGAACCGGGCTGTAGCGGACTACTATGGCTCGAGGAGCACTAGACTACATTTCCCCATAAGAAAGGCTGCGAAGGACAAACAACTAGATTGTCGGATCCCACTCATACCAAGCATTTCAATCATACACACAATATGCCCGATATGAGTACATACAACATGGCATCACAACAAAACTCTACAACTCAAGTACTTTATTTAAAGGCTCCAGGGAGCCATACATAACATATCCATACAGGTAGGGGTCACACGACCCGACACTCAAGTCATACAGTCATACAAGCACATGCGGAAGCAACTAGTCTGAGTACAGACTCTAGAAAGAAAGAAGGCTTCTCGAAGCCTATCTATCTACATAGGGCCCTCCATGGCCTGGATCACCACCTGGGTGGCTAGTCACTCGTCGACGTCAAGGTCTACGTAAAACCCATCGGAGGGGGCAGTGTTGTCGTCTGAAAACAATAAATAAGCAAACATGAGTACAAAGGTACTCAGCAAGTCTTACATCAGAACCTACTATACATGCTCATTCTCAAGAAGGTGGTGGGGTTTATGCAGCAAGCCAGCTTTTACTCTTGGCTAAGCTATCCTACGGAATCTTTTAGCAAAATAGTTTTCGCACACGAGTCCACTACTCACCAACACAATACTCCACCGTGGATCCTCCCTCGTAACCTGCGAGAGGGCCATCCTCGGTACTCACACTTATCTTGAGTCTTTTAGTAGTATCCATTAACTTGTCTATGAACTGTATATGCAATCAAGTAGTCCTTTACCGCGGACGCGACTATTCGAATAGTTTTATACCCTGCAGGGGTGTACTTCGTCATACACGCTTTCACCGCTTACCGCCGTCTACACGACATGTACTCGGCAACCTTCAAGCGGAAGCCCAGCGAGGGTGTCGGCCACGGCCTACCTAAACACCTAAGCCCATAGTCCAGGTTATCGCCTATCCAGGTTCCATCCGCAGGGAGTCCGGCCGAGGTTTCCACATACGGCCCCGAACGATGTGAACAGGGTTCCCGAGACACCAAACGGGTGACTCGGTACACCGTGCCACGGTGTATCTACCGCAACGTAGCCCACCCCTAGGGTCAGCGCTACGCACGGCCGCCAACACATATCCTACAAACACCAGAAACTATTTGCAACTCCTGGACAGAGTACTAGGGTGGCTAAGAAGCCGAGAGGGTCCATTTGTTTCGGGCCCAATGTACGGTAGTAACTGCATCTTAAATCACACATACAGATCTCAGTTCTTATGGATGGCCTCAATGAAACAACCCACCATGTACTCCTACATGGCCTCTCATCGATACCTTTACCAAAACATGTTCAACACATCCCACATATTACTGGCACAAGCATTTCACTCTAGCCCATCACCCAGATGAACCAGACCTGACCCAACTCTAAGCATAGCAGGCATAGCAAGGTAGGAATCACAAAACATGGCTCAATCAACTCCTACACATGCTAGTGGGTTTCATCTAGTTACTGTGGCAATGACAGGTCATGCAGAGGATAAGAGTTCAGCTACCGTAGCACACAGCAGTTTGAATCGTGTTGTCTTAATGCAGTAAACAAGAGCAGGAGCGAGAACATGGGTTGTATCGGAATGATCAATGGTTGCTTGCCTGATGGAGTGGTAACGGGATACTGCCCTTCAGTTGGATACTCGTGAATATCCTCGGAGGCAGAACCTACCACGAAGAACACAACCGAGCACAATCAACACATGACGATATGCAACAATATGATGCATGCTATGACATGGCAATATGGATGTGTCTTGAGCTAATGCAACTAGCTATGATTTAAATGAAGTTGGTTTGAGTACAAGATTCAAATTCCAACCCCATATATGATTATTTAAATGCCCTTTATTTGTTTTGTCCAAAACAGAGGACAAACATTGTTCAAACATGCATGAAAATGGTACAGATGGATTCCTTGAATTTTTCTGATAATTTTTCATATATAATTTGTCTCATTTGGAGTTATGGTTGAATTTCTATGAATTTTTGAAGTTTAGGCAATTTTCTGGAATTTTCTATATAAAATTAAATCTAGAAAAAGAGTTATTGCGTCAGCATGACATCACCCTGATGTCAGCAGGTCAACTGGGCGCCTCCAGGTCAAACCTGACCAGTGGGGTCCACTGGTCAGTGACAGTCTTAATCAGTTCGGTTTCTTGAGTCTCAACTACAAGCTGAAAGACATCGATCAGCTGTGCTACGACAAGAAGCGGAAGGACTACGGAAGTCCCTGGAGCATTCAGATGCATACTTTCTGGTGCAACAGCAAGCATTGGAGGATTTTAGCGCCAAACAGGACAAAGGTAATCAGCTTGGTAAGCTTATTGCCAGCATGGTGGATACCCAGGATAACGTTTCTTGAGCTCTTCTGAAGTTGTTTCAGTTATGCTCTTGTTTTGCTGCCGCGTTTATTTGCACTGGTGGACAATTTTGACGGGCAGTGTATATGATATGCTACTTTGTTCCCTATATTTGCACTGGTGGCGAACTTTGATGCCCAATGGATGTAATATGTGTAATAGCCGTGATAGCCTAGCATTAGTTGCTTGCTTATTTATTTCCTTGTTGTCTTGTTTATTTGTTTGCTTGTAGTCATTGTAGTTCTTTTTCCGCGGTTAACTAGTGGCTGCAATAACCCATTTTCTAAAACTAGGCCACAATAACCATGGGCTAATATTGACTGTAGTGACACTGGGCCTCCTACGGGCCGTAGAAACAGTGGGCCTTCTACGGCCCGTAGAAACAGTAGGCCTTCTATGGGCCATAGAAACAATGGGCCTTCTACGGGCCATATCATCAATGGGCCTTATACGATTCGTATGATCGATTGGCCAAACTTGGGCCAATAACATGCCGCATTATGGCCGTAAACGGGCTAGAGTTGGAATCGTCCGTTCATGGGCCGACCGTAACGGGCCATCGTTAATAGGCCGTATTTGATGACGCTATGAAAACGGCCCAACGTATTAACGGACCACAAACGGGCCAACTGTAACCACGGGCTGAATTTGGCCCACAAGCCGAAAATGATAGTAATGGGCCGTAAGTAAACGAATGCTGGAAATGAGCTCAAAAATAAATGGGTTCTGAGAAGGCCGAAAGATAACATGGGCTGGAAACGGCCCAATGAAATAACGGGCCATTAATGGGTATAAAGTGATACACTGTTCATTATGGGCCAGTTTCACCACGGGCCGTTAATGGGTGTAAAGTGATACACTGTTCATTATGGGCCAGTTTCACCACGGGCCGTTAATAGGCCAAGAGTTAAATAGGGCCTCATATGGGTGGTTGCGTTAGGCTCCTGGGGACGCGTTGAAGACGGTGGTGCGCTCGGACGTGGGCTTGCGCGGCCGTAGCCACGACGGCGTCGAGGCTCAACGGCGGCGAGCTTCGGGTGCTCGCGGGGCAATGGCTACGGGGCGAAATCGACGGCGTGGCTAAGGGGAAAAGGACCGGGAGCTCACAGCGGTGCCGTAGGGGTGGCTAGCGGGCTCGGGGGCGACCTTGATGGCGCGAATCAACAGCGAGGAGCTCGGGCGGCCGAGGTTGAAGAAGAGCTCGAGGTCGACGATGCAGGGCTTCCGGCGGGGCGTGGTTCGGTGAGGGGGTCGAGGACGACGTTGCGGAGCTCGTGGGCACAACCGAGGGGCGAGGGGGTGGCTGTGGCCGTGGTGGTTCTCGTCGGCGGCGACGGCCGCGTTCTGTGGAAGAGAGGGGGAGAGCCAGAGGAGGGGATGAGCACGGGGGAGGGGAATGAGAGGGCCAGGGGGTGCATGGCCGTCTCCGTGGCATTGGGAGGGAGCCCGGAAGCAGGAGGTGGCACGCAGGGGGGGGGGGAGGTGGCGCGCGCGCGTGCCGGCGAGCGCCGGGCACACGCCCGCGTCCTTCTGTCCGAGGAGGGGGACGACAGGAGGCAGCGGGGTGGGCTGGGCCGCCAGCTGGAGATGGGCCAGGTAAGTGGCCCATGGCCTTTCCCTCTTTTTTTTGTGTTTTTCTATTTCTGTTATTCTGTTTTGATTTAGTTTAAATACTAAATCATTTTATAAAATACTGAAAATATTTATGGACACTTACTGAAATATTTCAGTGGCCCAAAAATAGTTCCAACATTATTTGAGCATTTGAATTATTTAATAGTATTTAAATCCCCAAATTCAAATATTTATGAATTAAATCAATGCCCCTTTTGTTGACCTAAAATTATATGCACCATTTTTCCCAAGGGTTCTAACCCAAGGCAAAGAGGGTGAACATTTTTGAAGGGCATTTCAGGTTCATTGAATTTATTTTTAGTAAACCCTAGTTGATTTCAGGGGGGGGGGGGTGCTGGGGGTTCTGCTTTCCCCATTTCAATTTTCTGATGAAGGTAAACATGATGCACACTCTAATGCATAATCTAGCTAGGGTGTGACAACTCACCCCCACTCAATAGAATCTCGTCCCGAGATTTAGGATCATCTGGGAAGAAGGTGGGGTACTCGAGTCGAAGACGATCCTCCCTTTCCCAAGTGGCTTCTTCTTCGGAATGGTGTGACCATTGAACCTTGAGAAACTTGATATTATGACGTCGAGTGGTACGCTCGGCTTGATCAAGGATACGAACGGGGTATTCCCGATAAGAAAGGTTATCTTGTAAATCAAGCGTTTCGTGGTCCACTCCACGGATAGGATCCGCGAAGCAACGCCTGAGTTGCGAAACGTGGAAGACATCATGAACTCTGGAAAGATGCGGAGGTAGTTCCAATTGGTAGGCAACTTCTCCTCGTTTGGCAAGAATGCGAAAGGGTCCAATGTAACGAGGAGCCAATTTGCCTTTGATACCGAAGCGATGGGTTCCCTTTAACGGGGTAACCCGAAGGTAAGCTTTCTCGTCAATTTCAAATGTCATAGGCTTATGCTTACGATCATATTGACTCTTTTGGCGAGATTGGGCTGTTTTCAATTTCTCACGAATAACGCGAACCTGCTCTTCTGCTTCCTGAATCATATCCGGGCCAAAGAGTTGTCTTTCCCCGGTTTCTGACCAGTTAAGAGGCGTTTGACATTTTCGTCCATAGAGAACTTCGAAGGGAGCCTTGCCCAAACTAGCTTGATAGCTATTGTTATAAGCAAACTCCGCGAATGGAAGGCATTTCTCCCAACTCATTCCGAACGAGATAACAGAAGCTCGGAGCATATCTTCCAGAATTTGATTGACTCGCTCTACTTGACCACTTGATTAAGGATGGAAGGCGGTGCTAAAGGAGAGATGAGTTCCCATAGCATTTTGGAAACTTTCCCAAAATCTAGAGGTGAAGAGACTTCCACGGTCTGAGTTAATTTCCAATGGGACACCATGAAGAGACACTATTCGGGAGATGTATAGGTCAGCTAGCTGGCTAGCGGTGATACTCTCACGAACAGGTAGAAAATGGGCTACTTTGGCAAGACGGTCGATCACGACGAAGATGGCATTATTCCCCCTCTTGGTCCTGGGAAACCCAGTGATGAAATCCATACTGATTTTGTCCCATTTCCATTCAGGAATAGCCAAAGGTTGAAGGGTGCCAGCAGGCCGTTGATGCTCTGCTTTAACACGACGACAAACGTCGCAATTAGCAATATATTGAGCGATTTCTCTCTTCATCCTAGTCCACCAAAACCTCTGGCGTAGGTCTTGATACATTTTAGTACTACCGGGATGAATGGTGAGAGGGGATTCATGAGCTTCCTTAAGGATCAGTCGCCTCAGGTTTCGCGCCTTCGGAACCACTAGGCGGTTCCCAAAGTATACAACACCTTGATCATCAATGGAGAAACAATTCACGACTCCTTTCTTAACGTTTCTCTTGATACGGGAAATTCCCGGATCTATCTTCTGTGCCTTGATGACCTGATCCGTAAGGGTAGGTTCCGCTACCAGGGTGGATAGGAATCCTTGAGGAACAATGTGAAGATTAAGCTTGCGAAATTCCTCATGGAGAAGTGGTTGACTTTGTTGTAACATCAGGATGTTACAGTAGGACTTACGACTTAGTGCATCGGCCATGACATTGGCCTTGCCAGGGGTGTAAGTTATTCCTAAGTCGTAATCCGAGATCAACTCGACCCAACGTCTTAGCCTGAGATTCAAATCTGGTTGGGTGAAGATATATTTCAAGCTTTGGTGATCGGTGAAGATCTCGCAACGATTACCGAGGAGGTAATGTCGCCAGGTTTTGAGTGCATGGACTACAGCTGCAAGCTCTAGATCATGTGTGGGATAATTTTCCTCATGTGGGTGTAATTGCCGTGAAGCATAGGCAATTACCTGACGATCTTGCATGAGTATGCAACCTAGTCCTTGTCGCGAGGCGTCGCAATAGATAATAAAGTCCTTGGAGAAATCTGGTGGTACCAGTACGGGAGCAGATGTCAGGCGTCTTTTTAGTTCCTGAAAACTGAACTCGCACTGTGGGGTCCACTCGAACCTTTTATCTTTCTTGAGGAGTTCAGTTAGAGGTTTAGCAACCTTGGAGAAATTCTCGACGAAGCGGCGGCAATAGCTCGCTAGGCCAAGGAAACTCCGAACTTGCTTGACCGTTTCAGGTGGAGTCCAATCAAGGACGGCTTGAACTCGCTCGGGATTGACAGCAATACCCTTACCAGAGATTACATGGCCTAGATAGGTCACTTCTGACAACCAAAATTCACACTTGGAGAATTTGGCATAAAGGCGATGCTCTCGAAGTTTCATCAATACAAGCCTTAGATGTTCGGCATGTTCCTCTTCATTCTTGGAGTAGATGAGTATGTCATCGAGGTATACTACGACGAATTTGTCCAAGTACTACATGAAAACCGAGTTCATTAACCAGGAGAAAGTGGCCGGGGCATTGGTTAAACCGAAGGACATGACGGTGTACTCGTATTGGCCATAACAAGTAACAAAAGCCGTTTTGGGAATGTCCCCGTTTCTGATTTTGATTTGATGGTAGCCCAACCTCAAATCCATCTTGGAGAAGACTGAGGATCCAGCAAGCTGATCATACAGGTCGTTGATCCTGGGAAGCGGGTATTTGTTCTTGATGGTGACAAGATTAACGGGTCGGTAATCCACAACCATTCGATCCGTTCCATCCTTCTTCTTGACGAAGAGGACGGGGCAAGCCCAAGGAGAGGAGCTAGGATGGATGAACCCTTTGTTCAAGGACTCATCGAGTTGGTTCTTAAGCTCGGCTAGTTCTAAGGGTGCCATCTTGTAGGGTCTTCTAGCAATTGGAACGGTTCCTGGAACAAGGTCTATCACAAACTCGACATCCCGGTCAGGTGGAACACCTGGCAGTTCTTCCGGAAACACATCCGGGAAGTCTCGGACTACCGGAACGTCCTCAAGGTCTGGAAGAGGGTTGGCATTGAGAGAGTAAAGTTGGCGCTTGGCCACTCGAGTTAAGACATTAACTGTCTTGCCCGAGGGATGAGTAAGTTGAACGGTTCTAGTGGCACAATCGATCTTGGCATAATGAGCCGACATCCAGTCCATACCCAAGATGATGTTTATGTCGGAGGACTTGAGAGCTATTAAAGATGCGAGGAAAACAAGCCTATCGACAAGAATTTCGTTCCCATGGCTTACCTTAGAAGTTTGCCATTTGGAACCCGGAGTTTGAATTACCATGGAAGTGGGCATGTCACAGAATGTCGTGTTATGCAACCGAGCATAATTCTCGGATATGAATGAATGAGATGCTCCAGTATCGAAAAGAACAGATGCCGGATGGCAGTTAACAAGGAGCGTACCAAGGACGACGTTGGGATCCTCATGAGCCTCTTCGGCTGAAACATAGTTGACATGGCCACGTGCAGTAGTGGCCGGCTTGGCGTAGAAAGTCTTTCCCGCGGGCTTACCACGGCCAACGGACTTTCCAGCTTGATTGGGGTTGTTCTGGGGACACTCTCGACTATAGTGACCCGGTTCTCCACACTTGAAGCATGTTACCACAGTGGGGCGTGGAGCAACATTAGCAGCGGGGCCACCATAGGGCTTGGGCGGTGCAAATTGCTGGTTGGGACGAGGCGCCTCAAAGGATGGCCTCGGGGTGAATCTGGGTGGCAGTGTGGTGCTTGGAATCCACACCCGGCGCTTCTGAGCTCCAGAGCCGGATGAAGACCCAAAATCACGAGAGTGCTTGCGTGAAGCGTCATAATCAGTCTGGCCTGTCTCAGCACTGATAGCTTTATTGACCAGCTTCTGGAAGGATGTGCACTCGTGCAGACGGAGATCGCGGCGAAGCTCAGGGCTAAGTCCCTTGCGGAACCTTGCCTGCTTCTTGGCGTCAGTAGAAACCTCTTCAGGAGCATAGCGTGCCAGGTTCCCAAATTCTCGGCTATATGCATCCACAGTCAGCCTTCCTTGGGTGAAGTTGCAGAACTCCTCCCTCTTGCGATCCATGAGACCTTCCGGAATGTGATGTTCACGGAAAGCCTCGCTGAACTCAGCCCAGGTAGTGATTTGGCCGACCGGGCGCATAGCTTCGTAGTTTTCCCACCAATGGCTAGCGGGGCCCTCGAGATGATAAGCAGCATAGGTAACTTTGTCGGCTTCGGCTACGTTGGCAGAACGTAGCTTGTGGGTGATGCTGCGAAGCCAATCATCCGCGTCGAGGGGCTCAACGGAATGGTTAAACTTTGGTGGGTACAGCTTGATAAAGTCGTTGATTGACACCAGGTCATTTCGTGGGTGGCGTGCAGTGTTCTGCTCAATCCGCTCCAGCAGGCGGTTGGTCTCACGCTTGTTCCTTTCTGCCTCCAGCATCACTTCGGCCAGGGAAGGCGGGTGAGGCAAATTTTCACCTCTAGCTGCATTGGCTTCCCCCTGCTCCGGGGCAGCAGGGTTGCCGCGGGTGTTGACCATCCTAGGAGGAAAACAAGGCAACGGTTTAGACAAGGATGGCTCAAACTTAACAGGGAAGTGCAGAATGTAAAGGATAACACGGAATGCGAAGATGGTCATTCGTATGCCATGGTAATATAAAACTGCCATATATACACCAACGGTCATACTCGTCATACATAGTTTAGTACAAGCCCATGCTACAGTACAACTATGAAGGTAGACGTTACATCTCATCGGAGGCATTCCGAGTCCCTATACATTATTTGTCTACACCTCCGGAATCGATTACACACCAAGTCGTATTCCACAAGTCACACAGGACAGTGGGGATACAACTACTACAATACTAGTGGTACTACTACTAACTCAGATAGCTCCGTAGTAGTCCTCATAGAAGTCACCTCCATAGCCTGGAAGTTCAACGTGATCATCCAGAAACAGACGGTCCTGAGGAGCCTGTGGACCATAGGGGCTAGGATGAGGTCTTGGACCAACAAACGGTGGCTTGCGGGGACCAAGGGGTGGGGTGATGCCTCCCACATCACGCCAATCTACCATGTCTGGCAGAGCTGCTCTCACAGGATACAGATCCCTGGTATCCATACATCCAGCTTGCACCGCGGGTGCAAACCGAGTCAATGTGGCCCAATGATCAACACGGGTATTAAAGAGCTCCAGCCTCAAGGCCCGATTCTCTCGGTCCTTATCTTCGAGCATCTCAGCGGTGGTACGAGTTAATGAGTCCTCCTGAGTGGAGTCAGCATAGATAGCCTGAAGATACCCCTGCGCTCCCGGAAGTGAAGCTGGCATGTAACGGAAGTCAGTGTTCCGAAGCAGGCCAGTCCGGACTCGCAAGATGGTCATCATGGAGTAGGCAGCATCCTGCACAGCCATCTCAATGGTAACTCCGAGTCCATAGGAACAGTGAAGGGGCTCGGTAGATCCAGGATAGGAAGGAAATATCCTGACGGTGCAGAAATACTGGCTTTGATTAAAGTCGCGGAACTGCTCTTCAACAGTGTATTCGGGATACCAACGGTATCCTGTCTCGATCATGACCCGGACCAACATAGCAGTATGACCGGGCACGTCGAGGCACCTAGTCAGGCGAACCACTTGATTTTGAGAATGGTTGGCCATCTGAAAGCACAACCACAAGACAAAGACATCAGAATTCCTAGGGAAAATTGGGCAGCATAACGGCTGTAAATGCTCAGAAAAAGATTTGAGACATCCACAACAGTTCACAATACCGCTCAACAACATCATATCAAGGTTCTGATTCAAATAGCAACGTACTAAAATAGTAGAAACTGGACTGGAACTCGTAGCAATAATCCTATGAACTACTACGGATTAGTAACACGTGAACCTGATAGAAGAAGAGAGCCTAGTCCTTAACCCACGTTGAATGAGAAGAGAATGACTCAGATCAGAAGCATAGGGTAAAGGAGTAAAAGAACCTTACGTTCCCTCCCACAATCAATTCCCTTACATATAACTAAAGCATTTCTAGACTCGACATCGACCAGTTTGGCTGAACGAACCTACATGCAGTCCGGCTCTGATACCAACGCTGTCAGGACCCCGATTCCAGGCCACATCGATCTAGCCGGTAACACCTCATATCACTTTGTGGCCTCACGCACGGTATCCCACGGGTGGCGCCTTACCATGGCCCGGGACCGTTTGCGCCTTTTGGCTCGCGTATATGACAATGTCGCTAGCATCCATATGACCGAGAACCCGGGCCGACATGGCTAGTCGTGAACCCAAAGCGGCACAGACCTATGGAGACAGGCATACATGAATCACATCGAACATGTCGGTCATCAACGAGTGGTTCCGGGCTGTAGCACTGGGCTAACAGGACTCCGGGGATCCCGGGCTGTAGCAGGCTAGACAGGACTCCGGAGATCACCGCGTGACATTTCCCCGAAGGGACAGACATAGGGACGAAGTGAAACACATGCCGGCCAGTCAGGTGTCTTGAACAGTAGTGCTGGGCTAGCAGGACTCCGGTGAACCGGGCTGTAGCGGACTACTATGGCTCGAGGAGCACTAGACTACATTTCCCCATAAGAAAGGCTGCGAAGGACAAACAACTAGATTGTCGGATCCCACTCATACCAAGCATTTCAATCATACACACAATATGCCCGATATGAGTACATACAACATGGCATCACAACAAAACTCTACAACTCAAGTACTTTATTTAAAGGCTCCAGGGAGCCATACATAACATATCCATACAGGTAGGGGTCACACGACCCGACACTCAAGTCATACAGTCATACAAGCACATGCGGAAGCAACTAGTCTGAGTACAGACTCTAGAAAGAAAGAAGGCTTCTCGAAGCCTATCTATCTACATAGGGCCCTCCATGGCCTGGATCACCACCTGGGTGGCTAGTCACTCGTCGACGTCAAGGTCTACGTAAAACCCATCGGAGGGGGCAGTGTTGTCGTCTGAAAACAATAAATAAGCAAACATGAGTACAAAGGTACTCAGCAAGTCTTACATCAGAACCTACTATACATGCTCATTCTCAAGAAGGTGGTGGGGTTTATGCAGCAAGCCAGCTTTTACTCTTGGCTAAGCTATCCTACGGAATCTTTTAGCAAAATAGTTTTCGCACACGAGTCCACTACTCACCAACACAATACTCCACCGTAGATCCTCCCTCGTAACCTGCGAGAGGGCCATCCTCGGTACTCACACTTATCTTGAGTCTTTTAGTAGTATCCATTAACTTGTCTATGAACTGTATATGCAATCAAGTAGTCCTTTACCGCGGACGCGACTATTCGAATAGTTTTATACCCTGCAGGGGTGTACTTCGTCATACACGCTTTCACCGCTTACCGCCGTCTACACGACATGTACTCGGCAACCTTCAAGCGGAAGCCCAGCGAGGGTGTCGGCCACGGCCTACCTAAACACCTAAGCCCCTAGTCCAGGTTATCGCCTATCCAGGTTCCATCCGCAGGGAGTCCGGCCGAGGTTTCCACATACGGCCCCGAACGATGTGAACAGGGTTCCCGAGACACCAAACGGGTGACTCGGTACACCGTGCCACGGTGTATCTACCGCAACGTAGCCCACCCCTAGGGTCAGCGCTACGCACGGCCGCCAACACATATCCTACAAACACCAGAAACTATTTGCAACTCCTGGACAGAGTACTAGGGTGGCTAAGAAGCCGAGAGGGTCCATTTGTTTCGGGCCCAATGTACGGTAGTAACTGCATCTTAAATCACACATACAGATCTCAGTTCTTATGGACGGCCTCAATGAAACAACCCACCATGTACTCCTACATGGCCTCTCATCGATACCTTTACCAAAACATGTTCAACACATCCCACATATTACTGGCACAAGCATTTCACTCTAGCCCATCACCCAGATGAACCAGACCTGACCCAACTCTAAGCATAGCAGGCATAGCAAGGTAGGAATCACAAAACATGGCTCAATCAACTCCTACACATGCTAGTGGGTTTCATCTAGTTACTGTGGCAATGACAGGTCATGCAGAGGATAAGAGTTCAGCTACCGTAGCACACAGCAGTTTGAATCGTGTTGTCTTAATGCAGTAAACAAGAGCAGGAGCGAGAACATGGGTTGTATCGGAATGATCAATGGTTGCTTGCCTGATGGAGCGGTAACGGGATACTGCCCTTCAGTTGGATACTCGTGAATATCCTCGGAGGCAGAACCTACCACGAAGAACACAACCGAGCACAATCAACACATGACGATATGCAACAATATGATGCATGCTATGACATGGCAATATGGATGTGTCTTGAGCTAATGCAACTAGCTATGATTTAAATGAAGTTGGTTTGAGTACAAGATTCAAATTCCAACCCCATATATGATTATTTAAATGCCCTTTATTTGTTTTGTCCAAAACAGAGGACAAACATTGTTCAAACATGCATGAAAATGGTACAGATGGATTCCTTGAATTTTTCTGATAATTTTTCATATATAATTTGTCTCATTTGGAGTTATGGTTGAATTTCTATGAATTTTTGAAGTTTAGGCAATTTTCTGGAATTTTCTATATAAAATTAAATCTAGAAAAAGAGTTATTGCGTCAGCATGACATCACCCTGATGTTAGCAGGTCAACTGGGCGCCTCCAGGTCAAACCTGACTAGTGGGGTCCACTGGTCAGTGACAGTCTGAATCAGTTCGGTTTCTTGAGTCTCAACTACAAGCTGAAAGACATCGATCAGCTGTGCTACGACAAGAAGCGGAAGGACTACGGAAGTCCCTGGAGCATTCAGATGCATACTTTCTGGTGCAACATCAAGCATTGGAGGATTTTAGCGCCAAACAGGACAAAGGTAATCAGCTTGGTAAGCTTATTGCTAGCATGGTGGATACCCAGGATAACGTTTCTTGATCTCTTCTGAAGTTGTTTCAGTTATGCTCTTGTTTTGCTGCCGCGTTTATTTGCACTGGTGGACAATTTTGACGGGCAGTGTATATGATATGCTACTTTGTTCCCTATATTTGCACTGGTGGCGAACTTTGATGCCCAATGGATGTAATATGTGTAATAGCCGTGATAGCCTAGCATTAGTTGCTTGCTTATTTATTTCCTTGTTGTCTTGTTTATTTGTTTGCTTGTAGTCATTGCAGTTCTTTTTCCGCGGTTAACTAGTGGCTGCAATAACCCATTTTCTAAAACTAGGCCACAATAACCATGGGCTAATATTGACTGTAGTGACACTGGGCCTCCTACGGGCCGTAGAAACAGTGGGCCTTCTATGGCCCGTAGAAACAGTAGGCCTCCTATGGGCCATAGAAACAATGGGCCTTCTACGGGCCATATCATCAATGGGCCTTATACGGTTCGTATGATCGATTGGCCAAACTTGGGCCAATAACATGCCGCATTATGGCCGTAAACGGGCTAGAGTTGGAATCGTCCGTTCATGGGCCGACCGTAACGGGCCATCGTTAATAGGCCGTATTTGATGACGCTATGAAAACGGCCCAACGTATTAACGGACCACAAACGGGCCAACTGTAACCACGTGCTGAATTTGGCCCACAAGCAGAAAATGATAGTAATGGGCCGTAAGTAAACGAATGCTGGAAATGAGCTCAAGAATAAATGGGTTCTGAGAAGGCCGAAAGATAACATGGGCTGGAAACGGCCCAATGAAATAACGGGCCATTAATGGGTATAAAGTGATACACTGTTCATTATGGGCCAGTTTCACCACGGGCCGTTAATGGGTGTAAAGTGATACACTATTCATTATGGGCCAGTTTCACCACGGGCCGTTAATAGGCCAAGAGTTAAATAGGGCCTCATATGGGCCGAAAGACGTCATGGGCCATACATGGGCCAGAAGTGAAAACGGGCTGGAATCATATTGGATGGCCCAGATGACGCTACTGGGCCTAATTCGGATAGGGCGTAACTGGCCTTGGGTTAGCGGGTTGTAAATGGGCTATATGCGAACAAGCCGTTAACAGGCTTTCCATGGGCCGGCCCGCCACCTTTTGACCAAGTCAAACGGGCCGACCTTTTTCACAGGAATGGGCCTCTATTGGGCCGTGCCATGTGTCGACGTATCATAGGCGCCTTCCATCCAATGAGTGGTTGACATCTGTCCCAACGATGAGCCGACATGTGTTTCCTCCAGCCAATGATGATTTTACACGTGGAAAATCCACATTGGTCCGGGCTGTTAATGGGTTATCGGATCCAAAACCCGACTCGATAGCTTAACGGCGTTCCGTTACGGTGGATGCCACGTGTCGGTCACCCTTGATGAAAGCACTTCTGTGATGCGCGATTTATCGTCATGGAAGTGGACACTTCCGTGATGATAATTTTGGTAATGTCATGGAACACTTCTACCACATCACAGGTATGACTATCTTGATTCTGTCATAAATTTGTCATGGATGTACATGCATGACAAAAAAAGTGACCTACTGTGACAAACATGTATCATCACGGAAGTGTATTTTTTTTGTAGTGCGAGTTGGAAGCAAACGTTCCGTGTACGTAGAGTCATATCAGTGGCAGATGTCGGATTTCGGGTTCCGGCAGACCCTTGAGGTTCGAACACTGGGGTGAACGCGGAGCTTTCGCCTCCTACCTACCTGCACCCCTCCGCCATGCTAAGATCTAGGCTATGTAAAGAACAACACAAGAGACACAGGGTTTATACTGGTTCGGGCCACCGTTGTGGTGTAATACCCTACTCCAGTGTGTGGTGTGGTGGATTGCCTCTTGGGCTAATGATGATGAACAGTACAAGGAAGAACAGCCTCGCGAGGGTGTGTTCTAGGCTGGGGCGATGAACTGCTGGGAGGAGTTCAGTCACCCTTCTCTCTCTCTCTGACTGTTGATTTCCAACCTCCAACCTCTCACCTAGCTGCCTCCCATCCTGCGGGTGGCTGGTCCTATTTGTAGAGGCCCTGGTCCTCTTCCCAAATATCGAGCAGGAAGGGAGCCAACATTGGCGGGCTAATTTGAAGGGGGACAGCTAGTACTAGTTATCCTGACAAAAGTAGTCTTCGCCTGCACAAAGCTCTAGTGGTGACGCGGTCTTGGGCTCCACGATGACCTCCGTCTTGCAGTCCTCCTGGTCTTGGTCTTGTTGCACCGAAATGTCAACCTTTGCCTGATGCCTCGGTACTCCACGGCTGGGCTTGCCCCCTTGGCACCAAAGAGGAAAGGAGGACACTGCGCGGGCTGGCACCCGCTTGGCGCCCTTGGTCGTCATGGCTTGCGTCACGGGCATCTCGTGAGGTAGCCCACCTTGATCTCTCCGCCTCCTCGCGAGCCAGCCTGATGAGGCTGTGCCTGAGGAAGCTCCGCATCGTCCGCCCCGTGAGGCTTCGCCCCTCGCAAGGGTCTTGGGTCTGTGTTGGTGAAGATGGGCCGTGCTGGGCCCCCCTTTGAGCCACGCCGCAGGCCGCAGGCAGGCAAGTCTGGGGACCCCCGTTCCCAGAACGCCGACAGTAGCCCTCGGGCCCAAGGCGCGCCCGGACTTGGCCGTGCAGGGAGGCGGAAGGGTAAGAGCGAAGCGCCGCGGGCCCTAACAGCCTGTGGCCTTTGGGCGCCGCGTGGTGGTTGATTGGACGTGGGCGCCTTAGCAACCGCGCGAGTTGATAAAGGAGCGGCATCCGCCTAGGCCTTGCTTCTTGCTTTCCCCGGTTGCTGCTCAGATCCCCTTTCTTGCGCCTCTCCTTCCTTCCTCCGAAATTTCCAGATCTGCTCCGACCGTGTGACCCAAGAAGCCATGGCGCCTCGTCAGCCCCTGGCCGTAGCTTGGTACTCGTCTACCCTGGACTCGCCGAACATGTCGGAGGCGAGCCTTGCCCAGTTGCGCCGGATGGCGACGGCGGGGCATCAACGGGGCGAAGGTGTTCAAGGCCGGCTCCGCCACCCCTGAGGGTCAAGGGAGCACCTTCTATTCGTTCTTCGTAAGTGCCATTGCCGCTGGCCTGGTGGCTCCCTTCTCCGAGTTCTTCTTCTCTGTCCTCCGCCATTATAAGCTACAGGATCTACATCTCCACCCCAACTCCGTCCTTCTCCTGGCAATCTTGGCCTATTATTGCGAGGCTCATGTAGGGGGTGCATCCCTCAGTGGCCTTGCTGCGCCACTACTTCTACCTCCGGACCTCTCGCGGTCCTGCTTCCGCGTGCGCGAGCTTCATTGCGTACGGTGGCGCCATTGCCATTTCGAACCCCGAGAAGAGGATTGAGGGCTTCAAGAGCAAGTGGGTCTTGGTGGATGCTGGGCGCATCCACCCTCGGCTGATCTTACCCACGGAGAAGCCCACGAGCTCCAGCGATTGGGGTCGAGCGGAGCTCGCGGATCCCCGCGCGAAGATGGTGTTGGAGAAGATGGACGCGGATCTGAGGCCGGCCAACATGGCGGCGGCGAAGCTGACCGGCGCGTCGCTGCTGAGAGAATTCCTGGAGCACCAGCTGGCTCTGCTTCGGCAGTACTCACTTCCAATGTGGAAGCCCTGCCCGAGCCCCGCGGCCTTGGCCGACGGAGATCTGTCTGCGGTCCTCCAATCTCTGGTCGGGGGCGATGTGGCGAGGTTGGAGGGCGCCCCTACGCCCTTGTTCCTCCGCGACGACTGGGAGCGGGTAGTGAAGTCCATGCCCGTCTTCAACGGGGATGGGCCTGTTGTAACGCCCTCGATGCGGCTATATCTCCCACGTGTCGAGGCACGACTTAGAGGCATAGCCGCATTGAAAGCAATGTCGCAAGTCGGGAAATCATCACACATCCCATGTACATAAATAATATAAAGGGGAAGAACATAGTTGGCTTACACTCGCCACGTCACATCAAAGTACATAAATAACATCCATCATACAAATCACTCATGGCCCGACTACGGCGCCAAAATAGAAAAGACCCCCAACATGCGACAAGGCCCTGAATCTAACCTCGATTGGGCACCACTACTGATCATCAGGAAAAGACACATAGTAACGCTGAGAGTCCTCGTCGTACTCCCACTTGAGCTCGAGCGCGCCATCTGGAGCTGTATCATCTGTCCCTGCATCTGGTGTAATAGTAATCTGTGAGCCACAGGGACTCAGCAATCTCGCACCCTCGCGATCAAGACTATTTAAGCTTAATAGGTTGGAAAGGGGTAATGTATAAGTGGAGCTGCAGCAAGCGACTAGCATATATGGTGGCTAACTTATTCGCAAAAGAGAGCGAGAAGAGGAGGCAAAGCACGAGCGAGAAACTAGAGAGCAACCTGCGCAAACATAACTCCAACACCGTGTCCGCTTCCTGAACTCCGTCGAGAAGAGGCCATCACGGCAACACACTCAGTTGATTCATTTTAATTAATTAAGGTTCAAGTTATCTACAATCGGACATTAACAAATTCCCATCTGCCCATAACCGCGGGCACGGCTTTCGAAAGATCAATCCCTGCAGGGGGTCCCAACTTAGCCCATAACAAGCTCTCACGGTCAACGAAGGAATAGACCTCCACCCAAGACACACCGATCAGACTCGGTATCTCGGTACAACAAGATGATTCGATAGGTCAAAACAAGTCCAGCAACACCGCCCGAATGTGCCGACAAATCCCGATAGGAGCTGCACATATCTCGTTCTCAGGGCACACTCAGATGAGCTCTCCATACAACTAAAACCAAACCTCGAGTTTCCCCGAGGGGGCGCTGCACAGGACTCTAGTTCGGACCAACACTCAGAGGAGCACTGGCCCGTGGGGGGCTAAAATAAAGATGACCCTCGGGCTCCGGAAACCCAAGGGAAAAAGGGGTAGGTGGCAATGGTAAAACCAATGTTGGGCATTGCTGGAAAAGCTTTAATCAAGGCGAACTATCAAGGGGTTCCCATTATAGCCCAACCGCGCAAGGGACGCAACAATCCGGGAACATAACACCGATATGACGGAAACTAGGGCGGCAAGAGTGGAACAAAACACTAGGCGAGAGGCCGAGCCTTCCACCCTTTACCAAGTATATAGATGCATTAAGATAACATGACAATATAATGATATCCCAACAAGTAAATAAATGTTCCAACAAGGAACGGCTCCAATCTTCACCTGCAACTAACAATGCTATAAGAAGGGGCTGAGCAAAGCGGTAACATAGCCAATCAACGGTTTGCTAGGACAATGGTGGGTTAGAGGCTCAATCATGGCAATTGGGAGGCTGACAAGCAAGTGGTAGGCATCGTAGCATTGGCATAGCAAAAGAGCGAGCAAACTAGCATAGCAAAGATAGTAGTGATTTCGAGGGTATGATCATCTTGCCTGCACAGTTGTCAGAGTTGACTGGATCCTCAAAAGCAAACTCAACGGGCTCCTCGTTAGCGAACTCGTTTCCCGGATCTACCCAACAGCACAAACAAGCAACAAGGATACAATCAACCACATGCAAGGGCAACCAATAATATGCAAAGATGGTATGCTATGCGGGATGCGATGCGGGATGCAAAATGCAAGACGTGACAGGAAATGCATGAAACTGGCCTCAACTTGGATAACCAAGTGTGCCACTGGATAGGTGGGAAGAAATCACCTAAAAACGATATAAAGATCATAGGAATAGGAGCTACGGTTTGGAAATGGCAAGCGCTTTACGAAACGAACCGATCTGCGATTTACAGCAAGTAGGCTCCTAAATGCAATGAAATGAACATGCTACAGCCACCAAACATGAAAACAAAATACATGGCAGGGATTTACACAAGATGCTTAACAAATCACTAGGACTGAGCCACGGCCAAATTCATCCATTAAGAGGTTCAAACAAGCATGGCAAAACTGAATAAGCAAAACAGATTTCAGACTTAGTGAAATTAACACTAGTCTGAAATTTCAGACCACGATACTCTCTTCGGAGCAGCAAAACAACTTGAAACATAACCTGAACATGGCAAGTAAGAGCATGGCATGGAGCTACTCAACAAGCTTAACAAAACACCCAAAGTGACCTGGGGCCAAAAGGGTTCACAAGATACTCTAACGAGCACACGAACATAGATGAAACACAATCAGTTTTCAGACTTAGTGAAAACTGAGACATGCTGAAATTATAACTCACGGAGGCATGTAAACGAGCTCGATGCACTCACTACGGTGCAAGTCATAGCAAGGCAAGCATATATCCATAAAGAAGGCACAAAATTCTAGCTAGACATGGCAAGAACAATGGCGTAGCATGCACGGATCACTAGCAATAGCACCGACAAAATCGCAAAAGAGCTCACGATCTTCCCAAATTAACAACGATGCAAAAGTTGAGCTCGAATGACTCAACCTAGGGTGCTCCAACATAACAAGTAAAGACATGGATGGATAGAGCACAACATAAATATCAAAACTCCCTTACTGATCATCCTCAAAAGAGGCACAGATCACTAGGAAACAAGCTGGACATATGGCATCATGAACTAAAATATCCCAGACAGTGAAAATCACCAAGTCCCTAAAAACAGATTACTCAGGTGCCCCTCTTTGCAAGCTTGCACAAGACACCACACACATCCTAAAAATGCATGGGTGGCACCTCTGGAAAGAAGACAAAATGCTTAACAATTCATGCCAAAGGGTCACAGGCATATCATGCACAAAACAATCATGGCAAAAATGACAAAAGTCAATGATGAGCTAACGGATCTGCAATTTAACTCACGATGCCTCCTTCTAACAGCATTTTGGGCATCAAGATTCACTCAAATGCAAATGATGCAAAGGAATGAAATGATGTACTCGTCAAGGCGAAGATTTTGATATATCATATGTCCAAAACGGAGCTACGGATGCAAAGTTACGGGACCCCGAACAGAGGCATATGAGCTAAAAATCCTGAGGACTTAGTGAAAAAAACTACCCCGAAAACTGGACGGGATGATGCGGGACGAGGAGATTCGGGCTCGGGCGGCGTGTTTGGTTGGCGGAACTGGTGGATCTGGTCCACCCGACCAGATCCAGCCGGAATCTCGCCGGAGACGGTGCGGGGATCGCCGGACTTGGAAGGGCCAGCCGGTGGGGGCGCGATGGAGGCGACGCGGACCCGGGGTGGCCGCGGGCGACACCGACGAGGACCGCGGCAGCGAGGGGCGGCGTCCGGTGGGATGGGGCGGCGGGGCGGAGCGGCACCGGAGCTCGGGCGGCGGACGGCGAGGCAGGGCGAGGCTGGAGGAGGGAGACGACTCCCGGGCGGCGGCGGAGGAAGCCCGGGCCGCGGGGGCCGGCCACGGGCCAAGCGGGCCCGCGCGGAAACGGCGGCGATGTGGGGCGCCCACTGCCACATGGCGCGCCCCGGTAGGTCGGCGGCGGCGGCGGACAACGTCCGGTCCGGGCGGACGTGCCTGGCCCGGTGCGGGGGGGGGGGAGATGGATCTTTTTTTAGGGTTTTGGACGGGGGAAGAAGAGATCCGAATGGAGGGGGTATTTATATGCATAAGTGGAGCTAGGAGAGTCCAAATGAGGTGCGGTTTTCGCCCACGCAATCGTGATCGAACGACCGAGACGATGGAGCAGAGTTTGGTGGGTTTGGGCCAAATTGGAGGGGTGTTGGGCTGCAACACACACGAGGCCTTTTCGGTCCCTTGGTTAACCGTTCGAGTATCAAACGAAGTCCAAATGACCCGAAACTTGACAGGCGGTCTACCGGTAGTAAACCAAGGCCGCATGGCAAGTCTCGGTCCAATCCGGAAATGTTTAATACCCATACATGAAATAAAGCTAGAAATGGCCACCGGAGGAGAACGAAGCGCCGGAATGCAAAACGGACAACGGGGAAAATGCTCGAATGCATGAGATGAACATGTATGCAAATGCAATGCACGTGATGACATGATATGAGATGCACGAAAACGAAAACAACACACGAAGACAAAGGCCCGAACCCGAGGAATAAATATAACTTAATGCCAGAAACGGCAAGAGTTGGAGTACAAATTGGGAAAGTTATATCTGGGGCGTTACAACACTCCACCACTACGAAAAGATCTCGTCCCAAGATCTAGGACTGAAAGAACTCTGGGTACTCAGAACGGAGGTGATCCTCGCGTTCCCAGGTAGCTTCACGGTCGGAATGGTGTGACCACTTGATTTTGAGAAATTTGATTGACTTGTTGCGAGTCCTGCGTTCTGTCTCTTCAAGGATTGCAACTGGGTACTCACGATAGGAGAGATCTTCTTGGAGCTCAATGTCCTCGAAGTTGACTATGCGTTCAGGCGTCTTGAAGCACTTTCGGAGTTGGGAGACATGGAACACATCATGAATATTAGCAAAGTTTGACGGAAGCTCAAGTTGATAGGCGAGGTCGCCTCTCTTGCTGACAATCTTGAAAGGTCCGACGTATCTGGGGGCAAGTTTCCCTTTGACACCGAAGCGACGAGTCCCTTTCATAGGAGAGACGCGGAGGTAAACATGATCTCCGATCTTGAAAGCCAAATCACGGTGCTTACTATCATAGTAGCTCTTCTGGCGAGATTGGGCTGCTTTGAGGTTATCACGAATGACCTTGAACATTTCCTCTGCCTCTGTTATTAGGTCATTACCCAGCAGCTGACGTTCACCGGTTTCAGACCAGTTGAGAGGTGTACGACACTTCCTACCATACATGATTTCAAATGGGGCCTTGCCGGAACTTGCTTGAAAACTATTGTTGTATGAGAATTCAACATAAGGAAGACAATCCTCCCACTTCATGCCGAAGGAGATAACACAAGCCCTGAGCATATCTTCAAGAATCTGGTTGACACGCTCGACTTGACCGCTTGTTTGAGGATGGAAAGCAGTGCTGAAGCGGATGTTGGTGCCCATGGCCTTCTGAAAAGAATCCCAAAACTTGGAGGTAAAGATGCTGCCACGGTCTGAAGATATCACTTGAGGAATACCGTGCAGAGAGACAATTCGAGAGGTGTAGAGTTCCGCCAATTGAGCTGCAGTGGTTGACTCTTTGATAGGCAGAAAGTGAGCCACTTTGGTGAGCTTGTCGATGACAACGAATATAGCATCATTGCCACGCTTGGACTTTGGAAACCCAGTCACGAAGTCCATTTCAATGTGGTCAAACTTCCATTCTGGAATGGCAAGAGGTTGGAGGAGACCTGCTGGCCTTTGGTGTTCTGCCTTCACTCTTCTGCAGACATCACATTCATTCACGAATTGAGCGATCTCGCGCTTCATTCGAGTCCACCAATAAGTTTGCTTGAGATCCTGATACATCTTCATGCCACCAGGGTGGATGGAGAGGAGAGAGTTGTGAGCCTCGTTCATGATCACTTTACGAAGTTCACCTTTGGTCACAACAATTCGATCCTCGAAGAAGAGAGTGTCCTTGTCATCAAGTCGGTAGCACTTGTACTTGGACTGACTCTTAGCAATACCAATCTTTACCTTTTTCACCATAGCATCAAGAAGCTGGGCTTGGCGAATCTGGTTTTCCAGGGTAGGAGAGACTTGAAGGTTGGCGAGGAAACCTTGAGGAACAATTTGCAGATTAAGTTTGCGGAAAGCTTCACAAAGCTCGTGTTGATAAGGCTTGAGAATCAGACTGTTGCAATATGCTTTTCTGCTCAAAGCGTCAGCGATCACATTGGCCTTGCCTGGAGTATACTCAATACTCGGATTGTACTCTTGAATCATTTCGACCCATCGAGTCTGCCTGAGGTTGAGATTAGGCTGAGTGAAGATGTACTTGAGACTCTTGTGATTAGTGAAAATATCCACTTTCCTTCCCAATAGAAGATGTCTCCAAGTCAACAAAGCGTGCACAACTGCCGCCAACTCGAGATCATGAGTGGGGTAGTTCTTCTCATTAGGCTTCAACTGGTGAGAGGTATAAGCCACAACTTTCTTCTCTTGCATCAGTACAGCACCGAGACCTTGGAGAGAGGCATCACAAAAGACCTCGTACGGCTTGGTTTCATCAGGCGGAGTCAGAACTGGAGCAGTGATCAACTTCTCTTTCAAAGAGTTGAAAGCAATATCACACTCCGGAGACCAAACGTACTTGACGTGCTTCTGAAGAAGATTTGAGAGAGGCTTCACGATGTTAGAAAAGTTTTCAACGAATCTTCGGCAGTAGCTTGCGAGACCGAGGAAGCTACGGAGTTGCTTCACGTTCTGAGGAGGTTCCCAATTAACAATTGCAGACACCTTCTCAGGATCCACGGAAATGCCCTTGGCAGAGATGATATGACCAAGATAAAGCACCTCATCGAGCCAAAATTCACACTTGGAGAACTTGGCGTAGAACTGATGTTCCCTGAGCTTGTCAAGAACCAAACGCAAGTGCCTGGCATGATCTTCCTTGTTCTTCGAGAAAACCAGAATGTCGTCGAGATAGACCAAAACGAAGTCATTGGTGTAGGGGTTGAAGATGAAGTTCATCATGCGAGAGAACGTCGGAGGAGCGTTGGCGAGGCCAAAAGACATGACAGTGTATTCATATGACCCATAGCTTGTTCTGAATGCCGTCTTGGGAATATCTTGCTCACGAATGCGAATCTGATGATAACCCATACAGAGGTCAAGCTTGGAGAATACTTGGGCACCCTTGAGTTGTTCGAACAGCTCATTGATGTTGGGAAGTGGGTATTTGTTCTTGATGGTCTTCTTGTTCAATGGACGATAATCAACACAAAGTCGGTCCGTTCCATCCTTCTTCTTCACAAAAAGAACACCACAACCCCACGGAGAAGTACTAGGCCGAATGAGACCCATTCTTTCTTGAACATCGAGTTGTCTCTTCAACTCCTTCAACTCTTCGGGGCCGAGCTTGTATGGACGTTTGCACACAGGTTCCGTACCGGGCTCAAGTTCAATAACAAATTCAACCGGCCGGTGCGGAGGCATTCCTGGTAGTTCTTCTGGGAAGACGTCTTGATACTCACAAACAACCGGAATCTGCGAAATAGCATCTAATTCACCCTTCTCATTGAGAGAAAACAACCGGATGGTATTATCCCGAGCAGCAAAGAAAATTACATCCTCAGACGAATGAGTCAGTTGAATCTGCCTGGCTGCACAATCGAGGTGAGCCTTGTGTTTAGAGAGCCAGTCCATCCCAAGAATATGATCAATATCGGAATCGCCAAGAACAATTGGGGAAGAAAGGAACTTGTAGTCTCCCAAGGTGATAGTAACATCTGGGACACAGAAATTAGCTGTCATCTGCTTGCCCGGTGACACAATTTGTAAAGAATTTTGCAGGTGCTGATAATCGCAGTCATACTTTGATGCAAAAGGTTTGGAAATGAAGCAATGCGACGCACCAGTGTCAAAAATAACTTTTGCAGGGATATCATTAACAGGAAGGTTACCCATGATCACATCTGACAAATCCTCTGCCTGAGCTGCGTTCATCAAGTTGACCTTGGCGGACTTGGGGTTATGCTTGACCACAGCTGTACTTGCCGATCTGACAGGAGGAGGAGGAGGAAGACGCCTCTGGTTGAAACACTTGTTGGCGTAGTGACCCTTCTGTTGGCACTTGTTGCATGTGACCTCTGAGAGCGGACGGTGGTACGGAGCACTCAATCTTGGAGCTTGAGACGAAGTCTTGTTCTGAAAGCCTGGGTTGGGTGGGTGGGAAGAACCACTGCCACCTTTGCTCTTCTGCTGATACGGCTGATGGAACGGAGGAGGAGGAAGCCAATACTTCTGCTGCTTGGCCACTTGAGTAGAGGAAGAAGGCGTAGTGTCTCTGACTCGCTTCCTGGAAGCATCACACCTCAACTGAGCAGCCTCTTGCTTTAGTGCCGTGTTGTAGAACTCATCGTACCTCAGCGGCTCAAAGAGGACAAGCGCGAGCTGAATTTCTTCACGGAGACCACCCCTGAACTGATAGATCATGCTCTTCTCATCAGGAACATGCTTCTTGGCAAAACGGGCGAGCTTCTGGAACAACTTGTAGTAGTCATAGACAGACAAAGAGCCTTGCTTCAGATTGCGGAATTCCTCACGTTTGCTTTCAGTCACACTCTGAGGGATGTGATGAGCTCGGAAATCACGACGGAAATCATCCCAAGTGATCAAACGTCCACCTCTGGAATCCTTGTACTGCTGGAACCACTCTGCGGCCTGATCTTTGAGCTGGAAAGAAGCGAACTTGACGAAATCTTCAGGCCTGACGTTGCTGCATTCAAAATGCTTGCCCAGATCCACTAGCCAATCGTCAGCATCGGTAGCTTCAACACAATTGCTGAACGTCTCTGGACCATTTGCGAGGAACTGGTTCAGAGTAGCAAAATGGTTCTGATTGTTGCCTTGATTCCCTTGACTGCCTTGATTCCGCTCTTGGAGGATTTGCATGATCAACTGTGTATTTGCATTGGTTGCGGCCATCACAGCTTGCCAAGCCTCCGGAGGCGGTGGAGGTGGTGGCGGATCAGGATTCGGAGTCGTGCTCGTTGGAGGAGCCATCTTGAAGAGGTTGACCACCATTAGCACACAAATAGACAAATATTGAAGGTGAATCCAACTGAATGAAAATTGCAACATAAAGTCTTCACATCCGAACAAAATGAACGAATGCACTTCTCTTGAAGTGGTCACATATTCCTAAATTGCGAAGCCACGAAGAATCAGGTAGAAGGAGTACATCAACGAGGGATGGAATCAACATAAGACTTCAAAGCAACTCGAATACCACATCTCAAAATAAAACCAAGGATTGGCTTGCAGAATAAGCCGGAACAAACATATGATAGAAATTTTGTCCGAAGTTTTCGTGGTGGGACCTACACGGGCTCGATCGTACAACACCATCATGTACAAGGCAGTGCACATGACATACGAAGCGTCCCCGAGTCAGCATAGCCAAGGACTCTTTAAGACACAACGAGACCACTGTAAAATCGACCGTGAATAGGCGAACCACTAGACATCGAACCCCAATTTCATATCATACATCTGTTGGAAAGATATCCTAAGAGCTACATGAATTCCCACCTATGAAACTCCCGAAACTTTCCGGTTATGCAATTAGGTGTTGGGGATACAAGGGAAGCATAATATCTCACCCAAACTAGCAAATCCTACATCCAGCTGTATCCATCCTTCAACACATAACCAAGAAACCTTCGGAAACCATCTACCTCAACCTTCGAAAAGCATCCGTTATACAAGTTATGGCGATACTCCCGAACTCCCGCCCCAGTACTGGGTGGCGTCGAGGTTATCTCACCAACGAACTGCATAAAGGAGATTTTCGATGTCGCGAACATATCTCAAGTATACCAGAATTGCAATGATAAAATTATGATGACAACACCTCAGAGCTCAACTCCCCGGGACACTTCCACTAAACCCCTGACAGGAGGCACCAAGACAGTATTCTCATCATAAGCCATCGGAACAAATCCAAGATACTCGCGTGATCCTAAATTTTTTTTAGTGAAATTTGAGAAGAGAAGAGTCAAAACTCTACGTCAGGATGCCTTACCAGAGCGATGAGGAGACTGGGAAGTAAAAAGAATTCCTAAGCTCTCCGATATATAATTCCTTAAAGACTCAAAACATTTTTCTAGACACAACTCGGCTACTAAAAACGATCAAGCAATGGGGGCTCCTAAGGTCGGGGAAGGCTCTGATACCAACTTGTAACGCCCTCGATGCGGCTATATCTCCCACGTGTCGAGGCACGACTTAGAGGCATAGCCGCATTGAAAGCAATGTCGCAAGTCGGGAAATCATCACACATCCCATGTACATAAATAATATAAAGGGGAAGAACATAGTTGGCTTACACTCGCCACGTCACATCAAAGTACATAAATAACATCCATCATACAAATCACTCATGGCCCGACTACGGCGCCAAAATAGAAAAGACCCCCAACATGCGACAAGGCCCTGAATCTAACCCCGATTGGGCACCACTACTGATCATCAGGAAAAGACACATAGTAACACTGAGAGTCCTCGTCGTACTCCCACTTGAGCTCGAGCACGCCATCTGGAGCTGTATCATCTGTCCCTGCATCTGGTGTAATAGTAATCTGTGAGCCACAGGGACTCAGCAATCTCGCACCCTCGCGATCAAGACTATTTAAGCTTAATAGGTAGGAAAGGGGTAATGTATAAGTGGAGCTGCAGCAAGCGACTAGCATATATGGTGGCTAACTTATTCACAAAAGAGAGCGAGAAGAGGAGGCAAAGCACGAGCGAGAAACTAGAGAGCAACCTGCGCAAACATAACTCCAACACCGTGTCCGCTTCCCGAACTCCGCCGAGAAGAGGCCATCACGGCAACACACTCAGTTGATTCATTTTAATTAATTAAGGTTCAAGTTATCTACAATCGGACATTAACAAATTCCCGTCTGCCCATAACCGCGGGCACGGCTTTCGAAAGATCAATCTCTGCAGGGGGTCCCAACTTAGCCCATAACAAGCTCTCACGGTCAACGAAGGAATAGACCTCCACCCAAGACACACCGATCAGACTCGGTATCTCGGTACAACAAGATGATTCGACAGGTCAAAACAAGTCCAGCAACACCGCCCGAATGTGCCGACAAATCCCGATAGGAGCTGCACATATCTCGTTCTCAGGGCACACTCAGATGAGCTATCCATACAACTAAAACCAAACCTCGAGTTTCCCCGAGGGGGCGCTGCACAGGACTCTAGTTCGGACCAACACTCAGAGGAGCACTGGCCCGTGGGGGGCTAAAATAAAGATGACCCTCGGGCTCCGGAAACCCAAGGGAAAAAGGGGTAGGTGGCAATGGTAAAACCAATGTTGGGCATTGCAGGAAAAGTTTTAATCAAGGCGAACTATCAAGGGGTTCCCATTATAGCCCAACCGCGGAAGGGACGCAACAATCTGGGAACATAACAACGATATGATGGAAACTAGGGCGGCAAGAGTGGAACAAAACACTAGGCGAGAGGCCGAGCCTTCCACCCTTTACCAAGTATATAGATGCATTAAGATAACATGATAATATAATGATATCCCAACAAGTAAATAAATGTTCCAACAAGGAACGACTCCAATCTTCACCTGCAACTAACAATGCTATAAGAAGGGGCTGAGCAAAGCGGTAACATAGCCAATCAACGGTTTGCTAGGACAATGGTGGGTTAGAGGCTCAATCATGGCAATTGGGAGGCTGACAAGCAAGTGGTAGGCATCGTAGCATTGGCATAGCAAAAGAGCGAGCAAACTAGCATAGCAAAGATAGTAGTGATTTCGAGGGTATGATCATCTTGCCTGCACAGTTGTCAGAGTTGACTGGATCCTCAAAAGCAAACTCAACGGGCTCCTTGTTAGCGAACTGGGGCCAAAAGTGACCTGGGGCATGGAGCTACTCAACAAGCTTAACAAAACACCCAAAGTGACCTGGGGCCAAAAGGGTTCACAAGATACTCTAACGAGCACACGAACATAGATGAAACACAATCAGTTTTCATACTTAGTGAAAACTGAGACATGCTGAAATTATAACTCACGGAGGCATGTAAACGAGCTCGATGCACTCACTACGGTGCAAGTCATAGCAAGGCAAGCATATATCCATAAATAAGGCACAAAATTCTAGCTAGACATGGCAAGAACAATGGCGTAGCATGCACGGATCACTAGGAATAGCACCGACAAAATCGCAAAAGAGTTCACGATCTGCCCAAATTAACAACGATGCAAAAGTTGAGCTCGAATGACTCAACCTAGGTTGCTCCAACATAACAAGTAAAGACATGGATGGATAGAGAACAACATAAATATCAAAACTCCCTTACTGATCATCCTCAAAAGAGGCACGGATCACTAGGAAACAAGCTGGACATATGGCATCATGAACTAAAATATCCCAGACTTAGTGAAAATCACCAAGTCCCTAAAAACAGATTACTCAGGTGCCCCTCTTTGCAAGCTTGCACAAGACACCACACACATCCTAAAAATGCATGGGTGGCACCTCTGGAAAGAAGACAAAATGCTTAACAATTCATCCTAAAGGGTCACAGGCATATCATGCACAAAACAATCATGGCAAAAATGACAAAAGTCAATGATGAGCTAACGGATCTGCAATTTAACTCACGATGCCTCCTTCTAACAGCATTTTGGGCATCAAGATGAACTCAAATGCAAATGATGCAATGGAATGAAATGATGTACTCGTCGAGGCGAAGATTTTGATATATCATATGTCCAAAACGGAGCTACGGATGCAAAGTTACGGGACCCCGAACAGAGGCATATGAGCTAAAAATCCTGAGGACTTAGTGAAAAAAACTACCCCGAAAACTGGACGGGATGATGTGGGACGAGGAGATCCGGGCTCGGGCGGCGTGTTTGGTTGGCGGAACTGGTGGATCTGGTCCACCCGACCAGATTCGGCCGGAATCTCGCCGGAGACGGCGCGGGGATCGCCGGACTTGGAAGGGCCGGCCGGTGGGGGCGCGATGGAGGCGACGCGGACCCGGGGTGGCCGCGGGCGGCACCGGCGAGGACCGCGGCGGCGAGGGGCGGCGTCCGGTGGGATGGGACGGCGGGGCGGAGCGGCACCGGAGCTCGGGCGGCGGACGGCGAGCGGCGGCGGGGCGAGGCTGGAGGAGGGAGACGACTCCCGGGCGGCGGCGGAGGAAGCCCGGGCCGTGGGGGCCGGCCACGGGCCAAGCGGGCCCGCGCGGAAACGGCGGCGATGTGGGGCGCTCGCTGCCACATGGCGTGCCCCGGTAGGTCGGCGGCGGCGGCGGACAACGTCCTGTCCGGGCGGACGTGTCCGGCCCGGCGCGGGGGGTGGGGGGGGAGATGGATCTTTTTTTTAGGGTTTTGGACGGGGGAAGAAGAGATCCGAATGGAGGGGGTATTTATAGGCATAAGTGGAGCTAGGAGAGTCCAAATGAGGTGCGGTTTTCGCCCACGCAATCGTGATCGAACGACCGAGACGATGGAGCAGAGTTTGGTGGGTTTGGGCCAAATTGGAGGGGTGTTGGGCTGCAACACACACGAGGCCTTTTCGGTCCCTCGGTTAACCGTTGGAGTATCAAACGAAGTCCAAATGACCCGAAACTTGACAGGCGGTCTACCGGTAGTAAACCAAGGCCGCATGGCAAGTCTCGGTCCAATCTGGAAATGTTTAATCCCCACACACGAAAGAAAGCTAGAAATGGCCACCGGAGGAGAACGAAGCGCCGGAATGCAAAACGGACAACGAGGAAAATGCTCGAATGCATGAGATGAACATGTATGCAAATGCAATGCACGTGATGACATGATATGAGATGCACGAAAACGAAAACAACACATGGAGACAAAGGCCCGAACCCGAGGAATAAATATAACTTAATGCCGGAAATGACAAGAGTTGGAGTACAAATTGGGAAAGTTATATCTGGGGCGTTACACCTGTGCCCATGGAAGCTCCCGAGGAATCGATGGACGTGCCCTCCGACGACTCCAGCGAAGAGGAGGAAGGAGGGGAGTGGGAAAAAGGGCCTGACTCCGAGGCGACTGACGGGGAGTCGAGGGCTCCCCTCCCCCGGCGCAGGTCCCACGTTCTCCGCCTTTCTCCGAGCGATGACGACAAGGATGACGACGAGCAGGACGGCGGGAGCTTGCCCCAGATCCCGAAGAAGGACAAGACCGTGCTGATCTCCCGCAGGTCTGCCCCGGCCCCGAGGCGGACCGCAGACGCACCTTCCGCTTCCAAGCTTCCCGAGGTTGACCCTTCCAGCCAGCTTTCAGGCTTCAAATTTGGCCGGAGGCTGCTTGAGCTCACTGGCGACGACCCGTAAGCATTTGATCCTTGTCTTTATCTCTTGCTCTACTTCTGAGGCTTGACGTCCGCATCTCTTGGATAGGCTGGCGCCCGCCGCAAAGAAGTCAAAGGGGGCTCCTGAGGTTCCATCCGTGGCAGCGCCTCTGCCCGCGAAGGAGGGTGACCGCGACGCGCAGCCTTCTCCTGCCCGGTCGTCCTTGCGAGGCCTGGCTGAGCCGGCTGGGGCGAGCTCAGCCCCCACGGCCCAAGTGACTCCCGAGGTGTCCTTGCCTGCCGCCGCCACTACAGCCGTTGAGGCGCGGCAGACTCCGCCTCAGGATGCTGTGGCCGCACTGCCGCCTTCTCCTCCTACTCCACTAGCTGCTGTCTCTCCGACTCCTTCTGCCGCTCTGGACCGTGCTGTTGATGAGCTGGACCGACTGCGGCAGGATCTTCTTGGCAGCGACCCTCGCTTGGTGGCTGGGCGCTTGGAGCTGGCTTCAGGATGGGTTCACTTCAACGCTTCGATTCGGGCGGCGCTGGTCCAGGCCTCGACGGCTTGCGATGAGTAGATGCAGGCCGTCCTTGAGGCGAGGGCTGCTCGTGACGCAGCCCTGGGGGAGGTGGTCGACGTCCGTGGTCACTGCAAGGCGCTGGAGGACGAGCTGCAAGGCCTGCGGGACCAGCTCGCGAAAGAGGTCCGCCTTCGCCCAGAGCAGGAAGAAGGGGTGAAGGCTCGCGAGGCGGCCGTCGAGGGCCGGGAGGCCAAGCTCAGGAAGTGCCGCGACCGCCTAGGCGTGCTGGAGCAGGAGTTGGGGGCGAGGAAGGTCGAGCTGGACGACAAGGCCCTGGTTCTTGCCGAGGACCGCGTGGCCTTCACGGAGATGGAGGCAAAGGCTCGCTCCTCGCTGAGGACGCTTTACGACAGCAGCCTGGAGAGCCCGCTGGCTGGCGCCGAGGATGGCCCCGCCAAGCTGCTTCCCTTCTTGGTTCATGCTCTTGAAGATGTCGCCCTTGGCCTTGGCCCCACGGCCGAGGCCGAGGCGCGTGTCCTGTCTTCTGCAGCGCTGACGCGGGTCCTCACCCATATCTACCTTCGCGATCCCGGCGTCGACCTCGACAGCCTGCTGGAGCCAGTAAGCGGCGAGCGTGCCGCTGCCGCTGCCGAGGCCGTGAAGGGTCGCGCGGAGGCTCTGCTGGGGAAGTTCCGGGCCTTCAGCACCAAGTCGAAGCAAGGCGCTGCCGACCTCGCTGCTCCGTGAGGCGAACCCACTCCGCGCTGTTCCACCGCCAACAAGTGACTCCGTCGTGGCTCCTGTCCTGCCTTTAATTCCTGCACATGTATCATGCCTCGGGGAGGCGTTTAAACTTGCGTTTGGTATTGGGATAACAGTGTGGACTGTGATATTTGCTTTCGAATTCCTTGAAATTTGCGCTTTTCCTTCCTACTTGCTTATGTTCTACGCCGGCAGAGCCCGGCCCCGCGCATACCTCACCCAGCGTTAGTCCCGACCGGAAACCAGGACGGGACTAAGGAGTGAGGGGCTACGTGACAAGTTAGGCTCCTGAGTCGCGATGCTCAGGAGTCCCCCTTGGCGCATGAATAGCAAGTAGGGAGGTATGATGTGGGTGGATCTACTGTTCTACGTCTGCAGAGCCCGGCCCCGCGCATACCTCACCCAGCATTAGTCCGGACCGGAAACCAGGACGGGACCAAGGAGTGACGGGCTACGTGACCAGTTAGGCTCCCGAGTCACGATGCTCAGGAGTCCCCCTTGATGCTCAAACGGCCTTCGTACCTTGGCTCCGCTCGGGGAGAGGCGCACAACGAACCAGGCCCGGGGGGGCCTGGCTGGGCAGCGTGCGTCCGGGCATGACCCAGGCGCAGCCCCCGTGCCCAGCCCCCTCACGCGGCACTCCCGAGGGGAGGCGTTACGATGAGGCTAGACACCGAGCTCTGGGCTTCCTGAGGTTGATGCGGCCCAGGGGCCACCCTCAGTTGTTTATCACCAGCGTGGAGCATAGTGCTTCCGTATGTGTACGGCATAGCCGCTCCTCGACAGTGTCGTCAGCCAGCGCAGAGCATGGTGCTTCCACTGGTACGTGGGAGGGGGCCCCCCTCCGGGAGGAGCCCCCGGGGCGTGTACAGCCCCGCCCTCACACGTGGCTGGCACGGTAGGGCCTGGTGAGGTGTATCTGGGCACCCGTTAGCCAGCGCGGGACTCACGGGGCCCTACCTCTAGGCGGGTTGCGCCTGGCACTGGGCCTTATCTTGTGATGTGTCCCTGTGAATTTGGTTAGATGTCGGCACTCTATGTCCTCGGGTCCCGGCCCTTGAGCTGGTCTCAGCCGTCGCTGGTATGCCAGGTCGCGATGCCGTGGACAAGGCCAGAGGGTGAGGGATGGAGAGCCAGTAAGAGCCCTGAGTTGTGATGCTCAGATACCCTCCTTTAACGTGCAAGTGGTCGGCATGGGGAAGAAGAGGTGCCATGGACCGGCATCAAATAATCAAGCATGGCGGTTCTAACGCATAACCGGAAATAAATGCAAATGGGATACATGCCGCTGGGCCTGGCCCGAGCGACTTGGGGATGATGCGGCCCGAGGGGCGCCCCCAACAAGGTATGCTAACAACATGAAATAAAAGGGATACATGCCGCAGGGACGGACCCACGCGGCCTGGGAATAATGCAGCCCTGGGGGCGCTCCCAGCTGGAAGTGAAACTTGAAAGATGTCACTTGATGATGTTGAGGATGAAGGGGTGTTGGTGTAGTAGACTCGGTGGGCTGCGGAAGCCGATCCTCATGAGCCCCCAGGCCCAGGGGACTCGGGAGGCTCCGGAGGCGCTGGCGGCTCCTCGCGGACCATCTCCATCTCCACCAGGGCTACGGAACGCCTGGCCTCTTGTGCCTCCGTCGTGCCCCTCATGAGGCGCTGGTACGTGGCAGCCGCGTTCGGCAAGCCGTAAGGCATGCGAACGTAGCTGTGGGGTGGACCTCAGCAGCGCCCCACTCGCGAGGGCTAGAGGCGCTCTAGAGAGGCGACTCGGTTGAGCCCTGGTATGTCGATGCAGATGCGCAGCCCACCATCCTCGCCTGGATGGGGAGCCACTGCTGGTAGGCGGCGACCGCCTTTCATGACTCTTGACTCCTGCAGCTCCTGAATGGCCTTGCTGATGAACTCCTGAGGGTCCGGCTTTCCTTGCCTTGCTCCTTATTGAGGGAAACGTGCTTCGAAACACGCCTCCATGTGGTGCCCAAGTGCCTCCCTCGTGACCCTAGCTAGGTCGGTGGCCCTCCAGGGGAAAGCCCCCGAGCCCTGCCCGAGGAGGGCGCCGGGTGCGCTTTCCTATGCGATGGAAGGAGGTTCCCCCTGGGCTGGCACGGGCCCAGAGGGGCATGCCTCCTGAGGGGCCGGGCCGGACGATGTCTTCTTCTTCTTGGGGGCGGTCTCGGGAAGCCTCCTGCTTCCGCGATCCGGGTCTTCTAGTGACGCGGCCTGAAAGGCTCGTTCCAGGGAACACACCGCGTCCTTCTCTTCACAGGGCACCGTGATGACTCCGCCACTTCCTGGCATCTTGAGGACGTTGTAGCCGTGGTGAGTTACAGCCATGAACTTGGCCAGCGCTGGGTACCCAAGGATGGCGTTGTACGGTAGGCGAATGTGAGCGATGTCGAAGTCAATGAGCTCGGTGTGGTAGTTGTCGCGTGCCCCGAAGGTGACAGGGAGGCGTACCTGCCCAATCGGGACCGTGGAGCCGTCGGTGATTCCGGAGAAAGGCTTGGTTGGCTGAAGTTGGCTATAGGGCACTTGGAGATTGTTGAATGTTTCCACGGGCAGGACGTTGAGCCCTGCCCCGCCATCGATGAGGGTCTTGGTGACCACCACGTTGCTGATGATTGGGGAACATAGCATCGGGAGGACTCCAGCTGTAGCCGCGCACTTGAGCTGATCTGCTGAGCTGAATGTGATGGCGCACGCTGACCACCTGAGAGGGCGCCTGGGGAGGACTGCATTCACTTCGCGGGCGAACTGCTTGAAGATGCGTTGAAAGGCTGGGGCTTGAGCCCCGCCCAGGATGCAGGCGATCGCGCGCGGCTCCAGGAAGCCCCCAGCCCCCTCGTCCTGGTGGCGGTCCTCGTTTCTCCTTGGCTGCGGCGGTAGCGGAGGGAGGCCTGCGTTGCCTTGCGGGCGATCCTCGCGAGGCTGATCCCTCCAGTCTCCCTCGCGAGGCGGGTCTTGCTAGCGATCCTCGCAAGGTTGATTGCGCCACCCTTGGCGCGAGCCACGGTCTTCCCAGCGTCCTGCGTTCCTTCCTCCTCCTCGACCGTAGCCCCGGTCACCGTGGTCGGGGCGACGGCCGATCCTTCCTTCTCGCATGGCTCGGAGTTCTTGACATTCGTTGGTGTTGTGGGTGTGGAGGTCATGGTACACATAGTACCGACTGCCCTTGGAAGGTTCGGGATGATCTCTGCCCCGCTTGGTGTCTGGTTCTGCCGCGAGCACGGCAGCCCCCTTGCGCTTCACATCCTTGGCCTTGGGCTTCTTCTCTTCTGGGTCTGCGGCAGGCAGCTCGAGGAGGGAGAGACGCCCTTCCTCAGCCCTGGCGCACTTGTTTGCCAAGTTGAACAGCTCCAAGGAAGTGCGCAGGTCTTCATGCATCGCCAGCTCCTCCTTCATCTTGACATCGCGCACGCCGTCGAAGAAGGCTGAGATGATGGCCTCCTCAGTCACCTTGGGAATCTTGAGGCGTGCGTTGTTGAAGCGCTGGATGTACTTCTGCAGGGTCTCCCCGGGTTGTTGCTTGATGCGGCGCATGTCGCTCACGGCGGGTGGCTGGTCGCGAGTACCTTGGAAGTTGGCGATGAAGCGGGTGCGCATCTCGTCCCAGGAGGAGATCGTGCCTGGAGCCAGGTTCAGGAGCCAGGTGCGGGCCCCATCCTTGAGTGCCATGGGAAACCAGTTTGCCATGACCTTCTCGTCTCCGTTGGAAGCTTCGATGCCTAGCTCGTAGAGCTGGAGGAACTCCGCGGGGTCGGCCGTGCCGTCGTAGCGAGGAAGCAGGTCTGGCTTGAACTTGCCAGGCCACGCGACGCTGCGTAGCTCGGTGGTGAAGGCGCAGTAGCCTGCTGTGGCCACGGGACGCCTTGGGTGACGGAGAGCTTGGTCCTGCATGTCCCCACGCGCTGTGGCTGAGAGCAGCGCGGGGTCTTGACGCGCGGGAGCAGGAGGATGGTCGCGACGTGGTGGAGCAGGGAGCGCCCGGGCAGCTTCTTGCGGGCGAGGGACTTCTTGGCAGCTCTGCTCTTGCCGCCGCTGGCACCTGACGGAGCGGGTTCCGCCCAGGGGCCACGCGCCTTGGAGCCATGACGCCTTCCTGAGGAGGAGGCGGCTGGGGCGCCGCCAGAGCTTCGTCGCCCGCGTGAGGCGGGGTGCGGCGCAGCAGATCAGACGGCGCAGGAGAGCCCCCTGCGGCGCGGGTGAGCTCGGCGACGCGGTCAAGCCATTCTTCGTAGACGTCGTCGACGGGATGGTAGCGCAGTAGCTCGTTTGCCGTGATGAGCGCAGCTCGAGCCTCCATGGGTGCGCGGAGCGCGTGGGACGAAGAACCAGCCGGGGTGAGCGAGGGAGTTGCGGTGCGGCCGTCTTGCCGCACGGACGGATGCTGAGACGATGCTTGCTGCTCGTCCCCCGCCGGGCCGGTGGCGGCGTTGACGGCAGGTGACGGGGAACGGCGAGGACGCCCGCCGACATGGGCCGTCTGGGCGACGCGGGAAGCGAGAGCGGCCCGGCGCTCAGCGCGGGCCCGACGAGCGTCAGACATGGGTGCGATGGTCGGAGGAGAACGGAGTGGTGGAAGACGAATTCCGGCGCACCCCTACCTGGCGCGCCAAATGTCGGATTTCGGGTTCCGGCAGACCCTTGAGGTTCGAACACTAGGGTGCGTGCGGAGATTTCGCCTCCTACCTACCTGCACCCCTCCGCCATGCTAAGATCTAGGCTATGGAAAGTACAACACAAGAGACACAGGGTTTATACTGGTTCGGGCCACCGTTGTGGTGTAATACCCAACTTCAGTGTGTGGTGTGGTGGATTGCCTCTTGGGCTGATGATGATGAACAGTACAAGGAAGAACAGCCTCGCGAGGGTCTGTTAGGCTGGGGCGATGAACTGCTGGGAGGAGTTCAGTCACCCTTCTCTCTCTCGCTCTCTAACTGTTGATTTCCAACCTCCAACCTCTCACCTAGCTGCCTCCCATCCTGCGGGTGGCTGGTCCTATTTATAGAGGCCCTGGTCCTCTTCCCAAATATCGAGTAGGAAGGGAGCCAACATTGACGGGCTAATTTGAAGGGGGACAACTAGTACCCGTTATCCTAACAAAAGTAGTTTTCGCCTGCACAAAGCTCTAGTGGTGACGCGGTCTTGGGCTCCACGATGACCTCCATCTTGCAGTCCTCCTGGTCTTGGTCTTGTTGCACCGAAATGGCAACCTTTGCCTGATGTCTCGGTACTCCGCGGCTGTGCTTGCCCCCTTGGCACCAAAGGGGAAAGGAGGACACTGCGCGGGCTGGCACCCGCCTGGCGCCCTTGGTCGTCATGGCTTGCATCATGGGCATCTCATGAGGTACCCCGCCTTGATCTCTCCGCCTCCTCGCGAGCCAGCCTGATGAGGCCGTGCCCGAGGAAGCTCCGCGCCGTCCGCCCTGCGAGGCTTGGCCTCTCGCGAGGGTCTTGGGTCTGTGTTGGTGAAGATGGGCCGTGCTGGGCCCCCCTTTGAGCCACGCCACAGGCCGCAGGCAGGCAAGTCCGGGGACCCCCGTTCCCAGAACGCCGACAGCAGATAGGGCTTGAGAGAATATTGATCTTACCTTTATCTCCTTGTGGGTTTGACACTTCATACTTATCACTTCCACCTTTGGAAATTGCTACGATGATTCCCTGCACTTGGGGATTATCAATGGGTTGCCGCACAATGATCTCTGCGCATTTTGTGACCAAGAGCTCGACACGATCGATCACCTGCTCCTCCACTGCTCGTTCTCCTGGACCACCTGGCACGAGATTTTTGCGTGGTGCCGTGTCACGACCCCCCTCCCCAGGACCCCGAGGCCTCCTTCTTAGGCTGGTGGTCGGCCATGGTCACGGCCGTACCTACCGCCACGCGCAAAGGGCTCTTCTCCTTGGTGCTTCTCTCCGCTTGGTCCATTTGCCGTCACCGCAATGCATGCATCTTTGACAATGCTAGCCCCTCCACCGTGCTACTTCTCCAGGCCATCAAGGACGATGGTAGGGTTTGGGCTATGGCCGGCGCTAAAGACATAGCTAATCTCATGCCACCTTGAACTCTCTTGGGCTGAGCATCCCGTGTTCTGCTCGTGTAACTTCCCTCTACGCCTCCTAGCGTACGTAGTGGGTGGTTACCCCCCTTGTAATACTCTTGTTTCCCCCTACCTATCAATGGAGTGATACACAATCATTGCGTATTCGCGAAAAAAAGAAATGATGATGAACTTCAATATGCCTAGTTTGAGAATGTTGCACGGGATTGTGAGCAATCTTAATAGAACTTTCACTGTCACAAAGCAATGGAACATGTTTCACATAGATCCCATAATCTTTAAGAGTTTGGGTCATCCAAAGTAAATGAGCACAACACGAACCGGCGGCAATGTATTCCGCTTCGGCGGTGGATAAGGATACCGAGTTTTGTTTCTTGGAGAACCAAGACACAAGAGATCTACCAAGAAATTGACAAGTACCCGAAGTGGACTTTCTATCAACCTTGTCACCGGCATAGTACAAGTCGGAGTAGCCAACAAGATCAAAACAAGACCTCTTAGGATACCAAATGCCAAAATTTGGTGTGTGAATTAAGTATCTCACTATCCTTTTCACAGCCTTAAGATGACATTCTTTGGGGGCTGCTTGATATCATGCACACATGCACACACTTAGCATAATATCGAGACAGGAGACACATAAATATAACAATGAACCAATCATAGAGCGGTAAACCTTTTGGTCAACCGATTTGCCATCCTTAGTCAAGTCAAGATGTCCACTAGTAGGCATGGGTGTTTTCATACCTTTGCTTTCTTGCATGTTGAATAAGTACTTGGTGTACTTTGTTTGAGAAACAAAGGTGCCCTCCTTAGTTTTCTTGATTTGCAAACCAAGAAAGAACTTGAGTTCACACATCGTAGACATCTCAAACTTCTTCGACATTAGCTTCCCAAACTTTTCACTAAAATAAGGGTTAGTCGAACAAAATATGATATCATCAACATAAATTTGGCACACAAATAATTCACCATTAACCCTTTTCATAAAAAGAGTAGAATCTATCTTTCCAATCTCAAAGCCTTTTTCAATAATCAACTTGGTCAAGAATTTATACCACGCTCTAGGAGCTTGTTTAAGACCATAAAGGGCTTTGTGAAGTTTGTAAACATGATCGGGTTTCTTAGGATTAACAAATCTGGGAGGTTGTTTAACATAAACTTCCTCCTCAATTTCACCATTTAGAAAAGCACTTTTAATGTCCATTTGGTAGAAGGTAATATCATGGTGATTTCCATAGGAAAGTAAGATGCGGATGGACTCAAGTCTAGCAACGGGGGAATATGTCTCACCATAGTCCATACCTTCGACTTGAGTGTAACCTTGGGCGACAAGACGTGCTTTGTTGTGAACGACTTGTCCATCTTCGCCTTTCTTGTTGCGAAACACCCATTTGGTACCAATGATGTTGTGGTTGTTATCGGGCTTCTCGACCAATGTCCACACTTGGTTTCTCTCGAAGTTTTGTAGCTCTTCATGCATGGCATTTATCCAATCCGAATCTTCCAATGCTTCTTCATCCTTCATAGGTTCAATGCTAGAGATGAATGAATAGTGTTCACAAAAATTAGCCAAACGAGTTTTAGAGCGAGTGATTCTCCCGGTTTGGATATCATTGTAGATTTGTTCAACGGGGTGGTCTCGTGAGATTCTTGCTTGAACTCGTGAGAGCTTTTGCTTAGGTCGGGGTGGAACATCTTCTTCATCATCTTGTCCTTCTTCTTGGCCTTCTTCGTTGTTGATGTTGTCATCCTCTTGTCGTGGTGGAGAAGGAGGTTGTTGAGGTTCATCTTGGCGTACTTCCTCGTTTCCTTCTTCTTGGCGTGTCCCACTTGTGGATGCCTCCGGGTCAACTCTTAGTTCACCTTGTCGTGAGGTAGAAGCTTCCACTTGGACAGATGAGGTACTCTCCTTCACCTCCGTTGGACGAATCTTGCCAATAGACAAGTCTTGGATTGCTTCCGAAGGGTCTTTGTCTCCTACATCAATTGGCAGTTACTCTACTTGCGAGCCGTTAGATTCATCAAACTTCACATCTATCGTCTCTTCAACCTTTCGGGTGAAACTGTTGTAGACACAGTAAGTGTGAGAGTTTGAGCCATAACCAAGTAGAAAACCTTCATGAGATTTAGGAGCAAATTTAGAGCGACTATGCTTATCAAGGATGTAACACTTTGAGCCGAATACTCGAAAGTATCGAACTTGGGGTTTGTTACTGGTGAGAAGCTCGTATGCCGTCTTGCCGAGTAGCTTGTGAAGATACAAGTGATTTGTTGCATGACAAGCTATCTCAACCGCTTCCGCCCAAAAGTGTTTTGGAGTCTTGTACTCATCAAGCATCGTTCTCGCCATCTCAATAAGAGTCCGTTTCTTCCTCTCAACAACTCCATTTTATTGAGGTGTGTACGTAGCAGAGAACTCATGTGAACTCCCTTCTTCATCAAGAAAGGTATCCACGGTTGCGTTCTTGAACTCCGTTCTGTTGTCGCTGTGAACCTTCTTGATCTTCACTTCAAATTAATTTTGGGCCTTCCAAGCGAATTTCTTGAAGATCTTATGGACCTACAATTTATCATCAAGAAAGAACACCCACGTAAATCTTGAAAAATCATCAACTATGACTAGACCAAATGAGTTTCCACCGAGACTTCTATAGGCATTGGGACCAAAGAGATCCATATGAAGTAGCTCGAGCGGTCTTCTCGTGGTCATGATGTTCTTCACGAGGTGGCTTCCTCCAACTTTATTTCCTGCTTGACAAGCACTGCACAATCTATCCTTGTCAAATATAACATCTTTCACTCCAAGGATATGATCACCTTTAATAAGCTTATGAAGATTTTGCATGCCCACATGACCTAACCTTCTATGCCACAACCAGCCTTTAGAGGATTTAGCAATTAAGCAAGTTCTAGGTCGAGCCTTTTTAGTGAAATCAACAATGTAAAGATCACCTCTACGAATACCGGTAAAGACCATATTGTGATTATCTCTTCGAAAGACTTGGCAATCTACTTGAGTGAATAGGACATTGAAGCCAAAATCAGAAAGTCTAGATACGGAAGTAAATTGTAGCCAAGAGATTCAACGAGCATAACATTTTGTATGGAGCTATCATGTGAGATGGCCACCTTACCAAGGCCAACCACCTTACCCTTTGAATTATCACCAAAAGTGACATACTTTCGAGGGCCGTCGTTTTCAGCTAGCTCAGGAAACATATCCTTGTCTCCGGTCATGTGATTGGTACATCCACTATCAAGACCCCATTCCTTTCCTCCAGCCATGTATCCATGAGGATTAGCCATAAGACCAAAGTGTCTCATAGACTCATCAAGATCAAAGTCACTATCATCATCCTCATCATAGTATCCATGTTCAACATCGTCTTGTGATGAATCAATTCCTAGAGAGAGTGATTCATTAGATAAATGATCATCACAATGTTCATCTTTATGAATTCTATTGGCTTCGGAGATGATAATGCTAATGATTTCAACATCTCCTTTGGCACGCATGAGGTCACGAAGCTCAAACAAGCAATCACCATACTTAGGATCATTGGATCTTACTCAATGCAATAGACTTATGACGAATCACATCTTGATTTAGCAAGGAATACTTTGGAAATCGTTCCTCAAGAAATCTCCATATAGTGTAGGCACAATCAAGAGTAGGCAAGCAACCAATCAAGTTTCTAGGAAAACCTCTAGTGATAAGATTAACATTTCTAAGGTTGCGGATCATGTCAATAGACTCATCAAGGGTAGGATGCAAATGATCAACAATAGGTGCACAATGGCTAGTAATGTACTTGTTCAAATGATATTCATTGAAAATCACAAGCATCTCATTTTTTCACTCATGAAAGAACTCTCCATCAAGTATAGGCGCTCTATGTCTAAGACTCCCCAACGTAGACTCATCCATCTTCCTCCAATGGTGATTAAACAAAAGCAATGGAGTCCAATGCTCTGATACCAATTGAATGGATCGAGAAGATGTTGGGGAACACAGTATTTCAAAAAAATTACCTACGATCATGCAAGATTTATCTGTGTGATGCATAGCAATGAGCGAGAGAGTGTGTCCACCTACCCTCGTACACCGAAAGCAGAAGCGTTAAGTAACGTGGTCGATGTAGTCAAACGTCTTCACGATCCAACCGATCAAGTACCGAACGCACGGCACCTCCATGATATGCACACGTATAGCTCGGTGACGTCCCTCGAACTCTTGATCCAGCTGAGGCCGAGGGAGAGTTCCATCAGCACAATGGCGTGGTGACGGTGTTGATGAAGTTACCAACGTAGGGCTTCGATTAAGCACTACAACGATATGATTGAGGTGGAAATATGTGGAGGGGGCACCGCACACGGCTAAAACAATAACTTGTGTGTCTATGGGGTGCCCCCTCCCCCGTATATAAAGGAGCAAGGGGGAGGCCGGCCGGCCCTCATAGGGCGCGCCCAAGGGGGGGGATTCCTACTCCTAGAAGGAGTAGGTTTCCCCCCTTCCCTAGTTGGAGTAGGAGAAGAAGGAAGAGGGAGAGGGAGAGAAGGAAAGGGGGGCTGGCCCCCACCCCAATTCGGATTGGGCTTGGGGGAGCGCTCCCTCCACTTGGCCGCCTCCTCCTCTCTTCCACCATGGCCCATGTAGGGCCATTAACTCCTTGGGGGGGGGGTCCGGTAACCCCCGATACTCCGAAAAATGCCCGAACTCATCCGAAACCATTCTGGTGTCCAAACGTAGCCTTCCAATATATCAATCTTTATGTCTCGACCATTTCGAGACTCCTCTTCATGTCTGTGATCACATCTGGGACTCCGAACAACCTTCGGTACATCAAAACACATAAACTCATAATACCGATCGTCATCGAACGTTAAGCGTGCGGACCCTACGGGTTCGAGAACTATGTAGACATGACCAAGACTCATCTCCGGTCAATAACCAATAGCGGAACCTGCATGCTCATATTGGCTCCCACATATTCTACGTAGATCTTTATCAGTCAAACCACATAACAACATACGTTGTTCCCTTTGTCATCGGTATGTTACTTGCCCGAGATTCGATCGTCGGTATCTCAATACCTAGTTCAATCTCATTACCGGCAAGTCTCTTTACTCGTTCCGTAATGCATAATCCCGTAACTAACTCATTAGTCACATTGCTTGCAAGGCTTATAGTGATGTGCATTACCGAGAGGGCCCAGAGATACTTCTCCGACAATCGGAGTGACAAATCCTAATCTCGATCTATGCCAACTCAATAAACACCATCAGAGACACCTGTAGAGCATCTTTGTAATCACCCAGTTACGTTGTGATTTTTGATAGCCCACTAAGTGTTCCTCCGGTATTCGGGAGTTGCATAATCTCATAGTCATAGGAACATGTATAAGTCATGAAGAAAGCAATAGCAACAAACTAAATGATCACAGTGCTAAGCTAATGGAATGGGTCAGTCAATCACATCATTCTCTAATGATGTGATCCTGTTTATCAAATGACAACTCATGTCTATGGCTATGAAACTTAACCATCTTTGATTAATGAGCTAGTCAAATAGGGGCATACTAGTGACACTCTGTTTGTCTATGTATTCACACATGTACTAAGTTTCTGGTTAATACATTTCTAGCATGAATAATAGACATTTATCATGATATATGGAAATTTAAAATACAAATTTATTATTGCCTTTAGGGTATATTTCCTTTAGTCTCCCACTTGCACTAGAGTCAATAATCTAGATTACACAATAATGATTCTTACACCCATGGAGTCTAGGGTTTTGCTCGCGAGAGAGGCTTAGTCAACGGGTCTGCAACATTCAGATGCGTATGTATCTTGCAAATCTCTATGTCTCCCTCCTTGACTTGACCGCGGATGGAATTGAAGCGTCTCTTGATGTGTTTGGTTCTCTTGTGAAATCTGGATTCCTTTTCGAAGGCAATTCCTCTAGTATTGTCACAAAAGATTTTCATTGGACCCGATGCACTAGGTATGAAACCTAGATCGGATATGAACTCCTTCATCCAGACTCCTTCATTTGCTGCTTCCGAAGCAGCTATGTAATCCGCTTCACACATAGATCCGGCCATGACGCTTTGCTTAGAACTGCACCAACTGACAGCTCCACCGTTCAATATAAATACGTATCTGGTTTGCGACTTAGAGTCATCTGGATCAGTGCCAAAGCTTGCATCGACGTAACCATTTACGACGAGCTCTTTGTCAATTCCATAAACGAGAAACATATCCTTAGTCCTTTTTAGGTATTTCAGGATGTTCTTGATCGCTGTCCAGTGATCCACTCTTGGATTACTTTGGTACCTCCCTACTAAACTAGTAGCAAGGCACACATCAGGTCTGGTACATAGCATTGCATACATGATAGACCCTATGGCTAAAGCATAGGGAATGACTTTCATTTTCTCTCTATCTTCTGCAGTGGTCGGGCATTGAGTCTGACTCAACTTCACACCTTGTAACACAGGCAAGAACCCTTTCTTTGCTTGATCCATTTTGAACTTCTTCAAAACTTTATCAAGGTATGTGCTTTGTGAAAGTCCAATTAAGCGTCTTGATCTATCTCTATAGATCTTGATGCTAATATATACGCAGCTTCACCGAGGTCTTTCATTGAAAAACTATCATTCAAGTATCCTTTTATGCTATCCATAAATTCTATATCATTTCCAATCAACAATATGTCATCCACATATAATATTGGAAATGCTACAGAGCTCCCACTCACTTTCTTGTAAATACAGGCTTCTCCAAAAGTCTGTATAAAACCATATGCTTTGATAACACTATCAAAACGTTTATTCCAACTCCGAGATGCTTGCACCAGTCCATAAATGGATCGCTGGAGCTTGCACACTTTGTTAGCATCCCTTGGATCGATAAAACCTTCGGGTTGCATCATATACAACTCTTCTTCCAAAAATCCATTCAGGAATGCAGTTTTTACATCCATTTGCCAAATTTCATAATCGTAAAATGCGGCAATTGCTAACATGATTCAGACGAACTTAGGCATCGCTACGGGTGAGAAGCTCTCACTGTAGTCAACTCCTTGAACTTGTTGAAAACCTTTCGCAACAAGTCGAGTTTTGTAGACAGTAACATTACCGTTAGCGCCGGTCTTCTTCTTGAAGATCCATTTATTTTCTATGGCTTGCCGATCATCGGGCAAGTCAACCAAAGCCCATACTTTGTTCTCATACATGGATCCCATCTCAGATTTCATGGTCTCAAGCCATTTGATGGAATCTGGGCTCATCATCGCTTCCTCATAGTTCGTAGGTTCGTCATGGTTAAGTAACATGACCTCCAAAACATGATTACCGTACCACTCTGGTGCGGATCTTACTCTGGTTGACCTACGAGGTTCGGTAGTAACTTGATCTGAAGTTACATGATCATCATCATTAGCTTCCTCACTAATTGGTGTAGGAATCACAGGAACTGATTTCTATGATGAACTACTTTCCAATAAGGGAGCAGGTACAGTTACCTCATCAAGTTCTACTTTCCTCCCTGTCGGTGTCAAAACCAGCGGATCTGGGGTAGGGGGTCCCGAACTGTGCGTCTAGGCGGATGGTAACAAGAGGCAGGGGACACGATGTTTACCCAGGTTCGGGCCCTCTTGATGGAGGTAATACCCTATGTCCTGCTTGATTGTTCTTGATAATATGAGTAGTACAAGAGTTGATCTACCACGAGATCAGAGAGGCTAAACCCTAGAAGCTAGCCTATGGTATGATTGTATGTTGTCCTACGGACTAAAACCCTCTGGTTTATTTAGACACCAGAGGGGGCTAGGGTTACACAGAGTCGGTTACAAGGAAGGAGATCTACATATCCGTATTGCCAAGCTTGCCTTCCACGCCCAGGAGAGTCCCATCCGGACACGAGAAGAAGTCTTCAATCTTGTATCTTCATAGTCCAATAGTCCGGCAAAGGATATATCCGGTAATCCGGATACCCCCTAATCCAGGACTCCCTCAGTAGCCCCTGAACCACGCTTCAATGACGACGAGTCCGGTGCGCAGATCATCTTCGGCATTGCAAGGCGGGTTCCTCCTACGAATACCTCATAGAAGATTTTTAACACGAGGATCGTGCCCGGCTCTTCAAAACAAGTTCCACATACCACCATAGAGAGAATAATATTTTCACAAATCTAATCTGCCGACGCATTCCGCAGTGTGACATCACACCACAGCCAGGTCACCATTCGAATCGTTTTTCAGAACCAATCTCAGCGTGTTTCGCGAGGCGGTTTCCTTGGCATGTCTTGTCGAAGCAGAGACCGTGTCCCCTTATTACGGGATTCCCATCAATACGGACGTGGGTAACCCAACCACGCCATCAATTACGGCGCTTGGGGGATAAGCGAGTTTTAGAAGGCTGGTGGGGGCGCATAGTTTCGTCCACCCTTATAAAGGGATAAGGGTTCACCTTTTTCTACCCACGCCTTCTTCCTCCTTGCTCATCCATTCTCGCGCACCCGAGCTCCAGCGCCCAAGTCCACACCCATCTCCTCAACTCTCTCCAAACATGTCCGGAGCGGGAGGCAAGTGGATGGTCTCCTCCGTCATTGAGGGAGACATCAAAAAGCTATGCGGGGCCGGATACTTAGCCGCAGATATCGCGCACCGGCTGCCAGCCGCGGGGTAGATCGTCCCTACCCCGAAACCTTACGAAAGGGTGGTTTTCCTCCCCCACTTTGTCTGCGGATTGGGGTTTCCCCTCCATCCATTCGTCCACGGCCTTATGTTCTATTATGGGCTGGACTTTCATGATCTGGCCCCGAATTTCATCCTCAATATCTCGACGTTCATCGTCGTGTGCGAGGCTTTCCTCCGCATCCGGCCCCACTTCGGCTTGTGGCTGAAGACCTTCAATGTCAAGCCGAAGGTAATAGGCGTCCAACAAGTGGAATGCGGCGGAGCCATGATGGGAAAAATGCCCAACGTTACATGGCTCTAGGGCTCCTATGTGGAGACCATAAAGGGTGGCAATTGGGGTGGTTCTACATCACCGAGCCGCGTGACACCAACTGGGTGGCGGCCCTCGAGTTTCGATCCGGAATCCCCACTCGGCTTACTTCCTAGAAGGAGAAGGGCCTGTCCTGGGGCTCATCGGTGGAGCTGGACAGACTCCAGAAGTGTATCTGGAACATGATAAGCAAGAAACTCAAGCTTGTCAACATAGTCCAGGTCATGCTCTTCCGCCGGATCCTCCTGTGTCAACAACGGGCTTTCAACTTATGGGAGTTCGACCCGGCCCAGCACCAGACTCTATGCGAGCTCTTCGACATGACGCATAAGGACGTCTGGAAGGTGCTGTTCAAGGGCACCGAGGTCCCCCCTCCCCTTACCGAGGACCGCGGGCTAAGCGTGACGCGCCCTGCGAATCCGGTAAGTTCTGTACATCTTGTAGGGTATTTTATTTTCCATAGTTTAACATGTGTGGGATCTGAGCTCCCATGCCTTTGACAGGACTGGGTGGAGACATCGGAGCAGATTACCTGCCCGACCCCTCTGCCCGAAGACCCTGCGGACGCTCTCCCGACGGAGGTGCGGACTCCGGCTCTTTATGAGGTGCCGGAGAAGAAGATCAAGAAGAAGGCCACGGGAACCCGAAAGAGTTCCCGGCACCAGGTGGTATCAGACTCATGGTCCGATAACTCCGAGACGCACTCTTCCCGTGAAAACGAGGGGGAGGAAGATGAAGATTCTCCCCCTCCAGCCGGGGGAGACAAGAAAAGGATGGCCGCCCCAACCGGGGAGGCCGAAGGGTCCAAGAAGGGAAGGACTCTCCTTCCGGACTGTTCTACCACCATCGCCGACAGCGAAGACGAGTGGTTACTCAAGGCCAAGCCCCTAGCGAACTCGTAAGTATTCAGATACCAGAGTAGCTCATAGCATACTTTTATTGCACTGCTTCTCCTAATGTCGAATATGGTCATGCAGTCCGCTTCGAGCCCGTATCGACGTATCCTCGTCGAACGGTTCCTTGGACTCGTTGGATATGAATAGTGAGTCACTTCCAACTGCCTCCTCTCCTTGCCCTATGGACAATGTCGAGGTATTGTCTCAAGGGGCACCGAGCCGGGGGGAGATAGTCCTGGAGGCGCCTCAAGGCGACCTTCCGGACTCTAGGCGCAAAGTGAGCAAGACTCCCAAGGGCTCCAAGTTCGGCCCTCAGCCGAACACCACGCCAGAACCTCCAGTGGTTCCGGACTCCGGCAGGCGCCCCCCTTCCAAGAGGGGCAAGCCGCCCGTGCCAGTGACCTCTGTCCATCCAGAGGCACCGGACAACCTGCTGGGAGCGCTTCGCGGTGCTTCCATCGACGAAGAGCACCGCACTATTATGAGTGCGGTGATCAAGAAGGTTCAGTCCGCCAAGAGCGGACTGACTGAAGCATGTGCCAGCCTTCTAACAGGCTTTGAGGTAAGTATTTAAAATATAGGAAAATATTACCACATAAACAGTAGCCCCTGATGCTCTGTTTGGTGTTCACAAAGAAAAGCCGAATAGAGGATCAAATGATATCTACAGGAGTCTAATATAAGTATGTCTATATGCGTATGCAGGCTTCGCTGCTGACCTCTGCCGCACTGACTGCGGAGGTCGCCACACTGAAGCAGAACCTCGAGCGGTCTGAGAAAGAGCTCGGCCTTGCCAAGAGGCAGCTCGAGGAGAACAAAGGTAAGTAATACCTTGTCTATATATATATATATATATATATATATATATATATATATATAAAGATGCCGTTGCAAAAATGATAGGATCATCATGGATGTGCCAGGGGCCACGACCGAAGTGGCGACCCTGAAGCAAGCGCTGTCCGAGGCCGAAAACAAAGCGGCCAAGGAGTGCACCGAGTGGGAGAAACAAGAGGCACGTGTGGGCGAGGTGCAGCAAGAGCTCCAGGCTCTCGTGAAGAGGCACAAGAATTTGGAGCTTGACTCGAAGACGCGATAGTCCGAGCTTGCCGCGACCCTCGAGAGCACAAAGCATGCCAAGGCTGAAGCCCAAAAGGCCCTCCAAGAAATTGAGGCAATGAGGAAGATAGCGGCGGGTAAGGCATTAATTATGCAAAGCAAGCATGTGAAAGTAAATTACTTGTTACTTACCCAAGTCCGGAGCTCTCCAGGAGCGTTCGCAGATTTGCCCCGCAGTGTGTCGGATGCCGCAAAGTACTACCAGGCCGAGGAGGGAAGCTCGCCAAAGAAGTTGTTCTGGTCTCAGTATACTGGGACCGAACACCCGACGCCTGTGAGCGACCAGCTAAAGCAACCGGTCGAGCTGCACAAGGCAGCCGAACAGGCCATGAGGGGCCTTATAGTCCGGATGTGGCCTGGCGACTTCCTTCCCAATAGCTACTTCAGCATGGTGAGGCGTCTTGTGGATGCCTGCCCATGGTTGGAAGTCATAAAGCGGTCCGTCTGCATTTAAGATGCACGCTGGGCTTTTGCCCGTGCGAAGGTGCACTGGGCCAAGATGGACGCTGAGAAGCTGGTGAAGGAGGGGCCACCGTAGGGCAAGGAGCATCGCCACCCCGAAATGTATTATGAGGGTGCCCTGAAGGGTGCCCGTCTTGTGGCGGACGAGTGTGCGAAGGATGTAATTTTTGAATGAACTTGCTCGTGTGATCCTGTATTATGAAAACTTGTTCATGTGCGCTATGCAACGCTTGTTTGAATTTAAAATATTACCTTATGTGTGGCTGTTTATCAAATCTAAGAGATGGCCAGTCGTCGGCTTCTTCCCCCATGCCATGAGTGCTGGGGTGTTCGGGATAAATCTGAGCACTCTTTTTCCCATTTTTGGGTCCTTTGAGGGAGGTGCTCAGCGCAACAAACAAGGCAATCAGACTATAATGCTTTATCACTCTCACTTAGCCATAGAAGTCTACAATTTTAAATTTTGGCGAAGCCCCTAGTATTTGGAAGGCCGAATTCAGGGCGCTATACACGCCTAAGCCGGACAAAGCCGACTCCTCGCCCTATGAGGCATAAGTCTTTAGGGACTCGAGACCTCTCGAACAACGACCAACTCTCGCCTTATCATGACAGTCAGTTTTAGCTTTCTCTACTGTGGTGCTTGCCCAGATGAACCGGGGCACAATCGCAGTAGTTCTCCCAGTGCTACCTTAGCCGATATAGCAGAACGTAAGGTACCAAAACATGGGAGCCGGGCAAACCCAACTATTGACCCAAGACATGATTCGGAGCTGATGCATATAATTCTGTAAGTTCAGGGTGCCGCACTGTCGAAAGTGTTCGGACTTCTCACGCCATATTATGGGGTACACTTAAGCCCCTGGCGTATTGGCCGTACCAGAGTGTATGGGTGCTGAATGTCATGAATGAACATATATATATATATATATATATATATAAAAGAATAGAGAATGCGGTAATAGTCTAGTGCTATGCATTGTTTGTTCAAAAAGGTGCGTCGAAGCAGAATGATACAAGTAGTGCGATAAGAAAAAAGTAGGACTATTTGACATGCCCCCTCCAAGGGCAAGCTGAGGAATGGTATTTAAAGCATGTATTTCACTCGTTATCAGAGACCACCTGGGAGTTCCATGGTGCGACGTAACTTTCTGCCTCCTTGGTTGTTGTATCGTGTGTCCGACAATCGTACTGCCGGACAGGGTTTCCAGAGATAAAGTCCTGAAAGAGATAAAAAATAACAAAACGGGTAGCCCCTAGTGCGGTTGAGCCACGTTTTGTGGTGTGCCGTAGTTGTGCCCCCCACCTATGCCCATGGTATTTTCAATGCATAATTATGTACGCGTGGCACGGATTTCGCTGTTTGGCTGGGACTAGGGTGGGGGCCGCATTGCTATGCGAGCTCGGAACATGCCAGGCGGTCTTGTTGCAGATTACTCCAAGCGCGCTTGACGGTGTCCAGGTGATCAATCACCGAACTGGTGGATTGCCTGAAGAGGCTGCTTTGTGCTTCTACTGCGAGGGTTGCAGTGTGCTCCTCCATGCGGAGAGAGCGTTCTGTGTTTCCACTGACTGTGATGACCCCCTGAGGTCCTGGCATCTTGAGCTTGAGGTATGCATAATGCGGTACCGCATTGAATCTCGCAAATGCGATTCGCCCGAGTAGTGCGTGATAGCCACTGCGGAACGGGACTATATCGAAGATTAACTCCTCACTTTAGAAGTTATCCGGGGATCCGAAGACCACTTCCAGTGTGACTGAGCCTGTGCAATGGGCCTCTACACCAGGTATGACGCCTTTGAAGGTCGTTTTTGTGGGTTTGATCCTTGAGGGGTCTATACCCATTTTGCGCATTGTGTCCTGATAAAGTAGGTTCAGGCTGCTGCCGCCATCCATAAGGACTCGAGTGAGGTGAAATCTATCGATGATTGGGTCTAGGACCAGTGCGGAAAATCCGCCATGACGGATACTAGTGGGGTGGTCCCTACGATCGAAGGTGATCGGACAGGAGGACCACGGGTTAAACTTTGGGGCGACTGGCTCCAAGGCATATACGTCCCTTAGCGCATGCTTCCGCTCCCTCTTGGGGATGTGGGTTGCGTATATCATGTTCACCGTTCGCACTTGTGGGGGAAACCTCTTCTGTCCTCCGGCGTTCGGCGGCCGGGGCTCCTCCTCATCATCGCTATGTAAGCCCTTATCTTTGTTTTCGGCATTTAACTTGCCGGCCTGCTTGAACACCCAACATTCCCTGTTGGTGTGGTTGGCTGGCTTGTCGGGGGTGCCGTGTATTTGACACGAGCGATTGAGTATACGGTCCAAACTGGACGGGCCCGGAGTGCTTCTTTTGAATGGCTTTTTCCGCTGACCGGGTTTAGAGCCTCTGAATCCGGCATTGACTGCCGTATCCCCGGTATTATCGCTATTGATGCGGCGCTTGTGTTTTGCTGCGACGTGACCTGACATTGCTATCCTTGGTATCCGAAGTACCATGGTTCTTTGATATGTTATTGCTGCGAGCCAGCCAGCTGTCCTCTCCCATGCAAAAGCGGGTCATGAGTGTTGTGAGGGCTGCCATAGATTTCGGCTTTTCCTGGCCAAGATGCCGGGCGAGCCACTCGTCGCGGATGTTGTGCTTAAAAGCTGCTAGGGCCTCTGCATCCGGACAGTTGATGATTTGATTTTTCTTTGTCAGGAACTATGTCCAGAATTGCCTAGCCGATTCCTCTGGCTGCTGAATTATGTGGCTCAAGTAATCGACATCTGGTGGTCGCACATAAGTGACCTGGAAGTTGTCGAGGAATGCGACTTCCAGATCTTCCCAACAGCCAATGGATTCTGCTGGCAGGCTGTTGAGCCAATGCCGAGCTGGTCCTTTGAGTTTGAGTGGGAGGTATTTGATGGCGTGTAGATCGTCACCGCGAGCCATGTGGATGTGCAGGAGGAAGTCCTCGATCCATACCGCAGGATCTGTTGTGCTGTCATATGATTCGATATTTACGGGTTTGAAACCCTCTGGGATTTGGTGATCCATTACTTCGTCTATGAAGCATAGGGGGTGTGCGGCACCTCTGTACTGGGCTATATCACGACGCAGCTCAAATGAGTCTTGTCCGCTGTGTTCGGCCCGACCGGATTTACTTTTAATGTATCCGACGTGACGGTTATCGTCTCGCATAGTGGCATGCCCTCGTGATCCGTAGATCGATCTTGCGTGTTTTGCTTTGTCCTCCAACACGTCTCGCAGGTCTAGCGTGTTTCCCCGTGCCTTGACATTTTTATTTGAGTAGCGTCGGGGTGCGGGCTGAGCTTTTGGCTGAAATGCCTCTCTGTCGCGGCCACGAGGTGGCCGATCAGCCGCGTCATATGCTGGAGATGTAGGTTTTAATGCTTCCTCCTCCAGTTGAGGTAGCAACCCGCGTTTTGGGTAACTCTTGGAGGGGCATTCGAGTTCATATTCCTCGGCCGCAAGGACTTCAGTACGTCTGTCAGCTAGCAAACCTTGATCAGCTCGAAGCTGCTGTTGCTTTTTCTTAAGGCTATTTGCCGTGGCTATAAGTCGGCGCTTGAAGTGCTCTTTCTTGACGGGATCCTCAGGACGACAAATTCGTCATCGTCGAGGCTAGCCTCGTCTTCGGCGGGAGGCATGTAATTATCATCCTCTGCCTCTCCATCTGCCGCTCTCTCGGGAGGGCTGGCTTCTCCATCCTCCTGCTTTAAATCTTGCTGCAGGGGATTGTCGTCATCTTCGGCACTGTTCGGAGTGCTATTATCTCATGTGCCGGTATCACTGCTTTTTCCTTGGCGAGACTTAGAGTGGTGCCGCTGACGTCGGTGCTTGGGTTGCTTCTTGGAGGGGTCATCCTCCGCTTCCCGTCGCCATTGCCTTCTTTGGGTGTGTCCACCATATCATATGATGAGGTGGCTGTCCAGTGCCCTGTGGGCAGTGGTTCTTGTTCGTCTCCTACATCGTCGTCCATACCGTAGATGTCTTCGGAGTCGAAGTCGAGCATGTCGGTCAATTGTCGACAGTGGCTACTAAGTGGGTGGTGGGTGGGCGGCAAATTTCTTCGCCATCCGCATCCCAATCCTGCCGGACATAGTTCGGCCAGGACTCTCCTGACAAGGAGAGAGACCTTAATGAGTTCAGTATGTCGCCGAAGGGCGAGTGCTGAAAGATATCCGCGAAGGTGAACTCCATGATCGGTGCCCAGTCAGATTCGATAGGCACGAGCGCAGGCGGTTCGGAGTCCATGGCCGGGGAAGAATCCGGCAATTTGGTGTCACGGCTCTTGTGAAGGGTAAGGTCGATACTCGGCTCGATCGCCACTTAGAATGCGGCCTCCGTGGCGGGGTCTATCCCCCCATCCATGGATGGCGCAATTGGCTCCGAATTGAGGGTCGGAGCGGTTGCCGGTGCGGTCTCCTGAACACTGTCCGATGGTAGAGCTAAATCATGCTCATCATGACCGTGCGGCGCGGTCGGCAGGGGCTCGAATCCGTCGAAGGTCAAGTCTCCGCGGATGTCAGCTGTGTAGTTTAAGCTTCCAAACCTGACCTGGTGGCCAGGGGCGTAACTCCCGATCTTCTCCAGATGGCCAAGCGAGTTGGCCCGCAGTGCGAAGCCGCCGAATACAAAGATCTGTCTGGGGAGAAAAGTCTCACCCTGGACTGCATCGCTATCGATGATCGAAGGAGCCATCAAGCCTAACGATGATGACACCGAGGAACTCTCAATGAAAGCACCAATGTCGGTGTCAAAACCGGCGGATCTCGGGTAGGGGGTCTCGAACTGTGCATCTAGGCGGATGGTAACAGGAGGCAGGGGACACGATGTTTACCCAGGTTCGGGCCCGCTAAATGGAGGTAATACCCTATGTCCTTCTTGATTGTTCTTGATAATATGAGTAGTACAAGAGTTGATCTACCATGAGATCAGAGAGGCTAAACCCTAGAAGCTAGCCTATGGTATGATTGTCTGTTATCCTACGAACTAAAACCCTCCGGTTTATGTAGACACCGGAGGGGGCTAGGGTTACACAGAGTTGGTTACAAGGAAGGAGATCTACATATCCGTATTGCCAAGCTTGCCTTCCACGCCAAGGAGAGTCCCATCCGGACACGAGATGAAGTCTTCAATCTTGTATCTTCATAGTCCAACAGTCCGGCCAAAGGATATAATCCGGCTGTCCGGATACCCCCTAATCCAGGACTCCCTCACTCCCACTCACTTCTTTCAAGAGAAAATCCTTCTCTAGAAAGGATCCATTCTTAGCAATGAATGTCTTGCCTTCAGATCTGCGATAGAAGGTGTACGCAACAGTCTCCTTTGGGTATCCTATGAAGACACATTTCTCTGATTTTGGTTTGAGTTTATCAGGTTGAAGCTTTTTCACATAAGCATCGCAGCCCCAAACTTTAAGAAACGACAACTTGGGTTCCTGCCAAACCATAGTTCATAAGGTGTCATCTCAATGGATTTAGATGGTGCCCTATTTAACGTGAATGCTGTCGTCTCTAAAGCATAACCCCAAAACGATAGCGGTAAATCAGTAAGAGACATCATAGATCGCACCATATCTAATAAAGTGCGGTTACGACGTTCAGACACACCATTACGTTGTGGTGTTCCGGGTGGCGTGAGTTGCGAAACTATTCTGCATTGTTTCAAATGAAGACCAAACTCGCAACTCAAATATTCTCCTCCACGATCAGATCGCAGAAACTTTATTTTCTTGTTACGATGGTTTTCCACTTCACTCTGAAATTCTTTGAACTTTTCAAATGTTTCAGACTTATGTTTCATCAAGTAGATATACCCATATCTGCTCAAATCATCTGTGAAGGTCAGAAAATAACGATACCTGCCGCGAGACTCAATATTCATCGGACCGCATACATCGGTATGTATTATTTCCAATAAATCTATTGCTCGCTCCATTGTTTTGGAGAACAGAGTTTTAGTCATCTTTCCCATGAGGCATGGTTCGCAAGTACCAAGTGATTCATAATCAAGTGATTCCAAAAGTCCATCAGTATGGAGTATCTTCGTGTGCTTTACACAAATATGACCCAAACGGCAGTGCCACAAATAAGTTGCACTATCATTATCAACTCTGCATCTTTTTGCTTCAAAAGTATGAATATGTGTATCACCACTATCGTGATTCAATATAAATAGACCACTCTTCAAGGGTGCATGACCATAAAATATATTACTCATATAAATAGAACAACCATTATTCTCAGATTCAAATGAATAACCGTCTCGCATCAAACAAGATCCAGATATAATGTTCATGCTTAACACTGGCACCAAATAACAATTATTCATGTCTAAAACTAATCCTGAAGGTAGATGTAGAGGTAGCGTGCCGACGACGATCACATCGACTTTGGAACCATTTCCCACGTGCATCGTCACCTCGTCCTTAGCCAATCTTCGCTTAATCCGTAGTCCCTGTTTTGAGTTGCAAATATTAGCAACAGAACCAGTATCAAATACCCAGGCACTACTACGAGCATTAGTAACGTACACATCAATAACATGTATATCACATATACCTTTGTTCACTTTGCCATCCTTCTTATCCATGAAATACTTGGGGCAGTTCCGCTTCCAGTGACCAGTCCCTTTGAAGTAGAAGCACTCAGTCTCAGGCTTAGGTCCAGACTTGGGCTTCTTCACTTGAGCAGCAACTTGCTTGCTGTTCTTCTTGAAGTTCCCCTTCTTCCCTTCACCCTTTTTCTTGAAACTGGTGGTCTTGTTGACCATCAACACTTGATGCTCCTTCTTGATTTCTACCTCCGCAGCCTTGAGCTTTGCGAAGAGCTCGGGAATTGTCTTATCCATCCCTTGCATATTATAGTTCATCACGAAGCTCTTGTATCTTGGTGGCAGTGATTGAAGAAGTCTGTCAATGACACTATCAACCGGAAGATTAACTCCCAGCTGAGTCAAGTGATTATGATACCCAGACATTTTGAGTATATGTTCACTGACAGAACTATTCGCCTCCATTTTGCAGCTATAGAACTTACTGGAGACTTCATATCTCTCAATCCGGGCATTTGCTTGAAATATTACTTCAACTCCTGGAACATCTCATATGATCCATGACGTTCAACACGTCGTTGAAGTCCCGGCTCTAAGCCGTAAAGCATGGCACACAGAACTATCGAGTAGTCATCAGCTTTGCTCTGCCAGGCGTTCATAATGTCCGGCGTTGCTCCTGCAGCGGGTCTTGCACCTAGCGGTGCTTCCAGGACGTAATTCTTCTATACAACAATGAGGATAATCCTCAAGTTACGGAACCAGTCCATATAGTTGCTACCATCATCTTTCAACTTAGCTTTCTCTAGGAACGCATTAAAATTCAAAGGAACAGTAGCACGAGCCATTGATCTACAACAACATAGACATGCAAAATACTATCAGGTACTAAGTTCATGATAAATTGAAGTTCAATTAATCATATTACTTAAGAACTCCCACTTAGATAGACATCCCTCTAATCATCTAAGTGATCACGTGATCCAAATCAACTAAACCATGTTCGATCATCACATGAGATGGAGTAGTTTTCATGGTGAACATCACTATGTTGATCATATCTACTATATGATTCACGCTCGACCTTTCGGTCTCAGTGTTCCGAGGCCATATCTGCATATGCTAGGCTTGTCAAGTTTAACCCGAGTATTCTGCGTGTGCAAAACTGGCTTGCACCCATTGTATGTGAGCGTAGAGCTTATCACACCCGATCATCACGTGGCGTCTCGGCACAACGAACTGTAGCAACGGTGCATACTCAGGGAGAACACTTGTACCTTGAAATTTAGTGAGAGATCATCTTATAATGCTACCACCGAACTAAGCAAAATAATATGCATAAAGGATAAACATCACATGCAATCAATATAAGTGATATGATATGGCCATCATCATCTTGTGCCTTTGATCTCCATCTCCAAAGCACTGTCATGATCATCATAGTCACTGGCGCGACACCTTGATCTCCATCGTAGCATCGTTGTCATCTCGCCAACTATTGCTTCTACAACTATCGCTACCGCTTAGTGATAAAGTAAAAACAATTACATGGCGATTGCATTGCATACAATAAAGTGACAACCATATGGCTCATGCCAGTTGCCGATAACTCTGTTACAAAACATGATCATCTCATACAATAAAATATGGCATCATGTCTTGACCATATCACATAACAACATGCCCTGCAAAAACAAGTTAGACATCCTCTACTTTGTTGCTGCAAGTTTTACGTGGCTATAATCACCCAGTTATGTTGTGATGTTTGATAGTACACTAAGTGTTCCTCCGATATTCGGGAGTTCCATAATCTCATAGTCATAGGAACATGTATAAGTCATGAAGAAAGCAATAGCAACAAACTAAACGATCACAGTGCTAAGCTAACGGAATGGGTCATGTCAATCACATCATTCTCTAATCATGTGATCCCATTTATCAAATGACAACTCATGTCTATGGCTAGGAAACTTAACCATCTTTGATTAACGAGCTAGTCAAGTCTAGGCATACTAGTGACACTCTATTTGTCTATGTATTTGCACATGTACTAAGTTTCTGGTTAATACAATTCTAGCATGAATAATAAACATTTATTATGATATAAGGAAATATGAATAACAACTTTATTATTGCCTCTAGGGCATATTTCTTTCAGAAGAGGGGTCTAGAGGGGGGTGATTAGACCCTCGACAAAGAAAAGTAGCAGTTTTTAATTTCTTCAAGTTAAGGTGGAGTTTTAGCACAAGTTTAAACATTCAGAATACATTTCAAGCAAGCATGGCAAGAGTATATGAGCAGCGGAAAGTAAAGCATGCAATTTGCAAGAATGTAAAGGGATGGGATTGGAGTATGAAAACGCAATTGGAGACACGAAGATTTTTTTCCGTGGTTCCGATAGGTGATGCTATCATACATCCACGTTGATGGAGACTTCAACCCACAAAGGGTAACGGTTGCGCGAGTCCATGGAGGGTCCATGAAGAAGCAGCCTTGTCTATCCCACCATGGTTGTCGCCCACGAAGGACTTGCTTCACTCGGGTAGATCTTCACGAAGTAGGCGATCTCCTTGCCCTTACAAAATCCTTGGTTCAACTCCACAATCTTGACGGAGGCTCCCAAGTGACACCTAACCAAACTAGGAGACACCACTCTCGAAAAGGTAATAGATGGTGTGTTGACGATGAACTCCTTGCTTTTGTGCTTCAAATGATAGTCTCCCCAACAATCAACTCTCTCTCACAGATTTGGATTTGGTGGAAAGAAGATTTGAGTGGAAAGCAACTTGGGGAAGGCTAGAGATCAAGATTCTTGTGGTTGGAATGGAATATCTTGGTCTGAACACATGAGTAGGTGGTTCTCTCTTAGAAAATGAATGCTGGAAGTGTAGGCATGTTCTGATGGCTCTCTCCACGAATGAAGAGTGGGTGGAGGGGTATATATAGCCTCCACACAAAATCTAACTGTTACACACAATTCACTAAACTTGGTGGGACCGAATCATGAAACTCTGTCAGACCGATTCAATTCAAAATGTGAACGTTAGGCTTTTCGGTGGGACCGACATGTCAACTCGGTGGGACCAATTTCATTAGGGTTAGGGCGTAACATAATCTTGATGAGACCGATCACATAAACTCAGTAAGACCAATTTCTGTAATAGGCAAACAGAGAGTTGGTCAGGAAAACTCGGTGGGACCAAATTGCTCATTTCAATGAGACCGAAATGTTACGAAAGCGAAACAGAGAGTTTGTATTGCGAACTCGGTGGGACCGATCGCTCATTTCGGTTAGACCAAAATGTTATGAAGGGAAACAGGGAGTTTGCAATCCCATCTTGGTGAGACCGAGATCCCTATCGGTGAGACCGAACTGACTAGGGTTTCTGGCAGTGGCTATGTCAAATGAACTCGGTGGCACCGGATAGATCAAATCAGTGGGGCCAAGTTTGAATTTTTATTGGGGACATATGTGGATATAAGAAAGTGGTTGAGGTCTTTTGGAGCATATCACTAAGTATTTTGAGCAAGCAAGCCATTAAGCAACACCTCATCCCCTTTTAATAGTATTGGCTTTCCTGTGGACTCAATGTGATCTTGGATCACCAAAATGAAAATGAAGAGTCTTGAGCTTTTGAGCTTTTGCCAATCTTCTGTCCTTAGAATCTTTAAGGGGTTCCACATCCTCTTGTCCACACCACTCCACTGTTGAACTCATCTAAAATATACTAGATAAAAGTATTAGTCCAACAAGAGATATGTTGACATTAATTACCAAAATCACCCAGGGAGCACTTGTGCTTTCACCATGCTAGCCAAGTTGTTGCAGCTCCCTCCATCTATGATGACACGAACAAAATGTTCCTTCACAACTCCCTTTGTATGAAACAAATTATGCCTCTGGTTTTGCTCAGCTAGTGTGACCTGCACACTCAAAACACGTTGAGCAACTAAACAGTCATACCTGTCAGCAGCCATGTATTGTGTCTCTTGTTCAGAATCAACTCCACCATGTTCTTCACTTGTAATAAGAGTCAAAGTCTCCTCACCATAGTCACTAGCGGACTCATACCCACCATCCTCAGTAGCAATCATAACATGCAGAGCTTGGCATTCTCTCGCATAATGACCTCTTCCCTTACAACGACGACAAATAATATCATGTGCGTGCCCTGTTGATGCCATGGACGAAGAAGAGCTCTGGGCAGGCCCAGAAGGTGTACTCGTGGCAGATGGTGGTGGTGGTGCCTGTTTTCTTTTATCTCGGATGGAATCGGTGGCTGAAGTCAGTGGTGCTACAGTCTAAGACGTGTTGGAGTAGAGGATGTATGTGGTGTCCATGATGAAGATCGACCTGCACAAAAATTAGTTCGCGCCAATGCATGTCGATCCTGCACTTCACGTTCAACTTTGCAAGCAAGATGGAATAAATGAGTGATATCATTATACTCCTTATACTCTAGAATGGTCTGAATCTCTTTATTTAATCCACCCATAAAACATGCAAGCATAGCTTCATTATCCTCAACAATACCACAACCAATCATGCCAGTTTGTAATTCCTGATAATATTCTTCTACATAATTTTTTCCTTGACTTAAACATTGTAATTTTTGAAGTAATTCACGTTGATAATATGGTGGAGCCCAATGAGTACGCATAGCAGTTTTGAAAGCAGCCCAAGTAGTTGGAATATTATTCGGATATAATCTATGATGTTCAGACCACCACACACAAGCAAAACTAGTGAAAGCACAAAGAGCAGCAGCAACACGTCTCTCCTCGGGGTATTGTAAACATGTAAAACGCTGTTCAGTTTCTAACTCCCAAGTAAGATATATATCAGGAACATATCTACCCTCAAATGGTGGAATATTCAATTTTAGTTTAGGGAGATGGTCAGTATCTCGTACCTGAAGTGGTGGTGCGGCCCTACCGTTGCGATTATATGCATGTGGACGACGTGGTGGTGGTGGTTGCACGTAGTTCTGATTTTGATCAACCTCATCCTCGTAATCGCCTGCATAGTCGTCATCCTCCTCGGCACCAGCAGCAACAGGAGCCAAAGAAGCATCAACAGTAGGTACAACAGCACCAGAAGTTTGGCCATCCTCAAGAGGAACACGCTTCACTCATCCGAATTGATTCGGAAGGGGGCGCTGTTGTTGTCATTGCAGAGGTGCGACAGGTGCAACTGGTGGTGGTTGTGGAAGACGGGCGAGCCATTCATTAAACTTGTTATCCAGCTTTGTTTCGAATGACTTCTCCATGCCATGTATCTTCTCCATGGCCTCTTCAAATCTGTTTAGCACATCTCCCACCTAGCCACTCATCATTTGCTGAAACTTATCATGCAACTCCTTGTTCGTCATGTTCTCCCAGTTAATCTCGTCGGCTTGTGGTCCTGCCATGGCTAGTACCAATAGAAACACACCAATATGATCCTACAAACTACTAGAAAGTGGTGGTGGCGGTGTGTCACAATGAAGGAAATATGCCCTAGAGGCAATAATAAAGTTGTTCTTTTATATTTCTTATATCATGATAAATGTTTATTATTCATGCTAGAATTGTATTAACCGGAAACTTGATACATGTGTGGATAGATAGACAAAACACGGTGTCCCTAGTAAGCCTCTACTAGACTAGCTCGTTAATCAAAGATGGTTAAGTTTCCTAACCTTTGACATTTGTTGTCATTTGATGAATGGGATCACATCATTAGGAGAATGATGCGATGGACAAGACCCATCCATTAGCTTAGCATATTGATCGTTCACTTTTATTGCTATTGCTTTCTTCATGTCATATACATATTCCTTTGACTATGAGATTATGCAACTCCCAGATAGCGGAGGAATACCTTGTGTGCTATCAAACATCACAACGTAACTGGGTGATTATAAAGATGCTCTACAGGTATCTCCGAAGGTGTTTGTTGGGTTGGGATAGATCGAGATTAGGATTTGTCACTCTGACTATCGGAGAGGTATCTCTAGGCCCTCTCGGTAATGCACATCATAATAAGCCTTGCAAGCAATGTGACTAATGAGTTAGTTGCGAGATGATGTATTACGGAACGAGTAAAGAGACTTGCTGGTAACGAGATTGAACTAGGTATGATGATACCGATGATCGAATCTCGGGCAAGTAACATACCAATGACAAAGGGAATAATGTATATATGTTGTCATTACGGTACGACCGATAAAAGATCTTTGTAGAATATGTGGAAACCAATATGAGCATCCAGGTTCCGCTGTTGGTTATTGACCATAGAGGTGTCTCGGTCATGTCTACATAGTTCTCGAACCTGTAGGGTCTGCACGCTTAACGTTCGATGACGATTTTGTATTATATGAGTTATGTGATTTGGTGACCAAATGTTGTTTGGAGTCCCGTATGAGATCACGGACATGACAAGGAGTCTCGAAATGGTCGAGAGGTAAAGATTCATACATAGGACGATAGTATTCGGACACCGGAAGTGTTCTGGGGGTACCGGGTACGTACTGGGGTCACCGGAAGGGGTTTCGGGCATCCCCCCGGCAACTACATGGGCCTAATGGGCCAAGAAGGGGACAGACCAGCCCCTAGAGGGCTGGTGCGCTCCATGTAGGCCAAAATAAGGGGGAAGGAAAGAGGATAAGAGGGAAAGGAAGGGGAGGGATTCAGCCTCTCCCTTCCTTCTCTCCTCCATCCTCCTTCCTTCCCCTTCCGGGTGAATATGGAAGGGGGGAGGCCAAATTGGGAAGCACCCAATTAGGATTCCTCCTACTTGGGGCGCCCCCTTGGCTGCCTCTCCTCCCCTCCAACATATATATATAGGGTCGCGCTATTCGTCACCCTGGGTGAGGAATATTTATTCTTCACCCCCCTCTATTTTACCATCAATGCACCATAATTTTACGTTTCGTAAGTTTTGTCTTATTTCCGACACAAAAAGGGACCGTAAGAAAATATATAATCGCTGTAAAAAATATTTTATGTTATGTAAAATTACAAACTTAAAAACATAGTCTAAAATACACATAAACTGTAAATTTTCTTGTCTTATGACCTATATTTTTATTTTCTTATGTCAAATTTTACATAGTGAATCAATAGGAATGTAACTATTTGAATTCGAAACGTAATTTAATTATGAAATGATAGTAAGATTACCTCGGGTGAAGAATAATTTATTCTGCATCCTGGGTGATGAATAGTAACTATATATATATATACACGCTAGAACACACAACAGTGATTCCTAGCCATGTGCGGTGCCCCCTCCACAGTTTATGCCTCCGGTCATATTGTCATAGTGCTTAGGCGAAGCCGTGCGCGGATCACTTCACCATCACCGTCACCACGCCATCGTGCTGACGAAACTCTCCCTTGACACTTTGCTGGATCAAGAGTTCGAGGGACGTCATCGAGCTGAACGTGTGCAGAACTCAGAGGTGCCATACGTTCGGTGCTTGATCGGTCGGAATGAGAAGAAGTTCGACTATGTCAACCACGTTGTCAAACGCTTCCGCTTTTGGTCTACGAGGGTACATGGACACACTCTTCCCCTCTCATTGTTATGCATCTCCTAGTTTGATCTTGCGTGAGCGTAGGATTTTTTTTTTGAAATTGCATGCTACATTCCCCAACGGTGGCATCCGAGCCAGGTCTATGCGTAGATGATATGCACGAGTAGAACACAAAGAGTTGTGGGAGGCGATCGTCATACTGCTTACCACCAATGTCTTATTTTGATTCAGCGGTATTGTTGGATGAAGCAGCCCGGACCAACCTTACATGACCACGTTCATGAGATCGGTTCCACCGACAGACATGCAACTTGTTTTGCATAAAGGTGGCTGGCGAGTGTCTATTTCTCCAACTTTAGTTGAATCGAATTTGACTGTGACCGGTCCTTGTTGAAGGTTAAAACAACAAACTTGATAAATCACCGTTGTGGTTTTGATGCGTAGGTAAGAACGGTTCTTACTAGAAGCCCGTAGCAGCCATGTAAAACTTGCAACAACTAAGTAGAGGATGTCTAACTTGTTTTTGCAGGGCATGTTGTGACGTGATATGGTTAAGACATGATGTGATATACATTATTGTATGAGACACTACAAGAAATCTGTTAATACATGACAGTTTTAGTCCGTTATGGACCTGCACAAAACCGTCAACGAAGAGGACGCGTGATAGATTTGATTTCCGTCATGTATATCGCGTCATAATTTGACCACCGCACACACCATGACGGACCATCTAAAACCATTACAGACCATGACGATTTTTAGCCGCCATCGATGGTAGTTAACTCGCACACTCATAACAGCGTTAACTTCTCTACCACGTCATCATCTGACATGGATCTGACATGGCAGCCCATGTTGTCAGAAGCCCATTTGAAATTTTGGCCCACTAAATTTCAGCCTAGTCCAAGATTGGTGGCCCATATATGCAGGTTCATTAATTTAAAGTAAGGTCTAATAATTTCAGTCCAAGACATTAGGCATCACTCATTTCTCTTGGTCCACCGAAATTTTAAGCCAATAATAATTTAACAAAAATATATGCTCATGTCATTAGAAACAGAAAATTACATACACACCAGAAAATACATCTGTATAGGGGAAAAAAAGGATCCAGAAAAGATTAATTTTACAAGCATGTCTCAGTTAATTACATACATAACTAAGAATACATCTCTACAGGAGCAAAAAAAAGGATCCAGAAAAGTTTAATTATACAAGCATGTGTCAGAGAACACTATGCTACTCTACAGCCAGCACAACACCCATCAAGGGACGCGCAATGCTTGTCGGACGTCAACCAAGGGTCATCCCACATTCCTGGCCATAGATCCGCTCGTCCACACCAAACGCATGCGAACACATGTCTTTTTGTTGAAAATGCTACCATAAACCATTATCTTCCACATGATGAAAATTATGTCGCACTATAAAATATTATAGCTAGTAGGTTAAACTTGAAGCAGAAAGTAGAAGTAGCTTACTACACGTTATCCAGTCCTATACCTTTTGCACTGCCAAGATACAAAGTAGTGAAACAAAATCAATCATGTGAAAAGAAACAACTCATGGCAACAAAAAGTAATGATGAGCATACATAGATCAACAGTGTAGTAAACTCTATTGTGCTTATTTGACATGAAGTTCCAGGCTATCACTACACTAAACCAAATCATGCTATGAAACCCTTCTGAATTTCCTACGATGCAGTCTCTCATGTGTTGTGAAATATAAAGTATGTGAAACTCTAAGAAAAGTGTAGAAAGAAAGTCAAGGGGAGGCACTTTCATACCCACCGTCAAAAATAAATAACATAAGCAATACTTTTATTCTGGTAACAAAGGCAAACATCAAAACAAAAAGGGAACAAACACTTTTTCATCTTAATAAGGTTATTATGCTATAGGAGAATAGTAATCACAGGTACTCCTACCTTCCAACAACTACCACCGTTAAAATCTTCATTTCATAATGCATCCATAATGCTTCTCGTACAACAATCAATCATACCATAATGCATCCATAGTTCTAACCTAAGATAGAGAAAGCATACTGCCATGGTTAAAATCTTCATTTCAACCATGAAAATGGGTTACCAAGCCCTTGGTATGAAAATAAGTGATAATTGATGTATCATATATATATATATAGTGTGGGATAGGATATTGAACGGAAGGGAGTTCAGTTGTACAGAATTATTGATGTCCATCACAATCTAAATCCTAAAGTCTATATTTTAGAATAGGAACTTGTTGCTTTTGTATTAACAAGAAAACAACAGGGGCATAATTAATGTCCACATCTGTTCAAGCAAAAATATACACTTATAGTTCTAAGATGCTGATGATAAAAGCATAGTTTTTTAGGTTTGCTCTCAAGTACTACACACACATTTGTAAAACAAGTCCATTCTAGCAAGATACACAGTCGCGGCTGAATTTATATCTAACAAGCTGCAACTTCCAAATTAACTCCCAAAAGATCAGTACGAAAGCAACATGAAGACGAGTGCACGTTAGAGAAAAATAGCTATATCATATTATGTGGATTAGCACTAGCTTGCCCTTATTAAATTATGTGTAACAGTGCAACATAACAAGATCCAGAAAACCATCAGCAACTAAGCAAGCTCACATGTCCATCGCAGCAACAGAATGCGCCCCTAAACTGAAACAAAACATGATTTGCATTCAGATTGCCAGTATCATCTAGATTTCGGGGTAAAGTTGGGAGAGGCTCACCACACTAGGAGGGAAGGAGGATGCAACCATCAGTGAGCTCGTCTAGGCGCTGTACGATAGGGTACAAGGGCCAAGGGGGGGGGGTGCTAGACTTGCTGCTCCACCTCCTCCAGCAAAGAGAGCTCATTGGGGACGGCCGCGTTGAGGAGGAGACATATTGTACGCCACTGGATGGGTGGAGAAGGCAGTAGGCATTAGTAGCACAGAGATCAACCCTAATAAATAGTTTAAATTTGACATTACAAGCACCCTGTCCAGAATATGATTCTCAAGAGATAAAAACACTGTCCAAGAAAAAGAGAAATAGATACGGCATGCAAGAAAGCAGGAGGACCATTCATTCAGGGAACAGAAGAGGTAGCGAAAGCAGTAGCAGGTAATCCTTATAAATAGAGGCTAAGCATCCATCATTGACTCCAATGAGCTACTTCATAGCAACTAACACCGGCCAATAAAAAGAAGCACAATTACTAGATACAAGGAGGGTGTGAACTTGGTGCCAGCCGGTTGGCCGGCCTTGTGGATCTGGAGATCATTGGTTTGTACAAGTACAAGTAGCAAGCACTTGTTAGTTACCGTTTCCATTTCATATGCAAAGGTGTCATAAAAATGTAATGTAAAGTACTGGTGTTGTCCACTAGCACTATAGCTACAGTACTTATCAAAAATTAAGTTCACTTGCTAAAAAATCACAAGAATATAAGAATTGTATATCCTCAATCAAGTATGCTTGGAATATGAATCTGCAGTTCCAAGCAAATTAGTTGTCAGTCATACACAAATATTGTTTGTTAAAAGAGTATATTTTGTCCATGTATAGAAACAAATACAGAAACGTTATCTAGATAACAGATTAAAGTGCATATTTGACAGAACAAGTAGCAATTTGTCCCCAAAATTAGAATCTAGATTACCAAGCTACAGACTAACCATATCCAACACAAGCAATTTGTCCTATCAAATTGTTTACTCCAAGGTAATATATGCACAGCAGCACAACCTTACCTAGCGTCATGGCCATTGTTCAGGGGCGGGCCAAGCTTGTGCTGTCCCGGCGTTCCTCCTTAGGTCGAGGATGAGGAGAAGCACCGGCGTTCGCCGGAAACGTCATCGAGCAGGACAAGGCCGAGGTGTCGGCCCTCATCCCGCATCGATGGTTGTAGCGTGCGTCACATCCGTAGATCCTGCAGGAGGAGGTCCTCCGCGCCGCCCTGCTCGAGGTGGACCATCAGGAGGCGAGAGCGCGTGTGGGAGCGTTGCACACAATGGAGAAAAGCTGACAGAGGTCGTCGGAGATGTGCCGATGACGAAGGCGATGCCGGAGGCCGAAACCCTGGCACGGGTGTGTGTTTTGGGCGAGCGGTAGAGGCTGAGAGGGGATAATCTTGCCGGAGAGGAGGATGGATCAGAGCGAGGGGAGCTCGTCGGTGTGCTCCACGCTGGGGATAGCTGCCGGAATCGCCGGAATCGGGAGCGGGCTGCTGTGGCAGCTGAGGGAGGGAGAGAATGGGGATTAGGGTTAGATGGGTGTGGAGCCATCGATGACGGCCTGAATGGTGTATAATGAAATAAGAGGCTAGGCCGCGCAAATCGGTCTATGACAATTTTCACGACGGTCCACCAATGTCCATCATGAAAGGGCTATCTTTTTCAAAGGGCAATCACATCCTGCTGATCCATGACAATTTTTGTGATGGATAAGAAAAAACCATCAACGATTATGACGATTTTCGAGAACGTCATCAGAAATCCGTCACGTATTAACAGATTTCTTGTAGTGAGATGATCATGTTTTGTAAAAGTTATCGGCAATTGACAGGAGCCTTATGGTTGTCGCTTTATTTTATGAAATGCAAGCGCCATGTAATTGCTTTACTTTATCACTATGCGTTAGCAATAGTTGTAGAAGCAATAGTTGGTGAGACAACAATGACACTACGATGGAGATCAAGGTGTCAAGCCGGTGACGATGGAAATCATGATGGTGCTTTGGAGATGGAGATCAAAGGCACAAGATGATGATGGCCATATCATGTCACATATTTTCATTGCATGTGATGTTTATCTTTTATGCATCTTATTTTGCTTAGTACAATGGTAGCATTATAAGGTGATCCCTTACTAAAATTTCAAGGTATAAGTGTTCTCCCTGAGTATGCACCGTTGCGATAGTTTGTCGTGCTGAGACACCACATGATGATAGGGTGTGATAGGCACTATGTTCACATACAACGGGTGCAAGGCAGTTTTGCACATGCGGAATACTCGGGTTAAACTTGACGAGCCTAGCATGTACAGACATGGCCTCGGAACACCGGAGACTGGAAGGTCGAACATGAATCATATAGTAGATATGATCAACATAGAGATGTTCACCATTGAAGACTACTCCATCTCACGTGATGATAGGACATGGTTTAGTTGATATGGATCACGTGATCATTTAGATGACTCAAGGGATGTCTATCTAAGTGGGAGTTCTTAAGTAATATGATTAACTGAACTTAATTTATCATGAAATTAGTCCTGATCGTATTTGCATATCTACGTTGTAGATCAATAGCTCGTGTATAGCTCCCCTGTTTTTTTATATGTTCCTAGAGAAAACTAAGTTGAAAGATGATAGTGGCAATGATGCGGACTAGGTCCGTGATCTTAGGATTATCCTCATTGCTGAACAAAAGAATTATGTCCTTGATGCACCACTAGGTGACAAACCTATTGCAGGAGCAGATGCAGACGTTATGAACAATTTTGCAAGCTCGGTATGATGATTATTTGATAGTTTAGGTCACCATGCTTTACAACCTAGAACCGGGACTTCAAAAATGTTGAGCATATGAGATGTTCCAAGAAGCTGAAAATGATGTTTCAGACTCATGCCCGTGTTAAGAGGTATGAGACCTCTAACAAGTACTTTGCCTACAAGATGGAGGAGAATAGCTAAACTAGTGAGCATGTGCTCAGAATGTCTGGGTACTACAATTGCTTGAATCAAGTGGAGTTAATCTTCCTGATAAGATAGTGATTGATAGAGTTCTCTAATCACTATCACCAAGTTACTAGAACTTCGTGATGAACTATAATATCCAAGGGATGACGAAAATGATTCCCAAGCTCTTCACGATGCTGAAATCAGCGAAGGTAGAAATCAAGAAATAGCATCAAGTGTTGATGGTTAACAAGACCACTAGTTTCTAGAAAAATGGCAAGGGAAAGAAAGGGAAACTTCAAAAAGAATGGCAAGAAAGTTTCCACTCCCATGAAGAAGCCCAAAGATAAACCCAAGCCTGAAACTGAGTGCTTCTACTTCAAAGGAAATGGTCACTCGAAGTGGAACTTCCCTAGATACTTGGTGGATAAGTAGGATGGCAAAGTGAACAAAGGTATACTTGATATACACGTTATTGATGTGTAATTTACTAGTGTTTATAGTAACCCCTCGGTATTTCATACTGGTTCAGTTGCTAAGAGTAGTAACCTGAAACAGGAGTTGCAAAATAAATAGAGACTAGTTAAGGACGAGGTGACGATGTGTGTTGGAAGTAATTCCAAGGTTGATACGATCACCATCGCACACTCCCTCTACCTTCGGGGTTAGAATTGAACCTAAATAAATGTTATTTGGTGTTTGCGTTGAGCATTAATATGATTAGATCATGTTTATTGTAATACGGTTATTCACTTAAGTTAGAGAATGATTGTTGTTCTGTTTATATGAATAAAACCTTCTATGGTCATACACCCAATGTGAATGGTTTGTTGAATCTCGATCGTGGTGATACACATATTCATAATATTGATGCCAAAAAAATGCAAACTTGATAATTATAGTGCAACATATTTGTGGCACCGTCATTTAGGTCATACTGGTGTAAAGCGCATGAAGAAACTCCATGTGAATGGACTTTTGGAATCACTTGATTATGAATCATTCGATGCTTGTGAACCATGCCTCATGGGCAAGATGACAAAAACTCTGTTCTCCGGAACAATGTAGCGAGCCACTGCTTATTGAAAATTATACATACCGATGTATATGGTCCGATGAGTGTTGAGGCTCGCGGTGGGTATCGTTATTTTCTGACCTTCACAGATGATTTGAGCAGATATGGGTGTATCTACTTGATGAAGCACAAGTCTGAAACATTTGAAAAGTTCAATGAATTTCAGAGTGAAGTTAGAGAATCATCACAACAAGAAAATAAAGTTTCTACGATCTGATCGCGGAGGCAAATATTTGAGTTACGAGTTTGGCCTTCATTTAAAACAATGTGGAATAGTTTCACAACTCACGCCACCTGAAATACCACAGCGTAATGGTGTGTTTGAACGTTGTAACCATACTTTATTAGATATGGTGCGATCTATGATGTCTTACCGATTTACCACTATCATTTTGGGGTTATGCATTAGAGACAGTTGCATTCACGTTAAATAGGGAACCATCTAAATCCATTGAGACGACACCGTATGAACTATGGTTTAGCATGAAACATAAGCCGTCGTTTCTTAAAGTTTGAGGTTGCGATGCTTATGTGAAAAAGCTTCAGCCTGATAAGCTCGAACCCAAATTTGAGAAGTGTGTCTTCATAGGATACCCGAAAGAAAATGTTAGGTAGACCTTCTATCACAGATCCAAAGGCAAGATCTTTGTTGCTAAGAATGGATCCTTTCTAGAGAAGGCGTTTCTCTCTAAAGAAGTGAGTGGGAGGAAAGTAGAACTTGATGAGGTAATTGTACCTTCTCTCGAATTGGAAAGTAGCTCATCACAGAAAACCGCTCTCGTGATGCCTACACCAACTAGAGAGGAAGCTAATGATAATGATCATGAAACTTTAGATCAAGTTGCTACCGAACCTCGTAGGTCAACCAGAGCACGTTCCGCACCAGAGTGGTACAGTAATCCTATTCTGGAAGTCATGTTACTAGACCATGACGAACCTACGAGCTATGATGAAGCGATGATGAGCCTAGATTCTGCAAAATGGCTTCAGGTGATGAAATCTAAGATAGGATGCATGTATGAGAACAAAGTATGGACTTTGGTTGACTTGCCCGATGATCGGCGAGCCATAGAGAATAAATGGATCTTCAAGAAGAAGACTGGCGCTGATGGTAATGTTACTATCTACAAAGCTTGACTTATCGCGAAAGGTTTTTGACAAGTTCAAGGAGTTGACTACAATGAGACCTTCTCACCCGTAGCGATGCTTAAGTCTATCCGAATCATGTTAGCAATTGCCACATTATTGGCAAATAGATGTCAAAAGTGCATTCCTTAATGGATATCTCAAAGAAGAGTTGTATATGATGCAACCAGAAGGTTTTGTCAATCCTAAAGGTGCTAACAAAGTGTGAAAGCTCCAACAATCCTTCTATGGACCGGTGCAAGCATCTCGGAGTTGGAATATACGCTTTGATGAGTTGATCAAAGCATATAGTTTTATACAGACTTGCGGTGAAGTCTGTATTTACAAGAAAGTGAATGGAAGCTCTACAACCTTTCTGATAAGTATATGTGAATGACATATTATTGATCAGAAATGATGTAGACTTTTTTTGGAAAGCATAAAGGAGTATTTGAAAGGAGTTTTTCAAAGAAAGACCTCGGTGAAGCTGCTTACATATTGGGCATCAAGATCTATAGAGATAGATCAAGACGCTTGATAAGATTTTTCAGTGAGTACATACCTTGGCAAGATTTTGAAGTAGTTCAAAATGGATCAGTCAAAGAAGGAGTTCCTCCCTGAGTTTTAAGGTATGAAGTTGATTAAGACTCAAAAACCCAACCACGGCAGAAGATGGAGAGAGAATGAAAGTCATTCCCTATGCCTCAGCTATAGGTTCTATAAAGTATGCTATGTTGTGTACCAGACCTATTGTGTACCTTGCCTTGAGTTTGGCAAGGGGTTACGATAGTGATCCAGGAGTGGATCACTGGACAGCGGTCAAAGTTATCCTAGTTACCTAAGAGGACTAAGGAAATATTTCTCGATTATGGAGGTGATAAAGAGTTCGTCGGAAAGAGTTACGTTGATGCAAACTTTTACACCGATCCAGACGACTCTGAGTCTCAATCTAGATACATATTGAAAGTGGGAGCAATTAGCTAGAGTAGCTCCATGCAGAGCATTGGAGACATATAAAATTTTCAAAATACATACGGCTCTAAATGTGATAGAGCCGTTGATGAAACTTCTCTCACAAGCAAAACATGATCACACCTTAGTACTCTTTGGGAGTTAATCACATAGCAATGTGACCTAGATTATTGTCTCTAGTAAACCCTTTGGGTGTTAGTCACATGGCGATGTGAACAAATCGCATAAAGATTTGAACTATTGGTGTTAAATCACATGACTATGTGAACTAGATTATTGACTCTAGTGCAAGTGGGAGACTGAAGGAAATATGCCCTAGAGGCAATAATAAAGTTGTTATTTTATATGTGCTTATATCATGATAAATGTTTATTATTCATGCTAGAATTGTATTAACCAGAAACTTGATACATGTGTGGATACATAGACAAAACACTGTGTCCCTAGTAAGCCTCTACTAGACTAGCTCGTTAATCAAAGATGGTTAAGTTTCCTAACCTTTGACATGTGTTGTCATTTGATGAACAGGATCACATCATTAGGAGAATGATGTGATGGACAAGACCCATCCGTTAGCTTAGCATATTGATAGTTCAGTTTTATTGCTATTTCTTTCTTCATGTCATATACATATTCCTTTGACTATGAGATTATGCAACTCCCGGATACCGGAGGAATACCTTGTGTGCTATCAAACGTCACAATGTAACTGGGTGATTATAAAGATGCTCTATAGGTATCTCCGAAGGTCTTTGTTGGGTTGGCATAGATCGAGATTAGGATTTGTCACTCCGAGTATCGGAGAGGTATCTCTGGGTCCTCTCGGTAATGCACATTATAATAAGCCTTGCAAGCAATGTGACTAATGAGTTAGTTGTGGGATGATGTATTATGGAACAAGTAAAGAGACTTGCCGGTAATGAGATTAAACTAGGTATGATGATACCGACGATCGAATCTCGGGCAAGTAACATACCGATGACAAAGGGAATAAAGTATGTTGTCATTACGGTACGACCGATAAAAGATCTTAGTAGCCCCCGGACCCAAGGCGCGCTCGTACTTGGCTTTGAGGTGAAGCCAAAGGGCAAGTGCGGAGCGCCGCGGGCCCCAACTACCTGCGTCCTTGATTGATGTGTGGCGATTGACAGGACATGGGCGCCTCCACTTCCCCACGCAGCCTCGGCAACTGCCCGACTTGATGAGTGATACGTCTCCATCATATCTACTTTTCCAAACACTTTTGCCCTTGTTTTGGACTCTAACTTGTATGATTTGAATGGAACTAACCCGGACTGACGCTGTTTTCAGCAAAATTAACATGGTGTTGTTTTATGTGCAGAAAACAAATATTCTCGGAATGACCTGCAACTCCACGGAACATCTTAGAAAAAACAATAAACAATCCTCGCCAAAGATGAAGACCAGGGGGTCCACACCCTTCTCACGAGGGTGGGGGGCGCGCCCTAGGGCGCGCCCCTACCTGATGGGCCCCCTGGAAACCCTCCAACGCCAACTCCAACTCTCTATATTTGCTTTTGGAGAGAAAAAATCAGAGAGAAGAAATCATCGCGTTTTACAATACGGAGCCGCCGCCAAGCCCTAAAACCTCTCGGGAGGGCTGATCTGGAGTCCGTTCGGGGCTCCAAAGAGGGGGATTCGTTGCTGTCATCATCATCAACCATCCTCCATCACCAATTTCATGATGCTCACCGTCGTGCGTGAGTAATTGCATCGTAGGCTTGCTGGACGGTGATGGGTTGGAAGAGATTTATCATGTAATCGAGTTAGTTTTGTTAGGGTTTGATCCCTAGTATCCTTTATGTTCTGAGATTGATGTTGCTATGACTTTGCTATGCTTAATGCTTGTCACTAGGGCCCGAGTGCCATGATTTCAGATCTGAACCTATTATGTTTTCATGAATATATGTGAGTTCTTGATCCTATCTTGCAAGTATATAGTCACCTACTATGTGTTATGATCCGGCAACCCCGAAGTGACAATAACCGGGACCACTCCTGATGATGACCATAGTTTGAGGAGTTCATGTATTCACTATGTGCTAATGCTTTGTTCCGGTTATCTATTAAAAGGAGGCCTTAATATCCCTTAGTTTCCAATAGGACCCCACTGCCATGGGAGGGTAGGACAAAAGATCTCATGCAAGTTCTTTTCCATAAGCACGTATGACTATATACGGAATACATGCCTACATTACATTAATGAATTGGAGCTAGTTCTGTGTCACCCTATGTTATGACTGTTACATGATGAACCGCATCCGGCATAATTATCCATCACTGATCCGGTGCCTACGAGTTTTCCATATACTGGTTTACGCTTATTAACTTTTCCGCTGCTACTATTACAATCACTACAAAATACCAAAAAACATTACTTTTGCTATCTTTACTTTTGGTGCTGCTACCACCACTATCATATTACTCTGCTACTAAACACTTTGCTGCAGATACTAAGTTTCCAGGTGTGGCTGAATTGACAACTCAGCTGCTAATACTTGAGAATATTCTTTGGCTCCCCTTGTGTCGAATCAATAAATTTGGGTTGAATACTCTACCCTCAAAAGCTGTTGCGATCCCCTATACTTGTGGGTTATCAACGAGTCCCTGCTACATGCATAAAATCATCATTACCTGCGATCGTGGAGGTCGACGGTTGGCCTCCTCCCGGCTATAAATGAGGCAAGGGGCGGAGCCCCCGTTGCCCATCTCTTCCTCCTTTCCGCCTGCTTCTTCTTCTTCCCCCTTGCCCCATTGCCTTGCTACGTCACCCATGGCGTCGATACGGAGATTCTCCGCCGCTAAGAAGGGAAAAACCCCCGCGAAGAGTTGGGGCCTCTCCCACCGAAGAAGAGACTGTCCCTCTCCTGAGACATTGTCTTGGGGCGACAGGTGACGAGGCCTTGGTACGAGCGGCCTCCCCCCAGCTATCTGTTGCCCTTGTAAGCCCAGGCGCCAGGCCCCGGAGATGGATGCAGCGACTCGCGCCGCTCGCGCCATGGCCGCGGTGGCCATGCTGTGGCGGTGCGCGCCACCGCCCCACAAATTCATGCCGAGGGCTCCTCGCGTGAACTTGTGGTGTTGGCAGCGATGCCACCGCGCTCATGGATCAGGTTTCTGCAATTCTTCGCTGCAAAGATGCCGCCGAGGGGGGCGCTTGAGCTGTGGCTGCAGCACGCTGAGTGCGATGACCTAGCGATGGGAGCAGAGGTCGAGGTCGTCTCCCCGGGCAAGATCTTCATGACCCGCGGATAGGGTGAGGTCGCCTGCATCTGCCTCGTAGAAGGGGCCCTTGCCATCCATTTCAAGTACGACGACACCTCCACGCTATTCTTCAAGGTCTTCGATGAGGAAGGTCGCCGCTTGGAATGCTGCTCGGGAGGGAGCCGCCAGGACGGCGCGGCGGCTGGTGCCGGCCCCGCCATTGGTCCTGCCGAAAGTTCCTCCAGCAGCAGCGACGGTGCCTGGGAGTCCAATAGTTCTCCTGAGCCTGACGAGACTCCGGAGACGAGCGACGACATCTACGTGCCTCGAGCTCCCGGCGTGCCTGGAGCGCAGCAACATCGTCAGCTCACCGTCACCGCTGATCTGGATGGGGTTGGCGTCGGCCTCCCGTGGCCCACTGTTGATGATGGCATCGGCGGCGACGCCCGTAGATACGACTTCCGATAGCCTTCTCCTTTAGTTCCCTGTGAGGAATCGAGATGAACCCCACGGGGGTGTGTAAAGAATCTATAGTGCCTTTTGTGTCAACACCATTCTCATTATGAAAATTTATGTTCGTGTGTCTTGCGTCGGCTTGGTCCCCCCTTTCCAACCTTGCGGTAGCCTAGCGCTCTATGTTGATAGGTCCCAGTCCCCAGGCAGGCTTCTGCCATCGCTGGTATGCCAGGTCGCGATGCCGTGGTCAAGGCCAAGAGGTGAGCAGCCCGAGGTCCAGTAGGAGCTCCTGAGGTGCGATGCTCAAGAGGTCCCCTTTAGCGTGCAAGCAACTCCCAGAAGGTAGGAAAGGTAGGTGGAGTTGCCGCAGAAAGGCCACGGGAGCTAGGAATTCGGTGTCATAGTGTTGGGCTGGCTCGAATGCATGACTTATCTTTGGCGATCATGGGTTGATTCCTTAGGCCGCACCCGGCCTGTGCGTCGGCGGCGGTGGTACTACCAGGTCAGGCTCACGTTAGACTCTTCCGCCTCTCACGCCTCCGTGGGTGCTCTGCGTTCTCGGGTCCTGACCCTCGAGCAAGGCTCAGCCGCCACTGGTATGCCAGGTCACAATGCCGTGGTCAAGGCCAGGGGGTGAGGGCTGGAGAGTCACTAAGAGCTTTTGAGGCGCGATGCTCAGGAGCCCCCGTTTCACGCGCAAGCGAATTGCATGAGAGAAGGAACTAGCTAACGGGGCCACCTATAGCTAGTGCTCCGGAGATTCCTGCGAGTTAGTTGACGAGGGGATATAGCCCGTAATAACGCTGGCTACCAAGCGGCGGATTGTCCCACAAGAAACAGAGGCACTGTGTCACAGCCCTAGAATTTGCTTGTAGCTATTTACCTGAGTGAGCGTCATGCATCATGTCTAAATACTGAAAGTTGAATTGAGGTTAGTTGAAACCCTCATAAATCACTTCAAAAATAGTCAACATTAAAATCTCTTCAAATAAGTCCAAGAAAATGTTCCTGTTCTCTCTAAAAATATTGGCAAGAGGAAAAATTCAAACCAATATTTTTGGATTCACAGAAATATTTATTCTGGGCATTTGAATTAAACCAATAGCTATTTGAATTGGATTTATATTTACTATTAAATAAATATAGGTCCAATAATTCTGAAATATTTTTGTGGAGCTTTGGTTTAATTCCCTTAGCTTCTAAAAATATTTCCAGAAGCAACAAAATTGATTTGGCTTCAAAACCAAATTCAAAACAAAACTGCAAATTAGAAAACAGAATTAAATTAGAAAAAAACTGAAACAGAAAGCAAACAGAGAGAGAGAGAGAAAGCCCACCTGAGGTTACCTGCGCAGCCCACCTGGTGGCCCACTTACCAGGCCCAGCCCACCAGAGCCGCCACCGTCTCCCACCTCGCGCCAGAAGGACGCGAGGCGTGTGGCCACCGCGCACCGGCACGCGCCCGGCCACCTCCTCCCTCCCTGCCTGGCTGGCTCCTCCCCGACGCGTCCGGATGACGCCACGCGACCCCCAGAGCCGTCTGGCTCTCCTACTCTCTCCCTCGAACGCTCTCCCCCCCGACCCCCTCTTTCTTCCACCCCAAGCCACGCCACCGCGGGAGCCCCACATCGCCGCCACGAGACGTCTTCTCCGAGCACGGCCGCCGGACTCCATCGACGAATTCGTCGCCTCCCGGTCGTCCCCAAGCCAGCTGAGCTCCGCTTCGACCCCCCAGTGAGCTCTGCCGCATTTCCCCTCTCTTTCCTGCATCCTTCCCGTCCTCTAGCCGCCGTTCCGCCAAAGCCGAGCACTCACCGCCGCACGAGCTCGACGCCGGCGACACTCCGGTGACCATTTGGTCCCGGGCATGCGTTCTACGTACTCGCCGCACCGCGTAGAAGCCGTAGGTGCCAACCCCGCAGCGCCACGGCCGTTGTAGCCTCGGCCCCGAGCTCACCCGAGCTCCGGCAGCCGCCACGGTCGACGCCGGTGAAGATTCCGGCCACCCCGCCATCCCCCACGGCCACCATCCGATGCGCCTCAATGCGCTGCATCCGTAGAGCCCAGCCGCGCGAGCTCTCGTCGCCGGAGATGGCCGGACAAGGAGCGCCGCCGCGTTTTGCTTAGCACCGGCGGCTAACCGCCGTTTAGCCAACGTGGCAGATTAGTTTAGGCTAATGACGCGCTAACCAATCCCCCTGACCCACTGACCGCTGGGCCCCACGCCCTAACTAACCGGGTTTTATTTACGTTTAGATTAAATTAACCCCCACGGGCCCCACCGGTCAGTTTGACCTGGCCACGTCACAGGTTGACCAGGCCCCACCTGTCATTGACTCGAGCCAGCACTGTGTGACTGACCAGTGGACCCCACTGGTCAGGTTTGACCTGGTCAGCCACAGTTGACTTGCTGAGGTCAGCATGACGCAATGCTGACGCAGTAAATGATTTTCTGGATTTTAAATAATTCAGGAAATTCCAGAAAATACCCAAAACTTCTAAAAATCATAGAAATTCAACCGTAACTCCAAATGAGATAAATTATATATGTAAAATTATCAGAAAAATTCAAGGAATCCATCTGTACCATTTTCATGCATGTTTGAACAATGTTTGTCCTCTGTTTTGGACAAAACAAATAAAGGGCATTTAAATAATCATATATGGGGTTGCAATTTGAATCTTGTACTCAAACCAACTTCATTTAAATCATAGCTAGTTGCATTAGCTCAAACCACAGCATATTGACATGTCATGATCATGCATCATATTGTGCATTGCATTGATTGTGTTTCTTTCTCCTCTTGCCGGTATTTGTCCCCTCTCGATAGACGTTGTACCGACGATGTGATCGTTGACACTGATGAAGACCCAATGATATCTTCAGAAGTGCCAGGCAAGCAAAACCCCCTTGTTCATTCCGATACAATCCCCCTCTCTCGCTCCTGCTCTCTTTTACTGCATTAGGACAACAACGATCCATCCATTACTTGTTGCGGTAGTTGAACCCCTTATCCTCTGCATGACCTGTCATTGCCACAGTAAATAGATGAAACCCACTAGCATGAGTAGGAGTTGTTTGAGCCCTGATGTGCCTACTCATTCATGCTTGTTGTCATGCCTGCTACCGCTTAGAGTTGAGTCAGTTCCGATTCATCGGGGATGGATCGGAGATGTGTGAACATGTCCTACTGTGTGTGAGCTAAGTGTGTGAACACGATTTGGTAAAGGTAGCGGTGAGAGGCCATGTAGGAGTACATGGTGGGTTGTCTCATTGCAGCCGTCCTCAGGAACTGAGTTCTGTGTTTGTGATCCATGAAACAGCTACTACCACACGTTGGGCCCTGAAATATGACCCCGCTCGACTTACTGACCCCTCTCGTCCTCTGTCCAGGAGTTGCAACTAGTTTCTGGTGTTTGTAGGATATGTGTTGGCGGCCGTGCGTAGCGCTGACCCTAGGGGTGGGCTATGTTGCGGTAGATACACTGTGGCACGGTGTACCGGGCGCCCGTTTGGTGTCTCGGGAACCCTGCACACACCGTTTGGGGCTGTGAGCGAAATTCCGGCCGGATCTCCTCGCGGATGGAACCCAAATAGGCGATAAACCTGGACTAGAGACTTGTGTGGTTAGTCAGGTCATGGTCTACACCCACGTCGGCTTTCGTTTGAAGTCTGCCGAGCACATGTCGTGTGCAGACGCTAAGTGGTGGAAACATGTGTGACGAAGTACACCCCTGCAGGGTTATAAATGATCTATTCGAATAGCCGTGTCCGCGGTAAAGGACTTCTGGGTTGCCCATAACAGTTCATAGACAAGTGAAAGCGGATACTCTAAAACTCGCAAGATAAGTGTGAGTGCTATGGATGGCCTTCTCGTAGGGAGACGAGAGAGGATCCATAGTGGTGTATTGATTGGTGAATATGTGGACTCGTGTGCGCCACCTCAAAGAGTTGCTTGCAATCGTAGTTCAGGATAGCCACCGAGTCAAAGCTGGCTCGCTGCAGTTAAACTCCACCACCCCCCTTTTGTTGATACCGATGCATATGTAGTTTAGTTCTGATGTAAGTCTTGCTGAGTACCTTTGTACTCACGTTTGCTTAATTTATGTTTTGCAGAGAGACTTCAGTCTCGCTAGTAGTTCCACGTGGACTTCGACGTTTAGCTTGATACCTCAGCTACGATCTTGTGCCCTCGGCAGGATTTGGTAGATAGTCAGGCTTCTTAGCCTTTTTCATTTATAGATGTCTGTACTCAGACATGTTAAGCTTCCGCATGTGTTTGATTTGTATGCTATGATTGTTGGGTCATGAGACCCATGCTTGTCATATCTCGCTCTTCGGAGCCTAATGAATTAATACTTGAGTTGTAGAGTTATGTTGTGATGCCATGTTGTATTCACCCATATCGAGCATATTGTGTGTATGATTGAAATGCTTGGTATGTGTGGGATCCGACTATCTAGTTGTTTATCCTTGGCAGCCTATCATATGGGGAAATGTAGTCTAGTGTTCCTCGAGCCATAGTAGTCCGCTACAGCCCGGTTCACCGGAGTCCTGCTAGCCCAGCACTACTGTTCAGGACACTTGACTGGCCGGCATGTGTTTCACTTTGTTCCTATGTCTGTCCCTTCGGGGAAATGTCACGCGGTGACATCCGGAGTCCTGCCTAGCCTGCTACAGCCCGGGTTACCGGAGTCCTGTTAGCCCAGTGCTATAGCCCGGATTCACACGCTGTTGACCGACATGCTCGAGGTTGATTCATGTATGCCTGTTCCCATGGGGTAGTGCCGCTTTGGGTTCACGACTAGCCATGTCGGCCCGGGTTCTTTGTCATATGGATGCTAGCGACACTATCATATACGTGAGCCAAAAGGCGCAAACAGTCCCGGGCCAGGTAAGGTGGCACCCGTGGAAATACCGTGCGTGAGGGCACAAAGTGATATGATGTGTTACTTGCTAGATCGGTGTGACCTAGGATCGGGGTCCCGACAGTGTTGGTATCAGAGCCTGAATGCCTGTAGGTTTACCAAGCCAAACTGGTCGAAATTGAGTCTAGAAATGCTTTAGTTATGTAAGGGAATTGATTGTGGAAGGGAACGTAAGGCTCTTTTTACCCCTTTACCCTATGCCCTTCTGATCTGAGTCAACCTCTTCTTTTCTACGGGGATTAAGAACTAGGCCTTCTCATCTATCTATCAGGATGACGTGTTACTAAACCGTAGTTGCCTAAGATTGTTGGATTTAAGCTCAGTTCAGTTTCTACTACTTCCATATATTCATAACTGGCCTCAGCACCTTGATATTGTGCTTCTGAGTGGTTATGCCACCATTTTGCAGGATGTCTCAAATCATTTTGAGCATTTATAGCCGTTATGCTGTCCGAGTCATCCCAGGTTTCTAAATAGTCTGATGCATTTGCAAATCCTTTCCCTTGTTCCTGATAGTCCATTTAGGCCAGATTAATCACACTACTTGTCAGTTGGGGTATTCTTTTGCCTCGACATATATCTTGGAATTATTATTATGACCCTAGATGTCTTAGAGTGCCACCTAGTAATCTAACCATGTTTTGTGTTCCCAGTGTGATGATTCTGGCCATCATTCTCGAAAGCATCCCATGATGCCATTTAGTTGGTAGGCATTCTATTCCTGGGTTTTGAACCCGAGATTCACCCTACTTCATGTTGATAGTGTTTGCTAGTTCCTTAGGACATTAGTAAACCTTTGCGATAGTCCTCGAGGTTCGTGGTATATCCTTCTTCCAATTATCATGAACCATTCTTGGCAGGAGTTCTTTTGAACCAAAAGGTCACGACAGAGTGCTCTTGATGAGTTCTCCATTCTATATTGTGGCTCTGCCAGTTCTACCTTTCTGCATGGGTTATCTGGAAGAAATATGTTGAGCTTGGCTCGACATACTAATCTATGCCTCCACAACTCAGAAAGTTATATGTTCCTTGGGTTGTCCCTCTTTAGTTGTTTTCTGACCTTCGTCTATCAATTGATAGTCAGGAATAGTTGTGCATTTGTGTTCATCGGTGCCTTTTATTCTTGTGGTCCGTCGAGCCGTTCTATTTGGAATGACTAGGAGGAACAAACTCCAGTACCTCATCCATTTCTCGGATCGGGTCAAAGTGGTTGTTTTCCGCAGATCAAAATGCCAATCCAGCTTTTGTTCTGTTCTACCTCGGAGTAATACCCACTTTATGTCAGGAGCGTCGTGAGAATTGCACCTTCTCCTATGAATTCTTGACGCAGTGATACTCTCTCCATCATTGTTCATTTCTCGGTTTCAGTGTTGTTGCAACCGGAATGACGACAAGTGAATCGTGGTGTGTGAAATCAATACTCCTAGCAACCCCGTTGCTTGGTAGTTAATGGACAATATTCTCATTCTTAGCGTGTTGGTTATTGAATTATCATTCTAAGACTGATCGTGCTATCTAGTCCATATTTCTGGTGCACACTTCGATCAATGGGTTAGGATTGTGCCAATCCCTTACTCTTTGATCATATCATCTTGCCCTGAAAAGCAAGGTTGTTCTCGAGCTTAGTAACATACCGGTGGTTCGTGATTTTCCGGATATCTTCTCGGAAGTGTTACCAGGTTGTCATCTGACCGTTATGTTGAGTTCGTGATCAAGTTGGTTTTTCAATAAACCATTTTTCTCCAAGAATCTGTGTTGGATACCCCTGAGCTAGTTGGTTAAGCTTAACAACAACTTGGAGAGTTGGAAGATGAAAACTTGTCCGACTTAGCTCATCCCTAAGGGATATCCTTGTGTGTGTGTGTGTGTGTGTGTGTGTGTGTTGAAGAAAGATGATATATTCATCGACTGATCCCCGTGATCAGTTTTTGGATCTATTATCTTGTCCAAACCTTGATTTGAGTGTGGGTTATCGTCAAATCAAATCAGAACCAACGATGTTCGTAATGTTGTCTTACTTGCGGTTGTCCCTCGAGCATACACCATTATATCTTTGGTCTGACCAATACTATCACATTGTTCACATAGTGGTGGAAGTCCAGTGATATGGAAATTCCGATGAGTTGCTGTTGAGCCCATCAGCGGCATTTTGTCTCCTCCATGATTGTGTTGAACATCCAGCTAGTGTTGGAAACTTTATAAGCATTGCCCTCATGTCCCGATCATGAAGCATATGTCCGGTTGAAAGATGTGACTTCCCCTAATTCATGTGCATCTGATGTAAGTTGCCGTCGTGAATTCGAGAAAGTTTGTTTTTGCTTCCTCTGGAATCATCCCAAGTCAGTCATGCATGTGCGAAGTATTCTATGGTCTGATAGACTGATCATCTACATTCTATACGTATCCCTAGCACACCAAGCCACTGATTGATTTGTTCAAGGAGAAGAAGTTTCTTCTTATGGGTTAGACCTACGCAAGGACTTCGATATCGTCGTTGATGGTTCCCCCTGAACTCGGTAGTGTTTCATTTTAAGACTACCAGGTGACCATGCTTGTCTAGGACAACGTGTTCACATGCTTGTAGCAGAACCGGCTCATGCTTTGGAGCTTACTACCGTAGTTCATTCCCCCAAGAATCTCGCAACGTCGTCTCGTCGATTTGTGTTGCAAACTTCCATTTTGTTTCTAGACTCGATGAGTCTGGAATATCCTGACACCAACCAGATCTGAATCTCAAGCAGATATGATGGTTGGAGCATTTTCCAAGAACCATAATATTGGTCTCTCGATAACCGGTAAAGTGGATGTCGTGGCCAACACATCCAGCCGGAAGACCTATTATTGTATTATCTCGGTTGAAGAAAGTTGGCCACCTTCCCATAAGGATTTCGTAGGATTTAATCCAGAAGTTGTTCCTTATGGATCTGTTGTATTCCGAAGTCCGACCACTACTTGGTGGTTATGCCGATGCTTAAAGCATGACCGTGGTAACCAGTACATCAAGGAGAACATTAGGAGCGGAGTGCTAAATGTCTCTCGGTCGATCATCCAGATTTTGTTCCCTTGGCTTCGCTAAGGTGAAATCTGAGAAAGTGTTATCTTCCTTTGCATCTGCATTATCCATCACCATTCATCATGGTGGTATGTTGTGTTGCCAGGATCCTTGACATGGATGTTGGTAAGACCTTGATGAGTATGGAAATGCTCAAGTTCTTGAGAGCACGCTCAGGCACTAGGTTCTGATGTTGTCGTAAACTGGAATGTGCCTCCGTTCTCTCAGTTGTTCGATAACCATCCGATTGGTGGAATCACCTTTGCCGGTGAACCTTCTCCCCAGTTACTAGAATCATTCCCAACATTTGCAATTTTGTTCCCAGCTTGCACCTCGGTAGCTGCTGTTCATGGTCATCTTCAAAAGTGGACTTACCATGGATCTCATCCATTTCTGATGATAAGCAAAACTCATTCATTGCGTTGTCTTCAACAAGGTAGTCCACATCATCCATCCTAGTCCGAGTATGTCATCCTTTCGAACTCCTTCCACCGATCAATTGTAAATTGCCTTAAGCTGGTATGAAGAGTTCCAACGATCTCTGAATCAAAAGTAATTCTTTTTGCCACTCAAGGGAATATTCTGCGAGTCACTTTACTTAAGATGTCTCGTTATGGTATCATGGCAATTATCTCCTCGCTACTTTGAAACCATGCATCATCCTACTCCAGCGTGGGTTTGTTGCGTACCAAATTGAACCTTGTCATCTGCTTCTTCTCATTGATTCTGATATGTGCCTTGTGTCTCAACTCAAGAGGTGTTTTTACGTCTCATTCTGTGGAGTTAATCTTGTATCCTCCCCTGTGAGGTTGTCTTGCTCTCTTGTCGCCGTGTTGGATGAAGCTCTCGAAGCAAAGATGTCAAGATCGACATGATGCAATGAATCAACATCTTCGAGAAGGGCAATCGGATCGTGAAGATTCTCTATTGGTGTTCCCTCTGTCTTCTTACCTCACGTCTTGAATCTCGGGACGAGATTCCTGTTTAGTGGGGGTGAGTTGTCACAGCCCTAGAATTTGCCTATAGCTATTTACCTGAGTGAGCATCATGCATCATGTCTAAATACTGAAAGTTGAATTGAGGTTAGTTGAAACCCTCATAAATCACTTCAAAAATAGTCAACATTAAAATCTCTTCAAATAAGTCCAAGAAAATGTTCCTGTTCTCTCTAAAAATATTGGCAAGAGGAAAAATTCAAACCAATATTTTTGGATTCACAGAAATATTTATTCTGGGCATTTGAATTAAACCAATAGCTATTTGAATTGGATTTATATTTACTATTAAATAAATATAGGTCCAATAATTCTGAAATATTTTTGTGGAGCTTTGGTTTAATTCCCTTAGCTTCTAAAAATATTTCCAGAAGCAACAAAATTGATTTGGCTTCAAAACCAAATTCAAAACAAAACTGCAAATTAGAAAACAGAATTAAATTAGAAAAAAAACTGAAACAGAAAGCAAACAGAGAGAGAGAGAGAAAGCCCACCTGAGGTTACCTGCGCAGCCCACCTGGTGGCCCACTTACCAGGCCCAGCCCACCAGAGCCGCCACCGTCTCCCACCTCGCGCCAGAAGGAAGCGAGGCGTGTGGCCACCGCGCACCGGCACGCGCCCGGCCACCTCCTCCCTCCCTGCCTGGCTGGCTCCTCCCCGACGCGTCCGGACGACGCCACGCGACCCCCAGAGCCGTCTGGCTCTCCTACTCTCTCCCCCGAACGCTCCCCCCCCACGGTTCTCCTCCCCGAATGCGCCCGCCGCCGCCGACGAGAACCACCGCGGCCATCGGCCCTCCCTCGCCCATCCAACATGCTCGGGAGCTCCGCCTCGACCCCCTCTTTCTTCCACCCAAGCCACGCCACCGCGGGAGCCCCACATCGCCGCCACGAGTCGTCTTCTCCGAGCACGGTCGCCGGACTCCATCGACGAATTCGTCGCCTCCCGGTCGTCCCCAAGCCAGCTGAGCTCCGCTTCGACCCCCTAGTGAGCTCCGCCGCATTTCCCCTCTCTTTCCTGCATCCTTCCCGTCCTCTAGCCGCCGTTCCGCCAAAGCCGAGCACTCACCGCCGCACGAGCTCGACGCCGGCGACACTCCGGTGACCATTTGGTCCCGGGCATGCGTTCTACGTACTCGCCACACCGCGTAGAAGCCGTAGGTGCCAACCCCGCAGCGCCACGGCCGTTGTAGCCTCGGCCCCGAGCTCACCCGAGCTCCGGCAGCCGCCACGGTCGACGCCGGTGAAGATTCCGGCCACCCCGCCATCCCCCACGGCCACCATCCGATGCACCTCAATGCGCTGCATCCGTAGAGCCCAGCCGCGCGAGCTCTCGTCGCCGGAGATGGCCGGACAAGGAGCGCCGCCGCGTTTTGCTTAGCACCGGCGGCTAACCGCCGTTTAGCCGACGTGGCAGATTAGTTTAGGCTAATGACGCGCTAACCAATCCCCCTGACCCACTGACCGCTGGACCCCACGCCCTAACTAACCGGGTTTTATTTACGTTTAGATTAAATTAACCCCCACGGGCCCCACCGGTCAGTTTGACCTGGCCACGTCACAGGTTGACCAGGCCCCACCTGTCATTGACTCGAGCCAGCACTGTGTGACTGACCAGTGGACCCCACTAGTCAGGTTTGACCTGGTCAGCCACAGTTGACTTGCTGAGGTCAGCATGACGCAATGCTGACGTAGTAAATGATTTTCTGGATTTTAAATAATTCAGGAAATTCCAGAAAATACCCAAAACTTCTAAAAATCATAGAAATTCAACCGTAACTCCAAATGAGATAAATTATATATGTAAAATTATCCGAAAAATTCAAGGAATCCATCTGTACCATTTTCATGCATGTTTGAACAATGTTTGTCCTCTGTTTTGGACAAAACAAATAAAGGGCATTTAAATAATCATATATGGGGTTGGAATTTGAATCTTGTACTCAAACCAACTTCATTTAAATCATAGCTAGTTGCATTAGCTCAAACCACAGCATATTGACATGTCATGATCATGCATCATATTGTGCATTGCATTGATTGTGTTTCTTTCTCCTCTTGCCGGTATTTGTCCCCTCTCGATAGACGTTGTACCGACGATGTGATCGTTGACACTGATGAAGACCCAATGATATCTTCAGAAGTGCCAGGCAAGCAAAACCCCCTTGTTCATTCCGGTACAATCCCCCTCTCTCGCTCCTGCTCTCTTTTACTGCATTAGGACAACAACGATCCATCCATTACTTGTTGCGGTAGTTGAACCCCTTATCTTCTGCATGACCTGTCATTGCCACAGTAAATAGATGAAACCCACTAGCATGAGTAGGAGTTGTTTGAGCCCTGATGTGCCTACTCATTCATGCTTGTTGTCATGCCTGCTACCGCTTAGAGTTGAGTCAGTTCTGATTCATCGGGGATGGATCGGAGATGTGTGAACATGTCCTACTGTGTGTGAGCTAAGTGTGTGAACACGATTTGGTAAAGGTAGCGGTGAGAGGCCATGTAGGAGTACATGGTGGGTTGTCTCATTGCAGCCGTCCTCAGGAACTGAGTTCTGTGTTTGTGATCCATGAAACAGCTACTACCACACGTTGGGCCCTGAAATATGACCCCGCTCGACTTACTGACCCCTCTCGTCCTCTGTCCAGGAGTTGCAACTAGTTTCTGGTGTTTGTAGGATATGTGTTGGCGGCCGTGCGTAGCGCTGACCCTAGGGGTGGGCTATGTTGCGGTAGATACACTGTGGCACGGTGTACCGGGCGCCCGTTTGGTGTCTCGGGAACCCTGCACACATCGTTTGGGGCTGTGAGCGAAACTTCGGCCGGATCTCCTCGCGGATGGAACCCGAATAGGCGATAAACCTGGACTAGAGACTTGTGTGGTTAGTCAGGTCGTGGTCTACACCCACGTCGGCTTTCGCTTGAAGTCTGCCGAGCACATGTCGTGTGCAGACGCTAAGTGGTGGAAACATGTGTGACGAAGTACACCCCTGCAGGGTTATAAATGATCTATTCGAATAGCCGTGTCCGCGGTAAAGGACTTCTGGGTTGCCCATAACAGTTCATAGACAAGTGAAAGCGGATACTCTAAAACTCGCAAGATAAGTGTGAGTGCTATGGATGGCCTTCTCGTAGGGAGACGAGAGAGGATCCATAGTGGTGTATTGATTGGTGAATATGTGGACTCGTGTGCGCCACCTCAAATAGTTGCTTGCAATCATAGTTCAGGATAGCCATCGAGTCAAAGCTGGCTTGCTGCAGTTAAACTCCACCACCCCCCTTTTGTTGATACCGATGCATATGTAGTTTAGTTCTGATGTAAGTCTTGCTGAGTACCTTTGTACTCACGTTTGCTTAATTTATGTTTTGCAGAGAGACTTCAGTCTCGCTAGTAGTTCCGCGTGGACTTTGACGTTTAGCTTGATACCTCAGCTACGATCTTGTGCCCTCGGCAGGATTTGGTAGATAGTCAGGCTTCTTAGCCTTTTTCATTTATAGATGTCTGTACTCAGACATGTTAAGCTTCCGCATGTGTTTGATTTGTATGCTATGATTGTTGGGTCATGAGACCCATGCTTGTCATATCTCGCTCTTCGGAGCCTAATGAATTAATACTTGAGTTGTAGAGTTATGTTGTGATACCATGTTGTATTCACCCATATCGAGCATATTGTGTGTATGATTGAAATGCTTGGTATGTGTGGGATCCGACTATCTAGTTGTTTATCCTTGGCAGCCTATCATATGGGGAAATGTAGTCTAGTGTTCCTCGAGCCATAGTAGTCCGCTACAGCCCGGTTCACCGGAGTCCTGCTAGCCCAGCACTACTGTTCAGGACACTTGACTGGCCGGCATGTGTTTCACTTCGTTCCTATGTCTGTCCCTTCGGGGAAATGTCACGCGGTGACATCCGGAGTCCTGCCTAGCCTGCTACAGCCCGGGTTACCGGAGTCTTGTTAGCCCAGTGCTACAGCCCGGATTCACACGCTGTTGACCGACATGCTCGAGGTTGATTCATGTATGCCTGTTCCCATGGGGTAGTGCCGCTTTGGGTTCACGACTAGCCATGTCGGCCCGGGTTCTTTGTCATATGGATGCTAGCGACACTATCATATACGTGAGCCAAAAGGAGCAAACGGTCCCGGGCCAGGTAAGGTGGCACCCGTGGAAATACCGTGCGTGAGGCCACAAAGTGATATGATGTGTTACATGCTAGATCGGTGTGACCTAGGATCGGGGTCCCGACACACTGAGGATCTGGTGAGGTGACATGCGTGGAGCGGGCCACGAGCCAGAGCTCAATCTCTCAAGTTTGTCAGCGTTGCTGGGACGGACCCGAGCACAAGCGCCGTGCTGACATGCGGAGTCCTCATCATGGGGTAAACATGAGATTGGTCAGCAATGCGGAATGCCGCGAGATGTAATCAGCCAAGTGATAATCATTGGGCACTCATGCAAGGAGACCAGCTAGTTCAAATAGATGCAAGAACGATACATGCCACTTGGACGGACCCAAGCGGCCTGGGGATGATGCAGCCCGAGGGGCGCCCCCAACAGACTAAGCTAAAGATGCAAAAGGATACATGTCGCAGGGACATGCCCGTGCAACCTAGGAATGATGCAGCTCGAGGGGCGCTCCCAGCTGAATAAATCGGAAAATGTGACCTAGTATCATTGTAGAAGGGGTGTTGAAGCAGCTGAAGATGCGTGCTGAAGGAGTCACTATTCACGAGCCACCAGGGACCTGAGCCTCAGGGGGCTCTAGGGGCTCGGGCGGTTCCTGAAGGACCGTCGCCATCTCGACTAGGACTACGTGACGCCTGGCCTCCTGAGCCGCCAGAATGCTCCTTGAGTGGCGCTGGAAGGTGACAGCCGCGTTCGGCAAGCCGAAGGGCATGCGAATGTAGCTGTGAGGTGGACCCTCGCACCGACCAACTCGTGAAGGCCAGAAGCGCTCCTGAGATGCAGCCCTATTGAGCCCTAGAACATCGACACAGATGCGCAGCTCGTCGTCCTCGCCAGGACGTGGATCTGCACTGGGTGGTGGGCGGTGGTCGCCACGCATGGCTCTCACTTCTTGAAGCTCTTGAGTGGCCTTGGTGATGAACTCCTGAGCACCAGGTGCTCCTCGCCTTGTGCCCTCTTAGGGGAAGCGTGCGGCAAAGCATGCCTCCACATGATGCCCGAGCACCTCCCTCATGGTTTGAGGCCCTCCAGTAGAGAGCCCCCGAGCCCAGCCCAAGGAGGGCGCCGGGCATGCCTTCCTATGTGAGGGAGGGAGGCACCCCATCTGCAGGCACAGGTCCTGAGGTGGTGCCGCTGGAGACGCCACTCTCCTGAGGCCCTTGGTGGAGTAGCTGCTTCTTCTTCTTGGGGACGGCCTCAGGAGGGTAGATGGCGCCTTCGTTGTCTGGATCTTCAGCTGCTGCAGCTTCGTAAGCCTGCTTGAGAGAGCACACCGCATCCTTCTCTTCACAGGCGACAGTGATGACGCCGCCGGTCCCCGGCATCTTGAGGACATTGTACCCGTGATGGATCACCGCCATGAACCTGGCCAGGGCTGGATAGCCGAGGATGGTGTTGTACGGCAGGCGAATATGGGCGATGTCGAAGTCGATGAGCTCGGTGCGGTAGTTGTCGCGCTTGCTAAAGGTGACAGGGAGGCAGACCTGTCCTATCGGGGTGGTGGAGCCATCGGTCACTCCTGAGAAGGGCTTGGTAGGTTGCAACTGATCGTATGGCACCTAGAGGCGATCGAACGTCTCCATAGACAGGACGCTGAGCCCTGCGCCGCCATCGATGCGGGTCTTGGTGACTTGAACGTTGCTGATGATGGGCGAGCAGAGCATTGGGAGGGCGCCGGCAGTTGCCGCACACTTGAGCTGGTCAGACGAGTTGAAGGTAATGGCGCACTTGGACCACCTGAGCGGTCGCGTGGCCTCAAGACTGGGGAGAGCTGCGTTCACCTGACGGGCGAACTGCTTGAAGATGCGCTGGGAAGCTGGGGCCTGAGCACCACCCAAGATGCAAGCGATGCCGCACGGATCTTGGAAGCCCCCAGCCCCCTCGTCCTGATGGTGGTCGTCGTTCCTCCTTGGTGGTGGCGACAGCGGAGGGAGGCCAGTGTTGCCCTGAGGGCGGTCATCACGAGGCTGGTCCCTCCAGGCGCCCTTGCGTGACTGGTCCGGCCAGCGGTCCTCCTGAGGCTGGTCGCGCCACTCCTGGCGGGGACCGCGGTGGTCCCAGCGTCCTCCACCTCCTCCTCCTCCTCCGCCATAGCCCCGGTCGTTGCACTCGGGGCATCGACCCAAGCGTCCGTCGTGGATGGCCCCGAGCTCTTGACAGTCGTTGGTATTGTGGTTGTGTACGTTGTGAAAGGTGCAGAATGGATGGCTGCTCTTGGACGACTCGGGGTGGTCTCGGCCGTGCTTCGTCTCCGGCTCAGCCACAAGCACGGCTTCTCCCTTGCGCTTCACGTCCTTGGCCTTGGCTTTCTTCTCTTCTGGGTCGACGGCAAGGAGCTCGAGGAGGGAGAGGCACCCCTCCTCAGCTCTTGCGCATTTGGTCGCCATGTTGAACATCTCTAGGGCTGTGCATACGTCTTCCTGGATGGCGAGATCCTCCTTCGTCTTGACGTCACGGACGCCATCGGAGAATGTTGAGATGATGGCCTCGTCCATCACCTTGGGAATCTTGGGGCGAACGTTATTGAAGCGCTGGATGTACTTCTGTAGGGTCTCTCCCGGCTGCTACTTGAAGCAACATAGGTTACCCGTGGCCGGCGGGCGGTCGCGAGTGCCCTGGAAGTTGGCGCTGAAGCGGTCGCGCATCTCACCCCAGGAGGAGATTGACCCCACGGGCAAGTTCAGGAGCCACGAGCACGCTCCATCTTTGAGGGCCATGGGGAACTAGTTCGCCATGACTTTCTCGTCGCCATTGGCCGCCTCGATGCTCAGCCTGTTGAGCTGCAAGAACTCTGCAGGGTCGGGGGTGCCGTCGTAGCGCGGAGGCAGGTATGGCTTGAACTTGCCGGGCCAGACGATGCTACGCGGCTCATAGGTGAAGGCACAACAGCCTGTCGTGGCAACCGGAGCCCGCCGCATAGGCGGAACCTGGTCCTACTACCCACGCGCCATCGCTGTAGGCGGCACGCGGTCTTGATGTGGTGGTGCTGGGAGTGGAGGAGTGTTTTCTTGCGGCCGGGGGACTTCTCAGCAGCTTCCTTCTTCGTGCGCGGGTGCCCGGCACGGCGGATCGCACCGTGGGGCCGCGCGTCTTGGTGCTAGTGTCGGTGTCAAAACCGTCGGATCTCGGGTAGGGGGTCCCGAACAGTGCGTCTAGGATCGATGGTAACAGGAGACGGGGCACATGATGTTTACCCAGGTTCGGCCCCTCTCTATGGAGGTAATACCCTACTTCCTGCTTGATCGATCTTGATGAATATGAGTGTTACAAGAGTTGATCTACCACGAGATCGTAATGGCTAAACCATAGAAGTCTAGCATATGTGAATATGGTAATGAGTATATCCCCATCCGGACTATGCTCTCCGGTTTATATAGGCACCAGAGAGATCTAGGGTTACATGGAGTCGGTTACATAAGAGGGAATCTTCATAGTCGGTCGCCTAGCTTGCCTTCCACGCTAAGGAGAGTCCAATTCGGACAAGGGTATAGTCTTTGGCCTTCATATCTACATAGCCCATCAATCCGGCCCAATGAATAATAGGACGGACGCCCGAGGACCCCTTAGTCCAGGTCTCCCTCAGTAGCCCCTGAACCTGGCATCAATGACAAGGAGTCCGGCGCGCAGATTGTCTTCGGCATTGCAAGGCGGGTTCCCATTTTTCTGAACTCCAAGATAGTCTTCGGACGTGATGATTGTATCCATACCTGTTACACACACCATACTCAACCGCAGAGAGAATATATATATTTCACATGAGTTCTATCCGCTGACAGCTTTTCACAACACGATATAACGTCTGCCATTCTATGTTTCGAACCGTTTTTCTCCTGCCATTCCATGTTTTGAGACGCAGTCGCTATTGGCACGTCTTGTCGAAGCAGAGATCGTGTCCCCTTATTGAGGGATTCTCATCAATGCGGGCATGGGTAACCCAACCGTGTCGTTTATACAGCCCTCGGGAATAGGCGGATATTAAGGCGAGTGAGGAGGCATTTAATATATGCTGCCTTTATAAGGGGATAAGGATTCCCTCTTCCTCTTCTCACGCTCTCTCTCTGTGTCTCCGCCTTTCCAATCTCGAGCTCCAGTGCCCAAGTTCTCGTCTCCTTTCCACTCAAGCAACCATGTCCGGATCTGGAGGTCAGGGCAAGTGGACGGTCTCCTCTGTCAAGGAGGAGGACATTACTGAGCTACAGGCAGCCGGATATTTGCAAAGGGAATCGCCCACGGCTTGCCGGACAAGGGACAAATCGTCCCCACGCCGGAGCCCAATGAGAGGGTAGTATTCCTCCCTCATTTATTTTGCAGGCTGGGTTTCCACTCCACCCTTTGTCTGCGGGCTAATGTATAACTATGGGATAGATTTTCATGATCTGTCCCCGGATTCCTTCCTCAACATCTCGGCGTTTATCGTTGTGTGTGAGGCCTTCCTCCGCATCCAACCCTACTTTGGGCTGTGGCTCAAAGTCTTCAGCTGAAGCCGAAGGTGGTGGATGGCCAGCACGCAGAGTGCGGAGGAGCAATGGTGAGTAAATTGTCCAACGTCTCCTGGCCCAAAGGCACCTTTGTGGATACGGTAAAAGAGTGGAAGAAGCAGTGGTTCTACATCACAAAACCACGCGACACCACCTAGGCCACAACTTCCGAATTCCGCTCTAGCGCTCCTATGCGACTCACCTCCTAGGTCGAGAAGAGTCCGGACTGGTGTTCTCTCGACGAGCTGATAGCGCTGCAAATGTGTGTTCAGAGCATGGTAACCAAGAGCGTCAAGCTTGTTGATGTGATCCAGGTGATGTTAGTTCACTGGATCCTGCCGTGCCAGCGCCGAAGCCGCCCGCTGTGGGAGTTCAATCCGAAGAAGCACCAGACCCTGGTGAGGCTCTTCGAGACTACACACGAAGGTGCATGGGAGTTGCTCTTCAAGGGCAATGAGAAACCACCGCCACAGATTCAGACCGTGGTCACGACTGTAAACACCCCGCCAGCGAGGTATGTCATTTTTGATGTGCCCCTAACTTAATTGTTTCGAGGATGATGTCTGAGCTTTTATTATTGCTCTTTCAGGACTGGATGGAGAGGGCGAAGCAGATCCAGTGTCCGGCTCCGCTGCCGGAAGAACCAGTCATCCCGCATTTAGCAAAGATGCTGGTGTTGGCGCCATATAAGGCGCAGGAGAAGAAGGCCAAGAAGAAGGCAAAGGGGGCCAAGAGTGGCCTCCGCCGCAAGGGCACTTCAGACGTGACATCTGAAGACGACGAAGCTCATTCCTCTGTCCCTGAAGACAATGACGAGGAAGAGGAGGAGGAGGAGGAGGAGGAAGAAAACAACCCTCCCACTAAGGAGAGGAAGAAGAAGAGGACAGCTTCGGCGCATCTAGAGGCGGAAAGGCCCAAGAAGGGGAAGGGCGTCCCAGCGGTCAACACCGCGTGGGACGTTGACAGCAGTCCGGAACGACGCCCCTGTCCTAAGCCCCAGGCTGCATCGTAAGTGACATGGCTCTCTTGTGCGCACATCTGGCCCTTTCTCTCCATTATCTTGACATAATTAACTGTACCATTGCAGTCCGGCCCGCAACCTAATCCAGCGATCCTCGTCTGGGGGTTCAGTGGCTCCGTCGGAGATGGCAAGCATGTCGCCGCCGCCTGCTTATTCCCCCGGGGCCAGGGATGACACCGAGGTGTTGTCCTGGAGGGCCGATCCGAACCGGGGAGGAGCCCAGGACGCTGTCTGGGAGGCGCCACGAGGCGAAGCCTCCACAGCCGGACACATGGAGGAGACGATCCCCATGGAGACTGGCGGAGAGGGCTGCATCCAGTTTGCCCCTCAGCCGAATACGATTCTGGAGACCCATATGCCCCCGGAGTCGGGCGAGCAGCCCCCTTTGAAGGAGGGGGTGCGCCGCTTCCGCCGGCGGTCCCTGTCCATCTAGGGGCGCCGGAAAACTTGATGGAGGCGCTACGAGGCGCCTCTATTATGGACGAGCATCGTGTCCTTATGGGCACAGTGATCGAGAAAGTTCAGTCCGCCAAGAGTGGACTGAACGAAGCCTGCAGCAACATGTTGACAGGTTTCGAGGTAAGTGACATAGAAAGAGAAAAAAACCATGTAGTCAGTAGCCCCTGAGACACTGTCCGGTGTTCGGCGAGAAGAACCGGACAGAGGATCTGTTGTAGGAGACTAACATAGTATGTATGCATAAGCAGGCGTCGCTGTTGGCCGCAACCTCGCATGCTGCCGAAGTCTCTGAATTGAAGCAGAGGCTGGAGCAGACCAAGAACGAGCTCGGCGAGGTTACAGTACGGCTTCAGGAGAAGCAAGGTGGGTAACGTCTTGCTATGTGTTCGGAAAGCATAGGCGCTATGTATTTGATTGTAATGTCGTAATATGTGCAGGGGCTGCGACCGAGGTCGAGGCCCTGAGGAAGGCCTTGGGCGAGGCCGAGGAGAAAGCTGTCCAGCAGCAGGCCGCTCGTAAGAAGCTCAAGGCCCGGGTCAAAGAAGTCCAGCAGGAGCTCCAAGATGCGGTGAAAAAATGTGAGACCTTGGAGAATGATGCATCGGCTCAAGAGGCCGAACTCACCAAGGCTCGTTAGATCACGAAGACCGCACGGAATGAGGCCCAGGCCGCCCTCCAGGAGATCCAGGAGGCCAAGAAGATCACGGCGGGTAAGGCATTTAAGATGCAAAGCAAGTATGCGGAGAAGCAATACCTTTAACTAACCCGGGTTTGGAGTTCCCCAGGGGATTTTATGGATCTACCACGCAGCCTATCAGATGCTGCAGAGTTCTACCGAGCCAAAGGAGGAGGTTCTACGGAGAAGCTATTCTGGTTGCAGTACGTGACGCCAGAGCATCCCGTGTCCTTCACCGATCAGCTGAAGCAGCTGGTGGAGCTGCACAGGGTGGCTGAACTAGCCATGAAGGATTTGACAATCCGGCTATGGCCAGCCGAAGCTATGCCCGGCAGCTACTTCGGACTCATGAGGCGGCTAGTGGAAGCCTATCGACGGTTGGACGTCATCAAGCGCTCTGCCTATATTGAAGGTGCCCGTATGGCCTTCGCTCGTTGCAAGATGTGGTGGGCGAAGATGAACGCCGTTGAAGTTGCCAGCGGGCCGCCAGAGGGCAAGGAGCACCATACATCCGAGAGATATTTTGCGGATGTCATAGAAGGGTCTCGACTTGTGGCAGCTCAATGGTCGCATGACATTGTATTTGAATAAATGTATTCATGTTTCCCTTGCATTGTATTATGGAAACAAAGCCTGTAATATAATTTTGTTATGCTTTAATTGTTTCCTCCTATGCGGCCATGTTGTCTGTGATCTGAGGGTTGGCCAGTTGTCTGCTTCTGCCCTTGCGTAGGTAGTATAGAGGTGTTTGGGATGGTATCTAAACAATCTTGATCCAATTATATGGTCCTTTGGAGGAGTTGTTTAGCACAACGAACAAGGCAATCAGACTATACGGCTTAAACGCCCTCATTATCCATAGGAGTTTTATAATTAAGCAAGTGCACAGCCCCTGGTCCAAGCCAGGGTGCTGTCAGCATCTGATCGGGAAGTGTCGATCCTTCGCATGACGCGGAAAAAATCTCCAACGATTTTGTAACCCTCGATCAGCTGACCGGCTCTCGTCATATCATGACAGTCAGTTTTCGACTTTCTTTACTGAGGTGCTCGTCCGGTCAAGGCCAAGGCACAATCATAGTAATTCTCCCTTTACTACCCTAGCCGATAGGGCGGAACATAGGGTAGCAAGCACAGGAGCCAGGCAACCCAACTATTGACCAAAGACATGATTCAGAGCCAATACATATAATGCTAAATTCGGGGTGCCGAACTTATATATACACACACAAGTAAACACTATTCTGATCACGGGATCAGAATAATATTCTGATCACAACCTGAACTGCCTGAGTAATGCGCCTGAATTTCCCTGTGTACGAACCCTAACTTCTGGCTATCTTCGCAACCGTGGCTTCTACCGCGATTTTTTCTGATTATTCGTGTTGTTTGTGATGCAAGTTTAATGTGGACATGGTTTTTAGCAACTAAATACTCGTTTTAAATAGGAATCTCGCTCATAGGCGGATTTTGCACTCGGGTCGTGATGAACTCGCGTTTTTTGCAATTTTACTGCCTGAGTTGTTCGACCTGAACTTCCCCATGTGCTAGGTTAAACTTCCGCCAACATTGCCCAAATGGGGCTTGCTATATACCGTTGGAAAGATATGGACACTAGTATCATCACCTAAGTTAAATTTTTGGCAAAATGTAAGCGGTTTAAGAGCAGTTTTGAAAATCATTTTTTCTTCACACAAAAAACATGAATCGTATTTTCGATCGCATTTCTAAACTGTTTATCGGAATGAGGCAAATAATATGGCGTTGGAAAGCTGCTGAAAAACCGCTCATTCCACATGTGGAAGGTTTTCTCTAATTCCCTACGGTTAAAGAGTAATTTGGAAAATCATAAAATTTCGCAAACCGAACAACCGACTTCTTATTTTTGATGTCATTTCTAAACGGCTGATCCAATTGAGGCAAATGATATGGCGTTGGAAAGCTTATGGAATTGCGCTATTTTTTCATGTTAAAAGTTTTTTCTAATTTTCAATGGTTTAAAATTAATTTAGAAAACGATACAAGTTCCATCGAGTTTGTATTTTCAAGCTAATTTTTTAAGCATGTGTCCAAATGCAGCAAATGATGTGGCGTTGGAAAGCTTGAAGAAATGCGAAACTTTTTTGTATATATAGTTTCTCCTAATTCATTCCGGTTTTATGTCAGTTTTGAAAATGGCTAAAACGTATTTTTGCCGTAATTTCTATAAATTTGATCGGAATGGGGCAAATAATATACTGTTGAAAAGCTAAGGAAAATGTGAAACTTTTTCTGTATGATGGTTTTCTGTGATTCCCAGCCATTTTCAAGTAATTTGGAAAATGGAGAGGGCATTCGTTTTGCCTTTATTGCGAAACAGATCCTTCGAAACTGCACCACGTGAAGTACCTGAACTTCTCGGCATGTCTACTTGAACTTCACTCTGTTTTTCACGTGTTTTTTTGCTTGTAGATCTCCATCCACTGCTAGTAGCTCTCCATCCATCCACCGGAATTGAGCAGGTGATATACCGATGGAAAGCTGCTGTAAACACACAACTTTCCCGTGTTGATCATTTTTTCATACTCGCGACGATTTTAAAAGTTTTTCATCTAAAATTCACTCAGCGTAGTAGTTGAACTTCCTGCTGTGTTCACGTTGAACTTCTGTGATGTATTTTTGTTTGTAATTTTCTCATCCATTTGTTAGTGTTACACAAATAATATTCCTTTTGTTCAAACGTCTCTCCCAATAAATTTTTTAACTTTCTCCGACCGAGTACTTGAACTTACACAAATGATATTCCTGTCGTTTTGAGGTAAATTAGAAAATGACGAGATCATGATTTATGCGTTCATCGCGAACAAAAATGCACTGCGTGAAGTAGTTGAACTTCCCGGGCATGTCTGTTTGAACTTCACTCTGTTTTTTACGTGATGTTTTTTGCACTGCTTGAATTAGTTGAACTTCTGGGGCATGTCTGTTTGAACTTCACTCTGTTTCACTTTATTTTATTTTCTTATATGAAATACACACCATGTAGTACGTGAACTTCCGGTTGTTATCACTTTGAACTTCTCTCTGGTTTGAGAGAGTTAATTTAAAACACACAAAAAACACATTTTTATGTATTTTGGACATCTAATTAGACGGTGAACCTCTCTCACAAGATTTTTTTTGAACTTTTCCTCGCCGAGCACTTGAACTTCTAGTATTTTTTTTCGTTTATGGGTTGTTTTTAAAAGTGCAAAAAATGGCGTAGTGTTTTTTATTTTTTGAACAGGTAAATCCTAGGTTTTAATAAACTCCGAACTTCTCTGTTATTTTGATTTGAACTTCACCTTTTTATATTTTGAGTAAAGAATAGTATTCGATTTTTATACAGAAATACAAGGTAAACCTCTCTCGCAAGAATTTTTTAACATCTCCGGACAGAGCACTTGAACTTCTTTCAACAAACCTTTTAAGCTTTTATTTTTCTATACTTTTATTCTCAGCTAAAATGCATTCCTTGCAGTACTCGAACTTCTCGTTGTTTTGACCTTGAACTTCTGTCATGTATTTTTGTTCAACCTCTCTCACATGATTTTTTGAGAGATATTTCTTTCGAAATACCAAAAACAACAACATTTTTTCTGTATTTTAAACATGTAAATATATGATGAATCTCTCTTACAAGAATTTTTGAACATTCCCGAGCAGTGCACCTGAACTTCTAGCAGCAAATGTTCCAGACTTTACCTTTTTTTATTCTCATATGAAACAAACTCGACACAGTAGTTGGAGTGTTATGTGTTTCACATTTGAACTATGCCGACATTTTAAGGTAACTTTTAACCCCCATTATTTTGTATAGTAAACATCAAACTCCTCTCTTATTTTAATTTGAACTGATTGGTTATTATTTTAAGAAATAAGAAATCCATTTTCTTTTAATAAACATCGACCCGCTCTGTTTTTTAAATATGAACTTCTTACTTTTAGTTTTGTAGAAATAGGGAAAATATGAGTTGTTTTATAAACATTTGATCTTCGCGATTATTTTCATTCGAATTTATTGGTTTCATTCTTTAGCAATGAGAAAAAACTTTTTTTTGTTGACAAGCATCGAACCGCTCCATTATTTAAATTTGAACTTCTAGGTTTTTTTCTTCTAGAAACCAAGGAAATCCATTTCTATAAATTATTCGAACTGCTCTATTATTTTAATTTGACCTTCTTGGGCTTTTTTAGCAACGCTGAAAAATGTATGTTATTTTACCAATATTGAGCTGCTTTTGTTTTAATTTGATCTTGTTGGTTATCTTTTTTCAATAAGTAGAAAATCCATGGGAAAAATTATACACCCGTAACACTTTTTTTAGAACTCTTGATTTTTATTAATTTGTAACACGCACACACAGCCAGTGCACACAGTACATCAACAAACCACATGCACTAATGCATGCACGTTTTTCCTTACAATACAGTTTCTTTGCATTAGGCTTGAGTTGTAAAGAAGTATATTCTCCTTAGTAAGTTAGATTTAAGAGTAATATAATAATGGTACTTGAGAGTCGGAGTAAGTGGATGACCACGTGAGAAGCGGTGGCTTCTTTCTCCACCACAACTTCATTTTCTTTTCCTATCCACTCACCACACACACATATCATGAAACATACAACTGTGCCTGTCTATTTCTTTCTGAACTTTCAGTAGGGGGATCTCTGAACTTTCAGCTTAATTTTCTTTACTCACTATAGATCGCATTACTAGTAGCAGTACGGATGCTACTGGAGCTTGTCCCATTTTGGCCACGGAACTTGTGCATCCTTGGAAGATGAGGTGGGGCACCATGGTGGAGGCAGTGAGCTTGCAGACGAGCTGCAGCCTGTTTTTGATGGCTGGAATCGTCCCGAACCCGTGAACAGCAGCGGCTGCGGTGCGGCTCCGCAATAGTTGGTGAAAGCCGCAGCTGGAAAGGCCCTTGCTCCATGTTGCTGTAGCTAGCATCCGCGAAGGCGGGGGACGAATCTCTCGAGCTGCCACTTTTTCAGAGCCCGGACTGCTACAAAATCTCTGCCTGGTCGCTCCGTCGTGGTCGGTGACGAGTAGCAGGAGAGACGGCCATTGTAGGGAGCAATGGAGCTGGGCGTCGAGCTCGCCGGTGGGGAGCACCGTGGAGGGGGAGGGGGCGCGGGGGAGGGAGGTAGGTCCGCGCGAGGAGACCGGCGGCTGCGTCCTGGGAGGAGGCCTGCTGCGGGGTTGCAGGAGGCGGGGTCCGGCCACGGCGACGTTCGTGGTAGGCGGCGGCGGGGCGTGCAGGAGGTCACGCGGCGGTGGGGGATCCCGGGTGGTCGGGGCGGCGGCGGGGGAGTCGGGGAGGTCGCGTGGCGGCGCGGGGGAGGTGGTTCTGGGGCGGGGCAGGAGTTTGGTGGTGATGAGATCGGGGTGGGTGTTTTTTTTGTCATTGCAGTTGCGGGAGTTCGGCAACACCACTCGCGCTCCTTATAGAGCCCGTCGTGATCCAAATAGTTATTCTGATCCCAGGATCAGAATAGTGCTACTATATATAGGGTGGCGCTATTCGTCACCCTAGGTGAGGAATAGTTATTCTTCACCCCCCTCTATTTTACCATTAATGCATCGTAATTTTACGTTCCGTAAATTTTATCTTATTTCCGACGCAAAAAGAGACCGTAAGAAAATATATAATCACCGTAAAAAATATTTTATGTTATGTAAAATTACAAACGTAAAAACATAGTCTAAAATACACGTAAACTGCAAATTTTCTTGTCTTATGACCTATATTTTTATTTTCTTATGTCAAATTTTACGTAGTGAATCAATAGAAATGTAACTATTTGAATTCCAAACGTAATTTAATTATGAAATGATCATAAGATTACCTCGGGTGAAGAATAACTTATTCTACACCCTAGGTGATGAATAGTAACACTATATATATACATATATACATACATATATATATATATATATATATATATATATATATATATATATAAAAGAAGTGTTCGGACTTTGCTGCCGTATTGTGGGGCGATAAGTAGCCCCTGGCGAATATGAGACATACTAAAGAGTACCGATGCAACTGATAAGCAGATCGAAATAAAATGAAGTAAGAGGCGAAAACCACAGAAACTGGGTCGCAAATCATTTTCATTATAACTGCGTGGATACGTCAAGGCGTATCTTGTACAAATAGTGTGATAAGCCTCCGGGCTATTTAACATGCCAGAATCAAAAGGGCGCAGCGTGCGGGTCCTGGGAAAAATATAAATACCGTCAAGAAGACGTATAGAGGTTACTGTACGCACCTATGGTGCTTGCATCCTTTATATGCCGATCCTTCAAAGGGACAAGTAAGCAGGCCCGTGGGAAAAGGAACCTGAAAAAAAAGAAAGAGGTGAAAAGTATGTGTGTCCGGGATCGGTCTAGCCGAACTGTAGATCCCGGGTTAGCTTCTGCCTCCATCGATGTCCATGGGATTTGAGTGCGTAATTATGTACACGTGGTGCGAATGCCACTACTTCATCAGGACTGGGACGGAGGCCGAATTGCTAATCGAGCTCTTAACGAGCCACGTTGTCCTGCTGCAGTGTAGTCCGGAACCTCTTGATGATGTCCAGGGGCTCGACAGCCGCACTATGGTGCTTCTTAGAAGGCTGCTATGTACATCTGCTGCTAGGGCGGCGGTGTGCCCCTCTGTTCGGAGGGAGCGTTCCATATTGCCATTGACTGTTATGACGCCACGTGGACCGGGCATCTTGAGCTTGAGATAAGCATAGTGTGGCACTGCGTTGAATCTAACAAACGTTCTTCGTCCGAGCAATGCGTGGTAGCTGCTGCGGAAGGGGACGATGTCGAAGATTAACTCCTCGCTTTGGAAGTTGTCCATGGAACCGAATACTACCTCCAGCATGATTGAGCCCGTACCGCGGGCCTCGACGCCTGGTATGACTCGTTTGAAGGTAGTCTTTGTTGGTTTGATTCATGAGGGGTCAATGCCCATCTTCCGCACTGTGTCTTGATAGAGCAGGTTGAGGCTGCTACCACCGTCCATCGAGACTCGTATTAGGTGAAAGCCGTCAAGAATTGGGTCAAGGACTAGTGCGGCTGAACCGCCATGGCAGATACTAGTTGGGTGGTCTTGTCGATCAAAGGTGATCGGGAACAACGACCACGGATTGAATTTTGGGGCGACTGGCTCTACCGCATAGACGTCCCTAAGTGCTCGCTTACGCTCCCTTTTGGGGATGTGTGTAGTGTATATCATGTTCACCGTTTTGACTTGAGGGGGAAATTTCTTCTGCCCCCCAGTGTTCGGCTGCCGGGGCTCTTTGTCCTCGTCCTCACTTTGGGATCCCTTTTCTTTGTTTTCAGCATTTAACTTGCCAGCCTGCTTCAAAACCCAACAATCCCTGTTGGTATGATTGGCTTGCTTGTCCGGGGTGCCGTGTATCTGGCACAGATGGTCGAGTATGCGGTCTAGGCTAGAAGGTCCTTCATTGTTTCTTTTGTAGGGCTTCTTCCATTGGCGGGACTTGGAGCCGGTGAATCCAGCGTTGACTGTGGTGTCATCGGTGTTGTTGTCATTGCTTCGGCGTTTGTGTCTATTGCGCCGGAGCTTGCCAGTGCTATTCCTGGCCTCAGAGGGGCCTGTCTCGCTGGCTGTGTTGTTACTACGAGCCAGCCAACTGTCCTCTCCCGCGCAAAAGTGGGTCATGAGTGCCGTGAGGGCTGCCCTGGACTTCGGCTTTTCTTGGCCGAGGTGGCATGCTAGCCATTCGTCACGAATGCTGTGTTTGAAGGCTGCTAAGGCCTCAGCATCTAGACAGTCAACGATCTGGTTCTTTTTGGTTAGGAACCTAGTCCAGAATTTTCTGACTGATTCTCCAAGTTGTTGAACTATGTGGCCTAAGTCATCAGCGTCTGGTGGCCGGACATAGGTTCCTTGGAAGTTGTCCAAGAAAGCTTCTTCCAAGTCCTCCTAGCTACCGACAGAATTTTCAGGCAGGCTGTTAAGCTAGTGCCGAGCTGGCCCTTTGAGCTTTAGTGGGAGGTATTTAATGGCGTGGAGGTCATCTCCTCGAGCCATATGGATATGGAGAATGAAATCCTCGATCCATACTGCGGGATCGGTTGTGCTGTCGTATGATTCGATATTGATGGGCTTGAACTCCTCGAGGAATTCGTGATCTAGTACTTCATCTGTCAAGCAGAGACGGTGTGCGGCACCTCTGTACCAGGCCGCATCGCGGCGTAGCTCTGATGGAGTCCGTCTGTGGCATTCGGGCCGGGCGTGGTTAGGTTTGTCATGTCCGAATAGGTAGCCGACGTCGTACCTCGAGGCACGTCCTCGCGATCCATAGATCGATATTGTATGTCCTTCTCTACTGTCCAGGGTCTGCCGAAGGTCGTACGCGTGACCCCGAACTCTTTCGTCTCTATTTTTGCGGGGCGATGGGCCAGGCTGCTGTTCGGCCTGAGTTGCCGCTTTATCCCGACCACGAGGTGGCTGGTTGGCTGCCCGTCTCGACCACACGATGGTCGTTCTGCATTACACGAGGGAGATGTGTGCTCCGATGCCTCCTCATCGAATTGAGGTAGCAGTCTGCATTTCGGGTAGCTCTTGGTTGGGCGCTTGACGCCGTATTCTTCGGTAGTCAGGACGTCAGTCCATCTGTCGACGAGCAGATCTTGTTCGGCTTGAAGCTGCTGATGTTTCTTTTTCAGGCTCCTTGAAGTGGCTATGAGATGAAGCTTAAAGCGCTCCTGCTCCAGAGGATCCTCAGGCATGATGAACTCTTTGTTGCCGAGGCTTGTCTCCTCTTTGGAGGGTGGACGGTAACTATCCTCCTCCGATTCATCTTCTATGGCCCGTTTATTAGGGATGTCTTGCCTGTTGTCAAGTTCCTCCTGTTCGGATGTAGCTTCGATAGGGTCTTTGTAGTTTCCGGCGTCGCCCGAGGTGCTATTTTCTCCAGTACCAGTGTTGCTATCTTTTGAGCGACGAGGCTTAGAGCGGCGTTTGGGGCGCCGGTGCTTGGGCTGCATGTCAGAGGGTTTATTCGCGTCTGGCTCTTCTTTGTCGTCGCCAGATCCTTTAGGTGTATCAACAATGTACACATCATACGAATAGGTGGCCATCCAGCGTCCGGTAAAGGGCGGGTCTTGGCCTTGCTCCTTGTTGGCATCATCGTTCATATCGTCGATGTCTTCGGAGCCATAGTCAAGCACGTCGGTTAAGTCATCGACAGTGGCTATGAAGTGGGTGGCGGGTGGGAAGCAAAATTCCTCGTCGTCCGCTTCTAGCCCGAACCAAATATAGTTCGGCTGTGAGTCTTCCTCCAAGAACAATTTCTTCAAAGAGTTTAGTACGTCACCCAAAGGTGAATGCTGGAAGATGTCTGTGGAGCTAAATTAGAAAGTCAATAACTGATCCAGCTCGGTGTCTGCAGGCGCACTTGATCCGGAACGTGTAGCCGGAGACGAGTCCAGGGTTCCATTGACGCAAGCATTGCAGGATGTCGATTCCGTGTGCGGCTCCAATGCCGCGGACCTTGTGGCCTTGGAGGGCACACTCTGCTTCGGTTATGAGGCCATTGCAGCAACAGCATCCATCTCCTGGATGTGATCCGATGACAGATTTAAGTCATGTTCATCGGAGAGAGGGGGAGCAATCGCCGCAATCTCAAATCTATCAAAGATCAAGTCTCCACGGATATCCGCGACGTAGTTCCAGCTTCCAAATCTGACCTGGTGGCCAGGGGCGTAGCTATCAATCTGCTCCAGACGGCCAAGCGAGTTGGCCCGCAGTACGAAGGCACCGAACACGAAGATCTGTCTGGGGAGGAAGGTTCCTCCTTGGACGGCGTTATTATCGACGATTAAAGGGGCCATCGAACCTTTCGTCAATGGCATAGTGGAACTCTCAATGAAAGCACCAATCTTGGTGTCAAAACCGGCGGATCTCGGGTAGGGGGTCCCGAGCTGTGCGTCTAGGATCGATGGTAACAGGAGACGGGGGACACGATGTTTACCCAGGTTTGGGCCTTCTCTATGGAGGTAATACCCTACTTCCTGCTTGATTGATCTTGATGAATATGAGTGTTACAAGAGTTGATCTACCACGAGATCGTAATGGCTAAACCCTAGAAGTCTAGCCTATGTGAATATGGTAATGAGTATATCCCCATCCGGACGATGCTCTCCGGTTTATATAGGCACCGGAGAGATCTAGGGTTACATGGAGTCGGTTACATAAGAGGGAATCTTCATAGTCGGTCGCCTAGCTTGCCTTCCATGCCAAGGAGAGTCCAATCCAGACAAGGCTATAGTCTTCAGCCTTTGTATCTTCACAGCCCATCAGTCCGGCCCAATAAATAATAGGCCAGACGCCTGAGGACCCCTTAGTCTAGGACTCCCTCAGCTAGGGCGGCGTCTTGATGCGGAGGTGGTGGAGGCGCTCCGTGGGCTACGTTGCCCGCGGCAGGAGGTGGGCGACCCAGTGAGAGGGACGGTGCGGGGGAGCCCCCAGTGACGCTAGCGAGCTCGGTGATGCAGTCCAGCCAGTCGTCATAGAGGTCGTCGACCGGACGGTAATGTAGGAGCTCGCGTGCCATGATCAGCGCGGCCTACGCGTCCGTGGGCGCGCGACGGGCGTGGGACGACGAGCCGGCCGGAGTCAGCGACGGGGTGGCGGTGCGGCCGTCCCGCCGCACAGAGGGGTGCAGCGACGAAGCCTGCTGCTTGTTTCCCGCCGGGCCAGTGGCAGCGTTGGAAGCGGGTAATGGAGAGCGACGGGGAGGCTCGCCGACAGGAGCCGTCTGAGCGATGCGGGCGGCAAGGGCGGCCCAGCGCTCAGCATGGGCTCGGCGAGCGTTAGCCATGGATGCGGTGAAGGAGTGGAACGTGGATCGACAAGGGGTAAGCTTTGGTGCACCCCTACCTGGCGCGCTTAATGTCGGATTCAGGGTTCCGGCAAACCCTAAAAGTTTGAACTCTGGGGTGCGCACGAAGAACTCTCTCCCCCTAGCCCACTCGCACAACAATCTAAAGGCCTAGCTCGCCGAACCCAAGGAACAAGAGACACGACTCTAATGTGGTGTGGTGGATTGCCTTGTCGGCTGAGGATGAACAAGTACAATGGAAGAATAGCCTCAGGAGGAGAGGTGTTCTTGAGCTCGGTGAGCTGGTGAGGACGAGGATGATCTGAATGATCCGTCCGAGATGCCCTCTATGATGGTGGCTAGTCCTATTTATAGAGGCACTTGTCCTCTTCCCAAATATAGGCGGGAAGGGATTCCACAACGGCCAATTTTGAAGGGAGACAACTAGTACAAGTTATCCTGACTAAAGGTGGTCTTTGAGGGAGTCCTCGATTAAGGGGTCCTCGGTCGTCCGGACTATGTAGCATGGGCCGGGTTGATTGGCTGTAAAGATACAAAGACCGAAGACTCTCTCCCGTGTCCGGATGGGACTCTCCTTGGCGTGGAAGGCAAGCTTGGTGACCTGATATGAAGATTTCTTTCCCTGTAACCGACTTTGTACAACCCTAGTCCTCTCCGGTGTCTATATAAACCGGAGGGCTTAGTCCGTAGGGGTAATCATAATCATACAGGCTATACTTCTAGGGTTTAGCCATTATGATCTCGTGGTAGATCAACTCTTGTAATACTCATATTCATCAAGATCAATCAAGCAAGAAGTAGGGTATTACCTCCATAAAGAGGGCCCGGACCTGGGTAAACATCGTGTCCCTTGTCTCCTGTTACCATCGACCTTAGACACACAGTTCGGGACCCCCTACCCGAGATCCGCCGGTTTTGACACCGACATTGGTGCGTTCATCGAGAGTCCCGCCGTGTCGTCTTCAAGAGGTTCGATGGCCCCGTCAATCATCTACAACAATACTGTCCAGGGGGAGGTCTTCCTCCCCACACAGATTTTCGTATTCGGCGGCCTCGCACTACGGGCCAACTCGCTTGGCCATCTAGAGCAGATCGACAGCTATGCCCCTGGCCATCAGGTCAGATTTGGAAGCTTGAACTACGTTGCTGATATCTGTGGAGACTTGATCTTCGATGGATTCAAGCCCGCGGCAGCCGTTCCCCGCCACCTCGATGAGCATGACATAAATCTGTCATCGGACCACACCCAGGAGATAGTTCCTGTAACTACTCTGGCCCTAGATCCGGAGCAGATCGCGACATCTGAGGACGGGAAGCTCAACCCCGCCATGGAAGCTGCAGACTTAGCGGTGCTGGAGCTGCACACAGACCCAACCTCGAGGGGAGTATGTGCCACCGGAACCTCAGACTCGCTTCCAGCTACATGTCCCAAACCACGTGCGTCCGCATACATCGAGCTTGATCAGGCATCCATTGAATTCAGCTCCACGGACATCTTCCTGCACTCACCTTTAAGCGATGTGCTAAACTCATTAAAAACACTCTCCTTAGCGGGGGACTCACAGCCGAATTATGTCCGGTTCAAACTGGAGGCTGATGATGGAGAATTTCGGTTCCCACCCGCTGCCCACTTCCTAGCCACTATCGAAGACTTAACCGACATGCTCGATTATGGCTCCAAAGACACTGACGGTATGGATGACGATGCCGAAGAGGAGCAGGGCCAAAACCCGCCGTTTACCGGGCGCTGGACGACCACTTCTTCGTACGACGTGTACATGGTGGATACACCCAAAGAGAACAATGGCGATAACGAGAAGTATCCAGTCGAGGATAAACCTCCTGAGGTACAGCCAAAACACCGACGTCAACGGCGCCGCTCTAAATCACGTCGCGGAAAAGATAGCGATACCAGCATGAGAGAAAACAATACTCCAAACGATGCCGAAGACAAAGAATACCCCGTTGAGCCAACCTCCGAACAGGACGATAGGGAAGATGGGCAAGTCAACCCTGATGAATAGGCCATAAATGAAGACTCGGAGGACAGTAATTATCTCCCACTCTCCGAGGATGAGGTGAGCCTCGGCAACGAGGATTTCATCGTGCCTGAGGAACCTCTCGAGCAGGAGTGCTTTAAGCGCCGGCTAATTAGCCACTGCAAGGAGCCTGAAAAAGAAGCAGCGACACCTTCAAGCTAATCAAGATCTGCTCAACGAAAGATGGACTAATGTCCTCGCAGCCGAGGAATACGGCCTCGACCGCCCAACCAAAAGTTACGCGAAGCACAAATTGTTACCCGAATTCGATGACGAGGCGTTGGAGCCCGTACCATCAGTGCGTAATGCGGCCGACCGACCACCACGCGGCCGGGATAAAGCGGCACCTCAAGCCGAACATCAGCCCATCCTACCTCACCGCAAAGATGAAGCAACTCGATGCTATACATATGACCTGCGGGAGGACCTAAAGAACAGAGCAGGTCAGACCAAATCGATCTATGGATCGCGGGGGCGTGCTCTGACACGCGATGACAGCCATCTGGCAGGATGTGTCAAACATAACCACGCTCGGGCCGAAAACCGCAGACATACACATCCGAGCTACATCACGACTTGGCCCGATACAGAGGCGCCGCACACCCCCTCTGCTTCACTGATGAAGTAATGGAGCATGAATTCTCAGAAGCGTTTAAACCCGTAAATATCGAATCATATGATGGAACAACAGATACCACAGTATGGATTGAGGATTTTCTTCTCCATATTCATATGGCTCGCGGAGATGACCTTCACGCCATCAAATACCTCCCGCTAAAACTCAAAGGGCCAGCTCGGCACTAGTTAAACAGTCTGCCTGAAAACTCTATTCGCAGCTGGGAGGACTTGGAAGACGCCTTCCGCGACAACTTCCAAGGCACATACGTACGACCTCCAGATGCTGCTGAGTTAAGTGACATAGTTCAACAGCCCGGAGAGTCAGCTAGGAAATTCTGGAGTAGGTTCCTAACTAAAAAGAACCAGATCGTCGACTGTCCGGATGCCGAAGCCCTAGCGGCCTTTAAGCATAGCATCCGCGACGAATGGCTCGCCCGTCACCTCGGCCAAGAAAAGCCAAAGTACATGGCACCCCTCACAGCACTCATGACCCGCTTTTGTGCGGGCGCGGATAGTTTGCTAGCCCGTAGCAATAACACGGCAAGCGAAGTGGGCACCTCTGAGGCCAAAAAATGGCAAGCCCCGACGCAACAGACACAAGCTTCGAAGCAACGGTGACAATACCAATGACACGGTAGTCAACGCCGGATTCAGTGGCTCCAAGTCCGGTCAACGGAAGAAGCCATATAAAGAAACAATCCGGGACCATACAGCTTGGACCGCATACTCGATCGCCCATGCCAGATTCATGGCACCCCAGACAAACCAGCCAATCATACCAACAGAGACTGTTTGGTTTTTAAACATGCTAGCAAGTAAAACGTCGAGAACAAGGAGAAGGGGTCGCAAAGCGAGGACGATGATGAGGAGCCCCGGCCACCGAACATACAGGGACAGAAGAAGTCCCCCCCCGCAAGTTAAAACAGTGAATATGATATACGCTATCCATATCCCCAAGAGGGAGCGCAAGCGCGCGCTCAGGGACGTCTACGCGATGGAGCCAATCGCCCCAAAGTTCAACCCATGGTCTTTGAGGGAGTCCTGGATTAGGGGGTGCTCGGGTAGCCGGACTATACCTTCCACCGGACTCCTGGACTATGAAGATACAAGATTGAAGACTTCATCCCATGTCCGGATGGGACTTTCCTTGGCGTGGAAGGCAAGCTTGGCGTTGTGGATATTCAAGATCTCCTACCATTGTAACCGACTCTATGTAACCCTAACCCTATCCGGTGTCTATATAAACCGGAGGGTTGTAGTCCGTAGGACATCAACTCCATAGATAACAATCATACCATAGGCTAGCTTCTAGGGTTTAGCCTCCTTGATCTCGTGGTAGATCTACTCTTGTACTACCCATATCATCAATATTAATCAAGAAGGACGTAGGGTTTTACCTCCATCGAGAGGGCCCGAACCTGGGTAAAACATCGTGTTCCCTGCCTCCTGTTACCCTCCGGCCTAGACGCAAAGTTCGGGACCCCCTACCCGAGATCCGCCGGTTTTGACACCGACATTGGTGCTTTCATTGAGAGTTCCTCTGTGTCGTCGCCTTTAGGCCCAATGGCTCCTTTGATCATCAACAACGATGCGGTGCAGGGTGAGATTTTTCTCCCCGGACAGATCTTCGTCTTCGGCGGCTTCGCTCTGCGGGCCAATTCGCTTGGCCACTTGGAGCAGATCGAAAGCTACGCCCCTGGCCATCAAGTCAGGTTTGGAAGCTTAAACTACACGGAAGACATCCGCGTAGACTTGATCTTCGATGGGTTCGAGCCACGGCCAAGCACGCCGCACTATCTCGAGGGGCATGATCTAGCTCTCCGTCCGGACAGTGTCCTGGAGTCCGCACACGCATTGGTTCTGACCCCTAACTCGGAGCCTATTGCGCCAATCGAGGACGAGCGGTTGGACGTCACCTCGGGGGCTACGATCTCAAAGGCGATCGAGCCGAATGATAGCCCCGCACTCTGCATGACCCATGACTCCGAGGATCCGGACTCCTCCCCGGACTCCAAACCCCCCGCGCCCCTGCCAATCGAATCCGATTGGGCGCCGATAATGGAGTTCACCGCCGCAAACATATTTCAGCACTCGCCTTTTGGCGACATCCTGAATTCTCTTAAGTCTCTCTCCTTATCAGGAGAGCCCTGGCCGGACTACGGTCAGCGAGGGTGGGATACGGACGATGAAGAAATTCAAAGCCCGCCCACCACCCACTTTGCAGCCACTATCGATGATTTAACCGACATGCTTGACTTTGGCTCCGAAGACATCGACGGTATGGACGATGATGTAGGAGATGAACAGGAACCAGCACCTGTAGGGCGCTGGAAGGCCACCTCGTCATATGACATATATATGGTGCATACTCCAAAAGATGGAGATGGCGATGGAACAGTGGGGGATGACACCTCCAAGAAACAGCCAAAGCGCCGGCGCCAGCGGCGCCGCTCTAAATCCCGCCAAAGCAAAAACGGTGATTCCGGCACGGGAGATAATACTACCCCGGATAGCGCCGAAAAACACCCACCTCAGCAAGATTCGGCACAGGAAGATGGAGAAGCCAGCCCTCATGAAAGAGTGGCAGACCGAGAGGCCGAGGATGATAACTATACACCTCCCTCCGAAGATGAGGCAAGCCTCGATGACGATGAATTCGTCATACCATCAGACCCCGCCGAACAAGAGCGTTTCAAACGCAGGCTTTTAGCCATGGCAAGCAGCCTCAAGAAAAAGCAGCAACAGCTTATAGCTGCCCAAGATTTGCTAGCTGACAGATGGACTGAAGTCCTTGCGGCCGAAGAGTATGAACTCGAACGCCCCTCCAAGAGTTACCCAAAGCGCAGGCCGCTACCCCGATCAGAGGAGGAAGCACCTACATCACCAGCGCATGACATGGCAGACCGGCCACCTCACGGCCGCGGTAGAGAGGCCTCTCGGCCCTCCACCCAAGCCATGCCCCGACGCCGCTCAACTAAGGCACGGGAAAATGCGCCAGACCTGCGAGACGTACTGGAGGATAAGGCAAGACAAACAAGATCGATCTACGGATCGCGCGGGCGCCCTACGGCACATGATGATGATCTTCACTCCGGATACAACAAATCCGGCTGGGCCGAACACAACAGACATAGCTCTTCCGAGCTGCGTCGTGATATAGCCCAGTACAGAGGCGCCGCACACCCGCTATGCTTCACGAATGAAGTAATGGATCATTAAATCCCAGAGGGTTTCAAACTCATAAACATTGAATCATATGATGGCACAACAGATCCGGCGGTATGGATCGAGGATTATCTCCTTCATATCCACATGGCACGCGGCGATGATCTACACTCCATCAAATACCTCCCGCTCAAACTTAAAGGACCGGCCCGGCATTGGCTTAACAGCTTGCCAGCAGACTCAATCAATTCTTGGGAGTACCTGGAAGCCGCATTCCTCGACAACTTCCAGGGCACTTACGTGCGACCATCGGATGCCGACGACTTAAGCCACATAATTCAGCAGCCAGAGGAATCGGCCAGACAATTCTGGACACGGTTCCTAACAAAGAAAAACCAGATAGTCGACTGTCCGGACGCAGAGGCCCTAGCAACCTTCAAGCATAACATCCGTGACGAATGGCTTGCCCGGCACCTGGGACAGGAAAAGCCGAAATCTATGGCAGCCCTCACGACACTCATGACCCGCTGTTGCGCGGGAGAAGACAGTTGGCTAGCTCGCAGTAACAACTTATCAAAGAACCCTGGTAATTCGGATACCAAGGACAAAAGTGGCAGGACACGTCGGAATAAGCAAAAACACCGCGTTAGCAGCGACAGCAATGAAGACACGGTAGTCAATGCCGGATTCAAAGGCTATAAATCCGGCCAGCGAAAAAAGCCATTCAAAAAGAATACGTAGGGCCCGTCCAGTTTGGACCGAATACTCGATCGCTTGTGCCAGATACATGGCACTCCCGAAAGGCCAGCCAATCACACTAACATGGATTGTTGGGTGTTCAAGCAGGCAGGCAAGTTAAGGGCCGAAAACGAAGACAAGGGGCTGCACTGCGATGACGAGGAGGAGCCCAAGCAACCGAACAACAATGGACAGAAGGGCTTTCCCCCACAAGTGCGGACAGTGAACATGATATACGCAACCCACATTCCCAAGAGGGAGCGGAAGCGTGCGCTACGGGACGTATACGCGATGGAGCCAGTCGCCCCGAAGTTCAACCCATGGTCCTCCTGCCCGATCACTTTTGATCGAAGGGACCATCCCACTAGCATCCGTCATGGCGGCTTCGCCGCATTGGTTCTCGACCCAATCATCGATGGATTTCATCTCACAAGAGTCCTCATGGACGGCGGCAGTAGCCTGAACCTGCTTTATCAGGATACAGTGCGGAAAATGGGCATAGATCCCTCAAGGATTAAGCCCACAAAAACGACCTTTAAAGGCGTTATACCAGGTGTAGAAGCCAACTGTACAGGCTCAGTAACACTTGACGTGGTCTTCGGATCCCCGGACAATTTTCGAAGCGAAGAGTTAATCTTCGATATAGTCCCGTTTCGAAGTGGCTATCACGCCCTGCTCGGACGAACCGCATTCGCAAAGTTCAATACGGTGCCGCACTACGCATATCTCAAGCTCATGATGCCAGGCCCTCGAGGAGTAATCACGGTCAACGGAAACACCGAATGCTCCCTCCGTACGGAGGAGCACACGGCGGATCTCGCAGCGGAAGTACAAAGTAGCCTTCTTAGGCAATTCTCCAGTCCGGCCGTTAAAAAGCCAGACACTGCCAAGCGCGCCCGGAGTAACCCACAGCAGGACCGCCTGGCACACTCTGAGCAAGCGTAGCAATGCGGCCCCAACCCCAGCTCTCGCGACATAGCAAAACTAGTACCTCACGTACATAAGTACGCCCTTGAAATACCATGGGCACAGGGGAAGGGGCACAATAACGGCGCGCCCAAAATACGGCTTAAAATGTACTAGGGGCTGCCGGATTCTTTTTTTAATTTTTTCTTACTTTCAGGACTCCATACTACGGACGACCTGTTCGGCAATTCGACTGCCGCACAAACGATGCAAGATCCAGGGAGGCAGACAAGCCATGCCGCATTATGGAACTCCCAGGTGGTCTCTGTTACGAGTGGTATACCTATTTTAATTACAATTCCGCGGCCTGCCCCTGGTCAGGACATACTAAATAGTCCAATATCTTTTCCTTACCGCACTATTTGTATCGTTCGGCTTTGATAAATAGCCTCTCTATAAACAATGCATAGCTTTCTGTCTATTTTTTTGCATTATCTTCTTTTCACATATATGTTTATTAAATGAAATGATTGCACCCGTACACCATGGTACGGCAAACACGCCAGGGGCTTCAGTACCCCTAATAATGGTGTGAGAAGTCCGTACACTTTCACAAGTGCGGCACCCCGAACTTATAGAACTATATGCATCGGCTCCGAATCATGATTTGGGTCAATAGTTGGGTTTGCCCGGCTCCTATGTTTTGGTGCCTTACGTTCCGCTATATCGGCTAAGGTAGCACTAGGAGAACCACTGCGATTGTGCCCCGGTTCAGCTGGTTTAAGCACCTCAGTGGAGAAAGCTAAAACTGACTATCATGATGTGGCGAGAGACCGGTCACTGTTCGAGAGGTTTTTCGAGTCCCTAAAGGCTTATGCCGCTTCGAGCGAAGAGCTGGATTTGTCCGGCCTAGGCGTGGATAGCGCCGCGAACTCGGTCTTCCGAACTAGGGGCTTCGCCGAAATTTAAAATTACAGAGTTCTATGGCAAAGTGAGAGTGTTCAAGCATTATAGTCTGATTGCCTGGTTCGTTGTGCTGAGCGCCTCCCTCGAAGGACCCAACTATGGAAAAAAGAGCGCTCAGGTTTATCCCGAACACCCCAGCACTAGTGGCATGGGGGCAGAAGCCGACGACTGGCCATCTCTCAATTTTTGATAAACGGCCGCACAAAAAGTAATATTTTAAATTCAATAAGCATTGCTTAGCGCGTATGAACAAGTTTTCAGCGCACAGGATAAACACGAGCAAGTTCATTCAAAAATCACATCCTTGGTACATTCATCCGCCACAAGGCGGGCACCTGCAAGAACATCCTTGTAGTAATTCTCGGGCTTGCGATGCTCCTTCCCCGGCGGCGGCCCGTCCTTCACAAGCTTCTCACCGTCCAGCTTACCCCAGTGCACCTTTGCACGGGCAAGGGCCCGACGGGCACCTTCGATGCAGACGGAGCGCTTGATGACCTCGAGCCTCGGACAGGCCTCCACCAGCCGCCGCACCAGCCGAAAATAGCTCCCAGGGAGAGCCTCTCCGGGCCACAGCCGAACTATGAAGCCCTTCATGGCCTGTTCGGCCGCCTTGTGGAGCTCGACCAGCTGTTTCAGCTGGTCGCTCAAGGGCACAGGGTGTACGGCCTCAGAATACTGAGACCAGAACACCTTCTCCGTCGAGCTACCCTCTTCAGCTCGGTAGAATGCGGCAGTGTCGGATACGCTGCGGGGAAGATCTGCGAATGCCCTTGGAGAGCTCTAGATTCGGGTAAGTAACAAGTAGTTCACTTTTATATTTCTGCTTTGCATAAAGAATGCCTTACCCGCTGCTATCTTCCTCATCTCCTCCAACTCCTGGAGGGCCTTTTGGGCTTCGGCCTTGGCAGACTTGGCAGCCTCTAGGGCCGTCGCAAGCTCGGATGCTTGCGCCTTCGACTCAAGCTCCAAACTCTCATGTTTTTTCTTGAGAGCCTGAAGCTCTTGCTGCACCTCGCCGACCTGAGCCCCAAGTCTGTCTCGCTTGGTGCGCTCCGTGGCCGTTTTCTTTTCGTCCTGAGACAGCGCCTGCTTAAGGGTCGCCACCTCAGTCGTGGCCCCTACAATAAGCAGTACAATCCTGTTATTCTTTTTGCAATCAAGCCTTTTTATAGGCACTTTTTCTGTAAGGTATTTCTTACCTTCTTTCTCCTCGAGCCGCCGCTTGGCAAGGCCGAGCTCTTGCTCGGTCCGCTTGAGGTCCTGCTTCAGGACACCCACCTCCGCAGTCAGTGCGGCGGTGGATAGCAGCGAAGCCTGCATACGCATATTGACTCTTTTTTTTAGACTCCTGCGAAATTTAATAGATCCTCTATTCGACTTTTCTTTCTGAACGCCAAACAGAGCATCAGGGGCTACTGTCTATGCGGTAATATTTTTACATATTTTTACTTACCTCAAAGCCTATTAGAAGGCTAGCGCAAGCTTCAGTCAGTCCGCTCTTGGCGGACTGAACCTTCTGGATCACCGTACTCATAATAGTACGGTGCCCCTCGTCGATGGAGGCGTCGTCAAGCACCTCCAGCAGATTGTCCGGCACCTCCGGTTGGACGGAGGCCGCCGGCTCAGAAGGCTTGCTCCTCTTGGAAGGAGTTCGCCTACCGCAGTCCGGAACTATGGAAGATTCCGGCGTGGTGTCCGGCACAAAGCCGGACTAGGAGCCCTGGGAGCCTTATCCCCTTCACTCCTGGAGTCCGGGAGGTTGCCTTGCGGCTCCTCCGGGACCACCTCCTCCTGCCCCGGAGCTTGTCGTGACGCCACTTCGGCGTCGTCTGCATTGCGGGGGGAGACAGTGGGCGGAACTGAGTTCAGATCCGATGAGTCCAGGGAGCCGCTCGACGGCCCGGGGCGGGCTGCATAATTACATTCGACATTAGGGAAAGCATAATTACATTCGACATTAGGGAAAGCTGTGCAACAAAGGAACATCATGAGTTACTCTGATATCCGAACTTACGATTTCGCCGGACGCTTGGCCCTATTTGGCCACTCCTCTTTGCCCTCTTCGGCGTTGGGGGCGTAGTCCGGCGGACGGGTCTTCCTTTTCCTAGACCCCTCGGCCTCCCCCGTTGGGGCGGCCTTCCTCTTCTCTCCTCCCTCCGCTGGGGGGGGGGGAGAGTTTTCTTCTTCCTCCTCCTCGTTTTCATGGGAGGAGGGCGTCTCGGACTCGTCAGATGACGAGTCCGACACCACCATGTTTTGGGCACTCTTTCGAGCCCCCATGGTCTTCATCTTCTTGGCCTTCTTCTCCGGCACCACATAAGGCGCCGGAGCCAGCAGCTTCACTAGTAGAGCTGGAGCTGGGTCTTCGGGCAGCGGAGCCGGACAGTTAATCGGTCCGGATATCGCTCGCCAAGCCTGTCAAAGATAAGGGAGTTTAGATCCCGCATAGAATCAAACTATGAAAAAAGCTTAACATCCTGTAAAAGGTGTAGGTGGCTTACCTCGCTAGCATGACGCTGCGAGCTGTATCCGCGGTCCTTGGAAGCGGATGCGGGAGCCTCGGCACCCTTGAATAGCATCTTCCAAGCGTCTTCGTACGTTGTGTTGAAGAGCCTACTGAGGGTTTGATGCTGCGCCGGGTCGAACTCCCACAGATTAAAATCCCGTTGTTGGCACGGGAGGATCCGGCGGACGAGCATAACCTGGATTACATTAACAAGCCAGATTGGCTTGTTCACCAGGGACTGGATGCATGTTTGCAATCTGGTCACCTCTTTTTCCACACCCCACGACAGGCCCGTCTCTTTCCAGGACATAAGCTGAGTGGGGGGTCCGGATCAGAACTCGGGGGCTGCGGTCCATTTCGGATCGCGTGTCTCGGTGATATAAAACCATCCGGATTGCCATCCCTTTAGGATCTCCATGAAAGAGCCCTCGAACCATAGGACATTGGCCATCTTGCCCGCCATGGCACCTCCGCACTCCGCCTGGCTGCCGCGCACCACCTTGGGCTTGACGTTGAAGGTCTTGAGCCAGAGGCCGAAATGAGGGCGGACGCGGAGAAAAGCCTCGCACACGACGATAAACGCCGAGATGTTGAGGATGAAGTTCAGGGCCAGATCATGGAAATCCAGGCTGTAGTAGAACATGAGCCCCCGGACAAATGGGTGGAGTGGAAAACCCAGTCCGCGGAGGAAGTGGGGAAGAAATACTACCCTCTCATGGGGCCTTGGGGTGGGGAGAAGCTGCCCCTTTTCGGGAAGCCGGTGCGCGATGTCCTTGGAAAGGTATCCGGCCTTCCTTAGCTTCTTGACTTGGCCCTCCGTGGCGGAGGAGACCATCCACTTTCCTCCCACTCCGGACATTGCTGGAGAAGGTTGAGGTGGGAAGTGCGGGCTTGGGCGCTGGAGCTCGAGTGCGCAGGAGATGGATAGGCAAAGGAGGAAGAAGGCGTAGGTAAAAAGGTGGATCCTTATCCCCTTATATGGTCGGATGCGGTTGTGCGTCCCCACCTGCCTAGTAAAACTCGCTTGCCTCCCAAGCGCCGCGATACGTGGTGCGGTTGGGTTACCCACATCCGTATTGATGAGAATGCCACAAAAGGGGAGGGTACACGATCTCTGCTTTGACAAGACGCGCCAAGGAAACCGCCTCGCAAAACGTGCTGAGGTGGAAAAGTAAAAAAGATTCGAGTAAAGGATTTGGCCGTAGTGTGATGACGCACTGTGGAATACGTCAGCAGATTTGATTTGTGTTAATATTATTCTTTCTATGGCAATATGTGGAAGCTTATTTTGCAGAGCCGGACACTACTCTTGGTGTTTACAATCTTCTATGAAGGACTTGGAGAAGGAACCCGCCTTGCAATGCCGAAGACAATTTGCACGCCGGACTCGTCATCATTGAAGCCTGGTTCAGGGACTACTGAGGGAGTCCTGGATTAGGGGGTGTTCGGGTAGCCGGACTATACCTTCAGCCGGACTCCTGGACTATGAAGATACAAGATTGAAGACTTCGTCCCGTGTCCGGATGGGACTTTCCATGGCGTGGAAGGCAAGCTTGGCGTTGCGGATATTCAAGATTTCCTTCCATTGTAACCGACTCTATGTAACCCTAACCCTATCCGGCGTCTATATAAACCGGAGGCTTGTAGTCCGTAGGACATCAACTCCATAGATAACAATCATACCGTAGGCTAGCTTCTAGGGTTTAGCCTCCTTGATCTCGTGGTAGATCTACTCTTGTACTACCCATATCATCAATATTAATCAAGCAGGACGTAGGGTTTTACCTCTATCGAGAGGGCCCGAACCTGGGTAAAACATCGTGTTCCCTGCCTCCTGTTACCCTCCGGCCTAGACGCACAGTTCGGGACCCCCTACACGAGATCCGCCGGTTTTGACACCGACAGTCTTCCTGCCTGATCACTTTCGATTGCAGGGACCATCCAACTAGTATCCGTCATGGCGGTTCAGCCACACTGGTCCTCGACCCAATCATTGATGGATTCCATCTCACGCGAGTCCTCATGGATGGTGGTAGCAGCCTGAACCTGCTCTATCAGGATACAATGGGCAAAATGGGAATTAATCCATCACGGATCAAGCCCACAGAGGCTACCTCTAAAGGAGTCATAGCAGGCATAGAGGCCCGTTGTACGGGCTCAATCACACTAGAGGTTGTCTTCGGATCCCCGGACAACTTCCGAAGTGAAGAGTTGATCTTCGATATCGTCCCCTTTCGCAGTGGCTATCACACACTGCTTTGACGAACTACATTTGCTCGATTCAACGTGGTGCCACACTACGCTTATCTCAAGCTCAAGATGCCCGGACCACGCGGTGTCATAACAGTCAATGGAAACATGGAACGCTCCCTCCGTACCGACGAGCACACCGTTGCTTTAGCAGCAGAAGTACAGAGCGACCTTTTCAAGCAGAACCTTAATTCGGCGGCCGAGCTCCCGGACACTGTCAAACGAGTCCGGACTACTCTGTAGCAGGACAACCCAGCTCATCAATAGCTCGACTAGAAATTTGGCCTCCATCCCAGTCCCGACCAAGTGGTGGCATTCGTACCGCACGTACATAACTATGCACTCAAAATACCATGGGCATAGACGGAGGCATAACTAGATGGTGATCCATAATACGGGTCGACCTCTCCTAGACACACATACTTTCACTTTTTTTTCTTGTTTTCAGGTTTCTTTTCCATAGGCCTTCCCTGACGGCCTGACCACCGGTCCTTTCGAAGGATAGATACACCAAGATGGCAAGAAGCACAGACGTATAGGGGAATTTCTAGGCTGTCTCTTCGAACGATCATTCTACCTATTTTCAGGACCCGCATGCAGCTCTCCCTTGGTCGTGGCATATTAAATAGCCCTGCTGCTTACTGCACTATTTGTACAAATACACTTTGACGTATTAATCAAACTATAATGGAAACAGTTTGCGGTCCAACTTCTGCAGCACTAGCTTGCTACTCTTCTTTTTGATAATCTTATTGCACCCGTACACTTCGCTATGCTTTAATCTGCTAGGGGCTTCATTCCGCCCCACAATGCGGCAACAAAGTCCGAACACTTTTTTATAGCATAGTTCGGCACCCTAAATTTAGCATTATATGCATTGGCTCCGAATCATGTCTTTGGTCAATAGTTGGGTTGCCCGGCTCCTGTGCTTACTACCTTACGTTCCGTTATATCGGCTAGGGTAGTAAAGGGAGAACTACTGAGATTGTGTCCTGGTTTATCCGGATGAGGACCTCAGTAGAGAAAGCCGAAAACTGATTGCTATGATGCGGCGAGAGCCGGTCAGCTCTTCGGAGGTTTCAAATCTTTAGCGATTTTTCCGCATTATGCGATGGACCGGTTCTTACCCGATCAGGTGTTTACAGCATCCCAGTTCGGATACTAGGGGCTGCGCCTAAATTTTTATGGTCAAACTCCTATGGCTAAATGAGGGTGCTAAAGCCACATAGTCCGTTTGCCTGGTTTGTTGCGCTAAACACCTCCTTTAAGGAACAAACAATTGGATCAAGAGTGTTTAGATTCCATCCCGAACACCCCCGTACTACCTACGTGGGGGCAAAAGCCGATGACTGGCCAACTCTCAGATTTCACAAAAACGACCGCACAGGAGGTAAGATTTTAACAAACATTATATTACATAATCAACTTTCTTTCATAATACAGGGTGAGGTACTACAAATGTACTCATTCAAAGATCACATCTTTCACACACTGCGCTGGTATGTCTCCGTCGTATCTACTTTTCCAAACACTTTTGCCCTTGTTTTCGACTCTAACTTGCATGATTTGAATGGAACTAACCCGGACTGACAATGTTTTCAGCAGAATTGCCATGCTGTTGTTTTATGTGCAGGAAACAAAAGTTCTCGGAATAACCTGAAACTCCACAGAACATCTAGTTAAAAATAATTAAAAATCCTTGCCAAAGATGAAGACCAGGGGGCCCACACCCTGTCCACGAGGGTGGGGTGCGCCCCCCCTAGGGCGCGCCCCTACCTCGTGGGCCCCCTAGAGCTCCTCCGACGCCAATTCCAACTCTATATATTTGCTTTCGGGGAGAAAAAAATCAAGGAGAAAAAATCATCGCGTTTTGCGATACAGAGCCGCCGCCAAGCCCTAAAACCTCTCGGGAGGGCTGATCTGGAGTCCGTTCGTGGCTCCGGAGAGGGGGATTCGTCGCCGTCGTCATCATCAACCATCCTCCATCACCAATTTTGTGATGCTCACCACCGTGTGTGAGTAATTCCATCATAGGCTTGCTGGGCGGTGATGGGTTGGATGAGATCTATCATGTAATCGAGTTAGTTTTGTTAGGGTTTGATCCCTAGTATCCACTATGTTCTGATATTGACTTTGCTATGACTTTGCTATGCTTAATGCTTGTTACTAGGGCCCGAGTGCCATGATTTCAGATATGAACCTATTATGTTTTCATGAATATATTTGAGTTCTTGATCCTATCTTGCAAGTCTATAGTCACCTACTATGTGTTATGATCCGGCAACCCCGAAGTGACAATAATCGGGACCACTCCCGGTGATGACCATAGTTTGAGGAGTTCATGTATTCACTATGTGCTAGTGCTTTGTTCCGGTTCTCTATTAAAAGGAGGCCTTAATATCCCTTAGTTTCCATTAGGACCCTGCTGCCACAGGAGAGTAGGACAAAAGATGTCATGCAAGTTCTTTTCCATAAGCACGTATGACTATATTCGGAATACATGCCTACATTACATTGATGAATTGGAGCTAGTTCTATGTCACCCTATGTTATGACTGTTACATGATGAACTGCATTCGGCATAATTATCCATCACCGATCCAATGCCTATGAGCTTTCCATATACTGGTTTACGCTTATTTACTTTTCTGTTGCTACTATTACCATCACTACAAAACACCAAAAATATTACTTTTGCTTTCATTACTCTTTTGTTACCGTTACCACTACTATCATATTACTTTGCTACTAACTACTTTGCTGCAGATATTAAGTTATCCAGGTGTGGTTGAATTGACAACTCATCTAATAATACTTGAGAATATTCTTTGGCTCCCCTTGTGTCGAATCAATAAATTTGGTTTGAATACTCTATCCTCGAAAGCTGTTGTGATCCCCTACACTTGTGGGCTATCAAGACCAATTTCTGGCGCCGTTGCCGGGGGCATAGCTCTATTCTTTGAGTTACTTGGGATTTATATCTGCTGGTCACTATGAAGAACTTGAAAGACGAGAAAACAAAAATTTATCCCTCAACTACGAGGGGAGGTAAGGAACTGCCATCTAGCTCTGCACTTGATTCACCTTATGTTTTGAGTAAACTTGCAACACCTAAACCTGCTTCTGCTATTCATTCTGATATGTCGCATGTTATTGATGATGCCACTTCTGCTATGCATGATACTTATGATGAAACTACTTCTATGCTTGATACTACTGTGCCCCTTAGTGAATTTCTTGATGAACAAATTGCTAGGGCTAGAGAGAAAGAAATTATTGAAACTGATACTATTGATGAAAGTGATGATGAAGATAGGCCTGTTATTCCTGAGGGTTATGTTTTTGATAAAGAAGCTTCTGCAGCTATTTTAGCTTGCAAAGATAGTTATGAACTCAAGAGGCTATTAATTAAATGGAACAAGGAATCTCTTAGAGATAGAATGAAACCTGACCCTGCTTTTGCTACTTCACCTATCTGTGTTGCCGATAAGGATTATGAATTCTCTGTTGATCCTGATATAATTACTTTGGTTGAATCTGATCCTTTTCATGGCTATGAATCTGAAACTGTTGTGGCACATCTTACTAAATTAAATGATATAGCTACCCTGTTCACTAATGATGAGAGATCTCGCTACTTTTATATCCTTAAAATATTTCTGTTCTCATTAAAGGGTGATGCTAAGATATGGTTTAATTCTCTTGATCCTGGTTGTGTGTGTAGTCCCCAGGATATGATTTATTACTTCTCTGCTAAATATTTCCCTGCTCATAAGAAACAAGTTGCTTTAAAGGAAATATACAACTTTGTGCAAATTGAAGAAGAGAGTCTCCCACAAGCTTGGGGGAGGCTTCTCGAGTTACTTAATACTTTGCCTGATCATCCTCTTAAGAAAAATGAAATACTTGATATCTTTTATAATGGACTAACCGATGCTTCTAGAAATTACCTGGATAGTTATGCTGGTTCTCTTTTCAGGGAAAGAACACCGGATGAAGCTAAAATTCTATTGAATAATATGTTGGCAAATGAAAATAATTGGGCACCTCCTGAGCCAGCTCCTGCTCCAATGACTGAGCCTATTCCTAAACCAACTCCGAAGAAGAGAGGTGTTCTATTTCTCAGTCCCGAAGATATGCAAGAGGCAAAGAAATCTATGAAAGAAAAAGGTATTAAGGCTGAAGATGTTAAGAATTTACCTCCTATTGAAGAAATACATGGTCTTAATTTACCGCCTGTTGAAGAAACATATGATGTTAATCCATTACCTATTGAAGAACCTCCTGGTCTTGATAACCCGACACAGGTAGTAAAGGTAAATTCTCTTTACAGATTTGATGGAGTTGATATTCCTCACTATAAGTCTGCTAGACAATGCTTTGGTGAGTTTGATAATTTAATTGTCAAACAAGAAAATTTCAATTCTTATTTTGGTAGACAATTGAAATATGATTCCGATATGATTAAACACTTGGGTGATTATATGGCTAATATTAGAGGTGAACTTAAACTTGTTAGCAAACATGCTTCTATGGTTACCACTCAAGTAGAACAAGTACTTAAAGCTCAAAATGATTTGCTTAATGAAATGAATAGTAAGAAAAATGATTATGCTGTTAGAGTGGCTACTAGAACTGGTAGAATGACTCAGGAACCTCTGTATCCTGAAGGCCACCCTAAGAGAATTGAGTAAGATTCTTAAAGAAATAATATTGATACACCTAGTTCTTCTAAAAAGAAGAAAAATAAAAATGACAGGACTTTGCATGCTTCTAGTGAACCTATTGCTGAACTACTTGAGAATCCAAATGATATATCTATGTCTGATGCTGAAACACAATCTGGTAATGAACATGAACCTAGTGAAAATATTAATGATAATGTTCATGATGATGCTCCACCTAGTAATGATAATGATGTAGAAGTTGAACCTGCTGTAGATCTTGATAACCCACAATCAAAGAATTAACGTTATGATAAGAAAGACTTTGTTGCTAGGAAACATGGTAAAGAAAGAGAATCTTGGGTTCTGAAACCCATGCCTTTTCCTCCCAAACCATCCAAGAAAAAGGATGGTGAGGATTTTGAGCGCTTTGCTGAAATGATTAGACCTATCTTTTTGCGTATGCGATTAACTGATATGCTCAAAATGAATCCTTATGCTAAGTATATGAAAGATATTGTTACAAATAAAATAAAGATACCGGAAGCTGAAATTTTCACCATGCTTGCTAATTACACTTTTAAGGGTGGAATACCAAAGAAACTTGGAGATCCATGAGTACCTACTATACCATGCTCCATTAAAAGAAACTATGTTAAAACTACTTTATGCAATCTTGGAGCCGGTGTTAGTGTTATGCCTCTCTCTCTATATCGTAGACTTGATGTAACACCCACGATGTGGCTATATCTCCCACGTGTCGGGGCACGACTTAGAGGCATAACCGCATTGTAGGCAATGTCGCAAGAGGGGTAGTCTTTACACATCCCATGTACTGAATAAGAAAAGAGGTACATAGTTGGCTTACAATCGCCACGTCACACAATAGCATAAATATAACATTACAATCATCCAGATACAAACAAGGTCCGACTACGGAACCAAAATAAAGACAACCCCAAATGCACAATGTCCCCATCGCCCCAACTGGGCTCCACTACTGATCGTCTGGAAAGGAAACGTAGTATCGTCCTGAGTCCTCATCGAACTCCCACTTGAGCTCAGTCGCATCTCCTGGAATGACATCATCGGCACCTGCATCTGGTTTTGGAAGTAATCTTTGAGTTACAGGGACTCAGCAATCTCACACCCTCGCGATCAAGACTATTTAAGCTTATGGTTAGGTAAAAGGTATGAGGTGGAGCTGCAGCAAGCACTAGCATATATGGTGGCTAACATACGCAAATGAGAGCGAGAAGAGAAAGCAAGGCACGGTCGAGAATCTATGATCAAGAAGGGATCCTAGAACAACCTACGTTCAAGCATAACACGAGACCGTGTTCTCTTCCCGGACTCCGCCGAAAAGAGACCATCACGGCTACACACGCTGTTGATTCATTTTAATTAAGTTAAGTTTCAGGTTTTCTACAACCGGACATTAACAAATTCCCATCTACCCATAACCGCGGGCACGACTTTCAAAAGTTCAAATCCCTGCAGGGGTGTCCCAACTTAGCCCATCACAAGCTCTCACGCTCAATGAAGGATATTCATTCTCCCAGGACGACCCGATCAGACTCAGAATCCCGGTTGCAAGACATCTCGACAATGGTAAAACAAGTCCAGCAAGACCACCCGCTGTGCCGACAAATCCCGATAGGAGCTGCACATATCTCGTTCTCAGGGCACACTGGATAAGCTAAGCATACGGGAGCCAATGTAACCCAAGTTGCCAAGGGACGGCCCCGCACGGTGCTCTGGGTTGGACCAACACTTAGAGAAGCACTGGCCTGGGGGTTTAAAATAAAGATGACCCTTGAGTCCGCAAAACCCAAGGGAAAAAGGCTAGGTGGCAAATGGTAAAACCATGGTTGCGCCTTGCTGGAGGAGTTTTATTCAAGGCAAACTGTCAAGGGGTTCCCATTATAACCCAACCGTGTAAGGGACACAAAATCAAGGAACATAACACCGGTATGACGAAAACTAGGGCAGCAAGAGTGGAACAAAACACCAGGCATAAGGCCGAGCCTTCCACGCTTTACCAAGTGTATAGATGCATTAAAGTAAACAAGTTATAATAATGATATCCCAACAATAATCATGTTCCAACAAGTAGCAAACTCCAATCTTCACCTGCAACTAGCAACGCTATAAGAGGGGCTGAGCAAGCGGTAACATAGCCAAACAATGGTTTGCTAGGACAAGGTGGGTTAGAGGTTTGACATGGCAATATGGGAGGCATGATAAAGCATGTGGTAGGTATCGTAGCATAGGCATAGCAATAGAGTGAGCAACTAGCAAACAAAGATAGAAGTGACTTCGAGGGTATGGTCATCTTGCCTGCAAAGTTCTCCAAATTGACGTAAGATTGATCCTCGTAAATGTTCTCAACGGGTTCCTCGATCACGTACTCGTCTCTCGGCTCTACCCAAGCAAGAATACAAGCAAAGGGAGGCACAATCAACCACGGTGCATTGCGCAAGCAACATGATGCAAAACATGGCATGATATGCGGGATGTGATATGCAATGCATATGCATGCTTCGGAAAGGAAAGATTGAACCAGGCCTCAACTTGGAAAACCAAGAGTGCCGCTGGAAATATGAGTTGATTTCAGTCGAAATCGATATAAAGATCACCGGAATCGGATGCACGATTTGCAAATGGCAAGCAAAACAATGATGGCACAAAGCTGCGTTTAACAGCATGAGGCCATCTAAATGCATCACGAAAAATAAGCTACTGCACTCTAACATAGCAACCGAGCACATGGCAGTGATCCACTCAAGATGCTTGACAAAAGATGAACACTGAGCTACGGCTAAATCACACAATAGCAGGTTCAAACAAGCATGGCAAAAGTGCAAAACATATCAGGTTCACAGACTTAGTGAAATAACCAACATGTCAGGATTTAACATCAGGAAGCAATGCTTAGAGCAAGAGAACAACATGCTACAGGAACATATCATGGCAAAGCAAGGCATGGCATGAAACTAAACAAAGCATATAACAAAAGTCCCTTACTGACCAGAAGCCAAAAGGGATCAGAAAATACAATGGCACCCATGTGAACATAGCAAGTTTCGTTAATAGATTCAAACTTAGCAGAAAACTGGAACATGGCAAAACAAAAATACGTAGGCATGTTTACGAGCTCGATGCACTCACCACAAGTAGACATGATAAATAAGCTAACCAAGCAAGAACATACTCATAGCATGCATGGAACAACTACAACAACCTCGGCAAAATTGATTAACACGTAAACAATCTGCCAGGAACATTTTATAGCAAAAGTAGAGCAAGATTGAGTCATGCTAGGGTGCTCCATAATTGCAAACAAAGACATGGATGGATAGAGCATAACAATATCTCAAAATCATCCTTACTGAACATGCTCAAATGAGGCATGGATCACTCTGTAGCAACATGAATACATGGCATGAAAACATCATCACGGAAATGACTTAGAAGAATTCGAAGTCCCAGAAATCAGCAACATTACGAGAGCTACTTTGCATTCTTGTGCTAGTCACCACAATGATCACAAAAATACATGGCATACATGCATGGCATACAACAAAACACATGTAGGTCTCAAGATCATAGGAGGCACACATTAAACATGGCAAAAATGACAAATGTCCATAATCTGTTAAGAATCTGAAACTAACATCACATAGCACTCTTGCAACAGCATTTAGGGCATCAAGATGAACTCAAATGAACATGGTGCAATGGAATTAAATGAAGTGCACATCCAGACGAACAATATGATATGGTACACGCCCAAAACGGAGCCACGAATGCAAAGTTATGATGCGATGAAAAATTCTAAAAATACTGGGGACTTAGGCAGAAAACGAGTCAACCTCTAGGGTTCGTCCCAGATCTGGATCGGCACGCGAACCAAGGCATGGCTCGAGCTCGCCGAAGAGGAACAGTGGCCGCCGGAGAAGAGGGGGGCCGGCGAGGGGGCGCCGGATCCGGCCTTGCCTTGCTCGGATCTGGCCGGGGCGGCGCGGCGCGGGGGGTCGAGGCGGCAGCGGCGGCCGGACGAGGAGGCGGCGGTCGCCGGGCGGCGAGGAGGCGGTGCGAGGCGGCGGGCTGATGCGGGCAGCGGGGTGCGCGCGCAGGCTCGGGGGGGGGGGGGGGGGGGGGGGCTTGCCCTGGGCTCAGGTGGGCCGGCAGCTATGTGGGCACGGGAGGCCACATGGCGGCGCAGGATTGGTGCGAAGCGGCGGCGGCGATGTGTCCGGCACGGACCGGACGTGTCCGGCGCGCGGAGGGGAACGAGGCTAGGGTTTAGGGTGGTGTTTGATCCGGGATTTCGGGGGAGATGCCTATTTATACATAGAAGGAGTTAGGAGGCTCCAAATTTGGCCACGCGATCGTGATCGAATGACCGAAAGTATGGAGGGGGTTTGGATGGGTTTGGGGCCACTTTGGAGAGGTGTTGGGCTGCAACACACACGAGGCCTTTACAGTTCCTCGGTTAACCATTGGAGTATCAAACGAAGTCCAAATGGCACGAAGCTTGACAAGCGGTCTACCGGTAGTATACCAAGGCCGTTTGGCAAGTCTCGGTTCAATCCGAGAACGTTTAACACCCACACATGAAAAGAGACAAAAGGGGACACCGGAGGACATAAGAGCGCCGGAACACAAAACGGACAACGGGGAAAATGCTCGGATGCAAGAGACGAACACGTATGCAAATGCGATGCACATGATGACATGATATGAGATGCATGACAAAGACAAAATGCACAACGAAGACAAAACCCAACAATGAGGAAATATCATAACTTAGTGCCGAAAATGGCAAGAGTTGGAAAACAAATATGGCAGGTTACATATGGGGCGTTACAACACTCCACCACTACGAAAGGATCTCATCCCGAGATCTAGGACTGGAAAAACTTCGGATATTCGGAACGGAGGTGGTCCTCGCGTTTCCAGGTGGCTTCACGGTTGGAATGATGTGACCACTTCACTTTCAGGAATTTAATAGACTTGTTGCGAGTCTTGCGCTCAGTTTGTTCAAGAATAGCAATGGGATGCTCATGATAAGACATGTCTTCTTGGAGATCAATCTCCTCAAAGTTGACGGTGCGGTCAGGAGTCTTGAAACACTTGCGGAGTTGAGACACGTGAAACACGTGGTGCACATTTGCAAAGTTGGATGGAAGCTCAAGTTGATAGGCGAGATCGCCTCTTTTGCCAATGATCTTGAAAGGACCCACATATCTAGGGGCAAGCTTCCCTTTGATACCAAAGTGACGAGTACCTTTCATTGGAGAGACGCGAAGGTAGACATGGTCTCCGATCTCGAAAGCCAAGTCATGATGCTTGCTATCATAGTAACTCTTCTGGCGCGATTGCGTGGCTTTGAGATTTTCACGAATGACCTTGCACACTTCTTCAGCCTCTGTGATCAAGTCATTGCCAAGAAGTTGGCGTTCACCAGTCTCTGACCAGTTAAGAGGAGTACGGCTCTTTCTGCCATAGAGAATCTCGAATGGGGCCTTGCCCGAACTCGCTTGGAAGTTGTTGTTGTAGGAGAACTCTGCATATGGAAGCAATCTTCCCACTTCATACCAAAAGAAATGACACAAGCCCTGAGCATATCTTCAGGAATTTGATTAACTCGCTCAACTTGGCCACTGGTTTGAGGATGAAAAGCTGTGCTGAAACGAATGTTGGTGCCCATGGCCTTCTGTAAGGAATCCCAAAACTTAGAGGTAAAGATGCTTCCACGATCTGAAGATATCAACTACGGAACACCATGCAGAGAGACAATCCTGGAGGTATATAGCTCTGCCAACTGAGTTCTGTGATAGATTCTTTGATAGGAAGAAAATGAGCCACTTTAGTGAGCTTGTCAATGACAACGAAGATAGCATCATTGCCACGCTTGGACTTGGGAAATCCGGTCATGAAGTCCATCTCAATATGGTCAAACTTCCATTCTGGAATGGAAAGATGTTGGAGGAGACCAGCTGGTCGTTGGTGTTCTGCTTTCACTCTTCTGCAGACATCACATTCATTCACGAACTGAGAAATCTCACGCTTCATTCGAGTCCACCAATACGACTGCTTGAGGTCACGGTACATCTTTGTACTTCCAGGGTGAATAGAGAGGAGTGCATTGTGAGCCTCGTTCATAATGACTTTACGAAGGTCACCCTTAGGAACAACAATGTGATCTTCGAAGAATAGAGTATCCTTGTCATCAAGCCGATAACACTTGTACTTGGGTTGGCTCTTGGCAATCCCAATCTTCACCTTTTTCACCATAGCATCAAGAAGTTGAGCTCACGAATTTGATCTTCCAAACTGGGGAGACTTGGAGGTTGGCAAGGAATCCTTGAGGAACAAATTGGAGATTAAGTTTGCGGAAAGCTTCACAGAGCTTTGGTTGGTAGGGCTTGAGAATCAAACTGTTGCAGTAAGCCTTCCTGCTCAATGCGTCAGCAATGACATTGGCCTTTCCTGGAGTATATTCAATACTCACATTATACTCTTGAATCATTTCGACCCAATAAGTCTGCCTGAGGTTGAGGTTGGGCTGAGTGAAGATGTACTTGAGACCGTTATGATCTGTGAAGATGTCCACTTTCCTTCCCAACAAGAGATGTCTCCATGTTAAAAGAGCATGGACAACTGCCGCCAACTCGAGGTCATGAGTGGGGTAGTTCTTTTCATTGGGCTTCAACTGGCGAGAGGTATAGGCCACAACTTTCTTCTCTTGCATTAACACAGCACCGAGACATTGAAGGGAAGCATCACAGAAAACCTCGAATGGTTTAGATTCATCAGGAGGAGTCAGAACTGGAGCTGTGACTAACTTCTCTTTGAGGGTGTTGAAAGCGATGTCACATTCAGGCGATCAGACATACTTCACATGCTTTTGGAGAAGGTTGGAAAGAGGCTTCGCGATCTTAGAGAAATTCTCAACGAACCTTCGGCAATAGCTTGCGAGCCCAAAGAAGCTGCGAAGTTGCTTCACATTCGGAGGTGGTTCCCAATTCACAATTGGAGACACCTTCTCAGGATTAACCTTGTCAGAGATGATATGCCCAAGGTAGAGAACCTCATCGAGCCAAAACTCGCACTTTGAAAACTTCGCATAGAACTGATTTTCTCTGAGTTTATCCAACACCAATATCAAGTGCTTGGCATGATCCTCCTTGTTCTTGGAAAAGACCAAAATGTCATCGAGATAGACCAAGACAAAGTCATTTGTGTATGGGTTGAAGATGAAGTTCATCATGCGAGAGAATGTTGGAGGAGCGTTTACAAGGCCGAAAGACATGACGGTGTATTCATATGAACCATAGCTTGTTCTGAATGCCGTCTTGGGGATATCTTGTTCACGAATGCGAATCTGATGATAGCCCATACGGAGGTCAAGCTTGGAGAATACTTGAGCACCTTTGAGTTGTTTGAAAAGCTCGTTGATGTTGGGAAGTGGGTACTTGTTCTTTATGGTCTTCTTGTTCAATGGACGGTAGTCGACACAAAGTTGGTCCGTTCCATCCTTCTTCTTGACAAAAAGAACACCACAACCCCATGGAGAAGAACTTGGTCGGGTGAGACCCATACGCTCTTGAATATCGAGTTGTTTCTTCAGCTCCTTCAACTCTTCTGGTCCAAGCTTGTAAGGACGTTTACAAACAGGTTTCGTGCCAGGTTCAAGATCAATGACGAATTCAACTAGCCGGTGAGGAGGCATTCCTGAAGCTCTTCTGGAAAGACGTCTTGATATTCACAAACGACTGGAATCTGAGAGATGGCATCCAACTCGCCCTTCTCGTTGAGAGAAAACAGTCGAATGGTACCATCACGAGCGGCAAACACGATCACATCCTCAAATGAGTGTGTCAATTGAATCTTCCTGGCAGCACAATCAAGCCGAGCCTTGTGCTTAGAAAGCCAGTCCATTCTGAGAATTAGATCAATATCCGAGTCACCAAGGACCATTGGAGAAGACAGAAACTTATAGTCGCCCATCGTGATAGAAACATCCGGGACCATCATGGTAGCCCTCATAGACTTGGCCGGAGAAACCACTCCCATAGGTTTACCCAACATTTCCGAAACAAAGTCATGCTTTGAAACAAATGATCTTGACATGAAACAATGCGATGCACCAGTATCGAAAAGGACCTTTGCAGGAGTAGAGTTAACTGGAAAGTTACCCAAAATCACTTCTGACGAGTCCTCTGCCTGAGCTGCTTTCATCAAGTTGACCTTAGAATGCTTGGGATTATTGCTTGACCACTGCGGTGCTGGCAGATCTCACAAGAGGAGGAGGAGGAAGACGCCTCTGGTTAAAACATTTGTTTGCATAGTGACCCTTCTTCTGACACTTGTTGCACGTGACCTCTGAGAGCGGACGGTGATACGGAGCACTTGATCTTGGAGCATGAGATGAAGTCTTGTTCTAAAAGCCTGGGTTGGGGGGGTTGGAAGATCCATTGCCACCTTTGCTCTTCTGCTGATAAGGCTGACGGAACGGAGGAGGAGGAGGCAACCAATACTTTTGCTGCTTAGCTGCCACTTGAGTTGAAGAAGAAGGAGTTGCATCCCTGACTCTCTTCTTGGAAGCATCGCACTTGAGCTGAGCAGTCTCTTGCTTCAGTGCCATGTTGTGGAACTCATCGTACTTCTTCGGCTCAAAAAGCACGAGAGCTAGTTGCAGATCTTCTATGAGGCCACCTCTGAACTGATAAATCATGCTCTTCTCGTCAGGGACGTCTTGCTTAGCGAAACGAGCGAGCTTCTGGAACATGATGTTGTATTGGTAAACAAACAAGCTGCCTTGCTTAAGATTGCGGAACTCCTCACGCTTGCTCTCAACAACACTCTAAGGAATGTGGTGAGCTTTGAAGTCTTGGCAGAATTCATCCCAGGTAATCACACGACCTCCTCTGGAATCTTTGTATTGCTGATACCACTCTGCAGCTTGGTCTTTGAGTTGGAACGAAGCAAACATGACAAAGTCCTCAGGCCTGACGTTGCTGCACTCAAAATGTTTGCAGATATCCACGAGCCAATCATCAGCGTCTGTTGCGTCGACATAGTTACTGAATGTCTTTGGCTAGTTTGCGAAGAACTGGTTGAGTGTAGCAAACTGATTCTGATTGTTGCCATGGCCTTGATTTCCTTGGTTGCGCCCTTGCAAGAGTTGCATAAGCATATCCGTGTTGGCGTTGGTAGCGGCCATCACAGCTTGCCATGACTCCGGAGGTGGAGGTGGTGGCGGCGGATCCCGATTCTGACACGTTGGAGGAGCCATACTGAAGAGGGTGACATCCGTTCGCATCTTGAAAGACATATGTTCAAGCTGAATCAAATGGATCAAAATTGCAACATATAGTCTTAACATCCGAACAAGAATGAACGGATGAATTCCAAACTAAATGGTCACACTTCCATAAATTGAGAAGCCACTTAGATAGAGGTAGAAGAATAAAACAACAAGGTACAAATATGAACAAATACTTGGTAAGGATTACCCAATCACAAACCAAATATTTGCGGAAGAAATACTAGAGCTACATGAATTCCCACCTATGAAACTCCCGAAATTTTCCGGTTATGCAATCAGGTGTTGGGGATACAGGGGAAGCATAATATCTCACCCAAAACTAGCAAATCCTACATCCAGTTGTATCCATCCTTCAACACATAACCAAGAAACCTTCAGAAATCATTTACCTCAACCTTCAAAAAGCATCTGTTATACGAGTTATGGCAATACTCCCGAACTCCCGCCCCGGTACTGGGTGGCGTCGAGGTTATCTCACCAACAACTGCATAAAAGAGATTTTCGATGTCGGCAAAACTCAGGTATTCCAGAACAGCAACGATAAAATTGTGATGACAACACCTCGGAGCTCAACTCCCCGAGACACTGCCACAACCCCTAAATGTCAGGAGGCACCAAGAACAATGTTCTCATCACAAAACCATCGGAACGATTCCAAGATACCCGCGTGATCCTAAAAAAAATTTAGTGAAATTTGAGAAGAGAAGAGTCAAAACTCTACGTTAGGATGCCTCACCAGAGCGACGAAGGGACTGAGGAGTAAAAGAATCTTACTCTCCGATATATATATATAATCCTATAAGACTCAAAACATTTTTCTAGACTCAACAACACGAACGATTCGATCAAGCAGGGCCTCCTAAGTCGGGGAAGGCTCTGATTACCAACTTCCCATGCGCACCCGGGAGCAACTTCTCGGTCGGTCACCCATCCTGAAATTACTCCAAGCTAAGCATGCTTAACTTTGGAGTTCTGTCCGAATGGGCTTCCGGAAAAGAAGGAATTCCTTATTGATATGAGTAGTCTATCATCCCTCTTAAGCCAGGCTATCACATACAATCCCCACTCAGAGGAACCGACATCCTCGTCGGGCCACAGGAACGTTCCCTCTTGGCACATACATCTATGCATCCAGTCCGGTACATGTGCCATGCCAGGTGCCACGATGGGTCACAAACGTCATGAACAACATGACCGCGCACCTGTCCGCAAACATCCATGTAACCGTGAGGGTTGGCTCTAATACCAACTTGTAACACCCACGATGCGGCTATATCTCCCACGTGTCAGAGCACGACTTAGAGGAATAACCGCATTGTAGGCAATGTCGCAAGAGGGGTAATCTTTACACATCCCATGTACTGAATAAGAAAAGAGGTACATAGTTGGCTTACAATCGCCACGTCACACAATAGCATAAATATAACATTACAATCATCCAGATACAAACAAGGTCCAACTACGGAACAAAAATAAAGATAACCCCAAACGCACAATGAACCCATCGCCCCAACTGGGCTCCACTACTGATCGTCTGGAAAGGAAACGTAGTATCGTCCTGAGTCCTCATCAAACTCCCACTTGAGCTCAGTTGCATCTCCTGGAATGACATCATCGGCACCTGCATCTGGTTTTGGAAGTAATCTGTGAGTCACAGGGACTCAGCAATCTCACACCCTCGAGATCAAGACTATTTAAGCTTATGGGTAGGTAAAAGGAATGAGGTGGAGCTGCAGCAAGCACTAGCATATATGGTGGCTAACATACGCAAATGAGAGCGAGAAGAGAAAGCAAGGCCCAGTCGAGAATCTATGATCAAGAAGTGATCCTAGAACAACCTACGTTCAAGCATAACACGAGACCGTGTTCTCTTCCCGGACTCCACCGAAAAGAGACCATCACGGCTACACACGCTGTTGATTCATTTTAATTAAGTTAAGTTTCAGGTTTTTTACAACCGGACATTAACAAATTCCCATCTGCCCATAACCGCGGGCACGGCTTTCAAAAGTTCAAATCCCTACAGGGGTGTCCCAACTTAGCCCATCACAAGCTCTCACGGTCAATGAAGGATATTCCTTCTGCCAGGACGGCCCGATCAGACTCGGAATCCCGGTTACAAGACATCTCGACAATGGTAAAACAAGTCCAGCAAGACCACCCGCTGTGCCGACAAATCCCAATAGGAGCTGCACATATCTCGTTCTCAGGGCGCACCGGATAAGCTAAGCGTACGGGAGCCAATGTAACCCAGGTTGCCAAGGGACGTCCCCGCACGGTGCTCTGGGTTGGACCAACACTTAGAGAATCACTGGCCCGGGGGATTAAAATAAAGATGACCCTTGAGTCCGCGAAACCCAAGGGAAATAGACTAGGTGGCAAATGGTAAAACCAAGGTTGGGCCTTGCTGGAGGAGTTTTATTCAAGGCGAACTGTCAAGGGGTTCCCATTATAACCCAACCGTGTAAGGGACACAAAATCAAGGAACATAACACCGGTATGACGGAATTAGGGCGGCAAGAGTGGAACAAAACACCAGGCATAAGGCCGAGCCTTCCACTCTTTACCAAGTGTATAGTTGCATTAAAGTAAACAAGTTATAATAATGATATCCCAACAATAATCATGTTCCAACAAGGAACAAACTCCAATCTTCACCTGCAACTAGCAATGCTATAAGAGGGGCTGAGCAAGCGGTAACATAGCCAAAAAATGGTTTGCTAGGACAAGGTGGGTTAGAGGTTTGACATGGCAATATGGGAGGCATGATAAAGCATGTGGTAGGTATCATAGCATAGGCATAGAAATAGAGCGAGCAACTAGCAAGCAAAGATAGAAGTGACTTCGAAGGTATGGTCATCTTGCCTGCAAAGTTCTCCGAGTTGATGTAAGATTGATCCTCGTAAACGTTCTCAACGGGTTCCTCGATCACGCACTCGTCTCTCGGTTCTACCCAAGCAAGAACACAGGCAAAGGGAGACACAATCAACCACAGTGCAATACGCAAGCAACATGATGCAAAACATGGCATGATATGCCGGATGTGATATGCAATGCATATGCATGCTTCGGAAAGGAAAGATTGAACCAGGCCTCAACTTGGAAAACCAAGAGTGCCGCTAGAAATATGAGTTGATTTCAGTCGAAATCGATATAAAGATCACCGGAATCGGATGCACGGTTTGCAAATGGCAAGCAAAACAATGATGGCACAAAGCTGCGTTTAACAACACGAGGCCATCTAAATGCATCAAGAAAAATAAGCTACTGCACTCTAACATAGCAACAGAGCACATGGCAGTGATCCACTCAAGATGCTTGACAAAAGATGAACACTGAGCTATGGCTAAATCACACAATAGCAGGTTCAAACAAGCATGGCAAAAGTGCAAAACATATCAGGTTCACAGGCTTAGTGAGATAACCAACATGTGAGGATTTAACATCAGGAAGCAATGTTTAGAGCAAGATAACAACATGCTACAGGAACATATCATGGCAAAGCAAGGCATGGCATGAAACTACACAAAGCATATAACAAAAGTCCCTTACCGACCAGAAGCCAAAAGGGATCAGAAAATACAATGGCACCCATGTGAACATAGCAAGTTTCGTTAACAGATTCAGACTTAGCAAAAAACTGGAACATGGCAAAACAGAAATACGTAGGCATGTTTACGAGGTCGATGCACTCACCACAAGGCATTGCATGACAAACTAAGCATACACCCAGCAAGTAGACATGATAAATAAGCTAACCATGGCAAGAACACACTCATAGCATGCATGGAACAACTACAACAACCTCGGCAAAATTGATTAACACGTAAACAATCTGCCAGGAACATTTTATAGCAAAATAGAGCAAGATTGAGTCATGCTAGGGTGCTCCATAATTGCAAACAAAGACAGGGATGGATAGAGCATAACAATATCTCAAAATCATCCTTACTGAACATGCTCAAATGAGGCATTGATCACTCTGTAGCAACATGAATACATGGCATAAAAATATCATCAGGGAAATGACTTAGAAGAATTCTAAGTCCCTGAAATCAGCAACATTATGAGAGCTACTTTGCATGCTTGTGCTAGTCACCACAATGGTCACAAAAATACATGTCATACACCCCTGTAAATATTGCATGGCATACAACAAAACACATGTAGGGCTCAAGATCATAGGAGGCACACATTAAACATGGCAAAAATGACAAATGTCCATAATCTGTTAAGAATCTGAAACTAACATCACATAGCACTCTTGCAACAGCATTTAGGGCATCAAGATGAACTCAAATAAACATGGTGCAATGGAATTAAATGAAGTGCACATCCAGACAAACAATTTGGTATGCTACACGCCCAAAACGGAGCCACGGATGCAAAGTTATGATGCGATGAAAAATGCTAAAAATGCTGGGGACTTAGGCAGGAAACGAGTCAACCTCTAGGGTTCGTCCCAGATCTGGATCGGCACGCGAACCGAGGCGCGGCTCGAGCTCGCCGGAGAGGAACAGTGGTCGCCGGAGAAGAGGGGGGCCGGCGAGGGGGCGCCGGATCCGGCCTTGCCGCGGTCGGATCTGGCCGGGGCGGCGCGGTGCGGCGGGGTCGAGGCGGCGTCGTAGTCGGGGCGGCGGCGATCGCCGGGCAGCGAGGCGGCGGTGCGAGGCGGCGGGCTGACGCGGGCGGCGGGGTGCGCGCGCGGGCTCGGGGGGGGGGGGGGGGGGCTGCCCTGGGCTCGGGCGGGCCGGCGGCGATGTGGGCGCGGGAGGCCACGTGGCGGCGGAGGATTGGTGCGGAGCAGCGGCGGCGATGTGTCCGGCATGGACCGGACGTGTCTGGAGCACGGAGGGGAACGGGGCTAGGGTTTAGGGTGGTGTTTGATTCGGGATTTCGGGGGAGATGCCTATTTATACATAGAAGGAGTTAGGAGGCTCCAAATTGAGCACGGTTTTTGGCCACACGATCGTGATCGAACGACTGAGAGGATGGAGGTGGTTTTGATGGGTTTTGGGCCACTTTGGAGAGGTGTTGGGCTGCAACACACACGAGGCCTTTATGGTTCCTCGGTTAACCGTTGGAGTATCAAACGAAGTCCAAATGGCACGAAACTTGACAGGCGGTCTACCGGTAGTATACCAAGGCCGCTTGGCAAGTCTCGGTCCAATCCGAGAACGTTTAACACCCGCACACGAAAAGAGACAAAAGGGGACACCGGAGGACCTAGGAGCGCCGGAACGCAAAACGGACAACGGGGAAAATGCTCGGATGCAAGAGACGAACACGTATGCAAATGCGATGCACATGATGACATGATATGAGATGCATGTCAAAGACAAAATGCACAACGAAGACAAAACCCAACAACAAGGAAATATCATAACTTAGTGCCGAAAATGGCAAGAGTTGGAATACAAATATGGCAGGTTACATATGGGGCGTTACAACACTCCACCACTACGAAAGGATCTCGTCCCGAGATGTAGGACTGGAATAACTCCGGATATTCGGAACGGAGGTGGTCCTCGCGTTCCCAAGTGGCTTCACGGTCGGAATGATGTGACCACTTCACTTTCAGGAATTTAATAGACTTGTTGCGAGTCTTGCGCTCGGTTTCTTCAAGAATAGCAACGGGATGCTCATGATAAGACAGGTCTTCTTGGAGATCAAACTCTTCAAAGTTGACGGTGCAGTCAGGAGTCTTGAAACACTGCGGAGCTGAGACACGTGAAACACGTGGTGCACGTTTGCAAAGTTGGATGGAAGCTCAAGTTGATAGGCGAGATCTCCTCTTTTGCCAATGATCTTGAAAGGACCCACGTATCTAGGGGCAAGCTTCCCTTTGATACCGAAGCGACGAGTACCTTTCATTGGAGAGACGCGGAGGTAGACATGGTCTCCAATCTCGAAAGGCAAGTCACGATGCTTGCTATCATAGTAACTCTTCTGGCGCGATTGCGTGGCTTTGAGATTTTCACGAATGACTTTGCACATTTCTTCAGCCTCTGTGATCAAGGCATTGCCAAGAAGTTGGCGTTCACCAGTCTCTGACCAGTTAAGAGGAGTGCGGCACTTTCTGTCATAGAGAATCTCGAATGGGGCCTTGGCCGAACTCGCTTGGAAGCTGTTGTTGTAGGAGAACTCGACATATGGAAGACAATGCTCCCACTTCATACCGAAAGAAATGGCACAAGCCCTGAGCATATGTTCAAGAATTTGATTGACTCACTCGACTTGGGCACTGGTTTGAGGATGAAAAGTTGTGCTGAAACGAATGTTGGTGCCCATGGCCTTTTGGAAGGAATCCCAAAACTTAGAGGTAAATATGCTTCCACGATCTAAAGATATCAACTGTGAATGCCGTGCAGAGAGACAATCCTAGAGGTATATAGCTCTGCCAACTGAGCTGCTGTGATAGATTCTTTGATAGGAATAAAATGAGCCACTTTAGTAAGCTTGTCGATGACAACGAAGATAGCATCATTGCCATGCTTGGACTTGGGAAATCCAGTCATGAAGTCCATCTCAATATGGTCAAACTTCCATTCTGGAATGGCAAGAGGTTGGAGGATACCAGCTGGTCGTTGGTGTTCTGCTTTCACTCTTCTTCAGACATCACATTCATTCACGAACTGAGCAATCTCACGCTTCTTTCGAGTCCACCAATACGACTGCTTGAGGTCATGGTACATCTTTGTACTTCCAGGGTGAATAGAGAGGAGTGAATTGTGAGCCTCGTTCATAATGACTTTATGAAGGTCACCCTTAGGAACAACAATGCGATCCTCGAAGAATAGAGTATCCTTGTCATCAAGGTGATAGCACTTGTACTTGGGTTGGCTCTTGGCAATCCTAATCTTCACCTTTTTCACCATAGCATCAAGAAGTTGAGCCTCACGAATCTGATCTTCCAAAGTAGGGGAGACTTGGAGGTTGGCAAGGAATCCTTGAGGAACAACTTGGAGATTAAATTTGCGGAAAGCTTTACAAAGCTCTGGTTGGTTGGGCTTGAAAATCAAACTGTTGCAGTAAGCCTTCCTGCTCAATGCGTAAGCAATGACATTGGCCGTGCCTGGAGTATATTCAATACTCGGATTATACTCTTGAATCATTTCAACCCAATGAGTCTGCCTGAGGTTGAGGTTGGGCTGAGTGAAGATGTACTTGAGACTCTTATGATCTGTGAAGATGTCCACTTTCCTTCCCAACAAGAGATGTCTCCATGTTAAAAGAGCATGGACAACTGCCGCCAACTTGGGGTCATGAGTGGGGTAGTTCTTTTCGTTGGGCTTCAACTGGTGAGAGGTATAGGCCACAACTTTCTTCTCTTGCATTAACACAGCACCGAGACCTTGAAGGGAAGCATCACAGAAAACCTCAAATGGTTTGGATTCATCAGGAGGAGTCAGAACTGGAGCTGTGACTAACTTCTCTTTGAGGGTGTTGAAAGCAATGTCACATTCACGCGACTAGACATACTTCACATGCTTCTGGAGAAGGTTGGAAAGAGGCTTCGCGATCTTAGAGAAATTCTCAACGAACCTTCGACAATAGCTTGCGAGCCCAAGGAAGTTGTGGAGTTGCTTCACATTCTGAGGTGTTTCCCAATTCACAATTGCAGACACCTTCTCAGAATCAACAGCTATGCCCTTGGCAGAGATGATATGCTCAAGGTAGAGAACCTCATCGAGCCAAAACTCACACTATGAAAACTTCCTCATGCGAGATAGACCAAGAGGGGGGCCGTCAAGGGGGTGCCGGATCTGGCCTTGCCGCGGTAGGATCTGGCTGGGGCGGTGCGGCGTGGTCGAGGCGGCGGCGCCCCGACGAGGAGGCGGCGGTCGCTGGCGATGCGGGCGGCGGCGAGGTCGCCGGGCGACGAGGAGGAGGCGGGGCATGCGCGTGGGCTCGGGGGGGCCTGCCCTGGGCTCGGGCAGGCCGACGGCGATGTGGGCGTGGGAGGCCACATGGCGGCGCAGGATTAGTGCGGAGCGGCGGCGGTGATGTGTCCGGCGTGGACCGGACATGTCCGGCGCGCGGAGGGGAACGGGGCTAGGGTTAGGGTGGTGTTTGATCCGGGATTTCGGGGGAGATGCCTATTTATACATAGAGGGAGCTAGGAGGCTCCAAATTGATCACGGTTTTCGGCCACGCGATCGTGATCGAACGGCCGAGAGGATGGAGGGGGTTTGGATGGGTTTTGGTACACTGTGGAGAGGTGTTTGGCTGCAACACACAGGAGGCCTTTACGAATCCTCGGTTAACCGTTGGAGTATCAAACGAAGTCCAAATGGCACGAAACTTGACAGGCAGTCTACCGGTAGTATACCAAGGCCGCTTGGCAAGTCTCAGTCCAATCCGAGAACGTTTAACACCCACACACGAAAAGAGACAAAAGGGGACACCAGAGGACATGGGAGCGCCGGAACGCAAAACGGACAACGGGGAAAATGCTCGGATGCAAGAGACGAACACCTATGCAAATGCGATACACATGATGACATGATATGAGATGCATGACAAAGACAAAATGCACAACGAAGACAAAACCCAACAACGAGGAAATATCATAACTTAGTGCCGAAAATGGCAAGAGTTGGAATACAAATATGGCAGGTTACATATGGGGCGTTACACTCGATTTGAATAAGTTGACACCTACTGAAATATCTTTGCAAAGGGCTGATAAATCAACTACTATACCTGTCGGTATTTGTGAGGATGTGCCTGTTGTGTTCGCAAATGTTACTATTTTAACGGACTTTGTTATTCTTGATATTCTCGAGGACGATAGTATGTCTATTAATCTTGGAAGACCTTTTTTGAATACTGTAGGGGCTGTTATTGATTGCAACAAAGGCAATGTCACTTTTCATGTTAATGGTAATGAACATACGGTACACTTTCCAAGGAAACAACCTCAAGTTCATAGTATCAACTCTATTGGAAAAATTCCATCGATTATATTTGGAGGTTTCGAATTTCCTCTTCCTACTGTCAAGAAGAAATATGATATTCTTATTATTGGGGATGTGCATATCCCCATTGAGGTAACATAGTGTTATTCAAAATTTCTCTGGTTTCATGTCATTCGGAATGAGTTTGTTAACAAGACCTGATCAACCTTGTTAGTGGATTCCTTTTGATGAGCATGAGATGGATGAAACTCGAAGCACAAACTTCTGTACCCTCTTTATACTTTCTGTTATCTAGTTGAAATAAAGTAAAAATAGTATTTTTCTGTCTGTTTTCTGATTTATCTGTGCAATATAAAAATACCCCTAAAATAAAAGTCCTCCAAATGCCATGCCAATTTAATATGATTTTTTCGGGAATATTTGAGGATTTATGGTACTAAAAACACTGCCGGGGGGGGGGGGGGGGGCTGCCACCTGGCCACGAGGGTGGAGGGCGCGCCCCCTACCTCATGGGCCCACGGTGGCCCTCCTCCACTTATTCCTGCACCCATCCTCTTCTTCTTCCTCCCACAAACACGAATAACCAGCTCAATCACGAGTTCTAGCTCACTTTGCTGTGATTTTCGATCTCCTTGCTCAAAGCACCTCTCACAAAACGGCTTGGGGAGATTGTTCCTTGGTATGTGACTCCTCCATTGGTCCAATTAGTTTTTTCTCTAGTGTTCTATTCATTGCAAATTTGTGCTGCCTATGTGACCATGTTCTTGAGCTTGCATGCTAAATTTATATGGTTCCAAGTAGTTCTAATGCTTGATATAGGCTCTAGGCACTTGTAGGAGTAGTTGCTATCAATTTTGTTGAATTTGGTTCACTTTTGTTTGAAGTTACTAAAAATTTCAGAAATTTTTGAGAGGAAGCAATATGCTTAGGAAAATGTTCCAAGGTGGTTCTTCAAGGAAGCAAGGATCCAGGCTTGCAATGCGTGATGCTGATGAGGAGCCCCCAAGGGACGCTCCAGTGCGGCCTTGTGAGTGGCCATCGGAAAATTTTATGGATCGAACGGGAATCAAAGAGGAATTTAACGCATATTTGCGTAACACTGATCTTGTGGACTTTGAGGCAGACAAATGCCCTCAGTATCATGATCTCACTAGTTCATTTGTGAGGAGGTTTGAATTTTCATCTTCCCGTAATTCTCCGACAGTCATGTTTGATCTTTATGACAAATCTTATACCATGGACTTAGATGATTTTACTTTTGCTTGCAAACTTCCACAATTGGGTAGTGCTAGTGATCCCCGTAAATATGAATTTAGAGATTTTCTTGCTAGTATAACTGTAGGGGAATCTAGAGATATAGCACAAGCTACCATAGGGAGCATTCACTTTCCCGCTATACATTATTTTGCTCTCTTCATAGGTAGGTGCATAAATGCTAAGAATGAAGCATGTCACATGTGTGTCCCTGACCTTAGCATTCTCAGGAGTGCTGTGTTAGGAGACAAATCTTATCATATGGGAGCCATTGTAGCACATAGGTTGGATCATAATAGATATAATGGAGATTTCTTTGGAGGAATTTATGCGACCCGCTTAGCTAATTTTCTTGAGGTGGACGTTGCCTCCTACTTATTTAGATTTTAATTCTATGGCCTCTCACCAGTTTGTCGAGAGGAATGAATCACCTCTCGTGTATCGACTAATCTTCAATAAATGGCGTGTTGTCCGTATTACTCTCCCTGCTCCTGCCTTCTTTGATTATCAGGCAAAACGAAGATATATTATTACCAGAGAGGAGGTAGATGAGTACGAGAGGAGAGCAGAGGCAGCTCGACGCCATGCTGTAGCTCAGGCGGCGATAAACGCTACATCTCAATACGACCCCAGCTACACCTATGGGTATCAGCCAGGCCATCCCTGGCAATGAACCAACTTAGACCAAAAGCCTAAGCTTGGGGGAGTACGTATTTCCCACCGATATTACATTTATGTTCACACACTCATTTCTAGATGTCGGTGCTCATACTCTTTCACTGTAATATCCATGCTAGTTTATTTTCTTTTTCCTTCTTTCTTCTTGTGTGTTTGTTAAACTTTAAGAAAAACCAAAAAAAATTAGTAGTAGTTTACTTTTCTTGCTGTAGTAGTAATAATTAAAAGAAAACCCAAAAAAATATTTCCCGTTATTCTTTTGCTTTTTGGGAGCTTTCCCGTGTAAATAGTTTTATTTCTTTTCTTTTCTTTGGGGGTCGGTAGGAGAAGACCATGATTAAATTGTTGAAGTGGCTCTTATATGCATTATTGTTGATTTAACCAAGAGCCCATATTGCCTTGTCTTCTCCTATTTATCGAATGCTCGCAGATTCCAGCTTAGTCCAATGCACGTGCACTCTTATTATTATTCACATCGTTCGGTCGTGCAAGTGAAAGGAAATTATGATGATATATGATGGACTGACTGAGATGAGAAAAGCTGGTATGAACTCGACCTCTCTTGTCTTTGTAAATATGATGAGTTCGTCGTCCTTGATTCAGCTTATTATGAATAAACATGTTTGCAATGACAATTAGAGATCATAGTTGCTCATGCCATGCAGGATTAGCTATGAGTTATAATGGTTTACCTTGCGTGCCAACATGCTATTAAAATGGTCATGATGTGGTATAGTGGGCTGGTATCCTCCTTTGAATGATTTAAGTGACTTGACTTGGCACATGTTCACACATGTAGTTGAAACAAAATCAATATAGCCTTCACTATATTTATGTTCATGGTGGATTATATCCTACTCATGCTTGCATGCAATGTTTATTAATTTTAATGCATGTTCATGACTGTTGTCGCTCTCTAGTTGGTCACTTCCCAGTCGTTTGCTAGCCTTAACTTGTACTAAGCGGGAATACTGCTTGTGCATCCAATCCCTTTAAACCCCAAAGTTATTCCAGATGAGTCCACTATACCTTCCTATATGCGGTATCTACCCGCCGTTCCAAGTAAATTTGTATGTGCCAAACTCTAAACCTTCAAATAAACATTCTGTTTTGTATGCTCGAATAGCTCATGTATCAACTAGGGCTGCCCTTATCTTCCATGTTAGGCGGGTTATTATCAAGAGGAGTGGACTCCGCTCCTCACTCACGAGAAAAAGGCTGGTCACTGGGATGCCCAGTCCCATGCTTTAAGCAAACTAAGTTAAAATAATTGCAAAGAAAACTCCCCCTGGGACTGTTGCTAGTTGTAGACACTCGTGTTTCGAGCAAGTCATCAATTGATGCTTGTTGGTGGAGGGGGGGTATACACTTTACCATTCTATTTGGGAACCGCCTATAATGTGTGTAGCATGGAAGATATCGCCATCTCTTAGTTGTTATGTTGACAATGAAAGTATGCCGCTCAAAATATTATTTATCTCTATTTCAAAACCGAGCTCTGGCACCTCTACAAATCCCTGCTTCCCTCTGCGAAGGACCTATCTATTTACTTTTATGTTGAGTCATCACCCTCTTATTAAAAAGCACTAGCTGGAGAGCACAACTGTCATTTGCATTCATTACTTTTAATTTATATTGGGTATGACTATGACTGGATCTCTTTTACCATGAATTACAATGTCTAGTCAGTCCTTGATCTTTAAAGGTGCTCTGCATTTATGTTTTGCGGTCTCAGAGAGGTCTAGCGAGATACCATCTTGTTATATCATATTATGATTGTTTTGAGAAAGTGTTGTCATCCAAGATTTATTATTATCGCTCGCTAGCTGATTATGCTATTGATATGAGTAATCGTGAGATCTGAGAATTATTGCAAATGTAGTTAGTTATAATCTTTGCTGAAAACTTGAATGTTGGCTTTACATATTTACAACAACAAGAGCAAACAGAGTTTGTAAAAGTTTTTCTTTATCACTTTCAGTTTGTCAACTGAAATGCTTGAGGACAAGCAAAGGTTTAAGCTTGGGGGAGTTGATACGTCTCTGTCGTATCTACTTTTCCAAACACTTTTGCCCTTGTTTTAGACTCTAACTTGCATGATTTGAATGGAACTAACCCGGACTGACCCTGTTTTCAGCAGAATTGCCATGATGTTGTTTTATGTGCAGGAAACAAAAGTTCTCGGAATGACCTGAAACTCCACAGAACATCTAGTTAAAAAGAATAAAAAATCCTTGCCAAAGATGAAGACTAGGGGGCCCACACCCTCTCCACGAGGGTGGGGGGCGCCCCCCCTAGGGCGCGCCCCCTACCTCGTGGCCCCCCTGCAGCTCCTCCGACGCCAACTCCTACTCTATATATTTGCTTTCGGGGAGAAAAAATCAAGGAGAAAAAATCATCGCGTTTTACGATACGAAGCCGCCGCCATGCCCTAAAACCTCTCGGAAGGGCTAATCTGGAGTCCGTTTGGGGCTCCAGAGAGGGGGATTCGTCGTCGTCGTCATCATCAACCATCCTCCATCACCAATTTCATGATGCTCACCGCCGTGTGTGAGTAATTCCATCGTAGGCTTGCGGGGCGGTGATGGGTTGGATGAGATCTATCATGTAATCGAGTTAGTTTTGTTAGGGTTTGATCCCTAGTATCCACTATGTTCTGAGATTGATGTTGCTATGACTTTGCTATGCTTAATGCTTGTCACTAGGGCCCGAGTGCCATGATTTCAGATCTGAACCTATTATGTTTTCATGAATATATGTGAGTTCTTGATCATATCTTGCAAGTCTATAGTCACCTACTATGTGTTATGATCGGGCAACCCCGAAGTGACAATAATCGGGACCACTCCCGATGATGACCATAGTTTGAGGAGTTCATGTATTCACTATGTGCTAATGCTTTGTTCCCGTTATCTATTAAAATGAGGCCTTAATATCCCTTAGTTTCCATTAGGACCCCACTGACACGGGAGGGTAGGACAAAAGATGTCATGCAAGTTCTTTTCCATAAGCACGTATGACTATATTCGAAATACATGCCTACATTACATTGATGAATTGGAGCTAGTTCTATGTCACCCTATGTTATGACTGTTACATGATGAACCGCATCCGGCATAATTATGCATCACCGATCCAATGCCTACGAGCTATCCATATACTGGTTTACGCCTATTTACTTTTCCGTTGCTACTGTTACCATCACTACAAAACACCAAAAATATTACTTTTGCTTTCATTACTCTTTTGTTACCGTTACCACTACTATCATATTACTTTGCTACTAAGTACTTTGCTGCAGATATTAAGTTATCCAGGTGTGGTTGAATTGACAACTCAGCTGCTAATACTTGAGAATATTCTTTGGCTCCCCTTGTGTCGAATCAATAAATTTGGGTTGAATACTCTACCCTCGAAAGCTGTTGCGATCCCCTACACTTGTGGCTTATCATGCGCCGCCACAAGGCGGGATCCCTCCAGGACATTGTCAAAATATAGCTCGGACGTGCGGTGCTCCTTGCCCTGAGGCGGTCCCTCGGTCGTGAGTTTGACGGCATTCATCTTCGCCCACTGCATCTTGACGCGGGCGAAGGCCATCCGCGCACCCTTGATGCAGATCGACCGCTTGATAACGTCAAGCTGGGGCCAGGCCTCGACCAGCCGCTTCACGAGCCCGAAGTAGCGACTGGGTATTGCTTCGGCAGGCCACAGCCGGATTATTAAATCCTTCATGGCTAGTTCGGCCACCCTATGCAACTCGACCAACTGTTTTAGCTGGTCGCTAAAGGGCACCAGATGTTCTGGCGCAAGGTACTGGAACCAAAATAGCTTCTCCGTTGAGCTCCCCTCTTTGGCTCGGAGGAATTCCACAGCGTCAGAAACACTGCGCGGCAAATCCACAAACTCCCCTGGAGAACTCCAAATCCGGGTTAGTAAGAGGTACCTCTTCTTCACATATTTGCTCTACACAATGAAGGCCTTACCCGCCGCAATCTTCTTGGCATCTTGAATCTCCTGGAGAGCGCCCTGGGCTTCAACCCGGGCATCTTGAGCGCTTTGGCGAGCCTTGGCGAGTTCGGTCTCTCGAGCCGCAATATCACGCTCCAAGGACTCGCACTTCTTCATGGCATCCTGGAGCTCTTGCTGGATCTCACCGACCCTGGCCTCGTGCTTTTTGTGGGCGGCTTGTTCGTTGGCAGCTTTCTCCCCGGCCTTGGCTAGCGCCTTTTTAAGGGCCTCGACCTCGGTCGTCGCTCCTACAAATATCATGGCACTATGATCAATACACATCATTTATTCTTTCTAAATATACAGCAGGTCATTACATACCTTGCTTATCCTCTAGCTTCTTCCTTGCTTGGCCAAGCTCCTTCTCGGTCCACTCCAGTCTCTGCTTCAGTCCGGAGACTTCAGCAGCGTGGGAGGTCGCAGTCAGCAATGACGCCTGCTTAAATCACATAGATGCATATGGTTAGTCTCCGGCGAAGATTCTTTGATCCTCTTTCCGGCTTTTCTTTCCGAACACCGAACAGAGTGTCAGGGGCTGCTGTCTATACTATGACATTCTTTTCACATAATCGTGTTGCTTACCTCAAAGACTGTTAGAAGGCTTGTGCAGGCTTCGGTCAGTCCGCTCTTTGCAGACTAAATCTTCTCAATCACCGTACCCATGAGGGTACGGTGTTCCTCCACAATGGGAGCGCTTCATATCGCTTCCAAGAGAGCATCCGGTGCCTTTGGTTGGACAGAGGTCACCGGCAGAATAGGCACACCTCCTTCTTTCGAAGGAGGCCGCTCGCCGGATTCTGGAGCCGTATAGGTCTCCGGAACTGTATTCGGCTGGGGGTCGAACTGAACATGCCCCCCATCGCTAGTCTCCATGGGGATTTGCTCCCCCATGTGTTCGGCGGTCGAGGCTTCACCCTCTGGCGCTGCCCTAGCGGCCTCCTGCATCTCCCCCTGGCCTGGGATAATTCGGGACAACACCTTGGTGTCATCCATGGCCCTGGGAGAGTAGGCCACTGGAAGGGACCCGATGTCCAACACCTTCGGGTCCAGCAAATTCCCCGAAGATGAGGATCGCTCGAGGTCGGATCGGGACGGACTGCAAGTGCATGATTCAACAAGTTAAAACTACAGATTAAAGAAGCTGAATACATGGATATTTGATACGTCCATATTGCATCATGCTTTTATATTGATATTTATTGCATTATGGGCAGTTTTACACGTTATGCCACAATACTTATGCCTATTCTCTCTTATTTTACAAGGTTTACATAAGGAGGGAGAATGCCGGCAGCTGGAATTCTGGGTTGGAAAAGAAGCAAATATTAGAGACCTATTCTACACAACTCCAAAAGGCCTGAACCTCCACGAAAGTTGTTTTTGGAAATAATAAAAAATACTGAGCGGAAGAAATACCACAGGGGGGCCACACCCTGGCCACGAGGGTGGGGGCGCGCCCTACCCCCGGGGCGCGCCCCCTGCCTCGTGCGCCCCCTGTTGGTTCTCCGGTGACCATCTTCTGCTTTATAAAGTCTTTCATCCGAAGAAAAATCATAAGCGAGCTTTCGGGACGAGACTCCGCCGCCACGAGGCGGAACCTTGGCGAAACCAATCTAGGGCTCTGGCAGAGCTGTTCTGCCAGGACACTTCCCTCCGGGAGGGGGAAATCATCGCCATCGTCATCACCTATGCTCCTCTCATCGGGAGAGGGCCAATATCCATCAATATCTTCACTAGCACCATCTCCTCTCAAACCCTAGTTCATCTATGGTATCCAATTCTTGTGACTAAGTCTGGGATTGGTACCTGTAGGTTGCTAGTAGTTTTGATTACTCCTTGTAGTTGATGCTAGAGTCGGAAATATGCCCTAGAGGCAATAATAAAATGGTTATTATTATATTTACTTGTTCATAATAATTGTCTATTGTTCATGCTATAATTGTGTTATCCGGAAATCGTAATACATGTGTGAATACATAAACCACAACATGTCCCTAGTGAGCCTCTATTTGACTAACTCGTTGATCAATAGATGGTTACAGTTTCCTGACCATGGACATTGGATGTCATTGATAACGGGATCACATCATTAGGAGAATGATGTGATGGACAAGACCCAATCCTAAGCATAGTGCAAGATCGTGTAGTTCATCTACTAAAGCTTTTCTAATGTCAAGTATCTTTTCCTTAGACCATGAGATTGTGCAACTCTCGGATACTGTAGGAATACTTTGGGTGTGCCAAACGTCACAGCGTTACTGGGTGGCTATAAAGGTGCACTACGGGTATCTCCGAAAGTGTCTGTTGGGTTGGCACGAATCGAGACTGGGATTTGTCACTCCGTATGACGGAGAGGTATCTCTGGGCCCACTCGGTAAGACATCATCGTAATGAGATCAATGTGACTAAGGGTTGGTCACGGGATGATGTGTTGCGGAACGAGTAAAGTGACTTGCCGGTAACGAGATTGAATGAGGTGTTGGGATACCGACGATCGAATCTCGGGCAAGTAACGTACCGATTGACAAAGGGAATTGTATACGGGATTGCTTGAATCCTCGACATCGTGGTTCATCCGATGAGATCATCATGGAACATGTGGGAGCCAACATGGGTATCCAGATCCCGCTGTTGGTTATTGGCCGGAGAGTTGTCTCGGTCATGTCTACATGGTTCCCGAACCCGTAGGGTCTACACACTTAAGGTTCGATGACGCTAGGGTTATTATGAAGATCTGTATGTGATTACCGAATGTTGTTCAGAGTCCCGGATGAGATCCCCGATGTCACGAGGAGTTCCAGAATAGTCCGGAGGTGAAGATTTATATATGGAAAGTCATCATACGGTCACCGGAAATATTCGGGGGTATGCCGGTATTGTACCGGGACCACCGGAGGGGTTCCGGGGGTCCACCGGGAGGGTCCACCCGCCCCGGAGGGCCTTATGGGCTGTAGGTGGAAGGGAAGCAGCCCCTAGTGGGCTGGGCGCCATCCCACCCTAGGGCCCATGCACCTAGGGTTTGGGGGGAAACCTAAAGGGGGGCGCCACCCTTGCTTGGGGGGCAAGCCCCCCCTTGGCCGTCACCCCCGCTCTAGATCTCATCTAGAGGGGCCGCCCCCCCTTTCCCCTTCTCCCTATAAATAGAGGGGCGAGAGGAGGGCTGCAGCACCACATCCAAGGCGCAGCCCCTCCCCTCCCCAACACCTCTCCTCCTCCGCGTGAGCTTGGCGAAGCCCTGCCGGAGAACTACCACTCCATCACCACCACGCCGTCGTGCTGCTGTTGGAGCCTTCTTCCACAACCTCTCCCTCCTCCTTGCTGTATCAAGGCGCGGGAGACGTCACCAGGCTGCACGTGTGTTGAACGCGGAGGCACCGTTGTTCGGTGCTTAGATCGGATTCGGCTGCGATCTGAATCGCTACGTGTACGACTCCTCCAACCGCGTTCTTGCAACGCTTCCGACTCGCGATCTTCAAGGGTATGAAGATGCACTCCCCTCTCTCGTTGCTAGTTGCTCTATAGATTGATCTTGGTGATGCGTAGAATTTTTTTTTAATTTCTGCAACGATCCCCAACAGCTAGTTCGTTTATTTGGTGGAAGATCATATGTTCAGATCCTATTTGCATATTAATACCCCTCTGATTATGAACATGAATATGCTTTGTGAGTAATTACGTTTGTCCCTGATGACATGGGAGAAGTCTTGCTATTAGTAGTCATGTGAATTTGGTATTCGTTCGATATTTTGATGAGATGTATGTTGTCTCTCCTCTAGTGGTGTTATGTGAACGTCGACTACATGACACTTCACCATTGTTTGGGCCTAGAGGAAGGCATTGGGAAGTAATAAGTAGATGATGGGTTGCTAGAGTGGCAGAAGCTTAAACCCTAGTTTATGCGTTGCTTCGTACGGGGCTGATTTGGATTCATATGTTTCATGCTATGGTTAGTGTCAGTGTCAAAACCGGTGGATCTCGGGTAGGGGGTCCTGAACTGTGCGTCTAGGCCGGATGGTAACAGGAGGCAGGGAACACGATGTTTTACCCAGGTTCGGGTCCTCTCGATGGAGGTAAAACCCTACGTCCTGCTTGATTAATATTGATGATATGGGTAGTACAAGAGTAGATCTAACACAAGATCGAGGAGGCTAAACCCTAGAAGCTAGCCTATGGTATGATTGTTATCTATGGAGTTGATGATGTTGTCCTACGACTAGAACCCTCCGGTTTATATAGAGACCGGATAGGGTTAGGGTTACATAGAGTCGGTTACAATGGTAGGAGATCTTGAATATCCGCAGCGCCAAGCTTGCCTTCCACGCCAAGGAAAGTCCCATCCGGACACGGGACGTAGTCTTCAATCTTGTATCTTCATAGTCCTGGAGTCCGGCTGAAGGTATAGTCCGGCTACCCGAACACACCCTAATCCAGGACTCCCTCAGTAGCCCCTGAACCAGGCTTCAATGACGACGAGTCTGGCGCGCAAATTGTCTTTGGCATTGCAAGGCGGGTTCCTCCTCCAAGTCCTTCATAGAAGATTGTAAACACCAAGAGTAGTGTCTGGCTCTGCAAAATAAGCTTCCACATATTGCCATAGAGAGAATAATATTAGCACAAATCAAATCTGCTGACGTATTCTGCAGTGCGCCATCACACTACGGCCAAGTCCTTTACCCGAATTGTTTTTACTTTTCCACCTCAGCGTATTTTGCGAGGCAGTTTCCTTGGCATGTCTTGTCAAAGCAAAAATCGTGTACCCCCTTTTACGGGATTCTCATCAATACGGACGTGGGTAACCCAATCGCGCCACTTATTATGGCGCTTGGGAGGCAAGCGAGTTTTACTAGGAAGGTGTGGACGCACAACCGCATCCGCCCATATAAGGGGATAAGGATCCACCTTTTGACCTACGCCTTCTTCCTCCTCTGCCTATCCATCTCCTGCGCACTCGAGCTCCAGTGCCCAAGCCCGCACTTCCCAACTCAACCTCCTCCAGCAATGTCTGGAGCGGGAGGCAAGTGGATGGTCCCCACCGTTACGAAGGGCCAAGTCAAAAAGCTAAGGAAGGCCGGATACTTGTCCAAGGACATCGCGCACCGGCTTCCCGAGGAGGGGCAGCTTCTCCCCACCCCAAGGCCCCATGAGAGGGTAGTATTCCTTCCCCACTTCCTCCGCGGTTCGGGCTTTCCACTCCACCCATTTGTCCGGGGGCTCATGTTCTACTAGGGCCTGGATTTCCATGATCTGGCCCTGAACTTCATCCTCAACATCTCGGTGTTTTATCGTCGTGTGCGAGGCTTTTCTCCGCGTCCGCCCCCATTTCGGCCTCTGGCTCAAGACCTTCAACGTCAAGCCCAAGGTGGTGCGCGGCAGCCAGGCGGAGTGCGGAGGCGCCATGGCGGGCAAGATGGCCAACGTCCTATGGTTCGAGGGCTCTTTTGTGGAGACCCTAAAGGGATGGCAAGCCGGGTGGTTTTATATCACCGAGCCGCGCGATCCGAAATGGACCACAGCCCCCGAGTTCCGATCCGGACCCCCCACGCGGCTTATGTCCTAGAAAGAGACGGGCCTGTCGTGGGGTGACGAAAAAGAGGTGACCGGATTGCAAAGATGCATCCAGTCCCTGGTGAACAAGCTAGTCCGGGTTGTTAATGTAATCCATGTTATGCTCGTCCGCCGGATCCTCCCGTGCCAACAACGGGATTTTAATCTGTGGGAGTTCAACCCGACGCAGCATCAAACCCTCAGCAGGCTCTTCGACACAACGTACGAAGACGCCTGGAGGTTGCTGTTTAAGGGCGCCGAGGCTCCTGCATCCGCTTCGGAGGACCGCGGATACAGCTCCCAGCGTCACGCTAACGAGGTAAGCCATCTACACCTTTTACAGGATGTTAAGCTTTTTCCATAGTTTGACTCTATGAGGGATCTAAACTCCCTTACCTTTGACAGGCTTGGCGGGCGATATCCGGACCGATTAACTGTCCGGCTCCGCTGCCCGAAGACCCAGCCCCAGCTCTACTAGTGAAGCTGCTAGCTCCGGTGCCTTATGTGGTGCCGGAGAAGAAGGCCAAGAACAAGAAGGCCACGGGGACTCGAAAGAGTTCCCGTAATATGGTGGTGTCGGACTCGTCATCCGACGAGTCCGAGACGCACTCCTCCCATGAAAACGAGGAGGAGGAAGAAGAAACCTCTCCCCCTCCAGCGGGGGAAGGAAAGAAGAGGAAGGCCGCCCCAACGGGGGAGGCCGAAGGGTCCAGGAAGAGGAAGACCCCTCCGCCAGACTACTCCCCTGACGCTGAAGAGGACGAAGCGGAGTGGCCAGATAGGGCCAAGCGTCCCGCGAAATCGCAAGTTCGGATATCAGAGTAACTCATGACATTCCTTTGTGGCACAGCTTTCCCTAATGTCGAATATAATTATGAAGCCCGCCCCGGACCGGACTCGACGAATCATCGGGCGGCTCCCTGGACTCATCGGACGTGAACTCCGTTCCGCCCGCTGCTTCCCCCCACACTGCGGACGACGCCGAAGTGGCGTCGCGACAAGCTCCGGGGCAGGAGGAGGTGGTCCCAGAGGAGCCGCAAGGCAACCTCCCGGACTCCAGGAGTGAAGGGGACAATACCCCCCAGGGCTCCAAGTCTGGCTTTGTGCCGGACACTGCACCGGAATCTACAACAGTTCCGGGCCGCGGTAGGCGAACTCCTTCCAAGAGGAGTAAGCCTTCTGAGCCGGCAGCCTCCGTCCAACCGGAGGCGCCGGACAATCTGCTGGAGGTGCCTGACGGCCCCTCCATCGACGAGGAGCACCGTACTATTATGAGTACGGTGATCCAGAAGGTTCAGTCCGCCAAGAGCAGACTGACTGAAGCTTGCGCTAGCCTTCTAACAGGTTTCGAGGTAAGTAAAAATATGTAAAAATATAACCGCACAGACAGTAGCCCCTGATGCTCTGTTTGGCGTTCGGAAAGAAAAGCCGAATAGAGGATCTATTAAATTTCGTAGGAGTCTAACAACAAAGAGTCAATATGCGTATGCAGGCTTCGCTGCTAGGCACCGCCGCACTAACTGCAGAGGTGGGTGCCCTGAAACAGGGTCTCGAGCGGACTAAGCAGGAGCTCGGCCTTGCCAAATGGCTGCTCGAGGAGAAAGAAGGTAAGAAAGACCTTACAAAAAAGTGCCTATAAAAAGACGTGATTGCAAAAAATAACAGGATTGTACTGCTTATTGTAGGGGCCACGACTGAGGTGGCTACCCTCAAGTAGGCGCTGTCCAAGGCCAAAAAGAAAACAGCCGCGGAGTGCACCGAGTGAGAGAAACTTGAGGCCCAGGTCGGCGAGGTGCAGCAGGAGCTTCAGGTTCTCATGGAAAAACATGAGGGTTTGGAGCTTGAGTCCAAGACACAAGCGTCCGAGCTCGCGGCGGCCCTTGAGACTGCCAAGTCCGCCAAGGCCGAAGCCTAAAGGGCCCTCCAAGAGTTGGAGGAGATGAAGAAGATAGCGGCGGGTAAGGCATTCTTTATGCAAAGCAGAAGTATAAAAGTAAAGTACTTGTTACTTACCCGAATCCGGAGCTCTCTAGGGGCATTCGCATATCTTCCCTGTAGCGTATCCGATGCCGCCGCATTCTACCGAGCCGAAGAGGGCAGCTCGACGGAGAAGGTGTTCTGGGCTCAGTATGCTGAGGCCGGACACCCTGTGCCCTTGAGCGACCAGCTGAAACAGTTGGTCGAGCTCCACAAGGTGGCCGAACAGGCCATGAAGGGCTTCATAGTTCGGCTGTGGCCCGGAGAGGCCCTGCCTGGGAGCTACTTCGGACTGGTGCGGCGACTGGTGGAGGCCTGTCCGAGGCTTGAGGTCATCGAAGGTGCCCGTAGGAACCTTGCCCATGCAAAGGTGCTCTGGGGTAAGCTGGACGGTGAGAAGCTTGTGAGGGACGGGCCGCCGCCGGGGAAGGAGCATCGCAAGCCCGAGAACTACTATAAGGATGTTCTTGCGGGTGCCCGCCTAGTGACGGATGAATGTACCAAGGATGTAATTTTTGAATGAACTCGCTCGTGTTTATCCTGTGCGCTGAAAACTTGTTCATATGCGCTAAGCAACGCTTATTGAATTTAAAATATTACTTTCTGTGCGGCCGTTTATCAAAAATTGAGAGATGGCCAGTCGTCGGCTTCTGCCCCCGTGCCACTAGTGCTGGGGTGTTCGGGATAAACCTGAGCACTCTTTTTCCCATAGTTGGGTCCTTCGAGGGAGGCGCTCAGCACAACGAACCAGGCAATCGGACTATAATGCTTGAACACTCTCACTTAGCCATAGAACTCTATAATTTAAATTTCGGCGAAGCCCCTAGTTCGGAAGACCGAGTTCGAGGCGCTATCCACGCCTTGGCTGGACAAAGCCAGCTCCTCGCTCGAAGCGGCATAAGCCTTTAGGGACTCGAAATACCTCTCGAACAGCGACCGGTCTCTCGCCACATCATGACAGTCAGTTTTAGCTTTCTTCACTGAGGTGCTTAGCCCACCTCTACCGGGGTACAATCGCAGTGGTTCTCCTAGTGCTACCTTAGCCGATATAGCGGAACGTAAGGCACCAAAACATAGGAGCCGGGCAAACCCAACTATTGACCCAAATCATGATTCGGAGCCGATGCATATAGTGCTATAAGTTCGGGGTGCCGCACTTGTGAAAGTGTACGGACTTCTCACGCCATATTAATGGGTACTAAAGCCCCTGGCGTATTTTGTCGTACCATAGTGTATGGGTGCAACATGTCATAAACATATATATGAAAAGCTGATAATGCAAAAAATAGACAGAAAGCTATGTATTGTTTATAAAGAGGCTATTTATCAAAGCCGAACGATGCAAGTGGTGCGATAAGCAAAAAGATATTGGACTATTTAGTATGTCCTGACCAGGGGCAGGCCGCGGAGTTGTATTTAAAATAGGTATACCGCTCGTAACAGAGACCACCTGGGAGTTCCATAATGCGGCATGGCTTGTCTGCCTCCTGGATCTTGCATCGTTTGTGCGGCAGTCGAATTGCCGAACAGGTCGTCCGAAGTATGGAGTCCTGAAAGTAAGAAAAAGTTGAAAAAAGAATCCAGCAGCTCTTAGTATGTTTTAAGTCGTATTTTGGGCATGCCGTTATTGTGCCCCTTCCCCTGTGCCCATGGTATCTCAAGGGCGTAGTTATGTACGCGAGGTACTGGTTTCGCTATGTCACGAGAGCTGGGGTTGGGGCCGCATTGCTACTCTTGCTCATAGTGTGCCTGGCGGTGCTGCTGTGGGTTACTCCGGGCGCGCTTGGCAGTGTCTGGCTTTTTAACAGCTGGACTGGAGAATTGCCTAAGAAGGCTACTTTGTACTTCCGCTGCGAGAGCCGCCGTGTGCTCCTCCGTACGGAGGGAACGTTCGGTGTTTCCGTTGACCGTGATTACTCCTTGAGGGACTGGCATCTTGAGCTTGAGATATGCATAGTGCAGCACCGCATTGAACTTTGCGAATGTGGTTCGTCTGAGCAGGGCGTGATAGCCACTGCAAAACGGGACTATATCGAAGATTAACTCTTCGCTTCGGAAATTGTCCGGGGATCCAAAGACCACGTCAAGTGTTACTGAGCCTGTACAGTTGGCTTCTACACCTGGTATAACGCCTTTAAAGGTCATTTTTGTGGGCTTAATCCTTGAGGGATCTATGCCCATTTTCCGCACTATATCCTGATAAAGCAGGTTCAGGCTACTGCCGCCGTCCATGAGGACTCTTGTGAGATGAATTCCGTTGATGATTGGGTCGAGAACCAATGCGGCGAAGCCACCATGACGGATGCTAGTGGGATGGTCCCTTCGATCAAAAGTGATCGGGCAGGTGGACCGTGGGTGGAACTTCGGGGCGACTGACTCCATCGCGTATACGTCCCATAGCGCACGCTTCCGCTCCCTCTTGGGAATGTGGGTTGTGTATATCATGTTCACCATCCGCACTTGTGGGGGAAAACCCTTCTGTCCATTGTTGTTCGGCGGCTTGGGCTCCTCCTCGTCGCTGTGTAGCCCCTTGTCTTTGTTTTCGGCTCTTAATTTGCCTGCCTGCTTGAACACCCAGCAATCTCTGTTAGTGTGATTGGCTGGCCTTTCGGGGGTGCTATGTATCTGGCACAAGCGGTCGAGTATTCGGTCCAAACTGGACGGGCCCTGAGTATTTTTTTTTGAATGCCTTTTTCCGCTGACCGGATTTATAGCCTTTGAATCCGGCATTGACTTCCGTGTCTTCATTGCTGACGCTGCTAACGCGGCGTTTTTGCTTATTCCGACGTGTCCTGCCACTTTTGTCCTTGGTATCCGAATTACCAGGGTTCTTTGATAAGTTGTTACTCCGAGCTAGCCAGCTGTCTTCTCCCGCACAAAAGCAGGTCATGAGTGTCGTGAGGGCTGCCATAGATTTCGGCTTTTCCTATCCCAGGTGCCGGGCAAGCCATTCGTTGCGGATGTTATGCTTGAAGGCTGCTAGGGCCTCTGCATCCGGACAGTCGACTATCTAGTTTTTCTTTGTTAGGAACCGTGTCCAGAATTGTTTGGCCGATTCCTCTGGCTGCTGAATTATGTGGCTTAAGTCGTCGGCATCCGGTGGTCGCACGTAAGTGCCCTGGAAGTTGTCGAGGAATGCGGCTTCCAGGTCCTCCCAAGAACCGATTGAGTCTGCTGGAAGCTGTTAAGCCAATGCCGGGCCGGTCCTTTAAGTTTGAGCGGGAGGTATTTGATGGCATGTAGATCATCGCCGCGTGCCATGTGGATGTGAAGGAGATAATCCTCGATCCATACCGCCGGATCTGTTGTGCCATCGTATGATTCGATGTTTATAGGTTTGAAACCCTCTGGGATTTTATGCTCCATTGCTTCATTCGTGAAGCATAGCGGGTGTGCGGCGCCTCTGTACTGGGCTATATCACAACGTAGCTCGGAAGAGCTATATCTGTTGTGTTCGGCCTGGCCGGATTTGTTGTATCCGGAGTGAAGATCATCATCACGTGCCGTAGGGTGCCTGCGTGATCCGTAGATCGATCTTGTTTGTCTTGCCTTGTCCTCCAGTACGTCTCACAGGTCTGGCGCATTTTCCCGTGCCTTAGTTGAGCGGCATCGGGGCATGGCTTGGGTGGAGGGCCGAGAGACCTCTCTGTCGCGGCTGCGAGGTGGCCGGTCTGCCATGTCATGCACTGGTGATGCAGGTGCTTCCTCCTCTGATCGGCGTAGTGGCCTGCGCTTTGGGTAACTCTTGGAGGGGCGTTCGAGTTCATACTCTTCGGCCGTAAGGACTTCAGTCCATCTATCAGCTAGCAAATCTTGGGCAGCTCTAAGCTGCTGCTGCTTGCCGTGGCTAAAAGCCTGCGTCTAAAACGCTCTTGTTCGGCGGGGTCTGATGGTATGACGAATTTGTCGACATCGAGGCTTGCCTCGTCTTCGGAGGGAGGCATATAGTTATCATCCTCAACCTCTTGGTCTGCCGCTCTCTCATGAGGGCTAGCTTGTCCATCTTCCTGTGCCGAATCTTGCTGACGTGGGTGTTCTTCGGAGCTATCCGGGGTAGTATTATCTCCCGTGCCGGAATCACCGTTTTTGCTTTGGCGGGATTTAGAGCGGCGCCACTGACGCCGGCACTTTGGCTGTTTCTTGGGGGTGTCATCCCCCACTGTTCCATCGCCATCTCCATCTTTTGGAGTGTCCACCATATATATGTCATATGATGAGGTGGCCTTCGAGTGCCCTACAGGTGTTGGTTCCTATTCGTCTCCTACATCGTCGTCCATACCGTCGATGTCTTCGGAGCCGAAGTCAAGCATGTCGGTTAAATCGTCGACAGTGGCTACAAAGTGGGTGGTGGGTGGGCTTTGAATTTCTTCATCGTCCGCAGCCCATCCTCGTTGACCGTAATCCGGCCAGGGCTCTCTTGATAAAGAGAGAGACTTAAGAGAATTCAGGATGATGCCCAAAGGTGAGTGCTGAAAGATGTCTGCGGCGGTGAACTCCATTATTGGCGCCCAATCGATCGGCAGGGGCGTGGGGGGTTCGGAGTTCGGGGAGGAGTCCGGATCCTCGGAGTCACGGGTCATGCAGAGTGCGGGGCTAGCGTTCGGCTCGATCGCCTTTGAGATCGCAGCCCCCAAGGTGGCGTCCAACCGCTCGTCCTCGATTGGCGCAATAGGCTCCAAGTTAGAGGTCGGAACCGATGCGTGAGCGGCCTCCAGGACACTGTCCGGAGGCAGAGCTAGATCATGCCCCTCGAGATAGTGTGGCGCGCTTGGCCGTGGCTCGAACCCGTCAAAGATCAAGTCTCCGCAGATGTCAGCCGTGTAGTTTAAGCTTCCAAGTGGCCAAGAGAATTGGCCCGAAGAGCGAAGCCCCCGAAGACGAAGATCTGTCCGGTGAGAAAGGTCTCACCCTGGACCGCATCGTTGTTGATGATCAAAGGAGCCATCGGACCTAACGGAGACGACACAGAGGAACTCTCAATGAAAGCACCAATGTCGGTGTCAAAACCGGCGGATCTCGGGTAGGGGGTCCCGAACTGTGTGTCTAGGCCGGATGGTAACAGGAGGCAGGGAACACGATGTTTTAACCAGGTTCGGGCCCTCTCGATGGAGATAAAACCCTACGTCCTGCTTGATTAATATTGATGATATGGGTAGTACAAGAGTAGATCTACCACGAGATCGAGGAGGCTAAACCCAGAAGCTAGCCTATGGTATGATTGTTATCTATGGAGTTGATGATGTTGTCCTACGGACTAGAACCCTCCGGTTTATATAGACACCGGATAGGGTTAGGGTTACATAGAGTCAGTTACAATGGTAGGAGATCTTGAATATCCGCATCGCCAAGCTTGCCTTCCACGCCAAGGAAAGTCCCGTCCGGACACGGGACGTAGTCTTCAATCTTGTATCTTCATAGTCCTGGAGTCTGGCTCAAGGTATAGCCCGGCTACCCGAACACCCCCTAATCCAGGACTCCCTCAGTTAGGTTTACCTTAATACTTCTTTTGTAGTTGTGGATACTTGCAATAGGGGTTAATCATAAGTGGGATGCTTGTTAGTAAGAACAGCACCCAAGCACCGGTCCACCCACATATCAAATTATCAAAGTACCGAACGCAAATCATATGAACGTGATGAAAACAAGCTTGACAATAATTCCCATGTGTCCTTGGGAGCATCTTCCTTTATATAAGAAATTGTCCAGGCTTGTCCTTTGCTACAAAAAGGATTGGGCCACCTTGATGCACCTTATTTACTTTTATTACTTGTTTCTCGTTACCAATTATCTTATCACAAAACTATCTATTACCTATTATTTCAGTGCTTGCAGAGAATACCTTGCTGAAAACCGCTTATCATTTCCTTCTTCTCCTCGTTGGGTTTGACACTCTTATCGAAAGGACTATGATAGATCCCCTATACTTGTGGGTCATCAAGACTCTTTTCTGGCGCCGTTGCCGGGTGTAAGTGCATCTAGTGCCACCCCTAGTTTGTTTTGGAGTATTGACGACAAACTTGGTTGATGGACTAATGTGTTTGTGAGAATTGCAGGATAACACATGTAGTAGTCCCTAGTTGATTCAATTTACCTACCGGAGATGACCCCTAAAAATGTGTGAAGAAATTGAAGACAATGGTGGTATGTGAAGATATTCACATTGAAGACTATGACATGAGAAGACATCGCATGAAGACTGTGGAGCACGAAGACTTAGTTGTTTCATTGTTTCCTTTTCTTCTTTGTTGAGTCATAGGAACCACCGCACTGCTAAGTGGGGTCCAAGTGAACAAAGTTAGAGTGACTGGAGTGATGCTCAACCAAATCCTATGTCTTTGAGTGAAGACAATGAGAGCAAATCTTATCCAGAGTCGGATAAGTCAGCTTTACTTGTAGCCCAAGTCAAGCTACCGCGTGTGTTTGAAATCTGACCATTGAGACACGTGTCAGTTCCTTAGTTACCCAGGGTCATTTCGGACAAATCAGGTCGGGTTGCCGAGTGGCTATAAATAGCCCACCCCCTACATCATAAATTTGTGGTGCTCAGAGTTAGTGCACGGCTTTTGTCATTTGAGAGCAACCCACCTCCGAAGCATTTGAGAGAGATCCTTGGTAGGACAAAGCCCAAAACACCCAGAGCCAAAGAGTGTTAGGCATCACTGAAGTCTTTCTGTCCGCATGATCTGAAGACTTGTTACACTTGAGGACTGTGAATCCTCCAGCCGGTTAGGCGTCGCATTATGAGCATCCAAGAGACATTGTGGATTGCTAGTGAACAAAGTCTATGAAGATTTGGAAGTCTACCTTGAAGACTTACAAGAGTGATTGGGCGAGGACTGGGTGTCCTTAGCTCAAGGGGAATAAGGTGAAGATGCGGTCTTCTGAGTTAAATCTCAGCCTCCCTAACCAGACGTATAGTTGTCACAGCAACTAGAACTGGTCGAACAAATCGTTGTCTTCTCCAAGCTACTGGTTCTATCTCTTCCTTCTCTTTACTTACTGTTTGTCTTCGTGAAGTCATTGCCTGCTTGCATTATCTGTTTTACTTCACTGTGTGACTACTTGTTCTAATTGGCTTCATACTATCTTCAATCCTGATCCATACTACCTAGCTACTATTAGTCTTCGTGCATTCACTTCATTGAATACTTGAATATGGCTTGTCTAGTGTAGTCTACCTTCCGCTGCATATTAATAGGTTCGTTTCTATCATTTATATTCGAAACCCCCATGATTTGAAGACTTCCATAAAAATCGCCTATTCACCCCCTCGAGTCGATATACAACTCTTTCAATTGGTATCAGAGCAAGGTACTCCCTTGTCTGTGTGATTCGGTTTAACCACCTGGAGTTTTAGCTATGTCGACTGCAGGGATAATCAAAGTCTCCGCTACGTGCCCCGTCTTCGATGGCATTGAATACCCCTACTAGAAGAACAAGATGCGCATGCACCTTGAAGCCATTGATGTCGACCTCTGGTATGTCATCAAGAACGGCGTTCCCAAGATCGGTGAAGGTGTCACCCCTGCTGATGTCAAGATGTTCGTTCAACTGGATTCCACTGCCAAGAACATCATCTGTGGTCATCTGACCAAAGGACAGTATGGCCGTGTGAGTGATCTGGAAACATCGAAGCTAGTCTGAGACTGGCTCTCCAAGGTCAACGAAGGCATCTCAACCCAAAGAGATGAAATGGTCAGTGTCCTTCGCAACCTCTTCAACCGCTTCAAGAGACCCGACAATGAGAACGTCCAGCTCACATTCGATCGCCTCACTGACATCACAAATGAGCTTCAGGCACTTGGCGCCACTGAGATCACCAAGCATGAAATCGTCAAGACACTCCTAAGATCACTTGACAGCTTGTTTGACACCCTAGCCCTGATGATTCAAGAGCGCCTTGACTTCAAGACTCTCGATCTGTCTGACATACTTCAGAGGCTCAACACACATGAGTTTCATCTATCTGAGAAACGAGATATCTATGGTCCCAACTATGGCTGAACTCGCGCTTTGAAGGCAAAGGCTGTTTCCTCATCTGAAGGAGAATCCGACTGTAGTTCTGGTGATCCTGAAGACATTGGAAAGGAGCTTGCTATGCTTGTGAAGAAGTTACAGAAATTCACTAAGAAGAAAGGCTTCATAAAGTCTTCACGATCCAGCTCAAGAAATGATGAAGCTTCTACCCATGACCACAAGAAGAGAACATGCCACAAGTGCAAGAAACCCGGTCACTACATCTCTGAGTGTCCAAAGTGGGACCATGAGAAGAAGAAGAAAAGCAAGGAGTATGATTCTGATGACAAGAAAAAGAAGAAATCCTCAAAGTCTTCTTCCAAGTCTACATCGAAGTTGTCGGTGTTCTAGGAACAGGGGTCCCTAGACTTGCCTGCCTGCGGCCTGCGGCGTGGCTCAAGTGGGGGTCCAGCGCGGCCCATCTTCATCAGCTCAAGCTCAATACCCTCGCGAGGGGCCAAGCCTCACGGGGCGGATGACATGAAGCTTCCTTAGAGGCAGCCTCATCAGGCAAGCTCGCGAGGAGGCAGAGAGATCAAGGCAGGGGTACCTCACGAGGAGCCCATGACGCAAGCCATGACGATTGAGACCAGGCGGGCACCACGCGGGCGCAGGCCTGTGTAGTGTCCTTGTTTCCCCTTTGGTGCAAAGGGGGCAAGCATAGGCCAAGGCATCGGGCAAAGGTTGCCATTCCGATGTGACGAGACCAAGACCAGCAGAGCGGCAGGACGGAGGTCACCGTGGAGCCCAAGAGGGCGTCATCACCAGTACTTTTGGCAGCCGAAGACCGCCTTTGGTCAGGATAACTTGTACTACATGTTCCCCTTCAAAATGGCCAATTGTTGGCGCCCTTCCCGCTCATTATTTTGGGGAGAGGCCCAGGGCCTCTATAAATAGAGCCAGCCACCACAGAGTAGAGGAGAGAAGGAAGGGACCGGAAAAGAGAGATAGAGAGAGAGAGGCGACTGAACTCACCCTAGTAGTTCATCGCACCAGCTCAAGAACACCTCTCACGAGGTTGTTCTTCCCTTGTACTGTTCATCAGCAGCCCCTGAGGCAATCCACCACACCACACACTGGAGTAGGGTATTACACCACAACGGTGGCCTAAACCAGTATAAACCTCGTGTCCCTTGTGTTGTTCGTTGTTTCCAGCTTAGATCACGTGAGGAGATTGGGCGTAGATCGGTAGGGGAGAGATCTCCGCGTGCACCCCAGTGTTCGAACCTCAAGGGTCTGCCGGAACCCGAAATCCGACATTTGGCGCGCCAGGTAGGGGTGCGCCAGAATCCTTCTTCCTCCGCATCATGTTTCGTCGCCTCGCCGTTCAGATGTCAGGCAACCCAGCTGCCAACGCCGACCACTGGGCAGCGTGGCCCGCCCACGCCGTGGCACCAGCCCAGGGCGACCTCAACCTTGCGCCTCAGGCAGCCCGCGCTCCACAGGGCGCTGCGGGGCACGGGCGACGTGGCTAGACGCTGTCTGCCCTCACACCACGGCAGGTGCGGGCCACAGCAAGGGCCTCAGACCACGCCGCGGCCACAGCGCCGTACACCCGATGGGAGCAAGCGAATTCCAGGGCCGCGCTCACGGTGGCCCGAGAGCTGCTACGGTGCCGACTACTGGAGGGCGGCCGCGACGTGTTGTTGGAGCGAGTAGCCGAGCTCCTAGACACCGCCGCCGCAGGAACACCTCCTTTCTGCGTCCAGCTGCCACCCCAGACCCATGGCGGGCCGAATGGTGGCATCGTGCGCACGCGCGCAACTTCCAGCGGACTCCAGGGACCGTCCAGCGCCAACACCTCTGCCGGCACCGGGCGACAAGTCACGCCGCGCCATCACCCCCAAGATGGCACTCCAAGCCAGGCTGCATGGCATACAGGATGCTACGGCGAGGCGCACGGGGCGGTGGCCCCAGAAGCTTATGTGCCCCGCATGGTGGATCAGGGGTGCACACTGGAAGAAGATCATGGCTCATTCCTCGGGCCAGGCTGGAGCGAGGAGACGCCAGGAGCTGAGCTCTTTCAGGAACCCTAGGAGAACCTCGACGACCGCACCGTCGGCGGCAACTATTGGGTACCACTCATCCCTCAGGAGCAAGCTTATGCTAACCATGGGTCGCAGGAGATACTGGTCGCCGCAGCAGGTGGCTGCCCCAATTCTGCAGCCTCATACCCCTCAGGAGGAGGGCGCAGGGGGCTACAGGAGAGGGGCTGAGATTCGGGTTCGTCCCCGCGGCGGTTGGAGCAAGGCATTCTCAGGAGGTAGGCCCCCTGTCGGGGAGGTGCCCCAAGGCCTGTCCCCGGCAGGGGACCCGTGGTCGTCGGGGGAACCGCTGGAGACCGCTCTGCCTCATTGGCGTCATCCTGGTTTCCGGTCGCCGTCGATGGCGACAGAGTGTGGCATAAGGCGGGGCCCTCATCTGGCGATATGAAGCAAGGCCGGTACCTGTGAAGAAGGGCCAGTGCCTGTGAAGCTCGCCGCCCGTGGCACTCTCAAGTAATAATGAGTGGGGCTGTACATGCCCCGGAGTCTCCGGAGAGCCACCCTCGGGCCTCGGGGGCTCCCGCCCACGCCAAGTGGCAGCACTTAGCTCCGCGCTGGTGAGAAGACGTCGAAGACTAGACTAGGTGTCGGACGCGGCCTTTTGCTTTTGCCTTTCCCTGTTGACAAGTTCTTCGATTTGGATTTAAGTTGGATATGAGCTCGATGCTTGCGTGTTTTTGGGGGAAGGGGTGTTTAGTCTCGTTCGAGCAATCTCTCGCGTTCTGGTTTTGGCTTTGCGTCCAAGGTGAACATCGGCTGCCCCCCCCTCGCGATCCCCTCGTGAGCCGAGCCGGGCCAGGCACGTTCATAACCAGGACCGCTGTTACCGCACCCTTCCCGGAGGTTTTTATTGCGGGATCCACAAGTTAATCAGAAGGCACTCGAGGTGCAACGGCCCCCGCAGGCCCGCTCGGGACTCGGAAGGTACACAAGTCAGCTGACCCACCACCGGGCAAGCAGCTAAGTTCACACGCAACATTATGCTTACCAGGGTACTAATTGCAAACCTTTACATCAGGGGCGTCCCCTCCCAAAATTCTCTTACATCCTTCAGGGCCAAGCCCGAACTTTCTTCGTGCAGGTTAAAAAGCAGTGACGTGTGGTTAGTCGGACATATCACTCATCGCGTCTCGGGAATCCTCGGAGGCATCACTGGCGTCATCGACATTGCCACCGCCGCCGCCAGCATCTCCATCAGCGCCAGGCTCGTCCACAACGTCACCTTCATTGGCGCCCACGACCACACCGTCATCATCAGACGCAAAGGCCCTGACGAGGGCGTCCACGTTGTCCTCCACCCACCGCGCCAGGTCGCCCCGGATGGCAATGGGCACGGGTGCGATGATAGCGTCGAAGTCGAAGTGGGGGTCCATGTCCTGGAAATGGCTGAAGATGCGGGAGAAGGCGCGCCCGAGCAAGGCTCGGCTCCTCTCTTCGACAAGCCAACGGGACCTCTCGGATCGGTTCTCCAGAAGCGTCACCACATCGGTGAAAAATTGGAGGTTGCCGGCGTAGTTTACCTCGTGCGGCTCCTTAGCGGCAGCCTCGTAGATATAGCCCAAAGCTGTGTTGGCCCTCTCTCTGAGCGTTTGAAGCATGGGGGCTTGCACCTGCTCCAGAACCCGCCGCCGATGGATCTCGTCCTCATTCTGCTGCACGACAGCCTCGGCGTCATCAACCCTCTGTTGGAGAAGAAGCTGCTCGGCCCGGGAAGAGGACAGCTCCACTTGCGCTGAGGGCGGCTGCGGAGGAGTCCGCACGCCGCGTAACTTCGGTCAGTTTGGCCCTGAGGGCTGCGGTCCTGCCCTCGGCCTCGGCCTTGATCAGCCCCAACCTCGTCTCATATTCACCCTCGAAGGCTGAGCGAGCTTCCGCCACGCGGCGATGGACTTCTTCCTGGGCCCGGGCTTCACGTGCGGCAACGTCATCCTCCGCCCGGGCCACCAGGCGCTCCCTTGTCTCCGACCACTCAAGGTCAAGGTTACGCTTGGCAGCCTCTAGCGTCAGCGCCTCCTCGCGCTTCAGAAGCTCCGCCCGGTCAACAGAGGCCACCCCCATCGACTCAAGGGCCGCCTAGCGCAGCTCCACTTGCTGATCCAGGGAGTTGCTCTAGGCTTGGATCTCCTGTGCGCGCTCCTCCGCATCCTTGCGCCGTCGGTCTGCCTCCCGAGCCTCTTCAACGGCCTGGGAGCAGGCCTCCCGCGAAGCTGCCAGCAACGCTTCAGCCTTCGCGTTTTCGAGATCACGTTGGTGACGTGCGAGGGCGATGGCTACCTTTAGCTTGCGCCTCTTCTCAGCAAGGCGCAAGCCTTCAGCCTCGAGGCGCGCATCCTCGTCAGCAAGCTCTGCCCCGATCCGGCTCACCGCATCCGCCACCCTCCGGAGGAACTCTTCGCGAAGGGTGCGTCGCTCCCAGACGCGCCTGGGCACGTCATCCGCATCACCCTCTTCCACCGGAGGATGCGGAGGGCCCCGTGGTAGCAAGCCCCCTCCCAACGCGGAGCTGGGGGCTAGCGCCCTAGCCATCGCCGGACAGACCTCTTCGGGAATCCGGGCTGGCATAGGTCCACCCACGGAGGAGGAGCCGAAGACAGACTTCAGCCATTCACCATCTATGATTAGAGGAGGAACTCGGGGCAAGCCGGATGTGCCCCAGGAGGACTCATGGAGAAAGGACAGTAGGCGCGCAGGCTCGAGGTGCCCTATGGAATGGACCACTCCACCAACTGGTCTGGCCACAGGGGTGCCGCTCGAGCTCGCCGAACCCAGGGCCGGCGGAGAAGGCGAAGCTTGGGGGAATGGCTCCCGGGCTGACTCGGCAAGTTTCGCAGGGCAGGGCCTGAAAGGGCCACAATCAGTCGCAGGGATAGCAAAGTAAATGAGCAAGGAAAGAAGAAGACTTACTCGTCCATGGCAAAGTACCTCATGCGCTTCAACAAGCGGCAAGGGCGGTCGTTGCCACCCAAGGCCTCCTTCCTCTTGCGGAGGGCCTCGAAGTCTATGTGGAACCGACCTAAGCGCCCGGCGCAGGGGTCAGCCCATGGTGCGGAAGAAGCATCAAGATGATCAGTGCTGGAGGAGTCAGCCTGGGGGACGCTGTCAGGCGTCGCCCCATGGGGAACGGCTGGGGGCTCGGGAGCCCCGGCCTCAGGAACCATAGGCCGCAACTCCACACCAGCCACCACTCCAGGGTGGGCCTCGGGAGACGCCGCATTCGAGGCTTCTCGCGACATCGGCACCTCGACATTGAGTGCCTCAACTCTCGCTGGTTCTCGTCTCCCCGCCCTGTCGCCCGAGGAAGGACCACTGTGGACGGCAAGAGAAGCAACCACGGCGGCTGGGTTCTCACGGGGCCCCGTGAAGCCAGTCGGGCGCAGTCCCCTCTCGTCGAAGCCGGGCATCTACCTCACAAAATCGGCCCTGCCGGAGCAAAGATACAAGAGGACACCATTACTCCGAAGGCTGCCTGGGGAAGGATCGCCAGTCAAGACCCTGAGCACCGTCTGCAGTACTTCAGGTGCCAAGTCCTCCTCCTGAAGCCGCATGCGGTCTCTATGCCCCGCAAAGTCCCACATCCGGCAAGAGTGGCGCTGAAGAGGAGCAATGCGACATTGGAGGAACTCCTTCACCACCTTGGGCACTATCACATTGAGCGCCCTCAAACTCTGGAAGCGGCGCCAATCAAAGGCGAGCCGGGGGCTCGCGAGCACCTCATGGTCCCAAACCGCATGAGGAACAACAAGCGAGGTCGGGTGCGAGAGCAGAGGATTGGGCACTCCGACATCCACGTACAGCCACCGCTCTCTGAACCTAGCCTTAGGAGAAGGAAGGCTGAAGTCGATCCCTGAAGCGGCCGTCTCTGGCACGGCGAAGAAGCTCACGCACCCTGAGCACTGAGTGGGGTCACTTAGACGCAAGGAAAAGAAGTGGCGCAGCAGGGCAACGGAGGGAGGAATGCCTATCATCGCCTCGCAAACAAAAGCAAAGATAGCTAGAAGGGTAATGGACTCCGGCCCGAGGTACATCATACGGATCTGATAATGGGAGAGCACGGCATTGAAGAAGGCGGAAAAGGGGGGAACCAGACCCGCCCATAGGGCATCAGTGAAGAATCGGCCCTCCGTGACAATCCTATCAAGGGAGGCATGGGACGCAGGCCAGGCCGTGGTTCTGCTGCTCTCGTTGAAGATAGTTGCAAGGGCGGAGCGGACCTTATCCAAAGCTTCTGGATTGAGTATGATCGACCGGGCGACAGCGGGGGTCGCCACTGGAGGTGCGCGGGGCGAAGGCGCGGGCTTCTTTCCCCTTCCTTTCTTTATCGGTGCCATAGCGGTGAAGAGGAGAAAGAACTCGAGCCGGATTGGCAGCGGAGGCTGGAGCTCAAAGAACAAGGAAAGGTAGGAGGCGGCCGAGCAGCGGAAAGGAGGAACAACTGTGTGCAACTACGGGTTCGCTTAGCCGGGCGCGTAAGAAGGCGTCGTGGGGAAGTGCAGTCGCCCACGTCCAATCAATCGCCATGTGGAGCCCAAGGCCGTAGGCTGTTAGGGCCCGCGGCGCTTCGCGCTTGCCCCTTCGCTTCCCTGCTAGGCCAAGCCCGGGCACGCCTTGGGCCCGGGGGCTACTGTCGGCGTTCTGGGAACGGGGGTCCCCAGACTTGCCTGCCTGCAGCCTGCGGCGTGGCTCAAGTGGAGGCCCAGTGCGGCCCATCTTCATTAGCTCAAGCTCAAGACCCTCGCGAGGGGCCAAGCCTCGTGGGGCGGATGACAGGAAGCTTTCTCAGAGGCAGCCTCATCAGGCAAGCTCGTGAGGAGGCGGAGAGATCAAGGCAGGGGTACCTCGCGAGGAGCCCGTGACGCAAGCCATGACGATCGAGACCAGGTGGGCGCCGGCCTGTGCAGTGTCCTTGTTTCCCCTTTGGTGCAAAGGGGGCAAGCACAGGCCAACGCATCGGGCAAAGGTTGCCATTCCGGTGCAACGAGACCAAGACCAGCAGAGCGGCTGGACGGAGGTCACCGTGGAGCCCAAGACGGCGTCATCACCAGTACTTTTGGCAGCCGAAGACCACCTATGGTCAGGATAACTTGTACTAGATGTTCCCCTTGAAAATGGCCAATTGTTGGCGCCTTCCCGCTCATTATTTTGGGGAGAGGCTGTAACGCCCCGAGACCGATGTGCCAGGTGTACTCCAATTATTCTCTATTGTTGCCTTGTCATTGCTTGCGTTTCAAGCATTGCATATCATGTCATCATGTGCATTACATTTGCATACGTGTTTGTCTCATGCATCTGAGCATTTTCTCCGTTGCCCGTTTTGCATTCCGGCGCTCCTATGTCACCCGTTGTCCCTTTCTACCTCTTTTCGTGTGCGGGATTTAAACATTTCCGGATTGGACCGAGACTTGTCATGCGGCCTTGGTTTACTACTGGTAGACCGCCTGTCATCTTTCGTGCCATTTGGACTTCGTTTGATAGTCCAACGGTTAACCGAGGGACCGAAAAGGCCTCGTGTGTGTTGCAGCTCAACACCCCTTCTAAGTGGTCCAAAACCCACCTGAAACCCCTCCATCCTCTCGGTCGTTCAATCACGATCGCGTGGCCGAAAACCGCACCTCATTTGGACTCTCCTAGCTCCCTCTACCTATAAATATTTGATCCCTTCCGAATTTCACGGTCTAACCCTAGATCCACTCCTCCACCGCGCATCCGGACGCGTCCTCGCCGCGCCGGACATGCCCACCCCACCGGACACGTCGCTCCGGCCAATGGGAGGCCACCACGTCATCGCCACCTCCGCCTGCAACCAGTCCCGCGTCGCCACATCATCGGGGACGCCCACATCGCCGCGCGGGCCCGTCAGGCCCATCTCCAGCCCGCTACGGACCATGCCGGGCTGCCGGATCCACCCGCGCCTCGCCTGCAACCACCGTCCCCGAGCGCCCCGTCCGCCGCCGTGCCAGACGTCGCTGGAGGCTACGCACCTCGCCAGCCGGAGTTCGCCGCCGTTCTGCCTTGGCATCCGTGCCCCCGAGCAAGTATCGTCGCCCGGCCAGCCCGCAGCGCTGCTCCCTGGTGCCTCCCCGTCGCCCCGACCTCCCTACTTTTTTGCCGCTGCCCGGGCCGCCGGAGCTTGGAGCTCCGCCCGTCCATTCTTCCCCGCGCCGTCAGAGCCCGAGCCAAGCCCTGCCATCACCAGATCCGGCAAGTGGGTGGTCGGATCTGCCTGTTCCCATCGCCGGCCAGCCGAACCTGTTGCAGTACTCGCCGCTTTGCCTCCCGTCGCCGGCACTGCCATGGCCTCGCTCGGATCCTGCCGAGGAGGACGACGAGGGTTCGCTCATGGGCCGCCTCCCCCCTCGCGCTCCTGGACCGCGTGGGCCGGCCCAGCTTCCCTGGCCCAGCGCAGCGCCAAGGCCGGCCCGATCTGCCTCCTACCCCTGTCCTGGACCAAGGCCCATGGTGAGCCGCCTGTTATCCTTCGCCCATGGAGCCCCGTAGCTATCTAGCACTCACTCTTTTTCCTGAGTTTTTCACTAAGTCCCAGTATTATGTTGCATTTTCATCATGTCATAACTCATCATCCGTGGCTCTGATTCGTGCGTGTAGCATATCAAAATGTTCGCCTCAACGAGTACATCATTTCATCTCATTGCATCATTTTCATTTGAGCTCATCTTGATGCCCAAAATGTTGTTGGAAGAGGGCTATGTGATGAATTTGTCAGAACTGTTTCAGCAAATAGCGTTTTGTCATTTTTGCCATGACTAATGTGTGCATGCTATGATCTTGAGCTCTACATGTGTTTTCTTATATGCCATGCCATCTTTATAGAGGTGCTTGCCATGTATTTTTGCGATATTTGTGGTGACTAGCACAAGCTTGCAAAGCAGTGTAATCGGTAATGCTGATGCCATATGTTCATGTTGTGCGCTAGTGATCCGGGCCTATTTTGAGGATGATCAGTAAGGATGTTTTGTTAACATTGTGGTGCTCTATCCATCCATGTGTTTGTTTGCATTTATGGAGCAACCTAGCTTAGGCCAATCGATCTCTACTTTTGCTATATCGTGAATCCTGGCAGATTGTTGACATGTTTAGCGATTTTGCCGAGGATGTTGCTATTGACCCGTGCATGCTATGTTGTTGTTCTTGCCATGTCTAGCTTCGATTCTATGTATTCTTGATGGGTGTATGCTTAGTTTGTCATGCTATGCTCTGTAGTGAGTGCATCAAGCTCGTAAACATGCCTACTCGTTAACTGATTTGCATGCTCCAGTTTTTCACTAAGTCTGAGATCTGTTTATGTTTTTGCCATGTTCACATGCTTGCAATTGTATTTTCTGATCCCTTTTGGCAGAAGGTCACTAAGGGACTTTTGTTAAGTGCTTTGAGTACCTTCATGCCATGTCTTGCTTTGCCATGTTAAGTTCCTGTAGCATGTAGTTTTCATGCTCTAAAGTGTGCTTCCTGATGATAAATTCTAGACTTGTGTTAATTCCAAAGTCTGAAACCTGTTATCATTTGGACTTTTGCCATGCTTGTTTGAACCTGTTAATGAGTGAATTAGCTGTAGCTCAGTGTTCATATTTTTCCAAGCATCATGAGTTGATCCCTGCCATGTATTGTTTTATTATGTTTGAGTGCTGTAGCATATTTATCTTGATGCATTTAGATAGCTACTTGCTAATTATCGCAGACCGGTGCCATATTTGTTTTGCTTGCCATTTCCAAACCGTGCATCCGATTCCGGCGATCTTTATATCGATTTCAACTGAAATAACCTCACCTTTCTAGTGGCACTCTTGGATTTCCAAGTTGAGGCCAGGTTCGATCATTCCTTTCCAAATCATGCATATGCACCGCATCCCGCATCCCGCATATCATACCATGTTCATGTGTTGGTTGTTTAGTATGTTGTGTGCTTCTTTCCGGTGTTGCTTCTTCGAGTTGGTTCCGATAATGTCTCGTTCGTGAGGACCCGTTCGACTGCGTCTGTTTGTCTTCTTCATGGACTCGTTCTTTTTCCTTGCTGGATTTCAGGCAAGATGACCATACCCTCAAAATCACTTCTATCTTTGCTTGCTAGTTGCTCGCTCTTTTGCTATGCCTATGCTGCGATACCTACCACTTGCTTATCATGCCTCCCTTATTGTTTAGCCAAGACTCTAACCCACCTTGTCCTAGCAAACCGTTGTTTGGCTATGTTAACGCTTTGCTCAGCCCCTCTTATAGCGTTGTTAGTTGCAGGTGAAGATTGAAGTTTGTTCCTTGTTGGAACATGGCTATGTTGTTCCTTGTTGGAACATGTTTATATGTTGGGATATCACAATATCTCTTATTTAATTAATGCATCTGTATACTTGGTAAAGTGTGGAAGGCTCGGCCTTATGCCTGGTGTTTTGTTCCACTCTTGCCGCCCTAGTTTCAGTCATATCGGTGTTATGTTCCCGGATTTTGCGTTCCTTACGCGGTTGGGTTATAATGGGAACCCCTTGACAGTTCGCCTTGAATAAAACTCCTCCAGCAATGCCTGACATTGGTTTTACCATTCGATACCTAGCCTTTTCTTTCCCTTGGGTTCTGCAGACTCAAGGGTCATCTTTATTTAAACCCCCCGGGCCAGTGCTCCTCTAAGTATTGGTCCAAACTAGAGCCCTGTGCAGCGCCCCCTCGGGGAAACTCGAGGTTTAGTTTTAGTTGTATGGAGAGCTCATCTGAGTGTGCCCTGAGAATGAGATATGTGCAGCTCCTATCGGGATTTGTCGGCACATTCGGGCGGTGTTGCTGGACTTATTTTACCATTGTCGAGGATGTCTTGTAACCTGGATGCCGAGTCTGATCGGCATGTCTTGGGAGAAGGAATATCCTTTGTTGACCATGAGAGCTTGTGATGGGCTAAGTTGGGACACCCCTGCAGGGATTTGAACTTTCGGAAGCCATGCCCGCGGTTATGGGCCGATGGGAATTTGTTAATGTTTGGTTGTAAAAAACCTAAAGTTTATCTTAATTAAAATACATCAACCGCGTGTGTAACCATGATGGTCTCTTCTCGACGGAGTCCGGGAAGTGAACACGGTGTTGGAGTTATGTTTGGCGTAGGTTGTTCTACGATCACTTCTTGATCATAGTTGTTGGACCGTGATTTTGCCTTCTCTTCTCGCTCTCTTTTGCGTATATGTTAGCCACCATATATGCTAGTCGCTTGCTGCAGCTCCACCTCATACCTTTACCTTACCCATAAGCTTAAATAGTCTTGATCGCAAGGGTGTGAAATTGCTGAGTCCCCGTGACTCACAGATACTTCCAAAACCAGCTTGCAGGTGCCGTTGAACCGTGCAGATGAAGCAACCAAGCTCAAGGAGGAGCTCTATGAAGATCGTGTTCATTATGTTGTTTCGTTCTAGTTGATCAGTAGTGGAGCCCAGTCGGGACGATCGAGGATTTGTGTAGCATTTGTGGTAGTCTTCTTTTATTTTGGGTTCCGTAGTCGGACCTTGATTGTATCTGATTGATGTAATGCTTTATTCATGTAATTGTGTGAAGTGGCGATTGTAAGGCAACCATGTATCTCTTTCCCTATGTATTACATGGGTTGTGTGAAGATTACCTCACTTGCGACATTGCTTTCAATGCGGTTATGCCTCTAAGTTGTTCTTCGACACGTGGGAGATATAGCCGCATCGAGGGCGTTACAAGTTGGTATCAGAGCCTTCCCCGACCTTAGGAGCCCCCTGCTTGATCGAATCGCTGGCGTTATTGAGTCTAGAAATGTTTTGTGTCATTTAGGAATTATATATATCAGAGAGTTAGGACTTCTTTTTACTCCTCAGTCCCTTCGTCGCTCTGGTGAGGCATCCTAAGGTAGAGTTTTGACTCTTCTCTTCTCAAATTTCAATAAAAAAATTTAGGATCACGCGGGTATCTTGGAATCGTTCCGATGGTTTTGTGACGAGAGCATTGTTCTTGGTGCCTCCTGTCATTTAGGGGTTGTGGCAGTGTCCCGGGGAGTTGAGCTCCGAGGTGTTGTCGTCACAATTTTATCGTTGAGATTCTAGAATTCCTGAGTTTAGTTTCGCCCACATCGAAAATATCTTTTATGCAGTTGTTGGTGAGATAACCTCGACGCCACCTAGTATTGGGGCGGGAGTTCGGGAGTATTGCCATAACTCGTATAATGGATGATTTTCGAAGGTTGAGGTAAACAATTTCCAAAGGTTTATTGGTTATGTGTTGAAGGATGGATACAGCTGGATGTAGGATTTGCTAGTTTTGGGTGAGATATTATGCTTCCCATGTATCCTCAACACCTGATTGCATAACTGGAAAATTTCGGGAGTTTATAAGTGGGAATTCAAGTAGCTCTTAGGATATCTTTCCAAGAGATGTATGATATGAAATTGGGGTTCGACGTCTAGTGGTCCGCCTATCCACGGTTGGTTTTACAGTGGTCTTGTTGTGTCTTAAAGAGTCCTTGGGTATGCCGACTCGGCGACGCTTCGTATTTCACGTGCACTGCCTTGTACATGATGGTGGTGTATGATCGAGCCCGTGTAGGCCCCACCATGAAAACTTCGAACAAAATCTCTATCATATGTTTGTTCCGGCTTATTCTGCAAGCCAATCCTTTGTTTTTGTTTTCAGTTGTGGTATTCGAGGTGCTTCGAAGTCAAATGTTGATTCCATACCTTCCCTAAGCGGTGTTCTCATGTTCCTATGTGAATACTAATCCCTCTCGATAATCAAGCTTGTCATCTAAATTTCTTTTCACCGGCGTGTTTCTCTTCAAGTGGATCCGATCATTTCAACATTTGCAAGATCCAATCTCAGTTCTTTTCAACGGTGTTTGTTTCATTCGTCCCAAGCTGCCTTTGTTTTTCCCGCCCACCCACCCTTGTTTCTTCAAGGATTCGGATTTCTTATTCAAGTACCTTTTTATTGATGGGAAGCCTCTACATTCCTTTCCCTTCAATGTGCTTACCCAGTGTTTCTCATGAAGATTCTAACGGAGCTTCAAGTTCGTCACTCTTCACTCGTTTTCTTCTCTGGTGGAACCAATTCAAGCTTTGTTGATCATATTCTTTCCTCGTTTCAAATACCACCTCTTACCGGTGCACCTCTTAATCATTCACCTCCCGCTTTGCATTTGTTCTGGAGTGCCGAAGATAGCTCAGAAGATTCGTGTTTCCACTCTGTAGTCGTTCAAGGTCTTTCGAGGGTGTTATCTCATTCTAGCCATTTAATTCAACCGGCGCAATCTATCTTTTAAATCTTTTCTATGGTGTATCTTTTGAGTGGGCCCTAACCCACAGGTCATTTTCCAGGATCTTACCTGACTCTTCTTATTTTTCCCGGGGCTTCTCAAATTCTTTTCAAAGTTTGACGTAAGAATGATTTATCATCAGTCAAATGTCTTTCTCCAAGATCTTCCAAATAATTTTCATCGTTGGCTCAAATTTTCCATTCTTCATTCCGGTGTGCCTCAATAATTCATCGTGGTGTCTCTCATCGTGTTTCACAACACTTGAAGACCGAAGAAGACTTTTCTCTCAATCTTGCTCCACTCTCCTCAAGATTCGTGGTTCAAGCTTGATACCATCCTCTCATAATTGTTTTCGATTGTGAAAATTCTTTTCACCTATCCGGAGCAATTCAAGAGTCTTCTCAGTTTGTTTCTCTGGAGACCATCATCTCAAATTATTCATGTCAGCTTTCAGCTAGCATTCACCAAATCTCACTGGTGCATCATTCAATATTCTTTAATCAGCGCGTGATCTCTTTGTTTCAGTTGTATCTAAATTCTCTCAAGTATCTTCATTCATTTCATAATTCTTCCCGGTGTTCCTTTATCTTTTCTTTGTTCATTTTCATTTCTTACGGTGGTTCTTCCAGATTTCTCTTCTTTATCAATTTATTCGTTGTAAATCCTACCGGTGGTTCATAGAAGACCTTCCCAAGTTGGCGTTATATCTCTCTTAATCCTTGCTACGAGAATAAGCAGTGTGCCAAATCCGCTGATTGTCATCAATTTAATTGGTGAAGGATAAGCATAATGTAATTCTTGTTCTTGTTTCATCCAAATGATTCTATTCCTTATTCCGGAGTGGTTCATCATACATATTATTGGTTTCAAGTGCTCCTCTTTCTTTCCCGGAGTTCCAAGCTCTAATTATCAAGGAGATCCATCTAAATCATTACAAGGTTTCACCTTGTGTTTCCAACTTCTCTTTATTTTTGTTATTCTTTTTGTTTACCGGACTTCTTCATGAAGGTTCTACATGATGGTTCATAAAGGATATTATTTCTTCTCGAAGTTTTAATCGAGATTCTTTTCTAAGGAGCACAAGTTTTTCTTCATCTTGCAATCCGGAGTGAAATTCTTTCTACCTTATCATTGGAGGTGGTATTATGTCATTCTTGACAATTTGAGTTCATGTTTCATGATTCACATGTTATTAAGAATGAGGTATTTTAAATCCATCAACCAACTAGTTGGAGCTATCTTGTGTCATGTTTCACCTAAAGCCTTCCCTAAGATTTGTTGCTATCTATGGTGCTTATAAAGGACCCAAGTTCTTCTTTATCCTCCCGATGAAATACTTTCTTGTCTCCTTGTTCATACCAATCCAATTCTTTTTCCCGTGAGTGGAAGGTTGTCACGTCATAATTTGAGATGTATTCCATAAGACCATATCAACCTTATTCTTTTCGTTGGTGGTTTTTCCAACAACTCCGTTCTAGCATTTGTTTTGAGCGTGCTCTCATTTTTTCCCTTCGTTCATTCCATTCTTATTTTTGTTCCGGAGGCATTGTGTTGTTGCTCTCTTCAAACCTTCTTCTTGTTCTTGTCAAGATCATGTTCTTTTCATTCCTATCTATTTAACCGGAGTGTTGTGCCATTTTTCTCAAGCTCTTTCATTTTATCAAGTTCTTTTGCCTTCCGTTTCAACCGGAGTGCTGTCCGAACTTATTCTTCCTTGAAACTCTTCCCTACCGGAGTGCTTTTCAACTTCGTTCATCTCCGTTGCATTCTTTTCTTGAAATGTCTTAACCTTTTCAAGGTTCTTTGGTTTCACTTGTTTGTCAAAGGAGCAACTTAGTTTTACCTCTCCTCTTTCTTTTCCGTTTTCCCTCCGGTGCCATTCTAGATCTCGGGACGAGATCCTCTCGTAGTGGTGGCGTGTTGTAACGCCCCGAGACCGATGTGCCAGGTGTCGTCCAGTTATTCTCTATTGTTGCCTTGTCATTGCTTGCGTGTCATGCATTGCATATCATGTCATCATGTGCATTTCATTTGCATACGTGTTCATCTCATGCATCCGAGCATTTTCCCCGTTGTCCGTTTTGCATTCCGACGCTCCTATGTCACCCGTTGTCCCTTTCTACCTCTTTTCGTCTGCGGGGGTTAAACATTTCCGGATTGGACCGAGACTTGTCATGCGGCCTTGGTTTACTACCGGTAGACCGCCTGTCAAGTTTCGTGCCATTTGGACTTCGTTTGATACTCCAACGGTTAACCAAGGGACCGAAAAGGCCTCGTGTGTGTTGCAGCCCAACACCCTTCTAAGTAGCCCAAAACCCACCTAAAACCCGTCCATCTTCTCGGTCGTTCGATCACGATCGCGTGGCCGAAAACCGCACCTCATTTGGACTCTCCTAGCTCCCTCTACCTATAAATATGTAATCCCTTCCGAATTTCGCGGTCTAACCCTAGATCCACTCCTCCACCGCGCATCCGGACGCGTCCTCACCGCGCCGGACATGTCCACCCCGCCGAACATGTCGCTTCGGCCAATGGGAGGCCGCCACGTCATCGCCACCGCCACCTGCAACCAGTCCTGCACCGCCACATCATCGGGGGCGCCCACATCGCCGCGCGGGCCCATCAGGCCCATCTCCAGCCCGCTCCAGACCGCGCCCGGCCGCCGGATCCACCCGCGCCTCGCCTGCAACCACCGTCCCTGAGCGCCCCGTCCGCCGCCGTGCCGTACGTCGCCGGAGGCCGCACACCTCGCCGGCCGGAGTTCGCCGCCGTGACGCCTCGGTATCCGTGCCCCCGAGCAAATATCGTCGCTCGGCCAGCCCGCAGTGCTGCTCCCTGCTGCCTCCCCATCGCCCCGATCTCCCTTCTTCCTTGCCGCTGCCCGGGCTGCCGAATTCCGCCGCCCATCCGTTCTTCCCCGCGCCGTCAGAGCCCGAGCCAAGCCCTGCCATCACTGGATCCGGGAAGTGGCTGGCCGGATCTGCCCGTTCCCATCGCCGGCCGGCCGAACATGCTGCAGTGCTCGCCGCCTTGGCTCCGTTGCCGGCGCCGCCATGGCCTCGCTCGGATCCTGCCGAGGAGGACAACGAGGGTCCGCTCGTGGGCCGCCTCCCCCCTCGCGCTCCTGGACCGCGTGGGCCGGCCCAGCTTCCCCGGCCCAGCGCAGCGCCAAGGCCGGCCCGATGTGCCTCCTTCCCCTGTCCTGGCCCAAGGACCATGTTGAGCCGCCTGTTATCCTTCGCCCATGGTGCCCCGTAGCTATCCAGCGCTCACTCTTTTTCCTGAGTTTTTCATCAAGTCCCAGTATTATTTTGCATTTTCATCATGTCATAACTCATCATCCGTGGCTCTGATTCGTGCGTGTAGCATATCAAAATGTTCGTCTCAACGAGTACATCATTTCATCTCACTGCATCATTTTCATTTGAGCTCATCTTGATGCCCAAAATGTTGTTGGAAGAGGGCTATGTGATGAATTTGTCAGAACTGTTTCAGCAAATAGCATTTTGTCATTTTTTCCATGATTAATGTGTGCATGCTATGATCTTGAGCTCTACATGTGTTTTATTATATGCCATGCCATCTTTACAGAGGTGCTTTCCATGTATTTTTGTGATATTTGTGGTGACTAGCACAAGCTTGCAAAGTAGCGTAATCGGTAATGCTGATTTTAGGGACTTAGAATTTCACTAAGTCCTTGCCCTGTCATTATTTTTATGCCATATGTTCATGTTGTTTCGTAGTGATCCGTGCCTCTTTTGAGGATGATCAGTAAGGATGTTTTGTTAACATTGTGGTGCTCTATCCATCCATGTCTTTTTTTGCATTTATGGAGCACCCTAGCTTGAGTCAATCGAGCTCTACTTTTGCTATATCATGAATCCTGGCAGATTGTTGACATGTTTAGCGATTTTGCCGAGGATGTTGCTATTGATCCGTGCATGCTATGTTGTTGTTCTTGCCATGTCTAGCTTCTATGCTATGTATTATTGATGGGTGTATGCTTAGTTTGTCATGCCATGCTCTGTAGTGAGTGCATCAAGCTCGTAAACATGCCTACTCGTTAATTGATTTGCATGCTCCAGTTTTCACTAAGTCTGAGATCTGTTTATGTTTTTGCCATGTTCACATGCTTGCAATTGTATTTTCTGATCCCTTTTGGCTCAAGGTCACTAAGGGACTTTTGTTAAGTGCTTTTAGTAGCTTCATGCCATGTCTTGCTTTGCCATGTTATGTTCCTGTAGCATGTAGTTTTCATGCTCTGAAATGTGCTTCCTGATGATACATTCCAGACTTGTGTTAATTTCACAAAGTCTGAAACCTGTTATCATTTGCACTTTTGCCATGCTTGTTTGAACCTGTTAGTGAGTGAATTAGCTGTAGCTCAGTCTTCATCTTTTGTCAAGCATCATGAGTGGATCCCTACCATGTATTTTGTTATTATGTTTGAGTGTTGTAGCATATTTATCTTGATGCATTTAGATCGCTACTTGCTGATTATCGCAGACCGGTGCCATATTTGTTTTGCTTGCCATTTCGAAACCGTGCATCCGATTCCTGCGATCTTTATATCGATTTCAACCGAAATCACCTCACCTTTCCAGTGGCACTCTTGGATTTCCATGTTGAGGCCATATTCAATCATTCCTTTCCAAATCATGCATATGCACCGCATCCCGCATCCCGCATATCATACCATGTTCATGTGTTGGTTGTTTACTATGTTGTGTGCTTCTTTCCGGTGTTGCTTCTTCGGGTTGGTTCCGATAACGTCGCGTTTGTGAGGACCCGTTCGACTACGTCCGTTGTCTTCTTTATGGACTCGTTCTTCTTCCTTGCTGGATTTCAGGCAAGATGACCATACCCTCGGAATCACTTCTATCTTTGCTTGCTAGTTGCTCGCTCTTTTGCTATGCCTATGCTGCGATACCTACCACTTTCTTATCATACTTCCCATATTGTTAAGCCAAGCCTCTAATCCACCTTGTCCTAGCCAACCATTGTTTGGCTATGTTACCACTTTGCTCAGCCCCTCTTATAGCGTTGTTAGTTGTAGGTGAAGATTGAAGTCTGTTCCTTGTTGGAACATGGCTATGTTGTTCCTTGTTGGAACATGTTTATATGTTGGGATATCACAATATCTCTTATTTAATTAATGCATCTATATACTTGGTAAAGGGTGGAAGGCTCGGCCTTATGCCTGGTGTTTTGTTCCACTCTTGCCGCCCTAGTTTCCGTCATATCAGTGTTATGTTCCTGGATTTTCCGTTCCTTACGCGGTTGGGTTATAATGGGAACCCCTTGACAGTTCATCTTGAATAAAACTCCTCCAGCAATGCCCAACAGTGGTTTTACCATTCACCACCTAGCCTTTTCTTTCCCTTGGGTTCTGCAGACTCAAGGGTCATCTTTATTTAAACCCCCCGGGCCAGTGCTCCTCTGAGTGTTGGTCCAAACTAGAGCCCTGTGCAGTGCCCCCTCAGGGAAACTCGAGGTTTGGTTTTAGTTGTATGGAGAGCTCATCTGAGTGTGCCCTGTGAATGAGATATGTGCAGCTCCTATCGGGATTTTTCGGCACATTCGGGCGGTGTTGCTGGACTTGTTTTACCATTGTCGAGGATGTCTTGTAACATGGATGCCGAGTCTGATCGGAATGTCTTGGGAGAAGGAATATCCTTCGTTGACCGTGAGAGCTTGTGATGGGCTAAGTTGGGACACCCCTGTAGGGATTTGAACTTTCGAAAGCCGTGCCCGCAGTTATGGGCAGATGGGAATTTGTTAATGTTCGGTTGTAAAAAAACCTAAAGTTTATCTTTAAAATACATCAACCGCATGTGTAACCGTGATGGTCTCTTCTCGGCGGAGTTCGGGAAGTGAACACGGTGTTGGAGTTATGTTTGACGTAGGTTGTTCTAGGATCACTTCTTGATCATAGTTGTTCGACCGTGCTTTTGCCTTCTCTTCTCGCTCTCTTTTGCGTATATGTTAGCCACCATATATGCTAGTCGCTTGCTGCAGCTCCACCTCATACCTTTACCTTACCCATAAGCTTAATAGTCTTGATCGCGAGGGTGTGAGATTGCTGAGTCCCTGTGACTCACAGATACTTCCAAAACCAGCTTGCAGGTGCCGTTGAACCGTGCAGATGAAGCAACCAAACTCAAGGAGGAGCTCTATGAAGATCGTGTTCATTATGTTGTTTCGTTCTAGTTGATCAATAGTGGAGCCCAGTCGGGACGATCGGGGATCTGTGTAGCATTTGGGGTAGTCTTCTTTTATTTTGGGTTCCGTAGTCGGACCTTGATTGTATCTGATTGATGCAATTCTTTATTCATGTAATTGCGTGAAGTGGTGATTGTAAGCCATCTATGTATCTCTTTCCCTTATGTATTACATGGGTTGTGTGAAGATTACCTCACTTGCGACATTGCTTTCAATGCGGTTATGCCTCTAAGTTGTGCTTCGACACGTGGGAAATATAGCCGCATCGAGGGTGTTACAGAGGCCCGGGGCCTCTATAAATAGAGCTAGCCACCACAGAGTAGAGGAGAGAAGGAAGGGACCGGAAAAAGAGAGATAGAGAGAGCGAGAGGCGACTGAACTCACCCTAGCAGTTCATCGCACCAGCTTAAGAACACCTCTCGCGAGGCGGTTCTTCCCTTGTACTGTTCATCAGCAGCCCCTGAGGCAATCCACCACACCACACACTAGAGTATGGTATTACACTACAATGGTGGCCCGAACCAGTATAAACCTCGTGTCCCTTGTGTTGTTCGTTGTTTCCAGGTTAGATCATGCGAGGAGATTGGGCGTAGATCGGTAGGGGAGAGATCTCCGCACGCACCCCAGTGTTCGAATCTCAAGGGTCTGCCGTAGCCCGAAATCCGACAGAAGTCTTCATCACACAGGAAGAGTTCATCTGGCAAGGCTCGTGCTTTCGTTGGCAAGGAGATGGATTCAGAGGAGGAGTCTGCTTCTGAGGAGGCGGAGGAGGAGTCTGAGGAGGAGTCCGACTCTAGCGTTTCAAGTCTGGCTCTAGCTACAGCCTACGTTGCCAAGTCCATCTTCAACACTAAAGACAATGGTTCCGTCACCAACGCTGATGCTAACAACAAGGATGACTCTGCTCCCACCTACTGCTTCATGGCACGCGGTGCCAAGGTAAAATCACGCGATGCTTACTTTCAAACATCCAGTGAAGATGACTCTAATTGTGAATCCAAACCTAGCTACAAAACGCTTGCTAAAATTGCAACTGAACAACAGAAAGCTATGGAACATATTCAAAAACTGTTAGACAAAAGCGATGACCTATTGGACGCGCAAATGACCCAATCTCAGTCCTTAATTGAAGACATTAAAAATCTTCATGTTAAGTACGAGGAACTTGAAAGTCGTCATGAAACGCTCTCAACTACTCATGAAAAGCTTTCCTATGATTATCTTCAAAGGAAGCAAGAACTTGAGAAATTGAGAACGATTCATGAAGATCTTCAAAAGGAGAACGAGTCACTCCGCGCTCAACAAATCAGTCCCGCTCAGGAAGGATTTGAACCACCATGTCTAAAATGCATTGAGCGTGATAACGCTACATCTGTTGCTGAATGTTCCACTACTGCTACTGTTGCAATATCTTCAACTGCTGATGTGGTAACTAACCCCTCTGCTAAGGATACCACTACTATTGCTGATGAAAACTCTAGGTTAAAGACATTGCTTGAAACAGGGATGTACAAAATCCTCAAAGGGCATCAGACATTATGTGATGTCCTCAAAAAGCAGATTCTGAACCGAAACCCTAGGAAAGAGGGTGTTGGGTTCGAGAGGAAAATGAATGTTGATGGTTCTTACTGGAAGCCTGAGAAGTACCCCAAAACCACATGGGTTGCTGCAAAGGAACCTTTAGTGAATCCGTCCACCTTATCTGGCTTCACTTGTGCTAACCCTATTATCATTGATGAATCCTTTGATGCAAACTATAAACTGTTTAAGAATCAAAATGGTGAAGTGTTTGCCAGGTATATTGGTACTAACTACGGGAATGGGGCACCTATGAAGAAGATCTGGGTACCCAAAAGTTGTCTTGAGAATCTTCCTATGAATGTCATCATGACACCACCTGGGAAGAAGACAAACCCTAGACCAAAGGCTTCATATGGTCCAAAGGCTTCATACAGACAGATGACTCACCTGAGTCACCCTAACGCCAATGTTTTGCAGGGAAATCATACTCAGACCCATGAATATGAGCATGTTTCCTCAAACCGCTATGTTCATAGAACATAGAACTTTTCTGCATATTCTCAGATGCTGCACTTAGACTCATTGCTTCGAAGCCACCCCTGAAAATGTGGGTGGTTAAGAAAACTTAACTCTCTTTTGCAGGGGAAAGGTCTCCAGCCGGAAATCAAATGCGTCCAATGCTATTGTTGGGGACCTAAAACATCTAGTAGGGCGCAAGATAAAATGCCCAAATAGACTTATTATGTATCTTGTTCCTGAATCGCTTGCCATTCATCCTGTCATTCCTAACTTGGATCTAAGCTTTCATAATCATCTTGCTCGTCAAATGTTTATGCTTCACAATTCTCTTCGTGAAGCCTATCCCCCTAACTGCACTATAGGGTATGACACCAAAGTCTTCAGAATGGATGATGGACAGTGGATGCACTAACCACATGACTGGTGATCGAAGTCTTCTGATGGATTCAACACTACGTCCATCAGATAAGAGTCACATGACATTTGCTGATACTAATAAAAGCAAGGTGTTGGGTCTAGGTAGAGTTGCAATCTCAAAGGATCAGCACATGGATAAAGTCATGCTTGTTGAATCCCTTGGTTTCAACTTAATGTCCGTCTCAATGCTTTGTGACTTAAACATGATTGTGATAATTGGAAAATATCGTTGCCTTGTACTAATGGAATCTGACAAGTCTCTAGTCTTTGAAGGATATCGGAAAGATGATCTGTATATGGTAGATTTCTCAGCAGGACCACAGATGGTCATATGTCTTCTAGCAAAAGCTTCAGAGTGCTGGCTCTGGCATCGGAGGCTAGGGTATGCTGGCATGCGGAACTTGCACACTATTGCAAAGAAGAAGCACGTCATAGGCATCGAGGGCGTCAAGTTCAAGAAAGATCATCTATGTGGTGCCTGCGAAGCTGGGAAGATAGCAAGGGCCAAGCATCCCTCGAAGACAATCATGATGACATCTCAACCCTTTGAGCTGCTACACATGGACTTATTTGGCCCTACTCATTACTCTACTCTTACTACCACTGTTTGCCTCTATGGTTTCATCATTGTTGATGATTATTCAAGATATACCTGGGTGCATATAATCCTCCACAAGAATTAAGTGTAGGATGTCTTCAAACGCTTCGCCAATCGTGCGATGACGAACTATTGCGTCAAGATCAAGCATATCAGAAGTGACAACGGCACAGAGTTCAAGAACACCGGCCTCGACCTTTACCTGGATACATTGGGCATCGCTCATGAGTTCTCTGCTCCATACACACCTCAGCAGAACGACATCGTGGAGCGCAAGAATAGAACTCTCATCGAGATGGCTCGAACGATGCTTGATGAGTACAAGACTCCAAGAAAGTTCTGGCCAGAAGCCATTGATACTGCATGCCACGTCATCAACCATGTTTATATTCACAATCTTTTGAAGAAGACATCCTATGAACTCCTAATTGGTAAGAAGCCAAACATCAGTTACTTCAGAGTATTTGGTGCTAGGTGCTGGATCAAGGATCCACATCACACTTCAAAATTTGCACCGAAAGCACATGAAGGTTTTATGCTTGGTTATGGAAAGGATTTGCACTCCTATAGAGTCTTCAACCTCTTTCACTATAAAGTGCTTGAAACTGTGGATGTGCGGTTCGATGAGACTAATGGCTCGCAAAGAGAGAACCTGCCAGATCTGCTAGATGAAGTACCTCCTAGTGAATCAATCAAGCTCATGGGAACTGGAGAGATCATACCTTCTGAGGCTCAGGCTGAAGACAAACTTATCATTTTTGCACCTAATCAATCTAAAGACAATGCTCAGCCTGAAGACAATCCTCCAAATGATGACAATGATCAGCAAGAGCAAAATCATCGTCCAGTTCATCCTCGTGTTGCAAATGAAGTGCAAGTTGAGATGATAATTGATAGCATCAATGCACCTGGTCCACTCACTCGTTCAAGAGCAACACAACTGGCAAATTTCTGTGGGCACTTTGCATTTGTCTCAATCTATGAACCCAATAAAGTTGCTGAAGCCTTCATGGAACCTGAATGGATTCAAGCTATGCAAGAAGAGCTTCAACAGTTTGAGCTGAACAATGTGTGGCAACTGGTCAAGCGTCCTGATCCTCGCAAGCACAACATCATAGGCACCAAATGGATATATTGCAACAAGCAAGATGAGCATGGTCAGGTTGTCAGAAACAAGGCTTGTATCGTTACTCAACGATACACCCAAGTGGAAGGGATTGACTTCGATGAAACGTTTCCGCCGGTGGCTAGGCTTGAAGCCATTCGCATACTGCTAGCCTATGCCAACCATCACAGCATCCTTCTGTATCAAATGGATGTGAAGAGTGCTTTTCTCAATGGCAAGATTGAAGAAGACCCAAAACATCCTGATATGGTATACAAGCTCAACAAGGCACTGTATGGCCTCAAACAAGCCCCTCGTGCTTGGTATGACACACTCAAAGACTTCCTGAAGAGCAAAGGTTTCAAACCTGGTTCCCTAGATCCCACACTCTTCACGAAGACATATGATGGTGAACTGTTTGTTTGCCAAATCTATGTGGATGACATTATCTTCGGCTGCACTGACAAAAGATACAGTGATGAGTTTGCTCACATGATGCAAGAGCAATATCAGATGTCCATGATGGGTGAGCTGAAGTTCTTCCTTGGTCTTCAAATTCGTCAACAATGAAATGGCATCTTCATATCTCAAGAGAAATACCTCAAAGATTGCCTGAAGAAGTTTGGAATGCAAGACTGCAAAGGATACACGACGCCGATGCCAACCAAAAGTCATCTGAGTCCCGACAATGGTAAAGATTTTGATCGAAAGGTATACCGCTCCATGACTGGTTCTTTACTTTATTTATGTGCATCTAGGCCAGATATAATGCTTAGTGTTTGCATGTGTGCCCAATTCCAAGCGGCACCAAAGGAATCACATCACTTAGATGTGAAGCGAATTCTTCGATATTTGGCTTACACCCCAACACTAGGATTATGGTATCCAAAGGGCTCAGAGTTTGATCCAGTTGGATTCTCAGATGCTGATTATGCTGGTGACAAAGTTGATTGCAAGTCCACATCAGGCACATGTCACTTTCTAGGACGATCACTTGTCTGTTGGTCTTCAAAGAAGCAGAACTGTGTATTTCTCTCAACTGCTGAATCTGAATACATTGCTATTGGATCTTGTTGCGCTCAGCTTCTCTGGATGAAGCAAACTCTCAAGGACTATGGTGTCCATCTGAAGCATGTGCCACTCTACTGCGACAATGAAAGTGCCATGAAGATCACCACCAACCCAGTTTAGCACTCGAAGACAAAGCACATTGAAATTCGTCATCACTTTCTCAGAAATCATGTCATGAAAGAAGATATTGATATCATTCACGTCAACACAGAAGAGTAGCTGGCAGATATCTTCACAAAGCCCTTGGATGAGAAAAGGTTTTGCAAGTTGCAGTGTGAGCTAAATATCTTGGAATCCTCGAATATCATGTGATTAGGCACACATCCTAACACTTATGCCTATTGATGACTTAGATTTACAACACACGAAGTAATGTATATCTTCAATCAATGAAGACTTACACTCTTAGTGTGAACACATTAATGCGGAATTTGACTTCGGAGCGCCACAATAATTGTGCGCCGTGTCTGGGTCTAATACTTCCTATAAGGTGGGTAATGCCACCACCAAACATTTGTTTGAAGAGTTTCTCTTGGCGTTACTTTTGCAAAGTCTTCACATTTGATTTATCTTCAACCTTGATTTGACTTCATGTTTGTCTTCACTATGTCGATTTAGTCTTACTCAGATATATTTATATTTATATACTTGTGTTCTGTCCTCTACATCATTCACTTATAGCTATGTCTTCTTGTTTGAATCTTTTGGTCTAAGTGAATGTGATCAAACCCTAACCTCTCTATGCTTCTACCTCAAACTCTATCTATCCAAATTATATGCATTCTGTTGAAACTGTCGAATGTCTTCTCTGCGTCCATGTCAGCAGAAGATACAGAGACAAACATTAAATCTGTTTTAAATGCTCAATCCTTATTGCCTGAAACCCGTAGAAGCTGGAACGACCACCCCGACAGTCCAGGTGGGCGTGGGAACATGGAACAACTTCCAATGTGTTGCATGTTCGCCACGTGTCCTTCAAATGCAAACCGCCAGGGGCACCTGTGTAATTGCGATGTGCTGTCCCTTTCCTTATAAATACCCATCCGATCACGGTCAAAATCTTTCTCCCACCTTGCACAAACCCTAGCGCCACCGCTAGCTCGCGACGACCCGGCGACGAAGCGCTTAGCTGTCGCGACCTCGTCGACGCCATCCTCACGCTGGACGCGTACATCGTCATCTCCACCGCCTCCATAGGTGTCCTCCGTCGCCAAGTTAGGTCACGGAAGATCGAAATGCTCGGCATCCTTTCTACTCCGTCTAGCAGTTCATCGTGTGGTAATTAAAACCCTCTTTTTACTGTCTTTTTTATTTGTTAGATTCACCTTTTCTTACCAAAAGTAGTTTTTACTTCCACAAATTTGAATCTATCATGTTCTGCATCTCATATCTTGCTAAATATATTCACTTATGCTTTACAACAAGTTAGATTTCTCACTTGTACCTATTCTTGGATTCGTACAAATCTGGAACCAACTCTCACCAAACAAGTGAATGTCTTCATGCTATGAGGTCAATGTCTTCAAACTGATTTATCTTCAAAATCTTCTGAGAATGCATATGACCTCTTCCCCATCCCTCGCATCTCTAATGCTATCACAGGTACATGTCCATGGAAGAATCCCTTGGTTCTCATAGTCTGCATTCATTTGCAGAATTCTTATAGCGTCACATTAATTCTCCCGAAGCCAGTTCTTGTCTGACCAGCTGACGAAATCATTTGATAGCTTTGAACCCATTCAGTTTGAACTATATGGCAATAGAAAAGTCAGCAAGGATGGGAGGCAGACAACGTTGTGGGGGAACATCAAGAGATTTGCCACCTGATCTCTATGAGTTGTACAAGACAGATCCAGAAGAGGATTACAATCAACGCAAAACATGAATCCAATGGATTCGCAGATACTGGGTTGAACAATGGTTCAAGTACAGATTCGTCACCCAGGAATATGCTGAAAAGAATGCCATCAAGTGACCCTGGGGAGATATTCTCTACAGAAATCTTCCTCCCAGGAACAGAACTGAAGCAATTGCTCAAGGCTTCTATCCTTGCATGGTCTGTGGACCACAGCCTGCTGACGCCGACCCATCATCACTGCTATGGTGTCGCAAAGACATTCTGTTTAAACGCAACTACAAGTTTGCTAAGGACTCAGCCGTGAAAAACAAGAAAGCATTTGGACACGACTTCAACCCCGGTCCATCTGCTCCTCGGGCTGATGGCACTCGTCGGGCCCTTCTACAACCTCGACGGTCTTCTCACTCACATTGTCGTTCAGGGGGGCAGCCTTGGATCACTCTGGAGATGAAGTTGATTCTGATGAAGCTCCTGCTCCACCGAAGCCTCAAAAGCTGAAGAAAACAAAGGCTTCGAAAGCTGCTGCTGCACCAATTGCTTCGCGTGCAAAGCCACTGGCCAGTGCTCCTCCTGCACCAAGTGTGCATTCTGAAGATCTCCCTCGCATATCCAAGAAGAAAGAGAAGCCTCAAAGGAAAATTGTCAAGAGTTCTGGTCAAGCACTAACCCCAGCTGCTGTTCTGAGGAATGAGAACGAAGCCATTGATCTGTCAAGTGATGACGATCTTGGCAACGATGCTCTCGAGATTCTAGTAAAGTGCAAGCAAGAGGCGGAAATCTTGAACGATCTTCCCCTCTTCGATGTGGAAATACTAAACAAGTTCATTGATGATTGGTTTGATAGCCCCAACCTCAGTTTTGATGATCTTCAACTCCCAATTGGCCTCAGTGTCTCCTTCCATGGAGCCATTGCTCCTGAGCTGGCTCTAGCTCAGCCAATTGTTGAACGGAAGCACAAGATTGACTATGAAAAGGCCCAGTTCAAGAAGCATATGGACAAGCTCAGTGTGACAGATGTCCAAAACTTCAAGCAAATGATGCATGAGCTCAAGGAGGCGTTTCACAAGAAACCTGAAGAAGCTAATGGTTCAAGAGAGCGCATGAAACATCTCGCTGCCAAATGTGTTCAAGCTTACAATGAAGCTGAGAAGCGCAAGGCACTTGGGCGTCCTGGCATCGACCCCAAGATGGCTGCCAAGAAGAAGAAGCCTACTGTGGCCCCAGCTGAGCATCAAGGCGGGAAGAACCTCGCATTGTCTTCCCCGCCAGCATGACAGGCGTAAAGCCTAAGGTCCCCACAGTTGCTTCAAAACTCAAGAAGACAAAGTCTGCCAAAGCCGAAGCCAGAAAGTGCAAGAACAAGAACACCACTAATGATGCGCCACCTACCAAGAAAAGAAAGACTAAGAAAGTTCGGGCTGCTCCCATAGAGCCCCTTGTCGTCGAGCCAATTTCAGTTGCTCGTCCTACGTCTGCTCATCAAGAGCGCTGATTGATAGTTCACGAGTCTGCTACCAAAGAGGCTCCTGAAGCTCAAGAAAATCCAGCTGCTGACCACACCGAAGCTGAAGACATTGGTCCCCGAGACAATGTTGCTGATGATGAAGTCCTTCCTCAGATCGAGCACCAACTGGTATCATCGCCTGTTCTCACGAACAACGAACTCATCAGCATTGGTCGTCCTCTAACGCCAATTGCACAGGATTCCTCACGGGCTGATCACCCTCAAGATTCCAACCGTGAAGAAGAATCTCCAAGTACTCCCCCAACTCAAGTCACCTCTCCGGTGCTTGATGATGACGACTTTGTGAGCCATCCAACTCCCTCTCCACAAGCGTCGTCCGCATTTCGCAGGCTTCATAAAGGTCCAAGGCCACAAGTCGCTCAGGCGAGCGTTCCAGTAGAAGAAGAGCAACACCAAGTGTTTCCTGACGCCTCTCCATCTGTGAACATCTCTGTGTCAGAAGCCAATGCGGATGAAGACATCCCGGTGCATCAGCCCATGAACAAGAAGAAACAAGACGAGAAGAAGAACGTGCTGCTACACCCCCGTCCAACCCAGAAGTTGTTCTCGAGGAGAACGTGTCCGACCCTCCAGCTACTCGAGTGGAGGTTGATAACATTGAGGCGGCCACCACCGCCAACACTGAAGCCAATGACGTTGTCATGGCTGAAGAAAATATGGCTCCTGAACCTAATGTGGTGCCTGAAGCCAATGTGGTGCCAGAAGTAAATGCACCTGAAGTCAATGCTGCACCTGATGCGAATCTGCAGCCTGAAGTCAATGCCACTGCCACTGTCACTGCTTCTGTACCGCCTCCTAGGCCACACACCATCGAGCAAGCATATGATCATGGTCAGTTGGTCACTGTCAAATGGCCCATTCTGGTTCCTCCACCTGCTGCTGGTCCTCAATTTGACTATCATGTCGAGCACAGGCCTCGGGTCCAGAAGTCTAAGCCAAGGTTGCCAAGATTTCCAGGTACTGCAACTTCCCCAGGATCTTTCAATGTGAAGGCTTCATTGCACACAATACCTTCTTCGATAGCGCCAAGAACCCCTACTCCAAGCCAAGAATATCATCTGATCGGTTCTGGAGCTATCATCAGCGCAGCTACTATTCATGTGTTCTTTATGATCAAGGGCGCATGTTTCCCCATATGCGTCTAGACTGCGAAGCCATTGCTGGACTGCCCTGCCTAGAAGAAGCCCTTGATTGTTTTAGAGATGTTGGTCTGCTAAAGTTTGTAACTGATAAAGAGCATTGGAATGAAGAGCTTCTGCTACAATTCTATGCAACCCTCCACATTCGCGGCTACAACAAGGATCCGAAGACTTGGATCCTTGAGTGGATGATAGGAAATGTCCATCATGAAGCCAAAGCACTTGACATCATTGAGCTAACTGGCCTGCCCACTCTAGGTGAACTATATGAACCTGGTTGTCAGCTTCACTGAAATGCTTTGGAGAACATCTTCTAGAAGCCTGAACCCAATATCAGCCAAATGCTAATCATGATGAAGCCTCTGCCTCGCGACGCTGAATATCCAAAGGAATTCTTTGTTGAAGACCTAGAGTATCTGCCCCGCACCATCTATCATACCATCCGGCGAACTCTATGGCCTATCAAAGGGCATTCTCCTGCAGCGAAGCTTGAAGGAGCAATGAAGACATTGGTTTTCTACATTCTCAATGCCATCAGCTTCAATGCTCAAGACTTCTTCATCAGGCAATTGGCTGCATCTGGTTTTGATATCTTTGGTCTGAAGTTCTACGCTCCATGGGTTATGCGCCTTATCAGGCTTCATTCAACTGTCAAATACCAGCCTTCTGCACGCAACCATTTGATATTCTTGCCAGAGGTTGATATGTCTGTCGAAGCCATTGTAACGCCCAGATATAACTTTCCCAATTTGTACTCCAACTCTTGCCGTTTCCGGCGTTAAGTTATATTTATTTCTCGGGTTCGGGTTTTTGTCTCTGGTATTGTTTTCATTTTCATGCATCTCATATCATGTCATCATGTGCATTGCATTTACATACGTGTTCATCTCATGCATTCGAGCACTTTCCCCGTTGTCCGTTTTGCATTCCGGTGCTTCGTTCTCCTCCGGTGGTCATTTCTAGCTTTCTTTTGTGTGTGGGGATTAAACATTTCCGGATTGGACCGAGACTTGTCATGCGGCCTTGGTTTACTACCGGTAGACCGCCTGTCAAGTTTCGTACCATTTGGACTTCGTTTGATACTCCAACGGTTAACCGAGGGACCGAAAAGGCCTCGTGTGTGTTGCAGCCCAACACCCCTCCAATTTGGCCCATAACCCACCAAACTCAGCTCCATCATCTAGAGCGTTCGATTATGATCGCGTGGCCGAAAACCGCACCTCATTTGGACTCTCCTTGCTCCACTTATGCCTATAAATAAAACCCCTCCATTTTCGGATCTCTCCTCCCACGAAAACCTAGATCCATTCCCATCCGCCGCCGCCGGACAAAGTCCGCCGGGCCGGACATTGTCCGCCCGATCTGCCCGGGCCAATCCCGCGCTGCCACGTGGGCAGTCGCGCCCACTTCGCCGCCGCCTTCCACCGCGGCCCGCCGAGCCCGCGAGGGGCCCTCACGGCCCACTTCGCCCCGCCGCCCGGATCCTCCCCGCGCCGCCTTCATCCCCGCCTCCGGCGCCCGGCGCCGCCCATATCCCTCATCGCCGGCGGACGCCACCGGCACCGCCTGAGCCGAAGCTCGCCGGCCACCACCTCGCCGGACCCCGACACCTCACTCCGCCACCCCGCCGCCGCCCGGTCCCCTCTCCGCCTCGCCGGAGCACCACCTCTCCGGAGAACCTCGGAAGTCCACGCCGGTGAACAGTGCGATGAACAGTGCCGCCGGCCAGATCTAGATCCAAAACATCTCCTCGGTTGACTTTTCCCCTCCTAACCCTAATTTTTGTGCATACATTGACCTGCCATATCTCCGCATCCGTAGCTCCGATTTGGACATATAGTATATCAAAATGTTCGTCTCGACGAGTACATCATTTTGTTCCATTGCATCATTTTCATTTGAGTTCATCGTGATGCCCAAAATGCTGCTAGAAGGAGGCTTCGTGAGATAATTGTCAGATCTGCTAGTTCATCTTAGACTTCTGTCATTTTTGCCATGATTGTTGTGTACATGCTATGCCTGTGAGTCCTTCATATGATTTGTTAAGCATTTTGTCTTCTTTCCAGAGGTGCAACCCATGCATTTTTAGGATGTGTGTGGTGACTTGTGCAAGCTTGCAAAGTGAGGCACTTGGTAAGTCTGGGATTATTTAGTTCATGATACCATATATTCAGCTTGTTTCCTAGTGATCCGTGCCTCTTTTGAGGATGATCAGTAAGGGACTTTTTTTATTCATGTTATGCTCTATCCATACAAGTCTTTGTTTGCATATATGGAGTACCCTAGCTTGAGTCAATCGAGCTCTACTTTTGCTTCGTGGTAAATCTGGGCAGATCATCAACTTGTTTGCAATTTTGCTGATGCTATTGTTATTGATCCGTCCATGCTATGCCATTGTTCTTGCCATGTATAGCTAGAATTTTGTGCCTTCTTAATGGATATATTCTTGCCTTGCCATGACTTGCACCGTAGTGAGTGCATCTAGCTCGTTTACATGCCTTCGTAAGTTAAATTTCAGCATGTCTCAGTTTTCACTAAGTCTGAAAACTGATTGTGTGTGAGCTATGTTCGTGTGCTTGTATATATATTTTGTGATCCCTCTTGGCCCCAGGTCACTTGGGGACTTTTGTTAAGCTTGTTGAGTAAATCCATGCCATGTTCTTATTTATGATAATCAGGTCATGTATCATGTTGTTTTGCTGCTCCGAAGAGGGCTTCATGATCTGAGATTTCAGACAAGTGTTAATTTCACTAAGTCTGAAATCTGTTTTGCGTTTGCGTTTTTGCCATGCTTGTTTGAACCTCATAATGGATGAATTGGCCGTGGCTCAGTGCTAGTGTTTTGTTAAGAATCTTGTGTACATCCCTGCCATGTCTTTTGTTGTCATGTTTGGTGGCTGTAGCATGTTCATTTCGTTGCATTTAGATGCCTACTTGCTGTAAATCGCAGACCGGTGTCATAATTGAAACGCTTGCCATTTCCAAACCGTAACTCCGATTCCAATGATCTTTATATAGTTTTCAAGCGATTTCATCCCCTATATCCAGTGGGACACTTGGTTTTCCAAGTTGAGGCCAGGTTCATGCATTTCCTGTCATCTCTTGCGTTTTGCATCCCGCATCGCATCCCGCATTGCTTACCATCATTGCATCTTACTGCTTGAGTTTGCACATGGTTGATTGTATCATTGTTGTTTGTTTGTCTTGTTTGGGTAGAGCCGGGAGACGAGTTCGCTAACAAGGAGCCCGTTGAGTTTGCTTTTGAGGATCCAGTCAACTCTGACAACTGTGCAGGCAAGATGATCATACCCTCGAAATCACTACTATCTTTGCTATGCTAGTTTGCTCACTCTTTTGCTATGCCAATGCTACGATGCCTACCACTTGCTTGTCAGCCTCCCAAATTGCCATGTCAAACCTCTAACCCACCATTTTCCTAGCAAACCGTTGATTGGCTATGTTACCACTTTGCTCAGCCCCTCTTATAGCGTTGTTAGTTGCAGGTGAAGATTGGAGACCATTCCTTGTTGGAACATTTATTTACTTGTTGGGATATCATTATATTGCCATGTTATCTTAATGCATCTATATACTTGGTAAAGGGTGGAAGGCTCGGCCTCTCGCCTAGTGTTTTGTTCCACTCTTGCCGCCCTAGTTTCCGTCATATCGGTGTTATGTTCCTGGATTTTGCGTCCCTTACGCGGTTGGGCTATAATGGGAACCCCTTGATAGTTCGCCTTGATTAAAGCTTTTCCAGCAATGCCCAACATTGGTTTTACCATTTGCCACCTAGCCTTTTTTCCCTTGGGTTTCCGGAGCCCGACGGTCATCTTATTTTAACCCCCCCGGGCCAGTGCTCCTCTGAGTGTCGGTCCGAACTAGAGCCCTGTGCAGCGCCACCTCGGGGAAACTCGAGGTTTGGTTTTAGTTGTACGGATTGCTCATCTGAGTGTGCCCTGAGAACGAGATATGTGCAGCTCCTATCGCGATTTGTCGGCACATTTGGGCGGTGTTGCTGGTCTTGTTTTAACCTGTCGAAATGTCTTATTGTACCGGGACACCGAGTATGATCGGTGTGTCTTGGGTGGAGGTCTATTCCTTCATTGACCGTGAGAGCTTGTTATGGGCTAAGTTGGGACCCCCCTGCAGGGATTGAACTTTCGAAAGACGTGCCCGCGGTTATGGGCAGATGGGAATTTGTTAATGTCCGGTTGTAGATAACTTGAACCTTAATTAATTAAAATGAATCAATCGAGTGTGTTACCGTGATGGCCTCTTCTCGGCGGAGTCCGGGAAGCGGACACGGTGTTGGAGTTATGTTTGCGCAGGTTGCTCCCTAGTTTCTTGCTCGTGCCTTGCTCTCTCTTCTCGCTCTTTTTTGCGAATAAGTTAGCCACCATACATTCTAGTCGCTTGCTGCAGCTCCACTCATACATTTACCCCATCCTACCTATTAAGCTTAAATAGTCTTGATCGCGAGGGTGCGAGATTGCTGAGTCCCTGTGGCTCACTATTTACTATTACACCAGATGCAGGGACAGATGATACAGCTCCAGATGGCGCGCTTGAGCTCAAGTGGGAGTACGACGAGGATTCTCAGCATTACTATGTGTCTTTTCCCGATGATCAATAGTGGTGCCCAGTTGAGGTGATCGGGACATATGTCTCTTGTTGGGTTGTCTTTTATTTTGGCGTCGTAGTCGGGCCATGAGTGTTTGGATGATATATGTTATTTATGTACTTTGATGTGACGTGGCGAGTGTAAGCCAACTATGTATCTCCCCTTTTATTCTATATATATTACATGGGATGTTGTGATGATTGCCTAACTTGCGACATTGCTTTCAATGCGGTTATGCCTCTAAGTCGTGCGTCGACACGTGGGAGCTATAGCCGCATTGAGGGCGTTATAGCCATCTACCCTGAACCTGCCTAGGAGGCTGTTTATCTTCACAATGTTGATCGCCAAAGCTTTGCAGGAGTTCAGGCCGTCACTCGTGTTTATCCTTTGGCTGGCAATACCCGTGCACCTCACCATGCCCATATTGAAGCCACTAATAGCACCATTGCTCAAAGGCCTCGTAAGCGTTCTCGTGTTCTCAATGATCGAGAGCTTCTCGTCGCCCTGCATCAAAAACAAGATAAGCATCATGACTGGCTAAAGCGTCAGATGCAAAGCCTCTTGGTGGATGTTAATCGCATTCGTAATCTTGCCACCAAGAATGCCTTTGTCGCTCCTGAAACTTGTAGGAGATCTTGGAAGAGTTTGACTTTGCTCAGTGCTGAAGCTGATCTTCAAGATGATGGCTTCACTGAAAGATTCAAGTTTGATTCCACTCCTCCTTGAAATGTTGTACTACGTTGAACTCCCTCACTCGAAGACTCTGAGTACTTTTCCTCCGCAGCAACAGTTGATGCCAGATTCATTGATGACCAAGATGATGCTACTTCACCACCTCCAACTTCGACGTGTATCGACACTGCACCAAGTTCTTATGCACCACCAAACCTCAACGACGACCCTGCTGCTTCACCTACTCCTCATGGGAACAAGTAGAGGCTCTATGTCTTCAAACCTTTTTGGTCCTTACTGACAAAAGGGGGAGAAGCACATGAGTTGATAGTCTTCAAGCGGGTCCATATGGGTGGTTGCTATACTTTTGCCAAGCGTTTACAACTCTCGCTTTTGATACATTTGGTTCTTTGAGTTGTAACACTTAAACTTGATGGTCGTCTGCTACTTTTTCTGCTATTTTGTGATGCGATGATAAATTCCGCATGTGTGATGATAAATCCCATACTAAGCCATATTGTAGACGTTCCATTTTTCATTATGTATATCATAATATTCATTACATCTTTTATGCATGATGAATTGTCTTCATAAGTTGAAGAGGATCTCCACAAGTACAACCTGCCATGTGCATTTGCATTCCAAAAGCAAAAATACTTATATGCACATCTTCAGGGGGAGCCTTTTGCTACTTATGAAGACAATACCTTAATCTTTTACAATTTCACATACTTTTATCCCCGTTGAAAACTTCAACCAGTTTGTCATCAATCACCAAAAAGGGGGAGATTGTAAGTGCATCTAGTGCCACCCCTAGTTGGTTTTGGTGTATTGATGACAAACCTGGTTGAGGGACCAATGTGTTTGTGAGAATTGCAGGATAACACAGGTAGTAGTCCCTAGTTGATTTGGTTTACCTACCGGAGATGACCCCTAAAAATGTGTGAAGACACTGAAGACAATGGTGGTATGTGAAGATATTCACATTTAAGACTATGACATGAGAAGACATCGCATGAAGACTGTGGAGCGCGAAGACTTAGTTGTTTTGTTGTTTCCTTTTCTTCTTTGTTGAGTCATAGGAACCACCGCACTGTTAAGTGGGGTCCAAGTGAATAAAGTCAGAGTGACTGAAGTGATGCTCAACCAAATCCTATGTCTTCGAGTGAAGACAATGCGAGCAAATCTTATCCAGAGTTGGATAAGTCAGCATTACTTGTCCCAAGTCAAGCTGTCGCGTGTGTTTGAAATCTGACAGTTGAGAAACGTGTCAGTTCCTTAGTGACCCAGGGTCATTTCGAACAAATCAGGTCGGGTTGCCTAGTGGCTATAAGTAGCCCACCCCCTACACCATAAATTTCTGGCTGCTTAGAGCTAGTGCACGGCTTTTGTCGTTTGAGAGCAACGCACCTCCGAAGCATTTGAGAGAGATCCTTGCGAGGACAAAGCCCAAAACACCCAGAGACAAAGAGTGTTAGGCATCTCTGAAGTCTTTCTGTCCACGTGATCTGAAGACTTGTTACACTTGAGGACTATGAATCCTCCAGCTAGTTAGGCGTCGCGTTCTGAGCATCCAAGAGTCATTGTGGATTGCCGGTGAACGAAGTTTGTGAAGGTTTGGAAGTCTACCTTGAAGACTTACAAGAGTGATTGGGCGAGGACTGGGTGTCCTTAGCTCAAGGGGAATAAGGTGAAAATGCGGTCTTCTGAGTTAAATATCAGCCTCCCTAACCAGACATACAATTGTCACAGCAACTAGAACTGGTCGAACAAATCGCTGTCTTCTCCAAGCTACTGGTTCTATCTCTTCCTTCTCTTTATTTACTGTTTGTCTTCGTGAAGTCATTGCCTACTTGCATTATCTGTTTGACTTCACTCTGTGACTACTTGTTCTAATTGGCTTCATACTATCTTCCATCCTGATCCATAATACCTAGCTGCTATTAGTCTTCGTGCATTCACTTCATTGAATACTTGACTATGGCTTGTCTAGTGTAGTCTACCTTCCGCTGCATATTAATAGGATCGTTTCTATCATTTGTATTCGAAACCCCCATGTTTTGAAGACTTCCATAAAAATCGCCTATTCACCCCCCTCTAGTCGATATACAACTCTTTCACCGGGGAGTGAAGCGCCTTTGGTAGGTGGAATTTGGTAAGGAAAAATTTATATAGTGTGCTGAAATTTACTGTCACTTGTTACTATGGAAAGTAATCCTCTGAGGGGCTTGTTCGGGGTATCTTCACCCCGACCAGTAGAGCAAAGAGTTGCTCCTCAACCTACTAAACCTACTGAAAATGAAAATATCTACTTTGAAATTCCTTCGGGTATGATAGAAAAACTGCTAGCTAATCCTTTTGCAGGAGATGGAACACTACATCCCACTGAGCACCTAATATATCTCGATGAAGTTTGTGGACTATTTAAGCTTGCAGGTGTGCCCGATGATGTTATCAAGAAGAAGGTTGAGGGAGTCCTGGATTAGGGGGTGTCCGGGTAGCCGGACTCCAGGACTATGAAGATACAAGATTGAAGACTTCGTCCCGTGTCCGGATGGGACTTTCCTTGGCGTGGAAGGCAAGCTTGGCGATGCGGATATTTAGATCTCCTACCATTATAACCGACTTTGTGTAACCCTAACCCTCTCCGGTGTCTATATAAACCGGAGGGTTTTAGTTCGTAGGACAACTTCATCATACAACAACCATACCATAGGCTAGCTTCTAGGGTTTAGCCTCCTTGATCTCGTGGTAGATCTACTCTTGTACTACCAATATCATCAATATTAATCAAGCAGGACGTAGGGTTTTACCTCCATCTAGAGGGCCCGAACCTGGGTAAAACAGCGTGTTCCTTGCCTCCTGTTACCATCCGGCCTAGACGCATAGTTCGGGACCCCCTACCCGAGATCCGCCAGTTTTGACACTAACATTGGTGCTTTCATTGAGAGTTCCTCTGTGCCGTTGCAATCAGGAAGGATGCCTCTTCCCGTCTTTAAAGACGGCGCCGTTACTAAGGGAGCCTTAGCTGTCGGCCAAACTCTCCGGCTAGGCAGTTTTCTCATGACAGCCTGTTCGGCCGTTGCGCCGACGGTGACCTCTCGGGTCATCAAAAGCAATCTTCACGTTAGCTCGGAACTCGTCGAGCAGTTATATCCAATGGAGCTCTCTTCCGTAAAAGAGCTCTTGGATCGCATCGCCGCCTTGGGGGTCACTACGGATTATGACCAGGTTGGGCTTAAACCCGATCTAAGAGAAATTAATTCTCCCCAAGTCACCCATCACGTTGCCGTGGTAGAGGCACAGTGCGGCGACTCTTCATCTATCTTAAGGACTAGCTACGTCCGGATTCCCGATCCCTCCAAGCTGGATACACGCAAAGGGGAGGATGTAACTCAAGACCTGAACTTAGAATCAGGCAACGGGCTAGATTCACTGGACAACATCCAAGAATCCAAACTTCAGAGTTCGGAAACTCCTTGGCCTTTGAGTCTTAGATTGGGTGAAGTTCCGGATTTAATTCCACCCACCCACCCGAACATAAGCGATCTATCCCGAATCAGGCAAAAGCCCGAAGAAACAATACATCATTACTGGGCAAGGTTCCTCCTGGTTATGAACATGATAAAGGACTGCCGCCAGGAAGACGCAATCTCAATCTTCTGCAATAATTGCACGGACAAGGGAATCCTCAACGCCACAGGTCGTCATGATCTTACACGCTTCGCTAACTTGGCGACCATAGTACAAAAGTACTGTGCGAAGGAAAGCGCCCGGAAAACTGAAACTAAATTTTGGGACAATCCGGCCCGGAATAGAAACCTCGTCCGAAATAAAAGGGTGCATCATCATCAGACACCCGGGTTAAAAACCAAAAAACCAAAACCCTCTACAGGGCATGGAACCGTACTGGAGGGATGGCTTAATGGACCCTGCAAAATTCATAGTACAGAGGACGCCACACCAACTCATAGCCTTAGAGCATGTTGGATACTCTGGTAGGTGGCCAAAAGGGGCGAAGATCTCCTAATTCCGGAGGCCACAGAAAGCCACCTCAGGGACTCCAGTACAGTCTTAACAGTCTTCGAGACTTTCGCATCAAATAATATGCGAAAAAGAACACTCCACAGCCTTGCCGAAGTCTATCAAGTAGCAACAATAAACCCAGGGAGTGACACGGCTATTACATTTAATGCCAGTGATGAACCTAAATTCCGAACAGCTCGAGCACCGGCCGCATTGGTACTCAGTCCTATAGTGGACGGCTTTCTCCTCACCAAGGTACTCATGGACGGAGGCAGCGGATTGAACCTCATTTATGAGGAAACCCTTCAAAAAATGGAAATAGACTGGAACCGCATTGAGCGAAGCAGCACAACCTTTAGAGGAATAATCCCCAGTCGGGAAGCGCGCTGTACAGGAAAAATCACACTAGATGTGGTGTTCGGCACACCGGATAGGTGTGAAGAGGTCACATTCCAAGTGGCCCCGTTCAGTAGCGGATACCACGCTCTGCTGGGGCGGGAAGCATTTACAATCTTCCAAGCAATACCCCATTATGGGTACATGAAGCTCAAGATGCCCGGGCCGAACGGAATCATCACTCTCACTAGTGATCCGGACATAGCACTCCGAGCTGAAAAGAAGACAACCACATTGGCCCTTGAGGCACTCTCCGAAGCCCTAGTGGCTGAGGAACTGACTACGCTACGCTCCATGGTAAATAGGGACAATGTGATACTCGACAAAAGATCCAAGTCCACCTCCTTTAAACCAGCGGACGAAATAGTCAAATTCCAGGTCCATCCACCGGACCCCAATAAAACAGCTTCCATTGGGGCACAGTTAAATCCCGATGTAGACGTCGCACTGCGAGAATTCCTATAGGAGAACTAGGACATTTTTGCCCGGCACCCTTCAGACATGCCAGGAATCCCATGCAGGCTGGTCGAACACAGCTTAAATATCCTAAAAGGATTCAAACCTGTCAAACAAGCCCTTTGGCGTTTCTCTGAGCCCAAGAGACAGGCAATGGGAGAGGAGCTAGCCAAACTATTGGAGGCCGGATTCATCAGAGATATAAAACATCCGGACTGGCTAGCAAACTTGGTGATGGTACCAAAGAAGGACAAATCCTGGCGCCTGTGCGTCGACTACAAAGACCTTAACAAGGCTTGCCCAAAGGATCCATTCCCCCTCCCCCGCATCGATCAAATTATCGACGCCACTGCAGGACACGATTCGTTGTGCTTCCTCGACGCATACTCCGGTTACCATCAAATCAAGATGACCGAGTCAGACCAAGCCGCAACGACATTCATCACCCCATATGGCCCATTCTGCTTCAACACAATGCCTTTCGGGCTCAAAAACGCCGGTGCAACATATCAGCACATGATTCAGACATGTCTGGCAACCCAGATCGGCAAAACAGTAGAAGCATACGTGGATGATGTGGTCGTAAAAACAAGACATGTCGAATCTCTAGTAGATGACTTGAGGCTTACATTTGACAACCTCTGAGCATATGTCATCAAGCTAAATCCGAAAAAATGCGTTTTCGGTGTTCCAGCCGGAAAGCTCTTGGGCTTCATCGTATCCGGTAGAGGAATCGAAGCAAATCCAGCCAAGATCCGAGCTTTGTCACAATTGGATATCCCAAAGGACCTCAAACAAATACAAAAATTAACCGGATGCGTGGCGGCTCTAAGCCGCTTTATCTCCCGTTTGGGAGAAAAGGCGCTACCCCTCTACCGCCTCCTTCGGCGCACCGAACACTTTGAGTGGACGGATGCCGCCACGGCCGGACTCGACGAAATAAAAGCCATATTGGCAACAAACCCTGTCCTAGCCGCGCCAAACATCGGTGAACCAATGCTATTGTACATTGCAGCAACCCATCAAGTTGTCAGCGCAGTACTCGTCGTCGAGCGGGAAACGGACGGACACAAATTCCCCCTTCAAAAGCCAGTTTACTATGTGTCCACTATCCTCACCCCATGCAAATCACGGTACCCACATTATCAAAAGATTGCATAAGCGGTATTCATGGCATCCCGGAAGCTACGACACTACTTTCAAGAGTGTTTGATCACAGTAGCATTGGAAGTACTGTCGGCGTTCTGGGAACAGGGGTCCCCAGACTTGCCGGCCTGCGGCCTGCGGCGTGGCTCAAAGGAGGCCCAGCATGGCCCATCTTCATCAACACAAGACTCAAGACCCTCGCGAGGGGCCAAGCCTCGTGGGGCGGACGACACGGCGCATCCTCAGGCGCAACCTCCTAAGGCTGGCTCGCGAGGAGGCAGAGAAATCAAGGCAGGGTACCTCGCGAGGTGCCCATGACACAAGCCATGACGATCGAGGGTGCCAGGCGGGCGCTAGCACGCGCAGCGTCCTTCTTTCCTCTTTGGTGCAAAGGGGGCTAGCGCAGCCGCTGAGTACCGAGGCAACGAGACCAAGACCAGGCGGACTACGAGACGGAGGTCACCATGGAGCCCAGCACGGCGTCACCGCAGAGCTTTCGCAGGCGAAGACCAACTTTAGTCAGGATAAGTGTACTTGCTGTTCCCCTTCAAATTATCCTGCCATTGTTGGCGCCCTTCCCACTCAATATTTGGGAAGAGGACCAGGGCCTCTATAAATAGGACCAGCCACCTGCATAGCAAGGGAATCGGTTCGGTTGGTCTGGCTAGCAAGCAGAGAGAGTGAGTGAGTGAGAGAGAGAAGGGTGACTGAACTCCTCCTAGCGGTTCATCGCCCCAGCCAAGAACAGACCCTCGCGAGGCTGTTCTTCCTTGTATTGTTCATCATCACCAGCCCCAGGAGGCAATCCACCACCACACACTGGAGTAGGGTATTACACCACAATGGTGGCCCGAACCAGTATAAACCTGGTGTCTCTCATGCTGTCCTTTTAGTAGTTTAGATCTTTGTGAGACGGGGAGGTAGAGGGCGTGATCTCCGCGCGCACCCCAGTGTTCGAACCTTAAGGGTCTGCCGGAACCCGTGATCCGACATTTGGCGCGCCAGGTAGGGGTGCGCCGGAATCTGTCTTCCACCACTCCGCTCTCCTACGACCGCCACATCCATGTATGGCGCCAGTCGAGCTCGCGTCGCCCCGGCGGCCCTCGCCGGTGGGCGTTCTCGTTGTCCCCCGTCGCCCGCCGTCAACACCGCCACCGGCCCGGCGGGGAACGAGCGGCAAGCACCCCCGAGCATCTGCCTACGCGGCGGAGTGGCTACACCGCAACATCGACGCCTCCGGTCATTGCGGCCCTCTTGGGCGGCTCGCAGGCGCCGCCCACGAGTCGCCACGTCAAGCCTTTTGCCCGCCGGGTTAGCGCCGTTTCCGCGCGGCAGGGGGCTCCCCCGGACCAGGCGGCGCGCGAGGCCGGTCTAACCTTCAGCTCGGAGGACCACCCCACCAACCTGGTCGGCTCGGGCATGCTCCCCCTCTTGTGCACCCCACCATCTTCCAGGTGGCCGTCACCAGAACCCTTGTTGACGGCGGCGCGGGCCTCAGCGTGCTTTCAGTCAAGACTTTCAACCTCCTTTGCATACCCCGGGAGCGGTTGCGACCCAGCCGATCTTTCTCGGGCGTCGGGGGCGGATCATCCGACTCCCTGGGACAGATCCGGCTCCCGGTAACCTTCGGCTCCTACGACAACTTCCGCACGGAGATGGTCGACTTCGACATCGCCCCCATCGGCCTCCCTTACAATGCCATCCTCGGCTACCCGGTGCTGGCTCAGTTCATGTCCACAACGCACCCGGCGTATAACCTCATGAAGATGCCCGGGAGCAACGGCACCCTCGCCGTGCACGGGGACACCGGGGACGCCCTGCGAGTACTCAAGCTCGCCTTCAAGACGGCGGCATCGGCACGGCCCGTCAACGCGGAGACCCCTGAGCCAAAGGGGGCTGCGCCCGCCAAGAAGAAGCAGTTGTTCACCCAGGACAAGGCAGAAACCAAGCAGATACCCGTCGACGAGGACGGGTCCTCCAGTGCCACTTTCACCATAGGCGCCAACCTTGAGCCTGAGCAAGAGGAGGCCTTGGTCAAGTTCTTGCGTGCGAATAAGAAGGTATTTGCTTGGGAGCCCGGTCAGCTGGTGGGGATCCCTAGGAGTGTCATCGAGCATCACCTCAACGTGTGCCCAAATGTGCGCCCCGTGAAGCAGAAGCCGAGGCGGCAGTCCATGGAGAAGCAGGCCTTCATTATCCAAGAGACCCGCAAGCTAGAAGCCGCTGGGGTCATTCGCGAGGTCTGATACCCGGATTGGTTGGCCAACCCTGTCGTTGCGCCCAAGAAAGGGCGGAAGGAACGCATGTGTGTCGACTTCACCAACCTCAACAAAGCATGCCCGCAAGATCCGTTTCCGCTCCCCCGCATCGACCAGATCGTCGATTCCACTGCGGAGTGTGACCTGCTATGCTTCCTGGACGCCTTCTCCGTGTATCACCAGATCAAGATGGCGGTAGAAGACGTTGAGAAGACCGCCTTCTTAACCCCGTGTGGGGTATACTACTATACATGCATGCCATTCGGACTACGTAACGCAGGGGCAACCTTTCAGCGGCTGATGCACATCACCTTGGGCCCGCAACTCGGAAAGAATGTCGAAGCCTACGTTGATGACATTGTAGTAAAATCTCGGGAGGCCAAGACCCTGATACAAGACTTGGAGGAGACCTTCGCGAGCCTTGACGTAGTAAACCTGTGGCTCAACCCGGAGAAATGTGTGTTTGGCGTCCCCTCGGGCAAGCTTTTGGGATTCCTCGTGTCCCTCGAGGCCAACCCCGAGAAGGTCAAGGCGGTCGAGGACATGAGTCCGCCAAAGACCCTCAGAGAAATGCAGAAGCTCACTGGGTGCGTGACCACGCTAGGGCGCTTCATCTCCAAATTAGGGGAGCGAGCGCTGCCTTTCTTTCAGCTGATAAAGAAAAAGGGGCCCTTTGAATGGACTGAAGAGGCAGATAAGGCGTTTCAAGATCTCAAGAGGTACCTGACCAGTCCCCCAGTCATGGTGGCTCCGCGCCCTCAGGAGCCCCTGCTGCTTTACCTCGCTGCCACTCCCTACTCCGCCAGCGCAACCCTGGTGGCGGTTAGGGAGGAACGCCAAGTCAAGACCGCAGCGGCAGCCCGAGGCAAGACAAAACGGGAACAAGGAAAGCCTGCAGAAGCCGCAACCACAGTTGAGTAGGGTCAGCTGCCGAAGAATGCACCAGAGACAGGCGAGGCCGCACGCCCGGATGGTCCACCTCCCGAGACCAGGTCATCTCGTGAGGCGCCCTTACCTCTCGAGGGCGCCGCGACCCCAGATACTCTCAGCCTTGTTGAGCATCCCGTCTACTTTGTTAGCACGGTGTTACGGGATGCGAGGGCACGGTACCCAATGCCTCAGAAGCTCCTCCTCGTGCTACTAGTAGCCTCGCGCAAGCTGCATCACTACTTCCAGGCTCATCCCATCAAAGTCGTCTCATTGTACCCCCTGGAGAGAGTGCTCAGGAGCCCTAACTCAGCCGGAAGGGTCGCCGAGTGGAACATGGAGCTGCAGGCGTTTTAGCTCGAGTTCAGCACAACCAGGGTCATCAAAGGAGCAGCGTTGGCGGATTTCATAGCGGAATGGGTGGAGGCACCAGGCCTTAGGGACAACGAGGATCGGTCCCTCTCTCCAGGGAGTGATGCGCCGGAAGGCTGGGTCATGTACTTCGATGGGGCGTTCTCCAGACACGGCGCGGGGGCTGGTGCGGTGCTGATGTCACCCACTCAGGATAAGCTCTACCATGCCGTGCAGCTCTGTTTCCAGCAAGGTGAAAAGGTCTCCAACAACATTGGAGAATATGAGGGACTGATAGCCGGGTTGAAGGCCGCAGTAGCCCTGGGAGTGAAGCGCCTCACCGTCAAGGGCGACTCGCAGCTCCTAGTCAACTTCTCCAACAAGGTGTACGAGCCGAAGGACGAGCATATGGAGGCCTACCTAGCAGAGGTCCGCAGGATGGAAAAGCAGTTCTGGGGGGCTGGAGCTGAAGCACGTGCCCCGTGGCACCAATCAGGAAGCTGACGACATAGCCGGATGGGCATCCAGGCGGTTGCCGCAGGAACCCGGCGTCTTCGAAGAGCAGCTCTTCAAACCCTCAGCACAGCCGACGTTATCAGACACCGCTCAGTCTCGAGAGGAGCTCCCCCAGCCGCCAGCCTCGGGAGCCCCGGTCTGTGGGCCGACCACAGGAGCACGCCTGCTCCTGGCGACGGAACCTCAGGAGGAGTGCTGGATCACAGAACTCCGGAGTTATTTAACGCAAGGGGCCCTACCGGAAAAGGAAGAGGAAGCGGAGCGTGTGGCGCGGCAGGCCACGGCATACTGCATCAGAGATGGAGAACTTTACCGGAAGCGACCAAACAGTGTATCTCTGCGCTGCATCTCCAGGGAGCAAGGAAATGAACTACTGGAGTACATACACGGCAGAGACTATGAACACCACTCATCATCATGGACCCTCGTCGGCAAGGCATTCTGTAGCAGGTTCTATTGGCCCACCGCGCTCAACGACGCAATCGAATTGGTAAAGGCTTGTGAGGCCTGCCAGTTTCATTCCAAGCAGATCCATCAACCGGCGGGGGGCCTGCATTCGCAGTTTGGGGGTTGGATATTCTGGGCCCGTTCCCTCGGGCGCCAGGGGGCTACCGTTACCTCTACGTCGCCATTGACAAGTTCACCAAGTGGGCAGAAGTGGAGGCTGTCCGTACCATCCCCGCTGGCTCCGCGGTCAAGTTCATCAGGGGTATCGTGAGCCGGTTCGGGGTGCCGAATCGCATCATCACAGACAACGGTTCACAGTTCACCAGTAATCTCTACAAAACATATTGTGCTAACCTTGGGACGCAGATACACTATGCTTCGGTGGCACACCCGCGAAGCAATGGGCAGGCCGAACGAGCCAACGCGGAAGTCCTGAGAGGCCTCAAGACCAGGACATTCAAGAAGAAGCTGGAGGCCTGCGACAGAGGCTGGTACGACAAGCTCTAGTCCGTGTTCTGGTCCATCCGCACGACCGCAACCAAACCAACTGGGGAGACCCCGTTCTTCCTGGTCTATGGAGCTGAAGCAGTCCTTCCTCACGAGGTCAGGCATCGCTCCGTGCGGGTCCTGGCGTTCGACGAGGCGCAGCAGGACGCCATGCGGGGGATGGACCTCGTACTAGGGGAGGGACGCCACCGGGAAGCCGCACTGCGAGTGGCAAGGTACCAACAGGCGCTACGACAATATCACTGCCGCAACATCCGCCCCAGGACCCTCGAGTTAGGAGACCTCGTACTCAGGCGGGTTCTCTCCAGGGAGGGGCTACACAAGCTCTCTCCCATGTGGGAGGGCCCGTTCAAGGTTGTTCATGTTTCCAGGCCAGGCTCTGTGCGCTTGGAGACTCAAGAGGGGGAGCCGATCCAGAACGCGTGGAACATCCAGCACCTCCGGAGGTTCTACCCCTAAAAGGCCCGGAGCCTGTGAAGCAAGGCGAGTGCCTGTGAAGACCTTCCCTTTTTGGAAAAGGCCCAGAGCCTGTGAAGCTATCGCGTTTTGGAAAAGGCCCGGAGCCTGTGAAGCAAGGAGAGTGCCTGTGAAGCAATCCCTTTTTGGAAAAGGCCCAGAGCCTGTGAAGCAAGGCGAGTGCCTGTGAAGCTATCGCGTTTTGGAAAAGGCCCGTGTCGGATTTCGGGTTCCGGCAGACCCTTAAGGTTCGAACACTGGGGTGCACGCGGAAATCACGTCGTCAACCTCTCCGTCTCACTGGGATCTAAACTACTAAAAGAACTGCGCAAGAGACACAAGATTTATACTGGTACGGGCCACCGAGATGGTGTAATACCCTACTCTAGTGTGTGGTGGATGGATTGCCCCTTGGGGCTGATGATGATGAACAATACAAGGAAGAACAGCCTCGCGAGGGTCTGTTCTCGGCTGGCGCGATGAACTACTGGGAGGAGTGCTGTCACCTCTCTCTCTCTCTCTCTCTTGCTAGCCGGACCAACTAACTCTGCGAACCGAGCCCAGAGAAAGCCGTCCCCTTCTACGAACTGATCGACCTACCAACTGATCGAACCCCTTGCTACGTGGGTGGCCGGTCCTATTTATAGGGGCCCTGGTCCTCTTCCCAAATATTGAGCGGGAAGGGACCCAACAATGGCGGGCTAATTTGAAGGGGGACAGCAAGTACTCTTATCCTGACTAAAGGTGGTCTTCGCCTGCGAAAGACTCTGCGGTGACGCCGTGCTGGGCTCCATGGTGACCTCCGTCTCATAGTCCACTTGGTCCTGGTCTTGTTGCACCGAAATGGCAACCTTTGCCTGATGCCTCGGTACTCCGCGGCTGCGCTTGCCCCCTTTGCACCAAAGAGGAAAGAAGGACGCCGCGCGCGCTGGCACCCGCCTAGTGCCCTGAGTCGTCACGGCTTGCGTCATGGGCTCCTCGCGAGGTACCCCGCCTTGATATCTCTGCCTCCTCGCGAGCCAGCCTGACGAGGCTATGCCTGAGGATGCTTCGTGTCGTCCCCCTCGCGAGGCTTGGCCCCTCGCAAGGGTCTTGAGTCTTGTGTTGATGAAGATGGGCCGGGCTGGGCCGCCACTTGAGCCACGCCGCAGGCCGCAGGCAGGCAAGTCTAGGGACCCACGTTCCCAGAACACCGACAGTGGCCCCCGGGGCTAAGGCACGCACGGACTTGGCCGTGCCGAGAGGCAAAGGGGCAAGGGCGAAACGCCACGGGCCCTAACAGCCTGCGGCCTTGGGCGCCGCGTGGCGGTTGATTGGACGTGGCCGTCTCCACTTCCCCATGACCCCTTGGTGATCGTGCGAGTTGGACAAGTCCCTGCATACAGATCATGTTATGATTACCTGCGATCGTGGGGGCCGGCGGTTGGCCTTCGCCGGCTATAAGTACGGCACCGCGCGTGCCCTTCCAATCCATCTCTTCTTGCTCTCTCATTCGCCTCAGTTCTCGCTCCGTCTTGGTGTGATGGCTCGATCGAGGAGGTACTTGACTGCAGAGAAGGGAAAGGCCCTCCAGGTTGGTCCTGCCTCTCCCCCGCCCAAGCGCGATCGTGGGCGCCCTCAGAAGCATTCGGTGGCCGCCCCGTCCGCGTTCGGTGGCCATGGGGGCGGCTCCCAGCGCGGCGGCGGGCGAGCCGCCGTAGCCGAAGGACGCGCCTAGGTCGCGCGTTCTCCCAGGCCGCGCTTTCGCGTTGTGCAGGCGCTGTCGGAGTTCGTGTCTGGTCGGCGGAGCCGACTCGCGCCCGGCTCCCGCTCCCTCGCTTCCTCCTTGGTGAACTCCCGTCCGGCGCTCCTGGCGGCCTCTGGCTCCAGGCGGAGGGCTGCTGCAGAAGGTCCTCGTGGGTCGCGCTGGAGGTCTCCGCCAGCGGGGGCTTGGCCTTCACTGTGGCTGGCAGGCGTTCGCCCGCACTCGCGGCCTGGTGCGTCGGTGCACTCTGCATTTCAGGTTCGACGGTGACGCCACCCTCTATGTGAGGGTGTTTGGGGAAGATGGTCGCCGCACGGGGTGCTGCCCTGAGGACGACGACCGCGTCCGCGGGCCCTGCTCCGATGGCGATGGAGGAGATAGCGCCCGCGCGGATGGCGGCGTCCGCGACTCCCCAAGCTTCGTCGGCTCTTCCTCAAGCGACTCCTCCAGCGGTGGCAGCAGTCCTCCCCCGCGCCGTCGAGCTTGCTTGGGAGGTGGCGGTTCGTCCGCCCGCCGTCGTGCCCCGGTGAAGCGTGAGAGGGAGTCTGCCTGAGGCCCTGAGGCAGCCTGTGTCGCCTCCGTGGGCCAATGTGAGGGGGGGCTGCGCCGGGCTCGTCTTTTTCCTCTCTTTTGTTCCCTGTGTAAGACAGAACAGCTGCATGGAGCCCCCTTGGGGCGTGTTGGGAAACATTGCCGTTTTGGCTATTACCTTGATCTCATTTTTTGCACCTCTTGATTTCTCGCCTATGCGTAGATAGTTTTCGACCCCTGCCGGGGGGTGGGGCGACCGACCCAGGCCCTGTGTGCGCGTCGCGGTGCCCGAGGGGCACGGACTAGAAGGGGTGCTCCTGTAATGTGCCAGGGTCGTGAAAACCTTCCTGCGGCTAGGGCATAAACCCTTGCGATGACGTCTGAGCACCATCCCTCGCGAGGTTGTTTATGAGAGAAACCAAAGCGAGGAGCGAAAATCAACGAACCACAAATCAGCAATAGCGATAACTTCAATAAGACTCCAAATGCAAACAAACACGTCAACTACGGAAAGCAAATGAAAAAGCCGCGTTCGGCACCTAATCTAGTCTTCGACGTCTTCTCACCAGCGCGGAGCTAAGTGCTGCCACTAGGCGTGGGAGGGATCCCCAGGGCCTGAGGCCGGAGCTCCTGAGACTCCGGGGCGTGTACAACCCCACTCATTATTACGTGAGAGTGTCACGGGGCGGCGAGCTTCACAGGCATTGGCCTTGCTTCACAGGCTCCGGGCCTTTTTCCAAAGCGATGATCTTCACAGGCACTCGCCTTGCTTCACAGGCCCCGGGCCTTTTTCCAAAGCGATGATCTTCACAGGCACTCGCCTTGCTTCATAGGCTCCGGGCCTTTTTCCAAAGCGATGATCTTCACAGGCACTCGCCTTGCTTCATAGGCTCCGGGCCTTTTTCCAAAGCGATGATCCTCACAGGCACTCGCCTTGCTTCACAGGCTCCGGGCCTTTTTCGAAAGCGATGATCTTCACAGGCACTCGCCTTGCTTCACAGGCTCCGGGCCTTTTTCAAAGCCATGATCTTCACAGGCACTCGCCTTGCTTCACAGGCTCCGGGCCTTTTTCCAAAGCGATGATCTTCACAGGCACTCGCCTTGCTTCACAGGCTCCGGGCCTTTTTCCAAAGCGATGATCCTCACAGGCACTCGCCTTGCTTCACAGGCTCCGGGCCTTTTATGAAAGCGATGATCTTCACAGGCACTCGCCTTGCTTCACAGGCTCCGGGCCTTTTTCAAAGCCATGATCTTCACAGGCACTCGCCTTGCTTCACAGGCTCCGGGCCTTTTTCCAAAGCGATGATCTTCATAGGCACTCGCCTTGCTTCACAGGCTCTGGGCCTTTTTAGGGGTAGAACCTCCGGAGGTGCTGGATGTTCCACGCGTTCTGGACCGGCACTCCCTCCTGAGTCTCCAAGCACGCGGAGCCGGGTCTGGAAACATGAACAACCTTGAACGGGCCCTCCCACATGGGAGAGAGCTTGTGTAGTCCCTCCCTAGAGAGGACCCGCCTGAGCACGAGGTCTCCTACCTCAAGGGTCCTGGGGTGGATGTTGCGGCAGTGGTACCGCCGCAGCACTTGCTGATACCTCACCGCTCGCAGCGCGGCCTCTCGGCGACGTTCCTCCCCCAAAACAAGGTCCGTCCCCCGCATGGCATCCTGCTGCGCTTTGTCGAACGCCAGGACCCGCGCGGAGCGACGTCTGACCTCGTGAGGGAGGACTGCCTCCGCTTCGTAGACCAGGAAGAATGGGGTTTCCCCAGTCGGTTTGGTCGCGGTGGTGTGGATGGACCACAGCACGGACTGAAGCTCGTCGTACCAACCTCAGCCACAGGCCTCTAGCTTGTTCTTGAACATCCTGGTCTTGAGGCCCCTCAGGACCTCTGCGTTGGCTCGCTCGGCCTGGGCGTTGCTTCGGGGGTGCGCCACTGAAGTGTAGCATATCTGCGTTCCAAGGTTAGCACAATATGTTTTGAAGAGGTTACTGGTGAACTGCGAACCGTTGTTTGTGATGATGCAGTTTGGCACCCCGAACAGGCTCACGATGCCCCTGATGAACTTGACCGTGGAGCCCGCGGGGATGGTGCGGACGGCCTCCACTTCAGCCCACTTGGTGAACTTGTCCACGACGACGTCGAGGTAGCGGTAGCCCCCTGGCGCCGAGGAAACGGGCCCAGGATGTCCAGCCCCCAGACTGCGAATGGCCACGAAAGGGGTATAGTCTGCAGGCCTCCTGCCGGCTGATGGATTTGCTTGGCGTGGAACTGGCAGGCCTCACATGCTTTCACAAGTTCGATGGCGTCATTGAGTGCGGTGGGCCAATAAAACCCACTACGGAACGCCTTGCGATGAGGGTCCGTGATGATGAATGATGTCCATAGTCTCCGCCGTGTATGTCTTCCAGCAGTTCCTTTCCTTGCTCCCTGGAGATGCAGCGCAGGGATACATTGTTTGGTCGCTTTCGGTAGAGCTCTCCATCCTTGATGCAGTATGCCGTGGCCTGCCGTGCCACACACTCCGCTTCCTCCTCCTTCTCCGGCAAGGTCCCTTGCGTTAAGTAACCCCGGAGCTCCGTGATCCAGCACCCCTCCTGAGGTTCCATCGTCAGGAGCAGGCGTGCTCCTGAGGCCGGGCCACAGACTGGGGCTCCTGAGGCAGGTGGCTGGGGGAGCTCCTCCCGAGGCTGAGCCGTGTTTGACAATGACGGCAAGGCTGAGGGCTTGAAGAGCCGCTCCTTGAAGACACCAGGCTCCTGAGGTAACCGCCTGGACGCCCGTTTGGCGATGTCGTCGGCCTCCTGATTGGTGCCACGGGGCACATGCTGCAACTCCAACCCCCAGAACTGCTTCTCCATCCTGTGGACCTCCGCAAGGTAGGCTTCCATGTGCTCATCTTTCGGCTCGTACACCTTGTTGGAGAAATTAACAAGGAGCTGCGAATCGCCCTTAATGGTGAGGTGTTTCACCCCCAGGGCTGCCGCGGCCTTCAAGCCCGCTATTAAACCTTCATACTCCGCTATGTTGTTGGAGACCTTTTCACCTTGCTGGAAACAGAGCTATACGGCGTAGTAGAGCTTGTCCTGAGTGGGCGATATAAGCACCGCCCCGGCCCCAGCACCATGTCTGGAGAACGCCCCGTCGAAGTGCATGACCCAACCTTCTGGCGCCTCTCTCCCCGGGGAGAGGGACCGATCCTCGTCGACCTTGAGGCTTGGTGCCTCCGTCCATTCTGCCACAAAATCCGCCAACGCTGCTCCTTTGATGACCCTGGTTGTGCTGAACTCGAGCTGGAACGCCTGCAGCTCTATGTTCCACTCAGCGACCCTTCCGGCTGAGTTAGGGCTCCTGAGCACTCTCTCCAGGGGGTATGACGAGACGACTTTGATGGGATGAGCCTGGAAGTAGTGACGCAGCTTGCGCGAGGCTACCAGTAGCACGAGGAGGAGCTTCTGAGGCATTGGGTACCGTGCCCTCGCGTCCCGTAGCATCGTGCTAACAAAGTAAACTGGGTGCTCGACGAGGCTGGGAGCATCTGGGGTTGTTGCGCCCTCGGGAGGTAAGGGCGCCTCACGGGGCGACGTGGCCTCAGGAGGTGGACCATCTTGTCGGGCGGCCTCTCCTGCCCCTGGTGCATTCCTCGGCAGCCGACCCTCCTCAGCTGCGGTTGTGGCTTCTACAGGCTTTCCTTGTTCACGTTTTGTCCTGCCTCGGGCTGCCGCTGCGGCCTTGACTTGGTGCTCCTCCCTAACCGCCACCTGGGCCGCGCTGGCGGAGTAGGGTGTGGCGGCGAGGTACAGCAGCAGGGGCTCCTGAGGGCGCGGAGCCACCATGACTGGGGGACTGGTCAGGTACCTCTTGAAATCTTGAAACGCCTTATCTGCCTCTTCAGTCCATTCAAAGGGCCCCTTTTTCTTCATCAGTTGGAAAAAAGGCAGCGCTCGCTCCCCCAGTTTGGAGATGAAGCGCCCTAGCGTGGTCACGCGCCCAGTGAGCTTCTGCATTTCTCTGAGGGTCTTTGGTGGACTCATGTCCTCGACCGCCTTGACCTTCTCGGGGTTGCCCTCGATGCCACGATGGGACACGAGGAATCCCAAGAGCTTGCCCGAGGGGACGCCAAACACACATTTCTCTGGGTTGAGCCGCAGGTTTACTGCGTCGAGGCTCGCGAAGGTCTCCTCCAGGTCTTGTATCAGGGTCCTGGCCTCCCGAGATTTTACTACAATGTCATCGATGTAGGCTTCGACATTCTTTCTGAGCTGCTGGCCCAAGGTGATGTGCATCAGTCGCTGAAAGGTTGCCCCTACGTTACGCAGCCCGAACGGCATGCATGTATAGCAGTATACCCCGCACGGGGTCAAGAAAGCGGTCTTCTCAACATCTTCCACGGCCATATTGATCTGGTGATACCCGGAGAAGGCTTCCAGGAAGCATAGAAGGTCGCACTCCACAGTGGAATCGACAATCTGGTCGATGCGGGGGAGCGGGAACGGATCTTGCGGGCACGCCTTGTTGAGGTTGCTGAAGTCGACACACATGCGTTCTTTCCCCCCCTTCTTGGGCACAACGACAGGGTTGGCCAACCAATCCGGGTACCCCACCTCGCGAATGACCCCGACGGCCTCTAGCTTGCGGGTCTCTTGGGCGATGAAAGCCTGCTTCTCCGTGGACTGCCGCCTGGCCTTCTGTTTCACGGGGCGTACATTTGGGCACACGTTGAGGTGATGCTCGATGACACTTCTGGGGATCCCCGCCAGCTGATCTGGCTCCCAAGCAAATACCTTCTTATTCGAGCGCAGGAACTTGACCAAGGCCTCCTCCTGCTCAGGCTCTAGGTTGGCGCCTATGGTGAAAGTGGCACCGGAGGACCCGTCCTCGTCGACGGGTATCTGCTTGGTTTCTGCTTTGTCCTGGGTGAACAACTGCTTCTTCTTGGCAGGCGCAGCCCCCTTGAGCTCAGGGGTCTCCGTGTCAATGGGCCGTGCCGGTGCCGCCGTCTTGAAGGCGAGCTTGAGTACTTGCAGGGCGTCCCCGGTGTCCCCGTGCACGGCGAGGGTACCGCTGCTCCCGGGCATCTTCATGAGGTTGTACGCCGGGTGCGTGGCGGCCATGAACTGAGCCAGAGCTGGGTAGCCAAGGATGGCGTTGTAAGGGAGGCCGATGGGGGCGATGTCGAAGTCGACCATCTCCATGCGGAAGTTTTCGTAGGTGCCGAAGGTTACCGGGAGCCAGATCTGTCCCAGGGAGTCGGATGATCCGCCCCCGACACCCGAGAAGGATCGACTGGGTCGTAGCTGCTCCCAAGGTATGCAGAGGAGGCTGAAAGTCTCGACCAAAAGCACACCGAGGCCTGCGCCGCCGTCAACGAGGGTCCTGGTGACGGCCACCTGGCAGATAGTGGGGGTGCACAACAGCGGGAGTGCGCCCGAGCCGACCGGGTTGGTGGGGTGGTCCTCCGAGCTGAAGGTCAGGCCGACCTTGGGCGCCACCCGGTCCGGGGGAGCCCCCTGCCGTGCGGAGACGGTGTTAACCTGACAGGCAAAGGGCTTGACGTGGCGGCTTGTGGGCGGCGCCTGCGAGCCGCCCAAGAGGGCCGCAATGACCGGAGGCGTCGACGTCGTGGTGCAGTCACTCCGTCGCGCGGGTGGATGCTGGGGTGGGGTTCGCCGCTCGTTTCCCGCCGGGCCGGTGGCGGTGTCGACGGCGGGCGACGGGGAACGACGAGGACGCCTACCGACGGGGGCCATCGGGCGACGCGAGAAGCGGAGGCGGCCGAGCGCTCGGCGCGGGCCCGACGACCGTCAGACATGGATGTGACGGTCGGAGGAGAGCGGAGCGGTGGAAGACGAATTCCGACGCACCCCTACCTGGCGCGCCAAATGTCGGATTTCGGGTTCTGGCAGACCCTTAAGGTTTGAATACTGGGGTGCGCGCGGAAATCATGTCCTGAACCTCTCCGTCTCACTGGGATCTAAACTACTAAAAGAACTGAGCAAGAGACACAATATTTATATTGGTTCGGGCCACCGAGATGGTGTAATACCCTACTCCAGTGTGTGGTGGATGGATTGCCTCTTGGGGCTGATGATGATGAACAATACAAGGAAGAACAACCTCGCGAGGGTCTATTCTTGGCTGGGGCGACGAACTACTGGGAGGAGTGCTGTCACCTCTCTCTCTCTCTCTCTCTCTCTCTCTCTCTTGCTAGCCGGACCAACTAACTTTGCGAACCGAGCCCAGAGAAAGCCGTCCCCTTCTACGAAATGATCGACCTACCAACTGATCGAACCCCTTGCTACGTGGGTGGCCGGTCCTATTTATAGGGGCCCTGGTCCTCTTCCCAAATATTGAGCGGGAAGGGACCCAACAATGGCGGGCTAATTTGAAGGGGGACAGCAAGTACTCTTATCCTAACTAAAGGTGGTCTTCGCCTGCGAAAGACTCTGCGGTGATGCCGTGCTGGGCTCCATGGTGACCTCCGTCTCGTAGTCCGCTTGGTCCTGGTCTTGTTGCACCGAAATGGCAACCTTTGCCTGATGCCTCGGTACTCCGCGGCTGCGCTTGCCCCCTTTGCACCAAAGAGGAAAGAAGGACGCTGCACGCGCTGGCACCCGCCTGGTGCCCTGAGTCGTCACGGCTTGCGTCATGGGCTCCTCGCGAGGTACCCCGCCTTGATTTCTCCGCCTCCTTGCGAGCCAGCCTGACGAGGCTATGCCTGAGGATGCGCCGTGTCGTCCCCCTCGCGAGGCTTGGCCCCTCGCGAGGGTCTTGAGTCTTGTGTTGATGAAGATGGGCCGGGCTGGGCCCCCACTTGAGCCACGCCGCAGGCCGCAGGCAGGCAAGTCTGGGGACCCCCATTCCCAGAATGTCGACAGCCTGGAGCCTGTGAAGCCCGGCGAGTGCCTGTGAAGACCTTCTCTTTTTGGAAAAGGCCCAGAGCCTGTGAAGCAAGGCGAGTGCCTGTGAAGCTATCGCATTTTGGAAAAGGCCTAGAGCCTGTGAAGCAAGGCGAGTGCCTGTGAAGACCTTCCCTTTTTGGAAAAGGCTCAGAGCCTATGAAGCAAGGCGAGTGCCTGTGAAGCTATCGCGTTTTGGAAAAGGCCCGGAGCCTGTGAAGCAAGGCCAATGCCTGTGAAGCTCGCCGCCCCGTGACACTCTCACGTAATAATGAGTGGGGCTGTACACGCCCTAGAGTCTCAAGAGCGCCGGCCTCAGGCCCTGGGGCTCCCCCCCCCCATGCCCAGTGGCAACACTTAGCTCCGCGCTGGTGAGAAGATGTCGAAGACTAGATTAGGTGCCGGACGCGGCTTTTTCATTTGCTTTCCGCAGTTGACGTGTTTGTTTGCATTTGGAGTCTTATTGAAGTTATCGCTGTTGCTGGTTTGTGGTTCGTCGATTTTCGCTCCTCGCTTTGGTTTCTCTCATAAACAACCTCGCGAGGGATGGTGCTCAGACGTCATCGCAAGGGTTTCTGCCCTAGCCGCAGGAAGGTTTTCACGACCCTGGCACATTACAGGAGCACGCCTTCTAGTCCGTGCCCCTCGGGCACCGCGACGCGCACACAGGGCCTGGGTCGGTCGCCCCCCGGCAAGGGTCAAAAACTATCTATGCACAGGCGTGTAGTTAAGAGGCGCAAAAGTAAGATCAAGGTAATGGCTAAAACGACAATAATTCCCAACACGCCCCAGCGGAGCTCCATGCAGCTGTTTTGTCTTACACAGGAAACAAAAGGAAAAGGAAAGGATGAGCCCAGCGCAGCCCTCCTCACATCAGCCCGCAGAGGCGACCCGGGAAGCCTCCGGGCCTTAGGAAGACAGCCTCTCGCGCTTCACCGGGGCACGACGGCGGGCGGACGAGCCATCACCTCCCAAGCAAGCTCGACGGCGCGGAGGTGGACTGCGGCCACCGCTGGAGGAGTCGCTTGAGGAAGAGTTGACGAAGCTTGGGGAGTCTTGGGCGCCGCCATCCGCGCGGGCACTATCTCCTCCATCACCGTCGGAGCAGGGCCCCCGACCGCGGTCGTCGTCCTCAGGGAAAAACCCCGCGCGGCGACCATCTTCCCCAAACACCCTCACATAGAGGGTGGCGACGCCGTCAAACTTGAAGTGCAGGGTGCACCGGCGCCCCAGGCCGCGAGCGCGGGCGAACGCCTGCCAGCCACGAGTTAAGGCCAAGCCCCCGTTGGCGGGGACCTCCAGCGCGGCCAACGAGGACCTGCTGCAGCAGCCCTCTTCCTGGAGCCAGAGGCCACCAGGAGCACCGGCCGGGAGTTCACCAAGGAGGAAGCGAGGGAGTTGGAGCCGGGCGCTAGTCGGCTTCGCCGACTAGACGACGAACTCCGGCAGCACCTGCACAGCGTGAAAGCGCGGCCTGGGGGAGCGTGCGACCCAGGCGCGTCCCTCGGCCACAACGGCTCGCCCACCGCCGCGCTGCGAGCCGCCACCATGACTACCAAACGCTACTGAGGCGGCCACCGGATGCTTCCGAGGGCGCCCACGACCGCGCTTTGGCGGGGGAGAGGCAAGATCGACCTGGAGGGCCTTCCCCTTCTCCGCAGCCGAGTACCTCCTCGATGGAGCCATCACACCAAGGCAGGGCAAGGATTGAGGCAAAGGAGAAAACAAGAAGAGATGGACTGGAAGGGCATGCGCCGTGCCGTACTTATAGCCGGCGAAGGCCAACCGCCGGCCTCCACGATCACAGGTAATTATGACACGATCTGCATGCAGGGACTTGTCAAACTCGCGCGATCACCGAGGCGTCATGGGGAAGTGGAGACGCCCACGTCCCATCAACCGCCACGCGGCGCCCAAGGCCGCAGGCTGTTAGGGCCCGCGGCGCTTCGCCCTTGCCCTTTCGCCTCTCAGCATGGCCAAGTCCATGCGCGCCTTGGGCCCAGGGGCTACTGTCGGTGTTCTGGGAACGGGGGTCCCCAGACTTGCCTGCCTGCAGCCTGCGGCGTGGCTCAAAGGAGGCCCAGCATGGCCCATCTTCATCAACACAAGACTCAAGACCCTCGCGAGGGTCCAAGCCTCGCGGGGCGGATGACACGGTGCATCCTTAGGCGCAGCCTCCTCAGGCTGGCTCGCGAGGAGGCGGAGAAATCAAGGCGGGGTACCTCGCGAGGTGCCCATGACGCAAGCCATGACGATCGAGGGTGCCAAGCGGGCACCAGCGCGCACAGCGTCCTTCTTTCCTCTTTGGTGCAAAGGGGGCAAGCGCAACCGCTGAGTACCGAGGCATCAAGCAAAGGTTGCCATTTTGGTGCAACGAGACCAAGACCAGGCGGACTACGAGACGGAGGTCACCATGGAGCCCAGCACGGCGTCACCGTAGAGCCTTTCGCAGGCGAAGACCAACTTTAGTCAGGATAAGTTTACTTGCTGTTCCCCTTCAAATTAGCCCGCCATTGTTGGCACCCTTCCCGCTCAATATTTGGGAAGAGGACCAGGGCCTCTATAAATAGGACCAACCACCTGCATAGCAAGGGAATCGATTCGGTTGGTCGGGCTAGCAAGCAGAGAGAGTGAGTGAGAGAGAGAGAAGGGTGACTGAACTCCTCCTAGCGGTTCATCGCCCCAGCCAAGAACAGAACCTTGCGAGGCTGTTCTTCCTTGTATTGTTCATCATCACCAGCCCCAGGAGGCAAGCCACCACCACACACTAGAGTAGGGTATCACACCACAATGGTGGCCCGAACCAGTATAAACCTGGTGTCTCTCATGCAGTCCTTTTAGTAGTTTAGATCTTTGTGAGACGGGGAGGTAGAGGGCGTGACCTCCGCGCGCACCCCAGTGTTCGAACCTTAAGGGTCTGCCGGAACCCGTGATCCGACAAGTACCACTCAACGATATTATAAACAACCATGACGCAATGAGCCGGATTGCAAAATGGGCCATCGAGCTCCTCCCGTTCGACATAACTTATAGGCCACGACGAGCTATCAAGTCGCAAGTTTTGGCTGACTTCGTCGCAGAATGGACAGAGGCCGAACTCCCTAAAGAGTACGACACATATTCAAACTGGATCATGCACGTCGACGGTTCCAAAATGTTGGCCGGACTAGGGGCCAGCATCGTTTTGACGTCCCCCACAGGAGACACAATTCAATATGTACTCCAGATTATGTACATGGACTCCAACAATGCAGCCGAATATGAGGCCCTTTTACATGGTCTCCGGATAGCAGTATCCATGGGAATTCAACGACTAGAGGTGCGTGGGGATTCGAACCTCGCGATATCCCAAATAAATGGAGACTTCGATGCCATGGATCCAAGAATGGCAGCTTACCGCAACGCCGTCCTCAAAATGTCAGCTCGGTTTGAGGGGCTCGAATTTCACCATATAGCCCGAGAAAAAATCAGGCGGCAGATGTCCTAGCACGCATCGGCGCAAAACGCGATGCGGTCCCCCCCCCCAACATCTTCCTAGAAAGGTTGTTCAAGCCATCCGTAGTATGGGAAGGGGAACATGGCAATATTAGCCCGGACCCAACCGCACTGTCCGACGCCGAACAATCTGACATAATCAGAGGCTCTGCCAACGAAATCACAACCTCAGCCCACGTACTAATGGCCGTTATCGCCCCGTGGACAGAACCATTCCTAGCCTACCTTACTAGGCAGGAACTCCCAGAGGACCAAAACGAGGCACGCTGTATAGTGCGGTGATCTAAAGCCTATAAAGTCCATGAGGGAGAACTTTATAAGAAAAGCACTACCGGAGTCCTTCAAAGGTGCATCGCCGAAGAGGAAGGGCGGAACCTGCTGGCTGGAATTCATGTCGGACTCGGCGGCCATCACGCCGCAGCCCGGTCCCTTGTAAGCAAGGCTTTCCATACAGATTTTTATTGGCCGATGGCCCGGGCGGACGCTCAGGACTTGGTCCAACGATGTGTCGGTTGCCAGCTTTTCGCAAACCAAAGCCATATGCCACCCACCACCCTCCAAACTATCCCCATCACTTGGCCTTTCGCGGTCTGGGGGCTTGACATGGTGGGACCCCTTAAAGGCGGAACCCACAAGAAAAAATACTTACTGGTCATGGTGGATAAGTTCACCAAATGGATAGAAGCCAAGCCTGTTAAGACGGCCGAATCCGGACCTGTGATAGACTTTATATCCGGGGTCGTACACCGTTATGGCATCCCCCACAGCATCATCACCGATAACGGCACGAACTTTACGGCCGATGAGGTAAAACTCTAGTGCAAAAACATGGGCATCAAGCTCGATTATGCTTCCGTACTGGGCAAAAACACCCACAAACTAGCGGTCAGGTCGAATGTGCAAATGGTCTCATTATGAGCGGCATCAAACCCAGATTAGTGCGGTCCCTCAAGGAATCTAACACGCATTGGGTAGAGGAGCTCGACTCCGTACTCTGGGGGCTGCGGACCACGCCGAATCGCACAACCGGATACACGCCATTTTTTCTGGTGTACGGCGCAGAGGCAGTCTTGCCCTGCGACATAATTCATGACTCACCTCGAGTGCGCATGTACGAAGAAAGGGAAGCTGAGCTCGATCGGCAGGACAGTTTGGACGCCTTAGAGGAGGAGCGCGACGTGGCAAAAGCCCGTTCCGCATTCTATCAACAGCAGGCTCGAAGATATCAAAGCAGAGAAGTGCGGGCCAAAACCTACAACGTTGGCGAATTTGTTCTACGCCTGCCGGGCAAGAAAAAGGACAAGCTGAAGCCCAAGTGGGAAGGTCCCTTCATAATCGACCAAGTCCTGACTGGTGGAGCATACTGCCTGCGAGATGCGTCAGATAACCGACTCGAGCCGAACCCATGGAATGCAGCCCGTCTCCGAAGATTCTATGCCTAGCGCCGGACTCTGTGTTTGTCTCCTTCCTCTATCCATTTTTTACATTTTCTATCTTACATTTCTCTCCCTCCCCTCTTTTCTTTTATAGCCCTTAAAGGCTCCTCAAGTGACGTGCTACTCATGCTCATTAAACCTGGGGGCGTCTTTAACAGAAGCTTATTTATACGGGCTTCATGCCCACCACATGTGTCAAACTTCCGCATGTACCTTTTCTTCACCATTATATGCATCGATATGACTTAAGTTTTGGCCAAGCTGGGTTGCCTGGCTCCTATGCTTACCCCTACGTTCCCGATTGTTCGGCTAGGTGGTAAAGGGAGCACCTCTGCGATTGTTACTGCCGGATCAGCCGGATGTGTACCTCAGACTGGGTGAAGCCGAAAGCTAGCGTTCTTAAGGGAATATTTGGTCGGTGAACTAAAAGATGACCTTTTAGTTATTTATATATATGCCCCCAGATGATTTTCCTGCGTTTGCAGTCCGGACATGCACTTTAGGGCATGCCTCCTAGAGAAAGGAACCCCTAACGGAACTATTCTCTCTGGAAGATGTTTCTTACTAACCATGTAATATAACATAACTAGTTGGGCACTTGTCTGATAAAGCACTAATGACCCCTACGCCTGGTCTCCATGCATACCCCGGTTCTTACATAACCGGTAGGGTATTCGGACACACTTCGGACCGTCAGGTCCTGAGGTTGAAGCGAAAAGGTCGGCAACGACAAACGATCTACAATCCGGCTAGAAGGCATTACACATGTCAATTAAAAATTACATAGTCACTCTGACTGATTGTATTCCTCTTCAATACCATCTAACAGGCTGTCTAACTTACAGTCCTGCTGGGAATACTTTGCGGCCAATTCTACTTGGTCGTACACTAAGCTTACATGGATCTCCTTCCCGTCAGGCCCCACAGGCCCGACCTCAGCCATGTGGTTTGGGTCAGACTTCGTGTACCGCGTCTTCACCATGGCCCAGGCCTCCCTAGCGCCTTGTCGACAGGCCGATATCTTCCACAACCAGAAGCGCCGCCGAGCTCCCTTAAGCTTCTCCGAAAGCTATCCAAGGCCCTCGGGCATGGAGTGGGAAGGCCATAAGGCTTGGGCAACGCCCCGCATCGCATGCCGAACTCGCTCGTGCAGTTGCGAGAGCTCGGGAAGAAGGTCACCCGTAAAACCGGGCATCTCCTCTGCAGGACGACCCGTTAGCATACCTACAGACATTACTCTGTTAGTCGACTTCCTCGCCGAACTATTTTCTTTCAAAGATTCGCTTAAGCACTTACTAAATATGCCGCGTCGAAGCTGCTGATTCTCCTTATTAGAGTCCGACAGCTCGCCACGAACATCTTTAAGCTCAACGACCAGCTTGGTGTTGGCATCCTGAAGATCATTCTTCTCCCACCTCACCCTTGTCAACATACTCTCACCGGCCTTTAGCTGGCATAAGAGTTGTTGTCTCTCCGGATCCAGTCCGGCGCCATCTGCAATATGATTTGTCAGATTTACACCAACGCCGCACTTCGCAAAATACTAATCTTTCGAAGTATATTTTACCAGAGGGGGTCTCTTTGGGCTCCCCTGCCGCGGCTAGTGCCGCCTCCAGTTGGGCTTTGCACTCTTCCAGCTCCTGGGACAGTACGGTATTCTTCTCCATAAGAACCTGTATAACAAATGATCCTTAAATCAATTACTCTAACTGTTTCAAGTCTCGGGGGCTACTGGTATATATATATTTACCAAAATTTTCTTACCCGTATGTCTTTTACATATTGCTCCGTGGCTCTGGCTAAACCGTTTTGAGAGGCACGGAGGTACGCATCTCCCGAATTGAAGGCATTTAATGCCTCTTGGGAGAAACAAGCGTCGCGAAGAACTGTCCTGCGACGCCTGTGGTTCATGGCACTCTCCACCTCGGAATTGGTGGTAGACAGCCTGTCTGCATCCTCTATCGGAGGGGCGTCCGGTGCGTGCCTTGTGTTCTCTTCCGCTTCCGGGCTAGGCGTTGGAGCCTGGCTGGTGGAGGCACGATTGGCAACCTCTCCGGATATAGTCCGGCGAGGTCTCTTCGTCCTGAAGATAGCACGGATGTTAATATGCCCTGAAGGAATAACACCAGGGAAAAAGAGGGTGCGCTATACGACCTTTGCGCCGGCGTCTTAGTCCGGACTACATTCCTTTTTACCCCACGGGGCCCTGCGGCCCCTCGTTGGCTAGCCGCCGCAGGTTCGGCCTCCCGCCTCGGAAACCTCCCCTGCAAAACACGGTCGTTGTCAGGAAAACTGAAATGTGTGAGAATGGATTCCTTCTCAAGTGGATGAGACTCCGCTCTCTGTTACCTGGGAGGCCGGGATTAACCCTGGGTAATCAGTCGTAATGGCCACCAAGCTATTGTCCTTGCTTAGATGATGAAACACCCCGTCAATCAGCTCCACCGATATCTCCGGATCCTCTTCGGAGTCCGGATCGAGGGACCGTTCTGGATCCTCGAGCTGTGGGGGACGGCTGTTTATATCCTTTACTTCCTGACGCAGTTCCTGCGTTGAAATCGTTAGACTACATATTTAATCATGGGAATATAAAACAGATGGGTAAGCATAATTGTCCACTTACCCAACTCGGAGGGTTGTACATAGTAAATCCGCCCTGCGGGTTGACATAGAGGAATTCCTCTTCTTCTCCCTTGTACAAAGAGGATAAGATCATTACTAGAGCGGGAGCTGAGGCTGGCCCCTTACGACCGTAACGGGTGGCGTCATCCTCCCCGTTAAAATCCCACATGGGGTGGCCTCTATATTGAAGCGGCTGCACCCCCCGCATAATGCATGCGGCCATGACTCCGATCATGGTTAGTCCGAAATGAGCCAATAGTCTTATCCGACCCATCAGGTGAAGGATGTCCCGGTCGCCTTCTCTCTGAGAACTCCACGGACGCCAGCTTAGGCGTTTCTTTAAGGGAGCACTGTTGAATTCAGGGAGACCGACCTGGATAGGATCCGGCAGCGGGACATCATCTATATAAAACCATTCCGAAGGCTGGTCCTCGGACACCCTCTTTGGGGTTCCGGATAGATATCCGGTCGCGGCGATACGCCACACTTCGGCTCCGCCCACTTGATATATAGACCCCTCTTGAGAGCGGGGCACCAAGCAGAATAACCTCTTCCACAACGCAAAACGAGCCTCAACACCCAAGAATAGCTCGCAAAGGGCGACGAAGCCCGCAATATGTAATATAGAGGCGGGCGTAAGATTGTGCAGCTGGAGGCCATAGAACTCCAGAAGCCCATGGAGAAATGGATGAATTGGAAATCCAAGTCCTCTTATTAGATAAGGGACGAGGCACACCCGCTCTCCTTTGGAGGGATTGGGGGTGCTCTCCGCTTGCTCTCCACCAATATAGGTGGCGAGTCCGGCTCGGACCGGGACCATATAGGCCTAAGGGAGAAATCCCTTGACCTGAAGAGACACTAGCTCGCTGTGCGGGATGGAGCACCTCTCCCAGTCTCCAGGTTTAGGACTGGAAGGGCGAGGGGAGGAGCTGCGACGGCTGGCCATGTTGGAATGGACCTTTGCTGGAGGCGCTCTGATGATTACTCGCGGGGAGAAGAAGGTGTGGTTTGGATCTGAATCACCATCCCATTAAATAGGCTGCTCGTTTATGCGGCTAGGGGTGCGAATGTAAAAACACCCCGACTTTTCGCATTCGTTTGACACATGGAAGACGGCCATTATTGGGCGTGGAAGCCAAGGTGCGCTACATTCTGAAAATCGGACATTATTCAGCAGGTACACGGAATTTGGACAAGAACCCGCCTTGCAATGCCGAAGACAATCTGCACGCCAGACTCGTCGTCATTGAAGCCTGGTTCGAGGGCTACTGAGGGAGTCCTGGATTAGGGGGTGTCCGGGTAGCCGGATTATACCTTCAGCCGGACTCCAGGACTATGAAGATACAAGATTGAAGACTTCGTCCCGTGTCCGGATGGGACTTTCCTTGGTGAGGAAGGCAAGCTTGGCGATGCGGATATTTAGATCTCCTACCATTATAACCGACTTTGTGTAACCCTAACCCTCTCTGGTGTCTATATAAACCGGAGGGTTTTAGTTCGTAGGACAACTTCATCATACAACAACCATACCATAGGCTAGCTTCTAGGGTTTAGCCTCCTTGATCTCGTGGTAGATCTACTCTTGTACTACCCATATCATCAATATTAATCAAGCAGGATGTAGGGTTTTACCTCCATCAAGAGGGCCCGAACCTAGGTAAAACATCGTGTTCCTTGCCTCCTGTTACCATCCGGCCTAGACGCACAGTTTGGGACCCCCTACCCGAGATCCGCCGGTTTTGACACCGACAAAGGTCTTCCCTTTATCTTTGAAGGGAGATGCATTGACATGGTATAGGCTATGTGATGATATGGGATCATGGAACTACAAACGATTGAAATTGGAATTTCATTAGAAGTTTTATCCTATGCATCTTGTTCATCGTGATCGCAATTATATATATAATTTTTGGCCTCGCGAAGGAGAAAGCATCGCTCAAGCTTGGGGGAGCTTAAATTAATGTTATATTCATGCCCCAATCATGAGCTCCCAAGAGAAATAATTATTCAAAAAATTTATGCTCGGCTTTCTGACAGCAATCGCACCATGCTCGATACTTCTTGTTCTGTCTCTTATGATGAAGACTATTGAATTCAAATGGAATTTATTGAGAGAATTAAAGAGAACTCTGAAGATTGGGATCTCAAGAAGGTAAGGAGTCAGGTATAACACCTAAGTTTGATTGTGTTAAATCTTTTATGGATACCGATGTTTTCCATAAATTTAGCACTAAATATGGACTTGACTCTGAGATAGTAGCTTCTTTCTGTGAATCTTTTGCTACTCATGTTGACCTCCCTAAGGAGAAGTGGTTTAAATACCATCCTCCCATAGAAGTAAAAGTAGTTGAACCTATTAAAGTTGAGGAAAAGACTATCAGTTACAATGATCCTATTGTTCCTACTACTTATGTTGAGAAACCACCTTTCCCTGTTAGGATAAAGGATCATGCTAAAGCTTCAACCGTGGTTCGTAAAAGTAATATTAGAACTTATACACCTTCTAAGCAAGTTAAAGTTGAACCTAATATTGCTATTGTTAAAGATCTATTGGCTGATAGTATTGATGGGCATGTTATTTACTTCTATGATGAAACTGCTAGAATTGCTAAGCCTAGTGCTAAAGATAAACATAGACATGTGGTAGGCATGCCTGTTATTTCTGTTAAGATAGGAGATCATTGTTATCATGGCTTGTGTGATATGGGTGCTAGTTCTAGTGCTATACCTCATGACTTATACAAAGAAATTATGCATCGTATTGCACCTGCTAAAATAGAAGATATTGATGTTACCATTAAGCTTGCCAATAGAGATACTGTTTCACCAATTGGGATTGTTAGAGATGTTGAAGTCCTATGTGGGAAAACTAAATATCCTGCCGATTTTCTTGTTCTTGGTTCCCCACAAGATAGCTTTTGTCCCATTATATTTGGTAGACCTTTCTTGAATACTGTTAATGCTAGGATAGACTGTGAAAAGAATGTTGTTACTATCGGTCTGGATGATATGCCTCATGAGTTTAATATCTCTAAATTTAGTAGACAACATCGTGAAGAGGAATTTCCTAGTAAAGATGAAATTATTGGTCTTGCTTCTATGGCTGTACCTCCTAGTGATCCTTTAGAACAATATTTGCTTGACCATGAAAATGATATGTTTATGAATGAAAGAAGGGAAATAGATGAAGTATTCTTTAAAGATGAACTTATCCTGGAACACAATCTGCATGTTGAAATCCTAGGGGATCCCCCTCCACCCAAGGGTGATCCCGTGCTTGAGCTTAAACCATTACCTGATACTCTTAAATATGCTTATCTTGATGAGAAAAAGATATATCATGTTATTATTAGTGCTAACCTTTCAGAGCATGAAGAAGAAAGATTATTAAAAACCCTGAAGAAGCATCGCGCTGCTATTGGATATACTCTTGATGATCTTAAGGGCATAAGTCCCACTCTATGTCAACACAAAATAAATTTGGAGAAAGACGCCAAACCAGTTCGTGATCACCAACGACGGCTGAATCCTAAGATGAAAGAAGTGGTAAGAAAGGAAATACTAAAGCTTCTTGAGGCACGTATTATTTATTCCGTTGCTGATAGTCAGTGAGTAAGTCTTGTCCATTGTGTCCCTAAAAAGGGACGTATTACTATCGTTCCTAATGATAAAGATGAATTGATCCCGCAAAGAATTATTACAGGTTATAGGATGGTAATTGATTTCCGCAAATTAAATAAGGCTACTAAAAAAGATCATTACCCTTACCTTTTATTGATCAAATGCTAGAAAGATTATCCAAACATACACATTTTTCCTTTCTAGATGGTTACTCTGGTTTCTCTCAAATACCTGTGTCAGCTGATGATCAATCAAAGACCAGTTTTACTTGCCCTTTCGGTAATTTTGCTTATAGACGTATGCCTTTTGGTTTATGTAATGCACCTGCTACCTTTCAAAGATGCATGATGGCTATATTCTCTGACTTTTGTGAAAAGATATGTGAGGTTTTCATGGATGATTTCTCTGTTTATGGATCCTCTTTTGATGATTGCTTAAGCAACCTTGATCGAGTTTTGCAGAGATGTGAAGAAACTAACCTTGTCTTGAATTGGGAAAAGTGCCACTTTATGGTTAATGAAGGCATTTTCTTGGGGCATAAAATTTCTGAAAGAGGTATTGAAGTTGATAAAGCTAAAGTTGATGCTATTGAAAAGATTTCGTGTCCCAAGGACATCAAAGGTATAAGAAGTTTCCTTGGTCACGCCGGATTTTATAGGAGGTTCATTAAGGACTTCTCAAAAATTTCTCGGCTTCTGACTAATTTATTACAAAAAGATATACCATTTGTTTTTTATGATGATTGTGTAGAAGCATTTGAAATACTTAAGATAGCATTGATATCTGCACCTATTGTTCAGCCTCCTGATTGGAATTTACCCTTTGAAATCATGTGTGATGCTAGTGATTATGTTGTAGGTGTTGTTCTAGGGCAAAGAGTTGACAAGAAATTAAATGTTATTGAATATGCTAGTAAAACTCTAGACAATGCCCAGAGAAATTATGCTACTACTGAAAAAGAATTTTTAGTAGTTGTATTTGCATGTGATAAGTTCAGATCCTGCATTGTTGATTCTAAAGTAACTATTCACACTGATCATGTTGCTATTAAATATCTTATCGAAAATAAAGATGCTAAACCTAGACTTATTAGATGGGTTCTCTTGCTACAAGAATTTGATTTTCATATTATTGATAGAAAGGGAGCTGAGAACCCCGTTGCAGAGAACTTGTCTAGGTTGGAAAATGTTCTTGATGACCCACTACCTATTGATGATAGCTTTCCTGGTGAACAATTAAATGTCATAAATGCTTCTCGTACTACTCCATGGTATGCTGATTATGCTAATTACATTGTTGCTAAATTTATACCACCTAGTTTCACATACCAGCAAAAGAAAAAGTTTTTTCTATGATTTGAGACATTACTTTTGGGATGACCCACATCTTTATAAAGAAGGAGTAGATGGTGTTATTAGACATTGTGTACCTGAGCATGAACATGAACATATCCTACGCAAGTGTCACTTCGAGGCTTATGGAGGACACCACGCTGGAGACAGAACTGCACATAAGGTATTGCAATCCGGTTTCTATTGGCCTACTCTCTTTAAAGGATGCTCATAAGTTTGTCTTATCTTGTGATGAATGTCAAGGAATTGGTAATATTAGTAGACTTCAAGAAATGCCTATGAATTATTCACTTGTTATTGAACCATTTGATGTTTGGGGCTTTGATTATATGGGACCGTTTCCTGCCTCTAATGGATATACACATATTTTAGTTGCTGTTGATTACGTTACTAAGTGGGTAGAAGCTATTCCAACTAGTAGTGCTGATCATAACACCTCTATTAAGATGCTTAAAGAAGTTATTTTTCCGAGGTTTGGAGTCCCTAGATATTTAATGATTGATGGTGGTTCACATTTTATTCATAGTGCTTTCCGTAAAATGCTTGCTAAGTATGATGTTAATCATAGAATTGCATCTCCTTATCACCCACAGTCTAGTGGTCAAGTAGAATTGAGTAATAGAGAGCTCAAATTAATTTTGCAAAAGATTGTTAACAAATCTAGAAAGAATTGGTCCAAGAAACTTGATGATGCATTATGGGCTTATAGAACTACATATAAAAATCCTATGGGTATGTCTCTGTATAAAATGGTTTATGGAAAAGCATGTCACTTACCTCTCGAACTTCAACATAAGGCATATTGGGCTATTAAAGAGCTCAATTATCATTTCAAACTTGCCGGTGAAAATAGGTTATTTGACATTAGCTCACTTGATGAATGGAGAACCCAGGCTTATGGAAATGCCAAGCTGTTTAAATAAAAAGTTAAAAGATGGCATGACAAAAGGATACAAAAGCGTGAGTTTAATGTAGGTGATTATGTATTGCTATACAACTCTCATTTAAGATTTTTTGCAGGAAAACTTCTCTCCAAATGGGAAGGCCCTTACGTTATCGAGGAGGTTTATCGTTCCAGTGCCATAAAACTCAACAACTTCGAAGGTACAAATCCGAAGGTGGTGAACGGTCAAAGAATCAAACATTATATCTCAGGTAATCCTATAAATGTTGAAACCAATGTTATTGAAACCATAACCCTGGAGGAATACATAAGGGACACTTTCTAGAACGTTTCAGGCTCCGAAAACGAATAGGTATGTGGTACGGTAAGTAAACCGACTCCAAAACAGTTCTAATGGCAAGTTTTCTTCGTTTTGGAAAATAGAAAAATAAGAAGCAGTCCGGGCAGGACACGAGGGCTCCACGAGGGTGGAGGGCGCGCCCTACCCCCCTGGGCGCACCCCCTGCCTCGTGGGCACCTCGTGTGCTCTCCGGACTCTGTTTTCTTACACGATACGTATTTTGGTCGGTAAAAAATCATTATACAATCTCCCAAAGGTTTTAACTCCCATATCACGCAATTATCCTCTGTTTTCGTTTCGAGCTGTTGCTGCTACAGATTAGAGCAAGATGTCTTCTCAAGAGTCAGTCGGGGAGAGCCGAGTGTCTCATCCGGCATCGAGATCAAGGACAAATAGCGATGCTGAGCACTTTGGGCCAGCAATGGAGGAAGAGATGGAGGTTGATTTGAAGAGGATAGATGCCATGGAGGAGGATCAAGAAGTCACTTCTCGCCACCGAGCTGGATTCACGATGGGGGAACTACAGAGCTCGTCTATTCCAAATTCGGTTATCCCTTCCAATGTTAGATTTCTTTCTTGCGATAATATGAAAAAGAGTGTTACTTGTTCCCCCGCAGCTATGCAACATCCATGGGTGCAAGGAGCTTTAACCGTCACAGGTAAACTCCGTAAGGAGATAATGGATCTCAAGCAGCAACTCAATAAGCTCGAGGAAGAGAATCATACCCTGAGGAGTGTCATCGCCATGAATATCACACCACCACCTCTGAAGAAAGAGACATAATCACTTGGGTATGGGCACTCCCCTTGGCAACTACCAAGCTTGGGGGAGGTGCCCCGGTATCGTATCACCATCACACTCCTATCTTTACCGTTTTTCTTAGTTCAATCCTTTTAGTACTATCTTGATCTAGTAGAATAAAGTTTTTGGTATGATCTAGTTTTGAGTTTTGCTTTATGATCCCTCTATGTAATCGAGTCTGTGAGCTATATAATAAAGATTAGTGTTGAGTCAAGGGCTTGGTTATCTTGCTATGATCTTGAGTAAATAAAAGAAAAGAGAAAAATAATAAAAAGAAACAAAGAGATCATATTGATCTTATGGATAGTAATGACTTCACATAGAAAGAGTATGATGATTAAAAGTTGTTGAGAGTTGACAAACATAGCTTTGGTCATCGTTGCAACATGTTGAGATTTCCTTTCCCCTCATGCTAGCCAACTTCTTTGCACCAAGTAGAGATACTACTTGTGCTTCCAAATTCCCTTAAACCTAGTTTTGCCATGAGAGTCCACCATACCTACCTATGGATTGAGTAAGATCCTTCAAGTAAGTTGTCATCGGTGCAAGAAAAAAAAATTGCTCTCTAAATATGTATGATTGATTGGTGTGGAGGAAATAAGATTTATACGATCTTGTGATGTGGAAGAAATAAAAGCGATGGACTGCATAATAAAGGTCTATATCACAAGTGGCAATATAAAGTGATGTTCTTTCGCATTAAGATTTTGTGCATCCAACCCTGAAAGCGCATGGCAACCTCTGCTTCCCTCTGCGAAGGGCCTATCTTTTACTTTTATCTTCTACCTTATGCAAGAGTCATGGTGATGTTCACCTTTCCTTTTACATTTTATCCTTTGGCAAGCACAGTGTGTTGGAAAGATCCTGATATATATCTAATTGGATGTAAGTTAGCATGAACTATTATTGTTGACATTACCCATGAGGTAAAAGGTTGGGAGGCGAAACTATAAGCCCCTATCTTTCTCTGTGTCCGATTAAAACTCCGTAACCACAAGTATTGCGTGAGTGTTAGCAATTGTGAAAGACTAAATGATAGTTGAGGATGTGGACTTGCTGAAAAGCTCTGACATAGACTCTATCTAATGTTATGATAAATTGCAATTGCTTCAATGACTGAGATTATAGTTTGTTGGTTCTCAATGAAGTTTCTGGTTCATACTTGACATTGTGGATTGATTATTACTTGGGCATAAGAAATCAAATGATGTTATCCATATATGTTTCTGTTATAAGAATAATCATGATGCCCTCATGTCCGTATTTTATTTTATCGACACCTCTATCTCTAAACATGTGGACATATTTATCGTTATTGGCTTCCGCTTGAGGACAAGCAAGGTCTAAGCTTGGGGGAGTTGATACGTCCATTTTGCATCATGCTCTTATATCGATATTTATTGCATTATCGGCTGTTATTACACGTTATGTCACAATACTTATGCCTATTCTCTCTTATTTTACAAGATTTACGTAAGGAGGGAGAATTGCGGCAGCTGGAATTCTGGGCTGGAAAAGAAGCAAATATTAGAGACCTATTCTGACAACTCCAAAAGGCCTGATACTCCACGAAAGTTGTTTTTGGAAATAATAAAAAATACTAAGCAGAAGAAATACCACAGGGGGCCCACACCCTGGCCACGAGGGTGGGGGCGTGCCCCCCTGCCTCATGGGCCCCTTGTTGGTCCTCCGGTGGCCATCTTCTACTTTATGAAGTCTTTCGTCTGAAGAAAAATCATAAGCAAGCTTTAGGGACGAGACTCCGCCGCCACGAGGCGGAACCTTGGCGGAACCAATCTAGGGCTCTAGCAGAGCTGTTCTGCTGAGGACACTTCCCTCCGGGAGGGGGAAATCATCGCCATCGTCATCACCTATGCTCCTCTCATCGGGAGAGGGCAATCTCCATCAACATCTTCATCAGCACCATCTCATATCAAAACCCTAGTTCATCTCTTGTATCCAATTCTTGTCTCCAAGTCCTGGATTGGTACCTGTAGGTTTCTAGTAGTGTTAGTTACTCCTTGTAGTTGATGCTAGTTGGTTCAATTGGTGGAAGATCATATGTTCAGATCCTATATGCATATTAATACCCCTCTGATTATGAACATGAATATGCTTTGTGAGTAGTTACGTTTGTTCCTGAGGACATGGGAGAAGTCTTGCTATTAGTAGTCATGTGAATTTGGTATTCGTTCGATATTTTGATGAGATGTATGTTGTTTCTCCTCTAGTGGTGTTATGTGAACGTCGACTACATGACACTTCACCATTGTTTGGGCCTAGAGGAAGGCATTGGGAAGTAATAAGTAGATGATGGATTGCTAGAGTGACAGAAGCTTAAACCCTAGTTTATGCGTTGCTTCGTAAGGGGCTGATTTGGATTCATATGTTTCATGATGTGGTTAGGTTTACCTTAATACTTATTTTGTAGTTGCGGATGCTTGCAATAGGGGTTAATCATAAGTGGGATGCTTGTTCAAGTAAGAACAGCACCCAAGCACCGGTCCACCCACATATCAAATTATCAAAGTACCGAACGTGATGAAAACTAGCTTGACGATAATTCCCATGTGTCCTCGGGAGCGTTTTCCTTTATATAAGAAATTATCCAGGCTTGTCCTTTGCTACAAAAAGGATTGGGCCACCTTGCTGCACCTTACTTACTTTTACTACTTGTTGCTCGTTACCAATTATCTTATCACAAAACTATCTGTTACCTATTATTTCAGTGCTTGTAGAGAATACCTTGCTGAAAACCGCTTATCATTTCCTTCTGCTCCTCGTTGGGTTTGACACTCTTACTTATCGAAAGGACTAAGATAGATCCCCTATACTTGTGGGTCATCAATATATCAGGGTCTTTTGAGTACTCACGATTCGCCCTGGGGCTTATCTCGGGGGCGCAGCTCTGGGCTGCTATCAACGTCCCATGCAGAGTTATCCGGGCGGGGGGCTTCCCTTTCTTGGATGCCTCTGCCTCCAGATTTGTGGAGGCCGCCCTCTTCTCCCTTCCTCCCTCAGGCGGGAGTTGCTTTCTTCCTCCTCATTGTCGTCGTCTTCGGTGGCGGAGGAGTGAGTCTCGTTGTCTTCGAACATCACGTCCGAAGCACCCTTGTGGCGGAGGCCACTTATGGCCCCCTTGGCCTTCTTCTCCGGCGCCTGGTAAGGCACCCGGACTAGCATCTTTGTCAAAAGTGGGATGGCTGGTTCCTCGGACAGTGGAGCCGAACACTGAATCTGCTCCGCCTTCTTTTTCCAGCCCTGGAAAAAATAAATAAATGGTGATGCTTAGGTATCTTCCCTGAATAAGAAAGTAAAGGATACACCTTGAAATGCGAAAGACTTACCACACTGGCGAGATGGGCCAGGGCGTGCCCACGGTCCTCGGTCGTCTCCGGCGGCGTCTCGCTGCCCTTGAAGAGCACCTTCCAGATATCTTCGTGCGTAGTTCCGAAGAACTGCTGCAAGGTCTGGTGCTCGGCCGGATTGAACTCCCATAAATGGCAAGTCCGGCTCAGGCATGGAAGGATCCGGCGAACTAGCATCACCTGGATCACATTGACTAGCTTGATGTTCTTGTCCACCATGCTCTGGATGCGCGTTTGCAGCGCTGTCAGCTCATCCGACGAAGACCAATTCAGGCCCTTCTCTAGCCAGGAGGTGAGCCGCATTGGGGCTCCAGACTTGAATTCAGGAGCCGTGGCCCAGGAGGCATCGCGGGGCTCTGTGATATAGAACCACAGTTTCTGCCACTCTTTGACGGTCTCCACAAAGGTACCTTTAGGCCATGTGACATTGGGCATCTTGCTCGCCATGGCACCTCCGCCCTCTGCATGTTGGCCATCCACCACCTTCGGCTTCACGTTGAAGATTTTATGCCACAGTCTGAAGTGGGGTGGAATGCGGAGGAAGGCCTCGCATACGACAATAAATGCCGAGATGTTGAGGAAAGAGTTTGGGGCTAGATCATGGAAATCTAGCCCATAATAGAACATGAGTCCACGGACGAAAGGGTGGAGAGGAAACCCTAACCCGCGTACGAAGTGGGGGATGAAGACCACCCTCTCATTGGGGTTCGGGGTGGGGAAGATCCGCCCCTTGGCCGGAAGCCAGTGGGCGATTTTTTTGGCCAGGTACCCGGCCTCCCGAAGCTTGGTGATGTCCTTCTCCTTCACGGAGGAGGCCATCCACTCGCCTTGCGCTCCAGATCCGGACATGGTAGAGTGCTTTCTTGAGGCGGAAAAGATGAGGACTTGGGTGCTGGAGCTCGAGAATGGGAGGGCAAAGAGAAAGAAGGCGTGGGTGAAGGAAAGGAATCCTTATCTCCTTATAAAGGCGGTGAATATCAAGCGCCTCCCCACTCGCCTTAGAACTCGCCTATTCCCAACAGTTATGCAGACAACACGGTTGGGTTACCCATGCCCGTATTGATGAGAATCCCGCAATAAGGGGACACGATCTCTACTTCGACAAGACGTGCCAATAAAACCGCGTTTCGAAACGTGGATCGGCTGGCCAAAAACGGTTCGAAATAATAACCAGGCCGAGGCATGATGTCACGCTACAAAAAGTTGTCAGCAGATTGGACTCGTGAAAATTTATACTCTCTGCGGATGTGTGTGTGGTACTTGTTTTGCAGAGCCGGACACGTTCGTTGCGTTCGAAGACTGTTTTGAAGTAATCGGAGGAGGAACCCGCCTTGCAATGCCGAAGACAATCTGCGCGCCGGACACCTCGTCATTGAAGCCTGGTTCAGGGGCTACTAAGGGAGTCCTGGATTAAGGGGTCCTCGGGCGTCCATACTATGTAGCATGGGCCGGACTGATGGGCTGTAAAGATACAAAGACTGAAGACTCTCTCTCATGTCTGGATGGGACTCTCCTTGGCGTGGAAGGCAAGCTTGGCGACCTGATATGAAGATTCCTTTCCCTGTAACCAACTTTGTACAACCCTAGTCCTCTCTGGTGTCTATATAAACCGGAGGGCTTAGTCCGTAGGGGCAATCATAATCATACAGGCTAGACTTCTAGGGTTTAGCCATTACGATCTCATGGTAGATCAACTCTTGTAATACTCATATTCATCAAGATCAATCAAGCAGGAAGTAGGGTATTACCTCCATAGAGAGGGCCCGAACCGGGGTAAACATCGTGTCCCCTGTCTCCTGTTACCATCGACCTTAGATGCATAGTTCGGGACCGCCTACCCGAGATCTGCCAGTTTTGACACTGATAGTCTTCGCCTGCCAAAGGCTCAGGTGGTGATGCAGCTGTGGGCTCCATGATAACCTCCGTCCTACCGTCTTGCTGGTCTTGGTCTTGTTGCACCAATATGGAAACCTTTGCTTGATGCCTCGGAACTCCTCGCCTGAGCCTGCCTCTTTAGCACCAAAGAGGAAACCGGTACTCTGCGCCCACTGGCGCCCGCCTGGCCTTGGTCGTCATGGCTCACGTCACGGGAACCTCATGAGGTGCCCCCTGCCTTGATATCTCCGCTCCTCACGAGCCAGCCTAGTGTGGCTGCCCCTGAGGAGGTCTTGTGTCGTCCACCTCGTGAGGCTTGGCCCCTCACGAGGGTCTTGAGTGGCTGCTGATCAAGATGGGCCGTACCAGGCCGTTGGCAGAGCCATGCCGCAGGCCGCAGGCAGGCAAGTCTGGGGACCCCCATTCCCAGAACGCCGACAAATCTCGTTACCGGAAAGCCTCTTTACTCGTTCTGTAATGCATCATTCCGCAACTAACTCATTAGTCACATTGCTTGCAAGGCTTATAGTGATGTGCATTACCGAGAGGGCCCAGAGATACCTCTCCGATACACAGAGTGACAAATCCTAATTTTGATCTATGCCAACCCAACAAACACCTTCGGAGACACCTGTAGAGTATCTTTATAATCACCCAGTTACATTGTGATGTTTGATAGCACACAAGGTGTTCCTCCGGTATTCGGGAATTGCATAATGTCATAATCAGAGGAACATGTATAAGTCATGAAGAAAGCAATAGTAATAAAACTAAACAATCATAATGCTAAGCCAATGGATGGGTCTTGTCCATCACATCATTCTCTAATGATGTGATCCCGTTCTATGGTCAGGAAACATAACCACCTTTGATTAACGAGCTAGTCAAGTAAAGGCATACTAGGGACACTTTGTTCTGTCTATGTATTCACACGTACTAAGTTTTCGATTAATACAGTTCTAGCATGAATAATAAACATTTATCATGACATAAGGAAATATAAATAATAACTTTATTATTGCCTCTAGGACATATTTCCTTCAGTCTCCCACTTGCACTAGAGTCAATGATCTAGATTACATAGTAATGATTCTAACACCCATGGAGTCTTGGTGATGATCATGTTTTGCTCATGGAAGAGGCTTAGTCAACGGGTCTGCAACAGTCAGATCTGTATGTATTTTGCAAATCTCCATGTCTCCCTGCTTGACTTGATCACAGATGGAATTGAAGCGTCTCTTGATGTGTTTAGTTCTCTTGTGAAATTTGGATTCCTTCGCCAAGGCAATTGCTCCAGTATTGTCACAAAAGGATTTTCATTGGACCCGATGCACTAGGTATTACACCTAGATCGGATATGGACTCCTTCATCCAGACTCCTTCATTTGCTGCTTCTAAAGAAGCTATGTACTCCGCTTCACGCGTAGATCCCGCCACAACGCTCTTCTTGGAACTGCACCAACTGATAGCTCCACCATTCCATATAAATACATATCCGGTTTGTGACTTAGAGTCATCCGGATCAGTGTGAAAGCTTGCATCGTTGTAACCATTTACGACAAGCTCTTTGTCACCTCCATACACGATAAACATATCCTTAGTCCTTTTTGGGTACTTCAAGATGTTTTTGACCTTTGTCTAGTGATCTACTCCTAGATTACTTTGGTACCTCCCTGCTAAACTTATAGCAAGGCACACAAGGTCTGGTACACAGCATTGCATACATGATAGAACCTATGGTTGAGGCATAGGGAATGACTTTCATTTTCTCTCTATCTTCTGCAGTGGTCGGGCATTGAGTTTGACTCAACTTCACACCTTGTAACACAGGCAAGAACCCTGTCTTTGGCTGATCCATTTTGAAATTCTTCAAAACTTCATCAAGGTATGTGCTTTGTGGAAGTCCAATTAAGCGTCTTGATCTATCTCTATAGATCTTGATTCCTAATATATAAGCAGCTTCACCGAGGTCTTTCATTGAAAAATTCTTATTCAAGTATCCTTTTATGCTATCCAGAAATTATGTATTATTTCCAGTCAACAATATGTCATCCACATATAATATTAGAAATGCTACATAGCTCCCACTCACTTTCTTGTAAATACAGGCTTCTCCAAACGTCTTTATAAAACCATATGCTTTGATCACACTATCAAAGCGTATATTCCAACTCCGAGAGGTTTGCACTAGTCTATAAATGGATCGCTGGAGCTTGCACACTTTGTTAGAACCTTTAGGATCAACAAAACCTTCTCGTTGCATCACATACAACTCTTATTTAAGATATCCATTAAGGAATGCAGTTTTTACATCTATTTGCCAAATTTCATAACCTTAAAATGCGGCAATTGCTAACATGATTCGGACAGACTTAAGCATCGCTACGGGTGAGAAGCTCTCATCGTAGTCAACTCCTTGAACTTGTCGAAAACATTTCGAAACAAGTTGAGCTTTGTAAATAGTAACATTACCGTCAGTGTCAGTCTTCTTCTTGAAGATCCATTTATTTTCTATGGCTTGCCGATCATCGGGCAAGTCAACCAAAGTCCACACTTTGTTCTCATATATGGATCCCATCTCAGATTTCATGGCCTCAAGCCATTTTGCGGAATCTGGGCTCATCATCGCTTTCTCATAATTCATAGGTTCGTCATGCTCAAGTAACATGACCTCCAGAATAGGATTATCGTACCACTCTGGTTGACCTATGAGGTTCGGTAGTAACTTGATCTGAAGTTTCATGAGCATCATCATTATCTTCCTCACTAATTGGTGTAGGAATCATTGGAACCGGTTTCTGTGATGAACTACTTTCCAATTCAGGAGAAGGTACAATTACCTCATCAAGTTCTACTTTTCTCCCACTCACTTCTTTTAAGAGAAACTCCTTCTCTAGAAAGGATCCGTTCTTACAATGAAAATCTTGCCTTCGGATCTATGATAGAAGGTGTACCCAACAGTTTCCTTTGGGTATAATATGAAGACACATTTCTATGATTGGGGTTCGAGCTTATCAGGTTGAAGCTTTTTCACATAAGCATTGCAGCCCCAGACTTTAAGAAACGACAACTTAAGTTTTTTGCTAAACCACAGTTCATATGGTGTCGTCTCAATGGATTTAGATGGTGCCCTATTTAACGTGAATGCAGTCGTCTCTAAAGCATAACCCAGAATGGTAGTGGTAAATCGATAAGAGACATCATAGATCGCACCATATCTAATAAAATATAGTTATGACGTTCGAACACACCATTATGCTATGGTGTTCCAGGTGGTGTGAGTTGTGAAACTATTTCACATTGTTTCAAATGAAGACCAAACTCATAACTCAAACATTCTCCTGCACAATCAGATCATAGAAACTTTATTTTCTTGCTGTGATGATTTTCCACTTCACTTTGGAATTCTTTGAACTTTCAAATGTTTCAGACTTATGTTTCATTAAGTAGATATACCCATATCTGCTCAAATCATCTGTGAAGGTCAGAAAATAACGAGACCCACCGCGAGCCTCAACACTCATTGGACTGCATACATTAGTATGTATTATTTCCAATAAGTCAGTTGCTCGCTCCATTGTTCCGGAGAATGGAGTCTTAGTCATCTTGCCCATGAGGCATGGTTCACAAGCATCAAGTGATTCCAAAAGCCCATCAGCATGGAGTTTCTTCATGCGCTTTACACCAATATGACCTAAACGGCATTGCCACAAATAAGTTGCACTATCATTATTAACTTTGCATCTTTTGGCTTCAATATTATGAATATGTGTATCACTACAATAGAGATTCAACAAAAATAGACCACTCATCAAGGGTGCATGAACATAAACGATATTACTCATATAAATAGAACAACCAGTATTCTCTGATTTAAAAGAATAACCATCTTGCATCAAACAAGATCTAGATATAATGTTCATGCTCAACGCTGGCACCAGATAACAATTATTCAGGTCTAAAACTAATCCCGGGGGTAGATGTAGAGGTAGCGTGCCGACGGCGCTCACATCGACTTTGGAACCATTTCCCACGCGCATCGTCATGTCGTCCTTAGCCAATCTTAGTTTAATCCGTAGCCCCTGTTTCGAGTTGCAAATATGAGCAACAGAACCAGTATCAAATACCCTGGCGCTACTGCAAGCATTAGTAAGGTACACATTAGTAACATGTATATCAAATATACCTTTCATGTTGCCATCCTTCTTATCAGCCAAATACTTGGGGCAGTTCCGCTTCCAGTGACCAGTCCCTTTGTAGTAGAAGCACTCAGTTTTAGGCTTAGGTCCAGACTTGGGCTTCTTCCTGGGAGCAACAACTTGCTGTTGTTCTTCTTGAAGTTCCCCTTCTTCCCTTTGCCCTTTTTCTTGAAACTAGAGGTCTTGTTAACCATCAACACTTGATGGTCCTTCTTGATTTCTAGCTCCGCAGCCTTTAGCATGTGAAGAGCTCGGGAATTGTCTTATCCATCCCTTGCATATTATAGTTCATCACGAACCTTTTATAGCTTGGTGGTAGTGATTGAAGAACTCTATCAATGACACTATCATAAGGAAGATTAACTCCCAGCTGAGTCAAGTGGTTGTGGTACCCAGACATTCTGAGTATGTCTTCACTAACAGAACTGTTCTCCTCCATCTTGCAGCTATGGAACTTACTGGAGACTTCATATCTCTCAATTCAGGTATTTGCTTGAAATATTAACTTCAACTCCTGGAACATCTCATATGCTCCATGACGTTCAAAACATCTCTGAAGTCCCGATTCTAAGCCGTAAAGCATGGCACACTGAACTATCGAGTAGTCATCAGCTTTGCTCTGCCAGACGTTCATAACGTCCGGAGTTGCTCCTACAGCGGGCCTTGAACCTTGCGAAGCTTCTAGGACGTAATTCTTCTGTGCAGTAACGAGGATAATCCTCAAGTTACGGACCCAGACCGTGTAGTTTCTACCATCATCTTTCAACATAGCTTTCTCTAGGAATGCAATAAAATTCAAGGGAACGGTAGCACGGGCCATTGATCCACAACAACATAGACATGCAAAAAACTATCAGGTACTAAGTTCATGATAAGTTAAAGTTCAATTAATCATATTACTAAAGAACTCCCACTTACTAAATAACTCCCTCTAGTCATCTAAATGATCACGTGATCCATATCAACTAAACCATGTCCGATCATCATGTGAGATGGAGTAGTTTTCAATGGTGAACATCTCTCTGTTAATCATATCCACCATATGATTCACGTTCGACCTTTCGGTCTCAGTGTTCTGAGGCCATATCTGCATATGCTAGGCTCGTCAAGGTTTAACCTGAGCATTCTGCACGTGCAAAACTGTCTTACACCTGTTGTATGTAAACATAGAGCTTATCACACCCGATCATCATGTGGCGTCTCGGCACGACGAACTGTAGCAACGGTGCATACTCAGGGAGAACACTTATACCTTGAAATTTAGTGAGGGATCATCTTATAATGCTACCGCCATACTAAGCAAAATAAGATGCATAAAAGATAAACATCACATGCAATCAAAATATGTGACTTGATATGGCCATCATCATCTTGTGCCTTTGGTCTCCATCTCCAAAGCACCGTCATGATCTCCATCGTCATCGGCTTGACACCTTGATCTCCATCATAGTGTCGTTGTCGTCTTGCCAACTATTGCTTCCACGACCACCGCTACCGCTTAGTGATAAAGTAAAGCAATTACATGGCGATTGCATTTCATACAATAAAGAGACAACCATAAGGCTCCCGTCAGTTGCCGATAACTTTTACAAAACATGATCATCTCATACAACAATTTATATCTCATCACGTCTTCACCATATCACATCACAACATGCCCTGCAAAAACAAGTTAGACATCCTCTACACTGTTGTTGTAAGTTTTACATGGCTGCTACAGGCTTCTAGTAAGAACCATTCTTACCTACGCATAAAAACCACAACGATTTTTTGTCAAGTGTGTTGTTTTAACCTTCAACTAAAGTTGGAGAAACAGACACCCGCCAGCCACCTCTGTGCAAAGCACTTCGGTAGAACCAGTTTCATGAACGCGGTCATGTAATGTCGGTCCGGGTTGCTTCATCCAACAATACCGCTCAATCAAAGTAAGACGTTGGTGGTAAGCAGTATGACTATTATCGCCCACAACTCTTTGTGTTCTACTCGTGCATATCATCTACGCATAGACCTGGCTCTGATACCACTGATTGGGAACGTAGCATGCAATTTCAAAAAAATCCTAAGCTCATGCAAGATCTATCTAGGAGATGCATAGCAATGAGAGGGGAGAGTGTGTCCACGTACCCTCGTAGACCGAAAGCGAAAGCGTTTAGTTAACGTGGTTGATGTAGTCAAACGTCTTCACGATCGAACCTATCCAAGTACCGAACGTACGACACCTCCGTGTTCAGCACACGTTCAGCTGAATGACGTCCCTCGAGCTCTTGATCTAGTAGAGTGTCGAGGGAGAGTTTCGTCATCACGATGGCGTGGTGACGGTGATGGTGATGTGATCCGCGCAGGGCTTCGCCTAAGCACTATGATGCTATGACTGGAGGAGTAAACTGTGGAGGGGGCACCGCACATGGCTAAGAGTACAATTGATGTGTTATGGGGTGCCCCTGACCTCGTATACAAAGGAGGAGAGGGAGGATGCCGGCCAAGGGGCGCGCCATGGGGGGGACCGACTAGGACTCCAAGTCCTATTCGCCCCCCTTCCTTCCAATGGTGGGGAAAGGGGGAAGGAGAGGAGAGGAAGAGGGAAAGGGGGCCCGCGCCCCTCCCCTTCCTATTCGGACTCCCCTTGCAGGGGCGCCTCCCCCTTGTGGGCTGTTGAAAGCACAAGTGCTCCCTGGGTGGTTTTGGTAATTAATGTCAACATATCTCTTGTTGGACTAACACTTTTACCTAGTATGTTTCAGATAAGTTCAACAATGGAGTGGCATGGACTAGAGGATGTGGAACCCCTTCAAGAGGCTAAGGACAAAGGATTGGCTCAAGCTTCAAGATCAAGACTCTACATTTTCTATTTTAGTGATCCAAGATCACATTGAGTCTATAGGAAAAGCCAATACTATCAAGAGGGGATGAGGTGTTGCTTAATGGCTTGCTTGCTCAAAGTGCTTAGTGATATGCTCCAAAATCCTCAACTACCTTCCCACATCCACATATTACCTAAACCAAAAGTCAAACTCAGCCCCACCGATTCTTTCTATCCGGCACCACCGAGTTTTAAATGTCATAGCCACTGCCAGAAACCCTAGGCAAATCAGTCTCACCGATAGGGATCTCGGTCTCACCAAGATGGGATTGTAATCTCTCTGTTTCCCTTCGTAACATTTCGGTCTTACCGAGATGAGCGATCGGTCCCACCGAGATTGCAATGTAAACTCTCTGTTTCCCTTTTGTAACATTTCGGTCTCACCGAGATGAGCGAATCGGTCCCACCGAGTTTACCTGACTAACTCTCTGGTTAGCTTATTACCAAAATTGGTCCCACCGAGTTTGTGTAATCGGTCACACCGAGATTACGTTATGCCCTAACCCTGACCATATCGGTCCTACCAAGTTGCATCTCAGTCCCACCAGTTTGCTGAATCGGTCCGACCGAGTTTAACCATTCGGCCCACCGAGTTTGGCAAATTGTGTGTAACGGTTAGATTTTGTGTGGAGGCTATATATACCCCTCCACCCACTCTTCATTCGTGGAGAGAGCCATCAAAACATACCTACACTTCCAATACACATTTTCTGAGAGAGAACCACCTACACTTGTGTTGAGGTCAAGATATTCCATTCCAACCATATGAATCTTGATCTCTACCCTTTCCCAAGTTGCTTTCCACTCAAATCTTCTTTCCACCAAATCCAAATCCTGTGAGAGAGAGTTGAGTGTTGGGGAGACTATCATTTGAAGCACAAGAGCAAGGAGTTCATCATCAACACACCATTTGTTACTTCTTGGAGAGTAGTGTCTCCTAGATTGGCTAGGTGTCACTTGGGAGCCTCCGACAAGATTGTGGAGTTGAACCAAGGAGTTTGTAAGGGCAAGGAGATCGCCTACTTTGTGAAGATCTACCACTAGTGTGGCAAGTCCTTCGAGGGCGACGGCCGTGATGGAATAGACAAGGTTGCTTCTTCATGGACCCTTCGTGGGTGGATCCCTCCGTGGACTCGGGCAACCGTTACCCTCCGTGGGTTGAAGTCTCCATCAACGTGGATGTACGATAGCACCACCTATCGGAACCACGACAAAAACATCAGTGTCTCCAATTGCGTTTGAATACTCCAAACCCTTCCCTTTACATCCTTGCAAGTTGCATGCTTTACTTTCCGCTGCTCATATACTCATTGCATGCTTGCTTGATATGTATTGTGTTTGTTAAACTTGTTCTTAAACTCCACTTAAACTTAAGAATATTAAAAACTACAACTTTTGGCACTTAGTGTCTAATCACCCCCCCCCTCTAGACACCTCTTCTCGATCCTTTCAATTGGTATCAGAGCATTGGTCTCCATTGCCTTGGCTTAAACACCATTGGAGGAAGATGGATGTGTCTACTTTGGGGAGTCTTAGACATAGAGTGCCTATTCTTGATGGAGTATTTTCATGAGTGGAAAAATGAAATGCTTGAGATTTTCAATGAATATCACTTAAACAAGTACATTACTTGCCCTTGTGCACCTCATGTTGATCCTTTGCACCCTACCCTAGATGAAGATATTGACATGATTCACAATCTCAGAACTGTTGAGCTCATCATTAGAGGCTTGCCTAGAAACTTGATTAGATGTTTTCCTACTCTCAAGTGTGCCTACACCATATGGAGATTTCTTGAGGAACGATTTCGAGATTATTCCTTGAAAAGTTTAGATGAAATTCTCCACAAGTCTATTGCCTTGAGTAAGATGAACTCTAGTGATCCTAGCTTTGGTGATTGTCTATTTGAGCTTAACAATCTCATGCGTGCTAAAGGAAATGTTGGAATAATTAGCGATATCATATCCGAAGCTATTAGAATTCATAAAGGTAACCATTGTGATGATCATTTATCTAATGAATTACCCTCTCTAGGAATTGATCAATCACAAGATGATGTTGAACATGGATACTATGATGAAGATGATGATAGTGACTATGATCTTGATGATGCAATGAGGCATTTTGGTCTTATGGCAAATCTTCGCGGCTACATGGCTGGAGGAAAGGAATGGGTCCTTGATAGTGGATGTACTGATCATATGACCGGAGATAAACATATGTTCCGTGAGATTGCTGAAAACAACGGCCCTCGAAAATATGTCACTTTTGGTGATAATTCAAAGGGTAAGGTGGTTGGCCTTGGTAAGGTGGCCATCTCACATGATAGCTCCATACAAAATGTCATGCTCGTTGAATCCCTTGGATACAATTTACTTTCAGTTTCTAGACTTGCAGAATTCGGTTTCAATGTCTTATTCACTAAAGTAGATTGCCAAGTGTTTCGTAGAGACAATCATAAAATGGTCTTTACCGGTATACGTAGAGGAGATCTTTACATTGTTGATTTCACTAAAAAGGCTCAACCTAGTACTTGCTTAATTACCAAATCTTCTAAAGGCTCGTTGTGGCATAGAAGACTAGGTCATGTTGGTATACGAAATATTGATAAGCTTGTTAAAGGTGATCATATCCTTGGAATAAAAGATGTCATATTTGACAAGGATAGACTTTGTAGTGCTTGTCACGCAGGGAAACAAGTTGGTGGAAGTCACCGCACGAAGAACATCATGACCACAAGAAGACCACTTGAGCTACTTCACATGGATCTCTTTGGTCCAAATGCCTACAAGAGTATCGGTGGTAACTCATTTGGTCTAGTCATAGTTGATGATTTTTCAAGATTTATGTGGCTATTCTTTCTTGATGACAAATCGCAGGTCCAAAAGATCTTCAAAAACTTCACTAGGAAGGCCCAAAATCAGTTTGACGTGAAGATCAAGAAGGTTCGGAGCGACAACGGAACGGAGTTCAAGAACGCAAATGTGGACTCCTTTCTTGACGAAGAAGGGATTTCACAAGAGTTCTCGGCTACGTACACACCTCAACAAAATGGAGTTATTGAAAGGAAGAACCGGACTCTTATCGAGATGGCAAGAACGATGCTTGATGAGTACAAAACGCCAAAGCACTTTTGGGCGAAAGTGGTTGAGACAGCTTGTCATGCAACAAATCGCTTGTATCTTCACAAGCTACTCGGCAAGACGGCATACGAGCTCCTCACTGGTAACAAACCCCAAGTTGGATACTTTCGAGTATTCAGCTCAAAGTGCTACATTCTTGATAAGCATCGTCGTTCTAAATTTGCTCCTAAATCTCATGAAGGTTTCCTACTTGGTTATGGCTCAAACTATCACACTTACCGTGTCTACAACAATTTCACCCGAAAGGTTGAAGAGACGCTAGATGTGAAGTTTGATGAATCTAACGGCTCGCAACTCGAGCAATTGCCAATTGATGTAGGAGACAAAGACCCTTCGGAAGCAATTCAAGACTTGTCCATTGGCAAGATTAGTCCAACGGAAGTGAAGGAGAGTACCTCGTCCGTCCAAGTGGAAGCTTCTACCTCACGACAAGGTGAACCAAGAGTTGATACGGAAGCATCCACAAGTGGGACACACCAAGATGAAGAAAACGAGGAAGCGCACCAAGATGAACATCAACAACCTCCTTCTCCACCACGACAAGAGAACGACAACGTCAACAATGAAGAAGGCCAAGAAGAAGCACAAGATGAAGAGGATGTTCCACCCCGACTCAAGCAAAAGCTTTCACGAGTTCGGGCAAGAATTGCTAAGGATCATCCCGTCGAGCAAATCTACAATGATACCCAAACCGGGAGAATCACTCGCTCTAAAACTCATTTAGCTAACTTTTGTGAACATTACTCATTCATCTCTAGCATTGAACCTATGAAGGTTGAAGAAGCATTGGAGGATCCGGACTGGATAAATGCTATGCATGAAGAGCTACACAACTTTGAGAGAAATCAAGTGTGGACATTGGTCGAGAAGCCCAACAACAACCACAACATCATTGGTACCAAATGGGTGTTTCGCAACAAGCAAGATGAAGATGGACAAGTGGTTCGCAACAAAGCACGTCTCGTCGCCCAAGGCTACTCACAAGTTGAAGGTATGGACTATGGTGAGACATATGCTCCCGTTGCTAGACTTGAGTCCATTCGCATCTTACTTGCTTATGCTAATCACCATGATATCACCTTGTACCAAATGGACATTAAAAGTGCTTTTCTAAATGGCAAAATTGAGGAGGAAGTCTATGTTAAGCAACCTCCCGGCTTCGTCAATCCTAAGAAACCTAATCATGTTTACAAACTTCACAAAGCCCTTTATGGTCTTAAACAAGCTCCTAGAGCATGGTATAAATGCTTGACCAAGTTCCTTATTGAAAAAGGCTTTGAAATTGGTAAAATTTATTCTACTCTTTTCACTAAAAGGGTTAATGGAGAACTATTTGTGTGCCAAATTTATGTTGATGATATCATATTTGGTTCAACTAACCCTCATTTTAGTGAGAAGTTCGGAAAGCTAATGTCGGAGGAGTTTGAGATTTCTATGATGAGTGAACTCAAATTCTTTCTCGGTTTGCAAATCAAGGAAACTAAGGAAGGTACCTTTGTCTCTCAAACGAAGTACACCAAGGACTTATTCAAGAAGTTCAATATGCAAGAATGCAAAGGTATGACTACACCCATGCCTACTAGTGGACATCTTGATTTGACCAAAGATGGTGAACCGGTTGATCAAAAGGTTTATCGCTCTATGATTGGTTCATTGTTATATCTATGTGCCTCTCATCCCGATATTATGCTAAGTGTGTGCATGTATGCACGATATCAAGCTGCTCCTAAAGAGTGTCATCTTAAGGCTGTGAAAAGGATAGTGAGATACCTAATCCATACACCAAATTTTGGCATTTGGTATCCCAAGAGGTCCTCTTTTGATCTTGTTCGCTACTCCGATTCGGACTATGCCAGAGACAAGGTTGATAGAAAATCCACTTCGTGTACTTGTCAATTCCTTGGTAGATCTCTTGTGTCTTGGTCTTCCAAGAAACAAAACTCGGTATCCTTATCCACTGCTGAAGCAGAATACATTGCCGCTGGTTCATGTTGTGCTCAATTACTTTGGATGACTCAAACTCTTAAAGATTATGGGATATATGTGAAACATGTTCCATTGCTATGTGACAATGAAAGTGCTATTAAGATTGCTCACTACCCCGTGCAACATTCTCGAACTAAGCATATTGAAGTTCGTCATCATTTCATTCGAGATCATGTTGCCAAAGGGGACATTAACCTTAAGCATGTTCGCACCGATAAGCAATTGGCAGATATATTCACTAAACCACTTGATGAGAAAGTGTTTTGTAGGTTGAAAGGTGAATTGAACATCATTGATGCTTCAAACTTGGAGTAGGAACTCCATTTGATACATGCGGGGCATGAGCCTATGACTAATCCTCGATATTTATCTTATGATGCTATTCATATGTCTTGGATATATTTGTACCTTGCATGTTATCTAACCCGTGTAGGTACTTGGTTGAATCTAAATCTATGAGATTGCAACTCACTCACATCTTGAGGAATCTCTACATCACCAAGTCTCTACACAATGGTGGTTGAAGACAAGGAAGCACGAAACCATTCAAACATATCCTTTGGCAAATTTTATGTTGAGTCTCATGATTGTCATTTTGGATACACAAGTGCTCTTCCTTGCAAAGCTAACCCATGTAGGTAGATGAACTCAAACTCCAAGTGGTGCTCCCAACCCTTGATGAACTACATCAACCTTGAGAAAACCACACAAGTTCAACTACAACACCACCACCCAAGGTATGTTATTCCATCTTAGAGAAGCTTTACTCCAATTCATGAGTCAAAGCAACTTGACAAGATGTGAATACATCAAAAGGCTTAAACGAAAAATGGTAACCCCATTTTGAGCTTAAATGATGAGTATGACCTATGATCAAGTGCTCTCACTTGACTCCTAAGTTAATATACTCTAACATAGGTGACTTTGTCACCGACCATCTCTAGATGAAGTTCTCGTGTGTCTCTCCGTGCTTTTGTCTCTTGCATATTTGTTTCCCCTTTCAAAAAAAAAACTTCATCTAGAACTTTTAGTTTCTTTTCTTTCCTTTTTGTTCTGCATTTTCTACATCCAATTCATTGCAAATCTTTCAGTAAATTCCTTGCATATCCTTGTGAGATCTTACTTGTCTAGTGAGCTGAGGTGACAAGTGGTTTCACTCTAATGAACTCGGTCACACCGGTTTGTTCTCTTTGGCCCAACCGAAATTTTTCAGTGCAACCAAAGCACACAACTTAGAGTCACCGATTCCACCACAGGAAAACCAACTTGCCACTTATTCCTGATTTCTGTTAGCTCCAGCTCCAGTCAATGATTCTTGTCCTCTACCAGCATCATATTAGCCATGCTGCTTTGCTCTGTGACTCGAGGACCAACCCATTTGTATCACATGTCCAGAAGAGCCCTTCTTGGAAATTGATGTCAAAGGGGGAGAGAGAGATCACATCAAAGCTTAATCCTTCCTATATGGGGAGAAAGAGAGAATACTCAGGGGGAGAGAGTTTCTCAACTAGGAGAAAGTAATATCATCAAAGACCGCAGATGCTTGGTGTTCAAGAGGAGAGATGTCACATGTCTTTAAGAGGGGAAAGACATGTTTGGTTGCTTGCTTTAGCTCAAGCTCTGTTGTTCCTTTTTTATTGCTCTGATTTTCTGTTCCCTATCTTCTCCCAATATCCCATGCAGATTCAGGGGGAGCAAGACATCTAAGGGAAGGAAATCTCTAATTTTATTGCATATCTTTACCTTTGGGGACATGTCTATATCCAATGTGGTACTGAGTACTCACTCTACATGTCATCCCAGTCTTGGTTCTCTTGTGGTTTCTCTTGCTTGCTCTGGTCAGTAGGTGTATCTGTGTTATTTAACCCTGTTTGCGGTGGTTCATCCCATCCTAAGCCAACTCAAGACCACAAGGTAAGTATATGCATCACAGTCATGTGAATGAGAAGTTCTTGTTGATGGACATACTGTTTCCAAGAAGGACTCATGAGCATGGAGGTACATTTCTCACATTCACATCATTTGCTCTGATGCATATAGCCAAGATACATGTAACACATTTCTTACTCTGTCATGTTTACGCATTCACATGCTCCTATATTCAATATTCACATGATTGCATACATGTAGGGGGAGCCTATGCATGTTACATGTCTTTCCAAAGCTTTACTTGCTATTCTCTATATCTTTATCTAAAGCTTTGATGATGTTGTCATCAATTACCAAAAAGGGGGAGATTGAAAGCACAAGTGCTCCCTGGGTGGTTTTGGTAATTAATGTCAACATATCTCTTGTTGGACTAACACTTTTACCTAGTATGTTTCAGATAAGTTCAACAATGGAGTGGCATGGACCAGAGGATGTGGAACCCCTTCAAGATGCTAAGGACAAAGGATTGGCTCAAGCTTCAAGATCATGACTGTACATTTTCTATTTTAGTGATCCGAGATCACATTGAGTCTATAGGAAAAGCCAATACTATCAAGAGGGGAAGGTGTTGCTTAATGGCTTGCTTGCTCAAAGTGCTTAGTGATATGCTCCAAAATCCTCAACTACCTTCCCACATCCACATATGACCTAAACCAAAAGTCAAACTCAGCCCCACCGATTCTTTCTATCCGGCGCCACCGAGTTTTAAATGTCATAGCCACTGCCACAAACCCTAGGCAAATCGGTCTCACCGATAGGGATCTCGGTCTCACCGAGATGGGATTGTAATCTCTCTGTTTCCCTTCGTAACATTTCGGTCTTACCGAGATGAGCGATCGGTCCCACCGAGATTGCAACGTAAACTCTGTGTTTCCCTTTTGTAACATTTCGGTCTCACCGAGATGAGCGAATCGGTCCCACCGAGTTTACCTGACCAACTCTCTGGTTAGCTTATTACCAAAATCGGTCCCACCGAGTTTGTGTAATCGGTCACACCGAGATTACGTTATGCCCTAACCCTAACCATATCGGTCCTACCGAGTTGCATCTCAATCCCACCGAAAATCCTAACGGTCACTAGGTTTGCTGAATCAGTCCGACCGAGTTTAACCATTCGGTCCCACCGAGTTTGGCAAATTGTGTGTAACGGTTAGATTTTGTGTGGAGGCTATATATACCCCTCCACCCACTCTTCATTCGTGGAGAGAGCCATCAAAACATACCTACACTTCCAATACACATTTTTTTAGAGAGAACCACCTACACTTGTGTTGAGGTCAAGATATTCCATTCCAACCATATGAATCTTGATCTCTACCCTTTCCCAAGTTGCTTTCCACTCAAATCTTCTTTCCACCAAATCCAAATCCTGTGAGAGAGAGTTGAGTGTTGGGGAGACTATCATTTGAAGCACAAGAGCAAGGAGTTCATCATCAACACACCATTTGTTACTTCTTGGAGAGTGGTGTCTCCTGGCTAGGTGTCACTTGGGAGCCTCCGACAAGATTGTGGAGTTGAACCAAGGAGTTTTTAAGGGCAAGGAGATCGCCTACTTCGTGAAGATCTACCGCTAGTGAGGCAAGTCCTTCGTGGGCAACAGCCGTGATGGAATAGACAAGGTTGCTTCTTCGTGGACCCTTCGTGGGTGGATCCCTCCGTGGACTCGCGCAACCGTTACCCTCCGTGGGTTGAAGTCTCCATCAACGTGGATGTACGATAGCACCACCTATTGGAACCACGACAAAAACATCCGTGTCTCCAATTGCGTTTGAATACTCCAAACCCTTCCCTTTACATTCTTGCAAGTTGCATGCTTACTTTCCACTGCTCATATACTCATTGCATGCTTGCTTGATATGTATTGTGTTTGTCAAACTTGTGCTTAAACTCCACTTAAACTTAAGAATATTAAAAACTGCAACTTTTCGCACTTAGTGTCTAATCACCCCCCTCTAGACACCTCTTCTCGGTCCTTTCAGCTGTCCCCTCTTCTCTCCCATGGCCCATGAGGCCCATGATATCCCCCGGGGGGTACCGGTAACCCCTCGGTACTCTGGAAAAATACCCGAACCACTCGTAACCATTCTGATGTCTGATACTACCTTCCAATATATGAATCTTACCTCTCGACCATTTCGAGACTCCTCGTCATGTCCGTGATCTTATCTAGGACTCCGAACAAACTTCAGTCACCAAAAGACATAACTCATAATACAAATCGTCATTGAATGTTAAGCGTGTGGACCCTACGGGTTCGAGAACTATGTAGACATGACCGAGACACATCTCCGGTCAATAACCAATAGCGGAAACTGGATGCTCATATTGGCTCCTACATATTCTAAGAAGATCTTTATCGGTCAAACCACATAACAACATACGTCATTCCCTTTGTCATCGGTATGTTACTTGCCCGAGATTTGATCGTCGGCATCATGATACCTCGTTAAATCTCATTACCGGCAAGTCTTTGTACTCGTTCCGTAATGCATCATCCTACAACTAACTCATTAGTCACATTGCTTACAAGGCTTATAGTGATTTGCATTATCGAGAGGGCCCAGAGATACCTCTCTGATACACAGAGTAACAAATCCTAATCTTGATCTATGCCAACCCAACAAACACCTTTGGAGACACTTGTAGAGCATCTTTATAATCACCCAGTTATGTTATGACGTTTGATAGCACACAAGGTGTTCCTCCGGTATTCGGGAGTTGCATAATCTCATAGTAGAGGAACATGTATAAGTCATGAAGAAAGCAATAGCAATAAAACTAAACGATCATAATGCTATGCTAACGAATGGGTCTTGTCCATCATATCATTCTCTAATGATGTGATCATGTTCATCAAATGACAACAGATGTCTGTGGTCAGGAAACTTAACCATCTTTGATTAAGGAGCTAGTCAAGTAAAGGTATACTACGGACACTTTGTTTTGTCTATGTATTCACACATGTACTAAGTTTGCCATTAATACAATTCTAGCATGAATAATAAACATTTATCATGATATAAGGAAATATAAATAACAACTTTATTATTGCCTCTAGGGCATATTTCCTTTAGTAAAGAATTCAATCAAAAGGTATACTGCTCCATGATTGGCTCTTTATTGTATCTATGTGCATCTAGGCTAGATATTATGCTCAATGCTTGCATGTGTGCCCGTTTTCAAGCTACACCGAAGGAATCACACCATAAGGCTGTGAAACATATTCTTTGATATCTAGCTCATACTCCAACACTTGGATTATGGTACCCCAAGGGCTAGGCTTTTGATCTTATTGGATATTCTGGCTCTGACTATGCTAGTGATCGAGTGGATCGCAAGTCAACAGCAGGCACATGCCATTTCCTCGGACGATCCTTAGTATGTTGATCCTTGAAGAAGCAGAACTATGTATCACTATCTACTGCTGAAGCTAAGTATATTGCTGCTAGTTCTTGCTGTGCTCAATTGATGTGGATGAAGCAAACCCTCAAGGACTATGGTGTGACGCCCCGAGACCGATGTGCCAGGTGTATTCCAGTTATTTGCTGTTGTTGCCTTGTCATTTGCTTGTGTGTCATGCATCTCATATCATGTCATCATGTGCATCGCATTTGCATACATGTTCGTCTCATGCATCCGAGCATTTACCCCGTTGTCCGTTTTGCAATCTGGCGCTCCTATGTCACCCGGTGTCCCTTTCTACCTCTTTTCGTGTGCGGGTGTTAAACATTTTCGGATTGGATCAAGTCTTGTCATGCGGCCTTGGTTGACTACCGGTAGACCGCCTGTCAAGTTTTGTGCCTTTTGGACTTCGTTTGATACTCCAATGGTTAACCGAGGAACCGAAAAGGCCTTGTGTGTGCTGCAGCCCAACACCCCTCCAAAGTGGCCCAAAACCCACCAAAACCCCCTCCATCCTCTCGACCGTTTGATCATGATCGCGTGGCCGAAAACCGCACCTCATTTGGACTCCCCTAGCTCCCTCTACCTATATATTTGTGTCTCCCTCCGAAATTCGCGGTCTAACCCTAGTCTACCTCCTCCACCGCGCATCCGGACGCGTCCTCGGCGCGCCGGACATGTCCACTGCACCCTCCACGTCGCCAGGCCAATCAGCAGCCGCCACGTCAGCTCGCGCCGCCGCCCAGGGCCACTCACAGCGCGCCACATCAGCCTCGCCCGAGCCCACTTCGCCGTGGCCCGCGGAGCCCATCGCGAGCCCGCGCAGGCCCGCGCGCCGCTCGCCCGCTGTGGCCCGCGTCCCCGCCGCCCGATCCGGTTTGTGTCGCCTCTTGAGGGCCTCGTCACCGGCCACCGTCTCCGGTGAGCTCTTGCCGGAGCTCTGCCGCCGCGTCGACCCTGCCGCTCCTCCGCCGAGCACCTCGCCTCCCTGCGCCTCCCCGCGCCGACGCCATCGCCTCACCGCGCCGTGCCCGCACCACCACGCAGCGCCCCGCCGCCGTCTGCTTCCACCGCCGTCGCCACCTTCGTTCACCAGCGACCCTGTGCTGCCCCGTCCCGAGCATCGCCCGACCTCGTCATTGTCGGATCCGGGGGCCCCATGCCCGGATCTACTTGTTTTCTGCTCGCGGTGGTCCTCCCCTCGCCGGAGCGCCGCCAGGTTCCCGTTGGCCGCGCCCGCAAACTCTGGCGGCCTCATCCCGCTCGAGGAGGACGATGTCCCCCGTCGCTTGACCTCGTGGGCCCACTTGGGCCAGCGCATTGGCCTAACTCGCACGGCGCACCTCGTTCTTCTCCGTCCTGGGCCACAGCCCGCTAGGTGAGCCCCGTCTAAACCCCGCTCAGGCGACTGATAGCTATCTAACGCTCAGTTTCAGATCTGGGATTTTGGCTAAGAGTATCCATGTACATTTTTTATGCATACTTCATCATGTCATAACTTCGTCACCGTTGCTCCGATTCGTGTGTGTAGCATATCAAAATGTTTGTCTCGACGAGTACATCATTTCATCTCATTGCATCATTTTCATTTGAGCTCATCTTGATGCCCGAAATGCTGTTGGAAGAGGGATATGTGATGATAGTTTCAGATCTGTTTCAGCAAATGCACTTTTGTCATTTTTGCCATGATTAATGTGTGCATGCTATGATCCTGAGCTCTACATGTGTTTTGATGTATGCCATGCCATCTTTACAGGGGTCTATGCCATGTATTTTTGTGATCATCGTGGTGACTAGCACAAGCATGCAAAGTAGCTTACTCAATGATGCTGATTTCAGGGACTTAGAATTTCATTAAGTCCTTGCCCTGTCATTATTTTTATGCCATATGTTCATGTTGTTTCCTAGTGATCCGTGCCTCTTTTGAGCATGACCAGTAAGGATGTTTTGTATATAATGTTGTGCTCTATCTATCCATGTCTTTGTTTGCAATTGTGGAGCACCCTAGCTTGAGTCAATCGAGGTCTACTTTTGCTATAAAATGTTCCTGGCAGATTGTTAACATGTTTAGCGATTTTGCCGAGCTTGTTGTTGTTGATCCATGCATGCTATGTTGCTGTTCTTGCCATGTCTAGATTCTATGCCATGTCTAATTGCTGTGTGTATGCTTAGCTTGTCATGCCATGCTTTGTAGTGAGTGCATTGAGCTCGTAAACATGCCTACTCGTTATCTGTTTTGCCATGCTCCAGTTTTTCACTAAGTCTAAATCTGTTTATGTTTTTGCTATGTTCACGTGCTTGCAATTGTATTTTCTGATCCCTTTTGGCTTATTGTCACTAAGGGACTTTTGTTGCATGATTTGAGTAGCTTCATGCCATGCCTTGCTTTGCCATGATATGTTCCTGTAGCATGTAGTTATTGTGCTCTAAACATTGCTTCCTGATGATAAATTCCTGACTTGCTGTTAATTTAACTAAGTCTGAAACCTATTATCTTTTGCACTTTTGCCATGCTTGTTTGAGCTTCCTATTGAGTGAATTAGCCGTAGCTCATTGTTCATCTTTTGTCAAGCATCTTGAGTTGATCCCTGCCATCTATTTTGTTACTATGTTGGAGTGTTGTAGCTTATTTATCTTGATGCATTTAGATGGTCTCTTGCTGTTAATCGCAGACCGGTGCCATATTTGTTTTGCTTGTCATTTCCAAACCGTGCATCCGATTCTGGTGATCTTTATATCGATTTCACCCGAAATCAACTCCTCTTTCCAGTGGAACTCTTGGATTTCCAAGTTGAGGCCAGGTTCAATCATTCCTTTCCAAATCATGCATATGCATCACATACCGCATCCCGCATATCATGCCATGTTCATATGTTGGTTGTTTACTATGTTGTGTGCTTCTTTCCGGTGTTGCTTCTTCGGGTTGGTTCCGATAACATCGCGTTTGTGAGGACACATTCGACTACGTCCGTTTGACTTCTTCATGGACTCGTTCTTCTTCCTTGCGGGATTTCAGTCAAGATGACCATACCCTCGAAATCACTTCTATCTTTGCTTGCTAGATGATCGCTCTTTTGCTATGCCTATGATGCGATTCCTACCACTTGCTTATTATGCCTCCCATATTGTTAAGCCAAGCCTCTAACCCACCTTGTCCTAGCAAACCGTTGTTTGGCTATGTTACCGCTTTGCTCAGCCCCTCTTATAGCATTGTTAGTTGCAGGTGAAGATTGGAGTTTGTTCCATGTTGGAACATGGATATTTTGTTGGGATATCACAATATCTCTTATTTAATTAATGCATCTATATACTTGGTAAAGGGTGGAAGGCTCGGCCTTATGGCTAGTGTTTCGTTCCAGTCTTGCCGCCCTAGTTCCCGTCGTATCGGTGTTATGTTCCGGGATTTTGCGTTCCTTACACGGTTGGGTTATAATGGGAACCCTTGACAGTTTGCTTTGAATAAAACTCCTCCAGCAAAGGCCCAACCTTGGTTTTACCATTTGCACTAACAACCTAGCCTTTTCCCTTGGGTTTCGCGGACTCAAGGGTCATCTTTATTTTAACCCCCCCCCCGGGCCAGTGCTTCTCTAAGTGTTGGTTTGATCTGAGTAGACTACGGGGCCACCTCGGGGCAACTTGAGGGTTGGTTTTACTCGTAGAATGTCTCAGCTGAGTGTGTCCTGAGAACGAGATATGTGCAGCTCCTATCGGGATTTGTCGGCACATTCGGGCGGCTTTGCTGGACTTGTTTTACCATTGTCGAGGATGTCTTGTAACCGGGATGCCGAGTCTGATCAGATTGTCTTGGGAGAAGGAATATCCTTCGTTGACCATGAGAGCTTGTGATGGGCTAAGTTGGGACACCCCTGCAGGGTTTTGAACTTTTGAAAGTCATGCCCGCGGTTATGGGCAGATGGGAATTTGTTAATGTCCGGTTGTAGAAAACCTAAAATCTTATCTTAACTAAAATGCACCAACCGCGTGTGTAACCGTGATGGTCTCTTCTCGGCGGTGTCTGGGAAGTGAACACGGTGTTGGAGTTATGCTTGACTTAGGTTGTTCTAGGATCATTTCTTGATCATAGATTCTCGATCATGCTTTGCCTTCTCTTCTCGCTCTCTTTTGCGTATGTTAGCCACCATATATCCAAGTCGCTTGCTGCAGCTCCACCTCATACCTTTTACCTTACCCATGAGCTTAAATAGTCTTGATCGCGAGGGTGTGAAATTGCTGAGTCGCCGTGACTCACAGATACTTCCAAAACCAGCCTGCAGGTGCCGATGATACTGTGCAGGTGACGCAACTGAGCTCAAGGAGGAGCTCGTTGAAGATCGTGTTCGTTATGTTGTTCAGTTTCCAGTTGATCAGTAGTGGAGCCCAGTTGGGACGATCGGGGATCTGTGTAGCTTTTGGGGTAGTCTTCTTTTTTTTGGTTCTGTAGTCAGACCTTGATTGTATCTGGTTGATGTAATGCTTTATTCATGTAATTGTGTGAAGTGGCGATTGTAAGGCAACTATGTATCTCTTTCCCTTATGTATTACATGGGTTGTGTGAAGATTACCTCACTTGCGACATTGCTTTCAATGCTGTTATGCCTCTAAGTCGTGCTTCGACACATGGGAGATATAGCCGCATCGAGGGCGTTACATATGGAATCAATATGAAGAATGTGCCACTCTATTGTGACAACGAGAGTGCCATCAAGATTGCTCACAACCGAGTTCAGCACTCAAAGACTAAGCACATCCAGATCCGTCATTATTTTCTCCGAGATCATGTGTTGAAGGGCTACATCTCCATCGACCAAGTGAAGATTGAAGAAGAGCTAGCAGATATCTTCACAAAGCCCTTGCATGAGAAGAGATTTTGCAAGTTGCGGTGTGATCTAAATATCTTAGAATCTGTCAGCGTTCTGGGAACGGGGGTCCCCAGACTTTCCTGCCTGCAGCCCGCAGCGTGGCTGAGCTAGCAGGCATGTACGGCCCATCTTCATCAACAAGGCATTCAAGACCCTCGCGAGGGGCCAAGCCTCGCGAGGCGGACGACGCAAGACCTCCTCAGGAGCGGCCTCACCAGGTTGCCTCGCGAAGAGTGGAGAGATCAAGGCAGGGCAAACCTCGCGAGGCTCTCGTGACGTGAGCCATGCCGATCAAGATCAGGCGGGCACCAGGCGGGCGCCAGTGCATGCAGTGTCCTTGTTTCCTCTCTGGTGCTAAGGAGGCAAGCGATGCACAGAGTACCGAGGCATCAAGCAAAGGTTTCCATATGCAACGAGATCAAGACCAGCAGGACGGCAAGAAGGGAGGTCACCATGGAGCCCAATGCGGCGTCACCACCAGAGCCTTTTGCAGGCGAAGACTGCTTTTGTCAGGATAAGTTGTACTAGATGTCCCCTTTCAAATCGGCCGTTGTTGCCTCCCTCCCTGCTCAATATTTGGGAAGAGGACCAGGGCCTATATAAGTAGAACTAGCCACCACAGTAGGAGGCATCTCATCTTGAGGGAACCGAGTCCTCACCCACCCAAGTTGGCCAAGCACAAGAACACCTCAACCTCAGGAGGCTGTTCTTCCCTTTGTACTGTTCATCATCAGCCCAAGAGGCAATCCACCACCACCACGCCGGAGTAGGGTATTACACCACAACGGTGGCCTGAACCAGTATAAATCTTGTGTCTTTCGTGTTGTGAGTTCGTCGAGTTCGTCCGCGAGATCTTAGCGAGCTAGGGCGTGGATCGGTAGGGAGGAAATCTTCACACACACCCCAGTGTTCGAACCTTGAGGGTTTTGCCGGAACCTGTGATCCGATATTTGGAGCACCAGGTAGGGGTGCGCCGGAGCCTCTTCTCCGCCAATCGGCCCGCCGACGCTCCGCGGTCCTGATGTCCGGCGATCGGAGGGCCGACTCCGACCGCTGGGCAGCCTGGCCCGCCCGGGCGGCGCCGCCTTCCCACGAAGACCTCAACCCCACGCTCCAGGCGGCACGAGCGCCACCTAGCGCTGCTGCGCGCGGGGGCGTGGCCAGGCGCCGTCCACCCCCACTCCATGACAAGCGTGATCCGCTGCAAGGGTTGCAAGCCACGCCGCAGCAATGGCGCCACACACCCGATGGGAGCAGGCGAACATGCGGTCCGCACTCACGGTGGCGCGAGAGTTGCTGCGGTGCCGGCTGATGGATAGCGGCCAGGATGCACTGCTCGAACGCGTCGCTGAGCTACTGGATGTGGCAGCATCAGGAGCACCACCCTTCTGTTATCTACTTCCTTCTCAGGCCACTACGGGATCACACGGCGGGCCTCGCCGCAACCACGCTCCCTCAGCTGTGCCTAGGGGCTTCGTCGACACCAGCACGGCCGGCGGCGCCAGGGTCCCTGCCGCCCCCGTGCCACCTGCGACGAGCATGAGCACGAGCGTCGTCTCCCATGGTCCCAACGAGATGCCACGCTATCATCCTCAGGACGCCGCGCTGGGCCGGGCAACATGGAGTGTGGGGCACTACGGCGAGGTGTTCGGGGTAACAGCCCCGGAAGCCTACGTGCCCCGCATGATGGACTAAGAGTACACGCCGGTGGACGACCCTGGCTTGTTCCTCGAGAAGGCTGGAAAGAAGAGGCGCTAGAAGCTAAGGCCTTCCGGGAGCCGACGGGGAACCACAACGACCGCGCCTGCAACAACAACTATAGGGTACCATTAATCTCTCAAGAGCCAGCTTACGCTAACCGTGGGCTGCAAGTGAATCAGGTCACAACATCAGCCGACGACCCCGGCGCAGCGGCCCCCTTCCACCAGGGGAAGCACACTGGGGGCTGCACGGAGGGAGCCAGGAGCAAGGCCCCTCCCACGGCGCGCAAAGCCAGGCGTCACCCGGAGGTAGGCCCTCTACCGGGGAGGTGCCGGCAATCCTTCTCCCGGTAGAGGACCCATGGTCACCGAGGGCGCTGCTGGCGTCCCCTTTCCCCCTTTGTGTCGTCCTGGTTGCCGGTCGGCTCAAAGGTGGTCGAGGGTGGCGCAAGGCGGGGCCCTCGTCTGGCGATATGAAGCAAGGTCGGTACCTGTGAAGAAGGCCCAATGCGTGTGAAGATCACCGCCCGTGACACTCTCACGTAATAATGAGTGGGGTTGTACACGCCCCGGAGTCTCCGGAGAGACACCCTCGGGCCTCGGGGGCTCCCTCCCAAGCCTAGTGGCAGCACTTAGCTCCGTGCTAGTGAGAAGACTTGAAGACAAGAAGACTAGACTAGGTGCTGGATGCGGCCATTTGCTTTGAATCCCTTTTCTGTAGCCTTGCCCTTTGGATTTGGATTTAAGTTGAAGTTGAGTTTTCATCGATGCGCGCTGGGGGTGTCTTTTCTCATTTGGAGGAATTTCTCGTTATCTGGTTCTCACCTTATTTTGGACTCACGCACGATGCCTTCCACTCACGAGCCCCTCGCGAGCTGGATTGGGCGAGGCACACGTGTGTCGTGCGTGCACGCTAACGCCACAGATGGTGCTCGCCTCTCACGAGGCCCCCTCGGGTGGATCGACGGGCTCTCTAGGAGTCCCGAAAGCTCATGACCTCACGATTCGGTTCGTGACCCGCCCCGACTAAGGTAAGCAATGATGGGAACTTGCCGCCAGGTTTACGGTTTCGCAAAGCCGCACACTCAGTTCGACATAAGAGAATAAAGGCAGCGGTTTGTTTACACGAGGGGCTCCCCCTCTCAAAATGCTCTCACAATCTTTAGGGGCCATGCTCAAGTTTTTGCGTACAGGATAAAACAGCAGGGGAACATGGGATCAGCTAGATATGTTGCTCGCCGCATCGCCTTCGGACGCGTCACTCGCGTTGTCAACGTCTACGCCGGCATCGTCGTCGCCTTCGGCGATGCCTCCATCACCGCCGTTGACCATGTTACCTTCGTCTGCCGTGACTACCACCGCTTCATCTTCGGAAGTGAAGGCCCTGACCAGCGCGTCCACGTTGTCCTCCACCCACCGTGCCAGGTCACCATGAATGGCCTGCGGTACAAGGGCAATGGCGGTGTCTAAGTCGAAGTCGGGGAAGGAGTTCCGAAGATGGCTGAAGACACGGGAAAACGCACGCCCGAGTAGGCCCCGGCTTCTCTCTTCCACAAGCTCGCGAGCCCTATCTGACCGGGCTTCCAGGCGCGTCACCATGTTGGTGAAGAAGTTCAGGTGACTGGCGTAGTCATTCGAGTAGGGTACGGTGCATTCTCGTCACAGAGGTAGCCCAGGGCGGTATTAGCCCTATTCCGGAGGTCCTGAAGCATGGGGGCCTGCTCGCGCTCTAGCGTCCGCCGTTGAAGCACTTCCTCCCTGTTTTGACGCGTGACGGCCTCGGCGTCATCAACCTGTTTCCGAAGAGAAAGCAGCTCGGCGCGGGCGGAGGCCAAGTCCGCCTGCGCCGTGACCAGGGCGGCAGCCGTGGCCTCCTCACGCCTCTCCGCCTCATCTAACTTGGGCCTAAGAGCGGCGGTCCTTCCCGTTGCCTTAGTTCCCGCAAGCTTCAATTTCAGGTCGTGCCAACCTTTAAGATCCGCACGAACCTCGGCCACCCGGCGGTCGACTTCCTCCTGGACGTTGGCCTCGCGAGCCCCGGTGGCATCTTCCGCTTGGGCAACTTGAGGCTCCCTCATCTCCAGTTGCTCAAGCTCGAGGCTACGCTCCACGGCTTCCAGAGCCAACGCCTCCTCGCGCTTCCGGACCTCCTCTTCCTCGGCGGGCGTCCCCCTCAGCGATGCAAGGACGGCTCACCATGGAGCCCAATGCGACGTCACCACCAGAGCCTTTTGCAGGCGAAGACTGCTTTTGTCTGGATAAGCTGTACTAGATGTCCCCTTTCAAATCGGCCGTTGTTGGCTCCCTTCCCGCTCAATATTTGGGAAGAGGACCAGGGCCTATATAAGTACAACTAGCCACCACAGTAGGAGGCATCTCATCTCGAGGGAATCGAGTCCTCACCCACACAAGTTGGCCAAGCACAAGAACACCTCAACCTCAGGAGGCTGTTCTTCCCTTTGTACTGTTCATCATTAGCCCAAGAGGCAATCCACCACCACCACACTTGAGTATGGTATTACACCACAACGGTGGCCCTAACTAGTATAAATCTTGTGTCTTTTGTGTTGTGAATTCGTCGAGTTCGTCCGTGAGATCTTAGCGAGCTAGGGCGTGGATCGATAGGGAGGAAATCTTCGCGCGCACCCCAGTGTTTGAACCTTGTGGGTTTTGCCGGAACCCGTGATCCGACAGAATCTTCGAATGTTCTTTGAAAGGACACACATCCTAACATTATGCAAATTTGATGACTTAGATATGCAACACGCGAAGTAACGTTTTTCTTCAATCAATGAAGACTAACCTTCTAAGTGTGAAGAAATTAATGAAGAATTTGATTCTCAAAGCCCTACAATAATTGTACGCGGTGTCTAAAATCATCATTCTTATATGGTGGGTCATGCCACCAACCAAAGTTGAAAATCTTCAAATTTGAGTTTTTCTTCATTTTGTAAATTCTTCAATTTTCAAATTCTGCAACTTTCCAAAGTCTTCAATGTCCATTGACTATATATATAGAGAGAGAGACGGACACACATTTGAGTTTTCAATGTCCTCAACATCATTCACTTATTGCTATTTCTTCAAGTTGATTTTTCCTCTAAGTGAATGTGATTGGACCCGTTCCCCCTCTATGCTAAACTCAACCAAGTCTGTTTAAAATTCTTCATGTGCGTTCTATTTGAAACTTATTCAAAGTCTTCATTGTGTCCTTGATAGCTGAAGAATTTGCGAACGGAATGTTAAAATTTTCATATCTGAATTTTTGGCTGTTGCCGCTCAAACCGTTCCGCTTCCCACGACAAATTAAACAAATCACCCACTATCCTGCATGATCTCCACCTCTATATATGTGGGTGACACATGTCGTTAGGACAACAGGGGTCAGGGCCATGTTCGTCCAAAATCTTCGAACAAGCAATTTTTCACTTCGGCTATAAATACCCCTTACCCTCCTCATCCTTCATTTACTCCTCTCGACCTCAACTCCCCTCGCTCGAGCTCTCAGACCTAGCATCGCCGCTACACTCCATCGTGGCCGGTGAGGAAGAGCTTCACTGCCTCGACCTCGTCGCCGTCGTACTCGCGCCGACCACAGAAATATTCACTCCGCCGCTGCCGTAGCTGTCTCCCGCCGCCGAGTTAGGGTGTGGGAGATCTGAACTGATGAACTTCTCCATGTCCACTCCTGGTCCATCGTGTCCTTCATCAAGGGTAATTAAAATTCAATTCTACTGCCCTACTTTGATTCCTATGATTTCCACAAAATCCTCACGAGGTGTTTATTCTTCAACTTCCCACTCCTTAAACAACTGAATGATTCTGTTCCTTGATTTTTTTTCTCTAAGCTATGTTTTTCTTTCAAAATTCCTCAATTGTGTGGATTTTATAATCTAAAAAACTCTGGAATGTAAGTCAAGAATGCTTAGTGAAATTCTTCAAGACACCTATGGTCATATTTCTCAAACTTGATACTTTTGAAAATTTTCTGAGAATGCATATGACCTCTCCAAATTCTTTGCACCCATACTCTGTTCACAGGTACAAAATGTCTGCTGCTGAATCACTAGGTTCCCATCAACTTAACTCATTTGCAGCATTCCTCGAAGAAAATTTGCATACTTCCTCAGAAACATCCAGAGTTCAAGTCCTCAAGTGAGGAAAATGGCAGATGGGAAGAGACCTCGGAAGGGAGGCAAGAGGCCAGAAACAAACACTGCTTTTGAGATCCCTGAGGATATATATAATGAATATTGCACACCCGATGAAGAAACTCATGGGAAGGAAAACAAGAATCAGCGCAAAGTGCGCATTCAGAGGATTTAGAGGAGATGGGCAAAGGAATGGAGGGAATACCGCTATGTTACTCCAAAATACATGAAGAAATTCACTATGAACCCTCCATGTCCAAGACCACCCTTGGCTACTGGCCAAATAGTTGATCCCACCAGCATCAGGCGTGGTAGGAATTTCCAAAAGAATGGGCCAAGCGCCAAGCCAAGCTTGACAAAGTTGCTGTAGAGGCAGTGAGGAAATTCAATGAGGATTCTCAAGCTACTGCCGCTGAGGCTTCTGCTAGTACAACAGTGCCAAAGAAGGCCATGCTGAAGAAGTTTGTTGTGAAGAAATCTTCAAGCTCAATGCCCTCACAGCCAAGTTCTTCAACGGCAAAGCCCTCAGGGCAAATTCCTCAAGCAACTTCTTCAAGGGTTGTGCCAATCCCATCAGTTGCTTCATAATCCTCAGTTGCTGCCACAAAGTCCTCAACACATGTGCATATTGCAACGTGTCAGCGGACTGCTGGCTTTTCTATTGCCTCAGGGGCATCTGCATCTTCCTCAGCTCAACCACAATCTTCAAGTGGTCCAACATTGCTAAAGGTCAAGACCACTGCTGGACATGGGAAGAGGCCAAGTCCTCACAAGAAGCATGTGGCATTCCATGTTCCGTCTGATGATGATGAAGCTGGTGATGAACAACTGACTAAAATCATCAAGGATAGACTGGAAAGGGCTGCAAGAGTCAAAGGCAGCTATGTGCCTCTTATGTTGGATCCAAAGAAGATCCTCGATTTCATTGACATATGGCACAAAGATCCCAACACGCCACTAGCTGACCTTAACCTCACTCCTGGTCAAATTCACATGTTGACCGCCTTCATAGGCGAAGAAAAATGGAAGTTTCAGAAGGCCACGCAAGTCAAGAAGCCCCAGTACAAGGAGTGATTCCCGAGGAACAATGTTCTTACACTGGCTCCTGAAGAACGTGTAACTGTTCAGAGGGAGATCAGAGACCTCAGTGATGAATTTGAAAAATATCATGCAGATTGGCTCAGTGCCAAAGTCAGATTCGTCAAGATTGTCAAGAACCTCAAGGCAGACATTGCAACATCATCGCAGCAACAAATTCGTCAGGCTTAAGCATCCTCTTAGAAAACTAATGAAACTGAAAGTGCAGCTGATGAAAATTAGGTTTCTGAAGAAGGTACCAGGGCTGCTGAAGAAATTCCAATTCCCGAAGAATGTGCCAGGGCAACCACTAATGTTGCGCCTGAAGAACAACCGAGGCTAGCTGAAGAATCTGTCGTGTCTGAAGAAACTAAGAATACTAGGGCGACTGCATCAGGCGTGCCTAAAAAATGAACCAACTTCATCTGCTCCTCCAGCAAAATCTTCAAAGGTGAAGAAATCACTCTTCCTTCTGCATTAGAAGTGAAGAAAACGAACGCTATGGGGAAAGAAGCCGCAAGGAAGAGGAAAGCATCAACCTCTGCAGAGTCCTCAGCTCCCAAGAAAGTGGGGACTTTGACGAGCTCTTTCACGGAACCAATTGATGATGTTCCAATATCTATAGTGCCATCAAAGGAGCTCATTCCATTTGGTGAAGATTATGTCATTCCAGATGACACTTATGAAGAAAATCCTCCTGTTGCTTCCTTAGAGCAGTTGGGTGAAGAAATTAATGTGGAAGATGTTGTTTGCACGCCTCTGGTATCATCGCATGTGCCTCAGTTCATAGCTGAAGAGGCGGGCGTCGAGGAAATTGAAGAAGATGTGGATATTGGCTCTACAACTCCTGTGTTGAATGATGACTATTGGGAAAATCTTCACATCAATTCACCAATTGCCACACCTCTACATCCAATTCCTCAGTCCCTTGTGTAGACTGAAGAACTTCTAACATGATCTGAAGGACGTCAAGCTTCACTTCTGTCCATACCTGAAGAAATGGAGAACCAGACTGCTAATACAGAAACTGCCACTGAAATTCCTCAGTCTCAAGTTCATGAAGTTGTGACTCAAGAGGTTGTGAGGCCGTCAACTGCAAATCTTACGCCCAAGCCACAAAATCCTCGTGCAAAGAGGCCAAAATTCAAGGCTGTCGATTTCTTCGTTGAACCTCATTTCTTCACTGATGCAAATCCATATGACTCAGCAAGACTTAGGCGCAGGAGGTTCTGGACTGCAAGCCAGATGAGCTTTTATGCTTCTGTTTTGTTTGACAAGGACAAGGTATTTCTGCACCGTCAAATTCCTCATGTGGATATGGAGTCCATTCCTGGCTTCTAACATGTTCTGAATGTTCTTCATGAAGGTGGACTCCTCAATTTGTATGTTGATATTTGTGATTGGAATGAAGAACTAATTCTTCAATTCTATGCAACTCTACACCTCACCGGCAATGTGGCTGTTGTCAATTCATGGGTGCTAGACTGGATGACTGAAAACACTCACTATAAAGCTCCGGCCTCTGAATTGCTTCATGCCATCCCAGTTAGTCCACTTGCTGAAGGCGCAAGGCTGGTCTATGAAGTACCTGAACTTCAAAATCATCTCATGCAAGTGTTGATGAAGCCTTTGTTCCTGGCCAAGCTCCAAGAACAAGCTTCCTAGTGAAGTATTTGTTGTATGTGCCAAGGACAATATACCGCATCTTGACCAAAACCCTTAGTCTGATCAAAGGCCACAACTCTAAAGAAAAATAAGTTGTTGGCATCATGAAGAATCTGCTAATCAACATCATACATGGGATTCGCATTAACTATCACGATTTCTTCATGAGGGCTTTGGCGAATGTTGCACTGTCGCCGTTTGAATTGAATCCCTATACTCGTTGGATCATGAAATTCATCAGAACCAGGTCTTCTATCACTACAAGGCAGATTTTCAGAATCACCTCAGCTTTCTGCCTCCCATTGAAGTCCTCAAAAGGACTATTTCTTCAGTTGATGAAAAAGGCAAAGCTACTATTATTAATGAAGGCACTCGTCCATTGGATGGTCAGTTTTGGAAGGCTGCATCATATTCTACCAATGATGACTCTGCTACTCAAGATTCTGCCAGAGCCCCCATGACTGATGACTGATCGTGAGCTTCCTCTAAGTATACATCAGAAGGTCGATCGCAATCACAAGTGGGTCAAACGTCAATTTGGCTCAATTCTTCAGAACATGACTGTCACGCAAATCACTATGAAGAAGAATCACTATTGTGTGCATGAAATCTTTGATCGCACTTGGGCTATTCTGTCTCATATTTAAAGTGACAAAGACCTCAAGAAGATGGACTTTCAGCAGAAGTTTGACTGGGCCCATCCTCCTTCGAAGAAATTCAAGAAGGTCAAAGTTCCTTAGCTGGTCACCTGTTCATATTCTTCACCACGCGAGACAGATGAAGCTGAAGATCTCAACGACACTACAGTAGGCCCTACATCGACAAACGACCCTGACAACACTGGCGCTCGTCCATCGACATCATGATGATATTCTCCAGGGGCGTTAGTCCTCATTTTTCAACCCTTTTGGTCATTCGATGACAAAGGGGGGAGAAATTTGAGTTAGTCTTCAAGCGGGTCTTATATATGGGCTATTTTTTGTTAAGTTACAACTCTCGCTCTTCTGAAGTGTTTGTTGATTGAGTTGTAAACTTAAGTCCGATGGTGGTCTGATACTTGAACTGCTTTCTGCATGCTTATTTCCTCAAGTACCTTAATGCACGCATGCTGAATTTCGTTAGAAACCATTTTCCATCATGCATTTCAAATTCTTCATATTATATGTTAAATGCGTGTATGGATTACAAGATATAGGGGGAGATCTCCATGATATTATTCTACAATGTGCATTTGCAATCCAAAGCAAATTCCTCACTATGCACATCTTCAGGGGGAGTTCTTCTATATCTTGGAATCAAACTCCTCAATATAAGTATTTACACTTCATATGTTTATCCCCGTTGAAAACTTAACCTATTTGTCATCAATCACCAAAAAGGGGGAGACTGTAAGTGCATCTAGTGCACCTTAGTGATTTTGGTGTATTGAAGACTTATAGGTTAAGGGACTAATGTGTCTGTGAGTGTGACAGGTTCTATAAGTCTCTGAGGAGTTTGATATTTCCGAAGAAAGTCAACCCTAAAAAAGAATGTCTACATTTGAAGAATTTAGTTTTCTTGAAGACTTTGAAAATGAGGAAATTGGTGTGACCATGAAGATATTGATATCGATGCGAGGATTATGAAGCGTGAAGACTTTTGTTTTCGTAGTTTTGTTTTTCCATTCTTGAGTCATAGGAAACACCGTACTGTTAAAGGGGGTCGAGGTAAAACTAAGGAAATATTTCCAAGTGATGCTCATCTCAAATCCTATACTTACCCAGTCCTTTGAGTGAAGCCTTTGGAAATCTCATATAGTTCACTCAATTTGTTTAGTGACAGAGACAAAGATCTTCTAGTCTCTGAGGAATTTGTTTTGAGTGAGGAGTTAGTAATTTGCTACTACAGATTTCCTACAAGTGAGGAACATGGTAGCCCTGAGGAATTTGAGAGCTCAAATTTCCAACCGTTGATGTGCTACGCGTCAGCTGTCCCAAGTAGCTTATCCTCCAAATGGTCATATCATTGAAGGGCATTTATGTCTTATCATGTCCGGCTGCTCCCCAACTATAAATAGCCGTTCCCTTCAACCACTAGTTGGGTGGCTGCTCCGTGAGAAACTAACACTTGTCATTTAGAGCATCCCATCCTCCGAGGACTTTGAGAGAAAATCATTAGTGAGGAAAAACCCAAAACCCAAACACCTACAACGCAAAGTTATTGAGCATCACTAAAGAGATTGTTCCTGTGTGGAACCTACGCTTGTTACCTTTGAAGACTGTGCATCTTCCAGACAATTAGGCATCATGGTCTAGAGCATCCAAGAGGAATTGTGGATCACCGAGTGACCAAGTCTGTGAAGGTTTGGAAGTCACCTAAAGACTTACCACGAGTGATTGGGTGAGGTATGTGTGACCTTGGCTCAAGGAGAATACGGTAAGGACCGTGTGTCCCGGGACTGTGTGTCTTTTGGTTTAAATACCAAGCCGCTCCAACCAGACGTATGATAACCAACAAGTATAGGGGATCGCAACAGCTTTCGAGGGTAGAGTATTCAACCCAAATTTATTGATTCGACACAAGGGGAGCCAAAGAATATTCTCAAGTATTAGCAGTTGAGTTGTCAATTCAACCACACCTGGAAACATAGTATCTGCAGCGAAGTGTTTAGTAGCAAAGTAATATGATAGTGATGGTAATGGTAACAAAAGAGTAATGAAAGCAAAGTAATATTTTTGGTATTTTGTAGTGATTGTAACAATAGCAACGGGAAAGTAAATAAGCGTAAACTAGTATATGGAAAGCTCGTAGGCATCGGATCAATGATGGATAATTATGCCAGATGCGGTTCATCATGTAACAGTCATAACATAGGGTGACACAGAACTAGCTCCAATTCATCAATGTAATGTAGGCATGTATTCTGAATATAGTCATACGTGCTTATGGAAAAGAACTTGCATGACATCTTTTGTCCTACCCTCCCGTGGCAGTGGGGTCCTAACGGAAACTAAGTGATATTAAGGCCTCCTTTTAATAGAGAACCGGAACAAAGCATTAGCACATAGTGAATACATGAACTCCTCAAACGACGGTCATCACCGGTAAGTATCCCGATTATTGTCACTTCAGGGTTAACGGATCATAACACATAATAGGTGACTATAGACTTGCAAGATAGGATCTAGAACTCTCATATATTGATGAAAACATAATAGGTTCAGATCTGAAATCATGGCATTCGGGCCCTAGTAACAAGCATTAAGCATAGCAAAGTCATAGCAACATCAATCTCAGAACATAGTGGATACTAGGGATCAAACCCTAACAAAACTAACTCGATTACATGGTGAATCTCATCCAACCCATCACCGTCCAGCAAGCCAACGATGGAATTACTCACGCACGGCGGTGAGAATCATGAAATTGGTGATGGAGGACGGTTGATGATGACAACGGCGATGAATCCCCCTCTCCGGAGCCTCGAACGGACTCCAGATCAGCTCTCCCGAGAGGTTTTAGGGCTTGGCGGCGGCTCCGTATCGTAAAATGCGATGATTTCTTCTCCCTTATTTTTTTCTCCCCTAGGGGGGCGCGCCCCCCACCCTCGTGAGAAGGGTGTGGGCCCCCTGGTCTTCATCTTTGGCAAGGATTTTTTTTATTATTTATTGTAAGATATCCCGTGGAGTTTCAGATCATTCCGAAAACTTTTGTTTTCTGCACATAAAACAACATCATGGCAATTCTGCTAAAAACAGCGTCAGTTCGGGTTAGTTCCATTCAAATCATACAAGTTAGGGTCCAAAACAAGGGCAAAAGTGTTTGGAAAAGTAGATACGTTGGAGACGTATCAACTCCCCCAAGCTTAAACCCTTGCTTGTCCTCAAGCAATTCAGTTGACAAACTGAAAGAAATAAAGAAAAAACTTTTACAAACTCTATTTGCTCTTATTGTTATAAATATGTCAAGCTAGCATTCAAGTTTTCAGCAAAGATTATAACTAACCATATTTGCAAAAATTCTCAGGTCTCATGTTTACTCATATCAATAGCATAATCAACTAGCAAGCCATAATAATAAAACTCGGATGACAACACTTTCTCAAAACAATCATAATATGATATAACAAAATGGTATCTCGCTAGCCCTTTCTGAGACCGCAAAACATAAATGCAGGGCACCTTTAAAGATCAACGACTGACTAGACATTGTAATTCATGGTAAAAGATATCCAATCATAGTCACACCCAATATAAATTAACAGTAATGAATGCAAATGACAACTGCGCTCTCTAGCTAGTGCTTTTTAATAAGAGGGTGATGACTCAACATAAAAGTAAATGGATAGGCCCTTCGCAGAGGGAAACAAGGATTTGTAGAGGTGCTAGAGCTCGGTTTTGAAATAGAGGTGAATAATATTTTGAGCGGTATACTTTCATTGTCAACGTGACAACCAAGAGATGGCGATATCTTCCATGCTACACACATTATAGGTGCTTCCCAAACAGAATGTACTCCCCCTCCACCAACAAACATCAATCCATGGCTTGCTCGAAACAACGAGTGCCTCCAACATACATCAGGTCCCAGGAGGAGTTTTGTTTGCAATTATTTTGATTTAGTTTGCATAAAGCATGGGACTAGGCATCCCAGTGACCAGCCCTTTATCTCGTGAGTGAGGAGCGGAGTCCACTCCTCTTGAGAATAACCCGCCTAACATGGAAGATACGGACAGCCCTAGTTGATACATGAGCTATTCGAGCATACAAAACAGGATAATTATTTGAAGGTTTAGAGTTTGGCACATACAAATTTACTTGGAATGGCAGGTAGATACCGCATATAGGAAGGTATAGTGGACTCATCTGGAATAACTTTGGGGTTTAAGGAGTTTGGATGCACAAGCAGTATTCCCGCTTAGTACAGGTGAAGGCTAGCAAAAGACTGGGAAGCGACCAACTAGAGAGCGATAACAGCCATGTACATGCATTAAAATTAATAAACATTGGATGCAAGCATGAGTAGGATATAATCCACCATGAACATAAATATCATGAAGGCTATGTTGATTTGTTTCAACTACATGCGTGAACATGTGCCAAGTCAAGTCACTTAAATCATTCAGAGGAGGATACCGCCCTATCATACCACATCATAACCATTTTAATAGCATGTAGGCATGCAAGGTAAACCATTATAACTCATACCAAATCAAGCATGGCACAAGAAACTATGATCTCTAATTGTCATTGCAAACATGTTTATTCATAACAAGCTGAATCAAGAACGATGAACTCATCATATTTACAAAAACAAAAGAGGTCGAGTTCGTACCAGCTTTTCTCATCTCAGTCAGTCCATCATATATCATCATAATTTCCTTTCACTTGCACAACCGAATGATGTGAATAATAATAAGAGTGCACGTGCATTGGACTAAGCTGGAATCTGCGAGCATTCAATAAACAGGAGAAGACAAGGCAATATGGGCTCTCGGTTAAATCAACAATAAAGCATATAAGAGCCACTTCAACAATTTAATCATGGTCTTCTCCTACTGACCCCCAAAGAAAAGAAAAGAAATAAAACTATTTACACGGGAAAGCTCCCAACAAGCAAAAGAAGAACAAGAAATATTTTTGGGTTTTCTTTTTAATTAATACTACAAGCATGGAAAGTAAATTAATTAAAGGCTACAACTAATTTTTTTGGTTTTCTTAAGGTTTATTAAACACACAAGAAGAAAGCATAAAACAAAATAAACTAGCATGGATGATACAATGAAAAAGTATGAGCACTGTCATCTAGCAATGAGTGTGTGTGAACATAAATGTAATGTCGGTGAGAAATACGTACTCCCCCAAGCTTAGGCATTTGGCCTAAGTTGGTCTATGGCCACGGCTGGCCTGGCTGATATCCATAATAATAGTTGTTGGGGTCATACTGTGATGTAGCAGCTATCGCCTCCTGAGCTGCAACGTGGCGATGAGCGGCCTCCGCTCTCCTCTCGTACTCATCTGCCTCCTCTCTGGTAATAGTATATCCTCCTCTTGCCTGACAATCAAAGAAAGCAAGAGCAGGGAGAGTAATATGGACAGCACGGCGTCTGTTAAAGATTAATCGGTACTGGAGAGGTGATTCGATCCTCTTTACAAAATGGTGGGAAACCATAGAATCAAAATCTAAATAAGAAGGAGGCAACTCCATGTCTCCTTCACGAACGTCTATCTCAAGAAATTTAGCTTAGCGGGTTGCATAAATTCCTCCAAAGAAATCTCCATTATGTCTATTATGATGCAACCTACAAGCTACAATGGCTCCCATATGATAAGATTGGTCTCCTGACATAGCGCTCTGGAGAATTCTAAGGTCAGGGACACACATGTGACATGCTTCATCCTTAGCATTTATGCACCTACCTATGAAGAGAGAAAAATAGTGTATAGCAAGAAAGTGAATGCTCCCTAGGTAGCTTGCGTTATATCTCTAGATTCCCCTACAGTTATACTAGCAAGAAAGTTTCAAAATTCAGATTTAGGGGGATCCCTAACACTACCCCATTGTGGAAGTTTGCAAGCAAAAGCGAAATCCTTTAAGTCCATGGTATAAGATTTGTCATGAAGATCAAACATGACTGAAGGAGAATTACGCTAAGATGAATACCCAAACCTCCTCACAAAAGAGCTTGTGGGCTCATGATACTAGGGGCTTTTGTCTGCCTCAAAGTCCTCAAGATCGGCATTACGCAAATATGCGTTAAATTCTTCTTTAATTCCCGCTCGATCCATAAAATTTTCAGAAGGCCATTCACAAGGACGCACTGGAGCGTCTCTTGGTGGCTCTTCGTCAGCATCACGCATTGCAAGCCTGAGTCCTTGCTTCTTTGAAGAACCACCTTGGAACATTTTCCTAAGCATATTTCTTCCTCTGAAAAATTCTGAAAATTTTTAGTAACTTCAAAATAAAAGTAAACCAGACTCAATAATATTGATAGCAACTACTCCTAGAAGTTCCTAGAGCCTATATCATGCATCAAAACTACTTTTGACCATATAAATTTGACATGCAAGCTCAAGAACAGGGTCACCTAAGCAGCAAAAATTTGCAATGAATAAAGCACTAGAACAAAAACTAATTGGACCAATGGAGGAGTCACATACCAAGGAACAATCTCCCCAAGAAGTTTTGTGAGAGGTGCTTTTAGCAAGGAGATCGAAAATGGCAGCAAAACAAGTTTGGACTCGGGTTTGAGCTGGTTTTTCGTGTTTGGGGGAGGAAGATGAAGCATGTGGCTGAAAGAATGAGTGGAGGAGGGCCACCATGGGCCCATGAGGCAGGGGGCACGCCCTAGGGGGTGGGCGCGCCCTCCACCCTCGTGGCAAGGTGGTTGGCCCCCCTGGTGTGTTCTTTGTTGCATAAATCCTCAAAATATTCTATAAAAATCATATTTAATTTTCAGGGCATTTGGAGAACTTTTATTTTCGAGGTATTTTTATATTGCACGAATAATCAGATAACAGACAGAAAATTATTTATTTTAATTTTATTTCAAGTAAATAACAGAAAGTATAGAGAGGGTACAGAGGGTTGTGCTTCTAGTTTCATCCATCTCATGCTCGTCAAAAGGAATCCACTAACAAGGTTGATCAAGTCTTGTTAACAAACTCATTCCGATTAACATGAAACCGGAGAAATTTTGAATAACATTAGGTTACCTCAACGGGGATATGCACATCCCCAATAATAAGTATATCATATTTTTCTTGACAGTAGGAAGAGGAAATTCAAGACCTCCAAATATAATCGATGGATTTTCCGATAGAATTGATACTATGAACTTGAGGTTGTTTCCTCGGAAAGTGTACCGTATGCTCATTACCATTAACATGAAAAGTGACATTGCCTTTGTTGCAATCAATAACAGCCCCTGCAGAATTAAGAAAAGGTCTTCCAAGAATAATAGACATACTATCGTCCTCGGGAATATCAAGAATAACAAAGTCCGTTAAAATAGTAACGTTTGCAACCACAACAGGCACATCCTCACAAATACCGACATGTATAGCAGTTGATTTATCAGCCATTTGCAAAGATATTTCAGTAGGTGTCAACTTATTCAAATCAAGTCCACGATATAAAGAGGGAGGCATTACACTAACACCGGCTCCACGATCACATAAAGCAGTTTTAACATAGTTTCTTTTAATGCAACATGGTATAGTAGGTACTCCTGGATCTCCAAGTTTCTTTGGTATTCCACCCTTAAAAGTAGAATTAGCAAGAATGGTGGAAATTTCAGCTTCCGGTATCTTTCTTTTATTTGTAATAATATCTTTCATGTACTTAGCATAAGGATTGGTTTTGAGTATATCAGTTAATCGCATACATAAAAAGATAGGTCTGATCATTTCAGCAAATCGCTCAAAATCCTCATCATCCTTTTTCTTGGATGGTTTGGGAGGAAAAGGCATGGGTTTCAGAACCCAAGGTTCTCTTTCTTTACCATGTTTCCTAGCAACAAAGTCTTTCTTATCATAACGTTGATTCTTTGATTGTGGGTTATCAAGATCAAAAGCAGGTTCAATTTCTACATCATTATCATTACTAGGTTGAGCATCATTATGAACATCATCATTAACATTTTCATTAGGTTCATGTTCATTGCCAGATTGTGTTTCAGCATCAGACATAAATATATCATTTGGATTATTAGGTGGTTCAGCAATAGGTTCACTAGAAGTTTGCACAGTTCTATCATTTTTCTTTTTCTTCTTTTTAGAAGAACTAGGGCATCAATATTATTTCTCTGAGAATCTTTCTTAATTCTCTTAGGGTGGCCTTCAGGATACAAAGGTTCCTGAGTCATTCTACCAGTTCTAGTAGCCACTTTAACAGCATAATTATTTTTCTTACTATTCATCTCATTGAGCAATTCATTTTGAGCTTTAAGTACTTGTTCTACTTGAGTGGTAACCATATAAGCATGTTTGCTAACAAGTTTAAGTTCACCTCTAATATTAGCCATATAATCACCCAAGTATTTAATCATGTCGACATCTTGTTTTAATTGTCTAACAAAATAAGCATTGAAGTCTTCTTGCTTAATCATAAAATTATCAAATTCATCCAAGCATTGACTAGCAATTCTAGCAGGAGGGATTTTAGCTTTATCATATCTATAGAGAGAATTTTCCTTTACTACCTTTGTCGGGTTATCGGTGCTGGAGGTTCTTCAATAAATAAGGGATCAAGATCGTATGTTTCTTCAACATGCGGTAAATTAAGACCATGTATTTCTTCAATAGGAGGTAAATTCTTAACATCTTCAGCTTTAATACCTTTTTCTTTCATAGATTTCTTTGCCTCTTGCATATCTTCAGGACTGAGAAATAGAATACCTCTCTTCTTCGGAGTTGGTTTAGGAATAGGATCGTTAATTGGAGTAGGAGCTGGCTCAGGAGCTGGCTCCGGAGGTGTCCAATTATTTTCTTTTATGCACCATGCTGGTATGAGATAGTCCATGGTTGATTTATAGAATGCTCATTGCACTTCTCTTATATCTTTTGAGTATGGGCTTGTAGAATGCTTCATGTGCTTCACTTATATCATTTGAAGTTTGGATTGCCTGTTTCTCTTCACATAGAAAACTATTATTTAAAGAATGCTCTTTTGCTTCACTTATATTTGTTAGAGCATGTTTTTTTGTAGAAAGAATCAAACTCTCATGCTTCACTTATATCTATGTGTGCATCCATGGTGCCAAGCACGTTGCCGAGATGACGGCTGTGCACTCGAGCGATATTGCCATGGATAGCAACTGCATGTGTGCATCTATGGTACGTATAATATGTTTTTAAGCAGATCGCATGAGCCAGGTCCGTGGCGGAGGCATCGAGGATGAGATGCACCCATGGTGGCAGTATCGAGGATGACACGCGCTCGTGGCGGCAGAGTGTGCGCGGGACACGACGCTCTTCTCCTAACATGTGCAATGCAGGTGGTAGACGATGCGCCTAGCAAAGGTGGCCACGGATGATGCGGTGCTCTTTTCATACTAGGTGTTGTGGAGGAGGTGGATGACGCACCCAACGGAGGTGGCCTCGGACGAGCGGGGCTCTTCTCGTACCATAGGGCAACTCCTACTACACCGCCGCCAGAGACGACGTCATCCCACCAGGAAACGACACCAACACTGCCGGAAATTACCTACGACAAGCCAGGCATCACGCTTCTATTTGGAGATACTCGGAAGCAGTCAGAGCTCGCCGAAGACGTAGCCCAACCGCTAGCTTTGGATCTCTATCATGGCAGCCTACATGTCCTCGGCGAATAGGACATGGTGTACAGGTTGCGACGCATAGGTCATCGATGAACAAGCCGCGACACACAGGTCCTTGAAGAATAGGTCACCGGTGTACAGGTCGCGACGCACATGTCCTTGGCGAATAGGTCACCTGTTCACAGGTCCATGGCGCTCAGATCCCGTGTGACAAGTCTGGTGTCCTAAAGAAGACAGGGTGGCCGAAACAGAGCTCGCGATGACGTAGCTCGAGACAAGTCCATGAAGAACAAGTCTTTCTATTGCACAAGTCCTTGCCGTCCCAATCGTGATAAACAGATCATTGGTCTTGCTTACCGAAGCAGACGGGGTGGCGGAACCGGAGCTCATGACTACATAGCCCGAGTCAAGTCCATGGTGAATAGGTCTCTCCGGTGCACAAGTCTTTGGCATCCCGATTGCAGTGAACAGGTCGGTGGTCTTGCTTACCGGAGGAGACGACATGGAGGAACCTTGGTGTCCCAATCACGGTGAATAGGTTAGTGGTCTTGCTTACCAGAGGAGACAACGTGGAGGAACCGGAGCTCATGACAACGTAGCCCGAGACAAGACCATGGCGAACATGTCTCTTCGACGCACAGGACCATGACTAACAGGTCCATGGCAAACAAGTCACCGGCATACAGGTCCTTTGCTACCTTTTTGTCGGATCTAGGGTTCCAGCAAAACCCTTAAGGTTCGAACTCTGGGGTGCGCGCGAAGTTCTTCCCTCCTACCGATCTACGCCCTAGCTTGCTAAGATCTCGCGGACAAACTCGACGAACTTGCAACACAGAAAGACATGTGATTTATACTGGTTCGGGCCACCGTTGTGGTGTAATACCCTACTCCAGTGTGTGGTGGTGGATTGCCTCTTGGGCTGATGATGAACAGTACCAGGGGAAGAACAGCCTCCTGAGGTTGAGGTGTTCTTATGCTTGGCGAACTTGTGAGTGTGTCTGGATTCGATCCCAGATCAGTTGCCTCAACGGTGGTGGCTAGTTCTACTTATATAGGCCCTGGTCCTCTTCCCAAATATTGAGCGGGAAGGGAGCGAACAACGGCGGGCAATTTGAAAGGGGACAGCTAGTACAAGCTATCCTGACAAAAGCGGCCTTCGCGTGCGAAAGCTCTGGTGGTGACGCTGTCTTGGGCTCCACGGTAACCTCCGTCCTGCTGGCCTGCTGGTCTTCGGTCTCGTTGCACCGATATGGTAACCTTTGCATGATGACTCCGTACTCCGCCCCTGCGCTGGCCTCCTTAACACCAAAGAGGAAACAAGGACGCTGCGCACGTTGGCGCCCGCCTGATCTTGATTGTCATGGCTCACGTCACGAGAGCCTTGCGAGGTTTGCCCTGCCTTGATATCTCCGCTCCTCGCGAGCCTTCCTAGAGAGGCAACTCCTGAGGAGGTCTTGCATCATCTGCCTCGCGAGGGTCTTGAATACCTTGTTGATGAAGATGGGCCGTACAGGCCTGCTAGCGTAGCCACGCCGTGGGACGCAGGAAGGCAAGTCTGGGGACCCCCGTTCCCAGAACACCGACAATAGCCCTCGGGCCCAAGGCGCGCTCGGGCTTGGCTTTGAGGCGAAGCCAAAGGTCAAGTGCGGAGCGCCGCGGGCCCCAAAATCCTGCGGCCTGGGTCGACGCATGGCGGTTTGATGACGTGGGCATCTCCGCTTCCCCACGCTGCCTCGACAACTGCTCAACTTGACAAGTCCCTGCGACATGCAAGGAAAATCATCATTACCTGTGATCGTGGGAGGTGCCGGTTGGCCTTCTTCTGTTATAAATGGGGAGGGGGCGGAGCCCTCGTCTCCCATCTCTTCCTTGCTCGCTTGCTTCTTCTTCCTCGCTCCATTGCTAGCAACAATGGCGCCCATCCGAAGGTTCTTTGCTGAAGAGAAGGGAAATGCCCCCCACGATGATCCAGGGACGCTTCCGCCGAAGAAGAGGTCAGTCCATCGCTGCGACGAAGTGGCGATGCAGGTGGGGACGAGGCCTTGGTGCGAGCGGCCTCCTCCTGGGTATCCGCTACCCTTGTACGCCCGAGCCGAGGGCTCAGGAGGGCGGAGCGACGAGCGGCACCGCCCGCGCCGCGCGCGTGGTCGCCGCGCCACGGCGACTCGCGTCGTCGCCCCTGGAATCCATTCTTCGGATTCCTCGTGCGAGCTCGTGCTGTGGGCGCCGATGCCCCCAAACTCCTGGATCCGCTTCCCGTGGTTCTTCTCCGACGCGATGCCGCCGAGGGGGCCTCTCGAGCTCTGGCTGCGTGTAATGCCCTCGATGCGGCTATATCTCACACGTGTCGAAGCACGACTTAGAGGCATAACCGCATTGAAAGCAATGTAGCAAGTGAGGTAATCTTCACAACAACCCATGTAATACATTAAGGGAAAATGATACATAGTTGGCTTACACTCGCCACTTCACACAATACATGAATAAAGCATTACATCATCTAGATACAATCAAGGTTCGACTACGGAACCCAAAATAAAAGAAGACTACCCCAAATGCTACACAGATCCTCGATCGTCCCAACTGAGCTCCACTACTGATCAACTAGAAACGGAACAACATAAAGGACAAGATCTTCATAGAGCTCCTCTTTGAGCCTGGTTGCATCATCTGCACAGTATCCTCGACACCTGCAAGCTGGTTTTGGAAGTATCTGTGAGTCACGGGGACTCAGCAATCTCACACCCTCGCGATCAAGACTATTTAAGCTTATAGGTAGGATAAAAGGTATGAGGTGGAGCTGCAGCAAGCGAGTAGCATATATGGTGGCTAACATACGCAAAAGAGAGCGAGAAGAGAAGGCAAAGCACGATCGAACAACTATGATCAAGAAGTGATCCTAGAACAACCTACGTCAAGCATTACTCCAACACCATGTTCACTCCCCGAACTCCACCGGGAAGAGACCATCACGGTTACACACGCGGTTGATGTATTTTAATTAAGTCAAGCTTCAGGTTTTCTACAACCGGACATTAACAAATTCCCATCTGCCCATAACGCGGGCACGGCTTTCGAAAGTTCAAACCCTGCAGGGGTGTCCCAACTTAGCCCATCACAAGCTCTCACGGTCAATGAAGGATATTCCTTCTCCCAAGACAATCCGATCAGACTCGGCATCCCAGTTACAAGACATCCTCGACAATGGTAAAACAAGTCCAGCAACACCACCGAATGTGCCAACAATTCCCGATAGGAGCTGGACATATCTCGTTCTCATGGGACAGTCAGATGAGACATCCTACGAGTAAAACCAACCCTCAAGTTGCCCCGAGGTGGCCCCGTAGTCTACTCGGTCGGACCAACACTCAAAGGAGCACTGGCCCAGGGGGTTTAAATAAAGATGACCCTTGAGTCCGGAGAACCCAAGGGAAAGAAAAGGCTAGGCGGCGAATGGTGAAACCAATGTTGGGCATTGCTGGAGGAGTTTTATTCAAGGCGAACTGTCAAGGGGTTCCCATTATAACCCAACCGTGTAAGGAATGCAAAATCCGGGAACATAACACCGATATGACGGAAACTAGGGCGGCAAGAGTGGAACAAAACACCAGGCATAAGGCCGAGCCTTCCATCCTTTACCAAGTGTATAGATGCATTAATTAAATAAGAGATATTGTGATATCCCAACAAATATCCCTGTACCAACAGGAATAAACTCCAATCTTCACCTGCAACTAACAACGCTATAAGAGGGGCTGAGCAAAGAGGTAACATAGCCAAACAACGGTTTGCTAGGACAAGGTGGGTTAGAGTCTTGGCTCAACAATATGGGAGGCATGATAAGCAAGTGGTAGGTATCGTAGCATAGGCATAGCAATAGAGCGAGCAACTAGCAGGCAAAGATAGAAGTGATTTCGAGGGTATGGTCATCTTGCCTAAAATCCCGCAAGGAAGAAGAACGAGTCCACGAAGAAGACAAACGGACGTAGACGAACGGGTCCTCACAAACGCGATGTTATCGGAACCAACCCGAAGAAGCAACACCGGAAAGAAGCACACAACATAGTAAATAACCAACACATGAACCTGGTATGATATGCGGGATGCGGTATGTGATGCATATGCATGATTTGGAAAGGAATGATTGATCCTGGCCTCAACATGGAAAACCAAGAGTGCCACAGGAAAGAGGAGTTGATTTCGGTTAAAATCGATATAAAGATCACCGGAATCGGATGCACGGTTTGGAAATGGCAAGCAAAACAAATATGGCACCGGTCTGCGATTAACAGCATGAGGCCACCTAAATGCATCAAGAACAACATGCTACAGCACACAAACATGGCAACAGAATACATGGCAGGGATCCAGTCATGAAGCTTGACAAAAGATGAACACTAAGCTACGGCTAATTCACTCAATAGTAGGTTCAAACAAGCATGGCAAAAGTGCAAAAGATAACAGGTTTCAGACTTTGTTTAGAGCATGAAGATACTCAAAGCATGTAAGGAATTTATCATCAGGAAGCAATGTTTAGAGCATGATAACTATATTCTACAGGAACATATCATGGTAAAGCAAGGCATGGCATGAAGCTACTCAAAGCATGTAACAAAAGTCCCTTAGTGACCAGGAGCCAAAAGGGATCAGAAAGTACAATTGCAAGCATGTGAACAAAGCAAAAACATAAACAGATTCAGACTTTGTGAAAAACTGGAGCATGGCAAAACAGTTAATGAGTAGACATGTTTACGAGCTTGATGCACTCACTATGAGGCATTGCATGATAATCTAAAAATACACCCAGCAAGTAGACATGGCATAGAAGCTAGACATGGCAAGAACAACAACATAGCATGCATGGATGAACAACAATAAGCTTGGCAAAATTGCAAAACAACTTAACAATCTACCAGGAACATTTTATAGCAAAAGTAGAGCTCGATTGACTCAAGCTAGGGTGCTCCATAATTGCAAACAAGGACATGGATGGATAGAGCACCACAATATCTACAAAACATCCTTACTGATCATGCTCAAAAGAGGCATGGATCACTAGGAAACAACATGAACATATGGCATAAAAATAAGGACAAAGCAAGGACTTTCACTAAGTCCCTGAAATCAGCATCATTGAGTAAGCTACTTTGCATGCTTGTGCTAGTCACCACAAAGATCACAAAAATACATGGCATACACCCCTGTAAAGATGGCATGGCATTCATCAAAACACATGTAGAGCTTAGGATCATAGCATGCACACATTAATCATGGCAAAAATGACAAAATGGCATTTGCTGAAACAGATCTGAAACTATCATCACATAGCCCTCTTCCAACAGCATTTCGGGCATCAAGATGAGCTCAAATGAAAATGATGCAATGAGATGAAATGATGTACTTGTCGAGACGAACATTTTGATATGCTACACGGACGAATTGGAGCTATGATAAGGAAGTTATGATGCGCCAAAGCATGCCAAAAAGTTAGGGTTAGGAGGGAAAAAGTCAACCGAGGGGAGTTTTCAGATCTGAGATCCGGTCTTGCATTGTAGCACGCACGCAGTCCAGAGTTTGCCGAAAAGGGGTTGAGGTCGCCGGACTTGGTCAACGCGGTGACCGGAGCTGCGGGATCCGGCCGGGGTCAGAGGAGAGGACGACGGGGCGGCGGGCTCGGGCACCGGCGAGGCGCGCGGTGGCCGGCGAGGCCCTGCGGTGGCCGGAGCGAGGCGAGGCGCCGGCCGGCCGGCGGAGGAGGCGGCGGGGCCGAGCGGCGTGACGGCGAGCTAGCAGTGCGGCGGGGCGGCGGAAAGTGGCGAAGCGCGGCGCGGCAAAGGTGGCGGCGGCACACAACGACCGAGGCGGTGGCAGCGAGGCGCTCGGGGAGCCAGGCGGCGGGGCGCGGCTCGCGCCTGCGGGCGGCGGCGTCGGCGACCGGGCTCGTGCGGGCCCGCGATGGGCTCCGCGGGCCGGCGCGATGGGAGGCGGCATGCTGGATAGGTGGCGGGCACCGGTTGGCTGCGGTGGCGGCGAAGGTGACGTGGCGACGCCTAATTGGTGGAGATGAGGTGGCCAGCGGTGCGGACATGTCCGACACGGTGAGGACATGTCCGGTGGCGCGGAGGGAGTTGGATCTAGGGTTAGACTGCGCGAATTTCGGAGGAGAGCACGTATTTATAAGTAGAGGGAGCTAGGAGAGTCCAAATGAGGTGCGGTTTTCGGCCACGCGATCGTGATCGAACGATCTAGATGATGGAGGCGGTTTAGGTGGGTTTTGGGGTACTTTGGAGGGGTGTTGGGCTGCAACACACACGATGCCTTTTCGGTCCCTCGGTTAACCGTTGGAGTATCAAACGAAGTCCAAATGGCACAAAACTTGACAGGTGGTCTACCGGTAGTAAACCAAGGCCGCATCACATGTCTCGGTCCAATCCGAGAACGTTTAACACCCGCCCACGAAAAGAGGTAGAAAGGGACACCGGGTGACATAGGAGCGCCGGATTGCAAAACGGACAACGGGGAAAATGCTCGGATGCATGAGACGACCATGTATGCAAATGAAATGCACAAGATGACATGATGTGAGATGCATGACATGCAAGCAATGAGAAGGCAACAACAGCGAAAAAATGGGGGACACCTGGCACATCAATCCTGGGGTGTTACACACGCTGACTGCGACGCTCCGGCGACCGGAGCAGAGATCGAAGCGGTCCCCACCGGCAAAATCTTCATGACACGTGGCTGGGGCGAGGTCGCACGGGTTTGCCTTGCGAGGGGTGCCCTTGTGATCCACTTCGAGTATGACGGCGCCACCACGCGCTTCTTCAAGGTCATCGACGTGGAGGGCCGCCGTCTGGAGTGTTGCCCTGGAGAGGAGCGCCAGGTTGACGCGCACTTTGCCCGCGGCTACTCCAGCAGCAGCAGCCCCCAGGAGTCCAGCAGTTCTCCTAAGTTCTATGAGTCTCCGGAGACGAGCGATGACAACTACGTGCCCTCGAGCTCTCGCCGCGCTCGGAGCAGAGCTGTGGCGTCCAGCCGCCGCCACCGCTGATCTGGATGGGGTTGGCGCCGGCCTCCCGTGGCCCACTGTAGATGATGGCGTCCACCATGGGAGAGTGTAGATATGATCCCTTTAGTTTTCGCCTTTGTTCCCTGCGGAGGATCATGAAGTTGAAGGAAATATGCCCTAGAGGCAATAATAAAGTTATTGTTTATTTCCTTATATCATGATAAATGTTTATTATTCATGCTAGAATTGTATTAACCGGAAACATAATACATGTGTGAATACATAGACCAACAGAGTGTCACTAGTATGCCTCTACTTGACTAGCTCGTTAATCAAAGATGGTTATGTTTCCTAACCATGAACAAAGAGTTGTTATTTGATTAACGAGGTCACATCATTAGTAGAATGATCTGATTGACATGACCCATTCCATTAGCTTAGCACCCGATCGTTTAGTATGTTGCTATTGCTTTCTTCATGACTTATACATGTTCCTATAACTATGAGATTATGCAACTCCCGTTTACCGGAGGAACACTTTGGGTACTACCAAACGTCACAACGTAACTGGGTGATTATAAAGGAGTACTACAGGTGTCTCCAATGGTAGATGTTGGGTTGGCGTATTTTGAGATTAGGGTTTGTCACTCCGATTGTCGGAGAGGTATCTCTGGGCCCTCTCGGTAATGCACATCACATAAGCCTTGCAAGCACTGCAACTAATATGTTAGTTGTGAGATGATGTATTACGGAACGAGTAAAGAGACTTGCCGGTAATGAGATTGAACTAGGTATTGGATACCGACGATTGAATCTCGGGCAAGTAACATACCGATGACAAAGGGAACAACGTATGTTGTTATGCGGTCTGACCGATAAAGATCTTCGTAGAATATGTAGGAGCCAATATGGGCATCCAGGTCCCGCTATTGGTTATTGACCGGAGACGTGTCTCGGTCATGTCTACATTGTTCTCGAACCGTAGGGTCCGCACGCTTAACGTTACGATGACAGTTATTATGAGTTTATGCATTTTGATGTACCGAAGGTTGTTCGGAGTTCCGGATGAGATCACGGACATGACGAGGAGTCTCGAAATGGTCGAGACGTAAAGATTGATATATTGGAAGCCTATGTTTGGACATAGGAAGTGTTCCGGGTGAAATCGGGATTTTACCGGAATACCGGGAGGGTTACCGGAACCCCCCGGGAGACTAATGGGCCTATTGGGCCTTAGTGGAAAAGAGAAAAGGGGCAGCCCACAGCCTGGCCGCGCGCCCCCCCTTCCCCAAGTCCTAGTAGGACTAGGAGAAGGGGCCGACCCCCCTCTCTCTCCTTTCCCCCTTGAGAGTCCTAGTTGGAATAGGATTGGAGGGGGGAGTCCTACTCCCGGTAGGAGTAGGACTCCCCCTGCGCCTCCCTCTCTCTGGCCGGCCAGCCCCCCTCCCTCCAACCTTTATATACGGGGGCAGGGGACACCCCAAGACACACAAGTTGATCCTTGAGATCGTTCCTTAGCCGTGTGCGGTGCCCCCTGCCACCAAATTCCACCTCGATCATACCGTTGTAGTGCTTAGGCGAAGCCCTGCGTCGGTAGTACATCAAGATCGTCACCACGCCGTCGTGCTGACGGAACTCTTCCTCGACGCTTTGCTGGATCGGAGCCCGAGGATCGTCATCGAGCTGAACGTGTGCTAAGAACTCGGAGGTGCCGGAGTAACGGTGCTTGGATCGGTCGGATCGGGAAGAAGACGTACGACTACTTCCTCTATGTTGTGTGATCGCTTCCGCAGTCGGTCTGCGTTGGTACGTAGACAACACTCTCCCCTCTCGTTGCTGTGCATCACCATGATCTTGCGTGTGCGTAGGAAAATTTTCGAAATCACTGCGTTCCCCAACAGTGGCATCCGAGCCTAGGTTTTATGGTTTGATGTTATTTGCACGAGTAGAACACAAGTGAGTTGTGGGCGATACAAGTCATACTGCCTACCAGCATGTCATACTTTGGTTCGGTGGTATTGTTGGGTGAGACGATCCGGACCAACCTTACGCGTACTCTTACGCGAGACCGGTTCCCTCGACGTGCTTTGCACATAGATGGCTTGCGGAAGACTGTCTCTCCAACTTTAGTTGAACCAAGTGTGACTACGCCCGGTCCTTGAGAAGGTTAAAACGGAGTCTATTTGATGAACTATCGTTGTGGTTTTGATGCGTAGGTGAGATGAGTTCTTACTTAAGCCCGTAGCAGCCACGTAAAACTTGCAACAACAAAGTAGAGGACGTCTAACTTGTTTTTGCAGGGTATGTTGTGATGTGATATGGTCAAGGCATGATGCTGATTTTATTGTATGAGATGATCATGTTTTGTAACCGAGTTATCGGCAACTGGCAGGAGCCATATGGTTGTCGCTTTATTGTATGCAATGCAATCGCGATGTAATGCTTTACTTTATTACTAAGCGGTAGTGATAGTCGTGGAAGCATAACATTGGCGAGACGACAATGATGCTACGATGGAGATCAAGGTGTCGCGCCGATGACGATGGTGATCATGACGGTGCTTCGGAGATGGAGATCACAAGCACAAGATGATGATGGCCATATCATATCACTTATATTGATTGCATGTGATGTTTATCCTTTTATGCATCTTATCTTGCTTTGATTGATGGTAGCATTATAAGATGATCTCTCACTAAATTATCAAGAAGTGTTCTCCCTGAGTATGCACCGTTGCCAAAGTTCGTCGTGCCCAGACACCACGTGATGATCGGGTGTGATAAGCTCTACGTCCAAATACAACAGGTGCAAAACAGTTGCACATGCAAAATACTCAGGTTATACTTGACGAGCCAAGCATATACAGATATGGCCTCGGAACACGGAGACCGAAAGGTCGAGCGTGAATCATATGGTAGATATGATCAACATAACGATGTTCACCATTGAAAACTACTCCATCTCACGTGATGATCGGTTATGGTTTAGTTGATTTGGATCACGTGATCACTTAGAGGATTAGAGGGATGTCTATCTAAGTGGGAGTTCTTAAGTAATTTGATTAACTGAACTTAAACTTATCATGAACTTAGTACCTGATAGTATCTTGCTTGTTTATGTTGATTGTAGATAGATGGCTCGTGTTGTTGTTCCGTTAAAATTTTAATGCGTTCCTTGAGAAAGCAAAATTGAAAGATGATGGTAGCAATTACACGGACTGGGTTCGTAACCTGAGGATTATCCTCATTGCTGCACAGAAGAATTACGTCCTGGAAGCACCGCTGGGTGACAGGCCTGCTGCTGGAGCAACGCCAGATGTTATGAACGTCTGGCAGAGCAAAGCTGATGACTACTCGATAGTTCAGTGTGCCATGCTTTACGGCTTAGAATCGGGACTTCAACGACGTTTTGAACGTCATGGAGCATATGAGATGTTCCAGGAGTTGAAGTTGATATTTCAAGCAAATGCCCGAATTGAGAGATATGAAGTCTCCAATAAGTTCTATAGCTGCAAGATGGAGGAGAACAGTTCTGTCAGTGAGCATATACTCAAAATGTCTGGGTATAATAATCACTTGATTCAGATGGGAGTTAATCTTCCAGATGACTGCGTCATTGACAGAATTCTCCAATCACTGCCACCAAGCTACAAGAGCTTCGTGATGAACTATAATATGCAAGGGATGAACAAGACTATTCCCGAGCTCTTCGCAATGCTGAAAGCTGCGGAGGTAGAAATCAAGAAGGAGCATCAAGTGTTGATGGTTAACAAAACCACTAGTTTCAAGAAAAAGGGCAAAGGGAAGAAGAAGTGAAACTTCAAGAAGAACAGCAAGCAAGTTGCTGCTCAGGAGAAGAAACCCAAGTCTGGACCTAAGCCTGAAACTGAGTGCTTCTACTGCAAGCAGACTGGTCACTGGAAGCGGAACTGCCCCAAGTATTTGGCGGATAAAAAGGATGGCAAAGTGAACAAAGGTATATGTGATATACATGTTATTGATGTGTACCTTACTAGAGCTCGCAGTAGCACCTGGGTATTTGATACTGGTTCTGTTGCTAATATTTGCAACTCGAAACAGGGACTACGGAATAAGCGGACGCTAGCAAAGGACGAGGTGACGATGCGCGTGGGAAACGGTTCCAAAGTCGATGTGATCGCGGTCGGCACGCTACCTCTACATCTACCTTCGGGATTAATATTAGACCTAAATAATTGTTATTTGGTGCCAGCGTTGAGCATGAACATTATATCTGGATCTTGTTTGATGCGAGACGGTTATTCATTTAAATCAAAGAATAATGGTTGTTCTATTTATATGAGTAATATCTTTTATGGTCATGCACCTTTGAAGAGTGGTCTATTCTTGTTGAATCTCGATGATAGTGATACACATATTCATAATGTAGAAGCCAAAAGATGCAAAGTTAATAATGATAGTGCAACTTATTTGTGGTACTGCCGTTTAGGTCATATCGGTGTAAAGCGCATGAAGAAACTCCATACTGATGGGCTTTTGGAACCACTTGATTATGAATCACTTGGTACTTGCGAACCGTGCCTCATAGGCAAGATGACTAAAACACCGTTCTCCGGTACTATGGAGAGAGCAACAGATTTATTGGAAATCATACATACCGATGTATGTGGTCCGATGAATATTGAGGCTCGTGGCGGATATCGTTATTTTCTCACCTTCACAGATGATTTAAGCAGATATGGGTATATCTACTTAATGAAACATAAGTCTGAAACATTTGAAAAGTTCAAAGAATTTCAGAGTGAGGTTGAAAATCATCGTAACAAGAAAATAAAGTTTCTACTATCTGATCGTGGAGGAGAATATTTGAGTTACGAGTTTGGTGTACATTTGAAAAATTGTGGAATAGTTTCGCAACTCACGCCACCCGGAACACCACAGCGTGATGGTGTGCCCGAACGTCGTAATCGTACTTTACTAGATATGGTGCGATCTATGATGTCTCTTACTGATTTACCGCTATCGTTTTGGGGTTATGCTTTAGAGACGGCCGCATTCACGTTAAATAGGGCACCATCAAAATCCGTTGAGACGACAACTTATGAACTATGGTTTGGCAAGAAACCAAAGTTGTCGTTTCTTAAAGTTTGGGGCTGCAATGCTTATGTGAAAAAGCTTCAACCTGATAAGCTCAAACCCAAATCGGAGAAATGTGTCTTCATAGGATATCCAAAGGAAACTATTGGATACACCTTCTATCACAGATCCGAAGGCAAGACTTTTGTTGCTAAATTCGGAAACTTTCTAGAGAAGGAGTTTCTCTCGAAAGAAGTGAGTGGGAGGAAAGTAGAACTTGACGAGGTAAATGTACCTGCTCCCTTATTGGAAAATAGTACATCACAGAAAACTGTTTCTACGACACCTATACCAATTAGTGAGGAAGCTAATGATGATGATCATGAAGCTTCAGGACAAGATACTACTGAACCACGTAGATCAACCAGAGTGAGATCCGCACCAGAGTGGTACGGTAATCCAGTTCTGGAAGTCATGCTACTAGATCATGATGAACCTACGAACTATGAAGAAGCGATGGTGAGCCCAGATTCCGCAAAGTGGCTTGAGGCCATGAAATCTGAGATGGGATCCATGTATGAAAACAAAGTATGGACTTTGGTTGACTTGCCCGATGATCGGCAAGCAATTGAGAATAAATGGATCTTCAAGAAAAAGACTGACGCTGACGGTAATATTACTGTCTATAAAGCTCGACTTGTCGCGAAAGGTTTTCGACAAGTTCAAGGGATTGACTACGATGAGACCTTCTCACCCGTGGCGATGCTTAAGTCCGTCAGAATTATGTTAGCAATTGCCGCATTTTATGATTATGAAATATGGCAGATGGATGTCAAAACTGCATTCCTGAATGGATTTCTGGAAGAACAGTTGTATATGATACAACCAGAAGGTTTTGTCGATCCAAAGGGAGCTAACAAAGTATGCAAACTCCAGCGATCCATTTATGGACTGGTGCAAGCATCTCGGAGTTGGAATAAACGCTTTGATAGTGTGATCAAAGCATTTGGCTTTATACAGACTTTTGGAGAAGCCTGTATTTACAAGAAAGTGAGTGGGAGCTCTGTAGCATTTCTGATATTATATGTGGATGACATATTGCTGATTGGAAATGATATAGAATTTCTGGATAGCATAAAGGGATACTTGAATAAAAGTTTTTCAATGAAAGACCTCGGGGAAGCTGCTTACATATTAGGCATAAAGATCTATAGAGATAGATCAAAACGCTTAATTGGACTTTCACAAAGCACATACCTTGACAAGATTTTGAAGAAGTTCAAAATGGATCAAGCAAAGAAAGGGTTCTTGCCTGTGTTACAAGGTGTGAAGTTGAGTCAGACTCAATGCCCGACCACTGCAGAAGATAGAGAGAAAATGAAAGATTTTCCCTATGCTTCAGCCATAGGCTCTATCATGTATGCAATGCTGTGTACCAGACCTGATGTGTGCCTTGCTATAAGTTTAGCAGGGAGGTACCAAAGTAATCCAGGAATGGATCACTGGACAGCGGTCAAGAACATCCTGAAATACCTGAAAAGGACTAAGGATATGTTTCTCGTATATGGAGGTGACAAAGAGCTCACCGTAAGAGGTTACGCTGATGCAAGCTTTGACACTGATCCGGACGATTCTAAATCGCAAACCGGATACGTGTTTACTTTAAATGGTGGAGCTGTCAGTTGGTGCAGTTCTAAACAAAGCGTCGTAGCGGGATCTACATGTGAAGCGGAGTACATAGCTGCTTCAGAAGCAGCAAACGAAGGAGTCAGGATGAAGGAGTTCATATCCGATCTAGGTGTCATACCTAGTGCATCGGGTCCAATGAAAATCTTCTGTGACAATACTGGTGCAATTGCCTTGGCAAAGGAATCCAGATTTCACAAAAGGACCAAACACATCAAGAGACGCTTCAACTCCATCCGGGATTTAGTCCAGGTGGGAGACATAGAGATTTGCAAGATACATACGGATCTGAATGTTGCAGACCCGTTGACTAAGCCTCTTCCACGAGCAAAACATGATCAGCACCAAGGCTCCATGGGTGTTAGAATCATTACTATGTAATCTAGATTATTGACTCTAGTGCAAGTGGGAGACTGAAGGAAATATGCCCTAGAGGCAATAATAAAGTTATTATTTATTTCCTTATATCATGATAAATGTTTATTATTCATGCTAGAATTGTATTAACCGGAAACATAATACATGTGTGAATACATAGACCAACAGAGTGTCACTAGTATGCCTCTACTTGACTAGCTCGTTAATCAAAGATGGTTATGTTTCCTAACCATGAACAAAGAGTTGTTATTTGATTAACGAGGTCACATCATTAGTAGAATGATCTGATTGACATGACCCATTCCATTAGCTTAGCACCCGATCGTTTAGTATGTTGCTATTGCTTTCTTCATGACTTATACATGTTCCTATAACTATGAGATTATGCAACTCCCGTTTACCGGAGGAACACTTTGGGTACTACCAAACGTCACAACGTAACTGGGTGATTATAAAGGAGTACTACAGGTGTCTCCAATGGTAGATGTTGGGTTGGCGTATTTCGAGATTAGGGTTTGTCACTCCGATTGTCGGAGAGGTATCTCTGGGCCCTCTCGGTAATGCACATCACATAAGCCTTGCAAGCACTGCAACTAATATGTTAGTTGTGAGATGATGTATTACGGAACAAGTAAAGAGACTTGCTGGTAATGAGATTGAACTAGGTATTGGATACCGACGATCGAATCTCGGGCAAGTAACATACCGATGACAAAGGGAACAACGTATGTTGTTATGCGGTCTGACCGATAAAGATCTTCATAGAATATGTAGGAGCCAATATGGGCATCCAGGTCCCGCTATTGGTTATTGACCAGAGACGTGTCTCGGTCATGTCTACATTGTTCTCGAACCGTAGGGTCCGCACGCTTAACGTTACGATGACAGTTATTATGAGTTTATGCATTTTGATGTACCGAAGGTTGTTCGGAGTCCCGGATGAGATCACGGACATGACGAGGAGTCTCGAAATGGTCGAGACGTAAAGATTGATATATTGGAAGCCTATGTTTGGACATAGGAAGTGTTCCGGGTGAAATCGGGATTTCACCGGAATACCGGGAGGGTTACCGGAACCCCCCGGGAGACTAATGGGCCTATTGGGCCTTAGTGGAAAAGAGAAAAGGGGCAGCTCACAGCCTGGCCACGCGCCCCCCCTTCCCCAAGTCCTAGTAGGACTAGGAGAAGGGGCCGGCCCCCCTCTCTCTCCTTTCCCCCTTGAGAGTCCTAGTTGGAATAGGATTGGAGGGGGGAGTCCTACTCCCGGTAGGAGTAGGACTCCCCCTGCGCCTCCCTCTCTCTGGCCGGCCAGCCCCCCTCCCTCCAACCTTTATATACGGGGGCAGGGGACACCCCAAGACACACAAGTTGATCCTTGAGATCGTTCCTTAGCCGTGTGCGGTGCCCCCTGCCACCAAATTCCACCTCGATCATACCGTTGTAGTGCTTAGGCGAAGCCCTGCGTCGGTAGTACATCAAGATCGTCACCACGCCGTCGTGCTGACGGAACTCTTCCTCGACGCTTTGCTGGATCGGAGCCCGAGGATCGTCATCGAGCTGAACGTGTGCTAAGAACTCGGAGGTGCCGGAGTAACGGTGCTTGGATCGGTCGGATCGGGAAGAAGACGTACGACTACTTCCTCTACGTTGTGTGATCGCTTCCGCAGTCGGTCTGCGTTGGTACGTAGACAACACTCTCCCCTCTCATTGTTGTGCATCACCATGATCTTGCGTGTGCGTAGGAAAATTTTCGAAATCACTGCGTTCCCCAACAGAAGTACCCCGTGGGGGCGTGTAAAGGGTCTGTAATGTCTTTTGCGCATATCTTCCCTGTTATGAAATTTTGTGAATGCATGTCCTGCTAAAGCTCGGTCTCCCCTTTCTACCCTCGTGACAGCTTGTTGCTCTACGCTGACAGGTCCCGGTCCCCAGGAAGGCTATAGCCGTCGCTGGTATGCCAGGTCGCGTGCGGTGGTCAAGGCCAGGAGGTGTGCGGCCCGAGGTCCAATAAGAGCCCCTGAGACGTGATGCTCAGGAGGTCCCCTTTAGCGCTCAAGCAGCTATGGCAAGGCAAGAAAGGGAGTTGACGTGGCCGCAACAGGGCTGCGGCGAGCGTGACCCTTAGGTTCCAACAGCTAGCTAATCCAAGAGCGAGACTTACCTTGTCGATTTCGTGACGATTCCTTGAGGTGCGCTAGGCCTGCGCGCAAGCTTAGGTGGCATAGCTAGGTCACGCCCATACGAGTTTCCCTCCTCCCGCGCTCTCCTTAGTGCTCTACATCATCAGGTCCCAGCCCTCGAGCGAGCTCAGCCGTCGCTGGTATGCCAGGTCGCGATGCCGTGGTCAAGGCCAGGGGGTGAGAGCTGGAGAGCCAGTAGGAGCTCCTGAGTCGTGATGCTCAGGAGCCCCCCTTTTAACACGCAAGTGAATTGCACAGGAGAAGAAGGAACTCGCGGTGCCGCCTACTATCTTCCTCCTGAGACCCCTGCGAGCTCACACAAGAAGAAACATGGTTTGTTGATATGGTTCCCAGCCTGCCACTGGTTGTCCCGCAGAGAGGTGAGGGCACTGAGGGCCTTGTCAGGTGACGTGCGCGGGACGTGCCGCGAGCCAGAGCTCGACCGCTCTGGTTTGTCAACGTGGCAGGGACGGACCCGTGCACCAGCGTCGTGCCAATGTGCGGGGGCCCCTTGGGAGGCGTTGATCGAGCAGGTGGTAATCATTGGCAGATTAAGCATGGAAGGAAAAACAGTTTGGGTAAGTGCAAAAAGATACATGGCATTGGGTCAGGCCCGAGCGGCTTGGGGATGATGTAGCCCGAGGGGCGCCCCCAACAGGGTAAACTGAAGACATAAGAAAAAGGGATACATGTCACAGGTACGGACACACGAGGCCTGGGAATAGTGCAGCCCGAGGGGCGCTCCCAGCTAAATGAACTTGGAAAATATCACCTGGTTCTGTCGACGAAGGAGAGTTGGTGCAGCTGAAGGCGTGCAGCGAAGGGGTAGCTCCTCATGAGCCACCGGGGCCCTGAGCCTCGGGAGGCTCTGGGGCTCATGTAGAGCCTCAAGACCAGAGCTTTAGGTGCCTTTCATGATTTTCCGGGTTTCGTCGTGTGATTCGTTTTGGTTCGTTGCATCGTGTCATCATGTCATAAGTCTTTTGCATCTCAACTAAATAAATTGCATGGATCTTCGGTCCATTTAAACCGAGGGAAGGGTGACTTCTGTTTATAACATATCCTCTCGATAGTAGGGAGCTATTACAAATATTTCCTTTAATGTGGAATTACCGTGACACACTTGCAATGTAACTCTCAAGTCTTTTCTACTTCGAGTTGCTCCTCAAACCTCGCCATATATTTTTCTTTCATCGCTTTCCCGTTCTCCACAAAATTCCGAACATTTTTGGACTCTCCAAAAATGTTTTCCTAATTCAAACTTATTTGATTCACATTCAAATGTGTTCGAATGCAATCCTTCCAAACGGTGCCAAATGTATTTTTCTTGGATCAAGCTCCTTTTTATGAGTCTAAGAAAATTGGCGCCCTGCTCCAATTCTTCTCCTATCGCTCTCTACATTTCTTGTTTCTCGGTTTATTTGTTAAATCAGGAAATAAAGAAGTAAATAAGAGGGAGAGAGAGAGAGCCCAGCCTTGCCACATGGGCCTCCTGCGGCCCATTTGGCCAATGCCTCCCGCGCCAGCCCACCTCCAGCTAACCCTAGGCGCCCAAGACCCCTCTCCCTCCGACGCCAGAGAGCATCAGCTCGTCCCCGTTTTCCTCTTGATCCCGCTCGTCCCCATCTCCCTCTCGTTCCCTTGCTGCTCTGCTCCACCCCCTTTCTCCTCTCGATACCTCCAGCACCGCCACAGGGGAGTAACCCCTCGTACCAGTGCCCGCTCCCCAGCGCGGCCTCCTCTCGCCGTCCTCTGCTCCGGCCGTCGCCGACATCCGCCGCCGCTTGGAGCTGCTCGAGCCCGCCAAGTTCCCAGCGCCGCCGCGCCCTCGTCACGTTCCCCTCTCCCTATTCCTCGCTGCCTTGCAGTCTTCGTCAGCCACCGCAGTACCATGCCAGCCCGCCGCCGCCACGGCGCCTCCTGTCGGCCCAACCTTGCCCTCACTGCTTGGGCGACCTGCAAGCCAGGCGTGTGCCATAGGCCGAGGAGCTCTGCGCCGCCCCTGCCGACTCGGTCCTCGTCGGATCTAACCTCCACGCCTCTCACGTATGCCCCGAGCTCATCCCTCCCTTCCCGGAGTCCCGTGCCCCGTCGATGCACGAACTGGCAGGGATTCTTGCTCCTGCTTGTGCATGCGTTGGGGAAAGGACGTGCGCCAGGTCCACCCGCCGTGGGGGTCTGCCAGATATCGATCCCCCTGCAAGCTCTCACCACCGTGCCGAGTTCCTTCTGTTGCTGCAGCTGCTGCCCTCTGCTGCTCTCCTTGAGCGCGTCCGCTCCATCGCCTCCTTGGTGCTGCCCAACCGAGGCCTGGTGATGCTTCGTTTCGGAAGAAAAGACCATCAAGACCGGCCAGACCCGGACTCCAAACGCCAAGTACTACTACAAACCCGAAGAATTCGGATGCATCAAGTCCTCGAGGAGACCCGTTTTTTGTCAAGTTCGACTACCCGTATCATCAAGTACCACTACGGCCGGAGACCTCGGACACGACAAGTACCCCTTCGAGCTATCAATACCGCAAGCGCTAAGTTCCATGACGACCCAAGTACCGCGAGAACGTTTGTACCTCTACCGTCGCCGTGGATCCGACAAGTACCCCTACAACAAGTGTACCTCTACCGCCGTCTTCAGAATCGCTAAGAACGTCAAGCACCCCTTCCAGATGATGAGACTGACAAGTTCAAATGACCCCAAGTACCTCTCCAAAAACGAGACGTATACCACCACCATCACAAGATTCGAGACCGACAAGTCCGAAGAAGCAAGTACCACTCCAAACCATGTATCCGACCGTCGCCGAAGACCCGTGTAACGCAAACATCAAGTTCAACCACTGTCGCATGAACCGCTACTTCCCACGACGACCCCGTGAACAACTACTCCCCCTTCGACACGTGTAGCCCTACCGCAGAACTCGATCCGTTCCGATAATGCACGCTTCAAAGGTATAACCTCGAGACGACGTCCGTGAACGAATGCATGTGTGATGTATGAGTTGCTCATGCTTGCACCGTGCTCGAATTGTTTGTGCACATTGCCCCTCTTTTGCCTTGTCACCATCATCGACTCATGGGACACCCGGTATCCGAGAGTGCCCCACCATCTTTTGTACGCATCCGCACACTTCTTCTTTGCATCGGTGTCCCAATCAAGTTACCGGAACCGATATGTTGCTGTGGCACCATTTTCGGAATCATCGTCGTGGCCCCCTTTCCTTTCCACCACGGTGACAAGTGCTTCATAATGCTCTTGTCAACTTTTAATAAAAATTGCATAAACTTGTCCATGTCATCCGCATTATGATAACAACAATTAAAATGTTTAAATTGTTGTTGCTTTAAATTGCTAAATGCATATGGGGATTTACCGGATTCATTATTTGTTATATCTAGCCGCATTTAAATTGTTTAGATGGTATAGTTTTGTTATGCTTCAGCTCTTGCCATGTTAACCAACATTTAATATTGTTGAGTACATAACCGAGAGAGAACTAAATAATTGATGTGGTGTTCCATTAATATGCAATCGTTGCATATTGAGCTCCACTTAATTTGTAGGATTGCTTGTGCACTTTGCCATGGCATGCTCCATTAATCCGGACATGCATCATACTTGTTTGCGCATCATGCCATGTTTATGTGATGGTTGTTTACTATGTTGTGTGCTTCTTTCCGGTGTTGCTTCCTCGGGTTGGTTCCGATAACGTCGTGGTTGTGAGGAACCGTTCGACTACGTCTGTTTGTCTTCTTCATGGACTCGTTCTTCTTCCTTGCAGGATTTCAGGCAAGATGACCATACCCTCGAAATCACTTCTATCTTTGCTTGCTACATGCTCGCTCTTTTGCTATGCCTATGCTGCGATTCCTACCACTTGCTTATTATGCCTCCCATATTGTTAAGCCAAGCCTCTAACCCACCTTTTCCTAGCAAACCGTTGTTTGGCTATGTTACCGCTTTGCTCAGCCCCTCTTATAGCGTTGTTAGTTGCAGGTGAAGATTGGAGTTTGTTCCATGTTTGAACATGGTTATTTTGTTGGGATATCACAATATCTCTTATTAAATTAATGCATCTATATACTTGGTAAAGGGTGGAAGGCTCGGCCTTATGCCTGGTGTTTTGTTCCACTCTTGCCGCCCTAGTTTCCGTCATATCGGTGTTATGTTCCCGGATTTTGTGTTCCTTACACGGTTGGGTTATAATGGGAACCCCTTAACAGTTCAGCTTGAATAAAACTCATCCAGCAAGGCCCAACATTGGTTTTACCATTCGCCACCTAGCCTCTTTTTCCCTTGGGTTAGGCCAGCCCAAGGGTCATCTTTATTTTAAACCCCCGGGCCAGTGCTTGTCTAAGTGTTGGTCCAACCCAGAGCACCGTGCGGGGCCGTCCCTTGGCAACTTGGGTTACATTGGCTCCCGTATGCTTAGCTTATCCGGTGTGCCCTGAGAACGAGATATGTGCAGCTCCTATCGGGACTTGTCGGCACAGCAGGTGGTCTTGCTAGACTTGTTTTACCATTGTCGAGGATGTCTTGTAACCGGGATTCTGGGTCTGATCGGGTTGTCTTGGGAGAAGGAATATCCTTCCTTGACCATGAGAGCTTGTGATGGGCTAGGTTGGGACACCCCTGCAGGGATTTGAACTTTCGAAAGCCGTGCCCGCGGTTATGGGCAGATGGGAATTTGTTAATGGCCGGTTGTAGAAAACCTGAAGTTAATCTTAATTAAAATACACCAACCGCGTGTGTAGCCGTGATGGTCACTTCTCGGCGGGGTCTGGGAAGTGAACACGGTGTTGGAGTTATGCTTGACGTAAGTAGTCTTGGATCACTTCTTGATCATAGTTTCTCGGCCGTGCTTTGCCTTCTCTTCTCGCTCTCATTTGCGTATGTTAGCCACCATATATGCTAGTCGCTTGCTGCAGCTCCACCTCATACTTTTACCCCTCCTATATGCGAGGGTGTGAGATTGCCGAGTCCCCGTGACTCACAGATACTTCCAAAACCAGCTTGCAGGTGCCGATGATACCGTGCAGGTGACGCAACCAAGCTCAAGGAGGAGCTCGATGAAGATCGTGTTCGTTATGTTGTTCCGTTTCCAGTTCATCAGTAGTGGAGCCCAGTTCATGGTGGTATTTCTCATCATCTATTTCAACATTTGAAGACCGAAGAAGAATTTTACCTCCATATTTTATCAGTTCTCTCAGAGATTTGTGGTTCTAGTTCGAGGCCATCCTCTCATAATTGTTTTCGATTGTCAGAATTCTTTTCACCTATCCGGAGCAATTCAAGATTCTTTTCAATTTGATTCATCCAGAGCCCATCATCTCAGATTTATTCATTCCAGCTTTCAGCTCTCGTTCTCCAAATCTTACCGGTGCTTCGTTCAAGTTTTCTCTAATCAATTCGGGATCTCTTCGTTCACTTGCATCTAAATTCTCTCAAGTATCTTTGCTCATTTTCCAATTCCTCCTGCTGATGTGGTCGTTTTCTTCGTTTATTTTCAATTCTTATGGTGGTTCGTTCAAGATTTCTCTTCCTTGTTTATCATATCAATTCATTTGTTCTTTCCAATCCTACCGGTGGTTCGTGGAAGACCTTTCTCAAGTTTATGCTATATCTCTCTTCAATCCTTTACAATGGGAATAAGTAGTGTGCCAAATCCATTGATTATCATCAATTTAATTGATGAAGGACAAGCATAACATAATTCTTATTCTTGTTCATCCAAGTGATTAATTCCTTATTCCGGAGGTTCATTGAAAAATTCTTGGTTTCTTTTGCTCATCTTTCTTTTCCGGAGTTGCAAGTTTCCAATTTATCTTGTTGCAAAGCTCCATTTAAATCATCGCAAGGCTTCACCTTGTGTTTTCAACTTCTTTTTCCTTTCGTCCTCATCATCCTTTTTGTTACCGGAGTTCTTCATGGATGTTCTACATGATGGTTCATCAAGGAAATAATTCCTTCTCCAAGTGTTCATTGAGATTCTTTTCTAAGGAGCTCAAGCATTTCTTCTTCTCGCATTCCGAAGTGCAATCCTTTCTACCATATCATTGGAGGTGGTATTATGTCATTCTTGATAATTTGAGTTCATGTTCCATGATTCACATGTTGTTAAGAATGAGATAGTTGAACCCATCAATCTCTTCTAGCATGAGCTCTTCTCAATCCATCAATCTCTTCGTTGGAGTTATCTTGGGTTATATTTCACCTAAAGCTTTCCCTAAGGATTGTTGCTATTTATGGTGCTTATAAATGACCCAAGTTCTTCATTTATCCTACCGGTGGAATAAGTTTCCCGTCTCCTTGTTCACATCAATCCAATCTATTGTTTTCCATAGTGGCATGCATTCACCTCTATGTTTTGAGTTGTTTCCATAAGCCCACTTCAAGCTTATCCTTTTCGTTGTTGATAATCCAACAACTCCGTTCTAGCATTTGTTGTAAGCGTGCTCTACCAAGATCTTGTTTTCTCCTCCGTTAATTCCATTCCATCCTCTCATTTATTCTGGAGGCATTGTGATGTTGCTCTCTTCAACCCATCATCTTGTTTTGCCAAGATCATGTTCAAATTCCTTCCATTCAAAAATCGGAGTGCTATCCAAATTATATTATTCTTATTACTTTTCCATATTGCTTTAACCGGAGTGTGGTCGTAATTGATTTTTTCTCATTCCTTGTACATCTTTTTTTCAACCGAAGTGCTTGCATGTACTTCTTGTCCATTGCAACCCTTTTCTTATGTCTTTCAACCTACTGTAATGTTCCTTGTTTGTTTTTTCTAACGGAGTGTTTTCAACTTTTTTCATCTTCGTTGTATTCTTTCTTTCAAGTTGTTCAACCACTCAATGCTTTTTGGTTTCACTCGTTTGTCAAAGAAGCAACTTAGTTTTACCGCTGCTCTTCCTCTTCCTTTTTCCCTCCGCTACCATCCTAGATCTCGGGGCGAGATCCTCTCATAGTGGTGGAGTGTTGTAACGCCTCAAGACCGGAGCATCAGGTGCCTTTCATCGCTTTCCCGTTCTCCACAAAATTCCGAACATTTTTTGGACTCTCCAAAAATGTTTTCCTAATTCAAACTTATATGATTCACATTCAAATGTGTTCGAATGCAATCCTTCCAAACGGTGCCAAATGTATTTTTCTTGGATCAAGCTCCTCTTTATGAGTCTAAGTAAATGTGCGCCGTGCTCCAGTTCTTCTCCTATCTCTCTCTACATTTCTCATTTCTCGGTTTATTTGTTAAATCAGGAAATAAAGTAGTAAATAAGAGGGAGAGAGAGAGGCCAGCTTTGCCACATGGGCCTCCTGCGGCCAATTTGGCCAAGGCCTCCCGCGCCAGCCCACCTCCAGCTAACCCTAGGCGGCCAAGACCCCTCTCCTTCCGCCACTAGAGAGCATCAGCTCGTCCCCGTTTATCTCCCGCTCGTCCCCATCTCCCTCTCGTTCCCTTGCTGCTTTGCTCGACCCCCCTTTCTCCTCTCGATACCTCCAACGCCGCCACAGGGGAGTTACCCCTCGTACCAGTGCCCACTCCCCAGCGCGGCCTCCTGTCCCAGCAGCGCTGTCGAACCAACCTCGTCCCTCCCGCGCGCTCTCGGCTCCTCTCACCGTCCTCTGCTCCGGCCGTCGCCGACATCCGTCGCCGCTTGGAGCTTCTCGAGCCCGCCGGGTTCCCAGCGCCGCCGCGCCCTCATCACGTTCCCCTCTCCCTCTTCCTCGCTGCCTCGCAGTCTTTGTTAGCCACCACAGTACCATGCCGGCCCGCCGCCGCCACGGCGCCTCCTGTCGGCCCAACCTTGCCCTCACTGCTCCAGCGACCTGCAAGCCAGGCGTGCGCCACAGGCCGAGGAGCTCTGCGCCGCCCCTGCCGACTCGGTCCTCGTCGGATCTAACCTCCACGCCTCTCGCGTCCGCCCCGAGCTCATCCCTGCCTTACCGGAGTCCCGTGCCCCGTCGATGCACGAATTGGCAGGGATTCTTGCTCCTGCTTGTGCATGCGTTGAGGAAAGGACGTGCGCCAGGTCCACCCGCTGTGGGGGTCTGCCTATGCTGCGATTCCTACCACTTTCTTATTATGCCTCCCATATTGTTAAGCCAAGCCTCTAACCCACCTTTTCCCAGCAAACCGTTGTTTGGCTATGTTACCGCTTTGCTCAGCCCCTCGTATAGCGTTGTTAGTTGCAGGTGAAGATTGGAGTTTGTTCCATGTTTGAACATGGTTATTTTGTTGGGATATCGCAATATCTCTTATTTAATTAATGCATCTATATACTTGGTAAAGGGTGGAAGGCTCGGCCTTATGCATGGTGTTTTGTTCCACACTTGCCGCCCTAGTTTCCGTCATATCGGTGTTATGTTCCTGGATTTTGCGTTCCTTACACGGTTGGGTTATAATGGGAACCCCTTAATAGTTCGCCTTGAATAACACTCCTCCAGCAAGGCCCAACATTGGTTTTACCATTCGCCACCTAGCCTCTTTTTCCCTTGGGTTAGGCCAGCCCAAGGGTCATCTTTATTTTAAACCCTCGGGCCAGTGCTTTTCTAAGTGTTGGTCCAACCCAGAGCACCGTGCGGGGCCGTCCCTTGGCAACTTGGGTTACGTTGGCTCCCGTACGCTTAGCTTATCCGGTGTGCCCTGAGAACGAGATATGTGCAGCTCCTATCGGGATTTGTCGGCACATTGTCGAGGATGTCTTGTAACCGGGATTCCGGGTCTGATCGGGTTGTCTTGGGAGAAGGAATATCCTTCGTTGACCGTGAGAGCTTGTGACGGGCTAAGTTGGGACACCCCTGCAGGGATTTGAACTTTCGAAAGTGAGGCCCACGGTTATGGGCAGATGGGAATTTGTTAATGTCCGGTTGTAGAAAACCTGAAGTTGATCTTAATTAAAATACACCAACCGCGTGTGTAGCCGTGATGGTCTCTTCTCGGTGGGGTCCGGGAAGTGAACACGGTGTTGGAGTTATGCTTGACGTAAGTAGTCTTGGATCACTTCTTGATCATAGTTTCTCGACCGTGCTTTGCCTTCTCTTCTCGCTCTCATTTCCGTATGTTAGCCACCATATATGCTAGTCGCTTGCTGCAGCTCCACCTCATACTTTTACCCCTCCTATAAGCTTAAATAGTCTTGATCGCGAGGGTGTGAGATTGCTGAGTCCTTGTGACTCACAGATACTTCCAAAACCCGCTTGCAGGTGCCGATGATACCGTGCAGGTGATGCAACCAAGCTCAAGGAGGAGCTCGATGAAGATCGTGTTTGTTATGTTGTTCCGTTTCCAGTTCATCAGTAGTGGAGCCCAGTCGGGACGATCGGGGATCTGTGTAGCTTTCGGGGTAGTCTTCTTTTATTTTGGTTCCATAGTCGGACCTTGAGTGTACCTGGATGATGTAATGCTTTATTCATGTAAGTGTGTGAAGTGGCGATTGTAAGCCAACTATGTATCTCTTTCCCTTATGTATTACATGGGTTGTGTGAAGATTACCTCACTTGCGACATTGCTTTCAATGCGGTTATGCCTCTAAGTCATGCTTCGACACGTGGGAGATATAGCCGCATCGAGGGCGTTACAAGTTGGTATCAGAGCCTTCCCCGACCTTAGGAGCCCCCTGCTTGATCGAATCGTTGGCGTTGTTGAGTCTAGAAAAATGTTTTGAGTCATTTAGGAATTATATATATCAAAGAGTTAGGAATTCTTTTTACTCCTCAGTCCCTTCATCGCTCTGGTGAGGCATCCTGACGTAGAGTTTTGACTCTTCTCTTCTCAAAGTTCACTAAATTTTTTTAGGATCACGCGGGTTTCTTGGAATCGTTCCGATGGTTTTGTGATGAGAACATTGTTCTTGGTGCCTCCTGACATTTAGGGGTTGTGGCAGTGTCCCGGGGAGTTGAGCTCCGAAGTGTTGTCGTCACAATTTTATCGTTGCAGTTCTGGAATACCTAAGTTTCGCCGACATCGAAAATCTCTTTTATGCAGTTGTTGGTGAGATAACCTCGACGCCACCTAGTACTGGGGTGGGAGTTCGGGAGTATTGCAATAACTTGTATAACAGATGCTTTTCGAAGGTTGAGGTAAACAATTTCCGAAGATTTCTTGGTTATGTGTTGAAGGATGGATACAGCTGGATGTAGGATTTGTTAGTTTTGGGTGAGATATTATGCTTCCCCTGTATCCCCAACACCTGATTACATAATCGAGAGAATTTCGGGAGTTTATAAGTGGGAATTCAAGTAGTTCTTAGGATATCTTTTCGACAGATGTATGATATGAAATTGGGGTTCGACGTCTAGTGGTCCGCCTATCCACGGTTGGTTTTACAGTGGTCTCGTTGTGTCTTAAAGAGTCCTTGGCTATGATGACTCGGGGACGCTTCGTATGTCATGGGCACTGCCTTGTACATGATGGTGTTGTACGATCGAGCCCGTGTACGCCCCACCATGAAAACTTTGGACGAAATCTCTATCATATGTTTGTTCCGACTTATTTTGCAAGCCAATCCTTTGTTTTTGTTTTCAGTTGTGGTATTCGAGTTGCTTCGAAGTCAAATGTTGACTCCATACCTTGTCTAAGCGGTGTTCTCATGTTCTTATGTGATACTAATCCTTCTCGATCATCGAGTTTGTCATGTCAATTCTATTCAACCGGTGTGATTCTCTTCAAGATGATCGTATCATTTCAACATTCGCAAGATCCAATCTTAGTTTTTTTCATCAACGTTGTTTGTTTCATCTGTCTTCAAGTTGACTTTGTTTTCCCTCCCTCCCACCCTTTTTCTTCAAGGACTCATATATCTTATTAAAGTATCCATTTTATTCATGTGAAGACTCTTCATTCTTTTCTTTGAATGTTCTTATCCGATGGTTCTCTTGAAGATACTAACGGAGCCTCAAGTTCGTCACTCTTCACTTTTTTTCTTCTCCGGTGGATCCAATTCTAGCTTTGTTGATCCTTTTCCTCCTTTCAAGTACCTTCTCATGCCGGTGCACTTGTTAATCATCCACTTGTCAATTGTTCCGGAGTGCTCAAGATATCTCGAAGATTCGTGTTTCCACTCTGCAGTTGTTCAACATCTTCGAGGACGTTCTCTCATTCAAGCCTCTAATTCAACCGGTGTATTCTCTCTTTTAAATTGGTCTACGGTGTTTCTTTTGAGTGGGCCCTAACCCACAGGTCTTTTCCCAGGATCTTACCTGACTCTTCTTATTTTCCCGCAGCTATCCTCAAATTTCTTTTTGAAGTTTGATGTAAGAATGATTTATCATCAGTCAAATGCCTTTCTCCAAGACTTCTCAAATTCTTTTCATCGTTGGCTCAACCTTTTCATTCTTCATTCCGAAGTGCGTCAACAATTCATGGTGGTGTTTCTCATCGTCTATTTCAATATTTGAAGACCGAAGAAGAATTTTACCTCCATATTTTATCAGTTCTCTCAGAGATTCGTGGTTCTAGTTCGAGGCCATCCTCTCATAATTGTTTTCGATTTTCAGAATTCTTTTCACCTATCCGGAGCAATTCAAGATTCTTTTCAATTTGATTCATCCAGAGCCCATCATCTCAGATTTATTCATTCCAGCTTTCAGCTCTCGTTCTCCAAATCTTACCGGTGCTTCGTTCAAGTTTTCTCCAATCAATTCGGGATCTCTTCGTTCACTTGCATCTAAATTATCTCAAGTATCTTCACTCATTTTCCAATTCCCCCTGCTGATGTGGTCGTTTTCTTTGTTTATTTTCAATTCTTACGGTTGTTTGTTCAAGATTTCACTTCCTTATTTATCATATCAATTCATTCGTTCTTTCCAATCCTACTGGTGGTTCGTGGAAGACCTTTCTCAAGTTTATGCTATAGCTCTCTTCAATCCTTTACAATAGGAATAACTAGTGTGCCCAATCCATTGTTTATCATCAATTTAATTGATGAAGGACAAGCATAACATAATTCTTATTCTTGTTCATCCAAGTGATTAATTCCTTGTTCCGGAGGTTCTTTGAAAAATTCTTGGTTTCTTTTGCTCATCTTTCTTTTCCGGAGTTCCAAGTTTCCACTTTATCTTGTCGCGAAGCTCCATTTAAATCATCGCAAGGCTTCACCTTGTGTTTTCAACTTCTTTTTCCTTTCATCTTCATCATCCTTTTTGTTACCGGAGTTCTTCATGGATGTTCTCCATGATGGTTCATCAAGGAAATAACTCCTTCTCCAAGTGTTCATTGAGATTCTTTTCTAAGGAGCTCAAGCATTTCTTCTTCTCGCATTCCGAAGTGCAATCCTTTCTACCGTATCATTGGAGGTGGTATTATGTCATTCTTGATAATTTGAGTTCATGTTCCATGATTCACTTGTTGTTAAGAATGAGATAGCTGAACCCATCAATCTCTTCTAGCATGAGCTCTTCTCAATCCAGCAATCTCTTCGTTGGAGTTATCTTGGGTTATATTACACCTAAAGCTTTCCCTAAGGATTGTTGCTATTTATGGTGCTTATAAATGACCCAAGTTCTTCATTTATCCTACCGGTGGAATAAGTTTCCCGTCTCCATGTTCACATCAATCCAATCTATTGTTTTCAATAGTGGCATGCATTCACCTCTAAGTTTTGAGTTGTTTCCATAAGCCCACTTCAAGCTTATCCTTTTCGTTGTTGATAATCCAACAACTCCGTTCTAGCATTTGTTGTAAGCGTGCTCTACCAAGATCATGTTTTCTCCTCCATTAATTCCATTCCATCCTCTCATTTCTTCCGGAGGCATTGTGATGTTGCTCTCTTCAACCCATCATCTTGTTTTGCCAAGATCATGTTCAAATTCCTTCCATTTACAAATCAGAGTGCTGTCCAAATTATATTATTCTTATTCCTTTTCTATCTTGCTTTAACCGGAGTGTGGTCGTAATTGATTTTTTCTCGTTCCTTGTACATCTTTTTGTCAACTAAAGTTCTTGCATGTACTTCTTGTCCATTGCAACCCTTTTCTTATTTCTTTCAACCTACAAGGTTCTTGTAATGTTCCTTGTTCCTTTTTTCTAATGGAGTGTTTTCAACTTTGTTCATCTTTGTTGTATTCTTTCTTTCAAGTTGTTCAACCTCTCAAGGCTTTTTGGTTTCACTGGTTTGTCAAAGAAGCAACTTAGTTTTACCGCTGCTCTTCCTCTTCCTTTTGCCCTATCCTGCCATCCTGGAGCTCGGGACGAGATCCTCTCATAGTGGTGGAGTGTTTTAACGCCTCAAGACCGGAGCGTCAGGTGCCTTCCATGATTTCCGGGTTTCGTCGTGTGGTTTTTTTTGGTTCGTTGCATCATGTGCAATGCATCATGTCATCATGTCATAAGTCTTTTGCATCTCAACTAAATAAATTGCATGGATCTTCGGTCCATTTAAACCGAGGGAAGGGTGACTTCTCTTTATAACATATCCTCTCAATAGTAGGGAGCTATTATAAATATATCCTTTAATGTGGAATTACCGTGACACACTTGCAATGTAACTCTCAAGTCTTTTCTATTTCGAGTTGCTCCTCAAACCTTGCCATATATTTTTCTTTCATCACTTTCCCATTCTCCACAAAATTCCAAACATTTTTGGACTCTCCAAAAATGTTTTCCTAATTCAAACTTATTTGATTCACATTCAAATGTGTTCGAATGCAATCCTTCCAAACGGTGCCAAATGTATTTTTCTTGGATCAAGCTCCTTTTTATGAGTCTAAGAAAATTGGCGCCCTACTCCAATTCTTCTCCTATCTCTCTCTACATTTCTTGTTTCTTGGTTTATTTGTTAAATCATGAAATGAAGAAGTAAATAAGAGGGAGAGAGAGAGCCCAGCCTTGCCACATGGGCCTCCTGTGGCCCATTTGGCCAAGGCCTCCCGCGCCAGCCCACCTCCAGCTAACCCTAGGCGCCCAAGACCCCTCTCCCTCCGCTGCCAGAGAGCATCGGCTTGTCCACGTTTTCCTCTCGATCCCGCTCGTCCCCATCTCCCTCTCATTCCCTTGCTGCTCTGCTCGACCCCCCCCCCCTTTCTCCTCTCGATACCTCTATCACTGCCACAGGGGAGTAACCCCTCGTACCAGTGCCCGCTCCCTAGCGCGGCCTCCTGTCCCAGCAGCGCCGTCGAACTAACCTCGTCTCTCCCACGCACTCTTGGCTCCTCTCGCCGTCCTCTGCTCCGGCCGTCGCCGACATCCGCCGCCGCTTGGAGCTGCTCGAGCCTGCCGGGTTCCCAGCGCCGCCGCGCCCTCGTCTCGTTCCCCTGTCCCTCTTCCTCGCTGCCTCGCAGTCTTCATCAGCCACCGCAGTACCAAGCCGGCCCACCGCCGCCACGGCGCCTCCTGTCGGCCCAACCTTGCCCTTGCTGCTCCGGCGACCTACAAGCCAGGCGCGCGCCACAGGCCAAGGAGCTCTGCGCCGCCCCTGCCGACTCGGTCCTCATCGGATCTAACCTCCACGCCTCTCACGTACGCCCCGAGCTCATCCCCGCCTTCCCAGAGTCCCGTGCCCCGTCGATGCACGAACTGGCAGGGATTCTTGCTCCTCCTTGTGCGTGCGTTGGGGAAAGGACGTGCGCCAGGTCCACCCGCCGTGGGGGTCTGCCAGATATCGATCCCCCTGCAAGCTCTCACCGCCGTACCGAGTTCCTTCTACTGCTGCTGCTACTGCACTCTGCTGCTCTCCATTGAGCGCGCTCGCTCCATCGCCTCCTTGCTGCTGCCCAACCGAGGCCTTGTGATGCTTCGTTTCGGAACAAAAGACCATCAAGACCGGCAAGACCCGGACTCCGAATGCCAAGTACTACTACAAACCCGAAGAATTCGGATACATCAAGTCCCCGAGGAGACTCGTTTTTCATCAAGTTCGACTACCCGTATCATCAAGTACCACTAAGGCCGGAGACCTCGGACACTACAAGTACCCCTTCGAGCTATCAATACCGCAAGCGCCAAGTTCCACGACGACCCAAGTACCGCGAGAACGTTTGTACCTCTACCGTCACCGTGGATCCGACAAGTACCCCTACAACAAGTGTAGCTCTACCGTCGTCTTCGGAATCGCTAAGAACGACAAGCACCCCTTCGAGATGACGAGACCGACAAGTTCAAATGACCCCAAGTACCTCTTCGAAAACGAGACATATACCACCACCGTCGCATGAATCCAGACCAACAAGTCCGAAGAAGCAAGTACCACTCCGAACCATGTACACCGACCGTCGCCGAATCCCCGTGTAACGCAAACGTCAAGTTCAACCACTGTCACGTGAACCGCTACTTCCCACAACGACCCCGTGAACAACTACTCCCCCTTCGACAGGTGTACCCCTACCGCCGAACTCGATCCGTTCCGATAATGCATGCTTCGAAGGTATAACCTCGAGACGACGTCCGTGAACGAATGCATGCGTGATGTATGAGTTGCTTGTGCCTGCTCCGTGCTCGAATTGTTTGTGCACATTGCCCCTCTTTTGCCTTGTCACCATCATCGACTCATGGGACACCCGGTATCCGAGAGTGCCCCACCATCTTTTGTACGCATCCGCACACTTCTTCTTTGCATCGGTGTCCCAATCAAGTTACCGGAACCGATATGTTGCTGTGGCACCATTTTCGGAATCATCGTCGTGGCCCCCTTTCCTTTCCACCACGGTGACAAGTGCTTCATAATGCTCTTGTCAACTTTTAATAAAAATTGCATAAACTTGTCCATGTCATCCGCATTATGATAACAACAATTAAAATGTTTAAATTGTTGTTGCTTTAAATTGCTAAATGCATATGGGGATTTACCGGATTCGTTATTTGTTATATCTAGCCGCATTTAAATTGTTTAGATGGTATAGTTTTGTTATGCTTCACCTCTTGCCATGTTAACCAACATTTAATATTTTTGAGTACATAACCGAGAGAGAACTAAATAATTGATGTGGTGTTCCGTCAATATGCAACCCGTTGCATATTGAGCTCCACTTAATTTATAGGATTGCTTGTGCACTTTGCCATGCCATGCTCCATTAATCCGGACATGCATCATACTTGTTTGCGCATCATGCCATGTTTATGTGATGGTTGTTTACTATGTTGTGTGCTTCTTTCCGGTGTTGCTTCCTCGGGTTGGTTCCGATAACGTCGCGGTTGTGAGGAACCGTTCGACTACGTTCGTTTGTCTTCGTCATGGACTCGTTCTTATTCCTTGCGGGATTTCAGGCAAGATGACCATACCCTCAAAATCACTTCTATCTTTGCTTGCTAGATGCTCGCTCTTTTGCTATGCCTATGCTGCGATTCCTACCACTTGCTTATTATGCCTCCCATATTGTTAAGCCAAGCCTCTAACCCACCTTTTCCTAGCAAACCATTGTTTGGCTATGTTACCGCTTTGCTCAGCCCCTCTTATAGCGTTGTTAGTTGCAGGTGAAGATTGGAGTTTGTTCCATGTATGAACATGGTTATTGTTGGGATATCACAATATCTCTTATTTAATTAATGCATCTATATACTTGGTAAAGGGTGGTAGGCTCGGCCTTATGCATGGTGTTTTGTTCCACTCTTGCCGCCCTAGTTTCCGTCATATCGGTGTTATGTTCCCAGATTTTGCGTTCCTTACACGGTTGGGTTATAATGGGAACCCCTTGACAGTTCGCCTTGAATAAAACTCCTCCAGCAAGGCCCAACATTGGTTTCACCATTCGCCACCTAGCCTCTTTTTCCCTTGGGTTATGCCAGCCCAAGGGTCATCTTTATTTTAAACCCCCGGGCTAGTGCTTGTCTAAGTGTTGGTCCAACCCACAGCACCGTGCGGGGCCGTCCCTTGGCAACTTGGGTTACGTTGGCTCCCGTACGCTTAGCTTATCCGGTGTGCCCTAAGAATGACATATGTGCAGCTCCTATCGGGATTTGTCGACACAGCAGGTGGTCTTGCTGGACTTGTTTTACCATTGTCGAGGATGTCTTGTAACCAGGATTCTGAGTCTGATCGGGTTGTCTTGGGAGAAGGAATATCCTTCGTTGACCGTGAGAGCTTGTGATGGTCTAAGTTGGGACACCCCTGCAGGGATTTGAACTTTCAAAAGCCGTGCCCGTGGTTATGGGCAGATGGGAATTTGTTAATGTCCGGTTGTAGAAAACCTGAAGTTGATCTTAATTAAAATACACCAACCGCGTGTGTAGCCGTGATGGTCTCTTCTCGGCGGGGTCCGAGAAGTGAACACGGTGTTGGAGTTATGCTTGACGTAAGTAGTCTTGGATCACTTCTTGATCATAGTTTCTCGACCGTGCTTTGCCTTCTCTTCTCGCTCTCATCTGCGTATGTAAGCCACCATATATGCTAGTCGCTTGTTGCAGCTCCACCTCATACTTTTACCCCTCCTATAAGCTTAAATAGTCTTGATCGCAAGGGTGTGAGATTGCTGAGTCCCCGTGACTCATAGATACTTCCAAACCAGCTTGCAGGTGCCGATGATACCATCCAGGTGACGCAACCAAGCTCAAGGAGGAGCTCGATGAAGATCGTGTTTGTTATGTTGTTCCGTTTCAAGTTGATCAGTAGTGGAGCCCAGTCGGGATGATCGGGGATCTGTGTAGCTTTCGGGGTAGTCTTCTTTTATTTTGGTTCCGTAGTCGGACCTTGAGTGTACCTGGACGATGTAATGCTTTATTCATGTAATTGTGTGAAGTGGCGATTGTAAGCCAACTATGTATCTCTTTCCCTTATGTATTACATGGGTTGTGTGAAGATTACCTCACTTGCGACATTGCTTTCAATGCGGTTATGCCTCTAAGTCGTGCTTCGACACGTGGGAGATATAGCCGCATCGAGGGCGTTACAGCTCAGGTGGTTCCGTGGGGACCGTCTCCATCTCCATCAGGACGACGCGGTGCCTGGCCTCCTGAGCCGCCAGGGCGCGCTGCGAGTTGCGCTGGTAGATGAACGACACACTCGGCAAGCCAAAAGGCATGCGAACGTAGCTATGTGGTGGACCCTTGCAACGACCCACGCGCGAAGGCCTGAAAAGCTCCTGAGATGCGGCCCTATTGAGCCCTTGAACGTCGATGCAGACGTGCAACCCGACATCCTCGCTTGGATGGGGAGCTGTGCCTCGTGAGCGGCTGTCGCCGCACATGGCCCTTGCGTCTTGCAGTTCCTGAGTGGTCTTGGTGACAAACTCCTGAGCGGTGAGTGCTCCTTGCCCTGTGTTCTCCCGAGGGAAACGTGCCTTGAAGCACGCCTCCAAGTGGTGCCCGAGCGTCTCCCTCGTGATGTTGGCAAGGTCTGAGGCCCTCCAGGAGAGAGCCCCCGAGCCATGCCTGAGGAGGACGCGAGGCGCGCCTTCCTATGCGATGGAGGGAGGCGCCCCTGGAGCGGCCGCTGATCCTAACGAGGCTCCAGCAGCGTTGCCATCCTCTTGAGATCCTGCACGGCGCAGCTGCTTCTTCTTCTTGGGGAGGGCCTCAGGAGGACCCTTGCTCTTGCTGTCGGGGCCGTTGATCGCGGCAGCTTGAAAGGCGCGCTCGAGGGAGCACACCACATCTCTTTCTTTGCATGGGACTGTGATGATTCTGCCGCTTCCTGGCATCTTGAGAACGTTGTAGCCGTGATGGGTCATGGCCATGAACTTGGCCAGGGCTGGATACCCGAGGATGGCGTTGCATGGCAGATGGATATGCATGACGTCGAAGTCTATGAGGTCGGTGCGGTAGTTCTTGCGTCCTCCGAAGGTGACAGGGAGGCAGACTTGCCCTATCGGTGTTGTGGAACCGTCGGTCACTCCTGAGAAAGGCTTGGTAGGCTGAAGCTGCTCATATGGCACTTGGAGGTTGTCGAACGTGTCGACGGATAGGACGTTGAGCCCTGCACCGCCATTGATGAGGGTCTTGGTAACTTGCACATTGCTGATGACTGGGGAGCACATCATTGGGAGGGCGCTAGTGGTGGCTGCGCATTTGAGGTGATCTACCGAGCTGAAGGTAATGGCACACTGGGACCACCTGAGCGGGCGCGTGGCCTCGAGCTTGGGGAGGACTGCGTTCACTTCACGAGCAAACTGTTTGAAGATACACTGCGAGGCTGGAGCCTGAGCTCCGCCCAAGATGCAAGCGATTGCACGCGGCTCTTGGAACACTACTAGCAAAAGGGCTATAGATGGAATTGATACTAATGGCACACCAGACATGCGGTGCGCCATTACTATATACAAATGGCGCGCCATGTGTTGGTGCGCCATTAGTGTCCGAATACTAATGGCGCACCACATCCGCGGTGCGCCATTAGTAAAAAAATCATTTTTTTTTCAAAACTACTAATGGCGCACTGTGGGAGTGGTGCGCCATTACTAGTTGAACTAGTAATGGTGCACCATGCCACGGTGCGCCATTAGTAACTTGGCCACCACTTCCACCGAATGCACCCCCCCCCTGTGGACCGCCTTTTCAGTTTAAAAAAATAAAAAAAATGATGGAAATGTCAAAAAAATAAAAGAAAATAAGTTTCCCATGTGATATGTGGTCTAGTTGTTGTGAAATTTTACAAATATGAATTTCGACTTTATTTGCGAAATCTCTCGAGAATTTGTAAAATGGGCATAACTTTTGCGTACGAACTCGGACGAAAAAGTTTTTTATATGAAAAATCATCTACTCGAAAAGTTACATCCGAATTTAACCGGGGGAACCCCGTTAAACATTTTCAAAATCCTCAAAAACCTAACAGAAAAAAGATATGGGGCTTTTAAGATGCGGAGAGGCAAAAAAATTCAAAAACAATTCAAACTTACTAATGGCGCACCTACCCATGGTGCGCCATTACTATCTTCCCGCCTTCTAAATTCAAAATAAGTCAAAAAATAAAGAAAAAGTTACTAATGGCGCACCTGCCCATGGTGCGCCATTAGTATCTTTCCGCCTTCAAAATTCAAAATAAATAATAAATAAATAAAAGTTAGTAATGGCGCACCTGCCCGCGGTGCGCCATTACTATGTCGTATATATGGCTGGGCATTCTCCTCCTTACCTCTTCATTCTTCTCCTCCACTCCATCTCCTCCTCTCCTCCACTCCATCTTCCCTTCTCTCCTCCACCATACTACCCTCCTCCTCTCCGACGACCTCCTCCTCCTCTCCGGTGACCTCCTCCTCCCTCCTCTCCTCCCCTCCCCTCCCCTCACGATTTCTCCTCCCTCCTCTCCGGTGAGCTCCTCCTCCCTCCTCTCCTGTGAGCTCCTCCTCCCTCCTCTCCTCCCATCCCCTCATGGTTTCTCCTTCCTCCTCTCCGATGCTCCGTTGAACTCCTCTCCGGCGACCCCCTCCTCCTCCTCTCCGGCGAACTCCTCCTCCTCCTCTCCGGCGATGTAGGCGAGCGCCTCTCCGGTGACCTCCTCCTCCTCTCCGGCGAACTCCTCTCCGGCAAACTCCTCTCCGGCAAAAGAACAAGGCAAAAGAACATACAAGATCCAAAAACAGGAACAAAATTTGAAATAATATCGTGCCAAAAAATGAGCAAAAAAACGGGCAAAAAATGGGCAAAAAAATCATGATCTAGATCCAAATTCAAAATTCAAAAATAGCAATGGCGCATGGTGGGGGTTAGACGGTGCGCCACTACTATTTTCCCGCCCTCAAAATTCAAAAATACTAATGGTGCACCAGTGGCCTATACTAATGGCACACCAGTGGCCTATACTAATGGCGCACCGTGGCCTATACTAATGGCGCACCAGTGGTGCGCCATTAGTAAAAAATACTAGTGGTGTGATACTGATGGTGCACCAGTGATGCGCCATTAGTAGGCAAAACTGGTGCGCCATTAGTAGCCCTTTTCCTAGTAGTGGAAGCCCCCACCCTGCTTGTCCTAATGGTGGTCGCCGTTCCTTCTTGGTGCGGGTGGCAACGGGGGAAGACCGGCGTTGCCCTGAGGACGATCCTCACGAGGCTGGTCCCTCCAGGCGCCCTCACGAGGATGATCCTGCCAGTGGTCCTCACGAGGCCTATCGCGCCACTCCTGGCGCGGGCCACGGTCGTCCTAGCGTCCGCCTCCACGGCTGTAGCCCCATCGCTGCGTTCGGGGTGTCGACCGAACCATCCTTCATGAATGGATCTGAGCTCTTGACAGTCACTGGTGTTGTGGGTGTTCAGGTTGAGGAAAGCGCAGAACCGCCGACTGTTCTTGGATGACTCGGGCTGGTCTCTGCCTTGCTTGGTGTCCGGCTCCGCTGCGAGCACGGCTGCTTCCTTGCGCTTCACGTCCTTGGCCTTGGCTTTCTTCTCCTCTGGACCCGCAGCTGGTAGCTCGAGGAGGGAGAGGCATCCCTCCTCAGCCCTTGCACACTTGGTTGCCAGGTTGAATAGCTCCTGAGATGTGCATAGTTCTTCATGGATAGCTAGCTCCTCCTTCTTCTTGACGTCGCGGACGAAATCGGAGAATGCTGAGATGATGGCCTCGTCCGTGACCCTGGGGATCTTGAGGCGAGTGTTGTTGAAGCGCTGGATGTACTTCTGGAGGGTCTCTCCTCGTTGTTGTTTGATGCGGCGCAGGTCGCGGGCGGTCGCGGGTGCCCTGGAAGTTGGCGACGAAGCGGCCGTGCATCTCGTCCCAGGAGGAGATCGAGCCTCGAGGCAAGTTCAGGAGCCAAGAGCGAGCACCGTCCTTGAGAGCCATGGGAAACCAGTTCCCCAAGACTTTCTTGTCACCATTGGCAGCTTCGATGCTCATCTCGTAGAACTGCCGGAACTCCACGGGGTCGGCGGTGCCGTTGTACCGAGGGGGCAGCTCGGGGGTGAAGGCGCGGCAGCCGGGGCCCGTCTCGGAGGTAGAGCTTGGTCTTGAAGAGGTCTGCGCGCCGCCACCGCAGGTAGCGCGCAGTCTTGGCGAGGCGGCATGGGGAGCGCAGGTCCAGCTTCTGGCGACCGAGGAATTTCTTGGCAGCTTCTTTCTTCCCGCGCGGGTACTGGGCGTGGTGCATCACGCCATGGGGCCATGTGCCTTGTCGCCAGGGCACCGTCTTGGGGCAGAGGTAGTGGAGGCGCGCCATGAGCCACGTCATCCGTGGCTGGCGGAGGGTGAGGTAGAGAGAGGGACGGCGTCGGAGAGCCCCATGCAGCGCGGACAAGCTCGGCGACGCGGTCGAGCTAGTCATCGTAGAGGTCGTCGATGGGGCGGTAGCGCAGGAGCTCGTTCGCCATGAGGAGCGCGGCCCGCGCGTCCATTGGAGCGTGACGTGCATGGGACGAGGAACCGGCTGGTGTCAGCGATGGAGTGGCGGTGCGACCGTCCCGCCGCATCGATGGGTGCAGCGAAGATGGTTGGTTCTCGTTCCCCGCCAGGCAGGTGGCGGCGTTAGCGGCGGGAGACGGAGAACGACGAGGTGGCCCACCAATGGGAGCCGTCTGAGCAACGCGGGCGGTGAGGGCAGCCCGACATTCAACTCGAGCGCGGCGAGCGTCTGCCATGGAGACGATAGAGCGACGGAGCACCGATCGGCGGAAGGGAAGCTACGGCGCACCCCTACCTGGCGCGCCAAATGTTGGATCTGGGGTTCAAGCAAAACCCTTAAGGTTCGAACTCTGGTGTGCGTGCGAAGTTCTTCCCTCCTACCAATCTACGCCCTAGCTCGCTAAGATCTCACGGACGAACTCGACGAACTTGCAACACAGAAAGACACGAGATTTATACTGGTTCAGGCCACCATTGTGGTGTAATACCCTACTCCAGTGTGTGGTGGTGGATTGCCTCTTGGGCTGATGATGAACAGTACAAGGGGAAGAACAACCTCCTGAGGTTGAGGTGTTCTTATGCTTGGCGAACTTGTGTGTGTCTCTGGATTCGATCCTAGATCAGCTGCCTCTACGGTGGTGGCTAGTTCTACTTATATAGGCCCTGGTCCTCTTCCCAAATATTGAGTGGGAAGGGAGCCAACAACGGCGGGCAATTTGAAAGGGGACAGCTAGTACAAGCTATCCTGACAAAAGCGGTCTTCGCCTACGAAAGCTTTGGTGGTGACGCCGTCTTGGGCTCCAAGGTGACCTTCGTCCTTCTGGTCTTCGGTCTCGTTGCACCGATATGGTAACCTTTGCCTGATGCCTCGGTGCTCCGCGCCTACGCTGGCCTCCTTAGCACTAAATAGGAAACAAGGACGCTGCGCACGCTGGCGCCCACCTGGCACCAGCCTGATCTTGATCATCATGGCTCACGTCTCGAGAGCTTCGCGAGGTTTGCCCCGCCTTGATATCTCCGCTCCTCGTGAGCATGCCTGGAGAGGCAACTCCTGAGGAGGTCTTGCGACATCCGCCTCGCGAGGCTTGGCCCCTCGCGAGGGTCTTGAATACCTTGTTGATGAAGATGGGTCGTACAGGCCTGCTAGCATAGCCACGCCATGGGCCGTAGGCAGGCAAGTCTGGGGACCCCCGTTCCCAGAACGCCGACAGTTTTGTCGGAGGGGGCAACATTGGCGGAAGTAGAGCTCACGAGGATGCAGCCCAAGACCAGTCCCTCCTTCAAGAAGCGCACCCGCCATGGCCGACAGGTCCTGCGTACAGGTGCTGGTGTACAGGTCCATGGTGTCGCCGGCGTACAGGTCACCCTTTGGTGTCGCACCTACCGAGGCGGCACGACCTCTATGACTCGACCTTTCGTCGACCCCATTAGGAGGCACCCTTGTCTTGGCAAACCACGGAACCTGGCGTCCGGCTGAGACAAGGCAATGCAACAAATACGATCATATCTCCACAAGTTTGCCAGACGGTGCACCTTGATAAAGCGGACGGTCATAGACTTGGCGTTCAATCAAGTGAGGCACACTCTTCACGGTGGATAGATTTTTGGTGTACAGGTCTCGACGTACATGTCAATGGTGTCACCGATGTTCAGGTCACCCTTTGGCGTAGCACCAACCAAGGTGACGCAGTCTCCATGACACCACCTTTCCACGACCCTGTGAGGCGGTGCTCTTTGTCTTAATAGACCGCCGAATACTCGGTGTCTAGCCGAGATGAGGCGCCAACCACACCGGCCATGCCGATGTTAGCGTGCGACGGTTTTATACCGACGCCGGTCTCCGAAGCAACTTACTCCTGCGAGGCATACCTCTTGCATACCCTAACGAGTCCGCTAGGTCATCTAGAAGTCCAAGCCGAGCAGGACCCATGCAACTTCAACCCCAACTACATCATCGCCGCCAAGACCGACGAGGCATGACGGTGAGGGCGACGTGGCTAGCACAAAGCCACGTTTTGAGCGGCGCGTGTACCAACGAGGACACGGGCTCTACCGCTGCCCATACACCACCACCGTCATGCATGGAGAACGCAAGGAGAAGACGACAGATAACCACACGGCTTAATCGGAGGTGTCTCGCAGAGTAACCCGCGGGAGTAAATAATCGGGAGCCTTCTGAGGCCCCGGGAACCAAGAGACTGCAATCGATACAGTCAGGCAGGCCGTGCTAGTAGGACATGGAGTGCATATGTAAAGTGAGCTTGTAATTTTGTTTCTCCGATGAGAGATTAATAAAGTGCATGTTTCTCTATGTTTATTTGTGTACTTAGTACACTGGCATGCTCGCAACGTTTTATTTCCCCTGGTGCATAGAGAGATAATCATACAATAACCCACATTATTTATTATTATTTCTCGTGTCAAACAAAGAGCAGTCTGGTGCGCATGTTGACCGAGAGGCATGCAAGCTGTCCTCTAATGCGCAGGCTCACCGGGAAGCGCATGAGCTATAATGTAGCAGAAGGGCCCATATGGTGTGATGAAGGAGGTTGTCTCTTGGTCAGACTCTTTCATACGTATTTGGTCATATCCAGAGTACGCATCCAAGAAGGAGAGGCGTTCACATCCTACTATGGATTCAATGATCTGATCGAACCTTGGTAGCAAAAAAGGGTCCTTGGGTCATGCTTTGTTGAGGTCGGTGTCGTCCACACACATGCGTCTCGTGTTGTTTTTCTTCGGTACCATCATGGGGTTTGCCAGCCACTCTGGGTGCGCAACCTCCCTTATGAACTTAGCCGCAAGTAGGCGCGCTATCTCTCCTCCTGTCGCCATTCACTTCTTTGTAGCGAAACATCGTCAGGCATGTTTGATCGACCTCTCATCCTTGCGAACGTTCAGGCAGCGTTCTGCCTTCTCCGCCGGTACCCCTGGCATGTCGGGGGGCTTCCACGCGAATATGTTCCAGTTGTCTTGAAGAAAAGCGAGGAGCTCTGCCTCTTGGCTCTTCGAGAGGTCTCCGCTGATAGTCGCTGTTTTGCTAGGATCCTCTGGGTGCACCTGGAACTTTTTGGTCTACTTGGCTCGCTGAAAAATAGGCCTAGGCCTTGGTTTCTACGGGAGCTCGGCCTCTGATGGCCCTATCCGCTTGTTTATCTTGGCGAGGCCGAGGCCAAGGCGGCCTCAACGAGCTCCATGTTCGCCACTTTGGCCTTGTAGGTCTTCTTCGTGCTTTCCCATATGGTGATCATGCCATTCTGCCTGGCATTTTTAGCTGCAGGTAGGCGTAGGATGGGAATGCCATGAACTTCACCTATGCGGGTCTACCCAAGATTGCGTGGTAGCGGCTCTGGAAGGGGACGACCTCGCATTGGATGGTCTTACTTCGGTAATTAGATTCGTCTCCGAAGATGACCTCAAGTTCGATCCGCCCCAAGGGACGGACTGGGCGTCCCCCACTACAAAAAAAGACACATCCGTGACATTTTGGGCCGAACGAAAAAAATTTGTCATACTTATGACACTTCTATGATGTTAATTGTGACAAAACCTGGTATCATCATAGATGTGGTGGGCTCCTACTTCTATGACAAAAAATCATGACAAAAAATGGGATTTTCATCCTGGGCGGGGCGGAGACGCAGCTGCATGACATTCTTTGGGCCGTCCATCATAGAAAAAACCATGTTAGAAACGAGGGCGAGGAAAATATCAGGGTGTTCCCGGTTACGGTGGGTGGTCGGGGCCGAGCGATGCGCGTTTCTCTTGTACACGCACACGCGTGGGTGTGAGGCGTTGGACTCTAACTGAAGCCGAGCGAGGCGTTGGGCTCTAACTGAACCCGAGCGATTGCACTGTAGGCTACGCGTTACTGAACCCGAGCGATCGATCGATGGCTATTAACTAAACCCGATCGAGCGATTCCTTCGCTACTGGTGCTAACTGAAGCCAATCGATGCTGCCTATGGATGAACAGTGAGCGTTGCTGGGGGGGTTTGGATGAACAGTTCCCGGTGGGGGTGGATGAACAGGACCCCCTGATGGTGCCTCTGGATGAACCGGACCTCGATCGATCGAGTCGGTTGGGGCTGGATGAACAGGACCACCCCGTGGAGGGCTGGATGAATAGTAGATGATGGAGCCTGGATGAACAGTAGCCCATGGAGGGGTGGTTGAACAGGAGCCCGTGGAGAGGGTTGGTTGAACAATAGCCGGTGGAGTAGCGCGCGGTGGAGGCTGGATGAATAGGAGCCCGTGGTGAACAGTCGCAGGTGGAGGCTAGAGGTGGTCGACGGTGAATGAACAGTAGCCCGTGGAGGCTAGAGGGGGTGGATGGTGGAGATGAACAGTATCCCGTGGAGTCCCGTTTTGCGGTATGCCACACCCCTCCCGATGAACAGGACCCCCGTTTCGACCGTAGCGCTCCAACACAAGTCCGTTTCCTTCGTTTTGCGGTACGCCACACCCCTCCCGATCAACATGACCCCCGTTTTGACCGTAGGAGGTCCGTTTCCTCCATTTTGCGGTACGCTATTGTCGGTGTTCTGGGAACGGGGGTCCCCAGACTTGCCTACCTGCGGCCTGCGGCGTGGCTTAAAGGGGGCCCAGCACGGCCCATCTTCATCAACACAAGACTCAAGACCCTCGCGAGGGGCCAAGCCTCGCGGGGCGGATGACACGGACCTTACTCAGGCACGGGCTCGTCAGGCTAGCTCGCGAGGAGGCGGAGAAATCAAGGCGGGGTACCTCGTGAGGTGCCCGTGACGCAAGCCATGACGACTCAGGGCGCCAGGCGGGTGCCAGCCCGCGCATTGTCCTCCTTTCCTCTTTGGTGCAAAGGGGGAAAGCGCAGCCGCGGAGTACCGAGGCATCAGCCAAAGGTTGCCATTTCGGTGCAACAAGACCAAGACCAGGAGGACTACGAGACGGAGGTCACCGTGGAGCCCAAGACGGCGTCATCACCAGAGCTTTGCACAGGCGAAGACTGCTTTTGTCAGGATAGTTGATACTTGATGCCCCCCTTCAAATTAGCCCGCCATTGTTGGCTCCCTTCCCGCTTGATATTTGGGAAGAGGACCAGGGCCTCTATAAATAGGACCAGCCGCCCACAGAGCAAAGGGAGTTGGAAGGAAAGAGTAAGGCAGTGAGAGAGAGAGAAAGAGAAAGGTGGTTGAACTCCTCCCAGCAGTTTATCACCCCAGCCAAGAACAAACCCTCGCGAGGCTGTTCTTCCTTGTATTGTTCATCATCATCAGTCCCAAGAGGCAATCCACCCACCACACACTGGAGTAGGGTATTACACCACAACGGTGGCCCGAACCAGTATAAACCTTGTGTCTCTTGTGCAGTTCTTTCAGTAGTCTAGATCTTTGCAAGACGGAGAGGTAGAAGGCGTAATCTCCGCGCGCACCCCAGTGTTCGAACCTTAAGGGTCTGCCGGAAGCCGAAATCCGACATTTGGCGCGCCAGGTAGGGGTGCACTGGAGTTCATCTTACATTTGGCGGGGGGCGAGCAGCAAGCGTCGTCTCAGCATCCATCCGTGCGGCAAGATGGCCGCACCGCTACTCCATTGCTCGCACCAGCTGGTTCTTCGTCCCGCGCGCTCCGCACCCCCTTGGAGGCTCGAGCTGCGCTCCTCATGGCAAACGAGCTCCTGCGCTACCATCCCGTCGATGACATCTACGAAGAGTGGCTCGACCGCGTCGCCAAGCTTGTTCGCGCCGCAGGGGGCTCTCCCGCACCGTCCGTTCCGCTGCGCCACACCCCGCCCCGCGCGGGCAACAAAGCTTCGGAGGCGTACCAGCCGCCTCCTCTCCAAGAAGACGCCATGGCTCCAAATCGCGTGGCCCCTGGGTGGAACCCGCTCCGTCAGGTGCTAGCGCTGCAAGAACGGAGCTGCCAAGAAGTCCCTCGCCCGCAAGGAGCTGCCCGGGCGCTCCCTGCTCCGGCACGCCGCGACCCTGCTCCAGCTCCGGCACGCCAAGACCCCGCGCTGCTCCTAGCTGCAGCGCGTGGGGACTCTCAAGACCAAGCTCTCCACCAGCCGAAGCCTTACTCAGGCTGCCGTGCCTACACCACCGAGCTGTGTAGCGTCGCGTGGCCCGGCAAGTTCAAGCCAGACCTGCCTCATCGTTACGATGGCACGACTGACCCTGCAGAGTTCCTCTAGCTCTATAAGCTAGGCATCGAAGCTGCCAGCGGGGACGAAAAGGTCATGGCGAACTGGTTCCCCATGGCGCTCAAGGAAGGAGCTCGCACCTGGCTCCTGAATCTGGCTCCAGGCACGATCTCTTCCTGGGACCAGATGCGCACCCGCTTCATCGCCAACTTCCAAGGTACTCGCGACCAGCCACCCGCCGTGAGCGACATGCGCCGCATCAAGCAACAACCTGGAGAGACCCTGCAAAAGTACATCCAGCGCTTCAATAGCGCGCGCCTTAAGATCCCCAAGGTGTCCGAGGAGGCCATCATCTCGGCCTTCTCCGATGGTGTGCGCGACGTCAAGATGAAGGAGGAGCTGGCGATGCATGAAGACCTGTGCACCTCCCTGGAGCTGTTCAACTTGGCGACCAAGTGTGCCAGGGCTGAGGAGGGACGCCTCTCCCTCCTCGAGCTGCCTGCCGCAGACCCAGAGGAGAAGAAGCCCAAGGCCAAGGACGTGAAGCGCAAGGGGGCTGCCGTGCTCGCGGCAGAACCAGACACCAAGCGGGGCAAAGATCTGCCTGAGTCCTCCAGGGGCAGCCGGTACTGTGTGTACCACGACCTCCACACCCACAACACCAACGAATGCCAAGAACTCCGCGCCGTGCGAGAAGGAAGGATCGGCCGTCGTCCCGACCGCGCCGATCAGGGCTACGGCCGAGGAGGAGGAAGAAACGCAGGACGCTGGGAAGACCGCGGCCCGCGCCAAGGGTGGCGCGATCAACCTCGCGAGGATCGCTAGCGAGACCTGCCTCGCGAGGGGGACTGGAGGGATCAACCTCGTGAGGATCGCCCACAGGGAAACGCAGGCCTCCCTCCACTGCCGCCTCAGCCAAGGAGGAACGAGGACCGCCATCAAGACGAAGGGGCAGGGGGCTTCCAGGAGCCACGCGCAATCGCCTGCATCCTGGGCGGAGCTCAAGCCCTAGCCTCCCAACGCATCTTCAAGCAGTTTGACCGCGAAGTGAACGCAGTCCTCCCCAGGCTTGAAGCAACGCGCCCTCTCAGGTGGTCGGCATGCGCCATCACATTCAGCTCAGCGGATCAACTCAAGTGCGCGGCCACAGCCGGAGTCCTCCCGATGCTTTGCTCCCCAGTCATCAGCAATGTACTGGTCACCAGGACCCTCATCGATGGTGGGGCAGGGCTCAACATCCTATCCGTGGAAACGTTCAACAATCTCCAAGTGCCCTACGACCAGCTTCAGCCAACCAAGCCCTTCTCTGGAGTCACCGACGGCTCCACGGTCCCGATTGGGCAGGTCCGCCTCCCTGTCACCTTCGGGGCACGAGACAACTACCGCACCGAGCTCATCGACTTCCACGTCGCCCACATCCGCCTGCCGTACAACGCCATCCTCCGGTACCCAGCGCTGGCCAAGTTCATGGCCGTGACTCACCATGGCTACAACGTCCTCAAGATGCCAGGTAGTGGCGGAGTCATCACGGTGCCCTGTGAAGAGAAGGATGCAGTGTGTTCCCTGGAGCGAGCCTTTCAGGCCGCGTCACTGGAAGACCCAGATCGCGGAAGCAGGAGGCTTCCCGAAACCACCCCCAAGAAGAAGAAGACATCGTCCGGACCGGCCCCTCAGGGCCCGCATCTGCCCAGGGGGAACCTCCTTCCATCGCATAGGAAAGCGCACTCAGCGCCCTCCTCAGGCAGGGCTCGGGGGCTCTCCCCTGGAGGGCCACCGACCTGGCCAAGGTCACGAGGGAGGCGCTTGGGCACCACATGGAGGCGTGTTTCGAAGCACGTTTCCCTCAAGAAGGAGCAAGGCAAGGAAGGTCAGACCCACATGAGTTCGTCGACAAGGCCATTCAGGAACTACAGGAATCAAGAATCATGAGAGGTTGCCGCCGTCTACCGGCTGTGGCTCCCCATCCAGGCGAGGATGGCGGGTTGCGCGTATGCATCGACGTACCAGGGCTCCACCAAGTCGCTACAATGGAGCGCCTCTGGCCCTCGTGAGTGGGGCGCTGCAGGGGTCCACCCCACAGTTACGTTCGCATGCCTTATGGCTTGCCGAGCGCGGTTGCTACGTGCCGGCGCCTCATGAGGGGCATCATGGAGGTTCAAGAAGATAGGCGTTCCGCAGCCTTGGTGGAGATGGAGATGATTCGCAAAGATCTACCAGTGCCTTCGGAGCCTCCCGAGGCCCCTGGGCCTGGGGGCTCGTGAGGATCGACTTCCGCGGCCCACCGAGTCTGCTGCACCAACAACCCTTCGCCCTCGACACCCTCAGGTGACATCTTACAAGTTTCATTTCCAGCTGGGAGCGCCCTCCCAGGGCTGCATCGTTCCCAGGCCGCGTGGGTCCGTCCCTGCGGTATGTATCCCTTTTATTTCATGTCGTTAGCTTGCCTTGTTAGGGGCACCCCTTGGGCTGCATCATCCCCAAGTCGCTCGGGCCCGACCCAACGATGTCTACCTTCCCAGGATCTGTTTGAATGAATCCCCTCCTTCGCGGCTAACGTGTTTGATCTAGTTGCCTGCTCAACTGACGCCAACTAACGGAATTGCTCCCACAACGGCACGATGCTTGTGCATGGGTCCGTCTCTGCAACATCGACAAGCCGGAATGGCTGAACTCTGGCTGCGGCAGCCCCGCATGGCGCCACCTCATCAAGCCTCCAGTGCCTCACCTCCCCTCGGAAGCAACTAACGGCAGACTGATAGTTGTCATGGCAACCTTTTCTTCCTTCTATGAAGAGTTTACAGGATCCCCTAAGGGAGTTGCACCAGGCAAGGCCCTCGCGGCGTTCCTTTCACTCTCGTCCGCGCGAACTGCTTGCACGTTAAAGGGGGGGGTGCCTGAGCATCGCGACTCAGGGCTCCTACTGGCTCTCCAGCCCTCAGCCTCTGGCCTTGACCACGGCATCGCGACCTGGCATACCAGCGACGGCTGAGACTAGCTCGAGGGCCGGGACCCGAGGACGTAGAGCAGAAAGGGGAGCAAAGGCGGGGGAGAAGGGGGGCGCGAGGACCTCGCCGAGCGATTCCGCACCTGCTGAGGTGCGGACCCGACGACACACCAGGAATAATCCCCGATTCTCGAGATAAGTCACCGCCCGAAAGCACCGGCTATCGTAGCACTACCCCCGCACCTAATGCAATTCTGTGTCAACGACGCCGCTCTCCTTTCTCGCCGAGCGACGGCTGCTTGGGTGCCAAAGGGGACCTCCTGAGCATCGCAACTCAGGGGCTCTTACCGGACCCCGGGTCGCTCACCTCCTGGCCTTGACCACGGCATCGCGACCTGGCATACAAGCGACGGCTGGCGCCGCCTTGGGACTGGGACCTGTCGGCGCAGAGCACCAAGCCCTCGCGACGTTCGAATGGGAGAGCTGAGCTAAGACAGAATCAGCAACTCACACAGCTCTGCAGCAAGGGTTATGTATTAACAAATAGGACTATAGGCACCTTACAAGCCCCCATGGGGCGCATTTTGATTCCTCGTAGGGAACGGACCCTAAGGGATGCTAACTACACGCGCTCCTGCAAGAGATGTCATCATCAACAATGGGCCGTCAAGCGCCGGCGCCAACCCCATCCAGATCAGAGTCGGTGACGGCCAGACGAGCCCGCCCTGCTCCAGGAGCGGCGCCAGCTCGGGGGCTCGTAGCTATCGTCACTCGTCTCCAGAGTCGCGAAGATCTCGCCGGAGTCGCTGGATCCTCCGGCGCCTCCGTCTCCTGCAGAGCCGCCAGGGGAGCGGTCGACGGGCCTAGCCCTCACCATGGCGAGGTCCTGGCCGCCTCTCCCAGGGCAACACTCCAGCCGGCGCCCGTTCGCGTTGACGACCTTGAAGAACATCATCGAAGCGCCATCATACTCCAAGTGGACCGCGAAGACGCCTCTTACCCTGCAAACCCGGGCGATCTCTCTCCAGCCACGAGTCATGTAGACCTTGCCCGGGGCAACAACCGCGACCTCTGCCTCGGTCACGAGGGTGCTGCAGCCGGCGTGCTACAGCCAGAGCTCCAGGGGCTCCCCCGGCGGGATGATGGAGGTGAAGAAGGGAGGCGGGAGGATCCAAGACTGGAGAGGAATAGCAACGTGGAGCACAAACTCCTGGGAGGAGCCCTCGGCATGGACCCCAGGAGGAACAACCCACACCTTCATGACCCGTCGGCGCCGACGATGACGCTGACCGTGGGGATCGGCATCGACCCCTTCGAGGCCCTCGACGTGGGCATACAAGGGAAGCGGGAACCCCGGCGGAGCCCGCTCGCACCAAGGCCTCGACACCACCTGGCGGTCCTCCTCGTCCCGGCCGCAAAGGGCGAGCCGTTTCTTCGGCGGGAGCGGGTCTGGCCCCTCTCGAGGAGCCTTTCCCTTCTCCGCTGCAGAGAACCGGCAAATCGGAGCCATCACGGCAAGACGGAGCAAGGATCGAGGAGAAGGAGAAGAAAGGAGGGATGGACTGGAAGGGAACACGCAGTTCCGTACTTATAGCCGGCGAAGGCCAACCGCCGGCCTCCATGATCACAGGTAATCATGACACGATTTGCATGCAGGGACTTGTCCAACTCGCGCGATCACCAAGGCGTCGTGGGGAAGTGGAGACGCCCACGTCCACTCAACCGCCATGCGGCGCCCAAGGCCGCAGGCTGTTAGGGCCCGCGGCGCTTCGCCCTTGCCCTTTCGCCTCTCGGCACGGCCAAGTCCGGGCGCGCCTTAGGCCCGGGGGCTACTGTCGGCGTTCTGGGAACGGGGGTCCCCAGACTTGCCTGCCTGCGGCCTGCGGCGTGGCTCAAAGGGGGCCCAGCACGGCCCATCTTCATCAACACAAGACTCAAGACCCTCACAAGGGGCCAAGCCTCGCGGGGCGAACGACACGGACCTTCCTCAGGCACAGCCTCGTCAGGCTGGCTCGCGAGGAGGCGGAGAGATCAAGGCGGGGTACCTCGTGAGGTGCCCGTGACGCAAGCCATGACGACTCAGGGCGCCAGGCGTGTGCCAGCCCGCGCAGCGTCCTCCTTTCCTCTTTGGTGCAAAGGGGGCAAGTGCAGCTGCAGATTACCAAGGCATCAGGCAAAGGTTGCCATTTCGGTGCAACGAGACCAAGACCAGGAGGACTACGAGATGGAGTTCACCGTGGAGCCCAAGACGGCGTCATCACCAGAGCTTTGCGCAGGCGAAGAGTGCTTTTGTCAGGATAGTTGATACTTGTTGCCCCCCTTCAAATTAGCCCGCCATTGTTGGCTCCCTTCCCGCTCAATATTTGGGAAGAGGACCAGGGCCTCTATAAATAGGACCAGCCGCCCACAGAGCAAAGGGGGTTGGAAGGAAAGAGTAAGGCAGTGAGAGAGAGAGAGAGAGAAAGAGAAAGGTGGATGAACTCCTCCCAGCAGTTCATCACCCCAGCCAAGAACAAACCCTCGCGAGGTTGTTCTTCCTTGTATTGTTCATCATCATCAGCCCCAAGAGGCAATCCACCCACCACACACTGGAGTAGGGTATTACACCACAACGGTGGCCCGAACCAGTATAAACCTTGTGTCTCTTGTGCAGTTCTTTCAGTAGTCTAGATCTTTGCGAGACAGAGAGGTAGAAGGCGTAATCTCCGCGCGCACCCCAGTGTTCGAACCTTAAGGGTCTGCCGGAACCCGAAATCCGACAGCTATACGCCTCCCGATGAACAAGATCCCGTTTCGAACGTGGCTGGTCGAACACAAGGCCGCTTCCTCCGTTCTGCAATATGCCAGGCCTCGTTTCCATCGGCTGTTCCGTCCAAGCCCTCCTGATGAACATGATGACGCATTCGTTCCGACCCAGCCGGTTGGCTCCACATGAACACGACGATGATGCAGTTTCTCCGTTCCGACCCAGCCATGTACACGAGCCCTGGCCGTATTTTCGAGACCCCGCCCATATGTACGTATGTGGCCGTATTTTCTTTCTTGCACACTGGCCGCTGTACGTACGCGTACATGCAACGTGCACGCCTCTACTACGACACGTGCGTGCTTCTACATCGACTAGTATGTACATACACGTTCACGACCAGAATGACAACGCTACGTACGCTTCGACCAGGTGGGTCCCGACTGTCAGACACTTCCTTGCATGCGAAGATCTAGCTGGTGGGTCCTAGTAGTCAGGGGGGCGAATCGTTTTTTTCCCAGACGCACTTCCTTGCGTGCGAAGATGTAGCTGGTGGGTCCCAGCAGTCAGGGGGAACATTTTTTTGTGAAATATGGTGGCCCGTCTAGTGGGTCCCCGCTGTCAGGTGGAGGAATAATTATTTTGCGCATAATAAGGAGGCACTTCCTTGCTGCGGCCGTGGACCCAGCTGTCAGCCTCTCCATGTACAGTCCATGTCTGATGGAAGCCATTCCTTGACCACATTAACCACGCTACGCTGAGAGCACCAGAGCGGTGGACGACAGCGAGCCCTAGGAAGGCGATGATGCGGAGCCGGGGAAGACACGACAGTGGATGCCCATGCGTAGAGGAGTATGAGGGTTCACTGGTTCACTGCGGTGTGAGGTTGCCGTCGCCGCAGAATAACAGGGGGTGTGGGTGAGTAGAGGGATGGCCTGGCCAGCGGTGGGAGTAGTAGGGGGTGGTGAGGCCTCCGCCGCATCGCAGCCGGCCACGGGAGGCAGGAGCACGAGGCACGACCGACGCTGGTTTGGGCGGCTGGAGCAAGAAGACCAGAGGTTGAAGAAGCACTACGGCCGTTGGATGGACATCGTACAGTCACTGGAGCTAGAATCGTGCATATTGACTAAGTTGACAAAGCCCTCCGTCCCCTTCAACTTAGTAGGCCCACAAGTCAGCCTGCCACTATACTGGGTCCCAGCTAGCAGGGGGAGTATTCATTTTTTGTGCGTATTAAGGAGGCACTTCCTTGCGAGCGAAGATATAGCTGGTGGGTCTGAGCTGTCGGCGGTGGTAACACTTTTTTTCACGAAATACAGAGGCCCTTTCGGTGGGTCACAGATGTTAGGTGGAGGAATCATTATTTTGCACGTAATAAGGAGGCATTTCCTTGCGTGCGGCCGTGAACCCAGCTGTCAGCCCCTCCACGTATAGTCCACTTCAGATGCATGTCGTTCATTGACCACATTGACAACTCCGCGCCGAGCGCACCAGGGCGGTGGACGACGGCAAGGCCTAGGAAGGGAACGACATGGAGCTAGGGAAGACTTGAAAGTTGTTTCCCACGCAGAGGGGAGTACGACTGTACGAGGGTTTACTGGTTCATCTGCCGTCGCCGGAGAATAACAACAAGTGTGAGTGAGTAGAGGGATGGCTAGGCCAGCGATGGGAGTACAGTGGGGCGGTGAGGCCTGCACGGCAGCACAGCCGGCTGCGGGGAGGAGGGAGCAGGCAGTCCTCCCGGCTGGAGCAGGAAGAGCAGAGATTGAAGAAGCACGACTGCCGTTGGATGGACATCCAACAGTCACTGCTTGTGCGTCAACCTTTTTTAGGAAAGCCTTAAATCTCTGGAAAATAGCATACAGCCCATCTACCATTATTTCTAATAATTTACAGCCCATTTGCTAATTCTTAAGGGTTTTTTGAGCCCATATTCTTTTTGTTAGCATTACAGCCCATATTGTGACCATGCTTTAAAAATTATACGAAATTTTGCATATTTTGGTGCGGTCTGAACTATTTTTAATCCTGAAATTTCGAGTCACATTCAAACTGATTTTAAAAATAAATGTATATCAATATAGAATCCAACAAATTGTCCATGCCAGTTTGATGTGTTTTAAAAATGTACATCCCATTTCTCATTACTGATAGGCCATTTTCTCGACCAGCCGAATTAAGGTCTCCTCGTCTTGAAAGATTTGCAGCCTAGCAGGCCTAACAAAGCGACTTGGCAAATCACAAAAAACTGGGCTATGGTCGTGGACCCACCTGCGGCCGTGGACCCAGCTGTTACCCTCTCCACGTACAGTACTCTTCCGATGGAAGTCGGTCATTGACCACATTGACCATGCCGCGCCGAGAGCACCAAGGCGGTGGACGACAGCGAGGCCTAGGAAGGGTATGGTGTGGAGCTGGGGAAGACGCGGCAGTGGATGCAACGCGGAGAGGAGTACGAGGGTTCACTGGTTCGGCTGCGGTGTGAGGCTGCCGTCGCCGCAGAATAACAGGGGGTGTGGGTGAGTGGCGGGATGGCCTGGCCAGCGGTGGGAGTAGTATGGGGGCGGTGAGGCCTCCGCCGCATCACAGCCGGCCACAGGAGGCAGGAGCACGAGGCACGATCGGCGCTGGTTTGGGCGGCTGGAGCAAGAAGACCAGAGGTTGAAGAAGCACTACGGCCGTTGGATGGATATCGTATGGTGAATGCTGCTAGAATCGTTTATATTGACTAAGTTGACAAAGCCCTTGGTACGCCTCAACTTAGTAGGCCCACAGGCCAGCCTCCGAAACGGTGCGCCCCAGATGTCAGGGGGAGGAATCATGTTTTGGGCGGCTGAAGCATGAATATCCGAGATTGAAGAAGAAACACAACATCCGTTGGATGGACATCCAACGGCCATAGCTGCCAGAACTCTGTGTTGTTGACAAAGCCTTGCATACGCGTCAACTTAGTTTTTCTTTTAGGGGACGCGTCAACTTAGAAGGCCCACAAGTGTGTGGCAGAGAACATATAGCCCATTTGCAATTTGTAAGAAGCTACAACCCATTTTTAATTCTAATGTAATTTATTAGAGCCCATTTACAGTTTGTTAAAAGTACATCCCATTTTCTAGCTAGGACAACGATTAATAATTTCAATCAACCGCTCTAAAATGAATTCAAAAAAATTGCCACATTTAATTTTATGGGATCCGAAATATTTTTATCCGAAATTTCTAGTCAGATTTAATATAATTTCAAAATAAAGTTGTATTACGTTAAAATCCAACAAAATATTGTGCGTGCAACAAGTAATGAAATTAAAATTTTAAATTGCAAAAATAATATATTTATTAAACTAATTACGCGTTTGGTGCATTTTTTTATGGTTACTGCCCAGTTATTATAATTACATCCCATTTATTATTTCTTAAACTCCATTTTCTTGTTAAGCCTAATGCATACCCCCTAGGAAAGTTTGCAGCCCAGCGGGGCGGAAAATAACAAGTTGACCCGGATATTGTGTACAACTATCGGCCCAATTGCATTGCTGATGTTGAAAAAAAGGCCTGTGTAGTATAGTACACCTAACATGGCTACTCAGCCACACATTCAGCGACGTCGGAAAGGCCCAAACAAGGCTTCTGTATAACTTTTTGAAGTCACCGAGCTCAATTAATAACTTAAGAAAAAAGTTAGATTACAGTGGAACCTAACTAAAAGCTGTCATGAGCAAAGAAATAATTCAACGGGTCCCACTTGTGCGTGTGTGCGTGTGTGTGTGTGTGTGTGTGAGAGAGAGACCCATCGGTCGATGCTCGTAAATACATCTTTCAGCCATATGCATTGCTGATGCTCAGTAAAAACTAATATAGTTGACACAATCATACAGAACATCATAGCACACTGAACTTGCATACAAAAATTTCACGCTGGCGGCACAATCAGGATGGAAGCAGTGGATCGCTACGGGTAGGTCTATGTTGAAACCAACGAACTCATACATAACAGTTCATCGTCTTTACCAATGATGGGGAAATATCTTGAATGATGTGCAAAGAAAACAGACAGACAACACAATAAGTCCTGCTAGCACATTAAGTTGATGTACAACCCTTTCTAAAAAAAGTTCAGGTGCAAAATTAGAACATGTCACAATCAAATGTACTGGCACATCAGTGCTTCACACCCATAGCTCGGATTTAACTAGTATCTGACAAGATTCAGTTGTTACCTCAAATTAGAGCACATCCAGGCAGCCAGCCCTGCCTCTTCTCCCAAAGAAGCAGTGGCCTCCATCGCACGATGGAGTAGGCCATGTGCCATCCGCTGTCCCGATCAACACGGGGAAAGTCTGACGTTTACTCCTGTAATGGACGTCATCGACGGACCCTAGCACCAGCAGTGGCAGCAGGACTTCGATTGATGGATTGACCACTTCTTCGACATGCACGACCACTCGATACAGGTACATCCCTAACGTGGTCCACGGCGTCCTTGGTGGCGAGGAATACTACAACCCCGGTTCCTGCACCGGTATCTCAACACCAATCACCTTCAGTATGGTGGACGGCTTCTTCATCCATGCCATAACCGTCAGAGCCCAGCTGTCTAGAGGAACAAACATACTTACAAGCTCACCTCCAAGGTCGTTGATAAGCTCATTCATGGACTCGATGTTCCAAGCACGTCGAGGCATGCCGTGGAACGTAAGCTTTGTTAAAAACTCAAGCTCAGAGGGCACCGAGCCCCATCCTGGGTGCCACCTATCAAAGCTCACCAGCACAGAACAAACGCCAGGAAGATTCGAACACACGACTGCAGTCGAAAGTTGTCTGGAACCTGACGAAGAAATCAGCCGGTGGTGGATAGACTTCGACGAGGAAGTCACTTATTTTGATGTCGTGCGCAATGCCAAGAGCTTTGACAAGGTCGTCCGGTGAGACGGGAGGCCGGTCGCCGTTGATGGTTACCATCAGCACTTTGCCGGCAAACTAGTCGTCAAGCGCCGCCATGCCACTGTGGAGCGACAGCACGCAGCGACCAAAGGTAGGACGGACCTCAGGATCTCCGGCTCGGAGATCCATGTTGACCGGCAACATGATAGTGAGCTTGAGTACAGGGAGTACATGAGGGGGATTTGGGGGAACTGGAGTATGAATTGAGATTCCAGAGGTGGGGGAGGGGTGGGAGATTGGGGATGAAAAGGTAGCTTGAATTTCGAACACGCGCCAATATGCTCTCGGCGCGCAAGTGCACGAAAACACCGGTGGCGCCCACATGTCGGCCTAAGAGTCCTTATTCTTTCTTTTTTGGAGAGCCCGGCCTTTTTTAGGATCTTTTGAGAGCCCGGCCTGAGAGTCCTAATTGACATGTTTGGCATTGCGTTACTACTCGGCCCATATTCAACGACACCTCACTGGCCCAAACAAGTGTACATCATCAAAAAGACACCGAGCTCAAATTATATAACTTGAAAAAAGGAGATACACTCTGAACAGTGGAGAATGGTGATGCCCTCATTTAGCCCACCAGTAGTTCGAGACAATAAACAGTTTGAAACAACGATATATACAACATTCAAACACTGACTAGTGACTACTACTGACATAAACAGCAAGACATGATAGTTCATAAGAAGTCTTGCTACACCACCAAAACGCACCCATCTTCAGCGCTCAGACTCTCGTGATCCAGACGAGAATCACATTCTAAACAGAGGCAACTATTACATAGTAAGAGTGACAAAGACGAGGATGACCAAATGACAAGGAATATGCATAACAAAAGAAAGAACTACCCATCCAGAACAAGCAGCAAAGACAACAAAGTCATTCAAAGAGATGATCCAACACCATCATAATTTGCAGCCCCACTTCAGCGACCAATGATCCGGAGACACCAGTACTCCACCTTTCGATGCAACAGCCCAATTACCTATCAACCTGAAGGCTTGAACCACATCACCGCCTGTCGTAATTGACACATCCAAGGATCAAAGTTAATCCGGATGCCTTTGTCATTTTCACCTTATTTTGGCTGAGGCCATATCGTTGAGAATCAGGGGAGTTTTCTCCCGAACTCCTAGGGCTCGCCGTGTAGACACGGTTTTCCATAACAAACAGAGCCTCTCTCCCATCATGGTCCTTGCCAACGGTGATCTCCTGGTTAATTGGATAATTGAGTCCAAGAAATAGAGAGTGTGAACCAAGGCTGTTTACCCGCCTCCAACTAAAAAATCTTGAAGGCCCCAACAAGCTGGTATCCTGCTCATAGACGTAACAGCCACTGTCCGGATACTCACGTATTCCACGGTGCTTGTATACAGTGGGAGTTTTGCAATATAACTCTTCCAGCTCATGTGTCCAAATGATCATCAGTCTTTTGCCGTCGTCTAATCAAGCGAGGAACTAGTTGTGCTTCCCTGTTTTTGGCAAAGGTGGTGTGATTACTAAGGGCAGTAATTGTAGGGACACTGCATCATATCAAAAAGGACATGCATTGTTAATGTAAGATCAACATTGTTCAGAGTATGAGTAGGATAATGCAAGAAACAACATTGATATGTCCTTGTTGGAACTGGGAGGAAAATACAGGGAAATGTATACTGGGTTCAAAAATATAGAAGTGTCATGCATGGTTATACTCATGTTATCTCGCAATCGATTCTTCACAGGAAACTACCATGTCATGCATGTTATGTAATCATGTTTTGTCCTCACAAACAAATTCTTCAAGGTAACTAACAGACCATACATTGTTATATACTCATGTTCTGTGGGCAAAATTTTTGCGAGGATATTATTCTAGCCATTGATTGCTAAAGGGCGAATATAGGTATGTACACATGGTAAGCATTACAGGATTTCACTACTTCCAAATATAGAGTTCTCCATATGCACATTTACTTCCCTAATGTATGGTTAGATGAAACCAACAGTGTGGTGCATGTTTCGACATCATGAAAATGAGGAAATTAACATGGCCATTGATACACACTCATATTTAGTAGTAGTATATAGATTACTGTAAAATAAGGAGAATATCCATATATTCCTAACCGTTTGATTATTCAGGGGTACAAATTGGCTGTAATGACATGGTCACAATCGCATGAATTAACTCATTCCAAATATAGCTGATTTACGGCGTCTCTAATACATTGCCATAGTTCTACTCAAATTCTGCTCAAACAGGGATATGTCAATCATCACAAAAAGTTCAAATAGTGTCATGGCGTCATCATTAACATGAGACGGAAACAACTTACACGCGCCGTCCCAGCAATATGTGGTGCCATCTTCTTTGTCGATCGCGTAGATGATGCCATTGTGTTCAATAGCATCACAGAAGTTTGTATCAGCTTTGACGATGATCCACTGCGAGCTGAGTTGTCTCCAGCTAAAGAAGGCACCGGCATAAAGATAGGCGAGTCTGCGGTCGAACAAGGCAATTAGCTTGAAGTCTGCATAATTCGCATGTCGTGTGGGCACTCAGCAGATTACAATCTTCTACAAAACAAGGTCCATCCAACTGACATGGTAATCTAGATGAGTAGGAGCGCGATAGTAAAACTCTATATAATCCAACGGAGGAAGGATAATCTCATGGGAGGCCTGGAAGTTCACGAGCACCAAGTTTTTACCCTATTCTCTGAAGGCAGCCATCCAGTGGGAGTTCATGCCGACCCAGTACATACCTGCCAAGAAGTTTCGGGCGATGGTGATCGGATTGTAGTCGAGGGAAATGATGTACGGCGACCCACTACATACCTGCAAAGAAGTTTCAACTAATGGAGATCGGATTGAAGTCGAGGGGCATCATGTACGCCCCCGTATCATGGTGAGCCAATCTCGCAAGACCAGATAGCAGCAAGCAGAGTGTCTTGAAAAGCTTAGGCCTCGCTTCGGTGATGGACGTGTGCATGTCCCTTGAGCATGCAGCCAGCCGCAGGGCGCTCAACATATCCATACACGAACGACAGCGGTCGAGGATGTCACTGGGGAGATTGCTCCAATTGTGGCTCATATGGATGCTGCGCAGTTCGCGTTCGGCCATGCTGGAGTTTGGAATGTGGGGGTTTTGGGGGGCTTGATTTACGGGGGAGAAGGCTGTAGGTGCTGGAGCGGCTAGCGAGGGAATAGTGGTAATGGGGGAGGCTAGCGAGGCGATGGTACACGGGGGCACAGTGAGATGGAGACGGAGATGGAGATGGAGATGGAGTGGTGCTATGGGAGGGGAGAGGGAGACGAGGCGAGGCATGCTAATGTGTTGTACAATGGCGGTGACAGACTGCATAGTGCATAGGGTGAGGCTGACTTTGGTAACCCGAACACGCCGCCTGGACTAGTGTCAGGCGCAGGGTGTTGTCACTTCACTGTGAGGACCGGATGAATAGTATTTTGACCATCAAGTGTACCCCAGTTGTATTACTACTAGTAGTAGTAGGAACATGAGTACTCCAGTACTGTATAGCGAAAATAGGTCTCCCGTGCTAGCATGCATGTTCACTTCATCCTCCAGGTATCATCCATATTGCGAGCAGAACCAAATTCTTGTGCATGCGGAAGCGCGAAGATGGGCCTTTTCTTTTTTGATGAGGATAACCGTGTATTCCTTAACTAGAGAATGTTGTGCCTCCCACGCACATGCCAATATCCATCTAAACCAGCTATGGCACATTTTTTTTATCTGTTTGCATAGGTCCCACCTATCAGGAAGGATGGGCATGTACACGAACAAGTACGACTCCTCAGTGTACCCGCATAGCCTTTTCATTTAGTCTACCTCGCCATCTAATCAACTGCCTGCACGCCACTTCTCCCATTTACTTTTCCATTGGGAACTGATTTTCCTCGGCTTCTTTACCTCCCCTTCATCTTCATTTGCATCCAAAACCCACTGCGTTCACATTGTTTTAACTTCTTTAAATAATCATCTACTACTTCAGTTAGACTAGCCATCTAATCCTAATTCTCCAAACCATAGCCCTCCGTTCCAGCGGTTCCAAATGGCGAAAGAGATCAAGATGCATGTTTTTAGCGTCCAACATGTCCTCGTCGAAGGCTCGTTGAGCATAGTTGCCACTGTCACCGTCCACCCAAGGGCTGTTCGGAAGTGGATCAACAATGTATCCAACTCCCTCGAAAAGGTAGAGACAAGGGTCATCGGTCTCGACATAGAGTACATGGAGCGTGCCACTGGGAAGATCCAACGCGCCGCCGTCTGTTGTCTACTACACAACCTTCTTCTTGTAGACGTTGTTGGGCCTCCAAGTGCAGAGGTTTGTAGGACAGTAGCAAATTTCCCTCAAGTGGATGACCTAAGGTTTATCAATCCGTGGGAGGCGTAGGATGAAGATGGTCTCTCTCAAGCAACCCTGCAACCAAATAGCAAAGAGTCTCTTGTGTCCCCAACACACCCAATACAATGGTAAATTGTATAGGTGCACTAGTTCGGCGAAGAGATGGTGATACAAGTGGTATATGGATAGTAGATAAAGGTATTTGTAATCTTAAATTATAAAAACAGCAAGGTAACTAATGATAAAAGTGAGCGTAAACGGTATTGCAATGCTAGGAAACAAGGCCTAGGGTTCATACTTTCGCTAGTGCAAGTTCCCTCAACAATTCTAACATAATTGGATCACATGACTATCCCTCAACATGCAACAAAGAGTCACTCCAAAGCCACTAATAGTGGAGAACGAATGAAGAGGTTAAGGTAGGGTATGAAACCACCTCAAAGTTATTCTTTCCAATCAATCCGTTGGGCTATTCCTATAAGTGTCACAAACAGCCCTAGAGTTCGTACTAGAATAACACCTTAAGACACAAATCAATCAAAACCCTAATGTCACCTAGATACTCCAATGTCACCTCAAGTATCCGTAGGTATGATTATACGATATGCATCACACAATCTCAGATTCATCTATTCAACCAACACAAAGGACCTCAAAGAGTGCCCCAAAGCTCTACCGGAGAATCACGACGAAAACGTGTGCCAACCCCTATGCATAGGTTCATGGGCGGAACCCGCAAGTTGATCACCAAAACATACATCAAGTGAATCACGTGATATCCCATTGTCACCATAGATACGCACGGCAAGACATACATCAAGTGTTCTCAAAACTTTGAAGACTCAATCCGATAAGATTACTTCAAAGGGGAAACTCAATTCATTACAAGAGAGAAGAGGGGGAGGAGAAACATAAGATCCAACTATAATAGCAAAGCTCGCGATACATCAAGATCGTATTATCTCAAGAACACGAGAGAGAGAGAGAGATCAAACACATAGCTCTTGGATCTCCGAGGGGCCCACAAGGCAGGGGGGCACCCTCCACCCTCGTGACCTCCCCGGAAACTTCTTGGAGTTGGGTCCAAGTCTCTTGGATCACGTTCGGTGAGAAGATCACATTCCCGAAGGTTTCATTCCGTTTGGACTCCGTTTGATATTCTGTTTCCTCGAAATACTGAAATAGGCAAAAAACAACAATTCTGGGCTGGGCCTCTGGTTAATAGGTTAGTCCCAAAAATAATATAAAAGTGGAAAATAAAGCCCAATATAGTCCAAAACAGTAGATAAAGTAGCATGGAGCAATCAAAAATTATAGATACGTTGGAGACGTATCAGGCATCCCCAAGCTTAATTCCTGCTCGTCCTCGAGTAGGTAAATGATAAAAAGAGAATTTTTGATGCGGAGTGATACTTTGGCATAATTTCAATGTAAATCTTCTTAATCATGGTATGAATATTCAGATGCATAAGATTCAAGACAAAAGTTTAATATTGACATAGAAACAATAATACTTCAAGCATACTAACTAAGCAATTATGTCTTCTCAAAATAACATGGCTAAAGAAAGCTACCCCTACAAAATCATATAGTCTGGCTATGCTCCATCTTCACCACACAAAGTATTTAAATCATGCACAACCCCGATGACAAGCCAAGCAATTTTTTCATACTTTTGATGTTCTCAAACTTTTTCAATCTTCACGCAATATATGAGTGTGAGCCATGGATATAGCAGTGTAGGTGGAATAGAATGGTGGTTGTGGAGAAGACAAAAAGCAGAAGATAGTCTCACATCGACTAGGCGTATCAACGGGCTATGGAGATGCCCATCGATAGATATCAATGTGAGTGAGTAGGGATTGCCATGCAACGGATGCACTAGAGCTATAAGTATATGAAAGCTCAACAAAAGAAACTAGTGGGTGTGCATCCAACTTGCTTGCTCATGAAGACCTAGGGCATTTTGAGGAATCCCATCATTGGAATATACAAGCCAAGTTCTATAATGAAAGATTCCCACTAGTATATGAAAGTGACAAAATAGGAGACTCTCTATCATGAAGATCATGGTGCTACTTTGAAGCACAAGTGTGGTAAAAGGATAGTAGCATTGCCCCTTCTCTCTTTTTATCTCATTTTTTATTTTTTTTATTTGGGCCTTCTCTTTTTTTATGGCCTATTTTTTATTTTTTTTATTTGGGCTTCTTTGGCCTCTTTTATATTTTTTTATTTTCGTCCAGAGTCTCATCCCGACTTGTGGGGGAATCATAGTCTCCATCATCCTTTCCTCACTGGAACAATGCTCTAATAATGATGATCATCACACCTTTATTTACTTACAACTCAAGAATTACAACTCGATACTTAGAACAAGATATGACTCTATATGATGCATGAGTGACATGTATGAAAGAATTATGAATGGTGGATTTGCCACAAATACAATGTCAACTACATGATCATGCATAGCAATATGACAATGATGGAGCGTGTCATAATAACGGAACGGTGGAAAGTTGCATGGCAATATATCTCGGAATGGCTATGGAAATGCCATAATAGGTAGGTATGGTGGCTGTTTTGAGGAAGGTATATGGTGGGTTTATGGTACCGGCGAAAGGTGTGCGGTACTAGAGATGCTAGCAATGGTGGAAGGGTGAGAGTGCGTATGATCCATGGACTCAACATTAGTCATAAAGAACTCATATACTTATTGCAAAATCTACAAGTTATCAAAGCAAAGTATTATGTGCATGCTCCTAGGGGGATAGATTGGTAGGAAAAGACCATCGCTCGTCCCCGACCGCCACTCATAAGGAAGACAATCAATAAATAAATCATGCTCCGACTTCATCACATAACGGTTCACCATACGTGCATGCTACGGGAATCACAAACTTCAACACAAGTATTTCTCAAATTCACAACTACCCACTAGCATGACTCTAATATCACCACCTCCATATCGCAAAACAATTATCAAGAATCAAACTTCTCATAGCATTCAACACACTCATAAGAGAATTTTATTATTCGTTTTGTATACCTAGCATATTAGGATTTTTTAAGCAAATTACCATGCTATTTAAGACTCTCAAAATAATCTAAGTGAAGCACTAGAGCAAATGACAAACTACTCCGAGAGATATAAGTGAAGATCAATGAGTAGTCGAATAATTATGCAACTATATGAAGACTCTCTAACATTTAATAATTTCAGATCTTGGTATTTTATTCAAACAGCAAGCAAAGCAAAATAAAATGATATCTAAGAATAGCAAACATCATGTGAAGAAGCAAAAACTTAGGGTCAACCGATACTAACTGATAGTTGTTGAAGAAGAAAGGTGGGATGCCAACCGGGGCATCCCCAAGCTTAGACGCTTGAGACTTCTTGAAATATTATCTTGGGGTGCCTTGGGCATACCCAAGCTTGAGCTTCTGTGTCTCCTTATTTCCTCTCATATCACGGGCTCCCTAAATCTCAAAAGCTTCATCCACACAAAACTCAACAATGACTAGTGAGATAAGTTAGTATAAACCATTGCAAAAACCTTATCATACTCTACTGTAGAAAATCACTAAAATTATTATTCAACATTGCATACTAAATTCCTCTTCATATTTAATAGTTATATCCTCAAATAGACTCATTAAAGAAGCAAACATATGCAAACATAACAGCAATCTGCCTAAACAGGATAGTCTGTAAAGAATGCTGCAACATCCATACTTCCCTAGCTCCAAAAATTATGAAAGAAAATTCCCACTGTAGTAAATTTATCAGAGCTTAATATGCAAAAGGTTTCAAAATTTTATCACATTCTGACTTTTCTAGGGAATTATTGCAACAGCGGTAAACTTTCTGTTTTCAAACAGCGACATGTATACTTGTAACATAGGCATAGTGAAGGCTATCAATGCCACTTTTATTGAAATAAAAGATGCAAAACATTGTTCTAAATAACAGCAAGCAAACCCTAACAAAATAAATTGACGCTCCAAGCAAAACACATATCATGTGGTGAATAAAAATATAGCTTCAAGTAAAGTTACCAATGAACAAAGACGAAAGAGGGGATGCCTTCCGGGGCATCCCCAAGCTTAGGCTCTTGGTTTTCCTTGAATATTACCTTGGGGTGCCTTGGGAATTCCCAAGCTTAGTCTATTACCAGTCCTTGTTCCATAGTCCATCGAATCCTTACCCAAAACTTGAAAACTTCACAACACAAAACTTAAAGTAGAAAACTCGTAAGCTCTGTTAGTATAAGAAAATAAATCACCACTTAGGTACTGTAATGAACTCATTCTTTATTTATATTGGTGTTAAACCTACTGTATTCCAACTTATCTATGGTTTATAAACTATTTTACTAGCCATAGATTCATCAAAATAAGCAAACAACACATCGAAAACAGAATCTGTTAAAAACAGAACATTCTGTAGTAATCTGGATCAAACGTATACTTCTGGAACCCATAAAATTCTCAAATAAATTTCTGGACCTGAGGAATTTATCTATTAATCATCTGCAAAAAGAATTAACTCAATATCACTCTCCAATAAAAACTGGCAGCAATCTTCGTGAGCGCTAAAGTTTCTGTTTTTTACAGCATGATCAAAAAGACTCTCCCCAAGTCTTCCCAAAGGTTCTACTTGGCACAAACACTAATGTAACATCCCAAAATTCGAAATTTTGGAATGTTATAATAAATAGATAGATTTGATTGATTGTTTGATTGATTGTCTGAAAGTGAGTAAATTCGAAACCTTTTTGAAAGTTAAATGAGAGGGAATAAAAGGACTTTCCCAAACTTTCATTTTTCATTTATGAGCTTCGTGAATTCAAATTATTTTCAAATACAAAACCCTTGAGCGAAGATGATATGACTTCTTCCATTTAATTAAATGAAAAGGGTATTTGAAAAATATTTGAATTTCATTTGGGACTATTTTCAAATTCTGAAACTTTATGCAACTCAATGATTTTCCCGAGAGAAGATAAAATGACTTCTTCAAATTATATGAAATATGAGTTGGGAGTTTCAAAGAAACTCAAATTTAAAATCCAGTTGAAGTTATTTTTCAATTTGGGTTATTTGAGTTTTTATTCAAATTATTTTTCTCCAAAAATAAAATATATGGAAAATAGGGTAACATGATTCCCTACAACAGAAATTTGGAGAAAAATTAATTTGGAATCATTTTGGTATTTTTAAAATGATTTTTGTTGGATTTTAATAGGCCAGTAGCATTCTTTAAATTATCTGAATTTGTGTGTATTTTATTTAATGCTAGAAAAATGTTCATCTCATAGAAAATCTTTTTCTGAATTTTTTTGACATATAATATGCCTATATAATATTTTCATTTAATTTGTTTTTATTATTTTAATTGTCTGGAATTTTTTTTAAATAATCTCTCTTCCCCCGACTGGGCCGACCCAGCAACCAGGCCAGGCCACGGCCCAGCCCAAGCCGCCAACCGCCATCGCCCTGACTCCAGGCGGGAGTCCGCCGCCCGTACGACGCCAAGCCGCCGCCGTGCTCCGCTCTGCCTCTCCTCGCTGCCTTTGCCCCTCCTCCACGCCCTCTGGCCTTTAAGAGGCGAGACCGGCCCCTCTCTCTATCCTCGTTCGCCGCTGCCGCACCTCGCCGAGCCGCCGGAGCCCGCAGCCACCGCCGCCGTTGTCAACCACCGCCACCGCCGCTCGCAGCGCCGCCGCGCCGCTGCATCGCCTGCACCGCCGCCCGCGTCGCCCTCTCTCTCTTGCCGCGCCGCCGCGCCGCTGCCTGCCGCACGCCACCGCCGCCCGACGCCCGCGCCGGAGTTCGCCGCCGGCCGGATCCGCCCGCTGCCGGTTTTTCGCCGGCGGTTTTCTCCGCCAAAAACGCCGAGCCGGTATAACCCGTAAACCCGCCCGGTTTTTCTAGTTAGATCGGTTAATTTTTTTAGGTTAAGTTATTTTGCGAACATTCACTGGATAGGTATACTCAGCGAACGACCTTCGTTCCTTAGCATTCGGTAACGAACGTTCGTAATTTAGTCTTTTTCTTTTTCTGTTTTATTTCCGGCCAGGCACTTATCTGTGAGGATTTTCTTTACAGTTTAGTCCCTGAACTTCAAACGATCATAACTTTTTACTCGTTAGTCCAAATCCAAGGAAACCAACGCTCACATCTTCGTTATGATCTCCTCTATCCAGTAATCCAACTCAAACATGTTTTTGAAAAGTTTAAAATTTAAATTAGATCAGATTTGAATTCAAACTTCGTTTGATCATAACTTGAGTTTCGTAGCTCCAATTTAGTTGATTCTTTTTGCAAATCGAAGCTCTTGACCTAAATTTTCTGATAAGGCCAAATTCACATAATTTTGGTACTGTTAGAAATTGTTTTATGTTGCAAGAGCTATTTTCTTGGTTTTGATGTTTTTCGAATCGACTTCTTCGATCTTTCTGGTCTTTTGAGTGATTGCTTATGTGTGGTTACTATTGCTTGATTACGATAGATTGACCGGAGTGTGACGAGTAGAGCTATCAAGATTTTTGAGTGCGAATCATCTTCAACAACATTGCAGGCAAGTTCACACTTTGATCATACCTTTTCTACAACCCAGTTTTATTGCATTAGATCAATCCTCACACATTGCATGATTAGGATCTAATTAAATTGTGGGATGGGAAGTAGATGAGGTAGTACCTATTACCTGTTTATTATCAAACCTTTGGGTGAGTGATATCCATGACAGGTGTGAGATTGTTAATTAATGATTTATCTAAGGTGGCAACCTAAACACACATCTGGGTGGATTGAGGCACCTGGCTATTCCAGGACTTGCCTATTTTTCTTTTGGACCGCCACCCAGGCTCAAAGGGACCATGAGATTATTCATACTAGAAACTTCCGTGTGCAGCCACAAGCCATTGTGGGCTCTGGCATAGTTTATTAAGTCGTGCGAACTCTTACAGGGTAGACTAGCAGATGTAGGGGAAAGTAGGTGTACCGGTCTATCCATCGTAAGGTGCTAGTGCTTCTGAAAGACTGTGTCTCGATCATCCGCTTCTCAAACACCATGTAGTGCGAGAAATCCAATGGAGGCGATCGAGTCTGGTGGGGAAAAGTGCGCAAACCTCTGCAGAGTGTATAAACTAATCATGATTAGCCGTGTCCCCGGTTATGGACGTCTTGAGTATCTAGTTCTTGGATTATCCTGTTTATCTCATCATGTTACTTTAATTAATATTGTTGGGTTTTAATGATGTTACTTAATTGGGATTGAGAATGCTGTCAACCATTCTCAATGTTCAACAACCACCATGATAGTAATTAAATTTATTCCTTTGAAGTAGGGAAAAATTGGCTTTTTGCAAAAACCTTATAACCATAGAGCTTTTCCACCAGCCAAATATGCATGTAGTGATAGCCTTTATTCATCTTTCTCTATGGTGTGAATTTGCCAGTACATTCAATGTACTGACCCTTTGTGGCTGCAACGTCTCATGTTGCAGGATTTCTTACGACGAGTAAGTGATACGTTAGGGTTATGATTTCTACACTCAACTTTGCCGTTGGTGTTGATGGGAATCCACAACCTTGTTACTTCCGCTATTTGGATTGAGGTAATAGTATTTATGTTACTTATACATGTGATTTACCTCTGTTATAAATCCTCGAGTACTGTGTGTGTCAGCATACCGATCCAGGGATGACACTTAAGCACAGAGACTTGATCCATTTGGGTCGGGTCGCTACAACTAATTAAAAGCATAAAACCACATCTAAATAGAGGCTAGATGAATTATTTATTACTAAACAGGAACAAAAAGCAAGGAACAAAAATAAAGTTGGGTTGCCTCCCAACAAGCGCTATCGTTTAACGCCCCTAGCTAGGCATGATGATTTCAATGATGCTCACATAAAAGATAAGAATTGAAACATAAAGAGAGCATCATGAAGAATATGACTAGCACATTTAAGTCTAACCCACTTCCTATGCATAGGGATTTTGTGAGAAAACAACTTATGGGAACAATAATCAACTAGCATAGGAAGGCAAAACAAGCATAACTTCAAGATTTTAAGCACATAGAGAGGAAATTTGATATTATTGCAATTCCTACAAGCATATGTTCCTCCCTCATAATAATTTTCAGTAGCATCATGAATGAATTCAACAATATAACCAGCACCTAAAGCATTCTTTTCATGATCTACAAGCATAGAAAATTTACCACTCTCCACATAAGCAAAATTCTTCTCTTGAATAGTAGTGGGAACAAACTCAACAAAATAATTATCATGGGATTGAAAAATGAAATCAAGATGACAAGTTTCATTGTTATCATTATTCTTTAAAGCATACGTGTCATCACAATAATCATCATAGACAGGAGGCATGCTTTCATCATAATAAAGTTGCTCATCAAAACTTGGGGGACAAAAAATATCATCTTCATCAAAGATAGCTTCCCCAAGCTTGTGGCTTTGCATATCATTAGCATCATGAATATTCAAGGAATTCATACTAACAACATTGCAATCATGCTCATCATTCAAATATTTAGTTCCAAACATTTTATAGATTTCTTCTTCTAGCACTTGAGCACAATTATCCTTTCCATCATACTCATGAAAGATATTAAAAAGATGAAGCATATGAGACAAACTCAATTCCATTTTTTGTACTTTTCTTTTATAGACTAAACTAGTGATAAATCAGGAAACTAAAAGACTCGGTTGCAAGATCTAAAGATATACCTTCAAGCGCTAACCTCCCTGGCAACGGCGCCAGAAAAGAGCTTGATGTCTACTACACAACCTTCTTCTTGTAAACGTTGTTGGGCCTCCAAGTGCAGAGGTTTGTAGGGCAGTAGAAAATTTCCCTCAAGTGGATGACCTAAGGTTTATCAATCCGTAGGAGGCGTAGGATGAAGATGGTCTCTCTCAAGCAACCCCGCAACCAAATAACAAAGAGTCTCTTGTGTCCCCAACACACCCAATACAATGGTAAATTGTATAGGTGCACTAGTTCGGCGAAGAGATGGTGATACAAGTGGTATATGGATAGTAGATAAAGGTATTTGTAATCTTAAATTATAAAAACAGCAAGGTAACTAATGATAAAAGTGAGCGTAAACGGTATTGCAATGCTAGGAAACAAGGCCTAGGGTTCATACTTTCGCTAGTGCAAGTTCCCTCAACAATACTAACATAATTGGATCACATGACTATCCCTCAACATGCAACAAAGAGTCACTCCAAAGCCACTAATAGTGGAGAACGAACGAAGAGATTATGGCAGGGTACGAAACCACCTCAAAGTTATTCTTTCCAATCAATTCGTTGGGCTATTCCTATAAGTGTCACAAACAGCCCTAGAGTTCGTACTAGAATAACACCTTAAGACACAAATCAATCAAAACCCTAATGTCACCTAGATACTCCAATGTGACTTCAAGTATCCGTGGGTATGATTATACGATATGCATCACACAATCTCAGATTCATCTATTCAACCAACACAAAGGACCTCAAAGAGTGCCCCAAAGCTCTACCGGAGAATCACGACGAAAACGTGTGCCAACCCCTATGCATAGGTTCATGGGCGGAAACCGCAAGTTGATCACCAAAACATACATCAAGTGAATCACGTGATATCCTATTGTCACCATAGATACGCACGGCAAGACATACATCAAGTGTTCTCAAATCTTTAAAGACTCAATCCGATAAGATTACTTCAAAGGGGAAACTCAATTCATTACAAGAGAGAAGAGGGGGAGGAGAAACATAAGATCCAACTATAATAGCAAAGCTCGCGATACATCAAGATCGTATTATCTCAAGAACACGAGAGAGAGAGAGATCAAACACATAGCTACTGGTACATACCGTCAGCCCCAAGGGAGAACTACTCCCTCCTCGTTATGGAGAGCACCGGGGTGATGAAGATGGCCACCGGAGAAAGAACTCCCCCTCCGGCAGGGTGCCGGAATGGGTCTAGATTGGTTTTCGGTGGCTACGGAGGCTTCTGGCGGCGGAACTCCCGATCTATTGTGCTCTACGATGTTTTTAGGGTATATGGAGATATATAGGCAGAAGAAGCACATCGGTGGAGCTCCGAGGAGCCCACGAGGCAGGGGGCGCGCCCAGGGGGGCGCCCTCCACCCTCGTGACCTCCCCGGAAACTTCTTAGAGTAGGGTCCAAGTCTCCTGGATCACGTTCGGTGAGAAGATCACGTTCCCGAAGGTTTCATTCCATTTGGACTCCATTTGATATTCTATTTCCTCGAAATACTGAAATAGGCAAAAAAACAGCAATTCTGGGCTGGGCCTCCGGTTAATAGGTTAGTCCCAAAAATAATATAAAAGTGGAAAATAAAGCCCAATATAGTCCAAAACAGTAGATAAAGTAGCATGGAGCAATCAAAAATTATAGATACGTTGGAGACGTATCACCGTCCTTCAGATGTGCCTCAAAGATGATGTTTTGGTGTACCACATCATACACGTGCCCTCCATACCAGGCGAGCTTCACGATTTCTTGTCTCGGGAGGACATATACTTCTGTGGGGCAGCCATCAAAGGGGACAAATAGAAGCTGGAGCCGTACAACCTTGATTTGAAAAGCATCGCTGACCTACAAACCAGAATCAAAATTCATGTAGAAGATTTTGATAAACAGACACCATCCCCATTCGACGTAGCAAATTTTGTGCTCGGTACAAATCTTCAGAAGGGTGACGAGACGGTGGCATTAAGGTCGTCTGGATGGGAGAATTATCCCTTGACGTACGAGCAGATAAAATATACTGCCCTCGATGCCCGTGTGAGTTTCGAGGTAGCTGCAAGGTCCAAAGAGCTTGTTGCGAAGCTGTCTCCCACAGAAAATGAGAAGAAGAAGAAGAAGAAGAAGAAGAAGAAGAAGAAGATAAGGCTAAACCAGCAGCAGGGCATTATGGATGGATGAACTATTTCCTCTCTTGTAAAAAAAATTATTCCCTCTCGGTGTATATTGATATAGATGGACTATTTCGATGGTGTGCATGTCTTTGGAACAAGTAGTAGCGTGGGTCCGCTTGACTATAAGGAACTATTTATCCACCTAGCTTTCTCTACTACTCCTTCGAGTGATTGGTATGCAATGCATGTGTCCTTAGACATGACAACTTGTCCATGGAAGTTCAACTACAGCGACCATCACGTTTCATCCACTGCCACTCGCAATTCCCACGACGCCGCTCCAACCCACGGCACCACGTCCCCCGACGTGCGCCTCACCCCTCTCGGCCGCACCGCCCCTCTGCCTTTGTGTTCATGACATGTGGGCCACCTTAAATGTGGCGAGCATCAAGTTTCTACCATAGCCACAGGCGATTCCCACGACGCCACACGAACCCATGACACCACACGTCCCCCGACCTGCGGCTCACCCCTCTCGGCCCCTCTGCCTTCGGCAGCATTACATGTGGACCAGCCACCTATCGGGTCCACATGTTATTGACTCAAAGGCAGGTGTGGTAAGGCGCTGAAGCTCAGTCCCGAGGGCCCTGAGAGGGAAATGTAACTCCTGTGCCAGGCTAGTGCTACCGCTGCACGAACTCGTGCCAAACTCGAGTTTGTTTCTTTACTATACATGTACGCAACAATTTAATGGACATTGTAAACTCAACATGTGATGGGGAGCTCTAAATTTGAATTTGGAACTTATAAAACGAAAATATTCAAAACAAATAAACCGAGAGAGAGGGAGTATATCGTAGGATGTGTCCCATATGAAACAAGTCCCCTGGTTTGTCACCGCGAAGATGCGGTTAGAAAGGAGCACAGCGTCTTCGTACTCATATGGCAACAAATCGGCCGCAGACAACATGGTCCACCTTTGACCACCATGTGCAAGGTTCGTGCTATCTTATTCAATCTCACTGTGGTTCCATCATACCAATTCATGCGGTGGCCCGTTGCATGGTTGATCCCAATGTAGGACAAAGGTTCTACAGGAATGGTGTCACCATTGTAAATGTTGTGCAAATTGATGTTGGTATGCTCCTGTACATATGCAAGCCAATCTCCACTCGCACCGAGCCTAACCTGTGAAACAGTGGGCAGGGGGAGAATTAGGAAATGGACACAGAAGTAGTCTTTAGAATGCATTTTCTACGTGATCAAACTCATCTTACCTGCTCATCAGAGGATCCGAGTGCCCCTCAACGTCGGCATCTCAAGGGGCGTCAACTTGCAACTACGACCACACCGCACTGGAGAGACCCCCAAGGAAACATCCTCGTGCATTCCATGGAACATCAAGATACATTTGTATGAGTAGTTTATCTTGTGAGAGAAAAGAATGAACAAGGGAAGGCCTCTACAGATAGAGATAGACACTACTACTACCAATGTGCTGGCCCGTGCGTTGCAATGGATCCAAAGTAGTAGAATAATACTTGTTCACGTGCTTGAAATATAAACACTCTAGTTTTGATATACATGTGTCAAAACACATGACAGCTTGTCCATGGAAGTTGAACCACGATGACCATCACGTTTCTTGTTTCTACCACTGCCACACCCACACGCGATTCCCACGATGCCGCTCCAACCCTACCTGTAAGCACGACGTCCCCATGCGCCTCATACCTCTCGGCCCCATCACTCCTCTACCTTTATGTGCATGACATGCGGGCCAGCTGAACTGCGGCGACCATCAACTTTCTACCAAGCCACACCGGATTGGACGCGGTTTGCCTGCTCCGATCCGTACTCCCGCACCATCGAATTTTCATCCAGCGGCTGTGACACATTTCATCCCAGGCATCAATCCTCAGCTGGAGTACTTTTGTACTATAGGTAGTACCCGCCGGTGTGGCCATCTACGCCTCGTAACGCCCCGACGCCCAGCTGTGGCACCCGTGTAAATCATTTTGACTGCTGATGGTTTTGAAGAAGCGGAATGCCCATAATGTGCCTTCCTGCACGCCACAGGCACGAACCACTTTTGTCCAACCCCTTGTGATGATCGCCCGCCCATCCTTCACCGCCTTCAGGACGACTTCTAGAGCATTATCATGGTAGCATGAATTATATACTTTAACCTTAGTTGCCTCCACTCCGATCATGTAGTTTGCAAGGTAATCATCAGTAAATAGCTTCGCAAACCACTGAAAAGAGAAAAATATCAGATACTGAGGTCTAATTGAGTAACTTATTGTGGCAGGGGGGGAAGGAAACACATTACTTACCATCCTAAAGTTCACTGTTGTCTTCGACAAAGTGTAAATAAAAATCTTAATTCCAATCACCCGTTTCTTTCGCCTAACAATCTTTCTTAGTTTCCTCAGTTGACGCTTGTTCATGAATATCTCATTGCCCCATACGCAAAAGGGATCGAAGCATGGATCAGTACCCCTCATATATGTACCTACAAGAAACTAGTAAATGTTAGAAGCTAAACTGAGATTGCACAAATGATGTAAAATAAAACTACTATATTCCTAAGTACAAGTAATTTTTTTGAGATTTCAATATGAACTACATATGGATGTATATACAATTATAGATATAGTTTAGATTATAATCTAGATTCACTCATTTTGCTCCTTATGTTGTCTATATTGGAATCTCTAAAAATACTTATATTTAGGAATAGATGGTGTATAAGACATGGGATGCAGCTAACCTCGACGGCAAACAACAGCATCACCCATTGTAGCCCTGTGTAAGTACATGGAAAGCCAATGTTAATTACAACAGGGTTAACATCCACCAAAAATAGCAAATGGTAATAAAACGGCAGCATCTGTAGTGATATCTTCATTTCGAAAGAGTAGCACGATAGCAAAGGGATGGATTAAAAAATGGATACAACTGTTAACTGCAACAGGCTCAACAACATCCTAATTCATGTTTTGTAAGTTTGTAGCCATTGAAATACAACTCTTTAAAAATGGATACAACTGTTAATTGCAATAGGCTTAATGGCCATTTAAACCGGTACTGATAAAAATGCAATTGGGAGAGTTAAACATCACAGGGCAGGTGTGGCTAGAGTAGATAATGGCCCAGTTGTCTATAAAAAGGTAGGGAAAATAGCTCAAATGTGTTAGGCATGTTTACTACAACATGCTTCATACATCGACAATACAAAACATAGCCATTAATTGCAACTGGTATTGGTAAGATTGAACTGGTGGGTACATACTTGGTAAGTCCTAAGAGGTAGTTGCTGGGGCACTTCATCTTGGCCAGAGCCCGCCCAAAGTCAGCAGCGGCGAAGGCGGGCTGTTCCTCCGGGTCGAAGCGTGGATCAATGCCACTGGCATGTGTACCTACATGCAACCAGTAAATGGTAGAAGTTAAACTACAATTGCACAAATTATGTGAAATACTGTAAGACATGGGATGCAGCTAACCTTGACAGCAAACAACAGCATCGGCCGTTATGACCCTGCGTAAGTACATGGACAAACATGTTAAGTACAACAGGCTTAGCATCCACCAAAAATAGCAAATGGGGCAGCATCTCTAGTATATCTTCATTGCGGAGAATAGTATGGTAGCAAATGGACAGATTAAAAATGGATACAACTGTTAATTGCAACAGGCTTAACAACATCCTAAGTCATGTTTTGTAAGTTGTAGCCATTGAAATGCAACTGTTTAAAAATGGATTCAACTGTTAATTGCAACATGCTTAATAGACATTGAAACCGGTACTGATAAAAATGCAATTGGCATAGTTAAACATCACAAGGCAGGTGCTGCCAGAGCAGGGAATGGCCCAGATGTCTATAAAAAGGTAGGGAAAGTAGCAAAAACGTGTTAGGAATGTTTACTAGAACATGCTTAATACATCGACTGTATAGAACATAGACATTAATTGCAACTGGTATTGGTAAGATTGAACTGGTGAGTACATACTTGGTAAGTCCTAAGAGGTAGTTGCTGGGGCACTTCATCTTGGCCAGAGCTCGCCCAAAGTCAGCACGGTGGAGGCGAGCTGTTCCTCCGAGTCAAAGCGTAGATCAGTGCCACTCACATGTGTACCTATAGGCAACCAGTAAATGGGTAGAAGTTAAACTGCAATTGCACGAATTATGTGAAATATTGTAAGACATGGGATGCTGCTCACCTCGACGGCAAAAAAGCATCAGCCATTATGACCCTGCGTAAGTACATGGACAGGCATGTTAACTGCAACAGGATTAGCATCCACTAAAAATAGCAAATGGGCAGCATCTCTAGTGATATCCTGAGTCATGTATTGTAAGTTTGTTGCTGGTATTGAGCTGGACATGCTAATATTTGAACATCACACAGTGTGTAGTACTGAAATAAACAAGGCACGAACATGCTTAATACATCAACCGTACAAATCATAGCCCTTGCAAGTGGTATTGGTAAGATTTAGCTGGTCAGATCTTACATGTTAAGTCCTGGGGGGTAGTCGCTGGGGGACTTCATCTGGGCCAGAGCCTGCACCATGTCGGCGGCTGCGGCGGAGGCGAGGTGTTCCTCTGGGTTAACACGCACAGCAGCCATCGCGCCATGGACCGTCATCAGCTCCTGGCGGGGGGGGGGGGGGGGGGGGGTTGGAGGCATGAGGATGTTTCGCAGGCGCCATTTAAGCAATCAGGCCAGGGATGTGATAGAGATCGGTGGGTTACCTGACTGGATCCGAGCAGGACGTAGATGTGGTTGAAGTTGTGGTTGCGGCGGCGGGGGTTTGAGATGCCGGTAGGGGGAGGCGCGGGGGAGGGGGGATTACTACTAGGGAAAACCCTACTAGTAGCGCAGGTTTAATGCCTACTAGTAGCATGGGACACCACGCTACTAGTAAGGCGCTACAGCTATTCCTTAGCAGTAGCGCGTGCGACACATGCTACTGCTAAGACATATAACCACATCATGTGTTCACTCCCGCGCTACTTCTAATCTAGTTAGTAGTAGCATGTTTACTCTCCATCGCTACTAATATTCTTTTTTCATTTTTTTTATTTTTAGTGTATTTATACGCCGTTATACAAATTTTAGTACAATACAAATTATGAGGTTGTTATATCATTATGTCCATAACAGTGTGTCAAATGAAGGTGGATTAGGTTCAAGTGGAGGCAACATGTGGTGCATGTCAAAAGTATACTACTAATCCAAACATGATCTAGTTTGGACTAGTAGTACTTTCTATGTGCACCACATGTTGCCTCCACTTGAATCTAATCCGCCAACACAAGCTATTTAATCATCATAGTCATAGTGTAGCATATCGTCATCTTCAAACTCATTCTAGCTAGCTAATCACCACCAACACTAGCTGCGGTTGCTACCTAATCACCACCAACACTAGCTAATAATAACCATCATAGTCATTCCCACCAACACTAGCTATTTAATCATCATAGTCATAGTGTAGCACATCATCATCTTCAAACTCATTTCTAGCTAGCTAATCACTCCTGTTGCTCTCCCTCAGGTAAAATAGCATAAAACATGTGTAGCACTCCTGCTTCATCATGTTGGAGCATGCAGATGAACCTGTCTCCTAATCGTGGGCTGCGCTTCTGATTGCTGCCCCTAGTACTTCTCTGCGACTGTCCAACTCCAGTCTTTCACTATTAAGCATTCCTCGCTTTTAGAAATCCTGAATGCACTAAAGTGCATTGTAGGATATCTTGGACGTAAGCTAATCATTCTCATGCGACCTTTAGTCTCGATCTAATGAGGCACAACATTCATCTAGAGTCCCTGTTGAAGAACATCATATAGTAACATACTTAGCAATGAAGTTTAGCTTAAAAAATAATGTATGCAAAAGATGCACTCAGGACTATTAGTAAAAATCTTACCATCTTTCCTAAATAGATGTGACCATAGTTCAATACGATCACTATTGGTCGCACATTTTGAGTACTAAGATTTTTAAGTCCAGGAAAATAATTTGTCTTGATAGCATCAAGATCCTCAAGCCGTGAAACATAATGACTTATCTCCTCGCAATTTAGTTCAGCCCCGAGACAGTGGATGGTCATGTCTACCAAGCGCCGGACAAGTTTACTTGAATGGAAATAAGTTGTCAATAGAAATTAGTTGTCAACTATTTTTGAATAAACAATATCGAAGACATAAATATGGTTGAGAAACTCACATAATGGTATAACTGGAGGCGTTTGCACATCGACCCAGATGTCGATATTACCTTCAATATCATCTTTCGGACGAATATCAAAGGTGATAACCATATCAGGCTCAAATGCATAAGTCTTACATAGTGCTTGCCAAGTTTTGCATTCAAAATAGGTGTAGGTGTCTGCGTTGTATAATTTTGCGTGGAAAGTATAACCATGCTCGGTCTTCAAGTAAACTCTCTTAACCTCCATAGTAGTTTTCATAGGACTGAAACCTATCTTATCCAATACAAAAACTCTTGCATGGCAGGGATACGCTAGTAGAATAGTAAAAAAAATTAAATTATAAGTTGAAGCAAATGAAGCCGATGTCATTCTTAATTACGAAAAAAGACTTGTCGTTGTGACTTACTGTATCCACTTCGAAGTTCTCGTCCAGCTTGATGCTGAAGCGCCTATCATCATCTAGGAAGATTCTCTCACATAGGCTGTGCTCGTCTTCGCAGTATTCGCAAATACCGAAATCATTTTCGTCGTCAGACATTTGCTATGTTCATAGTTGAAACATTAATTGAAAATCGATCGAAGGCAACTACCAGGATACTCAACACATAAATCCGGGGCACTAAATATTTCCTACATATTTTGGCACAAGTCATGCCAAAATTCACGGAAAAATCCGGCATGACCTTTGCTAAAATAGGACATATCAAGCGCCTGAAATTTGCTGGAACAGAAATGAATCAACACTCCAACAAAACATACGCCACTTGGAGGTGTAACCTGCAAACATGACCAGCCACATGGGCAAGCACATATCCTATTTGAGCAACACAAGATATACATTTCAAAATATCTTATAGGACTCATATTGACATGAGCATTCAATAAGCAAAACCAAATCGTAAAATAAATAAGTATTCAAATTAGCATGCATTCAATAAGAAAAAGTAAATCATCTCTTGCGTCCATACATCGTCGAATATTATCACTAATACATCCTGAATAGTATCATACATATAAAATCACTAATACAACTAAAACCCTAGCGAACGACGGGTATCGGCGTGGGCGGTGGACACCCAAAGAGAAGGAACAATCACAGGATCATAGCTCCAGTGAGATCCCTGGAGAACTTGCCAGGTATTGGAGAACCTGTGCTCCAACACAAACAAGTAGCGACGGACATGCGCTTCCTCCTCATTGACAGGGTGACGTACCACCTCCGTGGGGTCCTCGAGCCTCTGGACCATCATTGGCCCACGCGACCGCCACCAAAGAAGGTTCGGGTCAACGACGGGCTGACTCCTCACCAAGCTGCGCCCCCCGGGAGGTAGCGCCTCCCAGTACCAGCCCGGCGGAGCCCAGTTCCGGACATGGCCCATCTGGTCAAGCAGGTGTCCTCCGCCGAGTCGACGGCGAGGATGCGGGATAGGCATCGTCGACGTCGATGCGGGAATAATTGCTTTAACTAAAAAATAACAACAAATGTGACATATTCAAGTAGTTCTATTAATGCAACTAGTTCTTACTAAAAGTAAACTTACTATAAATAAAAATAAACAAGTACCTAATTAGTACCTAGTTCTTACTAACTAATTAGTACATAGCAACTACTGCCCTAATTACCATCTAATTTTATGAACCTAGGGGTGGAAAGTGGTAGCGGATAATCCGAAATATCCGATATTCGTATTCGATCGGTTATTCCAATTATCCAACTTAAAAGTCCAATAAGTGGCCAAATTTTACTCATTTTATGATTAATCTATTTATCATTAACTTATTGTATGTGACAAGTTGAATACTTCATGTCACATAGCTATTGACTAATACACTTAAGCAAGATGTCGTTATTATTCGTATCCGTTCCGAATCAAGAAAACATCCGAGCCGCATCCGTATCCAATAACATCCATATTTGCATTCATAATCCTTTTGTAAATATGAAAATAGAAGTGGTAAGAGCACTATCTGATCCGCATCCGATTCGTCTCCACCCCTAGATGAACCCTAACTAATTTGGTGCAATTAAAATTTGATGAACCCTAGGCAGAGGTAGGGGAGGGGGAGGAGTAGGCGTGCTCACCTCGGGTGCCTGCCACGAGGGAGGGGTAGGCGGCGTCGAGGTCAGGGTGGAGGTCGGGGCTCGGGCGCGCGGCGGAGGGCGGCGTCGAGGTCAGGGTCAGGGGTGGCGTCGAATCCGGGGTCAGGGCGGTGTCGAGGGTGTGCGGAGAGCGACGAGAGAGCACGCGACGGCCGACGGGCGACGGCGGCGGTGACATCGGAGGAGTTGGGATTTGGGGAAAGTGGCCGTGGGGAGGAACGAACCGCGCGGTTAAGTCAAAAGTAGTAGTAGTGTGTTCCAAGAAGTGCGCTACTGTTAAGTTAGCTATAGCGCGTTCTCGAATATGCGCTACTGCTATTCCTTTCTCTTTTTCCATTTATTTTTCTTTACATTTCTTTTTCCTTTCTCCTTTTTCTATTTCTTTCATTTTCATTTACTTTTCTATTTGCTTTCCTTTTAATTTTATTTCCTTTAGCAGTAGCGCCTTTCTGCGTAAACGCGCTGCTACAAAGCAAGTAGCGGTAGCGCTGTTCGCAGTACATCGCTACTACTATGTGTACCTATCGGCTTAGCAGTGGGAATTTTAGTAGTAGCGCTTTTATCTTCAGGCGCGCTACTGCTACAACTGTATCTGTATAGCTGTTTACGGCAACGCGCTACTGCTACTTAGCACTAGCGTGCTTTTTCAACACGCGCTACTGCTAAAGTTCTGTGTATAAGGTTTTCCCTAGTAGTGGATACTGAGGGAAAGGGGATGTAGTTGGAGGAATAAATTCTGAAATCGCATGGCTAATGAATATTTCGGTGCGAAATTTGAAACTTGGGCAGGGGAAACACACAACACAGACGAATTGCGTAAAATACTCGTGTGCGAGAAAAAAGAAAGTTGACAGATCCCGTCTACAAAAAAATGTACACGTGTACTTGATTTTTTAGGTCAATGGTACACCTGGTTTATTAGGAAATATCGCATAGGTAACTGACTTATGGGTCATTAACGCAAAAAAGCAGACGGGTACAGCATAGAAACCATGTGTTTTGTGATCTGCTAATGATTAACGCAAAAAAACACACACGGGCACACATGCTAATCAATGCTCAAAGCCCTCAAAGGATGCTCTTACTGACATTGTATGTAAATACTACAAACATAAAGTAGTACTGGTAATTTGCTCTAATACTACAAACTTAAACTACTTCTCACATGCTGCCATCAGGGCATGCTGGCCAGACGTCGGCGTTCTCCTTCCCGGCCTTGTAGGCGGCTGTAACATCCCAAATTTTCAATTTGGAATGTTATACATTAGATCATCATCGCATATCATATTTAATTGCATTTTGGTTGATCCTAGAAATTCTACGCAACTCAAGTACCCGCGGAGAGAGTTGGGGATTTCATAATTTTCATATTCGAGTTTTCCCGAATTTTGAAAAGAGGATCATTTGATTTTAATTATTTTTCTCTTCGAATATTTCTTTGATAAAAATAAGAGAGAGAGGATAAAATGACTTCCTCAAAATAAAGAAATATCAGAGATTTAATATTAAAATCAAATAAGATTTTTATTCAGAGTTTTATCGCTATTTTATTTGAATTAGGAAAACCGTACGGTCTTTTTTTAGACCACGGTTTATTTTTTAGATCGGTTTATTTTTTTCCAGTTTAGTTATATAGAAAACACCCGTTCGTTCGTTCATTTTAACGAACGGTTTTCACCGTTTAGCCGTAGATAGCGAACGTTCGTTCATTAGCCCATTCGTATATTTTTCTTTTTCTCGGATTTTCCGCGATTATTTTCGATCGCGATTTCTGATCCGATTTTTGTTTTAGTATAACTTTTCGCTCGTTTATCGAAATTAGGTGATTTAAGCGCCTAGAGTTTCGTCTTGAAACCGTCTTTATGTTTAACCAACTTAGACAATATTTTGCTACTGTAAAATTTGACTTAAGTCCATATTAGTGAACGAAGCTTGTTTCTCGCCGTTTGAGTTTTGTTGCTTCGTTTCATTTGATTCTTTTTGCAAACCAGAGTTCTCAAGTTGAACTTTCTGGTTAGATCTTTTATTTGAGTTTTACCCGTGCCCTTGCTTGATTGCTTATTGTATGGTTGTTTGTTTGCGATAGAGTACCCGGAGTGTGAAGCGTGCTACTACAAGTCTCTAGGTTTCGCGGATCATCAGCAAGGCAAGTAACACTTTGATCATACCTCTTTACTACCCAGTTTTATTGCATTAGATCAACCCTCAAACAATTGCATGTTTAGGATCTGATTAAATTATGGGTTTTGGGAAGTAGATGAGGTAGTACCTATTGTCCGGTTTATTATCAAACCTTTGGGAGTTACTTCTATGTTGCTTATATTGCCATGCTATGCTCGTAGACGTGGATTGGGTTTGAGTGTATCCATGACTAAGGTGAGATTGTTAATTAATGGTTCAACTTAAGGTGGCAACTTTAATACACATCTGGGTGGATTGAGGCACCTGTCCAGTGTTGTCTATATTTTTGGAAATCCCGGGGTACCGTGTGATTCTCCTATGGACTGCCACCCAGGCTCAAAGGGATCATGATATTATTCATGCTAGAAACTTCCGTGTGTAGCCACATGCCATTAGGGGCTCTGGCATAGTTGAGTAAGTTGTGGGAAACCTTTCCATGATGGGCTAGCAGATGTAGGGGATTGTAGGTGTACCGGCCTATCTATCGGTTAAGGGGACCTCTTCGAAAAGACTGTGTCTCGATCATCCGTTTCTCAAACAATATGTAGTGCGAGAAATCCAAAGGAGGAGATCGAGTCTTGTGGGGAAAAGTGCACAAACCTCTGCAGAGTGTACAAACTAATCATGGTTAGTCGTGTCCCCGGTTATGGACATCTTGAGTATCTGGTTTTTGGATTATCATGTGAATCTCATCACTCTTAATAATAAAACTTGATTGGGTTATTAATTATTTCTTAATTGGGATTGAGTTGGGTGAACCTTCTCAATGTTTAACAACCACCATGATAGTTAAATAAAATTCATTCCTTTGCAGTAGGGAAAAATTGGCTTTTCGCAAAAGATATTAACCATACAGCCTCCACCAGCCATATATGCATGTAGTGATAGTATTATTCTGTTCATTACTCTCTTGTGTTACATTGCCAACATATTCCATGTGCTGACCCGTTTTCGGGCTGCAACGTATCATGTTGTAGACTTTTCAGACGATGAGTAAGGAGCCTTAGGTCGTGGTCTTTCACTCGGTGATGTCGTTGGAGTTGATGGACTTACTTTATCTTCCAAGCCTTCTGCCTTAAGCCATATTTATTGTAATAAGTTCTCTTTTGAGACATTCGATGTAATAAGTGTGCGATTTCTACTCTGTTATAAATCCTTCAAGTACTGTGTGTGTCAGCATTACCGATCCAGGGATGACACTTATGCACAGAGACTTGACCGTGTAAGGTCGGGTCGCTACAAGGATGGTATCAGAGCACACGCTGCCTATAGGACACGACCACTAAGCTAAAGCCCTAGAATCACTACTCTCTTCTCCATTCTGACTCCTCTCCATTTTCTACTCTTTAGGATGGCAGATGCAAGGATCAAGTTCATGCAACCGGATGAAGACACCCCATTTGGACGCCACTTGAAGGAAGTCACTAGATACCTGAACATTGGAATACCAAGCTTCACTGGGACCTACAACGCCACTTTACCAGAAGAGGAGTGCTGGATGATTCAAGTTCAAGTTCTAGGAAGGACGTTCATGCCAGTCACTGAGCCCATAGAATTTTCCTTCGATGCACCAACCTGGAGTCTAGGAAAGAGTATGGCAGCTCACATTTCCATGGGTCGCATTGGAGAAGTTTACCACAATGATCTCAAGGACACTATCTTCCAGATTTGTGGGTGCCGAGATGAGCAATGGGAGATGATCAGCACCAGGAAGGATAGATCGATTGCCTCTTTCATCCAGGAGTTAAACCAGCACATTCGACGCTAGGAGAACCAGATGTGTGCAGGCATGGCAGATTTGAAGAAAGCAATGACAAGGATCACGGAACTGTAGGAAGAACTCAAGGCCACACGCGAAGATTATGAGGAGGAAATTGTCGTACTAGTGGAGAAGAATGACGAACTGACGAGGAAGCTAGGGGTTTTCATGGGGAATCCTGTGCCAGGAGGAGAAGATGATAGTTCCACTTGCCTGGAGAACTATATCATCATCGATGACACTGATTCGGACCCTGACAATAGCGATGATAACTATTTTGATGAAGCTGGAGCAGATATCATGGAGTCTTCGACCGAGCAATTTTTCTAGTAGACCACCATATCTGTAGTAGTATTCCACCATGTATATAGTATAGTCCAAGCACTTTTGTAACGGTAGTTCTAGACTGATTGTATGCCCTTATTTGATTGATTGAGTGATATGTTTGTGAATTGTCTCATGTGCATATGGGTAGTGTTTCCCCCCTAGGCCTCATTCTATTCTGTTTTCTCATATTTTCTAAACCCAGCAGATGCCTCCGAGACGTGACAATGGATTTGCTTTCCCACCGGAGCTCACTCAGTTGATCAAGCAGCAGAATGCTTTGATGCAGATACTAGTCGAGAATCAAAACCAGGGGAACAACAACAACAACCCACCACCACCACCACCAGTTGATCACTTAGCCCGTTTTCTTAGGCTGAATCCATCGGTGTTCTATAGTAGCACCGAGCCGATTGTTGCAGATGATTGACTCCGCAAGATTTATGGGGAGTTGACTACTGCAGGATGCACAGATGCGGAGAGAGTGTGTTTTGCCGCACATCAACTTGATGGACCCGCAGCATCATGGTGGGAGAATTTCATAGTCACTTACCCTATTGACCCTGTGACATGGGACCAGTTCCAGCAGGCTTTTCGCACTGCCCATGTATCAACAAGAGCTATGGCCATGAAGAAGCGTGAGTTTCGCAACTTACGCCAAGGAGGGCGCACTGTTGGCAAATATGTGGATGAGTTTAGTAAGTTAGCACGTTATGCCCTAGATGACGTTACTACAGATGCAGCTAAGAAGTAGAAGTTTCTGGAAGGACTGAATGATGAGCTGAGCATGCAGTTGATGGTGGCAAATTTCAATAACTACTAGGAGTTGGTGGATAGAGCTCTCATGCTTGAAGGGTAGCAGCAGCAGATTGACAGCCGCAAGAGGAAGCATGGACAAGGGAAGTATAATTCTGGAGCTCATCAGAGACCCCGTTTCACCCCGAACTCGGGAGGACTTGTTCATAACCATGGAGGCCACACTTATAATGGAGGAAGTACGCACAACCATAGTGGCCCCAAGAATGGGAATGGTAATGAAGGGAGTAGCGGACAAAACCGTTCCAACCCGGCAACACCCGCCAAGAAGGATTTAATCCACGTGACATGCTACAAATGCCAAAAGACTGGACATTACGCAAATGAATGTCCTGAAGCCAAGAATGGAAATGGCAATGGAAGCTCTAGGAAGAAGCCCAACCCTTTCAACAGGGGACAAGTGAACCACGCTAACGTGGAGGAGGTTGAAGCTCAGCCAGATGCAGTAATAGGTAAGTTTTTGGTTAAGTCATTTACTGCAGTCGTACTTTTCGATATTGGTGCATCGCATTCAAAAATATCAAGGGGATTTGTGGATAAGTATAAGTTACCCACTAGAATTCTTAAGACACCCATGCTAGTAACCTCACCCGGAGCAGAGTATATGGCAAGCCATGGATGTTTTCAGATGCCATTGACCATAGGTAGGCATGTTTTTCCCTCAGATCTGATAATATTGGAGTCGCAAGGTTTGGATGTGATACTAGGTATGGATAGGCTATCGATGTATGGAGGGAACATTGATTGCGCCAGTAAGACAATTTTGCTCACCACCCCAGAAGGGAGAAGGATTAAGTATGTATCCCGGCATGTGCCAAATAGGACTCAAGTAAATTCCTTATCAAGAGTTGTACAGGAGGAAGTACCAGTGGTGAAGGATTTCCTGGATGTATTTCCAGAAGAGTTGCCAGGCATGCCACTGGATAGAGACATTGAGTTTTTGATCGAGCTTTTGCCAGGCACAGGGCCAAAATCTAAGAGACCGTATAGAATGACCGCAAAGGATTTGGAAGAAATTAAGAAGCAGATTAAGGAGTTGCTAGATAAAGGTTATATTCGCCCAAGTTCGTCACCTTGGGGGTCACCAGTACTTCTAGTGGAGAAGAAGGATGGATCATAAAGGATGGGTGTTGATTATCGAGGACTGAATGAGGTGACAATCAAGAATAAGTACACACTACCGATGATCAATGATTTGTTTGACCATCTGCAAGGAGCTAAGGTGTTTTCTAAGATCGATTTGCGATCAGGGTACCACCAGCTGAATATTCGAGAGCAGGGTATACCTAAGACAGCTTTTATCACAAGGTACGGGCTATATGAGTATACCGTTATGTCATTTGGCCTAACTAACGCACCTGCCTATTTCATGAACATGATGAACAAGGTGTTTATGGAGTTTTTGGATAAGTTCGTTCTGGTGTTCATTGATGATATTCTAGTCTACTCAAAGAATGAAGAAGAACATAGGGAGCACTTGCGTTTGGTACTTGGGAAGCTCAGAGAACATCAGTTATACGCCAAGTTCAGCAAGTGTGAGTTTTGGCTGAAGGAAGTTGGATTTCTTGGACATGTTATATCCGGAGAAGGAATAGCAGTAGACCCTACCAAAGTTGTCACTGTGACAAATTGGGAGTCACCCACGTCAGTTGGAGAGATTTGGAGTTTTCTTGGACTCGCAAGATACTACTGGAGGTTCATTGAGAATTTCTCGAAGATTGCAAATCCCATGACGGAGTTGTTGAAGAAGGACACCAAATTCAATTGGACTGAGGAATGTGAGGCCAGTTTTCAGGAATTGAAGAAAAGTTTGGGTACATCACCAGTGTTGATTCTGCCAGATCAACGCGAAGATTATGAAGTATGCTGCGATGCTTGATACGTCTCCAACGTATCTACTTTTCCAAACACTTTTGCCCTTGTTTTGGACTCTAACTTGCATGATTTGAATGGAACTAACCCGGACTGACGCTGTTTTCAGCAGAATTACCATGGTGCTATTTATGTGCAGGAGCAAACGTTCTCGGAATGACCTGAAACTTCACGGAGACACTTTTCAGAAAATAAGAAAAATACCTGCGAAAGACACTTTTCACAGAGTCACCTATTATGTGTTATGATCCGTTAACCCCGAAGTGACAATAATCAGGATACTTACCAGTGATGACCATAGTTTGAGGAGTTCATGTATTCACTATGTATTAATGCTTTGTTCCGGTTCTTTATTAAAAGGAGGCCTTAATATCCCTTAGTTTCCGTAAGGACCCCGCTGCCACGGGAGGGTAGGACAAAAGATGTCATGCAAGTTCTTTTCCATAAGCACGTATGACTATGTTCGGAATACATGCCTTCATTATATCAATGAACTGGATCTAGCTCTGTGTCACCCTAGGTTATGACTGTTACATGATGAACCGCATCCGGCATAATTCTCTATCACCGATCCATTGCCTACGAGCTTTCCATATATTATTCTTCGTTTATTTACTTTCCTGTTGCTATTGCTATCGTCACTACAAAATACCAAAAACATTACTTTTACTAATGTTACCTTTTTCTAGCGCCGTTGCCGGGGAGCATAGCTCTATTCTTTGAGTCACTTGGGATATATATCTCCTTATCATTATGAAGAACTTGAGAGATCCAAAAAACAAGATCTTTCCCTCAACTACGAGGGGAGGTAAGGAACTACCATCTAGATCTACACTTGATTCACCTTCTGTTATGAGTAAGTTTGCGACACCTACACCTGCTTCTGATATTCGTTCTGATATGTCGCATGTTATTGATGATGCCACTTCTGCTATGCATGATACTTATGATGAAACTACCTCTATGCCTGATACTACTATGTCACTTAGTGCTTTTCTTGATGGACAACTTGCTAGGGCTAGAGAAATTGAAAATATTGAATCTGATGATACTGATGAAAGTGATGATGAAGAACCACTTGCTGTTCCTAAGGGTTATGTATTTGATCAAGATGCTTCTTTAGCCATTTTAGCTTGCAGAAATAGAACTAAACATAAAAAACTATTAGCTAAATGGAGTAAGCAATCCCTAAATGATAGAATGAAACCTGACCCTGCTTTTGTTACTTCACCTATCTTTGTTACTGATAAGGATTATGAATTCTCTATTGATCCTGTTATAATTACTTTGGTTGAATCTGATCCTTTTCATGGTTATGAATCTGAAACTGTAGTGGCACGTCTTACTAAATTGAATGATATAGCTACCCTGTTTACTAAAGATGAGAGAACTCGCTACTTTTATATCCTTAAAATATTTCCGTTCTCATTAAAGGGTGATGCTAAGATATGGTTTAATTCTCTTGATCCTGGTTGTGTGCGTAGTCCCCAGGATATGATTTATTACTTCTCTGCTAAATATTTCCCTGCTCATAAGAAACAAGCTGCTTTAAGGGATATATATAATTTTGCGCAAATTGAAGAAGAGACTCTCCCACAAGCTTGGGGGAGGCTCCCCCAATTACTTAATGCTTTGCCTAATCATCCTCTTAAGAAAAATGAAATACTTGATATCTTTTATAATGGACTAACCGATGCCTCCAGAGATTACCTGGATAGTTGTGCTGGTTTTGTTTTCAGGGAAAGAACACCGGATGAAGCTGAAATTCTATTGAATAATATGTTGGCAAATGAAGATAATTGGACACCTCCGGAGCCAATTCCTGAGCCTATTCCTAAACCAACTCCGAAGAAGAGGGGTATTCTATTTCTTAGTCCTGATGATATACAAGAGGCAAGGAAATCTATGAAAGAAAAGGGTATTAAAGCTGAAGATGTTAAGAATTTACCTCCTATCGAAGAAATACATGGTCTTAATTTACCGCCTGTTGAAGAAACATATAATCTTAATCCTTTACCTATTGAAGAAACTCATGGTCTTGATAACACGACACAGGTAGTAAAGGTAAATTCTCTCTATAGATATGATAAAGCTGCAATCCCGTTTACTAAGTTTGCTAGCCCATGCTTAGATGAGTCTGATAAATTTATGGCTAAGCAAGAAGACTTTAATGCTTATTTTGGTAGAAAATTAAAATACAATTCAAATATGCATGGACACTTGGGTGATTATATGGCTAATGTCAAAGGTGAACTTAAACTTATTAGTAAACTTGCTTCTATGGTTACCACTCAAGTAGAACAAGTACTTAAAGCTCAAAATGATTTGCTCAATGAATTGAATAGTAAAAATAATGATAATGCGGTTAGAGTGGCTACTAGAACTGGTAGAATGACTCAGGAACCTTTGTATCCCGAAGGCCATCCTAAAAGAATTGAGCAAGATTCTCAGAGAAATAATATAGATGTACCTAGCTCTTCTAGAAATAAGAAAAAGAAAAATGATAGGACTTTGCATGCTTCTAGTGATCCTATTCTTGAAACACCTGAGAATCCAAGTAATATTTCTATTTCTGATGCTGAAACACAACCTGGTAATGAACCTGAAACTAGTGATAATGCTAATAATAATGTTCATAATGATGCTCAACCTAGTAATGATAATGATATAGAAATTGAACTTGTTGTTGATCTTGATAACCCACAATCAAAGAATCAACGTTATGATAAAAGAGACTTTGTTGCTAGGAAACATGGTAAAGAAAGAGAACCATGGGTTCAGAAACCCATGCCTTTTCCTCCCAAACCATCCAAGAAAAAGGATGATGAGGATTTTGAGCGCTTTGCTGAAATGATTAGACCTATCTTTTTGCGTATGCGATTAACTAATATGCTCAAAACCAATCCTTATGCTAAGTATATGAAAGATATTATTACAAATAAAAGAAAGATACCGGAAGCTGAAATTTCCAGCATGCTTGCTAATTATACTTTTAAGGGTGGAATACCAAAGAAACTTGGAGATCCAGGAGTACCCACTATACCATGCTCCATTAAAAGAAATATGTTAAAACTGCTTTATGTGATCTTGGAGCCGGTGTTAGTGTTATGCCTCTCTCTTTATATCGTAGACTTGATTTGAATAAGTTGACACCTACTGAAATATCTTTGCAAATGGCTGATAAATCAGCTGCTATACCTATCGGTATTTGTGAGGCTGTGCTTGTTGTAGTTGCAAACGTTACTATTTTAACAGACTTTGTTATTCTTGATATTCCCAAGGATGATAGTATGTCTATTATTCTTGGAAGACCATTTTTGAATACTGCAGGGGCTGTTATTGATTGCACTAAAGGCAATGTCACTTTTCAAGTTAAAGGTAATGAGCACACGGTACACTTTCCGAGGAAACAACCTCAAGTTCATAGTATCAACTCCATTGGAAAAATTCCATCGATTATATTTGGAGGTTTTGAATTTCCTCTTCCTACTGTCAAGAAGAAATATGATATTCTTATTATTGGGGATGTACATATCCCTGTTGAGGTAACATAGTGTTATTTGAAATTTTTCTGGTTCCATGTTATTCGGAATGAGTTTGTTAACAAGACTTGATCAACCTTGTTATTGGATTCCTTTTGATGATAATGAGATGGATGAAACTAGAAGGCACAACCTTCTGTATCCCACTTTTACTTTCTGTTATTTATATTAAATAAAATAAAAATGAATATTTTTCTCTCTCTTATCTGATTATCCGTGCAGTATAAAAATACCTCGAAAATAAAAGTTCTCCAAATGCCCTGAAAATTACATCTTTCGGACGAATATCAAAGGTGATAACCATATCAGGCTCAAATGCATAAGTCTTACATAGTGCTTGCCAAGTTTTGCATTCAAAATAGGTGTAGGTGTCTGCGTTGTATAATTTTGCGTGGAAAGTATAACCATGCTCGGTCTTCAAGTAAACTCTCTTAACCTCCATAGTAGTTTTCATAGGACTGAAACCTATCTTATCCAATACAAAAACTCTTGCATGGCAGGGATACGCTAGTAGAATAGTAAAAAAAATTAAATTATAAGTTGAAGCAAATGAAGCCGATGTCATTCTTAATTACGAAAAAAGACTTGTCGTTGTGACTTACTGTATCCACTTCGAAGTTCTCGTCCAGCTTGATGCTGAAGCGCCTATCATCATCTAGGAAGATTCTCTCACATAGGCTGTGCTCGTCTTCGCAGTATTCGCAAATACCGAAATCATTTTCGTCGTCAGACATTTGCTATGTTCATAGTTGAAACATTAATTGAAAATCGATCGAAGGCAACTACCAGGATACTCAACACATAAATCCGGGGCACTAAATATTTCCTACATATTTTGGCACAAGTCATGCCAAAATTCACGGAAAAATCCGGCATGACCTTTGCTAAAATAGGACATATCAAGCGCCTGAAATTTGCTGGAACAGAAATGAATCAACACTCCAACAAAACATACGCCACTTGGAGGTGTAACCTGCAAACATGACCAGCCACATGGGCAAGCACATATCCTATTTGAGCAACACAAGATATACATTTCAAAATATCTTATAGGACTCATATTGACATGAGCATTCAATAAGCAAAACCAAATCGTAAAATAAATAAGTATTCAAATTAGCATGCATTCAATAAGAAAAAGCAAATCATCTCTTGCGTCCATACATCGTCGAATATTATCACTAATACATCCTGAATAGTATCATACATATAAAATCACTAATACAACTAAAACCCTAGCGAACGACGGGTATCGGCGTGGGCGGTGGACACCCAAAGAGAAGGAACAATCACAGGATCATAGCTCCAGTGAGATCCCTGGAGAACTTGCCAGGTATTGGAGAACCTGTGCTCCAACACAAACAAGTAGCGACGGACATGCGCTTCCTCCTCATTGACAGGGTGACGTACCACCTCCGTGGGGTCCTCGAGCCTCTGGACCATCATTGGCCCACGCGACCGCCACCAAAGAAGGTTCGGGTCAACGACGGGCTGACTCCTCACCAAGCTGCGCCCCCCGGGAGGTAGCGCCTCCCAGTACCAGCCCGGCGGAGCCCAGTTCCGGACATGGCCCATCTGGTCAAGCAGGTGTCCTCCGCCGAGTCGACGGCGAGGATGCGGGATAGGCATCGTCGACGTCGATGCGGGAATAATTGCTTTAACTAAAAAATAACAACAAATGTGACATATTCAAGTAGTTCTATTAATGCAACTAGTTCTTACTAAAAGTAAACTTACTATAAATAAAAATAAACAAGTACCTAATTAGTACCTAGTTCTTACTAACTAATTAGTACATAGCAACTACTGCCCTAATTACCATCTAATTTTATGAACCTAGGGGTGGAAAGTGGTAGCGGATAATCCGAAATATCCGATATTCGTATTCGATCGGTTATTCCAATTATCCAACTTAAAAGTCCAATAAGTGGCCAAATTTTACTCATTTTATGATTAATCTATTTATCATTAACTTATTGTATGTGACAAGTTGAATACTTCATGTCACATAGCTATTGACTAATACACTTAAGCAAGATGTCGTTATTATTCGTATCCGTTCCGAATCAAGAAAACATCCGAGCCGCATCCGTATCCAATAACATCCATATTTGCATTCATAATCCTTTTGTAAATATGAAAATAGAAGTGGTAAGAGCACTATCTGATCCGCATCCGATTCGTCTCCACCCCTAGATGAACCCTAACTAATTTGGTGCAATTAAAATTTGATGAACCCTAGGCAGAGGTAGGGGAGGGGGAGGAGTAGGCGTGCTCACCTCGGGTGCCTGCCACGAGGGAGGGGTAGGCGGCGTCGAGGTCAGGGTGGAGGTCGGGGCTCGGGCGCGCGGCGGAGGGCGGCGTCGAGGTCAGGGTCAGGGGTGGCGTCGAATCCGGGGTCAGGGCGGTGTCGAGGGTGTGCGGAGAGCGACGAGAGAGCACGCGACGGCCGACGGGCGACGGCGGCGGTGACATCGGAGGAGTTGGGATTTGGGGAAAGTGGCCGTGGGGAGGAACGAACCGCGCGGTTAAGTCAAAAGTAGTAGTAGTGTGTTCCAAGAAGTGCGCTACTGTTAAGTTAGCTATAGCGCGTTCTCGAATATGCGCTACTGCTATTCCTTTCTCTTTTTCCATTTATTTTTCTTTACATTTCTTTTTCCTTTCTCCTTTTTCTATTTCTTTCATTTTCATTTACTTTTCTATTTGCTTTCCTTTTAATTTTATTTCCTTTAGCAGTAGCGCCTTTCTGCGTAAACGCGCTGCTACAAAGCAAGTAGCGGTAGCGCTGTTCGCAGTACATCGCTACTACTATGTGTACCTATCGGCTTAGCAGTGGGAATTTTAGTAGTAGCGCTTTTATCTTCAGGCGCGCTACTGCTACAACTGTATCTGTATAGCTGTTTACGGCAACGCGCTACTGCTACTTAGCACTAGCGTGCTTTTTCAACACGCGCTACTGCTAAAGTTCTGTGTATAAGGTTTTCCCTAGTAGTGGATACTGAGGGAAAGGGGATGTAGTTGGAGGAATAAATTCTGAAATCGCATGGCTAATGAATATTTCGGTGCGAAATTTGAAACTTGGGCAGGGGAAACACACAACACAGACGAATTGCGTAAAATACTCGTGTGCGAGAAAAAAGAAAGTTGACAGATCCCGTCTACAAAAAAATGTACACGTGTACTTGATTTTTTAGGTCAATGGTACACCTGGTTTATTAGGAAATATCGCATAGGTAACTGACTTATGGGTCATTAACGCAAAAAAGCAGACGGGTACAGCATAGAAACCATGTGTTTTGTGATCTGCTAATGATTAACGCAAAAAAACACACACGGGCACACATGCTAATCAATGCTCAAAGCCCTCAAAGGATGCTCTTACTGACATTGTATGTAAATACTACAAACATAAAGTAGTACTGGTAATTTGCTCTAATACTACAAACTTAAACTACTTCTCACATGCTGCCATCAGGGCATGCTGGCCAGACGTCGGCGTTCTCCTTCCCGGCCTTGTAGGCGGCTGTAACATCCCAAATTTTCAATTTGGAATGTTATACATTAGATCATCATCGCATATCATATTTAATTGCATTTTGGTTGATCCTAGAAATTCTACGCAACTCAAGTACCCGCGGAGAGAGTTGGGGATTTCATAATTTTCATATTCGAGTTTTCCCGAATTTTGAAAAGAGGATCATTTGATTTTAATTATTTTTCTCTTCGAATATTTCTTTGATAAAAATAAGAGAGAGAGGATAAAATGACTTCCTCAAAATAAAGAAATATCAGAGATTTAATATTAAAATCAAATAAGATTTTTATTCAGAGTTTTATCGCTATTTTATTTGAATTAGGAAAACCGTACGGTCTTTTTTTAGACCACGGTTTATTTTTTAGATCGGTTTATTTTTTTCCAGTTTAGTTATATAGAAAACACCCGTTCGTTCGTTCATTTTAACGAACGGTTTTCACCGTTTAGCCGTAGATAGCGAACGTTCGTTCATTAGCCCATTCGTATATTTTTCTTTTTCTCGGATTTTCCGCGATTATTTTCGATCGCGATTTCTGATCCGATTTTTGTTTTAGTATAACTTTTCGCTCGTTTATCGAAATTAGGTGATTTAAGCGCCTAGAGTTTCGTCTTGAAACCGTCTTTATGTTTAACCAACTTAGACAATATTTTGCTACTGTAAAATTTGACTTAAGTCCATATTAGTGAACGAAGCTTGTTTCTCGCCGTTTGAGTTTTGTTGCTTCGTTTCATTTGATTCTTTTTGCAAACCAGAGTTCTCAAGTTGAACTTTCTGGTTAGATCTTTTATTTGAGTTTTACCCGTGCCCTTGCTTGATTGCTTATTGTATGGTTGTTTGTTTGCGATAGAGTACCCGGAGTGTGAAGCGTGCTACTACAAGTCTCTAGGTTTCGCGGATCATCAGCAAGGCAAGTAACACTTTGATCATACCTCTTTACTACCCAGTTTTATTGCATTAGATCAACCCTCAAACAATTGCATGTTTAGGATCTGATTAAATTATGGGTTTTGGGAAGTAGATGAGGTAGTACCTATTGTCCGGTTTATTATCAAACCTTTGGGAGTTACTTCTATGTTGCTTATATTGCCATGCTATGCTCGTAGACGTGGATTGGGTTTGAGTGTATCCATGACTAAGGTGAGATTGTTAATTAATGGTTCAACTTAAGGTGGCAACTTTAATACACATCTGGGTGGATTGAGGCACCTGTCCAGTGTTGTCTATATTTTTGGAAATCCCGGGGTACCGTGTGATTCTCCTATGGACTGCCACCCAGGCTCAAAGGGATCATGATATTATTCATGCTAGAAACTTCCGTGTGTAGCCACATGCCATTAGGGGCTCTGGCATAGTTGAGTAAGTTGTGGGAAACCTTTCCATGATGGGCTAGCAGATGTAGGGGATTGTAGGTGTACCGGCCTATCTATCGGTTAAGGGGACCTCTTCGAAAAGACTGTGTCTCGATCATCCGTTTCTCAAACAATATGTAGTGCGAGAAATCCAAAGGAGGAGATCGAGTCTTGTGGGGAAAAGTGCACAAACCTCTGCAGAGTGTACAAACTAATCATGGTTAGTCGTGTCCCCGGTTATGGACATCTTGAGTATCTGGTTTTTGGATTATCATGTGAATCTCATCACTCTTAATAATAAAACTTGATTGGGTTATTAATTATTTCTTAATTGGGATTGAGTTGGGTGAACCTTCTCAATGTTTAACAACCACCATGATAGTTAAATAAAATTCATTCCTTTGCAGTAGGGAAAAATTGGCTTTTCGCAAAAGATATTAACCATACAGCCTCCACCAGCCATATATGCATGTAGTGATAGTATTATTCTGTTCATTACTCTCTTGTGTTACATTGCCAACATATTCCATGTGCTGACCCGTTTTCGGGCTGCAACGTATCATGTTGTAGACTTTTCAGACGATGAGTAAGGAGCCTTAGGTCGTGGTCTTTCACTCGGTGATGTCGTTGGAGTTGATGGACTTACTTTATCTTCCAAGCCTTCTGCCTTAAGCCATATTTATTGTAATAAGTTCTCTTTTGAGACATTCGATGTAATAAGTGTGCGATTTCTACTCTGTTATAAATCCTTCAAGTACTGTGTGTGTCAGCATTACCGATCCAGGGATGACACTTATGCACAGAGACTTGACCGTGTAAGGTCGGGTCGCTACAAGGATGGTATCAGAGCACACGCTGCCTATAGGACACGACCACTAAGCTAAAGCCCTAGAATCACTACTCTCTTCTCCATTCTGACTCCTCTCCATTTTCTACTCTTTAGGATGGCAGATGCAAGGATCAAGTTCATGCAACCGGATGAAGACACCCCATTTGGACGCCACTTGAAGGAAGTCACTAGATACCTGAACATTGGAATACCAAGCTTCACTGGGACCTACAACGCCACTTTACCAGAAGAGGAGTGCTGGATGATTCAAGTTCAAGTTCTAGGAAGGACGTTCATGCCAGTCACTGAGCCCATAGAATTTTCCTTCGATGCACCAACCTGGAGTCTAGGAAAGAGTATGGCAGCTCACATTTCCATGGGTCGCATTGGAGAAGTTTACCACAATGATCTCAAGGACACTATCTTCCAGATTTGTGGGTGCCGAGATGAGCAATGGGAGATGATCAGCACCAGGAAGGATAGATCGATTGCCTCTTTCATCCAGGAGTTAAACCAGCACATTCGACGCTAGGAGAACCAGATGTGTGCAGGCATGGCAGATTTGAAGAAAGCAATGACAAGGATCACGGAACTGTAGGAAGAACTCAAGGCCACACGCGAAGATTATGAGGAGGAAATTGTCGTACTAGTGGAGAAGAATGACGAACTGACGAGGAAGCTAGGGGTTTTCATGGGGAATCCTGTGCCAGGAGGAGAAGATGATAGTTCCACTTGCCTGGAGAACTATATCATCATCGATGACACTGATTCGGACCCTGACAATAGCGATGATAACTATTTTGATGAAGCTGGAGCAGATATCATGGAGTCTTCGACCGAGCAATTTTTCTAGTAGACCACCATATCTGTAGTAGTATTCCACCATGTATATAGTATAGTCCAAGCACTTTTGTAACGGTAGTTCTAGACTGATTGTATGCCCTTATTTGATTGATTGAGTGATATGTTTGTGAATTGTCTCATGTGCATATGGGTAGTGTTTCCCCCCTAGGCCTCATTCTATTCTGTTTTCTCATATTTTCTAAACCCAGCAGATGCCTCCGAGACGTGACAATGGATTTGCTTTCCCACCGGAGCTCACTCAGTTGATCAAGCAGCAGAATGCTTTGATGCAGATACTAGTCGAGAATCAAAACCAGGGGAACAACAACAACAACCCACCACCACCACCACCAGTTGATCACTTAGCCCGTTTTCTTAGGCTGAATCCATCGGTGTTCTATAGTAGCACCGAGCCGATTGTTGCAGATGATTGACTCCGCAAGATTTATGGGGAGTTGACTACTGCAGGATGCACAGATGCGGAGAGAGTGTGTTTTGCCGCACATCAACTTGATGGACCCGCAGCATCATGGTGGGAGAATTTCATAGTCACTTACCCTATTGACCCTGTGACATGGGACCAGTTCCAGCAGGCTTTTCGCACTGCCCATGTATCAACAAGAGCTATGGCCATGAAGAAGCGTGAGTTTCGCAACTTACGCCAAGGAGGGCGCACTGTTGGCAAATATGTGGATGAGTTTAGTAAGTTAGCACGTTATGCCCTAGATGACGTTACTACAGATGCAGCTAAGAAGTAGAAGTTTCCGGAAGGACTGAATGATGAGCTGAGCATGCAGTTGATGGTGGCAAATTTCAATAACTACTAGGAGTTGGTGGATAGAGCTCTCATGCTTGAAGGGTAGCAGCAGCAGATTGACAGCCGCAAGAGGAAGCATGGACAAGGGAAGTATAATTCTGGAGCTCATCAGAGACCCCGTTTCACCCCGAACTCGGGAGGACTTGTTCATAACCATGGAGGCCACACTTATAATGGAGGAAGTACGCACAACCATAGTGGCCCCAAGAATGGGAATGGTAATGAAGGGAGTAGCGGACAAAACCGTTCCAACCCGGCAACACCCGCCAAGAAGGATTTAATCCACGTGACATGCTACAAATGCCAAAAGACTGGACATTACGCAAATGAATGTCCTGAAGCCAAGAATGGAAATGGCAATGGAAGCTCTAGGAAGAAGCCCAACCCTTTCAACAGGGGACAAGTGAACCACGCTAACGTGGAGGAGGTTGAAGCTCAGCCAGATGCAGTAATAGGTAAGTTTTTGGTTAAGTCATTTACTGCAGTCGTACTTTTCGATATTGGTGCATCGCATTCAAAAATATCAAGGGGATTTGTGGATAAGTATAAGTTACCCACTAGAATTCTTAAGACACCCATGCTAGTAACCTCACCCGGAGCAGAGTATATGGCAAGCCATGGATGTTTTCAGATGCCATTGACCATAGGTAGGCATGTTTTTCCCTCAGATCTGATAATATTGGAGTCGCAAGGTTTGGATGTGATACTAGGTATGGATAGGCTATCGATGTATGGAGGGAACATTGATTGCGCCAGTAAGACAATTTTGCTCACCACCCCAGAAGGGAGAAGGATTAAGTATGTATCCCGGCATGTGCCAAATAGGACTCAAGTAAATTCCTTATCAAGAGTTGTACAGGAGGAAGTACCAGTGGTGAAGGATTTCCTGGATGTATTTCCAGAAGAGTTGCCAGGCATGCCACTGGATAGAGACATTGAGTTTTTGATCGAGCTTTTGCCAGGCACAGGGCCAAAATCTAAGAGACCGTATAGAATGACCGCAAAGGATTTGGAAGAAATTAAGAAGCAGATTAAGGAGTTGCTAGATAAAGGTTATATTCGCCCAAGTTCGTCACCTTGGGGGTCACCAGTACTTCTAGTGGAGAAGAAGGATGGATCATAAAGGATGGGTGTTGATTATCGAGGACTGAATGAGGTGACAATCAAGAATAAGTACACACTACCGATGATCAATGATTTGTTTGACCATCTGCAAGGAGCTAAGGTGTTTTCTAAGATCGATTTGCGATCAGGGTACCACCAGCTGAATATTCGAGAGCAGGGTATACCTAAGACAGCTTTTATCACAAGGTACGGGCTATATGAGTATACCGTTATGTCATTTGGCCTAACTAACGCACCTGCCTATTTCATGAACATGATGAACAAGGTGTTTATGGAGTTTTTGGATAAGTTCGTTCTGGTGTTCATTGATGATATTCTAGTCTACTCAAAGAATGAAGAAGAACATAGGGAGCACTTGCGTTTGGTACTTGGGAAGCTCAGAGAACATCAGTTATACGCCAAGTTCAGCAAGTGTGAGTTTTGGCTGAAGGAAGTTGGATTTCTTGGACATGTTATATCCGGAGAAGGAATAGCAGTAGACCCTACCAAAGTTGTCACTGTGACAAATTGGGAGTCACCCACGTCAGTTGGAGAGATTTGGAGTTTTCTTGGACTCGCAAGATACTACTGGAGGTTCATTGAGAATTTCTCGAAGATTGCAAATCCCATGACGGAGTTGTTGAAGAAGGACACCAAATTCAATTGGACTGAGGAATGTGAGGCCAGTTTTCAGGAATTGAAGAAAAGTTTGGGTACATCACCAGTGTTGATTCTGCCAGATCAACGCGAAGATTATGAAGTATGCTGCGATGCTTGATACGTCTCCAACGTATCTACTTTTCCAAACACTTTTGCCCTTGTTTTGGACTCTAACTTGCATGATTTGAATGGAACTAACCCGGACTGACGCTGTTTTCAGCAGAATTACCATGGTGCTATTTATGTGCAGGAGCAAACGTTCTCGGAATGACCTGAAACTTCACGGAGACACTTTTCAGAAAATAAGAAAAATACCTGCGAAAGACACTTTTCACAGAGTCACCTATTATGTGTTATGATCCGTTAACCCCGAAGTGACAATAATCAGGATACTTACCAGTGATGACCATAGTTTGAGGAGTTCATGTATTCACTATGTATTAATGCTTTGTTCCGGTTCTTTATTAAAAGGAGGCCTTAATATCCCTTAGTTTCCGTAAGGACCCCGCTGCCACGGGAGGGTAGGACAAAAGATGTCATGCAAGTTCTTTTCCATAAGCACGTATGACTATGTTCGGAATACATGCCTTCATTATATCAATGAACTGGATCTAGCTCTGTGTCACCCTAGGTTATGACTGTTACATGATGAACCGCATCCGGCATAATTCTCTATCACCGATCCATTGCCTACGAGCTTTCCATATATTATTCTTCGTTTATTTACTTTCCTGTTGCTATTGCTATCGTCACTACAAAATACCAAAAACATTACTTTTACTAATGTTACCTTTTTCTAGCGCCGTTGCCGGGGAGCATAGCTCTATTCTTTGAGTCACTTGGGATATATATCTCCTTATCATTATGAAGAACTTGAGAGATCCAAAAAACAAGATCTTTCCCTCAACTACGAGGGGAGGTAAGGAACTACCATCTAGATCTACACTTGATTCACCTTCTGTTATGAGTAAGTTTGCGACACCTACACCTGCTTCTGATATTCGTTCTGATATGTCGCATGTTATTGATGATGCCACTTCTGCTATGCATGATACTTATGATGAAACTACCTCTATGCCTGATACTACTATGTCACTTAGTGCTTTTCTTGATGGACAACTTGCTAGGGCTAGAGAAATTGAAAATATTGAATCTGATGATACTGATGAAAGTGATGATGAAGAACCACTTGCTGTTCCTAAGGGTTATGTATTTGATCAAGATGCTTCTTTAGCCATTTTAGCTTGCAGAAATAGAACTAAACATAAAAAACTATTAGCTAAATGGAGTAAGCAATCCCTAAATGATAGAATGAAACCTGACCCTGCTTTTGTTACTTCACCTATCTTTGTTACTGATAAGGATTATGAATTCTCTATTGATCCTGTTATAATTACTTTGGTTGAATCTGATCCTTTTCATGGTTATGAATCTGAAACTGTAGTGGCACGTCTTACTAAATTGAATGATATAGCTACCCTGTTTACTAAAGATGAGAGAACTCGCTACTTTTATATCCTTAAAATATTTCCGTTCTCATTAAAGGGTGATGCTAAGATATGGTTTAATTCTCTTGATCCTGGTTGTGTGCGTAGTCCCCAGGATATGATTTATTACTTCTCTGCTAAATATTTCCCTGCTCATAAGAAACAAGCTGCTTTAAGGGATATATATAATTTTGCGCAAATTGAAGAAGAGACTCTCCCACAAGCTTGGGGGAGGCTCCCCCAATTACTTAATGCTTTGCCTAATCATCCTCTTAAGAAAAATGAAATACTTGATATCTTTTATAATGGACTAACCGATGCCTCCAGAGATTACCTGGATAGTTGTGCTGGTTTTGTTTTCAGGGAAAGAACACCGGATGAAGCTGAAATTCTATTGAATAATATGTTGGCAAATGAAGATAATTGGACACCTCCGGAGCCAATTCCTGAGCCTATTCCTAAACCAACTCCGAAGAAGAGGGGTATTCTATTTCTTAGTCCTGATGATATACAAGAGGCAAGGAAATCTATGAAAGAAAAGGGTATTAAAGCTGAAGATGTTAAGAATTTACCTCCTATCGAAGAAATACATGGTCTTAATTTACCGCCTGTTGAAGAAACATATAATCTTAATCCTTTACCTATTGAAGAAACTCATGGTCTTGATAACACGACACAGGTAGTAAAGGTAAATTCTCTCTATAGATATGATAAAGCTGCAATCCCGTTTACTAAGTTTGCTAGCCCATGCTTAGATGAGTCTGATAAATTTATGGCTAAGCAAGAAGACTTTAATGCTTATTTTGGTAGAAAATTAAAATACAATTCAAATATGCATGGACACTTGGGTGATTATATGGCTAATGTCAAAGGTGAACTTAAACTTATTAGTAAACTTGCTTCTATGGTTACCACTCAAGTAGAACAAGTACTTAAAGCTCAAAATGATTTGCTCAATGAATTGAATAGTAAAAATAATGATAATGCGGTTAGAGTGGCTACTAGAACTGGTAGAATGACTCAGGAACCTTTGTATCCCGAAGGCCATCCTAAAAGAATTGAGCAAGATTCTCAGAGAAATAATATAGATGTACCTAGCTCTTCTAGAAATAAGAAAAAGAAAAATGATAGGACTTTGCATGCTTCTAGTGATCCTATTCTTGAAACACCTGAGAATCCAAGTAATATTTCTATTTCTGATGCTGAAACACAACCTGGTAATGAACCTGAAACTAGTGATAATGCTAATAATAATGTTCATAATGATGCTCAACCTAGTAATGATAATGATATAGAAATTGAACTTGTTGTTGATCTTGATAACCCACAATCAAAGAATCAACGTTATGATAAAAGAGACTTTGTTGCTAGGAAACATGGTAAAGAAAGAGAACCATGGGTTCAGAAACCCATGCCTTTTCCTCCCAAACCATCCAAGAAAAAGGATGATGAGGATTTTGAGCGCTTTGCTGAAATGATTAGACCTATCTTTTTGCGTATGCGATTAACTAATATGCTCAAAACCAATCCTTATGCTAAGTATATGAAAGATATTATTACAAATAAAAGAAAGATACCGGAAGCTGAAATTTCCAGCATGCTTGCTAATTATACTTTTAAGGGTGGAATACCAAAGAAACTTGGAGATCCAGGAGTACCCACTATACCATGCTCCATTAAAAGAAATATGTTAAAACTGCTTTATGTGATCTTGGAGCCGGTGTTAGTGTTATGCCTCTCTCTTTATATCGTAGACTTGATTTGAATAAGTTGACACCTACTGAAATATCTTTGCAAATGGCTGATAAATCAGCTGCTATACCTATCGGTATTTGTGAGGCTGTGCTTGTTGTAGTTGCAAACGTTACTATTTTAACAGACTTTGTTATTCTTGATATTCCCAAGGATGATAGTATGTCTATTATTCTTGGAAGACCATTTTTGAATACTGCAGGGGCTGTTATTGATTGCACTAAAGGCAATGTCACTTTTCAAGTTAAAGGTAATGAGCACACGGTACACTTTCCGAGGAAACAACCTCAAGTTCATAGTATCAACTCCATTGGAAAAATTCCATCGATTATATTTGGAGGTTTTGAATTTCCTCTTCCTACTGTCAAGAAGAAATATGATATTCTTATTATTGGGGATGTACATATCCCTGTTGAGGTAACATAGTGTTATTTGAAATTTTTCTGGTTCCATGTTATTCGGAATGAGTTTGTTAACAAGACTTGATCAACCTTGTTATTGGATTCCTTTTGATGATAATGAGATGGATGAAACTAGAAGGCACAACCTTCTGTATCCCACTTTTACTTTCTGTTATTTATATTAAATAAAATAAAAATGAATATTTTTCTCTCTCTTATCTGATTATCCGTGCAGTATAAAAATACCTCGAAAATAAAAGTTCTCCAAATGCCCTGAAAATTACATATGTTTTTTTCTAGAATATTTGAGGATTTATGGAACAAAGAACACACCAGGGGGGCCAGCCACCTTGCCACGAGGGTGGAGGGCGCGCCCCCTGCCTCGTGGGCCCACGGTGGCCCTCCTCCACTTATTCCTGCACCCACACACTTCATCTTCCTCCCCCAAACACGAATAACCAACTCAAACCCGAGTCCAAGCTCGTTTTGCTGCCATTTTCGATCTCCTTGCTCAAAGCACCTCTCACAAAACTGCTTGGGGAGATTGTACCTTGGTATGTGACTCCTCCATTGGTCCAATTAGTTTTTGTTCTAGTGCTTTATTCATTGCAAATTTGTGTTGTTTAGGTGACCCTGTTCTTGAGCTTGCATGTCAAATTTATATGGTCAAAAGTAGTTTTGATGCATGATATAGGCCCTAAGCACTTGTAGGAGTAGTTGCTATCAATATTATTGAGTTTGGTTTACTTTTATTTTGAAGTTACTAAAAAAATTCAGAATTTTTCAGGGGAAGAAAAATGCTTAGGAAAATGTTCCAAGGTGGTTCTTCAAAGAAGCAAGGACCCAGGCTTGCAATGCGTGATGCTGACGAAGAGCCACAAAGAGACGCTCTAGTGCGTCCTTGTGAGTGGCTTTCTGGAAATTTTATGAATCAAGCGGGAATAAAAGAAGAATTCAACGCATATTTGCGTAACGCTGATCTCGTGAGCTTCAAGGAAGAGAAGTGCAGTCAGTATCATGAGCTCAGTAGCTCCTTTGTGAGGAGGTTTGAATTTTCAACTTCACGTAATTCTCCAACTGTCCTGTTTGATCTTTATGATAAATCTTATACCATGGACTTAGAGTATTTTACCACTGCATGCAAACTTCCGCAATGGGGCAATATAAGGGATACTCATAAATCTGAATTTAGAGATTTTCTTGCTAACATGACTGTGGGAGAATCTAGAGATATTACACAAGCTACCATAGGGAGCATTCACTTTCCTGCTATACATTATTTTTCTCTGTTTATAGGTAGATGCATAAATGGTAAAGATGAGGCATGTCACATGTGTGTCCCTGATCTTAGTATTCTTAGGAGTGCTGTGTTAGGAGACAAATCATATAATTTGGGAGCCATTGTTGCACGTAGGTTGCATCTTAATAGACGTAATGGAGATTTCTTTGGTGGAATTTATGCAACCCGCGTAGCTAATTTTCTTGGTAGAGATGTGCGCGAAGATGATATTGAATTACCTCCTACCTATCTAGATTTTAATGCTATGGTTCACCACCAGTTTGTCGAGAGGAACGAATCACCTCTCCAGTATCGACTAATCTTTGACAAACGTCGCGCTGTCCGTATTACTCTCCCTGCTCCTGCTTTCTTTGATTATCAGGAAAGAGGAGGATATACTATTACCAGAGAGGAGGCGGATGAGTACGAGAGGAGAGAGGAGGCTGCTCGTCGCCACGCTGTAGCTCAGCAGGCGATAGCTGCTGCATCATAGTACGACCCCAGCTACTATTATGGATATCCTCCAGGCCAGCCATGGCCATAGACCAACTTAGGCCAAAAGCCTAAGCTTGGGGGAGTACATATTTCTCACCGACATTACATTTATGTTCACACACTCATTGCTAGATGTCGGTGCTCATACTTTTTCATTGCATTATCCATGCTAGTTTAATTTCCTTTTTATGCTTTCTTCTTGTGTGTTTAATAAACCTTAAGAAAAACCAAAAAAATTAGTTGTAGCTTTCAGCTAGCTTTAATTTCCATGCTTGTAGTAGTAATTAAAAAGAAAACCCAAAAATATTTCTGTTCTTCTTTTGCTTGTTGGGAGGTTTCCCGTGTAAATAGTTTTATTTCTTTTCTTTTCTTTGGGGGTTGATAGGAGAAGACCATAATTAAATTGTTGAAGTGGCTCTTATATGCATTATTGTTGATCTGACAAAAGAGCCCATATTGCCTTGTCCTCTCCTGTTTATTGAATGCTTGCATATTTCAGCTTAGTCCAATGCACGTGCACTATTATTATTATTCACACTGTTCGGTCGTGCAAGTGAAAGGCAATTATGATGATATATGATGGACTGGCTGAGATGAGAAAAGATGGTATGAACTCGACCTCTTTTGTTTTTGTAAATATGATTAGTTCATCGTTCCTGATTCAGCCTACTATGAATAAACATGTTTGCAATGACAACTAGAGATCATAGTTTCTTGTGCCATGCTTGATTAGCTATGAGTTATAATGGTTTACCTTGTGTGCCAACATGCTATTGAAATGGTTATGATGTGGTATGATAGGGTGGTATCCTCCTCTGAATGATTTAAGTGACTTGACTTGGCACATGTTCACGCATGTAGTTGAAACAAAATCCACATAGCCTTCACGATATTTATGTTCATGGTGGAGTATATCCTACTCATGCTTGCATTAGGTGTTGATTAATTTTTATGCATGTTCATGACTGTTGTCGCTCTCTAGTTGGTCGCTTCCTAGTCTTTTGCTAGCCTTCACCTCTACTAAGTGAGAATACTGCTTGTGCATCCAATCCCTTAAACCCCAAAGTTATTCCACATGAGTCCACTATACCTACCTATATACGGTATCTACATGTCATTCCAAGTAAATTTTTATGTGCCAAACTCTAAACCTTCAAATAAATATCCTGTTTTGTATGCTCGAATAGCTCATGTATCAATTAGGGTTTTCTGTATCTTCCATGTTAGGTGGGTTATTGTCAAGAGGAGTGGACCCCGCTCCTCACTCACGAGATAAATGGTTGGTCACTGGGATGCCCAGTTCCATGCTTTATGCAAACTAAATCAAAATAATTGCAAACAAATCTCCCCCTGGGACTCTTGTTAGTTGGAGGCACTCGTTGTTTCAAGCAAGCCATGGATTGATGCTTGTGGTGGAAGGGGGAGTATAAACTTTACCATTCTGTTTGGGAACCGCCTATAATGTGTGTAGCATGGAAGATGTCGCCATCTCTTGGTTGTTATGTTGACAATGAAAGTATACCGCTCAAAATATTATTCACCTCTATTTCAAAACTAAGCTTTGGCACCTCTACAAATCCCTGCTTCCCTCTACGAAGGGCCTATCTATTTACTTTTATGCTGAGTCATCATCCTCTTATTAAAAAGTACCAGTTGCAGAGCACCGCTGTCATTTGCATTCATTACTGTTAGTTTACATTGAGTATGACTTGACTGGATCTCTTTTACCATGAATTGAAATGTCTAGTCAGTCCTTGGTCTTTAAAAGTGCTCTGCATTTATGTTTTGCGGTCTCAGAAAGGGCTAGCGAGATACCATCCTATTATATAATATTATGATTATTTTGAGAAAGTGTTGTCATCAGAGTTTTATTATTATGGCTTGCTAGTTGATTATGCTATCGATATGAGTAAACTTGATACCTATGCGTTATTGCAAATGTGGTTAGTTATAATCTTTGCTGAAAACTTGAATGCTGGCTTTACATATTTACAGCAACAAGAGCAAACAGAGTTTGTAAAAGTTTTTCTTTATCACTTTCAGTTTGTCAACTGAATTGCTTGAGGACAAGCAAAGGTTTAAGCTTGGGGGAGTTGATACGTCTCCAACGTATCTACTTTTCCAAACACTTTTGCCCTTGTTTTGGACTCTAACTTGCATGATTTCAATGGAACTAACCCGGACTGACGCTGTTTTCAGCAGAATTACCATGGTGTTATTTATGTGCAGGAGGAAACATTCTCGGAATGACCTGAAACTTCACGTAGACACTTTTCAGAAAATAAGAAAAATACCTGCCAAAGATGAAGGCCAGGGGGCCCACCGTCTTGCCACGAGGGTGGGGGCACACCTGCCCCCCTAGGGCGCTCCCCTACCTCATGGGCCCCATGTTGCGTCTCCGACTCCAACTCCACCTCCATATATTGAGTTTCAGGGAGAAAAAAATCAGAGAGAAGAAATCATCGCGTTTTACGATACGGAGCTGCCGCCAAGCCCTAAAACCTCTCGGGAGGGCTGATATGGAGTCCGTTCGAGGCTCCAGAGAGGGGAATCCATTGCCATCGTGATCATCAACCATCCTCCATCACCAATTTCATGATGCTCACTGCCGTGTGTCAGTAATTCCATCATAGGCTTGCTGGACGGTGATGGGTTGGATGGGATCTATCATGTAATCGAGTTAGTTTTGTTAGGGTTTGATCCCTAGTGTCCACTATGTTCTGAGATTGATGTTGCTATGACTTTGCTATGCTTAATGCTTGTCACTAGGGCCCGAGTGCCATGATTCCAGATCTGAACCTATTATGTTTTCATCAATATATGAGTGTTCTTGATCCTATCTTGCAAGTCTATAGTCACCTATTATGTGTTATGATCCGTTAACCCCGAAGTGACAATAATCGGGATACTTACTGGTGATGAACGTAGTTTGAGGAGTTCATGTATTCACTATGTATTAATGCTTTGTTCTGGTTCTCTATTAAAAGGAGGCCTTAATATCCCTTAGTTTCCGTAAGGACAACGCTGCCATGGGAGGGTAGGACAAAAGATGTCATGCAAGTTCTTTTCCATAAGCACGTATGACTATGTTCAGAATACATGCCTTCATTATATCAATGAACTGGAGCTAGTTCTGTGTCACCCTAGGTTATCACTGTTACATGATGAACCGCATCCGGCATAATTCTCTATCATCGATCCATTGCCTACGAGCTTTCCATATATTGTTCTTCACTTATTTACTTTCCCGTTGCTATTGCTATCATCACTACAAAATACCAGAAACATTACTTTTACTACTATTAATGCTTCACGTCGAGGACTTGGAGCCGTACTTATGCAGGAGGGAAGAGTTGTTTCATATGCCTCACGACAGCTTAAACCCCATGAGTTAGACTATGCTACACATGATTTGGAGTTAGCAGCCGTAGTGCTGTGTTGAAGACATGGAGACATTTTCTCATCAGAAACCATTGTGAGGTATACACAGATCACAAGAGTTTGAAGTATATCTTTACGTAGAAGGAGCTGAATCTCAGGCAGAGGAGATGGTTAGAGCTCATAAAGGATTATGATATGATATTGCATTATCATCCCGAAAAGGCTAACGTAGTAGCCGATGCGTTGAGCCGCAAGAGTCGTGTGAATACCCTCATGACCAGAGAATTACCCAAGGAGTTGGCAGAAGACCTTCGCAAGCTATGTTTGGAGATAGTTCCGAGAGGTTATGTAGAAGCTTTCGAGATTCAGTCTACTTTGATGGATAAGATCAGAGAAGCTCAGAAGACGGACAAGGAGATTGCCGAGATAAAGGAAAGGATGAGTAAAGGAAAGGCTAAAGGATTTCGTGAGGATGAACACGATACCTTATGGTTTGAGGACCGCGTATATGTGCCAAACGATCAAGAGATCAGGAAGTTGATTCTGCAAGAGGCCCATGATTCGCCATATTCAATTCACCCAGGAAATACCAAGATGTATCTAGATTTGAAGGATAGTTTCTGTTGGACTGGAATGAAGAAGGATATTGCAGAGTATGTAGCAGTTTGTGATGTATGTCAGAGAGCGAAAGCCAAGCATCAGAAGCCAGCAGGATTGCTAAAACCATTGCCGATACCCGAATGGAAGTGGGATAGACTAGGCATGGATTTTATCACGGGATTACCCAGGACTCGTTCAGGCTATGACACGATATGGGTTGTAGTCAATCGTTTGACGAAAGTAGCTCATTTCATCCCAGTAAAGACCACTTACACCAGTGCTAAGTTGGCAAAGATATACATGACCAGGATCGTATGTCTGCATGGAGTTCCAAGGACCATTGTATCAGATAGAGGAACCCAGTTTACTTCAAAGTTTTGGAATCAGTTGCATGAAACTTTGGGAACCAGGCTAGAGTTCAGTACAACTTTTCACCCGCAGACAGATGGACAGACTGAGAGGGTCCATCGGATTCTGGAGGACATGTTGAGAGCTTGTGCGCTAGACTATGGATCTAGTTGGGACGATAATTTGCCGTATGCAGCGTTCTCATACAACAACAGCTATCAAGCCAGTTTGAAGATGACCCCTTTCGAAGCACTGTACGGAAGGGGTGCAGAACACCGTTGTTGTGGGACGAAGTTGGAGACCGACAGTTGGTTGGACCAGATTTGATTAAAGAGTCTGAAGAGAAGGTTAAGTTGGTTCGCGATAGACTCAAGGTAGCCCAGTCCAAGCAGAAGACTTATGCGGATTCTAAACGCAAGGAGACAATTTACGAAGTTGGAGATAGAGTGTATCTTCGGGTGTCGCCACTTCGAGGAGTGAAGCGCTTTGGAGTTAAGGGAAAGTTAGCGCCGCGTTTTGTGGGACCATACAGAGTTTTGGAACGTATGGGAGAAGTTTCTTACAAATTGGAATTGCCCGAAGGATTGTCCGGAGTTCACGATGTGTTCCATGTTTCTCTGTTGAAGAAGTGCCACACAGAGATGGCTGATATTCCTCTAAGAGATACAGTACCGCTGGAAGCGATACAATTGGATAGTGATTTGACCTACGAGGAGAAGTCAGTTAAGATACTCGAGTTTGCTAGCCGAGTCACACCCAGCAAAGTAATCAAGTTCTGTAAAGTTCAGTGGAGTCACCACACCGAAGATGAAGCCACCTGGGAACAAGAGGAAGACCTATGAAAGGATCACCCTCACCTATTATCTAGCCAACCCGAATCCCGAGGGCGGGATTCATCTTAAGGGGGGTAGGTTTGTAACATCCCAAATTTTCAATTTGGAATGTTATACATTAGATCATCATTGCATATCATATTTTATTGCATTTTGGTTGATCCTAGAAATTCTACGCAACTCAAGGACCCGCGGAGAGAGTTGGGGATTTCATAATTTTCATATTCGAGTTTTCCCGAATTTTGAAAAGAGGATCGTTTGATTTTAATTATTTTTCTCTTCGAATAGTTACTTTATAAAAATAAGAGAGAGAGAGAGAGAGGATAAAATGACTTCCTCAAAATAAAGAAATATCGGAGATTTAATATTAAAACCAAATAAGATTTTTATTCGGAGTTTTATCGCTATTTTATTTGAATTAGGAAAAATATGCGTTTTTCAAAATTTGCATTTTAGGCCCAAATAAGTGTTCACCTTGTCTGACTTATTTTTAAAGGACGGGGAAAATTTATTTCGGGATTTTTGGAGTCCGTCTAGTATTTCTTTTCTTTCTTTTTCTGCACGTCGGACTTATTTAAAAAAGAGTCAAACCGACTCCGGGCCGTACCCGAGCGGGATACCGCCGGGGGGCGGGGCTTTATAAGTCGCGGCGCCCGAGCCGCCGAAGCCCAGCCCGAGCCGCCGCAGCCCACCGCCGCCCAATGCTAACCCTAGCCCGACGCCGCCGCAGCCGCCTCACAGCCTCGCGCCGCCGCCGCAGCCGCCGACGCCGCGTCGACCTGCCGCCCCGCGCCACCTCACCGCAGCCGCCCGTCGCCGCCGCCGCCCTGGCCGGATTTGCCGGAGGTAGCCGACCCACCGCCGCCAGTTTTCCTCGGAAAACCGTATAGTCTTTTTTTAGACCGCGGTTTATTTTTTAGATCGGTTTTTTCGTTTTAGTTATATAGCGAACTGAAAGTGCGTTATATCGACTAGAGGGGGGTGAATAGGCTTTTTTATGAAAGTTTTCAAAATGTGGAAGTTTCGAAGACAAAGGCTAGAAATAAACCTATTACCATGCAGCGGAAGGTAGACTACACAAGGCAAACCATAGTCAAGTATTCAATGAAGTGAGAGCACAAAGACTAATAGCAGCAATGTAGTAAGGATCAGGTAGGAAGATATTATGAAGCCAAACAGAACAGACAGTCACTCAGTGAAGACAAAAGATAGTGCAAACATACAATGACTTCACAAGGAGTAACAGTAAGTAAAGGGAAGGGAAGGATGAAACCAGTGACTCGTTGAAAACAATGATTTGTTGGACCAGTTCCAGTTGTTGTGACAACTGTTGTCTGGTTAGGGCGGCTAGGTATGTAAACCTGAGGACACACAGTCCCGGACACCCAGTCCCGAACACGCAGCTCAGGACACCCAGTCCTCACCGTATTCCCCTTGAGCTAAGGTCACACAGACCTCGCCCAATCACTCTGGTAAGTCTTCAAGTTAGACTCCCAAACCTTCACAGACTTCGTTCACCGGCGATCCACAATGTCTCTTGGATGCTCAGAACGCGACGCCAAACCGGCTGGAGGATTCACAATCCTCAAGTGTAATAAGTCTTCAGATCACACAGACAAGAAGACTTAAGTGATGCCTAATTCTCTTTGGCTCTGGGTGGTTAGGGCTTTATCCTCGCAAGGAATTCTCTCTCAAAAGCTTTGAGGTGGGTTGCTCTCAAACGACAAAAGCAGTATACTAACTCTGAGCAGCCAACCATTTATGGTTGTAGGGGGTGGGCTATTTATAGCCACTGGGCAACCCGACCTGATTTGTCCGAAATGACCCTGGGTCACTAAGGAACTGACACGTGTTCCAACGGTCAGATTCCAAACTCACACGGCAACTTTACTTGGGCTACAAGCAAAGCTGACTTGTCTGACTCTGGACAAGATTCGCTCTCATAGTCTTCACTCGAAGACATAGGTTTTGTTTAAGCATCACTTCAGTCATTCTGACTGGTTCTCTTGGACCCCACTTAACAGTACGATGGTTCCTATGACTCAACAAAGAAGAAAAAGAACTACGAAAGATCTAAGTCTTCGAGCTCCATAGGCTTCATGCGGTGTCTTCTCTTGTCATAGTCTTCAATATGAATATCTTCATATACCACCTTTGACATCAATATCTTCATACATTTTTAGGGTTCATCTCTGGTAGGAAAACCGAATCAATGAGGGACTTCTACCTGTGTTATCCTGCAATTCTCACAAACACATTAGTCCCTCAACTAGGTTTGTCGTCAATACTCCAAAACCAACTAGGGGTGGCACTAGATGCACTTACACGAACGCCCGTTCGTTCATTCGTTTTAACGAACGGTTTTCACCGTTTACCCGCACAGAGCGAACATTCGTTCGTTAGCCTGTTCGTCAGTTTTTCTTTTTCTTGGATTTTCCGCGATTATTTTTGATCGCGATTTCTGATCCGATTTTCGTTTTAGTATAACTTTTGCCCGTTTATCAGAATCAGGCGATTCAAGCACCTAGAGTTTCGTCTCGAAACCCTCTTTCTGTTTAACCAACTTAAACAAGATTTTGCTACTGTAAAATTTGACTTAAGTCCATATTAGTGAACGAAGCTTGTTTCTTCCGCCGTTTGAATTTTGCTGCTTCATTTGATTTGATTCTTTTTGCAAACCGGAGTTCTTAAGTTGAACTTTCTGGTTAGATCTTTTATTTGAGTTTTACCCGTGCCCTTGCTTGATTGCTTATTGTATGCTTGTTTGTTTGCGATACAGTACCCGGAGTGTGAAGCGTGCTACTACGAGTCTCTAGGTTTCACGGATCACCAGCAAGGCAAGTAACACTTTGATCATACCTCTTTACTACCCAGTTTCATTGCATTAGATCAACCCTCAAACAATTGCATGTTTAGGATCTAATTAAATTGTGGGTTTTGGGAAGTTGATGAGGTAGTACCTATTGTCCTGTTTATTATCAAACCTTTGGGAGTTACTTCTACGTTGCTTATATTGCCATGCTATGCTCGTAGATGTGGATTGGGTTTTTTTTGACTGGGAACTGTAGGGGAGACCCCCACAGCATATCAAAACTTTATTAAAAGGGAAAACAAGTACAAGTACAAGGGGGATTACAAGGGGTAATCAGGCTAATCTATGAAAAGTAGAAAACAAGTACAAGTGGAAGATAAGTACAAGCCTCAAGGTGGCAGAAAAGAGATCCATCTAAGGAGATCATCCTTATAAGCCGGCTTAATCCTATATTGCATTAAAGCAATATCATGAAGGAAGGCTCGTCTCCATTTATTAAATCCAGCTCTCTCATGCCTAAAGACCTTAGCATTTCTGACAATCCATATATTCCAGCAAGCTATAAAGACCACTTCAGTGAAGAAAGGTTTCCTAAAGCTCCTGTTAGCATTGACAACCATCTCATTCATCGAATCGCCTGATTACCAATCAATTTGCAAATAGTTCCAAACTCTGACACTGAAATTGCAATTGAAGAATAGATGATCTCTTGTTTCCCTAGTCTGCAAAGGGCAGAGAACACAATTTACTCCATCCTCCAAATGCCAATTCCTCCTCTCCAACATATCTTTGGTATTCAGCCTATCCATAATAAGCATCCAGGCAAAAACCTTTATTTTCATAGTGCACGAGGATCTCCATATCCAAGCTGTTAGGGGGTTGAAGGATTGTGACACAAAAGCATGGGAGTAAAATAGCTTTGGAGAGTATCCCTTGGCAGTGCCATTCCAAAGCCAAATATCCTTGGATCCAAAGACTCTATCATGGCTTTCCAACAATGATTGAAGAGTAGACAACTCATCAAACGCCTGACTAGACAGAGGAAGATGGAAGTGGTGATACATGTCCTGAGAGTCCAAGAAGTCCTTAACAGTAATCCAGGGATCCTTAACATAAGAAAAAAGCCTGGGAAATCTGAATTGAAGCTTGGAGACCTGATCATCAAGCTTACAAGTGTCTGACCACATGAGGGCAGTGTCTCCTTCATTGATCTGAACCCAAGCACATTCTCTTAAGTTTTGCATGACCCTGCATATATCTTTCCACCAAAAGGAGCCACAATCAGGAGTTCCTTGGGGTACTCTGCCATGATAGTAGGAGTCCCAAATTAAGGACACCCAAGGTAGATCCTTTTTATTGAGGAAGTTATTTGCATGTTTGAGCAAAAGAGCCACATTCTGAACACCCAAGTTAAGAACACCAAGGCCTCCCTTATTTTTTGGCCTGCAAATAAGGTCCCAAGCAGCCAGAGAAGGAGTAGGTTCACCCCTATTCTTCCTCCAGAGGCATTGTCTCTGAATTCCTCTCCAATTGTTTTAGAATGCCAGCACGGATAGCCAAACTGCAAAGAAAGAAGATAGGCATAGAAGACAAGGCAGAGTTCAGGAACTGTAATCTCTCCCCCTGATTTAAAAAAGAGGAGCTAGCTGTCATTCTTCTCTCCATGCAGTCCACCAGTGGCATAAAGTCCACCATTTTAGGCCTAGTAGTACCTACTGGCAACCCAAGGTATGTGAAAGGCATTTTCCCAATTTGACTTCCAAAAGCAGCAGCTAATTCTGTCATGACAGCAGTTTCTACATTGATGGGAATAATAAAGGACTTATGATAATTCACTTCAAGCCCAGTAGACACAGAGAAGACCTTCAACATGTCCTTCAGAGCAAGTAACCGGTCCTTGTCAGCAGGCAGGATAATCAAGGTATCATCAGCATACTGAATTACAGGATAGTCCTGAGCATGACAAGGTATTGGGAGATGAAGTATGCCCCTTCTGAACATGTCATTAATGACAGTCTGCAGTAGGTCAGCAGCTAAGACAAAGAGCAGGGGAGAGACTGGATCACCCTACCTAACACCCTTTTTACATAAGAATTTCCTACCAGGAACTCCATTAAGCAGAACAGATGAGGTGCCTGTAGACAAGAGCTGTTTCATCCAAAGAATCCACTTTTCATTGAAACCCTTATATCTCAAGATTTGGACAATTGCCTCATGCTCAAGAGAATCAAAGCTTTCTCAAAATCCAATTTAAGTATGACAATTGGCCTCTTGGACTGATGACACTGGTGCAAATACTCAAAAGTCCACCCAATACAGTCCTGAATAGTTCTACTTTTTATAAACCCATACTGGTTCTTCTGGACACACTGCATTATCACCTCTTGGAACCTATTGGCTGCCATTTTGGAAAGGAACTTAAGACCCATTCCTATTAAAGAAATAGGTCTGAAGTCCCCCACCTCCTCAGGTGAATGTTTCTTAGGCACCAAAGTGATATATGAATCATTGATATTCTCCAGGTGAGCAGTACCATCATAGAAAGCCTGTGCCAGTTCATAAAAATCTGGAGAGATAATGTGCCAGCACCTTTTGAAGAAAAGACCATTAAAACCATCTGGGCCTGGGCCTTTATCAACTGGCATATGCTTGACAATCTTGTCCATTTCCTCTTTCTCAAAGGGCTTAGTGAGAACATCTAAACCCTCCACTGGAACAATTAAGGAGGAGAGATCAAAGCCCATGTGGATACCCCTTGAAGAGCCCATTCTATTTTTAAAACAATTCCATATAATGCCCTCCATTTGAGAGTGGTCAGATACCACAGTGCCATCAGGTAGTTTTAGGCTGGCAATAGAATTCCTTCGATGCCTCTCAGTAGCCATAGCATGAAAGAACTTAGTGTTTTCACCACCCACTTTTATATATCTGATAGTACATCTCTTTTTCCAATAAAGCCATTGAAGGTGAAGCAACTTTTCCACATGATTCTTAACCACTCCTCTAAAATTGGACTCATGTCTGTACAGTGGTCTGAACTCCTCAAGTTCATCCAGTAACAGAATAACCTTATTACATTTAAAGACCAGAATTTTCAGTTTGGAGATGTTCATCTGCCATCTCTTGAGACACATTCTCAGGGATTTGAATTTGTCAGCTATTCTAGCTGTGATATGTCCCTTTCTAGAAGATTTTTTCCATGAAGAGTCAACACAGTCCATAAAACCCTCTAGCTCCAACCAATAATTCTCAAATCTAAAAATATTAGACTTCGGAATAGAAGTTTTAATTGTAACCACACAAGGCACATGGTCAGATGCAGCTTTTGCCAGGGGCCTCACCTCAGTCATGGGATAGTCAGATATCCAATCAACAGAAGGGAAAAACCAGTCAAGCTGCTCAAGGAGGGGATTATCCTGCATATTAGACCAAGTGTATGATCTGCCTTTGATGGGAAATTCTAAAAGGCCCAAGTGCCCTATAATCTCATTGAAGATGAACATGTCATTCAGGTCCCCACCAGGCAAATTTTTGTTATCCAATGAGCGCAAAAAATTGAAATCCCCCAGAAGCAGCCAATTTGCATGCACTGGAATATTCAGGTGGTACAACCAAGTAACAAAGTTATCCCTGGCTTCCCCCTGAAAAGGACCATAAACAGAAACAAGAGTCCACCTCTCACTATTTTGCCTGGAGACAAACTCAACCACCACTGCAAATTGTTGGATTTCCAATAAGGTCCCCTAAAAAACAGAGGAGTTCCAAACAACTATGATTCCACCAGAGGCCCCCAAAGAAGGAGCAAAAGAAAAACTGTCAAATCTCTTAGGACAAAAACTTTTAACTGATATGGAGTCAAAAGAAGCACATTTAGTTTCCTGCAAACATGCAATTGCACAGTGACTCTCATCGATCTTTTGCCTGACAGCTCTTTGCCTAGTTTCAGAATTTAAACCCCTGACATTCCAGCACAGAACATTCTAGCTTTTACATTGAGAATTCATAGATAAAGATCATAAATAAGTCGCCAAACCACATGGCACACAATGCCATATGTCCAAAAGCCACATTAAGGTCTGAACCAACATTATTACATAGGCAAAGTTCAGAAAGTAAAGACATGCAGGAAGCAAATTTTGGGGCTTGCAAAACCCAGCATTTGAAGAGTACACTATTCATTGGAGGCTTGGTTGGCTGCGGCAGAAGGGTCCACCATCAGTGCATCCTCAGTGAGCAGAGCTGCATCAATTTCCAACTCCTTGCCAATCACTTGCAGATGACTGACGGGAGTGGGAGGAGGGACATCTCCATGTGCAGGGCCACTGGGCATCTCAGTAGCGATGGGCTTAGCCTTGGGCTTCTTCTTCTTAGGCTGCAAAACCAGCTCATGGAAAGTGGGCTTAAACCCATCACGCTGGGCCGAACTCCTGGTACATCTGCAAACAGACGTTTCAACCAGAGGAGTTGGCGCCAGAGTTTTTTGAGGCCTCCTTGATCTTGCGCGCATAGGCGGAGAGGGGGCCACAGCAGGCGTAGTTGTTGGGGAACGTAGTAATTTCGAAAATTTTCCTACGCACACGCAAGATCATGGTGATGCATAGCAACGAGGGGGAGAGTATTGTCTACGTACCAACGCAGACCGACTGCGGAAGCGATCTCACAACGTAGAGGAAGTAGTCGTACGTCTTCTTCCCGATCCGACCGATCCAAGCACCGTTACTCCGGCACCTCCGAGTTCTTCGCACACGTTCAGCTCGATGACGATCCTCGGGCTCCGATCCAACAAAGCGTCGAGGAAGAGTTCCGTCAGCACAACGGCGTGGTGACGATCTTGATGTACTACCGACGCAGGGCTTCGCCTAAGCTCTACAACGATATGGCCGAGGTGGAATTTGGTGGCAGGGGGCACCGCACACGGCTAAGGAACGATCAACAATGATCAACTTGTGTGTCTATGGGGTGCCCCCTGCCCCTGTATATAAAGGATGGAGGAGGAGGAGGCCGGCCAAGGCATAGGGTGCGGCCAGGATGGGAGTCCTACTAGGACTCCAAGTCCTAGTAGGAGTCCACCAAAAGGGGAGGAAGGGAGAAGGAATAGGAGGAGAAGGAGAGGTGGCCGGCCCCCTTTTCCCTAGTCCAATTCGGACCAAAGGGGAGGGGGGCGCAGCAGCCTTTTCCTCTTCCCACTAAAGCCCATCAAGGCCCATTACTCTTCCCCGTATTCCCGTAACTCCCCGGTACCTCCGAAAATACCCGAATCACTCGGAACCTTTCCGATGTCCGAATATAGTCGTCCAATATATCGATCTTTACGTCTCGACCATTTCGAGACTCCTCGTCATGTCCCCGATCTCATCCGGGACTCCGAACTCCTTCGGTACATCAAAACTCATAAACTCATAATATAACTGTCATCGAAACCTTAAGCGTGCGGACCCTACGGTTCGAGAACAATGTAGACATGACCGAGACACGTCTCCGGTCAATAACCAATAGCGGGACCTGGATGCCCATATTGGCTCCTACATATTCTACGAAGATCTTTATCGGTCAGACCGCATAACAACATACGTTGTTCCCTTTGTCATCGGTATGTTACTTGCCCGAGATTCGATCGTCGGTATCCAATACCTAGTTTAATCTCGTTACTGGCAAGTCTCTTTACTCGTTCCGTAATACATCATCTCATAACTAACATCTTAGTTATTATGTTTGCAAGGCTTATGTGATGTGTATTACCGAGAGGGCCCAGAGATACCTCTCCGACAATCGGAGTGACAAACCCTAATCTCAAAATACGCCAACCCAACATCTACCATTGGAGACACCTGTAGTACTCCTTTATAATCACCCAGTTACGTTGTGACGTTTGGTAGTACCCAAAGTGTTCCTCTGGTAAACGGGAGTTGCATAATCTCATAGTTATAGGAACATGTATAAGTCATGAAGAAAAGCAATAGCAACATACTAAACGATCGGGTGCTAAGCTAATGGAATGGGTCATGTCAATCAGATCATTCAACTAATGATGTGACCTCGTTAATCAAATAACAACTCTTTGTTCATGGTTAGGAAACATAACCATCTTTGATTAACAAGCTAGTCTAGTAGAGGCATACTAGTGACACTCTGTTTGTCTATGTATTCACACATGTATTATGTTTCCGGTTAATACAATTCTAGCATGAATAATAAACATTTATCATGATATAAGGAAATAAATAATAACTTTATTATTGCCTCTAGGGCATATTTCCTTCAGTCTCCTACTTGCACTAGAGTCAATAATCTAGTTTCACATCGCCATGTGATTTAGCAGCAATAGTTCACATCACCATGTGATTAACACCCATAGTTCACATCGTTATGTGACCAACACTCAAAGGGTTTACTAGAGTCAGTAATCTAGTTCACATCTCTATGTGATTAATACCCAAAGAGTACTAAGGTGTGATCATGTTTTGCTTGTGAGATAATTTTAGTCAACGGGTCTGTCACATTCAGATCCGTAAGTATTCTGCAAAATTCTTTGTCTATAATGCTCTGCACGGAGCTACTCTAGCTAATTTCTCCCACTTTCAATATGTATCTAGACCGAGACTTAGAGTCATCTAGATTAGTGTCAAAACTTGCATCGGCGTAACCCTTTACGACGAACCTTTTTATCACGTCCATAATCGAGAAACATATCCTTATTTCACTAAGGATAATTCTGACCGTTGTCCAGTGATCTACTCCTAGATCACTATTGTACTCCCTTGCCAAATCAGTGTAGGGTATACAATAGATCTGGTATACAACATGACATACTTTATAGAACCTATGGCCAAGGCATAGGGAATGACTTTCATTCTCTTTCTATCTTCTGCCGTGGTCGGGCTTTGAGTCTTACTCAACTTCACACCTTATAATACAGGCAAGAACTCTTTCTTTGACTGCTCCATTTTGAACTACTTCAAAATCTTTGTCAAGGTATGTACTCATTGAAAGAACTTATCAAGCGTCTTGATCTATCTCTATAGATCTTGAAGCTCAATATGTAAGCAGCTTCACCGAAGTCTTTCTTTGAAAAACTCCTTTCAAACACTCCTTTATGCTTTACAGAATAATTCTACATTATTTCTGATCAACAATATGTCATTCACATATACTTATCAGAAATGCTGTAGTGCTCCCACTCACTTTCTTGTAAATACAGGCTTCACCGCAAGTCTGTATAAAACTATATGCTTTGATCAACTTATCAAAGCGTATATTCCAACTCCGAGATGCTTGCACCAGTCCACAGATGGATCGCTTGTGCTTGCACATTTTGTTAGCACCTTTTGGATTGACAAAACCTTCTAGTTGCATCACATACAACTCTTCTTTAATAAATCCATTAAGGAATGCAGTTTTGTTTATCCATTTGCCAGATTTCATAAAATGCGGCAATTGCTAACATGATTCGGACAGACTTAAGCATAGATACGAGTGAGAAAAACTCATCGTAGTCAACACCTTGAACTTGTCGAAAACTTTTGCGACAATTCTAGCTTTGTAGATAGTAACACTACTATCAGCGTCCGTCTTCCTCTTGAAGATCCATTTATTTTCTATGGCTTGCCGATCATCGGGCAAATCCATCAAAGTCCATACTTTGTTCTCATACATGGATCATATCTCAGATTTCATGGCCTCAAACCATTTCGCGGAATCTGGGCTCATCATCGCTTCCTCATAGTTCGTAGGTTCATCATGATCTAGTAGCATGACTTCCAGAGAAGGATTACCATACCACTCTGGCGTGGATCTTACTCTGGTTTACCTACAAGGTTTGGTAGTAACTTGATCTGAAGTTACATGATCATCATCATTAGCTTCCTCACTAATTGGTGTAGGTGTCACAGAAACAGTTTTCTGTGATGTACTACTTTCCAATAAGGGAGCAGGTACAGTTACCTCGTCAAGTTCTACTTTCCTCCCACTCACTTCTTTCGAGAGAAACTCCTTCTCCAGAAAGTTTCCGAATTTTAGCAACAAAAGTCTTGCCTTCGGATCTGTGATAGAAGGTGTATCCAATAGTTTCCTTTGGATATCCTATGAAGACGCACTTCTCCGATTTGAGTTTGAGCTTATCAGGATGAAACTTTTTCATATAAGCATCGCAACCCCAAATTTTAAGAAACGACAGCTTAGGTTTCTTGCCAAACCATAGTTCACACGGTGTCGTCTCAACGGATTTAGATGGTGCCCTATTTAACGTGAATGCAGCTGTCTCTAATGCATAACCCCAAAACGATAGTGGTAGATCGGTAAGATACATCATAGATTGCACTATATCCAATAAAGTACGGTTATGACGTTAGGACACACCATTATGCTGTGGTGTTCCATGTGGCATGATTTTGTGAAACTATTCCACATTGTTTTAATTGAAGACCAAACTCGTAACTCAAATATTTTACCTCTACGATCATATCGTAGAAACTTTTATTTTCTTGTCACGATGATTTTCCACTTCACTCTGAAATTCTTTGAACTTTTCAAATGTTTCAGACTTATGTTTCATCAAGTAGATATACTCATATCTGCTCAAATCATCTGTGAAGATCAGAAAATAATGATACCAGTCGCGAGCCTCAATATTCATCGGACCACATACATCAGTATGTATGATTTCCAACAAATCTGTTGCTCGCTCCATTGTTCTGAAGAACGGAGTTTTAGTCATCTTGCCCAAAAGGCATGGTTCGCAAGCATCAAGTGATTCATAATCAAGTGATTTCGAAAGCCCATCAGCATGGAGTTTCTTCGTGCTCTTTATACCAATATGACCTAAACGGCAGTGCCACAAATAAGTTGCACTATCATTATTAACTTTGAATCTTTTTGGTTTCAATATTATAAATATGTGTATCACTATGATCGAGATCCAACGAACTTGTTTCATTGGGTGTATGACCATCGAAGGTTTTATTCATGTAAACAGAACAACAATTATTCTCTGACTTTAATGAATAACCGTATTGCAATAAACATGAACAAATCATATTCACGCTCAACGCAAAAACCAAATAACACTTATTTAAGTTCAACACTAATCCCGAAAGTATAGGGGAGTGTGCGATGATGATCATATCAATCTTGGAACTACTTCCAACACACATCGTCACTTCACCCTTAACTAGTCTCTGTTTATTCTGCAACTCCCGTTTTGAGTTACTAATCTTAGCAACTGAAATAGCATCAAATACTGAGGGGTTGCTATAAACACTAGTATAGTACACATCAATAACATGTATATCAAATATACTTATGTTCACTTTGCCATCCTACTTATCCGCCAATCACTTGGGGTAGTTCCGCTTCCAGTGACCAGTCCCTTTGCAGTAGAATCACTTAGTCTCAGGCTTAGGATCAGACTTGGGCTTCTTCACTTGAGCAGCAACTTGCTTGCCGTTCTTCTTGAAGTTCCCCTTCTTTCCTTTGTCCTTTTTCTTGAAACTAGTGGTCTTGTCAACCATCAACACTTGATGTTTTTCTTTGATTTCTACCTTCGTTGATTTCAGCATCACGAAGAGCTTGGGAGTTGTCTCCGTTATCCCTTGCATATTATAGTTCATCACGAAGTTCTACTAACTTAGTGATGGTGACTAGAGAATTCTGTCAATCACTATCTTATCTGGAAGATTAACTCCCACTTGATTCAAGCGATTGTAGTACCCAGACAATCTGAGCACATGCTCACTAGTTGAGCGATTCTCCTCCATCTTTTAGCTATAGAACTTGTTGGAGACTTCATATCTCTCAACTCGGGTATTTGCTTGAAATATTAACTTCAACTCCTGGAACATCTCATATGGTCCATGACGTTCAAAACGTCTTTGAAGTCCCGATTCTAAGCTGTTAAGTATGGTGCACTAAACTATCAAATAGTCATCATATTGAGCTAGCCAAACGTTCATAACGTCTGCATCTGCTCCTGCAATAGGTCTGTCACCTAGCGGTGCATCAAGGACATAATTCTTCTGTGCAGCAATGAGGATAAACCTCAGATCACGGATCCAATCCGCATCATTGCTACTAACATCTTTCAACACAATTTTCTCTAGGAACATATCAAAATAAATATAGGGAAGCAATAACGCGAGCTATTGATCTACAACATGATTTGCAAAATACTACCAGGACTAAGTTCATGATAAATTTAAGTTCAATTTAATCATATTACTTAAGAACTCCCACTTAGATAGACATCCCTCTAATCCTCTAAGTGATCACGTGATCCAAATCAACTAAACCATAACCGATCATCACGTGAGATGGAGTAGTTTTCAATGGTGAACATCGTTATGTTGATCATATCTACTATATGATTCACGCTCGACCTTTCGGTCTCCGTGTTCCGAGGCCATATCTGCATATGCTAGGCTCGTCAAGTTTAACCTGAGTATTCTGCGTGTGCAAAACTGGCTTGCACCCGTTGTAGATGGACGTAGAGCTTATCACTCCCGATCATCACGTGGTGTCTGGGCACGACGAACTTTGGCAACGGTGCATACTCAGGGAGAACACTTCTTGATAATTTAGTGGGAGATCATCTTATAATGCTACCATCAATCAAAGCAAGATAAGATGCATAAAAGGATAAACATCACATGCAATCAATATAAGTGATATGATATGGCCATCATCATCTTGTGCTTGTGATCTCCATCTCCGAAGCACCGTCATGATCACCATCGTCACCGGCGCGACACCTTGATCTCCATCGTAGCATCGTTGTCATCTCGCCAATCTTATGCTTCCACGACTATCACTACCGCTTAGTAATAAAGTAAAGCATTACATCGCGATTGCATTGCATACAATAAAGCGACAACCATATGGCTCCTGCCAGTTGCCGATAACTCGGTTACAAAACATGATCATCTCATACAATAAAATCAGCATCATGTCTTGACCATATCACATCACAACATGCCCTGCAAAAACAAGTTAGACGTCCTCTACTTTGTTGTTGCAAGTTTTACGTGGCTGCTACGGGCTTAAGTAAGAACTCATCTCACCTACGCATCAAAACCACAACGATAGTTCGTCAAATAGACTCTGTTTTAACCTTCTCAAGGACCGGGCGTAGTCACACTTGGTTCAACTAAAGTTGGAGAGACAGTCTTCCGCAAGCCATCTATGTGCAAAGCACGTCGAGGGAACCGGTCTCGCGTAAGAGTACGCGTAAGGTTGGTCCGGATCGTCTCGTCCAACAATACCGCCGAACCAAAGTATGACATGCTGGTAGGCAGTATGACTTGTATCGCCCACAACTCACTTGTGTTCTACTCGTGCAAATAACATCAAACCATAAAACCTAGGCTCGGATGCCACTGTTGGGGAACGTAGTAATTTCGAAAATTTTCCTACGCACACGCAAGATCATGGTGATGCATAGCAACGAGGGGGAGAGTATTGTCTACGTACCAACGCAGACCGACTGCGGAAGCGATCTCACAACGTAGAGGAAGTAGTCGTACGTCTTCTTCCCGATCCGACCAATCCAAGCACCGTTACTCCGGCACCTCCGAGTTCTTCGCACACGTTCAGCTCGATGAGGATCCTCGGGCTCCGATCCAGCAAAGCGTCGAGGAAGAGTTCTGTCAGCACAACGGCGTGGTGACGATCTTGATGTACTACCGACGCAGGGCTTCGCCTAAGCTCTACAACGATATGACCGAGGTGGAATTTGGTGGCAGGGGGCACCGCACACGGCTAAGGAACGATCAACAATGATCAACTTGTGTGTCTATGGGGTGCCCCCTGCCCCTGTATATAAAGGATGGAGGAGGAGGAGGCCGGCCAAGGCATAGGGTGCGGCCAGGATGGGAGTCCTACTAGGACTCCAAGTCCTAGTAGGAGTCCACCAAAAGGGGAGGAAGGGAGAAGGAATAGGAGGAGAAGGAGAGGTGGCCCGCCCCCTTTTCCCTAGTCCAATTCAGACCAAAGGGGAGGGGGGGCGCAGCAGCCTTTTCCTCTTCCCACTAAAGCCCATCAAGGCCCATTACTCTTCCCCGTATTCCCGTAACTCCCCGGTACCTCCGAAAATACCCGAATCACTCGGAACCTTTCCGATGTCCGAATATAGTCGTCCAATATATCGATCTTTACGTCTCGACCATTTCGAGACTCCTCGTCATGTCCCCGATCTCATTCGGGCTCCGAACTCCTTCGGTACATCAAAACTCATAAACTCATAATATAACTGTCATCGAAACCTTAAGCGTGCGGACCCTACGGTTCGAGAACAATGTAGACATGACCGAGACATGTCTCCGGTCAATAACCAATAGCGGGACCTGGATGCCCATATTGGCTCCTACATATTCTACGAAGATCTTTATTGGTCAGACCGCATAACAACATACGTTGTTCCCTTTGTCATCGGTATGTTACTTGCCCGAGATTCGATCGTCGGTATCCAATACCTAGTTTAATCTCGTTACTGGCAAGTCTCTTTACTCGTTCCGTAATACATCATCTCATAACTAACATCTTAGTTATTATGCTTGCAAGGCTTATGTGATGTGTATTACCGAGAGGGCCCAGAGATACCTCTCCGACAATCGGAGTGACAAACCCTAATCTCAAAATACGCCAACCCAACATCTACCATTGGAGACACCTGTAGTACTCCTTTATAATCACCCAGTTACGTTGTGACGTTTGGTAGTACCCAAAGTGTTCCTCTGGTAAACGGGAGTTGCATAATCTCATAGTTATAGGAACATGTATAAGTCATGAAGAAAAGCAATAGCAACATACTAAACGATCGGGTGCTAAGCTAATGGAATGGGTCATGTCAATCAGATCATTCAACTAATGATGTGACCTCGTTAATCAAATAACAACTCTTTGTTCATGGTTAGGAAACATAACCATCTTTGATTAACAAGCTAGTCTAGTAGAGGCATACTAGTGACACTCTGTTTGTCTATGTATTCACACATGTATTATGTTTCCGGTTAATACAATTCTAGCATGAATAATAAACATTTATCATGATATAAGGAAATAAATAATAACTTTATTATTGCCTCTAGGGCATATTTCCTTCAGTAGTGTCATCCGCGTCTTCCACAAAAAGTGCTCTTGCCACAGGTCGAACTGGATCCGGCTCATTCCATGTCAGCAAAGGAAGATCATCAAGCTGAAAAGCAAGGCTCCAACTTCTCTTGACTGGCGACAAAGGTTTAGGCGGTAAAGGTTTTGGCACCTAAAATACCACTAGAGCATTCAGCAAATTCTCAAAAGAAGGCCTCCATATCATTGCAGGGGGCAGAGGGGGTCCAAAAGGAACATTAAAAACAGGTTGAGCAAGAGCCAGAACATCAATGACTGGGGGTTGATAAACCACAATAGCCCAATCGCTAGCATCTTCCACATCTGTGGCAATGTTCTCCGGATCACTTCGGGTTTCCGTTTCAGTTCCACCAATTAGATTAGTTGCAGGTGGCTCCTGGAGCTGCACGTCTGAGCTTGGCTGAGTAGAGCTTTGTTGTGCCAAGGCAGTCAAAACCATGGACTCTTGGTCCTCCACAACTGGTTCCACAGCAGGCTCACCCCAGTTGCCCCAATTGTCCTCTTGAGCCTCATTATGTGCCGGAACAGGTGGTGGCACATCGTTCCACCCTAAAGCAGGGAATGGAGGCAAGATAAAAGGTGGCATTTCTGGAAAGGGCACGCCAGGCAGAGGATGAGGGTTGCCATTGATGGGCATCTAGTCCTCATCCTGGGCATCTGTTCGGCAAAATTGGCACCCAAAATATACAATGGCGCCGTCCAAGACACCCTGGCACCACCCCAGGCTGCATACTCCATGAACACCACATCCCTGGGCACACGAATATCCTCCGGGAAGGAGGCAAAGACCAAGTAGCGCACCGGATATGGATCCTCACTGATCCAATGATGAAACTTCCTGAAGGTGTTAACTGCTGCCCAAAGACCATTCTCATTGCGAAGATCAAGCGGAATCCCCAAAAACATAAGCAAACCCTGTCGGAAACCCTGAACTCCTCTAAAAGATTCCCCCTCATCATGCTTCATAAATCGAACAAAACGATCATTACCCAGGGGTTGGGGCGGCATCTGAAGAAGTGAAAATCTGACAGCAACATCCCGGAGCTCAAAAAGACCCACCGATCTAATCCAAGGTTGAGCAGACCGCACCAAAATCCCATGAGCTTGCAGCCACTGGACTACTTCCTCCCTAGCAACCCCAATCTGATCAGGAGGGGGGATGGGCATTACCTCGGCTAACATGAACTCCTCATGGTGACGCACAATTGGGGTATGTGGCGTCACAAAGGTCCTCGGCACATGAGCCTCACCGCCATCCACAATGTGATGCCCCGCCAGCACATAGAGCAGAGGGTCAAGGTGGAAGTTGGCCATCGGAGAGGCACAACCCAAGCTTGAAGCAGACGGCAAACACTCCGACGGAGGTGGGGTTTCAGGCGGTACAGTCGATGGCGTTTTGGGACCAGGACTGATGGAACGGGGCGAATGAGTTAATGCGGAAGTGCAAGAGGAGTCCAAGTTTGGTAAAAGTTGCGTCAAAGAGATATTCTCGGTAGGAGCTGAGGAATCCTCGGAAGTTGCAACGTTACCGGGTTTCGGTTGCCAAACCAAACCCAAGATCCGTGCAAACCGTTTGCAATCTTTTGTAGCATGCCCCACCCGCAGACAAGAGTTACAATGCAACCCGGACGTGCACGCCATAGCAAAATGTCCCTTTCGCAAACATTTCTGACATGTTAAAATTTCATCCACCATATCTGAAACCAAATTATCAAACTCAACTACAGCTTGCTGAGAGGAAGGAATAGAAGAAGGCCCAGAAGGTAGCACCGGCCCAACTTGATCTGTGGCACGTGTAGATGACGGCCCATCATGGGAGGAAACGTCCACATTCAAAGAACCAGAATTCCTGCCCGAGATAGACGGCGTCCGGGTCGCAGAAGGAGGGAGGTTCCTAACCGTACCAAAAGATATGGATGGGGTAGTTGACGTCCACCGAAGTTCAGCCGGCGGCGGGGGATGGATGACCACCCTCTCATGGGCCGATAGAGTATACCCCGCATCTTCAATAGTTTGAATACAATCCCGTGTGGCCGGATAACGATAACCATAGCAAACAGGATAACTCTAGAACATTGAAAATGAAAGCTTCTTGGCTTGGGCATGTGAAGATCTTACCGAGGACTTTTGGGGCTTGGAATGCATGGCCAACATGCCAAGGGCAGCTCGACGCTTGGAAGGACTAACAAGTATCCATTCTGCATCACATTCCAACTTCCAAAGCTTAAACTCACGGCCCCAATTCGGGCCCCCATTACCCCAAAGATGGAAGAAGCATTTAAAATGATCACAAGAGTAAGAGCGGAGCTGAAGAATGATCATAGCCACAGCCTTACAAGAAACTTGTAAGCCAAAAACCTTATCCGTGAGCGGAAAAACCATGAACTCAATGGCAGAACCCCCGATGGCCGCCTCAATTGCTGCTGCCACTGAATCTTCATTCAAATGAAAAACATGTCGTCCAAAAGAGATTACCATGGTGAAGAAGCCCGTGTCATCCATAGGATGCACCGTGAAACCAGTAGATTGAAACACCTTATCCGCAAAAACCAAGCCCTTGGAGAAGTCCAAGCCAAGGGTGGATCCATCATCATAATCCATGGAGATGGGTATTAGAACGTAGATCTCAGGGCGCCGGAGAGATCTAGTGGAGAGAAGAGGAATTTTGGTGGCTAGGGGAGGAGATCACCGGAGGTGTTGGCGATCGCCGGGGAGTGGGTGGGAGGGAGCCATCCCAGTACCTCGATCGCCAAACTAGTTAATGCCAATGGAGTATCCATGACTGAGGTGAGATTGTTAATTAATGGTTCAACTTAAGGTGGCAACTTTAATACACATCTGGGTGGATTGAGGCACCTGGGGAACCTAGTATTGTCTGTATTTTTGGAAATCCCGGGGTACCGTATGATTCTCCTATGGACTGCCACCCAGGCTCAAAGGGATCATGAGATTATTCATGCTAGAAACTTCCGTGTGCAGCCAAATGCCATTATGGGCTCTGGCATAGTTGAGTAAGTTGTGGGAAACCTTTCCATGATGGGCTAGCAGATGTAGGGGATTGTAGGTGTACCGGCCTATCTATCGGTTAAGGGGACCTCTTCGGAAAGACTGTGTCCCGATCATCCATTTCTCAAACAATATGTAGTGCGAGAAATCCAACCAAGGAGATCGAGTCTTGTGGGGAAAAGTGCACAAACCTCTGCAGAGTGTACAAACTAATCATGGTTAGTCTTGTCCCGGTTATGGACATCTTGAGTATTTGGTTTTTGGATTATCATGTGAATATCATCACTCTTAATAATAAAACTTGATTGGGTTATTAATTATTTCTTAATTGGGATTGAGTTGGGTGAACCTTCTCAATGTTTAACAACCACCATGATAGTTAAATAAAATTTATTCCTTTGCAGTAGGGAAAAATTGGCTTTTCGCAGAACATATTAACCATACAGCCTCTACCAGCCATATATGCATGTAGTGATAGTATTATTCTGTTCATTACTCTCTTGTGTTACATTGCCAGCATATTCCATGTGCTGACCCATTTTTGGGCTGCAACATATCAAGTTGCAGACATTTCAGACGACGAGTAAGGAGACTTAGGTCATGGTCTTTCACTCAGTGATGCCGTTAGAGTTGATGGACTCACTTTATCTTCCAAGCCTTCCGCTGTTATCATATTAGGTGACCTTAAGCCATATTTATTGTAATAAGTTCTCTTTTGAGACAATCAATGTAATAAGTATGTGATTGCTACTCTATTATAAATCCTTCGAGTACTATGTGTGTCAGCATTACCGATCTAGGGCTGACACTTATGCACAGAGACTTGACCGTCTGAGGTCGGGTCGCTACAAGGATGGTATCAGAGCACACGCTGACTTTAGGACACGACCACTAAGCTAAAGCCCTAGAATCACTACCCTCTTCTCATTTCTGACTCCTCTCCATTTTCTACTCTTTAGGATGGCGGATGCAAGGATCAAGTTCATGCAACCGGATGAAGACACCCCATTTGGACGCCACTTGAAGGAAGTCACTAGATACCTGAATATTGGAATACCAAGCTTCACCGGGACCTACAACGCCACTTTACCAGAAAAGGAGCGCTGGATGATTCAAGTTCAAGTTCGGGGAAGGACGTTCACGCCAGTCACTGAGCCCATAGAATTTTCCTTCGATGCACCAACCTGGAGTCTAGGAAAGAGTATGGCAGCTCACATTTCCATCCGTCGCATTGGAGAAGTTTACCATAATGATCTCAAGGACACTATCTACCAGATTTGTGGGTGCCGATATGAGCAATGGGACATGATTAGCACCAGGAAGGATAGATCAAGGCAGGGTGAGGGACTCCCGGATTAGGGGGTGTCCGGATAGCCGGACTATACCTTCGGCCGGACTCCTGGACTATGAAGATACAAGATTGAGACTTCTTCCCGTGTTCGGAACGGACTTTCCTTGGCGTGGAAGGCAAGCTTGGCGATACGGATATGTAGATCTCCTACCATTGTAACCGACTCTGTGTAACCCTAGCCCTCTCCGGTGTCTATATAAACCGGAGGGTCTTAGTCCATAGGACGACGAACAATCATACCATAGGCTAGCTTCTAGGGTTTAGCCTCTCTGATGTCGTGGTAGATCTACTCTTGTACTACCCATATCATCAATATCAATCAAGCAGGACGTAGGGTTTTACCTCCATAAAGAGGGCCCGAACCTGGGTAAAATATTGTGTCCCCTGCCTCCTGTTACCATCCGCCTAGAGGCACAGTTCGGGGCCCCCTACCCGAGATCCACCGGTTTTGACACCGACATTGGTGCTTTCATTGAGAGTTCCTCTGTGTCGTCACTTTTAGGCCCGATGGCTTCTCCGATCATCAACAGCGATGCGATCCAGGGTGAGACTTTTCTCCCCGGACAGATCTTCGTATTCGGCGGCTTTGCACTGCGGGACAATTCGCTTGGTCATCTGGAGCAGATCGAAAGCTACGCCCCTGGCCATCTGGTCAGTTTTGGAAGTTTGAACTACACGGCCGACATCCGCGGAGACTTGATCTTCGACGGATTCAAGCCACAGCCGAGCGCGTCGTACTGTCACGATGGGCATGATATAGCTCTCCCGCCGAATAGTGCCCTGGAGTCCGCATCTGTGTCCGCTCCGACCCCTAGCTTGGAGCCGATCACACAATTCGAGGATGGGTGGTTAGACACCGCCTCGAGGGCTGCAATATCTACGGCGATCAAGCTGAACACCAGCCTTGTCCTCTGCGAAGCCCGTGACTCCAAGGTGCCAGACTCCTCTCCGGACTCCGAGCCCTCCGCGCCCCTACCGATCGAATCCGATTGGGCGCCAATCATGGAGTTCACCGCCACAGACATCTTTCAGCACTCGCCCTTCGGCGACATTCTGAATTCACTCAGGTCTCTCTCCTTGTCAGGAGAGCCCTGGCCGGACTATGACCGGCAGGATTGGGATGTGGACGACGAAGAAATTCGATGCCCACCCACCACCCACTTCGTAGCCATTGTCAATAATTTAAACGACGTGCTCGACTTCGACTTCGAAGACATCGACGGTATGGACGACGATGTAGGAGATGAACATGAACCAACGCCTATAAGGCACTGGACAGCCACCTCATCTCATGATGTATACGTGGTGGACACACCCAAAGGAAGCGACAATGAGAAACACAGGGATGCAACGAGGGATTGTTCACTCGAAAAGCAATCAAAGCGGCGACGTAAGCGCCGCTCCAAGCCCCGCCTCGACAGAGACAATAGCCATACAGACCCAGCCATAGAGCAGGACGAGCTGGCGGACGACGAACATGCCTTCGAGCAGGCGTCCGAATAGGGCAACTTGGATAAACAAACCGAACACCCCGTCCCCGGCGAAAACAACAGTCCGGACGACCTTACGCCGGATAAACTCATGGAGCAGAAGAACCTCCACAAAAGTCTCGTCGCCACTGTGCATAGCCTGAAAAAGCAGAAGCAGAAGCTCAAAACTGCGAAAGATGCACTGAGAATCAGATGGAGCAAAGTACGCAACACCGCAGACAAATATGGTGGCAGTCGCCGCACAAAAAGCTATCCAAAGCGAAAGCTACTGCCTGAATTTGACGAGGTGGCCTTAGAGCCCCCGCAGTCAAAAAATAGGAAAGCCATCCGGTCGGATAGACGACCGCATGGCCAGCATGGAGCGGCAAGCGGCGCCGCACACAAGCCGGCATGCGGTCCACCAAAGGATCCGCATCAAAAAGACGGCCCAGCCAGATCTATCTACAGGCCAAGAAAGCAAGCTCTAGTAAGCAATGCAACACAACAAATATCCGAACATCACGGCACACCCAAATACAGGGGTGCCGCACACCCCCTATGTTTCACCGATGAGGTGCTGGACCATGAATTTCCAGCGGGATTCAAGCCCGTAAACATAGAGGCGTACGACGGAACAACAGACCCTGGGGTGTGGATTGAGGATTATATCCTCCACATACACATGGCCAGAGGAGATGACCTCCACGCCATAAAATACTTACCCCTCAAGCTTAAAGGGCCAGCCCGGCATTGGCTCAAAAGCCTTCTCGAAAACACCATTGGAAGTTGGGAAGAGCTTGAGGGTGCTTTCCGGGCAAATTTTCAAGGGACCTATGTCCACCCTCCGGATGCAGACGATCTCAGTCACATAACTCAACAGCCCGGAGAGTCAGCCCGGTAATTCTGGAACATATTTCTTACTAAAAAGAATCAGATAGTCGACTGTCCGGACGCCGAAGCCCTAACAGCTTTTAAGCATAACGTTCAAGACGAATGGCTCGCCAGACACCTTGGCCAAGAAAAGCCAAGAACAATGGCCGCATTAACAAGCCTCATGACCCGCTTTTGCGCAGGAGAGGACAGCTGGTTGGCAAGATGTAGCACCAGCAACCCAAGTACATTCGAAGTTAGGGATGGAAATGGAAAACCCCGACGCAGCAAGGACCTGCGCTTGAATAAGGGAAATAGCCCAAAGAGCATGGCGGTCAACGCCGGATTCAAAAGCTCGCGGCAGGATCAGAGAAAGCCGCCCCTCAAGGATAACCGGGATGAGCTATCCAACTTAAACAAAATCTTGGACAAGATATGTCAAATACACAGTACTCCTAGGAAGCCTGCGAACCATACCAACAGAGATTGTTGGGTTTTCATGCAAGCCGGCAAACTTAATGCCGAACACAAGGGGCTCGACACACCAAGTGAGGACACCGACGAACCCCACAAGCAGAGCACCAGGAAACAAAATGATTTCCCACAAGAAGTCAAAACAGTAAACTTACTTCACGTGACGAACAGAATGGCGCCACCAGAGATACGCGCCATACGGCCTATCCCAAAGGAGTCTCGCCAATGGTTGTGAAAACCGATCACCTTTCACCATCAGGATTACTCTAGAAGTATCCGGAACGCAGGCTGGACTGCCTTGGTATTAGATCCAATAATTGGCGGAGTCCACTTTACAAATGTCCTGATGGACGGCGGTAGTGGTCTAAACCTGTTATACCAGGACACAATCCGCAACATGGGGATAGACCCAACAAAAATGCGCCATAGCAAAACCTCCTTTCAAGGGGTAACGCCAGGCCCGGATGCCCGCTGTATGGGTTCTCTCCGGCTAGAAGTTATGTTCGGCTCCCCCGATAACTTCTGTCGCGAACAGCTAACTTTCCACATCGCCCCATTCTCAAGTAGCTATCAAGCACTGCTGGGACGCGAAGCTTTCGCCCGCTTTAACGCAATACTGCATTATGCATCTCTTACACTTAAGATGCCCGGTCCATGAGGCATCATCTCATTAAAGGGAAAACATTGAGTGTTCCTCTCACGCGGAAGATAGTGCGGCTGCCTTGACGGCCCCACAATAAAGCGGTTTCACCAGCCAAAGCACCTAAACAGGTCGTCAAGACCACGGACACGGCTAGACGAGTCCGTCATAAACATACAATTGATAAAGGCTTAATAGCCGTATACCCCTGTACTAGGTGCTCCGCGCATATAAAACAAGAGACGGTAAAGCTCAATTTTACCCATTTCGATTTATACTTTGTTTATTTAGTATAACTTATGTTCGGCATGATCTTTCTTCAACTAAGTTCCTCTCTTTTACAGGTGAACACCGTGCTATGCCCGTCCAGGATACGGCACAACGGAGACACAGGCGGAGACGTGCAGCAGGGACCCGTTCCAAGGATTCTTTTCAGATTTAGACCCTGCATAAACCTTTTTTACTGTCTCTTGTTGATACACATCCCCAGGTTTCTTGGTATAACCGAGGAGGAGGCTAGCGTTTTGGCACGTGGCCACGTCAGAGTTTTGCGCGTACCTGGACACTAGGGGCTTATTACTAAGGGCGTTGTCCCGCCCGCCCTCATAAAGACCGAATACCTTAGGGAGTGTTCAGCGTCGCGAGTTTGGCCTTATATGCATCAGCTCCGAATCATGTCTTTGGTCAAATGTTGGGTTTGCTCGGCTCCTGTGTTTTGCTGCCTTACGTTCCGCTCTATCGGCTAAGGCGCCACCAGGAGAACTACTGTGATTGTGCCCCTGTTCGGCCAGGCGAGCACCTCAGTAGAGAAAGCCGAAAACTAACTGTCATGATATAGCGTGAGACTGGTCAACCACTCGATGACTTACCGTAATCTTTAGGATTCCTCCGCATTAACGAAGGGCCGTTTCCCGGCCAGGCACATATGCTCCCCGAGTTCGGGCGAGCGCAGGCGCCACCAGGGGCTATATAAGTAGCCTCACGGTTAAAATCCTATGGCTAAGTGAAAGTGATAAAGAATCATAGTCCGATTGCCTAGTTCGCTGCGCTATCACCTCCTTTGTAGGACCAAGACGTTGGATCAAGTGTGAAAATGCGCCTTCTGCGAACACCCCCGCATTATGTGCGTGGGGGCTGAAGCTGACGACTGCCATCTTTCAGATTATATATACATATATGTTAAACGGCCACACAGGAGGTATTATAATACATACAGGCACAAGTATAAAAAGCTTCTACAATTTATCAAAATATTGTTTTAAAATAATATACGCTATTCGAATATAGTATCCTTCGAGCACTGCGTCTCTATTAAACGAGCGCCTTGCAGAACTTCCTGAAAATAGTGCTTGGCAGATACTCGGCTTCCATCCGAGTCTGGGGATACAACAGCGGTGGCCTCCATTTCCGCCCAGTATGTCTTGACACGGGCAAGAGCCATCCGCGCACCCTCTATGCACACTGACCTCTTCATCGCATCGATATGCGGCACCGCACCAAGGAACTGTTGCACCAAGTTGAAATAACTTTTCGGCTCTGGCCTCTCTGGCCATAGATGACTCATGACATACTTCATGGCGAGTCCGGACAACCTATTCAGCTCGGCGCATTCGACCAAACGATCGGCCAATGACAGTGGACGCTCTGGATTGTGGAACTGCGACCAAAAGAGCTTTTCCACTTCGCGATCTTCTTGATCTCGAAAGTGTTCGGCCGCATCTGCGGCACTCGCTGCCAAATCCAGATACGTGTCCGCCGTACTCCACATCCGGTTTAATGGAGCATGTTTAGGATCATAGAACGTCCTCCGCGGCATAAACGGCTTTCCAGCCGCGATCTCTCCGGCCTGACGCAGCTCCTCCTTCATAGCTCTCATCGCAAAGCGAGCATCCTTGGCATCGGCAACAGCCTTCTCTAGGTCCGTTTGTTCTGCCTGATCTTCTTTTTCAAGAAGCTTGCAACGGTCAGTAACGCTCTTCAGCTTCACAGCCATCTCAGCCATTTCCTTCTTGCTTCGGCAGTGAGCAGCCTATTCGGCTTTCAGCTCTTCAATTGCCTTTCCGGCAGCCGCATCACTTTTTCTGGCTTGCTCCTTGGCTCGGGAAAGTTCCGCCCGAAGATTCTCCATGGCAGTAGCACCATCTGCATCAAGCGCACACATTGTAAGATACTGACATAAAGCTCCTCCTACCAGGTGCCGCCGGAGTAATTACATACCTTGTGCCTCGTCAAGCCGCTTGTTGACAAGCGCGATGTCGGCATCTGCCACGTCAAGTTGCCGCTTTAGCTCGGCAAATTCATCAGTCCGGCTGGCCACCCGACACTTTGCCACCTACGTATGAAGGCGGCATATTAGACCTGGGATTATGATCCTTTGTGCGCCATCACTTTTGACAACACACAGAGTCTCAGGGGCTACTATCTACATAGGGCGCATCTTATTTATGCGCAACTGTCCAAAAAGGGTACATTATCTCACGTACCTCAAAACCCGTCAGTAAACTCCTGACGGCCTCGTGCAATCCGCTCTCCGCGGATGAAATCCTCTCAATCACCGTACCCATCAATGCATGTTGCTCCTCTGAGATAGATGCTAGCCCTAGCAGATCCTTCAGCTCCTTCGACCGCGCACCAGACGGTGCCGGACTCGTCCGACGGCCCTTTTAGAAGGCCGGACGCGAAGGGCTTTGGGGGGCCATATGACTACCTTCCGGCCCTGCCGGATTCGGAGAAACCCTCCGCGACGATACCTCAGGGTCACCCGCCTCGCAAGGCGGTACTGCAGGGGGAGGCGTTCCGCTCTCCATCATCTCTGGAAGAAGATCCCCCGAAGACGAGCTCTGCTGAGAAGGGCTAAGGTCCGAGCTACAAGGTAAATTTTCGACTACTTTTCTCAGATATAAAGCAGGGATTTCTCTCATTTCCTAAAAAGAAAAGTCCTCTCTACTTACGGCTCGGTGGAGGGCTGATTCCCTTGAGGGCATAATTCGGCCGAAGTATCCCCCATCACAGGACCCTCTGGCGAAGATTTCTTCCCCGCTTTGAGGCCATGGTCTTCGGGTGTTCAGAGGCGGTCCTCTTCTTCCCCTGAGGAGAGGAATTTTCGATTCCTCCCTTCCAAACAGCCTCCTTCGAGGAGGCCGTAGCTTCCTTGTCCCCTCCCTCGCTTTCCTCTGAAGGCACAACCTCCAACATGCTGACTAGCACGGGACCCAGCGTGGTCTCGGGGAGGGGGGCCGGACACCTGATTAGCTTTGCTTTCGCTATCCACTCCTGTTTAAAGGACATCTCTTTTAAGGGCAATTTTATAAATATGCGGATTGCGAGTCCGGGCACAGGGCTACTTACTTGAGTATCCGGGCGGTTGCAGCTCAGACTTGCATCCTCGGTCAAGTCTAGACACATTGCTTGTGATCCGAAGAACAATTTGTACATCTCCACGGGCGTCGCGCTCATAAAATGTTGGAGAGCTCGTGGTCCCTCCGGATTGAACTCCCACAGGCGGAGGGGGCGACATTTGCAGGGCAGAGCTCGGCGAATTAGCATAACCCGTGTCACCGCGACCAGACTGATATCTCTTACTAGGAGATCTCGAATGCGGCCCTGCAACAAGGGCACGTCCTTGGACGGACCCCAGTCCAGTCCTTTATTAACCCATGACACTAGCTATGGTGGGGGACCGAAGCGAAATGCAGGTGGCGCCACCCACTTGGTGCTCCTGGGAGCGGTGATATAAAACCACTCTCGTTGCCATAAGCTGGACTCCTCTTGAAAAGAGACCTCGGGCCATGGAGCACTAGCATTCTTGCTTATAAAAGCACCTCCGCACTCCGCGTGCCGTCCCTCGATCATCTTCGGCTCTACTTTGAAGGTCTTGAGCCATAGTCCGAATTGAGGAGTAATACGGAGGAAGGCTTCACACACGATGATGAATGAGGAAATATGGAGGATGGACTCCGGGCTAAGTCGTGAAATTCCAGCCCATAATAATACATGAGCCCCCTCACGAAGGGATCTGTCGGGAAGCCTAGCCCCCGAAGGAAGTGAGACGTGAACACCACACTCTCACCAGGCTTGGGAGTGGGAATGACCTGCCCTTGAGAAGGCAGCCAATGCCAGATTTCGCCGGTCAAGAACCTGGCCTCTCTCAACTTTAGCATGTCCTCCTCCGTGACAAAGGAGGGCATCCATCGGCCTCGAAGGTCTGAACCGGACATTGTCGAAGGTCCGAAGGGCCTAAAATCTGGAGCCTTGAGTGTTGGAACTCGAGGCAAAGGGCGAACTCATTTGAGATTGAAAGAAAGGAGTAAGGCCTTGGTCTCTTTATAAGAGGTAGAATACCAAGGGCCCTCCCCGTTACCGTTTGGGACTCGGCTTTGATTGAGAAAACATACCAACCGGTACGGTTGGGTTACCCACGCCCATATTGATGAGAACCCTGGAATAAGGGACACGATCTCTGCTTTGACAAGATGTGCCAAGGAAACCGTCTCGCTAAACGCGCTGAGGTGGGACAGTAAAATGATTCGAATAAAGACCTGGCCATGGTGTGATGTCACGCTAAGGAAAACATCAGCAGATTAGATTTGTGTAAATATTATTCTCTCTATGGAAATGTGTGGAAACTTACTTTGCAGAGCCGGACACTACCTTTGTGTTCAAAATCTTCTATGAAGTACTTGGATGAGGAACCTGCCTTGCAATGCCGAAGACAATCTGCGTGCCGGACTCGTCGTCATTGAAGCCTGGTTCAGGGGCTACTGAGGGGGTCCCAGATTAGGGGGTGTCCGGATACCCGAACTATACCTTCGGCCGGACTCCTGGACTATGAAGATACAAGATTGAAGACTTCGTCCCGTGGTTGTAAGGGACTTTCCTTGGCGTGGAAGGCAAGCTTGGCGATACGGATATGTAGATCTCCTACCATTGTAACCGACTCTGTGTAACCCTAGCCCTCTCCGGTGTCTATATAAACCGGAGGGTCTTAGTCCGTAGGACGACAAACAATCATACCAAGGCTAGCTTCTAGGGTTTAGCCTCTCTGATCTCGTGGTAGATCTACTCTTGTACTACCCATATCATCAATATCAATCAAGCAGGACGTAGGGTTTTACCTCCATTAGGAGGGCCCGAACCTGGGTAAAACATTGTGTCCCCTGCCTCCTGTTACCATCCGCCTAGACGCACAGTTCGGGACCCCCTACCCGAGATCCGCTGGTTTTGACACCGACACAGGGCAAACCTCGCAAGGTTCCAATGACGTAAGTCATGATGACCAAGGCCAGGTGGGCTCCAACGCGCACGGTGTCCTCGTTTCCTCTTTGATGCTAAGGAGGCAAGCGCAGGCAAGGAGTACCGAGGCGTCGGGCAAAGGTTTCCATATCGGTGCAACAAGACCAAGACCAGCAGGACGGCAGGATGGAGGTCACCATGGAGCCCAAGACGGCGTCACCACCAGAGCCTTTAGCAGGCGAAGACCACCTTTAGTCAGGATAGCTTGTACTAGCTGTCCCCCTTCAAATTGGCCGTTGTGGCATCCCTTCCCGCTCAATATTTGGGAAGAGGAACGAGCCTCTATAAATAGGACTAGCCACCAAAGTAGGAGGCAACTCATCTTGGACTGGATCCACTCCATCCTCACACCTACAAAACACAAGAACACCTCTCCCCAGGAGGTTGTTTTTCCCCTTGTATTGTTCATCCTCAGCCTAAGAGGCAATTCACCACACCACACTGGAGTAGGGTATTACACCACCACGGTGGCCTGAACCAGTATAAATCTTGTGTCTCTTGTGTTGCGGGTTCGTCGTGCTAGGCTTTGAGATCGCGGTGAGGCTGAGGGCGTGATCAGGTAGGGGGAAATCTTCGTGCGCACCCCAGTGTTCGAACCTCAAGGGTTTTACCGGAACCCGAAATCCGACATTTGGCGCCAGGTAGGGGTGCACTGAAGCTTTCCTTCCGTCGATCGTGTCCCGTCGCTTCGTCGCATCCATGGCGGACGCTCGCTGAACTCGTGCCGAGCGCCAGGCCGCCCTTGCCGCCCGCGTTGCTTAGGCGGCTCCCATCGGCGGGCCTTCCCGTCGTTCTCCGTCGCCTGCCGCCAATGCCGCCACCGGCCTGGCGGGAAACGAGCAGAAAGCATCCTCGCTGCACCCCTCGGTGCGGTGGGACGGCCACATCGCCACTCTATCGCTGACCCCGGACGGCTCATCGTCTCACGCTCGTCGCGCTCCCACGGAAGCGCAGGCTGCACTGCTCATGGCACGCGAACTCCCCTCTACCGCCCTGTCGACGACCTCTACGAGGACTGGCTGGACCACATCGCCGAGCTCATCAGCACCGCAGGGGGCTCCCCGTGCCATCCCTCTCGCTGCCTCGCCCTCCGCCATCTATGGGCAACGTGGCTCATGGAGCGCCACCACCACCACCTCCGCACCAGGACGGCGTCCTGGCGCCAAGGCGTGTGGTCCCCCGGCGCGACCCACTGCTGTCGGTGTTCTGGGAACGGGGGTCCCTAGACTTGCCTGCCTGCAGCCTGCGGCGTGGCTCAAAGGAGGCCCAGCATGGCCCATCTTCATCAACACAAGACTCAAGACCCTCGCGAGGGGCCAAGCCTCACGGGGCGGACGACACGGCGCATCCTCAGGCGCAGCCTCCTCATGCTGGCTCGCAAGGAGGCAGAGAAATCAAGGCGGGGTACCTCGCGAGGTGCCCATGACGCAAGCCATGATGACTCAGGGCGCCAGGCGGGCGCCAGCGCGCGCAGCATCCTTCTTTCCTCTTTGGTGCAAAGGGGGCAAGCGCAGCCGCGGAGTACCGAGGCATCAGGCAAAGGTTGCCTTTTCGGTGCAACGAGACCAAGACCAAGCGGACTACGAGACAGAGGTCACCATGGAGCCCAGCACGGCGTCACCGCAGAGCCTTTCACAGGCGAAGACCAACTTTAGTCAGGATAAGTGTACTTGCTGTCCCCCTTCAAATTAGCCCGCCATTGTTGGCTCCCTTCCCGCTCAATATTTGGGGAGAGGCACAGGGCCTTTGCCTATAAATAGGACCGGCCACCCACGTAGCAAGGGGTTCGGTTCGTTCGGTTCGATCTCAACTAGATGGTCGACAAGTGAGAGAAAAGCAAAGAGAGTGAGTGAGAGAGAGAGAAGGGTGACTGAACTCCTCCTAGTAGTTCATCGCCCCAGCCAAGAACAGACCCTCGCGAGGCTGTTCTTCCCTGTATTGTTCATCATCATCAGCCCCAAGAGGCAATCCACTCACCACACACTGCAGTAGGGTATTACACCACAATGGTGGCCCAAACAAGTATAAACCTTGTGTCTCTCGTGCAGTTCTTTTAGTAGTTTAGATCTTTGTGAGACGGGGAGGTAGAAGGCGTGATCTCCACGTGCACCCCAGTGTTCGAACCTTAAGGGTCTGCCGGAACGCGTGATCCGACATTTAGCGCGCCAGGTAGGGGTGCGCCAGAATCTGTCTTTCAGCACTCCGCTCTCCTCCGACCGCCGCATCCATGTACGGCGCCAGTCGAGCTCGCGTCGCCCCGGCGGCCCTCGCCGGTGGGAGTTCTCGTTGTCCCCCGTCGCCCGCCGTCAACACCGCCACCGGCCCAGCGGGGAGCGAGCGGCAAGCACCCACCCAGCATCTGCCTACGCGGTGGAGTGGCTGCACCGCAACATCAACGCCTCCGGTCATTGCGGCCCTCCTGGGCGGCTCGCAGGCACCGCCCACGAGTCGCCACGTCAAGCCTTTTGCCTGCCGGGTTAGCGCCATTTCTGCACGGCAGGGGGCTCCCCCGGACCGGGCGGCGCGCGAGGCCGATCTGACCTTCAGCTCGGAGGACCACCCCACCAACCTGGTCGGCTCGGGCGCGCTCCCTTGCTGTGCACCCCCACCATCTGCCAGGTGGCCGTCACCAAAACTCTCGTTGACGGCGACGCGGGCCTCAGCATTCTTTCGGTCGAGACTTTCAACCTCCTCTGCATACCCCGGGAGCGGTTGCGACCCAGCCGATCTTTCTCGGGGGTCGGGGGCGGATCATCCGACTCCCTGGGACAGATCCGGCTCCCGGTAACCTTCGGCACCTACGACAACTTCCGCACGGAGATGGTCGACTTCGACATCGCCCCCATCGGTGTCACGACCGGTTTTCCGGGTATTAAATTCCAGAAAATGGCCGTTGTGCTCACCAGCCCCAGGATTACTGTTAGCTGATGAGGCACCAACTTGATACAGATATTCCAAGCAAGAGTACATAATATGTAGTACAAGACCACTGTGGCCTATGAGTACATCAAATGGTTCTAGTGGTTGAGGGCGAAAGCGGTTTGTGGATCACCATGGTCTATGGGACTCCATTTCCCACAGGAATAGCTGACCAGGTTAACTCCTATCTTCGCGAGGCTGCTATCACCGTTGCTTAGTTTCCGGGGCTGTCACCGCAACGCTCGTCTCCATGCAGAAATCTGGCCAAGACAATAGCTAGGGACAAGCCAGTGAGTACGTTGAATGTACTCGCAAACATTATGAACACTGAAGTAATATAATTGATAATCATGCACCAGAATATTCTATGATCACATCGTCAGTCATAAATAAAACACCTCTTATGCATGCAAGCAAGTTAATTATGTATCACATGAATAAGTAATGAAGGAGCGGAAATAAAATGCCACAGTCGGGCGTCAGTGCGACACCACATAAAGGGCTTATAAGTAAATGGAACAACATGTAAATGGAATAACATGCATGCCACAGTCGGGCGTCTGAGCGATGCCACAGAAAGGGCTTATATGAAAACATAATCATAGCGAATATCCAGGAGGTGGTACCGTCCCAGGGATATTCCTTATTTCAAACAATGCAATTGGTTAGTCCACAATGATAATAATCATAACCATCGTATATCACAAGTCATAAATCAATATTCGCGTTCAGTAGTTTCTCCTCCGAAGACCGACACTAAGACTGACACTTGACCCATCCCAGACTGTAACCCTTAACCATGGACACGGCTATTCGAATAGGTTTAATATCTCTGCAGAGAGTGTACTCTTTACCCACGAGTAACGGATTCCCTTAGTCCATCGGACAAATCCCGTCTACGATCTTTTAATTGAAACACACCTGACTTGCACACACCAGCTTTTACTCGTGTCTGGAATCACCCATGACACCTGTTAAGCAAAACTCTAAGTGGGGAGTCTACAACCTCGCGTAGCATGGGATCAAATTTCTATCGCGCGCTCTAAGGGGTGCCCCCCTCTCGGTCCCAACCGGATACACCCATGCCCCCAGACCAGGTGGCATGCCTACCGGCTACAACCGATATCTTCCACCATGGCCTCTCTGTACGGTGTGTGCCAAGATGAGGGTTAACAACTTACTAAACCATACCCCACCTACGGTAGGGACAAGTGGCAGTACGAAGCAAGTATTAGGGTTACCGGAACAAGACTCGATCTATGGCCGACTCAGGAGGCTTATGAGTTCCCTGTATGACATGTATATCAAATATAATTCAACTGATGAAATCACCACCCATTATACCTTACTATGCCATACCGGACATAACCGTCCCGACGGGGACCGGCGACAAGCTCACTCCTACCCAAGGCAGAGGCTTTCCCGGATTCCTTTCCGGCATGCATACAAGGCACATGAGGATGATTACCATCACAAGTATATTCATTTCCAACAGCAAGGAAATCACTAATATGCATCCATGCAAAATGATCATGTCACATGAAATAACAAGTTCTCCGGAATAAGGTGGTGTTACAAACGTGTCAACTAACACACCAAAAATATTATCCCGGGGTTCAGAATGCTTGCCTTCCTGGTGTGGAGAGGTGAGGTGCTCTCCAAAACTTTTGAAAGCTTCCTTCTCTCCCAAAAATCCTATTTTCAAAAATATGCAAAGAACACATATTTCAAAAACAGTACAAAAAAGTTGTTTGGAAAATTTTCAAATAAATCTTAAAATAAACTAGACAGAATTTGAGAGATGTAGGAAAAAGAATCAATTCATTTGGAGTTATATTTAAAAAGTTATAGCCAGTCAAAGTTCTGGTCAAAATCTGTTTTTAAAAATAAAACAAAAAGAAAATGTTTCGGCCACGAATACGCTTTCGGTGCAGGGAAAACGTACTGGGCAATTATACGTCTTCACTTAACACGCGTGGCGGCGGGGTGGGTCACTGACAGTGGGCCCGCCTGGCCCACTGGTCAGGTTTGACCGGTCCACCTTTCCCTCTCCTTCCTATGCCCGAGAGGGGGCGGGACTCGGGCGATCGTCGCCGGCGACTGGTGGTTCTTTGCGGGCATCAGAGTGCAGGGATGGATCCGCCACTCCTAGGCGATCCTCCCGGTGGTTGCAGGGTCGCCGGGGATGGAGGGAATCGCCGGCGGTGAGCTTCGCGGCGCAGGAGGCTTCAGGAGCAGAGTGGGTCTGGGGCTACGGTGGTTCCCGATCAAAATCGAGCAGGGGAAAGTGTTCGTGGGAGGAAGAGAGAGCTCCTGGTGAAGAGAGTGGAGCAGGGGAGGTCCTAGTGGTGCTGGAGCGAACGAGGCCGTGGCGGCGGCCGTGGTCGCCGGAGAAGTTGAAGATGACCCGCTCCCCTTCAATTGATGGCGATGGGGGCACTAGTGAGACGGCGTGGGGTTGCTTGAGGGCTCGGAGAAGCTCGGGGCTCCTTAAATGGGCGAGCCAAGGCGGTTCCGCGGCGGCCGTGGATAAGGTTGCCGGCGACCGCCATTCTGTAGCTTGCAGGCAACGTGGCGTGGCTGGGGATTACGACAGGAGCTAGCGGACGAGGGGGCACTGCTCCAGGGCGAGCTGGCGCGCTGTGGTGGTCAGGGCGGTGCCGAACATGGCAGGGGCTGTCGGGCGGCCATGGCGGCTAGCTCTTGGCCTGCCGGGGCGTGGCGAGGGGCGGCTTGGCGTGAAGCGGTGAGGAGGGACGTGCGTGGCGTGGTGCGGAGAGAGGGAGAGGATCAGGATGAGCTCGGGGAAGCTTATCCAGGGGCGCGCTGGCTCGGGCACGAGCACGTGCAAAACGCGTGCTCTGCTCGCGCTCCGGGCGTGCACGGCACTCGTTCGACGAAATGCCAGGGCGACCAAGACTGCTATACAGCTAGTGCAAATCCACAGGCCTAGGTTAGAGACCGTTAGTAGGCTACTGGACAACTTGGTTAGGACAGGTGGGAAAGTCCAACACACAAACTTACAATCATGCCAAAACTGCTCATGCCCATAGGGTGTTTGACAAAATGCCAGAGGCATCTAGGCAGGTCCTGGAGTGGCCAAAAACTCCAGATGGTGGTCTCTTTAGATGCAAGAGAGGGTGGTGAGGTTATTTTGCCAAAAGAAGAAACTTCCTAGTGCAAGTTTTGCAAAACTACAATTCTGGACAAGAGATAAATGGCATTATTTCATGAGCCAAAAATGATCCAAAGGGTGCATGCTCCTGGACTTAGGGGTTTTGCAGGGAGGACTAAGAGTAGAAAAAGGAATCATGGAAAAAGGAGCAACTAAAGCTGTGGTTGCAGTAGAAATCACAGGGCTGGACCAGTATGGAAAAGAGGTTCATTCACTCAAAATTTTCAAATAACATCACTGGGTTTTTGTATAAAGTTGAATCATATGCTACTACTAACATCCCATAATTTTGGTGAAGGCTAGAAAGAAATATTTAAATGGGTTGTAGTGCAAAATTGCACTCTGGACCAGAGAAGAAAAATTGAATCAGAGCTCAAAATATTTCAAGGGAAAAATATTTTTTTGCATAAAAGTTATTTAAAAATATCACATGACATCTCCAAATTTTTGTGGGATTTTTGAATGAATTTATCAAATGGTTGTAGTTCAAATATGGCCATATAACCTTGGAAAACCATTTTTCAAGAAAATAAAGATCAAGCAATTTAATTATGTAATTAGTTCTACTAATAAAAGAAAAGTTTTTCTTGAGAGGTTAAACAAGTCCAAAACATATTTGAAAAGTTTTCACTTTGGGGAAAAACTCCATAGTAACAAGGGAGAAAAAGGTTCAAAATAAAAAAGGAGCCCAGGAAATAAAAGTTTTAATTTCCTGGAAAAATTTTAATTAATAAAACAAGGCCAAAACTTTGGGGTGTCAGAACACTACCCCCCTTAAGAAAAATCTCGTCCTCGAGATTTGATAAGGGTTGTTTTTTTTGAAAATATCTTTCCTGTTAGTTGGAAACAAAAAAGCTTACTCATAGCACAAACTTTCTGTGGCCGGGGTTGGTTTTTTTGGTATGCTCGAAGTAAAATGCAACCGTGTACACAAGCATGGTTATAAAAAAATCGAGGCGTTCAAGCAAATAGCATTCAATCATGGCGACACACAAATACAGGGCGTGGCCGTACTAAGGCTCGGTACTAATCGAGTAAACTAGTCTACCTCGTTCAAATCCAAGCGGGCGTGCCTTGTGGATGTCGAGGCTTCTCTTCGGGTCTCACTGTCGGGATTAGCTGGAGTGGGTTGAGGCTAGCGTGCCCTTTTATATAAAAGGGGACGGAGTCTTCCTTCGCACGCTTGCGGAAAGACTTTTCGGATTCGGTCACTGGCGCATGAGCGACAGGTTGGGTTGATAGGTTGGGCACCAAATGCCAAAAGGTGTCGGGCCACGGTGGCTATCTTGCAAGGGAAGCTTGACTGGGGTTTGGCTGAGGTCTGGTGGATTGGTTTACCTAAGTTTGTTGACCTGGCTAGGATAGGATTAGCCAATGGTCAGCCTGGCTCTGATACCAAGTTTGTCACGACCGGTTTTCCGGGTATTAAATTCCAGAAAATGGCCGTTGTGCTCACCAGCCCCAGGATTACTGTTAGCTGATGAGGCACCAACTTGATACAGAAATTCCAAGCAAGAGTACATAATATGTAGTTCAAGACCATTGTGGCCTATGAGTACATCAAATGGTTCTAGTGGTTGAGGGCGGAAGCGGTTTGTGGATCACCACGGTCTATGGGACTCCATTTCCCACAGGAACAGCTGACCAGGTTAACTCCTATCTTCGCGAGGCTGCTATCACCGTTGCTTAGTTTCCGGGGCTGTCATCGCAACGCTCGTCTCCATGCAGAAATCTGGCCAAGACAATAGCCAGTGACAAGCCAGTGAGTACGTTGAATGTACTCGCAAACATTATGAACACTAAAGTAATATAATTGATAATCATGCACCAAAATATTCTATGATCACATCGTCAGTCATAAATAAAACACCTCTTATGCATGCAAGCAAGTTAATTATGTATCACATGAATAAGTAATGAAGGAGCGGAAATAAAATGCCACAGTCGGGCGTCAGTGCGACACCACATAAAGGGCTTATAAGTAAATGGAATAACATGTAAATGGAATAACATGCATGCCACAGTCGGGCGTCTGAGCGACGCCACAGAAAGGGCTTATATGAAAACATAATCATAGCGAATATCCAGGAGGTGGTACCGTCCCAGGGATATTCCTTATTTCAAACAATGCAATTGGTTAGTCCACAATGATAATAATCATAACCATCGTATATCACAAGTCATAAATCAATATTCGGGTTCAGTAGTTTCTCCTCCGAAGACCGACACTAAGACCGACACTTGACCCATCCCAGACTGTAACCCTTAACCATGGACACGGCTATTCGAATAGGTTTAATATCTCTGCAGAGAGTGTACTCTTTACCCACGAGTAACGGATTCCCTTAGTCCATCGGACTAATTCCGTCTACGGTATTTTAATTGAAACACACCTGACTTGCACACACCAGCTTTTACTCGTGTCTGGAATCACCCATGACAACTGTTAAGCAAAACTCTAAGTGGGGAGGCTACAACCTCGCGTAGCATGGGATCAAATTTCTATCGCGCGCTCTAAGGGGTGCCCCCCTCTCGGTCCCAACCGGATACACCCATGCCCCCAGACCAGGTGGCATGCCTACCGGCTACAACCGATATCTTCCACCATGGCCTCTCTGTACGGTGTGTGCGAAGACAAGGGTTAACAACTTACTAAACCATACCCCACCTACGGTAGGGACCAGTGGCAGTACGAAGCAAGTATGGGGGTTACCGGAACAAGACTCGATCTATGGCCGACTCAGGAGGCTTATGAGTTCCCTATATGACATGTATATCAAATATAATTCAACTGATGAAATCACCACCCATTATACCTTACTATGCCATACCGGACATAACCGTCCCGACGGGGACCGGCGACAAGCTCACTCCTACCCAAGGTAGAGGCTTTCCCGGATTCCTTTCCGGCATGCATACAAGGCACATGAGGATGATTACCATCACAAGTATATTCATTTCCAACAGCAAGGAAATCACTAATATGCATCCATGCAAAATGATCATGTCACATGAAATAACAAGTTCTCCGGAATAAGGTGGTGTTACAAACGTGTCAACTAAACACCAAAAATATTATCCCGGGGTTCAGAATGCTTGCCTTCCTGGTGTGGAGAGGTGAGGTGCTCTCCAAAACTTTTGAAAGCTTCCTTCTCTCCCAAAAATCCTATTTTCAAAAATATGCAAAGAACACATATTTCAAAAACAGTACAAAAAAGTTGTTTGGAAAATTTTCAAATAAATCTTAAAATAAACTAGACAGAATTTGAGAGATGTAGGAAAAAGAATCAATTCATTTGGAGTTATATTTAAAAAGTTATAGCCAGTCAAAGTTCTGGTCAAAAATCTGTTTTTAAAAATAAAACAAAAAGAAAACGTTTCGGCCACAAATACGCTTTCGGTGCAGGGAAAACGTACTGGGTAATTATACGTCTTCACTTAACACGCGTGGCGGCGGGGTGGGTCACTGACAGTGGGCCCGCCTGGCCCACTGGTCAGGTTTGACCGGTCCACCTTTCCCTCTCCTTCCTATGCCCGAGAGGGGGCGGGACTCCGGCGATCATCGCCGGCGACTGGTGGTTCTTTGCGGGCATCAGAGTGCAGGGATGGATCCGCCACTTCTAGGCGGTCCTCCCGGTGGTTGCAGGGTCGCCGGGGATGGAGGGAATCGCCGGCGGTGAGCTTCGCGGCGCAGGAGGCTTCGGGAGCAGAGTGGGTCTGGGGCTACGGTGGTTCCCGATCAAAATCGAGCAGGGGAAAGTGTTCGTGGGAGGAAGAGAGAGCTCCTGGTGAAGAGAGTGGAGCGGGGGAGGTCCTAGTGGCGCTGGAGCGAACGAGGCAGTGGCGGCGGCCGTGGTCGCCGGAGAAGTTGAAGATGACCCACTCCCCTTCAATTGATGGCGATGGGGGCACTAGTGAGAAGGCGTGGGGTTGCCTAAGGGCTCGGAGAAGCTCGGGGCTCCTTAAATGGGCGAGCCAAGGCGGTTTCGTGGCGGCCGTGGATAAGGTCGCCGGCGACCGCCATTCCGTAGCTTGCAGGCAACGTGGCGTGGCTGGGGATGACGACAGCAGCTAGCGGACGAGGGGGCACTGCTCCAGGGGCGAGCTGGCGCGCTGTGGTGGTTGGGGCGGTGCCGAACATGGCAGGGGCTGTCGGGCGGCCGTGGCGGCTAGCTCTTGGCCTGCCGGGGCGTGGCGAGGGGCGGCTTGGCGTGAAGCGGTGAGGAGGGATGTGCGTGGCGTGGTGCGGAGAGAGGGAGAGGATCAGGATGAGCTCGGGGAAGCTTATCCAGGGGCGCGCTGGCTCGGGCACAAGCATGTGCAAAACGCGTGCTCTGCTCGCGCTCCGGGCGTGCACGACACTCGTTCGACGAAATGCTAGGGCGACCAAGACTGCTATACAGCTAGTGCAAATCCACAGGCCTAGGTTAGAGACCGTTAGTAGGCTACTGGACAACTTGGTTAGGACAGGTGGGAAAGTCCACAACACAAACTTACAATCATGCCAAAACTGCTCATGCCCATAGGGTGTTTGACAAAATGCCAGAGGCATCTAGGCAGGTCCTGGAGTGGCCAAAAACTCTAGATGGTGGTCTCTTTAGATGCAAGAGAGAGTGGCGAGGTTATTTTGCCAAAAGAAGAAACTTCCTAGTGCAAGTTTTGCAAAACTACAATTCTGGACAGGAGATAAATGGCATTATTTCATGAGCCAAAAATGATCCAAAGGGTGCATGCTCCTGGACTTAGGGGTTTTGCAGGGAGGACTAAGAGTAGAAAAAGGAATCATGGAAAAAGGAGCAACTAAAGCTATGGTTGCAGTAGAAATCACAGGGCTGGACCAGTATGGAAAAGAGGTTGATTCACTCAAAATTTTCAAATAACATCACTGGGTTTTTGCATAAAGTTGAATCATATGCTACTACTAACATCCCATAATTTTGGTGAAGGCTAGAAAGAAATATTTAAATGGGTTGTAGTGCAAAATTGCACTCTGGACCAGAGAAGAAAAATTGAAGCAGAGCTCAAAATATTTCAAGAGAAAAATATATTTTTGCATAAAAGTTATTTAAAAACATCACATGACATCTCCAAATTTTTGTGGGATTTTTGAATGAATTTATCAAATGGTTGTAGTTCAAATATGGCCATATAACCTTGGAAAACCATTTTTCAAGAAAATAAAGATCAAGCAATTTAATTATGTAATTAGTTCTACTAATAAAAGAAAAGTTTTTCTTGAGAGGTTAAACAAGTCCAAAACATATTTGAAAAGTTTTCACTTTGGGGAAAAACTCCATAGTAACAAGGGAGACAAAGGTTCAAAATAAAAAAGGAGCCCAGGAAATAAAAGTTTTAATTTCCTGGCAAATTTTAATTAATAAAACAAGGCCAAAACTCTGGGGTATCAGAATCGGCCTCCCTTACAACGCCATCCTCGGCTACCTGGCGCTGGCTCAGTTCATGGCCGCCACGCACCCGGCATATAACCTCATGAAGATGCCCGGGAGCAGCGGCACCCTCGCCGTGCACGGGGACACCAGGGATGCCCTGCGAGTACTCAAGCTCGCCTTCAAGACGGCGGCATCAGCACGGCCCGTCAGTGCGGAGACCCCTGAGCCCAAGGGGGCTGCGCCCGCCAAGAAGAAGCAGTTGTTCACCCAGGACAAGGCAGAAACCAAGCAGATACCCGTCGACGAGGACGGGTCCTCCAGTGCCATGTTTACCATAGGCGCCAACCTTGAGCCTGAGCAGGAGGAGGCCTTGGTCAAGTTCTTGCGTGCGAATAAGAAGGTATTTGCTTGGGAGCCCGATCAGCTGGCGGGGATCCCCAGGAGTGTCATCGAGCATCACCTCAACGTGTGCCCAAATGTGCGCCCCGTGAAGCAGAAGGCCAGGCGGCAGTCTGTGGAGAAGCAGGCCTTCATTGTCCAAGAGACCCGCAAGCTAGAAGCCGCTGGGGTCATTCGCGAGGTCCGATACCCGGATTGGTTGGCCAACCCTGTCATTGTGCCCAAGAAAGGGGAGGAGGAACGCATGTGTGTCGACTTCACCAACCTCAACAAAGCATGCCCGCAAGATCCATTTCCGCTCCCCCGCATCGACCAGATCGTCGATTCCACTATGGAGTGCGACCTGCTATGCTTCCTAGACGCCTTCTCCGGGTATCACCAGATCAAGATGGCGGTAGAAGACATTGAGAAGACCGCCTTCTTAACCCCGTGCGGGGTATACTGGTATACATGCATGCCGTTCGGACTGCATAATGCAGGGGCAACCTTTCAGCGCTGATGCACATCACCTTGGGCCCGCAACTCGGAAAGAATGTCGAAGCCTACGTTGATGACATTGTAGTAAAATCTCGGGAGGCCAAGACCCTGATACAAGACCTGGAGGAGACCTTCGCGAGCCTCGACGCAGTAAACCTGCGGCTCAACCCGAGAAATGTGTGTTTGCCATCCCCTTGGGCAAGCTTTTGGGATTCCTCGTGTCCCATTGTGGCATCCAGGCCAACCCTGAGAAGGTCAAGGCGGTCGAGGACATGAGTCCGCCAAAGACCCTCAGGGAAATGCAGAAGCTCACTGGGCGCGTGACCGCGCTAGGGCGCTTCATCTCCAAGCTAGGGGAGCGAGCGCTGCCTTTCTTTCAGCTGATGAAGAAAAAGGGGCCCTTTGAATGGACTGAAGAGGCAGATAAGGCGTTTCAAGATCTCAAGAGGTACCTGACCAGTCCCCCAATCATGGTGGCTCCACGCCCTCAAGAGCCCCTGCTGCTTTACCTCGCTGCCACTCCCTACTCCGCCAGCGCAGCCCTGGTGGCGGTTAGGGAGGAACGCCAAGTCAAGACCGCAGCGGCAGCCCGAGTCAAGACAAAACGGGAACAAGGAAAGCCTGCAGAAGCCGCAACCGCAGTTGAGGAGGGTCAGCTGCCTAAGAATGCACCAGAGGCAGGCGAGGCCGCATGCCCGGATGGTCCACCTCCCGAGGCCAGGTCATCTCGCGAGGCGCCCTTGCCTCCCGATGGCTCCGCGACCCCAGATACTCTAAGCCTTGTTGAGCATCCCGTCTACTTTGTTAGCACGGTGTTACGGGACGCGAGGGCACGGTACCCAATGCCTCAAAAGCTCCTCCTCGCGCTGCTGGTAGCCTCACGCAAGCTGCGTCACTACTTCCAGGCTCATCCCATCAAGGTCGTCTCATCGTACCCCCTGGAAAGAGTGCTCAGGAGCCCTAACTCAGCCAGAAGGGTCGCCGAGTGGAACATGGAGCTGCAGGCATTTCAGCTCGAGTTCAGCACAACCAGGGTCATCAAAGGAGCAGCATTGGCGGATTTCATAGCAGAATGGGTGGAGGCACCAGGCCTCAGGGAGAACGAGGATCGGTCCTTCTCTCCAGGGAGTGAGGCGCCGGAAGGCTGGGTCATGTACTTCGATGGGGCGTTCTCCAGACACGGCGCGGGGGCTGGTGCGGTGCTGATATCACCCACTCAAGATAAGCTCTACTATGCCGTGCAGCTCTGTTTCCAGCAAGGTGAAAAGGTCTCCAACAACATTGCAGAATATGAGGGACTGATAGCCGGGTTGAAGGCCGCAGTAACCCTGGGAGTGAAACGCCTCACCGTCACGGGCAACTCGCAGCTCCTAGTCAACTTCTCCAACAAGGTGTACGAGCCGAAGGACGAGCATATGGAGGCCTACCTAGCGGAGGTCTGCAGGATGGAAAAGCGGTTCTGGGGGCTGGAGCTGAAGCACGTGCCCCGTGGCACCAATCAGGAAGCTGACGACATAGCCGGACGGGCATCCAGGCGATTGCCGCAGGAACCCGGCGTCTTCGAAGAGTGGCTCTTCAAACCCTCAGCATAGCCGACGTTATCAAACACCGCTCAGTCTCGAGAGGAGCTCCCCCAGCCGCCTGCCTCGGGAGCCATGGTCTGTGGGCCGACCTTAGAAGCACACCTGCTCCTGACGATGGAACCTCAGGAGGAGTGCTGGATCGCAGAACTCCGGAGTTATTTAACGCAAGGGGCCCTACCGGAAAAGGAAGAGGAAGCGGAGCGTGTGGCGCGGCAGGCCACGACATACTGCATCAGAGATGGAGAACTTTACCGGAAGCGACCAAACGGTGTATCTCTGCCCTACATCTCCAGGGAGCAAGGAAAGAAACTACTAGAAGACATACATGGCGGAGACTGTGGACACCACTCATCATCACGGACCCTCGTCGGCAAGGCATTCCGTAGCGGGTTCTATTGGCCCACCGCGCTCAACGACGCGATCGAATTGGTAAAGGCTTGTGAGGCCTGCCAGTTTCATTCCAAGCAGATCCATCAACCGGCGGGGGGCCTGCAGACAATACCCATCTCGTGGCCATTCGCAGTTTGGGGGTTGGATATTCTGGGCCCGTTCCCTCGGGCGCAAGGGGGCTACCGTTACCTCTACGTTGCCATTGACAAGTTCACCAAGTGGGCAGAAGTGGAGGCTGTCCGTACCATCCCCGCTGGCTCCGCGGTCAAGTTCATCAGGGGTATCGTGAGCCGGTTCGGGGTGCCGAATCGCACCATCACAGACAACGGTTCGCAGTTCACCAGTAATCTCTTCAAAAACATATTGTGCTAACCTTAGGACGCAGATATGCTACGCTTCGGTGGCACACCCTCGAAGCAATGGGCAGGCCGAACGAGCCAACGCGGAGGTCCTGAGAGGCCTCAAGACCAGGACATTCAAGAAGAAGCTGGAGGCCTGCGGCAGAGGCTGGTACGACGAGCTCCAGTCCGTGTTGTGGTCCAGCCGCACAACCGCAACCAAACCAACTGGGGAGACCCCGTTCTTCCTGGTCTATGGAGCCGAAGCAGTCCTTCCTGACGAGGTCAGGCATCGCTCCGCGCGGGTCCTGGCGTTCGACGAGGCGCAGCAGGACGCCATGCGGGGGATGGACCTCATACTAGGGGAGGGATGCCGCCGAGAAGCCGCGCTGCGAGCGGCAAGGTACCAACAAGCGCTACGACGATATCACTACCGCAACATCCGCCCCAGGACCCTCGAGGTAGGAGACCTCGTACTCAGACGGGTTCTCTCCAGGGAGGGGCTGCACAAGCTCTCTCCCATGTGGGAGGGCCCGTTCAAGGTTGTTCATGTTTCCAGGCCAGGCTCCGTGCGCTTGGAGACTCAAGAGGGGGAGCCGATCCAGAACGCGTGGAACATCCAGCACCTCCGGAGGTTCTACCCCTAAAAGGCCCAGAGCCTGTGAAGCAAGGCGAGTGCCTGTGAAGACCTTCCCTTTTTGGAAAAGGCCCAGAGCCTGTGAAGCAAGGCGAGTGCCTGTGAAGACCTTCCCTTTTTGGAAAAGGCCCAGAGCCTGTGAAGCAAGGCGAGTGCCTGTGAAGACCTTCCCTTTTTGGAAAAGGCCCAGAGCCTGTGAAGACCTTCCCTTTTTGGAAAAGGCCCAGAGCCTGTGAAGCAAGGCGAGTGCCTGTGAAGACCTTCCCTTTTTGGAAAAGGCCCAGAGCCTGTGAAGCAAGGCGAGTGCCTATGAAGCTATCGCGTTTTGGAAAAGGCCCGGAGCCTATGAAGCAAGGCCAATGCCTGTGAAGCTCGCCGCCCCGTGACACTCTCACGTAATAATGAGTGGGGCTGTACACGCCCCGGAGACTCAGCAGCGCTGGCCTCAGGCCCTGGGGCTCCCTCCCACGCCAAGTGGTAGCACTTAGCTCCGCGTTGGTGAGAAGACGTCGAAGACTAGATTAGGTGCCGGACGCGGCTTTTTCATTTGCTTTCCGCAGTTGACGTGTTTACTTGCATTTGAAGTCTTATTGAAGTTGTCACTGTTGCTGATTTGTGGTTCGTCTATTTTCGCTCCTCGCTTTGGTTTCTCTCATAATCGTCCTCGCGAGCGTTTCTGCTCTAGCTGCTGGGAGGTTTCATGGCCCGGGCACGTTATAGGAGCACCCCTCTAGTCCGTGCCCCTCGGGCACCGCGACGCGCACATAGGGCCTGGGTCGGTCCCCCCCCCCCCGACAGGGGTCAAGGACTATCTACGCATAGGCGTGTAGTTAAGAGGCGCAAAAATAAGATCAAGGTAATGCCTAAACGGCAATAATTCCCAACATGCCCCAGCGGGGCTCCATGCAGCTGTTTTGTCTTACAGAGGAAACAAAAGGAAAAGGAAAGGACGAGCCCGGCGCAGCCCTCCTCACATCAGCCCGCGGAGGCGACCCAGGCAGCCTCCGGGCCTTAGGAAGACTCCCTCTCGCGCTTCACCGGGGCACGGCAGCGGGCAGACGAGCCATCACCTCCCAAGGAAGCTCGATGGCGCGGGGGTTGACTGGGGCCACCACTGGAGGAGTCGCTCGAGGAAGAGTTGACGAAGCTTGGGGAGTCTCGGGTGCCGCCATCCGCGCGGGCGCCATCTCCTCCATCACCGTCGGAGCAGGCCCCCCGGCCGCGGTCGTCGTCCTCCGGGCAACACCCCGCACGGCGACCATCTTCCCCAAACACCCTCACATAGAGGGTGGTGTCGCCGTCAAACCTGAAGTGCAGGGTGCACCGGCGCCCCAGGCCGCGAGCGTGGGCGAACGCCTGCCAGCCACGAGTTAAGGCCAAGCCCCCGTTGGCAGAGACCTCCAGCGTGGCCCACGAGGACCTGCTGCAGGAGCCCTCCGCCTGGAGCCAGAGGCCACCAGGAGCACCGGCCGGGAGTTCACCAAGGAGGAAGCGAGGGGGTTGGAGCCGGGCGCTAGTCGGCTCCGCCGACCAGACGATGAACTCCGGCAGCACCTGCGCAGCGCGAAAGCGCGGCCTGGGGGAGCGCGCGACCCAGGCGCATCCCTCGGCCGCAGCGGCTTGCCCGCCGCCGTGCTGGGAGCTGCCACCATGACCACCAAACGCTACCGGGGCGGCCACCGGATGCTTCCGAGGGCGCCCACGACCGCGCTTAGGCGGGGGAGAGGCAAGATCGACCTAGAGGGCCTTCCCCTTCTCCGCAGCCGAGTACCTCCTCGATGGAGCCATCACACCAAGGCGGGGCAAGGATTGAGGCAAAGGAGAAAACAAGAAGAGATGGACTGGAAGGGCACGCGCCGTGCCGCACTTATAGCCGGCGAAGGCCAACTGCCGGCCTCCACGATCACAGGTAATTATGACACGATCTGCATGCAGGGACTTGTCCACCTCGCGCGGTCACCGAGGCGTCATGGGGAAGTGGAGACGCCCACCTCCCATCAACCGCCACGCAGCGCCCAAGGCCGCAGGCTGTTAGGGCCCGCGGCACTTCGCCCTTGCCCTTTCGCCTCTCGGCACGGCCAAGTCCATGCGCGCCTTGGGCCCGGGGGCTACTGTCGGTGTTCTGGGAACGGGGGTCCCCAAACTTGCCTGCCTGCGGCCTACGGCGTGGCTCAAAGGAGGCCCAGCATGGCCCATCTTCATCAACACAAGACTCAAGACCCTCGTGAGGGGCCAAGCCTCGCGGGGCGGACGACACGGCGCATCCTCAGGCGCAGCCTCCTCAGGCTGGCTCGCGAGGAGGCGGAGAAATCAAGGCGGGGTACCTCGTGAGGTGCCCATGACGCAAGCCATGACGACTCAAGCCGCCAGGCGGGCATCCTTCTTTCCTCTTTGGTGCAAAGGGGGCAAGCGCAGCCGCAGAGTACCGAGGCATCAGGCAAAGGTTGCCATTTCGGTGCAACGAGACCAAGACCAAGCGGACTACGAGACGGAGGTCACCATGGAGCCCAGCACGGCGTCACCGCAGAGCCTTTCGCAGGCGAAGACCAACTTTAGTCAGGATAAGTGTACTTGCTGTCCCCCTTCAAATTAGCCTGCCATTGTTGGCGCCCTTCCCGCTCAATATGTGGGGAGAGGCCCAGGTCCTTTGCCTATAAATAGGACCGGCCACCCACGTAGCAAGGGGTTCGGTTCGTTTGGTTCGATCTCAACTAGACGGTCGACAAGTGAGAGAAAAGCAGAGAGAGTGAGTGAGAGAGAGAGAGAAGGGTGACTGAACTCCTCCTAGCAGTTCATCGCCCCAGCCAAGAACAGACCCTCGCGAGGCTGTTCTTCCTTGTATTGTTCATCATCATCAGCCCCAAGAGGCAATCCACCCACCACACACTGGAGTAGGGTATTACACCACAATGGTGGCCCGAACCAGTGTAAACCTTGTGTCTCTCGTGCAGTTCTTTTAGTAGTTTAGATCTTTGTGAGACGGGGAGGTAGAAGGCGTGATCTCCGCGCGTACCCCAGTGTTCGAACCTTAAGGGTCTGCCGGAACCCGTGATCTGACAACCGCGTCGGGCGCTCATGCGCGAAGAAGCTGCCGAGAAGTTCCTCGTCCGCAAGAAAACGCTCCCGCGCTCCCAACACCACTACGACAAGACAGTGTGCTGCCTGTGGTGGCGGTGCGCGGACATCAAGGGCAGGCTCCACATCAGCAAATGGTCCCGGTTGCCTCCGCAGGCTGCCTCGCCTTCACTCCTGAGCTGCATAGCTTCGCATGGCCGGGCAAGTTCAAGCCAGACCAGCTTCCACGCTACGACGGCACCCCTGACCCCATGGAGTTCCTACAGCTCTTCAAGATGAGCATCGAGGCGGCCAACGGCGATGAGAAAGTCACGACAAACTGGTTCCCCATGGCTCTCAAGGATGGTGCCCGCTCGTGGCTCCTGAATCTGCCTCCAGGCTCGATCTCCTCCTGGGACGAGATGTGCGACTACTTCGTCGGCAATTTCCAGGGCACTCGCGACCGCCCTCCGACCGCGGGTGACCTACGCCGCGTCAAGCAGCAGCCAGGAGAGACCCTCTAGAAGTATATCCAGCGCTTCAACAACGTTCGCCTCAAGATCCCCAAGGTGATGGATGAGGCCATCATCTCCTCGTTTTCCGATGGCGTCCGTGACGTGAAGATGAAGGAGGAGCTCGCCATCCATGAGGAGCTGTGCACGTCCTTGGAGTTGTTCAACCTGGCGACCAAGTGCGCAAGGGCTGAGGAAGGGCACCTTTCCCTCCTCGAGCTCCAAGCTGCCGACCTGGAGGAGAAGAAAGCCAAGGCCAAGGACATGAAGCACAAGGGAGTGGCTGTACTCGTGGCCGAGCCATACACGAAGTGTGGCCAGAACCAGCCTGAGTAATCCAAGAGCAGCCGACCATTCTGCGCCCTCCATAATGTTCACAGCCACAACACCAACGACTATCTAGAGCTCAGGGCCATTCGAGATGGACGCCTTGTTCGACGCCCCGAGTGCAATGACTGGGGCTACGGCCGAGGAGGACGACATGGTGGAGGACGCTGGGACGATCGTGGCCCTTGCCAGGAGTGGCGTGACTGGCCTCGCGAGGACCGCTGGCAAGATCAGCCTCGCGAAGGTGCCTGGAGGGATCAGCCTCGCGAGGACCGCCCCCAGGGCAATGCTGGTCTTCCTCCACTGCCGCCACCACCAAGAAGGAACGATGACCACTATCAGGACGAGGGGGTTGGGGGCTTCCAGGAGCCGCGGGCTATCACCTCCATCTTGGCTGGAGCTCAAGCCCCAGCCTCTCAGCGAATCTTCAAGCAGTTTGCTCGCGAGGTGAACGCAGTCCTCCTAGGCTCGAGGCCACATGCTAGCTTAGGTGGTCCAAGTGCGCCATCACCTTCAGTTCAATAGATCAGCTCAAGTGCGCGGCCACTGCTGGCGCCCACCCGATGCTTTGCTCACCCGTCATCAGCAACGTACAAGTCACCAAGACCCTCATCAATGACGGCGCAGGGTTTAATGTCCTGTCCATCGAGATGTTCGACAACCTTCAAGTGCCCTATGATCAGCTTCAGCCTACCAAGCCCTTCTCAGGAGTGACCGACGGTTCCACCACGCCGATAGGGCAGGTCCGCCTCCCTGTCACCTTCGGATAGCGCGACAACTACCGCACCGAGTTCATCGACTTCGACGTCGCCCACATCCGTCTGCCATACAATGCCATCCTCAGGTATCCGGCCCTGGCCAAGTTCATGGCAGTGACACACCACGGCTACAACGTCCTCAAGATGCCAGGAAGCAGCGGGATCATCACAGTCCCCTGCGAAGAAAGAGATGCGGTGTGCTCCCTCGAGTGCGCCTTCCAATCAACATCAATAGAAGACCCCGACAACAATGCAGCGTAGCACCTCTTGAGGTCGCCCATAAGAAGAAAGAAGCAGCTACTCCGCACAGGGCCTCAGGAGAGCGGCACCGCAAGTGGTGCCACGTCAGGATCGGCGCCCGCGCCTAGGGCGCCTCTCTCCCTCGCATAGGAAGGAGCGCCCAGCGCCCCCCTCGGGCAGGGCTCGGGGGCTCTCTTCTGGAGGGCCTCCGACCTTGCCAACATCACGAGGGAGGTGCTCAGGCACCACGTGGAGGCGTGCTTCGCAGCATGTTTCCCTCTGGAGGACACCGGACGAGGAGCGCCCGGCGCTCAGGAGTTCATTGCCAAGACCACTCAGAAACTGCAGGATGCAAAGAGCCATGCGCGGCAACCGCCGCTCACCTGGCGCCACCCCCATCCAGGCAAGGATGGCGGGCTGCGCGTCTGCATCAACGTCCCAAGGCTCAACAGGGCCGCATCTCAGTAGCTTTTCTGGCCTTCGCGCGTGGGACGCTGCAAGGGCCCGCCTCACAGCTACGTTCGCATGCCTTTTGGCCTGCCGAGCGTGGCGTCCGCCTTCCAGCGCAACCTGCAGAGCATCCTGGCAGCTCAGGAGGCCAGGCACCACGCAGTCATTGCGGAGATGGGGACGGTCCTCAAGAAACCGCCTGGACCCCCAGAGCCTCCCGAGGCTCAGGGCCCCGGTGGCTCGTGAGGAGCAACCCCTTCATCATGCTTTTTCAGCTGCCCCAACATCCCTTCAACAACATAACCAAGTGAAATCTTCTAAGTTTATTTGGTTGGGAGTGCCCCTCAGGCTGCATCATTCCCGGGACGTGTGGGTCCGTCCCTGCGGCGCGTATCCCTTTTTTTATGTCTTTAGCTTACCTTGCTGGGGGCGCCCCTCATGCTGCATCATCCCCAAGCCGCTCGGGTCCGACCTAGTGGCATGTATCGTTCATGCATTTACCTAAGCTAGTCTGCTTTTCATGCTTAACCTATCTGTGATTATCACCTGCTTGAATGTCACCTACCACGGGAGATGTTCACGCTGGCACGGCGCTTGGGCTTGGGTCCGTCCCTGCAACGTCGATAAATCTAAGCGGTCGAGCTCTGACCCGCGGCACACCCCGTGCGCGTCACCTCACCAGGCCCTCAGTGCCTTCATTCTCTTACGGAGCAACCAGTGGTCGGCCGGCAATTATAATGGCAATATGTGCCCCTCCTCGCGCTGACTTGCAGGAACCCCCCGAGGACAACAGCGGGCCGTACCACGGGCTCCCTCTTCTCCCACGCGATTCGCTTGCGCGTTAAAAGGGGGGCTCCTGAGCATCATGACTCAGGAGCTCCTACTGGCTCTCCAGCCCTCACCCCCTGGCCTTGACCACGGCATCATGACCTGGCATACCAGCAGCGGCTGAGCTTGCTCGAGGGCCGGGACCTGAGGACGTAGAGCACGAAGGAGAGCATGGGGAAGAAGGGGATGCACGCACGGGCCTAACCTAGCTGCGCCACAGCCACCAACACACGAGTCTGGTGCAACACTAGGAAAAGACTCCAGACTGCCAAGATAAGTTTTGCGCTCGGACCAACCAATCGCTATGGCACGGGATTCTCACTTGCTGCAGCCCTCCCGCGGCAATGTCGCTTCCCTTCCTTACCTCTTGGTGGTCGCTTGCGCGCTAAAGGGGACCTCCTGAGCATCGCATCTCAGGAGCCCTTACTGGACCTTGGGCCACTCACCTCTTGGCCTTGACCACGGCATCGTGACCTGGCATACCAGCGACGGCTGCAGCCTGCCTGAGGACCGGGACCTGTCAGCGTAGAGCACCAAGCCGTCGCGAGGGTAGAAAGGGGAGACTGAGCCGAAACAGGACACGCGCCCGCACAATTTCATAATAAGGATAATATCAACAAAAGACATTGCAGGTTCTTTACACACCCCAAGGGGTTTGTTTCGATTCCTTGTAGGGAACAAAAGAGGGGAGTTCATAGGAGCCCTATCTACATGCACCAGCGCAGCCGACGCCATCATCAACAGTGGGCCAAGGGAGGCTCGTGCCAACCCCTTCCAGATCAGCGACGGCGGCGGCCGGACGCTGCTGCCTTGCTCCGGGCCCGACGAGAGCTCGGAGGCACGTAGCTGTCATCGCTCGTCTCCGGAGTCTCACAGAGCTCAGGAGAGTTGCTAGACTCCCAAGCGACGCCACTGCTGCTGGATGAGTCACTGGCGAGGTGGGCAGCAGGCCCAGCTTCTGCCACGGCACCGTTCAGGAAGCCCTCTCCGGGGCAACACTCCAAGCGCCGGCCTTCCACGTCGAAGACCTTGAAGAACATCATGGAGGCGCCGTCGTACCTAAGGTGGATGGCGAGGGCGCCTTCCGTGCGGCAAACCCGGGCAACGTCGCCCCAACCGCGGGTCATGAAGATCTTGCCCGGGGAGACGGCTTCCATTTCTGCTCCGGTCGCCGGGGCGTCGCAGTCGGCGTGCTGCAGCCATAGCTCGAGGGCCCCCCTCGGCGGCATCTCGGTGGAGAAGAACTGGGGGAAGCGGATCCAAGTACGCGGAGGCATCGCCGCCCACAACACAAGTTCGCGCAAGGAGTCCACGACGTGGGCCCCTGGGACGACGACGTGCGCCACCGTGGCACGGCAACCACGGCCGCGGCGTGAGCTGCGCCGCTCGCCGCCTCTTCCTCCCGAGCCCTCGGCTTGGGCGTACAAGGGCAGCGGATACCCAGTAGGTGGCCGCTCGTACCAAGGCCTTGTCACCTCCTGCCTCACGACTACGTCACGGCGGTGAACTGGCCTCTTCTTCGGCGGAAGCGGCCCATGCTCGTTGCGGGGAGTTTTTCCCTTCTCCGTGGCCGAGAATCTTCGGATTGGCGCCATGGTGTCGCTACTAGCAATGGAGCAAGGGAGAAGAAGCGAGCGAAGCAGGAAGAGATGGGCGACGGGGGCTCTGCCCCCTCCTCATTTATAGCAGGAGGAGGCCAACCGTCAACCTCCATGATCGCAGGTAATGATAACACTTTTGCATGCAGCAGGGGCTCATCGAGTCGGGCAGATGCCGAGGTAGCCTGGGGAAGCAGAGACACCCACGTCTAATCAATCGCCACGCGTCGACCAAGAACACAGACTGTTGGGGCCCGCGGTTCTCTACACTTTCCCTTTGGCTTTGCCCTGAAGCCAAGTCCGAGCGTGCCTTGGGCCCGGGGGCTACTATCGGCGTTCTGGGAACGGGGGTCCCTAGACTTGCCTGCCTGCGGCCCACGGCGTGGCTCCACTCGCGGCCCAGTACAACCCGTCTTCACCAACAAATGCTCAAGACCCTCGCAAGGGGCCAAGCCACGCGAGGCGGCGACACAATACCTCCTCGGGGGCAGCCTCACCAAGCTGGCTTGCGAGGGGAGTAGAGATCAAGGCAGGGCGAACCTCGCAAGGTTCCAATGACGTAAGCCATGATGACCAAGGCCAGGCAGGCGCCAGCGTGCACAACGTCCTCATTTCCTCCTTGGTGCTAAGGAGGCAAACGCAGGCGAGAAGTACCAAGGCGTCGGGCAAAGTTTTCCATATCGGTGCAACAAGACCAAGACCAGCAGGAAGGCAGGACGGAGGTCACCGTGGAGCCCAAGACGGCGTCACAACCGTAGCCTTTGGTAGGCGAAGAACACCTTTAGTCAGGATAGCTTGTACTACCTGTCCCCCTTCAAATTGGTCGTTGTGGCATCCCTTCCTGCTCAATATTTGGGAAGAGGACCGGGCCTCTATAAATAGGACTAGCCACCACAGTAGGAGGCAACTCATCTTGGACTAGATCCACTCCATCCTCACACCCACCAAGCACAAGAACACATATCCTTAGGAGGCTATTCTTCCCCTTGTATTGTTCATCCTCAACCCCAGAGGCAATCCACCACACCACACTAGAGTAGGGTATTACACCAGAACGGTGGCCCGAACCAGCATAAATCTCGTGTCTCTTGTGTTGTGGGTTCGTCGAGCTAGGCTTTGAGATAGCGGTGAGGCTGAGGGCATGATCAGGTAGGGGTAAATCTACGTGCGCACCCCAGTGTTCAAACCTCAAGGGTTTTGCCGGAACCCAAAATCCGATAGAGAGCTCTGGGACGGAGGGGCCGGGCAGCCATACAGTGCGGTGGTATTCAAGATCTCAACCACAAAGGACAACAGAAATTTGGCTTCCCTTACAATTTTGCTCATTCATTATCACACACGGTTCATCTCCGTCGCTTCTGAAAACAGTATGCGCTGAGCCTATTGTGTGTTGTGTTATGATTGGCTGGAACCCCAGCCACGTGGATCGCCCGTGGGCACCGTTGGATGCACCGCGATCGAACAGCAATCCACGTCCCTCACATCACACCAATGCACCTGTAGCTGGATTGGATTTATATGTGCTAAATGCCTAGAAAATGCACATAATCCCCTAAATATGGTAAATGAGCCTTGAAAAATGCCAAATTTGAACACGGTGATTTGCAGGGTGTATGTTCGTAGTAGAAAAAAACTCCAGGGCAAAGAACGAAGAAAATTTGGATTCCCCTTCAATCTAGAGGATTTCCCTTTCGAAAGCATGGAACTTCCTCGGTGATGGTTCGATTTATGAAGGGCGTGCATGACAACATAAGCCAAACCTTCTCAAATTTTTTCCAAGGCATGGTGAGGTCATACCATGGTACCATGCCAGGCGTCATGTTTTAAAGCATTTATTTCATTGTTTTCTATAGTTGAAAACCCAGCAAACAGACATTTGTGGTTGACTATTGCCACACATTTCATCGAAATATCTGTCCATTCCTTGTAAAAGGCATGCGAATTTACTAAATGGCACGAGCATGGTTTTCTAGGCTGTTCTTGTGGACCCTTTCATGCATCGATTGTTTGAATTTGAATTATGCGCATTAATGCCTAGGAAATGCAAAGAATCCCCTAAATATGGAAAATGAACCCGAAAAAGTGCCAAATTTGAACATGGTGATTTGCAGGTTGTATGTTCATCATAGAAAAAAAGTCGTGGACAAAGGACAAAGGAAATTTGGACCCCCCTTCAATCTTGGTGATTTCCCCCTTGAAACCATGAAACTTCCTCGGTGATGATTCGATTTATGAAAGGCGCGCATCACAACATAAGGAAAACATTCTCCAATTTTTACCAGGGCATGGGGAGGCCATACCATGGCACCACGCCAGGCGTCATGTTTTCCAACCATGTGTTTCATTTTTTGTATAGTTGTTAACCAAGTAAACAACACGTTTATGGTTGACTATTGCCACACATTTCCTTGAAATATCTGCCCATTCCTTGTAAAAGGCATGAGAATGTGCTAAATAACACGAGCATGGTTTTCCAGACCGTTTTTGTGCACCTTTTCATGCATCGATTGTTCGAATTTGAATTATGTCCATTAATGCCTAGAAAATGCACATAATCTCCTAATATGGTAAATGAGCCCGGGAAAATGTCAAATTTGAACATGTTGCATTTGAGGCGGTATGTTGATCGTTGCAATAAAACTGAATGACAAACTAGGATGGAAATTAGGATTCCCCTTCAATCTTGGGGATTTTCCCTCTCGAAAGCATGGAACTTCCTCGGTGATGGTTCAATTTATGAAGGGCGTGCATGACGACATAAGCCAAACCTTCTCAAATTTTTACTAGGGCATGGTGAGGTCATACCATCGCACCATGCCAGGCGTCATGTTTTTAAGCATTTATTTCATTTTTTCTATAGGTGAAAACCAACCAAACAAACATTTGTGGTTGACTATTGCCACACATTTCATCGAAATATCTGTCCATTCCTTGTGAAAGGCATGAGAATTTACTAAATGGCACGAGCATGGTTTTCTAGGCCGTTCTTGTGGACCGTTTCATGCATCGATTGTTTGAACTTGAATTATGTGCATTAATGCCTAGGAAATGCACATAATCCCCTAAATGTGGCGAATGAACCCGAAAAAGTGCCAAATTTGAACACGGTGATTTGCAGCTTGTATGCTCATCATAGAAAAAAACTTGTGGACAAAGGACAAAGGAAATTTGGGTTCCCCTTCAATCTTGGTGATTTCCCGCTCGAAACCATGAAACTTCCTTGGATGATGGTTCGTTTTATGAAAGGCGCGCATCACGACATAAGGAAAACATTCTCCAATTTTTACCAGGGCATGGTGAGGCCATACCATGGCACCACACCAGGCGTCATGTTTTCCAACCATGTGTTTCATTTTTTGTATAGCACGAGCATGGTTTTCCAGCCATTCTTGTGCACCTTTTCATGCATCGATTGTTCGAATTTGAATTATGTGCATAATTAATGCCTAGAAAACGCACACAATCCCCTAAATATGGTAAATGTGTTCAGAAAAATGTCAAATTTGAACATGTTTCATTTGAGGCGGTATGTTGATCATTGGAAAAAAAACTGAATGACAAACTAGGACGGAAATTTGGATTCCCCTTCAATCTTGGTGATTTCCCTCTCGAAAGCATTGAACTTCCTCGGTGATGGTTCAATTTATGAAGGGCGTGTGTGATGACATAAATCAAGCCTTCTCAGCTTTTAACCAGGGCACAGTGAGACCATACCATGGCACCATGCCAGCCGTCATGTTTTCAGGCACATGTTTCATTGTTCTATAGTTGATAACCGAGTAAATGACGCATTTGTGGTTGACTATTGCCACACATTCCATTGAAATCTCTACCCATTCCTTGTAAAAGGCTTGAGAAATTACTAAATACCACGAGTATGGTTTTTCCAGACCGTTCTTGTGCACCCTTTCATGCACCAATTGTTTGAATTTGAATTACGAATGCACATAATCACCTAAATATTGTAAATGAACACGGAAAAGTGTCAAATTTGAACATGATGATTAGCAGGATTTATGTTCATCATAGAAAAAAAACTCATAGATGAAGGATAAAGGAAATTTGGGTTCCCATTCAATCTCGGTGATCTACTATCGCACACGATTCATCTCCGCCCCCTCTGCGAACCGTGTGTGTTCACTCACACATGCAAAAGGAAAAGAAAACCCTCGCCCACTTCATCCCCACTCACTCACCGCGGACTCCTCCGCAACTCTGCACCCTAAACTCCACGGCTGTTGGCGGCGGGCGTAGGTTGTGCTCCAAACGACACCGGATTTCGCCTCCACCGCTTTCTGCCGCCAATCTGCTCCGAAATTCTAGACTCTACTCGACTGGGTTTTTCTGCGGGATTGGGCCGGAGATTTTTCTCATGGAGAAGTTAATCAACTTAATTAGCAAAATATTCACTCATCTCTTATCGCAGTCCGTCCATTGCTGTTAATCAACCGACATAAATCGCCGTGGAATCATTTTTGTTCTAGCTGATTCGTGGGTGTTCATTCATGTGTGCAAAGTGCGAGCACAAATTGGAAAACTGTGGTCGTGGCCAGTCTGAAACGAAGTTCTATCTCACCATTCCGGATGACTTCAGGGAGCGCTCGGAATGTTGAATCTCAACCTACCACGGGTGGCATGGCCTAAATTTGTGAACATATACCGTCTGTTGCTACATTATCTATATATTTGCATATCTTGGTGTTCTAGGAACGGGGCTCCCCAGACTTGCCTGCCTGCGGCCCATGGCGTGGCTCTGCGAGTGGGACCGTACGGCCCATCTGCACCAACAAGCATTCAAGACCCTCGCGAGGGGCCAAGCCTCGCGAGGCGGACGACGCAAGACCTCCTCGGGAGCGGCCTCACTGGGCTAGCTCGCGAGGGGCGGAGAGATCAAGGCAAGGAAAACCTCGAGAGGTTCCAATGATGTAAGCCGTGACAATCGAGACCAGGCGGGCACCGGCGCACACAGTGTCCTTGTTTCCTCTTTGGTGCTCAGGAGGGAAGCGCATGCGAGGAGTACCGAGGCGTCAAGCAAAGGTTTCCATATCGGTGCAACCAGACCAAGACCAGTAGGACGGCAAGATAGAGGTCACCATGGAGCCCAAGGCGGCGTCACCGCTAGAGCCTTTTGTAGGCGAAGACTGCTTTTGTCAAGATAGCTTGTACTAGATGTCCCATTTCAAATTGGCCATTGTTGGCTCCCTTCCCGCTCAATATTTGGGGAGAGGACCAGGGAATCTATAAATAGTACTAGCCACCATGGTAGGAGGCATCTCATCTTGAGTAATCCTGACCCACACAAGTTCACCAAGCAGAAGAACACCTCGCCTCAGGAGGCTGTTCTTCCCCTTGTACTGTTCATCCTCAGCCAAGAGGCAATCCACCACCACACACTGGAGTAGGGTATTACACCACGACGGTGGCCCGAACCAGTATAAATCTTGTGTCTCTTGTGTTGCGAGTTCACCGAGCTAGCCTGGGAGATCATAGCGAGGTTAAGGGCATGGTTTGGTAGGGGGAGATCTTCGTGCGCACCCTAGTGTTCGAACCTTGAGGGTTTTACCGGAACTCGAGATCCGACAGCATCAAATCTTTGTTACATTATCTATTTTTAATTCTGTATTTATGTACTTTGCTTGCATCTATATATGGATATGTTCTATCAGTTACTCCCATATTTGCATCTTGCTCGGTTATTTCAATATATCTAATTTACGATCTTAATTTTCATCTCAAGCAATACATCCCTTGCTTTGCAAGAACAGGAGTATATGGAAATCTTGGGCTTTACTTTGCTAATGACTCCCGGAATGTCATATTGACAACGCAACATGGATTTAGAATGACGATTAGCGTAAAACTTGATAAAGATGATCACTCCTATTTTAATGCGGACCTTCGGAGAAAAATGTCTAAGTGTTATGAACTAAAAGTTGGCAATAAAATTCTAGTGCGTGCACCACATCATGGTCAATTAACATGGATGTTTACTTCCCCAACGTCATCAGTCGATCAAAGTCTGATCAAGGTTAGTGTCCTTTCAAATTTCTCCATGCTCTCATATTACTGTTTAAGCAACCAATTGATCACTATTTAAGCAACCAATTGTGATATCACATTCTGACTCCGTTCCTAGGCAGTAACAAATTTTGTTTACCAATTTATGTGCACTATATATTCTTATGACATGTTCTGAATAAATAATACTTTTCCACCTTTTAAGCAGGATATGTTGGATGCACCGTGAACGATCTGTATGTTACTAAGCGTACCAAATTTCACTGGAAGGGCTTGAAGCATGTCATAAACTTTGTTGATAATCTGACAGAGATAGCACAGCGTATGAACGCTGGATTTTGGATGGGATTAATTAGACCTATGGTGCACACACTGAACAAGACCAATTGTGTGCACAAAGCGCTGGTAAAAAGTCTTATTTTAATGTTGATGCTCATAAACTATATATATCTTCAACGATACGTTACAATTGTTTTTTATTCTACATGTCAACAGAAATTGCCCCCTGTATCTGTTCCTGGATCGATTTCCCGAAGTGAATGCAAGGTACTGCATTTCCTGCAAAAATGGAACCCTTCAAATTAACAAGTTCTAGCTTCTCATGGCAATGCATCCATATTGGAAAATTGGAGACACTGTTCTACTCCTGCTCTTCCAAGGCACAGGAGGGCTCTTCCTTTTCATTGATGAGATGTCAAGTCGCCGTGATCAAGCTGCTTCCAGTGGATAGTTGTGGTTGTTGGCCCTCAGCCTGTTAAAATTTGCTAGCTGTTACTATATATGTTAAGTATGTAGATATGGACCATATGTTTGTTGGCCCTTAGCCTCTTAAGATGTGATAGTTGTTACTATGTTAAGTATGTAGATATGAACCATATGGTTGTCAAAACCGTGTTACAAAGATCCTCATTTTGTCGAATAGTGTAACCACTATATATATGTTACTCAAATGTTGTTACCCAAGTTCATAAATTTTCATGGAGAGTATTAGTATCATACACAGTTCATTGAGTTTAAGCGTGTGCCCGATGTCCAGAAGGCATTTGCATATTAACTGTCCATATTGCAAATTCACACACATGTTCACATAAGGAAACGTATGTGTAACATACTAATCATCGCACACGAGTACTCGTAGACGCATCATGTGTGATAGCCCAAGCGACCGCAAGCAACTAGTTTGCATTTTTCAAAGTTTTTTGTACACACAGAATCACACACGAAGTAACTGTATCGACCGTTTGTGTTGTAATTTCTCATCGCAAACAGTTCATCCGAGTCGGCTGTTTGCCACGTACCACACACATCTTGTTTACACGACTCGTTTGTGTTCTTTTGGCTCACTGCAAATAGTTCATCCATGTGAACTGTAGGCTGCATATCACACAAATCTTGTTAAGTTGAACCATTTCTATTGTGTTCCCTAATCGAAAACAGTTCGTCCGAGTTAACCGTATGCCGTATATCACACACACATTGATATGGCTGCCTGATTCTATTGTTCTACCTCATCGCAAATAGTTCGAATGGATTAACCGTATGCCCTGCATCGCACACGAAACTAAAATCTTAACGGTGTTTAATGCATCCATCATCGCAAATGTTTTGCACCTTTTTGACGGGTTTTTTACACCACCGTTTGCAATTATTGCATCGCACACAGTTTCGACAAAGGGTCTCTGATCGTAGTGTCGCGTTAGCAGTCTCTTGCAGTAGTGGGTTTTGTCGATCCTAAAGGTGCTAAGAAAGTGTGCAAGGTCCATCGATCCATCTATGGACTGGTGCAAGCATATCGGAGCTGGAATATACGCTTTGATGAGGTGATCAAAGCATATGGTTTTATACAGACTTACAGTGAAGCCTATATTTGCAAGAAAGTGAGTGGGAGCTCTATAGCATTTCTGATATTATATGTGGATGACATATTGTTGATTGGGAATGATATAGAATTTCTGGATAGCATAAAAGGATATTTGAATAAGAATTCTCCAATGAAAGACCTCGGTGAAGCTGCTTATATATTTGGCATCAAGATCTACAGGGATAGATCGAGACGCTTATTAGGACTTTCACAAAGCACATACCTTGACAAAGTTTTGAAGAAGTTCAAAATGGATCAGTCAAAGAAAGGGTTCTTGCCTGTGTTACAAGGTTTGAATTTGAGTAAGACTCAAAGCCCGACCACGGCAGAAGATAGAGAGAGAATGAAAGTCACTCCCTATGCCTCAGCCATAGGTTCTATAACGTATGCCATGTTGTGTACAAGACCTATTGTGCACCTTGCCATCAGTTTGGCAAGGGGGTACGATAGTGATCCAGGAGTAGATCACTAGACAGCGGTCAAAATTATCCTTACCTAAGAGGACTAAGGAAATTTTTCTCGGTTATGGAGGTGATAAAGAGTTCTTCGTAAACAGTTACGTTGATGCATGCTTTGACACCGATTTCGAATGACTGTGAGTCTCAATCTGGATATGTATTGAAAGTGGGAGCAATTAGCTAGAGTAGCTACATGCAGAGCATTATAGACATAGAAATTTGCAAAATACATACGGATCTGAATATGGCAGACCCGTTGACTAAACTTCTCTCACAAGCAAAAACATGATCACACCTTAGTACTCTTTGGGTGTTAATCACATGGCGATGTGAACTAGATTATTGACTCTAGTAAGTTCTTTGGGTGTTGGTCACATGGCGATGTGAACTATAGTTGTTAATCACATGGTGATGTGAACTAGATTATGGACTCTAGTGCAAGTGGGAGTGTCGGTGTCAAAACCGGCGGATCTCAGGTAGGGGGGTCCCGAGCTGTGCGTCTAGGCTGGATGGTAATAGGAGGCAGGGGACACGATGTTTTACCCAGGTTCGGGCCCTCTTGATGGAGGTAAAACCTACGTCCTGCTTGACTAATATTAATGATATGGGTAGTAGAAGAGTAGATCTACCACGAGATCAGAGAGGCTAAACCCTAGAAGCTAGCCTATGGTATGATTGTTGTTCGTCCTATGGACTAAAACCCTCCGGTTTATATAGACACCGGAGAGGGCTAGGGTTACACAGAGTCGGTTACAATGGTAGGACATCTACATATTCGTATCGCCAAGCTTGCCTTCCACGCCAAGGAAAGTCCCTTCCGGACACGGGACAAAGTCTTCAATCTTGTATCTTCATTGTCCAGGAGTCCGGCCGAAGGTATAGTCTGGCTATCCGGACACCCCCTAATCCAAGACTCCCTCAGTAGCCCCTGAACCAGGCTTCAATGACGACGAGTCCGGCGCACAGATTGTCTTCGGCATTGCAAGGCGGGTTCCTCCTCCAAGTACTTCATAGAAGATTTTGAACACAAAGGTAGTGTCCGGCTCTGCAAAATAAGTTTCCACATATTGCCATAGAGAGAATAATATTTACACAAATCTAATCTGTTAACATATTCCATAGCGTGACATCACACTACGGCCAAGTCTTTATTTGAATCATTTTACTATCCCACCTCAGCGCGTTTAGCGAGGCGATTCCCTTGGCACGTCTTGTCAAAGCACAGATCGTGTCCCCTTATTTCGGGATTCTCATCAATATGGGTGTGGGTAAACCAACCGCGCCATTGATTATGGAGCTTGGGAGATAAGCGAGTTTTACCAGGCTGGTGGGGGCGCATAGTCGCGTCCACCCATATAAGGGGATAAGGATCCACCTTTTCATCCACCCCTTCTTCCTCCTTTGCCTATCCATTTCCGCGCACTCGAGCTCCAGCGCCCAAGTCCGCACCCCCTCAACCTTCTCAAGCCATGTCCGGAGCGGGAGGCAAGTGGATGGTCTCCTCCGTCACGGAGGGACACATCAAAAGATTGAGGAAGGCCGGATACTTGTCTAATGACATTGCGCCCGGCTTCCCGAAGAGGGGCAGCTCATCCCCACCCCTAGGCCCTATGTGAGGGTGGTGTTACTCCCCCATTTCCTCCACGGACTGGGCTTCCCGCTCCACCCATTTGTCCGTTGGCTCATGTTCTACTATGGCCTGGATTTCCACGATCTGGCCCCGAACTTTGTCCTCAACATCTCGGCGTTTATCGTCGTGTGCGGGGCCTTCCTCTGTATCCGCCCCCATTTTGGCCTATGGCTCAAGACTTTCAATGTCAAGCCGAAGGTGGTGCGGAGCACCCAGGCGGAGTGCGGAGGCGCCATGGTGGGCAAGATGCCCAACGTCCTATGGCTCGAGGGCTCCTTCGTGGAGACCCTAAAGGGGTGGCAATCGGGGTGGTTTTACATCACCGAGCCGCGCGACCCTGAATGGGTCACAGCCCCTGAGTTCTGATCCGGATCCCCTACGCGGCTGACCTCCTAGAAAGAGACGGGCCTGTCATGGGGTAAAAAAGGAGAGCTGACCAGACTCCAAACATGCGTCCAAACCCTGGTGGACAAGAAGCTCAAACTTGTCAACGTAGTCCAGGTTATGCTCATCCGCCAGATCCTCCCGTGTCAACAACGGGCTTTCAACCTGTGGGAGTTTGACCTGGCGCAGCACCGAACTCTGAGAAGGCTCTTCGACACGACGTACAAAAATGCCTGGAAGGTGCTTTTCAAGGGCGCTGAGGCCCCCGCATCCTCTACCGAGGATCGTGGATTCAGTACGCAGCGTCACGCTAGTGTAGTAAGCTGTTTTCACCTTTTATAGGGTATTAGTTTTTCATAGTTTGACTCCATGCGGGATCTAAGCTCCCTTACCTTTGACAGGATTCGCAGAAGACATCCGGACAGATCAACTGTCCGGCTCCATTGCCCGAAGGCCCAGCGGACGCTCGCTGGGCGAAACTGCTGGTTCCGGCACCCTATGTGGTGCCGGAGAAGAAGGCCACGGGGACTCGAAAGAGCGCCGGCGCTAGGAGGTGTCAGATTCATCATCCGACGATTCCAAGGCGCACTCCTCCCGTGAAGACGAGGAGGAGGAAGAAGAGACCTCTCCCCCTCCAGCGAGGGAAGGGAAGAAAAGGAAGGCCGCCCCAACTGGGGAGGCCGAAGGGTCCAAGAAGGGGAAGACCATCCTCTGGACTACTCCACCAACACCGACGACGGCGAAGAGGAGTGGCTGCACAGGGCCAAGCCCCTGGCGAGATCGTAAGTATTCGGACACCAGAGCGATTCATAGTGTTCCTTTCATGCACAGCTCCTCCTTACGCCGAATATGATTGTGCAATCCGCCCAAGGCCGGGCTCGACGAGTCGTTGAGTGGCTCCCTGGATTCCTCGGATGTGAATTCGCTTCCGACGGCTTCCTCCCCCCACCCTACGGACGGCGCCGAGGTGGCGTCCCAACAGGTTCCAAGCCAGGAGGAGGTGGTCCTGGAGGCGCCGCAAGGCAACCTCCCGGACTCCAGGCGTAAAGGGGATAGAACCCCCAAGGGCTCCAAGTCCGTCCTTGAGCCGGACACCGCGCTGGAACCTTCAACGGTTCCGGACTCCAGTAGGCAGCCTCCTTCCAAGAGGAGCAAGCCTACTGAGCCGGTGACCTCCATCCAACCGGAGGCACCGGAAAATTTGCTGGAGACGCTTAACGGCGCCTCCATCGACGAGGAGCACCGCACTATTATGAGTGCGGTGATCCAGAAGGTTCAGTCCGCCAAGAGCGGACTGACTGAAGCCTGTGCCAGCCTTCTAACAGGCTTTGAGGTAAGTAAAGAATATGTAAAAATATTACCGCATAGACAGTAGCCCCTAATGCTTTGTTCGGCGTTCGGAAAGAAAAGCCGAATAGAGGATCTAATAACATTCGCATGAGTCTAACATAATCAAGTCAATATGCGTATGCAGGCTTCGCTGCTGGCCTCCGCCGCACTGACTGCGGAGGTGGATACGCTGAAGCAAAACCTCGCGCGGTCCAAGAACGAGCTCGGCCATGCCAAGAGGCAACTCGAGGAGAAGGAAGGTAAGTAATACCTTGCGCAAGTATATAGAGAAGATGTGGTTGCAAAAAATGACAGGATCAACGTGCTATTATAGGGGCCACGACCGAGGTGGCAACCCTTAAGAAAGCATTGTCCGAGGCCGAGAACAGAGCGGCTGCGGAGTGTACAGAGAGAGGGAAGCAGGAGGCGCGGGTGGAGGAGGTGCAGAAAGAGCTCCAGGCTCTCGTGAAAAAACACGAGAGTTTGGAGCTTGACTCGAAGACGCAAGCGTCCGAGCTTGCGGCAGCCCTCGAAAGCGCGAAGTCTGCCAAGGCCGAAGCCCAGAAAGCCCTCCAAGAAATTGGAGATATGAAGAAGATAGCGGCGGGTAAGGCATTCATTATGCAAAGCAAGCACGTGAAAGTGAATTACTTGTTACTTACCCGAGTCCGGAGCTCTCCAGGAGCATTCGCAGATTTGCCCTGTAGTGCGTCTGATGCCGCCGCCTACTACCAAGCCGAGGAGGGGAGCTCGATGGAGAAGGTGTTCTGGTCTCAGTATGCTGAGGCCGAACACCTGGTGCCTTTGAGCGACCAGTTGAAGCAAATGGTCGAGCTCCACAAGGTGGCCGAACAGGCCATAAAGGGCCTCATAGTTCGGCTTTGGCCTGGAGAAGCTCTGCCTTGGAGCTACTTCGGGGCTGGTGAGGCAGCTGGTGGATGCCTGTCCACGGCTTGAAGTAATCAAGCGCTCCGTCTGCATCGAAGGTGCCCATAGGGTGCTTGCCCGTGCTAAAGTGCACTGGGGCAAGATGGATGCGGAGAAGCTGGTGAAGGACGGGCCTCCGCTGGGCAAGGAGCATCGCGTCCCGGAAGCGTATTATGAGAGCGTCCTGAAGGGTGCCCACCTTATAGCGGATGAATGCTCCAAAGATGTAATTTTTGAGTAAACTCGCATTTGTGATCCTGTACACTGAAAACTTGTTCATATGCGCTAAGCAACGCTTTTGAATTTAAAATATTACCTTCTGTGCGGCCGTTTATAAAATTTGAGAGATGGCGAGTCGTCGGCTTCTGCCCCCATGCCACGAGTGCTGGGGTGTTCGGGATAAACATTAGCGCTCTTGTTCCCATTCTTGGGTCCTTCGAGGGAGGCGCTCAACACAACGAACAAGGCAACCATACTATAATGCTTGAACACTCTCACTTAGCCATAGAATTCTATAATTTTAAATTTCGGCGAAGCCCCTAGTGTTCGGAAGACCGAGTTTGGGGCGCTATCCACGCCTAGGCTGGACAAAGCCGACTCCTCGCTCTAAGCGGCATAAGTCTTTAGGGACTCGAAAACCTCTCGAACAGCGACCAGCTCTCGCCTCATCATGACGGTCAGTTTTAGCTTTCTCTACTGAGGTGCTTAGCCCAGCTCAACTGGGGCACAATCGCAGTAGTTCTCCTAGTGCTACCTTAGCCGATATAACGGAACGTAAGGTACCAAAACATAGGAGCCGGGCAAACCCAGCTATTGACCCAAGACATGATTCGGAGCCGATGCATATAATGCTATAAGTTCGGGGTGCCGCACTTGTGAAAGTGTTCGGACTTCTCCCACCGTATTGTGGGGTACTTAAGCCCCTGGCGTATTGGCCGTACCAAAGTGTACGGGTGCAACATGTCATTAATGAACATATATTCGTAAAAAAGGAAATGCAATAATAGACGGAAGCTATGCATTGTTTATTTAAAAAAGCTGCGATCAAAGCAGAACGATAGAAATAGTGCAATAAGCAAAAGATGGGACTATTTAACATGTCCTTTCCAGGGGCGAGCTGCGGAATGGTATGTAAAATAGGTATACTGCTCATTATAGAGACCACCTTAGAGCTCCATAGTGCGGCGTAGCTTTCTGCTTCCCTGGTTGTATCGTTTGTGCAGCAATTGTACTGCCAGACAAGCCTTCCGAAGAATGGCGTCCTGAAAATAAGAGAAAATTAAGAAATCGGCAGCCCCTAGTGTGGTTTAAGCCGCGTTTCGGGCGTGCCGTGATGGTGCCCCTCCCCCTTTGCCCATGGTATTTCCAGAGCATAGTTATGTACGCGCAACACTGGTTTCGCAAGTTCGCGAGGGCTGGGGTTGGTACAACATTGCTATGCTTGCTCGGAACGTGCTAGGAGGTCTTGTTGTAGGTTACTCCGAGCGCGCTTGACGGTGTCCAGACATTTAATGGCCGAACTAGAGAATTGCCTTGAGAGGCTGCTTTGTACTTCCGCTGTGATAGCCGCCGTATGCTCCTTCGTTCGGAGAGAGCGTTTGGTGTTTCCATTGACCGTGATGACTCCTCGAGGGCCTGGCATCTTGAGCTTGAGGTATGCGTAGTGCGGCACCACATTGAACTTAGCTAATGCGGTTCGCCCGAGCAGTGCGTGATAGCCACTGCGGAATGGGACTATGTCGAAGATTAACTCCTCGCTTCGGAAATTATCCGGAGATCCGAAGACCACTTCAATTGTAAATGAGCCTGTACAGTTTGCCTCTACACCTAGTATGACGCCTTTAAAGGTCGTTCTAGTGGGTTTAATCCTCGAGGGATCGATGCCCATTTTCCGCACTGTATCCTAGTAAAGCAGGTTCAGGCTACTGCCGCCGTCCATAAGGACTCTAGTGAGGTGAAATCCGTCAATAATTGGGTCTAGAACCAATGCGGCGAATCTGCCATGACGGATGCTAGTGGGATGGTCCCTTCGATCAAAAGTGATCGGGCAAGAAGACCATGGGTTGAACTTTTGGGCAACTGGCTCCATCGCATATACGTCCCTTAGCACACGCTTCCGCTCCCTCTTGGGGACGTGGGTTGCGTATATCATGTTCATCGTCCGCACTTGTGGGGGAAAACCTTTCTGTCCACTGTTGTTTGGCGGCCGGGGCTCCTCCTCGTCATTGCTATGCAAGCCCTTGTCTCTGCTTTCGGCATTTAACTTGCCTGCCTGCTTGAACACCCAACAATCCCTGTTGGTGTGATTGGCTGGTTTTTCGGGGGTGCCATGTATCTGGCATGAGCGGTCGAGTATTCGGTCCAAACTGGACGGGCCCGGAGTATTTCTTTTGAATGGCTTTTTCTGCTGACCGGGTTTAGAGCCTCTGAATCCGGCATTAACTGTCGTATCCTCAGCATTGTCGCCGTTAATGCGGCGCTTTTGCTTGTTGCGACGCGACCTGCCACTGCTGTCCTTGGTATCCGAATTACCAGGGCTCTTGGTCATGTTATTGCTGTGAGCTAGCCAGCTGTCTTCTCCCATCCAAAAGCGGGTCATAAGTGTCGTGAGGGCTGCCATAGATTTCGACTTTTCCTGTCCTAGGTGCCGTGCAAGCCACTCGTCGTGGATGTTATGCTTGAAGGCTGCTAGGGCCTCTGCGTCCGGACAGTCGATGATTTGATTTTTCTTGGTTAGGAATCGTGTCCAGAATTGTCTGGCCGATTCCTCTGGCTGCTGAATTATGTGGCTTAGGTCATCGGCGTCTGGTGGTCGCACATAAGTTCCCTGGAAATTGTCGAGGAATGCGGCTTCCAGGTCCTCCCAACAACCAATTGATTCTGCTGGCAAGCTGTTAAGCCAATGCAGAGCTGGTCCTTTAAGCTTGAGTGGGAGGTATTTGTTGGCGTGTAGGTCATTACCGCGGGCCATGTGGATATGAAGGAAATAGTCCTCGATCCATACCGCAGGATCTGTTGTGCCATCGTATGATTCGATGTTCATGGATTTGAAACCCTTGGGGATTTGATGATCCATTAGTTCATCTGTGAAGCATAGTGGGTGTGCGGTGCCTCTGTATTGGGCTATATCACGATGCAGCTCAAACGAGCTTTGTCTACTGTGTTCGGCCCGGCCGGATTTACTTTATCCGGCGTGACGAGTACCGTCTCGTGCCGTGGGGCGCCCACGTGACCCGTTGATCAATCTTGTTTGCCTTGCCTTGTCCTCCAATATATCTCGCAGGTCTGGCGCATTTTCCCATGCCTTGGTATTTTTTGAGCGGTGCTGGGGTGCGGCTTGAGTGGAGGGCCGAGAGGCCTCTCTGTCGCGCCCACGGGGTGGCCGGTCGGCCGCATCATGTGCTGGTGATGTAGGTTTAGGTGCTTCCTCCTCTAATTGGGGTAGCAACCTGTGCTTTGGGTAGCTCTTGGAGGGGCGCTCGAGTTCATACTCTTCGGCCGCAAAGACTTCAGTCCATCTGTCGGCTAGCAAATCTTGATCAGCTCTAAGCTGTTGCTGTTTTTTCTTGAGGCTTCTCGCCATGGCCATGAGCCTGCATTTGAAACGCTCTTGTTCGACGGGATCCTCCGTCATGATAAATTCGTCGTCATCGAGGCTTGCCTCGTCTTCGGAGGGAGGCATATAATTATCGTCCTCGACCTCTCTGTCTGCCGCTCTCTCATGACGGCTGGCTTCTCTATCCTCCTGTGCTGAATCTTGCTGGTGGTGGTTGTCTTCGGCACTGTCCGGGGTCTTATTATCTCCCGTGCCGCCATCACCGTTTTTGCTTTGGCGGGATTTAGAGCGGCGCCGCTGACGCCGACGCTTAGGCTGCTTCTTGGAGGGGTCGCCCTCCGATGTTCCATCGCCATTGCCTTCTTTTTGGGTGTCCACCATGTATATATCATACGATGAGGTGGCTTTCCAGTACCCTATAGGCGCTGGTTCTTGATCGTCTCCTACATCGGCGTCCATACCGTCGATGTCTTCGGAGTCGAAGTCGAGCATGTCGGTTAAATCATCGACAGTGGCTACGAAGTGGGTGGTGGGTGGGCTTTGAATTTCTTCATCATCCGCATCCCAACCTTGCTGACCATAGTCCGGCCAGGGCTCTCCTGATAAAGAGAGAGACTTTAGTGAATTTAGAATATCGCCGAAGGGCGAGTGCTGAAAGATGTCCGCGGCAGTGAACTCCATGATCGGTGCCCAATCGGGTTCGATCGGTAGGGGCGCGGAGGGCTCGGAGTCAAGAGAGGATTCCAGCTCCTTGGAGTCACGGGCTTCACAGAGAATAGGGCTGGTGTTCGGCTCGATCGCCATAGAGATTGCAGCCCCCGAGACGGTGTCTAACCACCCCTCCTCGATTGGTGTGATCGGCTCCGAGCTAGGGGTCGGAGCGGACACAGGTGTGGCCTCCAGGGCACTATTCGACGGCAGAGCTAGATCATGCCCATCGTGACAGTGCAGCGTGCTCGGCTGTGGCTCGAATCCGTGGAAGATCAAGTCTCCGCGGATGTCGGCCATGTAGTTCAAACTTCCTAATCTGACCTGATGGCCAGGGGCGTAGCTTTCGATCTGCTCCAGATGACCAAGCGAATTGGCCTGCAGTGCAAAGCCGTCGAATACGAAGATCTGTCCGGGGAGAAAAGTCTCACCCTGGATCGCATCGCTGTCGATGATCGGAGAAGCCATCGGGCCTAAAAGTGACGACACAGAGGAACTCTCAATGAAAGCACCAATGTCAGTGTCAAAACCAGCGGATCTCAGGTAGGGGGGTCCCGAACTGTGCGTCTAGGCCGGATGGTAACAGGAGGCAGGGGACACGATGTTTTACCCAGGTTCGGGCCCTCTTGATGGAGGTAAAACCCTATGTCCTGCTTGATTAATATTGATGATATGGGTAGTACAAGAGTAGATCTACCACGAGATCAGAGAGGCTAAACCCTAGACGCTAGCCTATGGTATGATTGTTGTTCGTCCTATGGACTAAAACCCTCCGGTTTATATAGACACCGGAGAGGGCTAGGGTTACACAGAGTGGTTACAATGGTAGGAGATCTACATATTCGTATCGCCAAGCTTGCCTTCCACGCCAAGGAAAGTCCCTTCCGGACGCGGGACGAAGTCTTCAATCTTGTATCTTCATAGTCCAGGAGTCCGGCCGAAGGTATAGTCCGGCTATCCGGACACCCCCTAATCCAGGACTCCCTCAGGGAGACTAAAGGAAATATGCCCTAGAGGCAATAATAAAGTTGTTATTTTATTCTTCCTTTGACCATGAGATCATGCAACTCCCGGATACCAGAGGAATGCCTTGTGTTCTATCAAATGTCACAACGTAACTGGGTGATTATAAAGATGCTCTATAGGTATCTCCGAGGGTGTTTGTTGAGTTGGCATGGATCGAGATTGGGATTTGTCACTCCGTGTATCGGAGAGGTATCTCTGGGCCCTCTCAGTAATACACATCACAAGAAGCTTGCAAGCAAAGTGACTAAGGATTTAGTTACGAGATGATGTTTTAGGAACGAGTAAAGAGACTTGACGGTAACGAGATTGAACTAGGTATGAAGATACCGACGATCGAATCTCAGGTAAGTAACATAACAACAGACAAAGGGAATTACATATGTTGTCATAAGGTTTGACTGATAAAGATCTTCATAGAATATGTAGGAACCAAGATGGGCATCCAGGTTCCGCTATTGGTTATTGACCGAAAAGGTGTCTCGGTCATGTCTACATAGTTCTCGAACCCGCAGGTTCCGCACGCTTAACGTTCGTTGACGATATAGTATTGTATGAGTTATGTGAGTTGATGACCGAATGTTGTTCGGAGTCCCGAATGATATCATAGACATGACGAGGAGGTCTGGAATGGTCCGGAGGTAAAGATTGATATATATGACGATAGTCTTTGGTCACCGGAAAGGTTTTGGAAGTACCGGGTATTTCATCGGAGTGCCAAAAGGGGTTCCGGGAGGCCATGGGCAAGCCGTGGGCCTTATGGGCCAAAGGGGGGAGCACACCAGCCCACAAGGGGGTTGGCGTGCACCTCCACCCCTTGCCCACGCACCAGATAGGGAGGGAAGGAAGGGAGAGGCGCCACAAAGGCAGCCAGCCCCCCTCTCCTTCCCCCCATGCACAAATATGGAAGGGGGGTTTTGGCCAGGGCAGGCGCCCTAGGGCTGCCGACGGCCACTTGGGGCGCCCTAGGGGCTGCCTCCCCTCCCCCTCCACGTATATATATGAGAGGAGGCAGAGGGGCAACATGCACCAAGATTCCCTAGCCGTGTGCGGTGCCCCTTGTCGGTGTCAAACCGGCGGATCTCGGGTAGGGGGTCCCGAACTGTGCGTCTAAGGCTAATGGTAACACGAGGCGGGGGACATGATGTTTACCTAGGTCCGGGCCCTCTCGACGGAGGTAATACCCTACTTCCTGCTTGATTGATCTTGATGATATGAGTATTACAAGAGTTGATCTACCACGAGATCGTAGAGGCTAAACCCTAGGAGCTAGCCTATGATTATGATTGTTGTTGTCCTACGGACTAAACCCTCCTGTTTATATAGACACCGGAGGGGGCTAGGGTTACATAGAGTCGGTTACAAGGGAGGAGATCTACATATCCGAATTGTCAAGTTTTCCTTCCACACAAAGGAGAGTCCTATCCGGACAAGGGACAAAGTCTTCAATCTTGTATCTTCATAGTCCAACAGTCCGGCCAGTGTATATAGTCCGGCTGTCCAAGGACCCCCTAATCCAGGACTCCCTCACCCTTCTCCCTCTAGTTCGTCCTCGGTCATATTTTCGTAGTGCTTGGCGAAGCCCAACGGAGATAGTTGCATCACCACCTCCACTACGCCATTGTGTTGACATAATCATCTACTACTTCGCCCGCCTTGCTCGATCAAGAAGGTGACGATGTCATCGAGCTAAACGTGTGATGAACGCGGAGCTGCCGTAGATTCAGTACTTGATCGGGCAGATCATGAGGGTGTACGACTACATCAACCACGTTGATAAACGCTTTTGCTAAATGGTCTACGAGGGTACATAGACACACTCTCCCCTCTCGTTGCTACGCATCTCTATGGATAGATCTTGCGTGTTCGTAGAATTTTTTTGTTTTCCATGCAACATTCCCCAACACCATCTTCTTATGGTTATGTGACGCTCACAGAGGATAATATGATCTTGTCTATTCCAGAGGAGTCCCAAGGAAATGATTGAGGGAGTCCTGGATTAAGGGGTCATCGGGCGTCCGGGCTATGTGACGTGGGCCGGACTAATGGGCCGTGAAGATACAAGAAAGAAGACTTCCTCCCGTGTTCGGATGGGACTCTCCTTTACGTGGAAGGCAAGCTTGGTGTTCGGATATGAAGATTCCTTCCTGTGTAAACCGACTCTGTACAACCCTAGGCCCCTCTTGTGTCTATATAAACCGGAGGGTTTAGTCCGTTGAGGCAATCATAATCATATAGGCTAGACATCTAGGGTTTAGTCATTACGATCTCGTGGTAGATCAACTCTTGTAAACCCCATATTCATCCAAGATAATCAAGCAGGAAGTAGGGTATTACTTCTATCGAGAGGGTCTGAACCTGGGTAGACATCGTGTCCCTGTCTCCTGTTACCTTCGATCCTTAGACACACAGTTCAGGACTCCCTACCTGAGATCCGAAGGTTTTGACACCGACATTGGTGCTTTCATTGAGAGTTCCTCTATGCTGTCGACAACGGGATTGATGGCTCGCCTTGTTATCAAGGACAGTATCACTTTCAGAGGAGCCTTGGCCTCAGGCCAAACCCTCTGGCTGGGCAGCTTTACCATGGCCGCCCGTTCAGCCATTAAGCCGATGATGACTTCCCAAGTCATCAAAAATCGTCTCCGTGTTGGCCCCGAATACTCCAAATGGATGGATCCGGCGGATTTGTCGTCCTTAAACAAACTCTTGGATCGCATCGCCCTCCTGGGGGTTGCTACGGACTATGATCGGATTGGGCTTAAACCCGATCAGAGAGACATAAAATCTCTGCCGGTCGCCCATCAGATAACGGTCGTAGAGGAGCAAAACATCTCTTCCCCTATGTTGAAAACAAGCTATGTTTGGATTTCCGAGCTCGGAGAGCTGGATACCCGTCCGCGGGGTGACACTCCCAGTCCTCTGAACTTAGAATCGGGCATTGAGCCTGAAGGATCACATGACGCCCCGGAGCCCAAGCTAATAAACTCAAAAGTTTTTCAAAATCCCGACTCCATATTGGGTCAGGGCTCGGATTTAAAGCCACCCACCCACCACAAATAAATATTCGCCAAGAAATTCTGGTCCCCAGGATATATGCAACCTCGTGTACGTACAACAACAGTCTCAGGAAATAGTCCATCACTTTTGGGCCAGATTCCTCCTTGTCAAGGACAAGATTAAAGATTGCCACGACGAGGACACAATTTCACTATTCTGAAATAATTGCACGGATGAAGGAATCCTCAATGCCCTCAACCGCCATCGTGTTTCACACTTCACCGACTTGGCAACCATAGTACAGAAGTACTACACAATGGAAAGCGCCTGGAAAACTCACACAGCCCGCTGGGAACCACCAGCCTTCACGCCACCTCCCTGTCGGGCAAAAAGGATGCACCCTCGCGGGACACCCGACCCCGTAGGCAAGAAAGTTAAACCCATTACGGGACGTGGAACCGTTCTTGAGGGATGGCTCGATAAGCCATGCAAAATACACATGACACCGGATACGGAACCAACCCACAGCCTCAGAGCATGTTGGATACTCCGGCAAGTGGCCAAGAGCGGCGAGGATATCCTCATCAAAAACACCTCAGAGCAGTACTCTCCGGAAGATAACGACCTCAGAGTATTGTCGGTCTTCGAGACTTTCCCTTCAAACAACTGGCACAAAAGGACACTTCATCACTTCGCCGAAGTCTGCCAAGTCGTAGCAATAAATCCCTGGAATGACACGGCCATAACTTTTAATGCCAATGATGAACCAAACTTCCGGTCAGTCCGAGCACCAGCCGCCCTGGTCCTCAATCCAATTGTGGATGGCTTTCGGCTCACTAAAGTGCTCATGGACGGCGGTAGTGGATTGAACCTCATCTACGAGGACACGCTCCATAAAATGCAAATAGACAGGAGCCGCATCGAGCAAAGTAATATGACCTTCCGAGGATTCATTCCCAGTCGGGAAGCAAGATGCGCGGGAAAAATTAAACTCGGCATGGTATTCGGCATGCCAAAGAACTATTAGTCCGAAGAGATAACCTTCCAAGTGGCACCTTTCAACAGTGGATATCACGCCCTACTGGGGCGAGACACATTCACGCGCTTTCAAGCCATACCTCATTACGGGTATATGAAGCTCAAGATGCCTGGTACCAACGGTATCATCACTCTCATCAGTGATCCGGACATAGCACTCCGCGCCGAAAACAAAACCACATCCCTGGCCCTCGAGGCACTATCCGAGGCCCTTGCGGCCGAAGAGTTAACCGCACTACGCTCCAAAGTGGATAGGGACGACGTAATCCTCGATAAGCGCCCCAAATCCACCTGATTCAAACCAGCAGATGAAATAGTCATATTTCAAGTACACCCAATGGACCCCAAGAAGACAGCTTCCATCGGGGCACAACTGGACCCGACGATAGACGCCCCACTACACGCGTTCCTGCGCGAGAACTAGGACACATTCGCCTGGCACCCTTCTGATATGCCAGGAATCCCATGCAGGTTGGCCGAATACAACCTCAATATATTGAAGGGATGCAAGTCGGTCAAGCAAACACTATGACGCTTTTCTGAACCCAAACGACAAGCTATGGGGGAGGAGCTAGCCAAGTTAATTGAGGCCAGGTTCATCAGAGAAATTAAACACCCGGACTGGCTAGCAAACCTAGTGATGGTACCAAAGAATGATAAATCCTGGCGCCTGTGTGTCGATTTCAAGGATCTCAACAAGGCCTGCCCTAAGGATCCATTCCCCCTCCCCCGCATCGATCAGATCATTGATGCTACTGGAGGACATGACTCACTGTGCTTCCTCGATGCATACTCCGGATATCATCAAATCAAAATGAAGGAATCCGATCAAGACGCAACGGCATTCATCACCCCATACGAGCCTTTCTGCTTCAACACTATGCCCTTCGGGCTTAAAAACACCGGCGCCACCTACCAACACACGATTCAAACATGCCCGGAGAAACAAATCAGCAAGACGGTCGAAGCATATGTGCATGACGTCGTCATCAAGACTAAGCACGTCGAGTCACTAGTAGACGACCTGTGCCTCACATTCGACAACCTCCGTACATATGACAGCAAGCTCAATCTGAAAAAGTGTGTTTTCTACGTCCCCGCCGGAAAACTGCTGGGCTTCATCGTTTCCAATAGAGGAATTGAGGCAAACCCAGCCAAAATCTGAGCTTTGTCACAATTGGCTAAACCAACAGACCTCAAACAGGTCCAAAAATTAGCCGGATGCGTGGCAGCTTTAAACCGCTTTATCTCCAGGTTAGGAGAAAAGGCATTGCCACCGTATCGTCTCCTCCAATGCACCGACCACTTCGAGTGGATGGACGCGGCAACGGCCGGACTGGAAGAAATAAAACCTCTTTTAGCGAGCTACCCAATCCTGGCCGCATCACACATCGGCGAACCCATGTTATTATACATCTCTGCAACACACCAGGTGGTGAGTGCGGTGCTCGTCATTGAATGAGAAGAGGACGGACATAAATTCCCACTTCAGAAACCAGTGTACTATGTATCCACTGTGCTTACACCATGCAAATACCGGTAGCCTCATTACCAGAAGATAGCCTATGTGGTCTTCATGGCATCCCGGAAGCTACGGCACTACTTTCAAGAGTGCTCGATCACACTGGCTTCCGAAGTACCACTCAATGACATAATAAACAACCGCGACGCTATAGGTCAGATTGCCAAGTGGGACATTGAGCTCTTTCCATTCAATATAACATACAAACCGCGCCGAGCCATTAGATCCCAAGTATTGGCTGACTTCGTCGCTGAATGGACAGAGGCCGGACTCCCTAAACAGTACGGTACATATTCCAACTGGGTCATGCACTTCGATGGCTCTAAAACGCTGGCCGGTTTAGTAGCGGGCGTTGTCTTAACGTCCCCCACTCGAGGCAGAGTCCAGTACATGCTCCAAATATTATACACAGACTCCAATAACGCACCTGAATATGAGGCCTTATTGCATGGTCTTCGAATGGCTGTCTCCATGAGCATACAACGACTAGAGGTGCACGGGGATTCAAATCTCGCAATATCCCAAATAAATGGAGACTTCAACGCAAAATATCCGAAGATGACGGCCTATCATAACGCCGTTCTCAAAATATCAGCTCGGTTCAAGGGACTCGAGTTCCATCATGTGGCCCAAGAAAGTAAGTAAGCGGCGGATGTCCTTGCTCGCATGAACGCCAAGCGTGACCCCGTCCCGCCTAACATCTTCTTGGAAAGGCTCTTCAAGCCATCCGTGGTGTGGCAGGATGAGAGCAGCAACACTAGTCCGGATCCGATTATACCCTCAGATTCTGAACACAATACCGATACCGTCGGGGGCTCGGCCACCGAAATAACACCATCGGCCCATCTAATAATGGCAGTAATTGCCCCATGGACCAAACCCTTCTTGGCCTACCTTAATAGGCAAGAGATCCCTGAGGATTAGAATGAGGCGCGATGCATCGTTCAGCGTTCGAAGGCCTACAAGGTTCATGAAGGAGAGATCTATAAGAAGAGTGCTACCGGAGTACTTCAATGATGTATTTCCGAAGAAGAGGGACGGCAGCTCCTGGCCGAAATCCATGCTGGTCTCAGCGGTCACGACGCTGCGGCTTGGGCTCTTGTAAGCGAGGCCTTCCGTATCGGTTTCTTCTGGCCGATGGCCAGACGCACAGGACCTTGTCCAGTGCTGTGTATGATGCCAACTTTTCGCCAGTCAAAGCCGTATGCCACCTACCACCGTGCAAAGAATCCCCATTAGTTGGCCTTTCGTGGGCTGGTTGCTTGATATGGTCGGACCCCTTAAAGGGGGAAGCCATAAGAAAAAATATATGTTGGTCATGGTAGATAAATTCACTAAGTGGATAGAGGCCAAACCAGTTAAAACGGCTGAAGCCGGACCAGTGACAGACTTTATATCCGGTGTCGTACATCGTTATGGTGTCCCACACAGCATCATCACAGATAACGGCTCCAATTTCATAGCCGAAGAAGTGAAAACTTGGTGTGCTAACCTGGGCATCAAGCTAGATTATGCCTCAGTCTATCACCCCCAAACAAACGGTCAAGTCAAACGAGTTAATGGTCTTATCATGAGCGGCATTAAGGCTAGACTAGTGAGGTCCTTAAAAGAGTCAGACAAACACTGGGTCGAGGAGCTCGACTCCGTACTCTGGGGACTGCGGACCACGCCCAATCGCACTACCGGTTACGCACCATTCTTCATGGTGTACGGCGCAGAGGTTGTTTTGCCCTGCGACATCATTCATGACTCACCTCGAGTGCGCATGTACGAAGAGAGAGAGGCCAAGCTGGATCGGCAGGACAGTCTAGATGCCCTGGAGGAGGAGCGCGATGTTGCAAAAGCCTGTTCCGCATTCTATCAACAACAAGCTCGCAGATACCAAAGCAGACAAGTGCGGGCCAAGACTTATAATGTTGGTGAACTTGTTCTACACTTGCCAGAAAAGAAAAAGGACAAACTCAAGCCCAAATGGGAGGGTCCCTTCATTATAGATTATGTTCTCACTTGAGGTGCGTACCGCCTATGTGATGCCATGGAATGCCGCCAGACTCCGAAGATTCTACGCCTAGAGCCGGACTCATTGTTCGTTTTATTTTTCTCCTCTTTCCACTTTTTCTCTCTTTAAATTTTTATTTAGCTTTATAGCTCTTGTGCGGCTAGACTGCACACTTATGAGGTACACATCTTTAAATGTATACACCCATGATACCTGGGGGCTTCTTTTACAGAAGCTTATTATGATTTTTCGAGCATCAAGCTCACCACATATGTGTCCTTTTCTAAATATATACCTTTTCTTCGCCATTATATGCACCTTTATAACTTATCTTTTTGCCAAGCTGGGTTGCTTGGCTCCTGTGCTTATGCCCTACATTCCCGTTAATTCAGCTAGGGCATAAAGGGAGCACCTTTGCGATTGTTACAGCCGGGTTATCCGGACTTGTACCTCAGACTGGGTGAAGCCGAAAGCTAGCGTTCTTAAGGGAATAATCGGTCGGCGGACTAAAGACGTTTTCCCCTCATTGCACTATGAACCACCAGATATTACGTATACTACGATGTTTCGAATCATAGTTTGGGCATGCATACTAACGCATGCTCACCTAGAGAAAGGAACCCTTAATGGAACTATTCTCTCTGGAAGATATTTCTTACAATTAATAAGTAATATATAACATAGCTAGCAGGATACAACTTTTCTGTTAAAGCAACTATGACCCCTACGCCTGGTTTCCATGCATGCCCCGGTATTTATTACTGGTCCGGTATTCGGAAACACTCCGCACCTTTGGGTCCGGAGGTTGAAGCAAAAAGGTCTTCCATGACAATGGTTTTACAATTCAGCTAGGGTCAAAATTTTCAATTGAAGTACATTGTTACTTGGACTCAAAAACTTCTCCGTCTATACCATCTAATAGGTTGTCTAGCTTACAATCATTTTGTGAAAACTTGGCGGCTATCTTTACTTGGTCATATACCAAGCTCACTGGAATTTCTTGTCCATCTGACCCCCGAGGCCCGACCCGGGCCATATGATTCAGATCAAGCCTGGTGTACCGCGTTTTCACCATGGCCCAGCCTTCGCGTGCACCTTCATGGCAAGCCGATATCTTCCATAATTTAAAGCGGCGCCGAGCTCCCTTGAATACCTTCACAAGCTCTTCCATACTTCCTGGAGGGGAGGCGGATGGCCACAAAGCTTTGGCAATGCTCTGCATTGTTTTCCGCGCTTGATCGTACACTTCGGACAGTTCTTGCACCAGATCGCCTTGATATCCGGACATTTCCTCTTCGGGATGGCCAGTCAGCATACCTGCAGACATAAATATATTAACGCATTTCTTTACCGCACTAACACGGAGGTAAGTTCCAAAGCATATTGAATATGCCGCCCCGTAGCCTCCTGTTCTCTTTTACGGCGTCCGCCAACTGGGCTCGCACGTCTTTTAGCTCTTCGCCCAGCTGGGTGTTGGAATCCTGCAACTTGTTCTTATCATCCCTGGTCCGTGTCAACACACGTTCGCCAGTGGCTAGTTGCTTTTTGGCCCGTTATTTGCCCACCTACGCGGCCTCCAGTTCCTCTTTCAGTCAATCTAATGATCTTGTCATGAGAAATACAATAGTATTAACACTACTGGTATATGATTATATTTTTTTGGATGGAAGGGGACACTACCAGGCGGTGCCTCCTTGGATTTCTCCAGTTCGGCGGTAACAACAACTAGTTGGGTCCGGCACTTTTCCAGCTCATGATGCATCATGTTGTTCTTCTCCGTGAGTGCCTGATTATACAATGATCCTTAAATCCGTTGCTTCAACTGTTTCAAGTCTCGGAGGCTACTGGTATATGATTACCAGATTGGTACAATGCGAACTTACCCACACATCTTTCGAATGCTGGTCAGTGTCTCTGCCAAGCCCATCCCGAGCAGCTCGGATATACACATCAGCCAAGCTGAAGGCATTGAACACCTCTTTAGTAAAGCTGGGGTCAGAGAGAGCGGCCCTCCGGTGCCAATGATTCATGGTGCTCTCTACTTTAGAGTTCGTGGCGGATACATTATCCGAATCCTCTGAAGGAGGACAATCCGGCGTCATTCCTGTGTCTGCTCCCACCCTAGAGGCAGGATCTGGAACCTGATTGGTGGAGTCGCGACCGGCAGGATCCCTGGACATAGTCCAGCGAACGCTTTTCCTGGTAAAACATAGTGCACAATGTCATGGTTCGATGTGACTGCCTTGGGGCATATTTAAAGCCATACCTCTTTGATGAAGGCTTGGCCGTGTTGCCATTTGCCTTCCTCTTCGAAGACCCACCCAGCGCACATGCCGCTTTCTCATGAGACACCTCTGGTGCATCATAGCGCGCCGATTGCCTCCCCTTTGGAGCACGAGATAGTGTGGTGGGTTCTGCATAATGAGGAAGGTCTTTCAGAGGAGACATCTCCTCACTACATACATATGAGGCAGGAAGGAGGCCGGGATAATCAGCTGTGATAGCCACTTCTGTGCCATCATAGCTTGCCTGGTAGAAGACTCCCTCTTGGAGCTCTACAAATATGTCCGTATCCTCTTTGAATCTGGGATCGAGGTCCCGGCTATGGTCCTTCGGTTGTGGAGCAGTGCTATGGATCCCAACGATAACCTTCCGCCATTCCTGTTATGAATGGACGGACTAATGTCAGTTAAACATGACTCAGGGAGAAGATTGAGTAAAGCGGTGGGATTAAAACTCACCCAGTTAGGAGGATTATACATGGAAAATCCCTCTCGACGCTTAAGACAAGTGAACTCCTCTTTCTCCCCTTTATACAGATCGGCCAATATTGTGGCCAGGGCGGTGGGGGTGTCCGGACCCTTTCATCCACAACGTGAGGCGTCATCTTCCCCATTATAGTGCCACATAGGGAGCCCTCTGAATTGGAGCGGCTGAACACCTCGCGCTATGGAAATTGCCATCACCTCGATTATTGATAATCCAGACTGGGCAGGTGTCCTTATCTTTCCCATTAATTGTCGGACTTCAGCGCTATCTTCCTCCTCGAGGCTTCGAGGATGCCAGTTGTGGCGTTTCTTCAATGGGGCGCTGGAAAATTCGGGAAGACCCATTCAGACTGGGTTGGGGAGTGCGACATCTTGAATATAAAACCACTCCAAGGTCCACTCTTCGGACCCCTTCTTTGGCATGCCGGATAGGTATCCGGTCCCAGCTATGCGCCATATCTCGGCACCGCCCACCTCGAATACGGATCCCTTTTGGGTGCGAGGGACGAGGCAGAAAAGCTTCCTCCATAACTCAAAATGGGCCTCGCATCCCAGGAATAGCTCGCAAAGAGCGACAAAATTCGCGATGTGCAGGATAGAGGCCGGGGTGAGATTGTGTAGTTGGATTCCGTAGTACTCTAGGAGACCTTGGAGGAAAGGGTGATTGGAAATCTAATGCCTCTTAGTAAAAAGGATACAAAGCACACTCGCTCCCCCCTGGTTGGATTGGGGAAATTTTCCACCAGGGCTTCACCGGAAAAAGAAGTTAATCCTGCCCGAACAGGGACTAGATCTGCGGGGGGAAGGAATCACTGCATTTGAAGCTTAATTAGCTGGTCATGGGATACTGAACATCTCTCCTAATCGCCTTTTTCGGAGCCGTGAGGGCGGGAGGAAGTACTGGAAGCGCTGGCCACGTTGGAATGGTTTCTCCTAGTAAGCTCTAAAGATTTTCCGCCTGGTGTGGGATCACATCTGAGATCCAATCCCTTTAAATAGACGCCATCTTTACACGGCCAGGGTGTTATGTGCAAAAATACTCTGACCTTTTGTATTCGCTCGACACATGGAAGCAGAAGCAACGGAGGCACAGAAGCTGAAGGGTACGACAATTAATGAAAAGCCGAGTATAACTCTTCGGGTCAGATGCTTTGAAGTATTCGGAGGAGGAACCCGCCTTGCAATGCCGAAGAAAATCTATGCGCCAGACACATCATCATTGAAGCCTGGTTTGGGGGCTACTGAGGGAGTCCTGGATTAAGGGGTCCTCGGGCGTCCGGGCTATGTGACGTGGGCCGGACTAATGGTCCGTGAAGATGCAAGACAAAAGATTTCCTCCCGTGTCCGGATGACACTCTCCTTTGCATGGAAGGCAAGCTTGGCGTTCGGATATGAAGATTCCTTCCTCTGTAAACCGACTCTGTACAACCCTAGGCCCCTTCGGTGTCTATATAAATCGGAGGGTTTAGTCCATAGAGGCAATCATAATCATACAGGCTAGACATCTAGGGTTTAGCAATTACGATCTCGTGGTAGATCAACTCTTGTAAACCCCTTATTCATCCAAGATAATCAAGCAGGAAGTAGGGTATTACCTTTATCGAGAGGGCCCGAACCTGGGTAAACATCGCGTCCCTGTCTCCAGCTACCTTTGATCCTTAGACGCACAGTTCAGGACCTCGTACACGAGATCCGCCGGTTTTGACACCGACAATGATATACTTTGCCTTTCAGATTATCCACAAGTTAACTTGTAGTAGTAGTAGTTGACGGTGGTAGTCGGTTGTTATGTATCTTAGAGCAACTCCAACAACTCCGTTAAAAAACCTCATGTAAAACATTTGTCAGTTCCCGTAAACTTCTTCCCCTAAAATATTTTTTCATTAGACAACCTTAACTAATGCCCAGGCCCACACGTCAATGACACGTCTGACAGTGGCCGGTGATATGCGGTGTGGGGCGGCGGCCCGGCGTGGCGGCGGCTGATGTCTACTATGCAACTTTATTCTTGTAGACACATGTTGGGCCTCCAAGCGCAGAGTTTTGTAGGACAGCAGCAATTTTCCCTCAAGTGGATGACCTAAGGTTTATCAATCCGTGGGAGGCGTAGGATGAAGATAGTCTCTCTCAAGCGACCCTGCAACCAAATACAAGAAATCTCTTGTGTCCCCAACACACCCAATACAATGGCAAATTGTATAGGTGCACTAGTTCGGCGAAGAGATGGTGATAAATGTGTAATATTGATGGTAGAAATATATTTTTATAATCTAAATAAATAAAAGCAGTAAGGTAGCAAATAGTAAACGGGCACAAAAATGGTATTGCAACGCTTGAAAATGAGGCCTAGGGTTCGTACTTTCGCTAGTGCAATCTCTCAACAATGCTAATATAATTGGATCATATAATCACCCCTCAAAGTTCGATGAAGAATCACTCCAAAGTTCCTATCTAGCAGAGAACATAAGAATAAATTGTTTGTTGGGTACGAAACCATCTCAAAGCTATTCTTTCCGTTCAATCTATTCAAGAGTTCGTACTAAAATAACACATAGTTATTCTTTCCGTTCGATCTATCCAAGAGTTCATACTAAAATAACACCAAAGAAAATGCATATTCATAATACTCAATCCAACACAAGGAACCTCAAAGAGTGCCCCAAGATTTCTATCGAAGAAACAAAGACAAGAACGTGCATCAACCCCTATGCATAGATTACCCCAATGTCACCTCGGGAATCCGCGAGTTGAGTGCCAAAACATATATCAAGTGAATCAATACGATACCCCATTGTCACCACGAGTATTCAATTGCAACACATATATAAAGTGTTCTCAAATCCATAAAAGTATTCAATCCGATAACAACGAAATCTCAAAGGGAAAAACTCGGTTCATCACAACAAGACAGAGAGGGGAAAACGCCATATGACCCGCCTATATTAACAAAGCCTGCGATACATCAAGATCGTGACATCTCAAGAACACGAGAGAGAGAGAGAGAGAGAGATTAAAGACATAGCTATTGGTACAAACCCTCAGCCCCGAGGGTGGACTACTCCCTCCTCTTCGTGGTGGCTGCCGGGATGATGAAGATGGCCACCGGTGATGATTCCCCCCTTCGGCAGGGTGCCAGAACGGGGTCTAGATTGGTTTCTCGTGGCTACAGAGCCTTGTGGCGACGGAACTTCTGATCTAGGTTTTTCCCTGATGGTTTCTCTATTTATAAGAATTTTTGGCATTGGTTTCACGCTAAGATGGGCCTCGAGGTGAGCACAACCCACCGGGGCACGTACAAGGGCCCAGGCGCGCCCCGGTGTCTTGTGCCCTACTCCTTCACCTTATGGTCCTTCCACGAAGCTTCGGGGTTCTCTTTTGTTCCAAAAAAATCATCAAAAAGTTTTAGCTCATTTGGAGAACTTTCATTTCTGCACAAAAAACAACACCACGGTAGTTCTGCTGAAAACATCGTCAGTCCGGGTTAGTTCCATGCAAATCATACCAAAACCATATAAAATTGTTGTAAACATGGCATGAATTACTTCATAAATTATAGATACGTTGGAGACATATCAGTGGCGTGGAAAGCGGTGCGGCGGCACGATGCACCTTGGCGTTGTGCATAAAGCAGAGCTGCGCGGCAGAGGCAAACACATGTGGTGAAGTTTCAGGTGGTTTCCTTGCCGCAAAAAGTCTAGGGGAAGTACATCTTCCTATAGACCAGATGGAACTTGGGTCCTAGTTTACATTCTGAGTTTACTAGATATAGATAGCTGATATCTTGGAGTTGCTCTTAGAGACGAGAGGTTACATGTAGCATGTCTGATAGCCGGTGTGGCCATCAGCAAGGCCCTAGGTGTAGTTTTGGGCTGTCTGGTTGTCTAACCTGCACCGATTTGTACCCCGCATGAACCTCAAAGTAGCCCAGGGCCTGGTCGAGGAGGAACGACTGAATTAACCATTTTGCAAGGCCAGGCCGAGGCGAGCCACACAAGCATCTCCCCTGCATGCTTTGTGAAGCGCGGAAGATAGGCGGACGGCTTGAATCCGCCATAACTTCCACCCTTATCTACCCCCATTGGCCAAACCCCATTCACACATCTCTTCTCACACCTCCACTTTGGTCTCCCGATGGACGCTCAACCACCACCCCACCCCAATCGTTCCCCGACCGGTGCTAGACACCACTAGCACTAGCTCGCCGCTATCATGGGGGTACCTACGACCCTCTGCGGGTGCATACGATTTGCAGTCCCCTCTCCCCCATCTACATGAGGCAGCGGTCCGCAGCAATCAGCAGCTTGTCGGCGCTCGTTGCGGCGCCTACGGTGGGATGTAGTTATTTTGGTTTAATGCTCTTGCACAGCTACTATACCAATGCTGAAACTTGTTACCTTTACATTTTGTATTATTAATTTTTATAGATATCTTCCAGTGCTAGAGCTTATGGAAATCTATTCAGTAAAACCATTGTATTGTACCCTGTAATAAAACAACTACTCTACTGTTGCACTAGCCACTAGATTAGTCTATATTTGTACTATTCGAATGGTGTTGCATTAGCGTATGGACATATATAAAGTCTGGCAAGCTGTCCCAGATATGTGCTCAAGAAAACAACTACCTATTTTTCTAAATACTAGACGTTTGGGTACTTTAAATTGAACTATGAAAATGTCTTACATTAAGGAATAGAGGGTGTAGAGTTCACTCAAATTATCCCGGTAAAGCTAGTCACACCTTTGTTAAAATTAACATTCGTTATGTTATCGAAGGAGGTCTGTATGTTTGTCTCTAATGCCTGTCAACTACATACCTGACATCATGATGTAATGTTAAGAAATTTCCTTTTGTACAGTGTCACTGAATTGTTAAGGTGGTGATGGCATTTTATTTTAGTTGAACTCCACAAAATATGCTTAAAAGAAGAGGAAAGGTCAGGAATGGCTCAATTTTTTAGAAAAAACTATGTATGTCTTCCTGACATCACACTACTACAGGATGCTGCTAACATGACACTATGATCAGAGACCCTTCGAGAAACTGTGTATGATGCAATAATCGCAAACGTTGGTGTATGAAAACCGTCAAAAAAGGTGAAAACGTTTGCGATGGAGGATGCATCAAACACAGTTCAGATTTTAGTTGCGTGTGTGATGAAGGACATATGATTCAGTTCAATTAACTGCTTGTGGTGATGACGAACAAAAGAAATGGGCAGCCAGATGAAGGCGTGTGCGATACACATCATATGGTTCACTCGGATGAACTGTTTGTGATTAGGCAACACAAAAGAAGCGGGCAGCCAGATGAAGGTGTGTGCAATATACATCATGCGGTTCACTTGGATGAACCGTTTGTGATTAGGCAACACAAAAGAAACGGTCAGCCAGATCAAGGTGTGTGCTATATACGACATGCGGTTCACTCGGATGAACTGTTTGCGTTGACACAAGAGAACAAAAATGGTTCAACTTAACAAGACATGTGTGTTGTGCAATGGGATTGCATGCGGTTCACTTGGTCCTTGTCGTCAGTGTGTGACCTCTATGGCAACCGTTCGCTTCCCATGCGGCTCTTCATGTACCGCGGCAACCGTCCACAGACTCTTCGCCTTTTCCCTCTCTATTTGGAACTTTTGTCGCACACTAGATCTTCCTCCCTCCTCCATTTGCCTTCACCCTTCCTTCTGCCATTGTTTGATCGTCTTCTCCATGGAGGGAACAAGCCGGAAACGACCCCGTTATTCTTGCCCCGATCTGAATGATGACACGGTGGAGGAACTCATTGATCGGTGCGACGTCGTCACCTTGGCTAGCATGGCAGGTTCGTTCAAGACCATTCTCGACTCAACGAATAACATCATTACAAGGAACCCAAGGGTCTAGGAGCGGTTTGATCTCCCCTATTTTCTTCGTTGTGACCCTGCTGACTGGCGCGGGGACGAGGGAAGCCTCACCTTGTGTAAGTTGATGTCGCTTGATAATGATATGTATGATGTTAAGATGCCATCGCTTGAGGGCAAGGCTTGGGAAGGCACAAATGGAGATTGGGTTGTTTATATTGGGTACAACTGCGAGTGGGATCTTGTGAATGTGTACACTCGTCACCGGGTTCCACTTCGAAAAATCTCAGACGACTGCCCAGAGGTTGAGTACATCGGTATTCTACGTGAGTTCAAATACGATCATGCTGACTGTCGTCTATGGAAGATAGCAATTTGTCGAGTTCCCAACCGCTCTTGGGGTTATAGGAATGCTTATGTTGTCGCTATCTTTGATAAGCTTATTGTCGTCCTTCATGGTTCAACTCGATGGATATTGCTCAAAAATCAGTTTCTATACACGGATGAGTACTGTGATGCAATTCAATATGAGGGGCTTGTGTTTGCTGCCACCACTCGTGGCACTATTTTTGCATGGAATCCTTATGTTTTTGGTACGTTTGTCTTCCACTGTAATTATAATTGTTTCATCCACATGCATGCAAGTTAGCTAGTTTCCCTTTACTAATTAACCTTCTTGTTTTTCCAAGGTCCTGTGAACATTCCACCACCTATACTTGAAAATTTTATTCACAAGCATGAGGACGATCAGGACCCATATACTCAGTGGCACCTGGCAACTTATTCAATGGATCACCTCTTCTTTTCTGTATCCGGGGCACTGCTGATGTTACTAAGGAAGCAGGTGTTGTCTTGTATGGCCGCACTCTCCGGACCTATTCCAACATCTGTTGTAGGGTATTCGGGATGGATACTAGTGTAGTTGTGCCAACACCTTCTCCCTGGTTCAGTATTGAAAGTCTTGGAGGAAACTCGCTCTTCCTTGGACAAAACTATCTAATGATGGTGGAAGGCGATCCAGCTGCTGTTGACACAATGTTACTACCATTTATGAGAAGCAACTGTATCTATACCTCCGACATTACTATGCTTCCCTACCGTCCTAATATGGGTCCTGACATAGGCTGCTTCAGCCTCGATGATTAGACCTACGTTGGTCTCGAGATTGATAGTAGCTGGCCTTTCCTAGAGAATCACTTCTGGTTCAGAGCAAGCGTTTCCAATGTCGACGAGTGGTTGAGCTGAAGTTCATTTCATCACTTTGTTATTTGTTGTGTGAGAAAAACTTTACTAGAATGTTTTGTTGGAAATGATCTATAATCCAACGTGTATCCTCGTTGTCGTTGTGGGTTGATGACTTGTTGTATGTAATCGATGGTACATTTGCATATGCGTCCATGAACTCACTCTTGCTAGTGGTGTCCATATGAACAGTGCTAGTGATTTTAGTTGCAAAAATTAGATGGTGCTAGTGATTTGTAGCTGCATATTTTGACAAATCGCAGTGTTACAAGGTTGACAAATGGCAATGTTACTAGATAAACAAAAGTCAATCTTTCTAGTTTGAGAAATGGCAACATACCCAAAATGACAGATATGAAAATCTTACCCGATTGTTTGTACGTGGTTGCACACGGGTCACGTAAAACAACCGTTTGCGTTGAAGGGATGCACAAATCCTACTCGGTACATTTTCCCTTGGCTTCCTGGGGAAGCTGTCGGTTTGCATACGAGTGTTGTAACTAAAATGTTTGTGATGAGTGTTTTATATATAAAAACCATTGACATTTTTTTAAAAGAAAATCATTTGATAAGTATGTACATTAAGAGAGAAAAATGCAAGTTCATTCAGACCATATATTTTATTCAGTCACACTACGAATTTATATTCATATGATCGGGAATTCAAGATACGGTATTAAACCAAAAAAAACTATTTCCGGTGGCGACGGAGGCGGCGTGCCGCGCCGTCGTTGTCGTTTGTCACATCCCTAGACCTACTTTGGCCTTGGACTAGCTTGGTGGTTGCATCATGTTTAAATTCAAATGAAATTTGAATTGAGGAATTTTCAAAGCCTCAGAATCCCTTTAAAAATGATCAAGATAAATTGCTTCAAATAAGTCCAAGAAAATGTTCCTGTTATTCTCTGGAAATATTGGCAAGGGGTAAAATCCAAACCAATAATCTTGGTGTCTCAGAAACATTTATTTTGGGCATTTGAATTAAATCAATAGCTATTTGAATTGGATTTATATTTACTATTAAATAAATATAGGTCCAATAATTCTGAAATATTTTTGTGGAGCTTTGGTTTAATTCTTTTAGCTTCTAAAAAAATATTTTCAGAAGCAACAAAACTGAATTGGTTTCAAACCAAATTCAAAACAAACCTGCAAAATAGAAAAAGAACAGAATTAGGAAAAAAGCAGAGAGAGGGGGCACTGTACCTGGCCACCTACCCGAAGCCGGCCCAGCCCACCTGGCCCCCTCTCCTGTCGCCTTCCTCCTTGCGCCAGTAGGCAGAGGGCGTGTGCCCGCGGCGCGCCGGCACGCGCGCGCCACCTCCACCCTACCCTGGCCACCTCCTACTTCCCCGACCCCTCTAGAAGAGCGCCACGCAGCCCCTGGAACCCCCTCGCTCACTCTCTCGTCCCCATTCCCTCCTCTGGCTCCCTCTCTCTCCCACCGAGCGGAGCTCGTCGCCGCCGTACGCCGTAGACGCGGCCTCCGTGCTCCCCTCGCCTCCCCGACGTGTCCACGAGCATCACCACGCCTCCCTCGTCCTCTCCGTTCAGCCACGCCTCGCCGGAGGCCTTGCATCGACGCCATCTTCCTCGTCTTCATCGCCGGCCACCGGAGATGCCTTTCGCCGCCCCGCTCGCTCCGGTGCCTCCCCGAGCTCGCCGAGGCCACCGCTGCACCCGTTGTGAGCTCCTGTGTCGTTTCCCCCTCTCCCCTGGCTCGTTTCCTTCCTCTAACACCGATGCCCGTCAGAACCGAGAGCTCTTCGCCGCCGGCCATGTCGCCCCCGTGGCCACCGTTGCCTAGAGTTTCAACCGAGCACATAGTCGTGCTCCGTGCACCCCCAGGAGGTCGTAGCACCCCTCTTTGCCTCCTGCCGTGCTCCCTAACCCCGAAACCCAGTTCGCCCGAACTCCGGCCGCCGCGGATGACCTCGCCACCGTTAACCCCGGCCAACCCAGGCCAGGAAACCACCACCGTTCGATGTGCGCCACTGCGTGCGTTCGAACGCAACAAACCACGCTCAAAATGGTGCCTTGTAAGGCATTTCCGAGCTACCCCGCCGTCTGTGTCGTCGCCGGCGGCTAAACGCCGGCGACCGCTGACCCGTTGACCGACGTGGGTTGACCCACTGCCCGGTTTGACCTCCCCCTCTCTCTCACTAACCCACGGGCCCTGCTCGACTAATTACTTTAGTTAGCGCTAATTAGCTAGTTAGGTTAGTTGGGTTAGTCACTGACCAGTGGGCCCAGCCCAGTTAGTTATGGCTAACTAACTTGGTTAGTTGACTGGGTCACTGACCAGTGGGTCCCACTGGTCAGGTTTGACCTGGTCGACTCCTTTGACCTGCTGACGTCCCCCCGACGTCATGCTGACGCAATAAGTCCTTTCTGGAATTTAAATAAATCTTAAATGATTTATTTATTTTCAGAAAACGCCCAAAACTTCTAAAAATCATAGAAAATCAACCATAACTCCAAATGAAATAAATTATATATGAAAAATTATCAGAAAAATTCAAGGAATCTGTTTATGGCATTTTCATGCATGTTAGAACAACTTATGACTGCTGTTTAGGCCAATTCATATAAATGAAATTTAAACTCTCACATATGGACTTTGAATTTGAACCTAGGGTTCAAACCAACTCCATTTAACATGTTGCTAGTTGCATTAGCTCAAACCATAGCATATTGACATGTCATGATCATGCATCATACTGTGCATTGCATTGATTGTGTTTCTTTCTCTGTTGCCGGTATTTGTCCCCTTTCGATAGACGTGGTTTCGACGATGGGATCGGTGACACCGATGAAGAGTTATATTATCTTCAGAAGTGCCAGGCAAGCATAACCCCCTTGTTCATTCCGATACAAGCCCACTCTCTCGCTCCTGCTCTCTTTTACTGCATTAGGACAACAACGATTCATCTGTTACTTGTTGCGGTAGTTGAACCCCTTATCCTCTGCATGACCTGTCGTTGCCACAGTAAATAGATGAAACCCACTAGCATGAGTAGGAGTTGTTTGAGCCCTAATGTGCCTACTCATTCATGCTTGTTTGTCATGCCTGCTACTGCTTAGAGTTGAGTCAGGTCTGATTCATCGGGGATGGATCGGAGGTGTGTAAACATGTCCTACTGTGTGTGAGCTAAGTGTGTGAACACGTTTTGGTAAAGGTAGCGGTGAGAGGCCATGTAGGAGTACATGGTGGGTTGTCTCATTGAAACCGTCCTCAGGAACTGAGTTCTGTGTTTGTGATCCAGGAAACAGCTACTACCACACGTTGGGCCCTGAAATATGACCCTGCTCGACTTACTGACCCCTCTCGCCCTCTGTCCAGGAGTTGCAATTAGTTTCTGGTGTTTATAGGATATGTGTTGGCGGTCGTGCGTAGCGCTGACCCTAGGGGTGGGCTATGATGCGGTAGATACACTGTGGCACGGTGTACCGGGCGCCCGTTTGGTGTCTCGGGAACCCTGCACACATCGTTTGGGGCTGTGAGCGAAACTCCGGCCGGATCTCCTCGCGGATGGAACCCGAATAGGCGATAAACCTGGACTAGAGACTTGTGTGGTTAGTCAGGTCGTGGTCTACACCCACGTCGGCTTTCGCTTGAAGTCTGCCGAGCACATGTCGTGTGTAGACGCTAAGTGGTGGAAACATGTGTGACGAAGTACACCCCTGCAGGGTTATAAATGATCTATTTGAATAGCCGTGTCCGCGATAAAGGACTTCTGGGTTGCCTATAACAGTTCATAGACAAGTGAAAGTGGATACTCTAAAACTCGCAAGATAAGTGTGAGTGCTATGGATGGCCTTCTCGTAGGGAGACGAGAGCGGATCCATAGTGGTGTATTGATTGGTAAATATGTGGACTCGTGTGCGCCACCTCAAAAGAGTTGCTTGCAGTCGTAGTTCAGATAGCCACCGAGTCAAAGCTGGCTTGCTGCAGTTAAACTCCACCACCCCCCTTGTTGATACCGATGCATATGTAGTTTAGTTCTGATGTAAGCCTTGCTGAGTACCTTTGTACTCATGTTTTCTTAATTTATGTTTTGTAGAGAGATTTCGGTCTCGCTAGTAGAACCGCGTGGACTTCGACGTTTAGCTTGCTACCTCAGCTACGATCTTGTGCCCTCGGCAGGATCTAGTAGATAGTCAGGCTTCTTAGCCTTTTTCCATTTGTAGATGTATGTACTCAGACATGTTAACCTTCCGCATGTGCTTGATTTATATGCTATGAATGTTGGGTCATGAGACCCATGTTTGTAATATCTCGCTCCTCGGAGCCTAATGGATAAATACTTGAGTTGTAGAGTTATGTTGTGATGCCATGTTGTATTTACACATATCGAGCATATTGTGTGTATGATTGAAATGCTTGGTATGTGTGGGATCCGACTATCTATTTGTTTATCCTTGGAAGCCTATCATATGGGGAAATGTAGTCTAGTGCTTCTGAGCGATAGTAGTCCGCTACAGCCCGGATCACCGGAGTCCTGCTAGCCCAGCACTACTGCTCGGAACACTTGACTGGCCGGCATGTGATTCACTTCGTTCCTGTGTTTGTCCCTTCGGGGAAATGTCACGTGGTGACTTCCGGAGTCCTGCCTAGCCTGCTACAGCCTGGGTTACCGGAGTCCTGTTAGCCCAGTGCTACAGCCCGGATTCACACGTTGATGACCGACATGCTCGATATGATTCATGTATGCCTGTCCTCATGGGTTAGTGCCGCTTTGGTTTCATGACTAGCCATGTCGGCTCGGGTTCTCTGTCATATGGATGCTAGCGACACTATCATATACGTGAGCCAAAAGGCGCAAACGGACCCGGGCCAGGTAAGGTGGCACCCGTGGGAATACCGTGCGTGAGGCCGCAAAGTGATATGATGTGTTACATGCTAGATCGGTGTGACTTAGGATCGGGGTCCTGACATCGTTGTCGTCCTCCGGGATGCCGTTGTTGAAGTCTTCAAGGCAGCACAAAATGTTCTTCACTTGTAAAGCAAACATCATGTCGTCACGCGGTCGACGGGCGGGGCGCAGGAGGACGGCAACTGGCACCACTGAGAGATAGCGGTCGACGGAAGTGTCCCATGCTGCTGAGGGGGGGGGGGTGCACGGGCATGGGCGCGGCGGGTGCAGCCAAACGCACGGGGGTTGGCGCCACGACAGGTGGAGGGGTGCGCACGGGCACGGGCACGAGCGCTGGCACTAGCATGTACATGAGCTCGCGCGGGTCCATGGAGACCTTGTTGAAACCCGCAGCTTCCAGCTCTGCGATAGTGCTCGGCGACCAGCCCGTCAATGCTACGAGGATGGTCGCTGGCGCGGGTGCGGGGATGGGAGCTGGGATGGGAGCGGAGGCAGCAACGCCGCGACCAGCTCGTTCTGGGCCATGTCCATGAGGTCCCATTCCTCCTTATTTTCTATCTCCTCCGGCTCGGAGTCGACTTCACCAAACATGAAGACTAGTGGCAGATGATCAGTCTGCGCCATGGCGGTGGAGGTCTACGGGGGGGGAGGGGAATGGGAGGCGAATAGTAAGGCCGCCCGTATTAAACAGCAACTTTGGCGCCATTAATGGAGAGGAAGGCGGGCGGCCATGGAAGTCAAAGTGCTCGCTTCCCAGTGAACTTGCGCAGCGTATAGCTCGCACGCTTCCCAATGAGCCTGCGCATTGGAGGACAGCTTGCACGCCTCTCGGTCAGCCTGCGCACTGGACTGCGCTCACACGCTTCCCGTTTAGTCAAGGTCAAGCAGTTGTCCGCACGGCACCTGCTACAGCCATAAAAACCAAGACACGTGTCATCATGTGAATGGTTAACAGAACGCACACATTTTGAATTATACAAACGTTTGAGATATCTCAAAATGCCTTTGTTGGTTGTCATTATTCGAGGGCGCCTTCTCTCAAAATGGACGCGAAAAATACCACACCATGTCGAGTGCCATTCCGTGATAGCATGCCAAGTTTCATGAATTTTAGACGAGTTTTGGATTTACTAGAATTTAAAAACCAGACATCTCAATGTTTTGTCGGCAATCAACGGTGCCCTGGTGTTTGAAATTCATTCCCATTTCTTGCATGGGACCTAAGCATGCACCCAAGAACACAGATTTGATTTTTCAACCAATTTATATGCACTGGAGCATGTGCATGTAGTTCAAATTTGAATTATGCGCATAAATGCATTGAAAACTCCGTTAATGCATAAAAATGTCCAAAAGAACCCCGAAAAATCGCAAAAATTGACACAACACTCCTGTTGTTCTATGTTGACACGAGAAATTTTTTGGAAGAAATAAGAGGCAGTGGAAATTGTTTCGTCCCCAAAGGTGGGATGTTCCCTACCGAAACCATGATGCTTGTTGTGAGAAGCTCTGGTTTGTGAGAAGCATATACCCGAACCTGCCCCGAATGGGACAAATTTTTTAACACAGCATGTTGATGCCACTCCATGATAGCATGCCAAGTTTCATGAATTTCAAACGAGTTTTGGATTTACTAGAACTTAAAAACCAGGCATCTCAACGTTTTGCCGGCAATCAACAGTGCCCTGGTGTTTGAGTCTCATTCCTATCTCTTGCATGGGACCTAGAAATTCACCCAAGGACACACATGTGATTTGTCAACCAACTTTAGTGCGTTGGAGCATGTGCTTGTAGTTCAAATTTGAATTATGCACATAAAATGCCAAGAAAACAGAGTTAATGTATAAAAAAGGCCAAACGAACCCCGAACAATTCCAAGATTGAACACAGCACTCCTGTTGTTCTATGTTGGCACTAGAAAAAATTTGAAAGCAATAAGAGGCAACGGATATCGTCCCGTCCCCAAAGGTGGTACGTTCCCTATTGAAACTATCATGCTTGTTCTGAGAAGCTCTAGTTTGTGAGAAGCTTATACCCAAACCTGCCCCAAATGGGACAAAAATTTCACCACGGCATGTTGATGCTGCTCCATGATAGCATGCAGAGTTTCATGAATTTTAGACGAGTTTTGGATTTACTAGAATTTAAAAACCAGGTATCTCGACGTTTTGCCGGCAAATAAGAGTACCCTGGTGTTTGAAATTCATTCCCATCTCTTGCATGGGACCTAGAAATTCACCCAAGGACACACATGTGATTTTTTAACCAACTTTAGTGCATTGGAGCATGTGCTTGTAGTTCAAATTTGAATTGTGTACATAAAATGCCTAGAAAACCAAGTTAATGTATAAAAAAGGCCAAACGAACCCCGGAAAATTCAGTCCCATTTATTCCATGGGACCTAAGCATGCACTGAAGGACACAGATTTGATTTTTCAACCAATTTGTATGCACCGGAGCATGTGCATGTAGTTTAATGTTGAATTGTGCACCTGAAATGGCTAGAAAACCAGTTTAATGTATGAAATGTCCAAACGAACCCTGAATAATTCCAATTCTTTTACCACACACATACAGTTGCATCTTCACTGCAGAAAAAAGGTCTAGCAATTCAAACATTGTCCATAGCCACTGTGACCCCATTTTGTAATTCAAATCAAGTAGATCCCACACAGTTTATTCTCACCAACCGTGTGAGATGTAGTACAAAATATCTTGGAGCACCGTCAGTGTATAGTATGCCTATGGCTTACACGAGAAGGTGTGTCTGCTACAGTCCATAGCCGACGTGTCAAGCAAACTAGCTCACTCCCCCAAAACTCCCGCCTCTGCATTCCTCGCAATCTCGAAAATATCTACCGCCTGGAAGGTTTTAATGTTTGATAGCACACGATTAGTATGTGCGGACTGTGTGCGATGTCTGTTACTCCAGCTCTGCTTCAGTCCCTTGATTCAAATTTTCAGTAGCCCCGACATTTTACTCCCGCCTCTGCATCCCTCGCAATCTCAAAAATATCTGCTGGCCGTTGATCCAAATTTTTAGTAGCCCCGCCTTGTACTCCCGCCTAGTAAAATTTTTAGTTGCCGCAGTATTTCCTAAAACACAGCCTCTGCTCACACAGACACACACAACCCTCGAAACCATTGGTAGGTCGCCGCCATTGCCGGCGCCTCCATCCTCAACATCTCCCTGGGTGCTGGGGAGCTCGAGTAGCCAATGGCCAAAAAGAGGTTTATCGCGGCCTTTTTGCTGACGCCTGCGAGATGGCCGTCGAGGTGTCCCCGTCGTCCTCAGTGGGCCCGATCCGCCATCGCCGGTCCCCCGATCTGCCCGCCGTCGCACCCCTACACCGGTTCGAGGACTTCTCCGTCCTCCCCCGGACCCGGCAGGCGACGAAATCCTACCACGGGGTCCAGCAGCGGTGGTGGGGGATGTGGGTCGCTGAGATTACAGATCGAGTGACCCACACCCGCCGGTGGCTCGGTAGCTTCCACACGGCCGAGTTCGCGGCCATGCAGTACGACCACTGGCAGGTCCGCTACCACGGCGTGGCAGCTAGGCTCAATTTCCCCTTGGGCACACGTCCGGTCCACCTTGTTCTGCCGGAGCCATGGGTGGTGAGCTCGGCTATGGCGCGGGAGGACCGCGAGGCATGGGAGGGTCTTGAGGCCGAGGCCACTGACGAGGCCTACACGCAAGAGCTCCACCGGCAGCACCCGGAGCTCGTGGAGGTAGAGCGGGCGATCTTTGCTGGCGTGGAAGGCGGCGAGGTTATCACGCTCTCCTCCGATGACGAGGTTATCACGCTCTCCTCGATGACGAGGTCGAAGGCGGCGAGGTTATCACGCTCTCCTCCGATGATGAGCTTTCATATACTTATAGCTCTAGTGCATCCGTTGCATGGCAATCCCTACTCACTCACATTGATATATATTGATGGACATCTCCATAGCCCGTTTATACGCCTAGTCGATGTGAGACTATCTTCTCCCTTTTTGTCCTCTCCACAACCACCATTCTATTCCACCTATAGTGCTATGTCCATGGCTGACGCTCATGTATTGCGTGAAGATTGAAAAAGTTTGAGAACATCAAAAGTATGAAACAATTGCTTGGCTTGTCATCTGGGTTGTGCATGATTTAAATATTTTGTGTGGTGAAGATAGAGCATAGCCAGACTATATGATTTTGTAGGGATAGCTTTCTTTGGGCATGTTATTTTGAGAAAACATAATTGCTTAGTTAGTATGCTTGAAGTATTATTATTTCTATGTCAATATGAACTTTTGTCTTGAATCTTATGGATCTAAATATTCATATCACAAGTAAGAAGAATTACATTGAAATTATGCCAACTAGCATTCCACATCAAAAATTATCTTTTTATCATTTACCTACTCGAGGACGAGCGGGAATTAAGCTTGGGGATGTTTGATATGTCTCCAACGTATCTATAATTTTTGATTGCTCCATGCTATATTATCTACTGTTTTGGGCAATATTGGGCTTTATTTTCCACTTTTATATTATGTTTGGGACTAACCTATTAACCGGAGGCCCAGCCCAGATTTGTTGTTTTATGCCTATTTTAGTGTTTCGAAGAAAAGGAATATCAAACGAAGTCGAAACGGAACGAAATCAACTGGAGAAGTTATTTTTGGAAGGAAAGCAACCCAGGGAACTTGGAGTGCACGTTAGGGGAGACACGGGCTACCCACGAGGGTGGGGGCGCGCCCCCTGCCTCGTGGGTCCCCCGTGGCTCCTCCGACGTACTTCCTGCACCCATATATATCATCGTACCCTAAAACTTCCAGAGCACAATAGATCGGGAGTTCCACCGCCAGAAGCCTCCGTAGCCACCGAAAACCAATCTAGACCCGTTCCGGCACCTTGCTGGAGGGGGCAATCCCTCTCCGGTGGCCATCTTCATCATCTCGGTGCTCTCCATGACGAGGAGGGAGTAGTTCTCCCTCGGGGCTGAGGGTATGTACCAGTAGCTATGTGTTTGATCTCTCTCTCTCTCTCTCTCGTGTTCCTGAGATGATACGATCTTGATGTATCGTGTGCTTTGCTATTATATTTGGATCCTATGATGTTTCTCCCCCCCCCCTCTACTCTCTTGTAATGAATTGAGTTTCCCCTTTTGAAGTTATCTTATGGGATTGAGTCTTTAAAGATTTGAGAACACTTGAAGTATGTCTTGCCGTGCGTATCTGTGGTGACAATGGGATACCACGTGATCCACTTGATGTATGTTTTGGTGATCAACTTGTGGGTTCCGCCCATGAACCTATGTATAGGGGTTGGCACACGTTTTCATCGTGATTCTCTGGTAGAACTTTGGGGCACTCTTTGAGGTCCTTTGTGTTGGTTGAATAGATGAATCTGAGATTGTGTGACGCATATCGTATAATCATACCCACGGATACTTGAGGTGACATTGGAGTATCTAGGTGACATTAGGGTTTTGGTTGATTTGTGTCTTAAGGTGTTATTCTAGTACGAACTCTAGGGTTGTTTGTGACACTTATAGGAATAGCCCAATGGATTGATTGGAAAGAATAACTTTGAGGTGGTTTCGTACCTTACCATAATCTCTTCGTTTGTTCTCCGCTATTAGTGACTTTGGAGTGACTCTTTGTTGCATGTTGAGGGATAGTTATGTGATCCAATTATGTTATTATTGTTGAGGGAACTTACACTAGTGAAAGTATGAACCCTAGGCCTTATTTCCTATCATTGCAATACCGTTTACGCTCACTTTTATCATTCGTTACCTTGCTGTTTTTATATTTTCAGATTACAAAAACTATTATCTTCTATCCATATACCAGTTGTATCACCATCTCTTCGCCGAACTAGTGTACCTATACAATATACCATTGTATTGGGTGTGTTGGGGACACAAGAGACTCTTTGTTATTTGGTTTCAGGGTTGCTTGAGAGAGACCATTTTCATCCTATGCCTCCTACGGATTGATAAACCTTAGGTCATCCACTTGAGGGAAATTTGCTACTGTCATACAAACCTCTGCACTTGGAGGCCCAACAACGTCTACAAGAAGAAGGTTGTGTAGTAGACATCATCCTCGGGAGCGTTTTTCTTTATATAAGAAATTGTCCAGGCTTGTCCTTTGCTACAAAAAGGATTGCGCCACCTTGCTGCACCTTATTTACTTTTATTACTTGTTGCTCGTTACCAATTATCTTATCACAAAACTATCTGTTACCTATTATTTCAGTGCTTGCAGAGAATACCTTGCTGAAAACCGCTTATCATTTCCTTCTGCTCCTTGTTGGGTTCGACACTCGTACTTATCGAAAGGACTACAATAGATCCCCAATACTTGTGGGCAATGTTGGGGATATCGCTTATCGGGAACTTATCGGTCGACCCATGATAAGGGGTAAATCGGCCAGTTTATCGGCATATCAGCCGATTTATCGCCATATCGGCTGATTTATCGGCCGATTTATCTTATCGGTCCGATAGCAGTAAGCGATAAATCAGCAGATTTATCGCATATCGGAAGATATCTTGAACAGTGTTGTGGGTCATCAGATGTGTCCAACCCGCAGATTGTCTTTGGCATTGCAAGGTGGGTTCCTCCTACGATTACTTCAGAGTACCTGACTTAAAGAGCTGTATTCGGCTTTCCATTTAATGTCGCACACATCGGCTTTTGTGCCTCCACGCCTTCTACTTCCACGTGTCGAGCGAAGACGAGAGGTCGGGGTATTTTTTTGCACATAACACCCCGGCCATGTAAGCAAGGCTTCTATTTAAAGGGATTGGATCTCAGATCCATTCCACACCCAGCGGAAAATCCTTAGAGCTTTGCCAGGGGAAACCATTCAACATGGCTAGCGTCCCCAGTTCTTCCTCCCGCCCTCACGGCTTAGAAAAAGGTCATTGGGAGAGATGTTTTGTATCCCATGAACAGTTGGTTAAGCTCCAAACACAGGGATTCCTTCCCCCGCGGATCCGGTCCCTATTCGAGCAGGATTGACCTCCTTCATAGGCGAAGTTCAGGCAAAAATTTCCCCAATCCGACCAGGGGGGAATGGGTGTGCTTCGTACCCTCCTTGTTGAGAGGCCTCAGGTTTCCAACCCACCCTTTCCTCCGAGGACTCCTGGAGTATTATGGCCTCCAACTGCACAACCTTACGTCGGCCTCTATCCTGCACATCGCGGGTTTTTTTGCCCTTTGCAAGCTTTTCCTGGGCTTTGTGGAGGAAGCAATTCTGCCTCGTTCCTCACAACCAAGAGGAATCAATATTTGAGGTGGGCGGTGCTGAGGTCTGGCGCATAGCCGGGTCCGGATACCTATCCGGCACGCCGAAGAAGGTGCCCGAAGAGTGGCCCTCTGAATGGTTCTATATTGAGGACGTCGCTCTCCCCGACCTGGTCCGAATAGGTCTTCCCGAATTTTCAAATGCTCCATTGAAGAAACGCCACAGCTGGCGCCCTCGGAGCCTTGAGGAGGAAGATAATGCAGAAGTCCGTCAATTGATGGGCAAGATAAGGACACTCGCCCAGTCCGGATTATCAATAATAGAGGTAATGGCGACTTCCATAGTGGGGGCTGTCCAGCCGCTCCAATTCAGAGGCTCCACATGTGGCACTACAACGAGGAAGATGACGCCTCACGCTGCGGCCGGAAGGGCCGGACACCCCTGTCGCTTTAGCCAAAATATTGTCTGAACTGTACAAAGGGGAGAAAGAAGAGTTTACTCGTCTTAAACGCTGAGATGGATTTTCCATGTACAATCCTCCCAGCTGGGTGAGTTTTAATCCCACCACTTTACTCAATACTTTCCCTGGGTCACTTTTAATTGACACTAACCCGTCCATTTGTAACAGAAATGGTGAAAGGTCATTGCGGGGATCTACAGCCCAGCTCCATAGCCGGAGGACCATAACCGGGATCTTGACCCCGGATTCAAAGAGGATCCGGACATATTTGTAGAGCTTGAGGAGGGAGTATTTTACCAGGGGAGCTATGATGGTACAGAAGTGGCCATTATAGCTGACTAAACCGGCCTCCTTCCTACCTCACACGTAAGTAATCAGGAGACATCTCCTCCGAAAGAGCTTCCTCATTCTGCCTCACCCACCGCACTGTCTCGTGCTCCAAAGGGGAGGCACTCGGCGTGCCATGCTGCACTAGAGGCGACTCAAAAGAGAGCAGCGTCCGCGTCGAGCAAGCCTTTGAAGAGGAAGGCAAATGAAAACATGACTGAGCATTGATCACAGAGGTATGGCTTTGTAAATATGCCCCTTGGCAATCACATCGAACTGTAACATTGTTCATTGTGTCTTATTAGGAAGAGTGTTCGCCAGACTATGTCCGGGGGTCCCGTCGGTCATGCCTCCAACAGTCAAGTTCCAGACCCTGCCTTAAAGACGAGGGCTGATACGGGAGTGACGCCGTATTGTCCTTTGGCAGAGGATTCGGATAATGTATCCGTCACAAACTCTAAAGTGGAGAGCACCATTGATCATCGGCGCCAGAGGGCCGCTCTTCGCGACCCCGGCTTTACAAATGAGGCATTCAATGCCTTCAGCTCGACTGATGCATACATCCGAGCTACTCGAGACAGTCTTACCAGAGCCACAGACTAGCATTTCAAAGATGTGCAGGTAAGTACACATTGTACAAATTTGATAATTATATAGCAATAGCCCCCGAGACTTGAAGAAGTTGATACAACTGATTTAAGGATCATTGTATAACCAGGTGCTCACGGCGAAGAACAACCTATTTTCTCAAGAGCTGGAAAAGTTTTGGACCCAGCTAGCTGCTGCTACCGCCGAACTGGAGAAATCTAAGAAGGAATCGCCTGGTAATGTTTCCCTCCATCGAGAAAATATAATCACATACCAGCAATATTAATACTGTTGTATTCCCCATGGCAGGACTGTTAGATCAACCGAGGGAGGCACTGAAAGTCGCGCAAGCGGGTGAACAGGAGGCCAAAAGTCAACTGGCTGCGGGCGAACGTGTGCTGACACGGGTCTGGGATGACAAAATAAGCTGCAGGATTCCAACACCCTGCTAGGCGAAGAACTAAAAGATGTGTGAGCCCAGCTGGCTGACTCCATGAAGGAGAATAAGAGGCTACAGGGCGGCATATTCAGTATGCTTTCGAACTTGCCTCTGTGCAATTAAGCAAGGAAAGGAACTGACAGATTTATGTCTGCGGGTATGCTGACTGGCTGTCCCGAAGAGGAAATGTCCGGATCTCAAGGCGATCTGCTACAAGAGCTATCCCAAGTGCACGAGCGAGCTTGGCAAGCAATGCGGAGTGTTGCCAAGGCCTTGTGGCCATCCGCGTCTCCTCCAGGAAGTATGGAGGAGCTTGTGAATCTATTCAAGGGGGCGCGGCAGCGTATTCGATTATGGAATATATCAGCCTGCCGAGAAGGTGCGCGAGAGGCCTAGGCCATGGTGAAGACACAGTACACCAAGCTTGATCCGAATCTTATGGCCCGGGTCGGACCTAAGGGGTCAGATGGAAAGGAAATTCCAGTTAGCTTGGTAAATGACCAAGTAAAGGTGGCCGCCAAATATTCCCAACATGATTGTAAGATAGACAGCCTGTTAGACGGCATAGAGGGAGAAGACTTTGAGTCTAAGTGACTATGTACTTCAATTGACATTATTGTCCCAAGCCGGGTTGTAAAACGATTGTCATGGCAGACCTTTTCGTTTCGACCTCTAGACCCGAAGGTGCGGAGTGTTTCCGAATACCTGAGCGGCAATATAGACCGGGGTATGCATGGAAACCAGGCGTAGGGGTCATGGTTTCTTGAACAGACAAGTTGTATCAGGCTAGCTATGTTATATTACATTGTGATTGTAAGAAACATCTTCCAGGGAGAATAGTTCCGTTAAGGGTTCCTTTCCTAGGGTGAGCACCTCCAGGCGTTGTATGCCCATGGAGGCAGCCATCCGAAGACCGTGCAATAAGGCCTCATATTCGGCTGCATTGTTGGAGTCTGTGTATAATATTTGGAGTACGTACTGGACTATGTCTCCGGTGGGGGACGTTAAGACAACGCCCACTCCTAAACCGGCCAGCATTTTAGAGCGATCGAAGTGCATGACCCAGTTGGAATACGTGCCGTACTCTTTAGGGAGTTCGGCCTCTATCCATTCGGCGACGAACTCGGCCAATACTTGGGATTTAATAGCTCGGCGCGGTTTGTATGTTATGTCGATTGGTAGGAGCTCAATGGCCCATTTGGCAATCCAGCCCGTAGCATGACGCTTGTTTTATTATGTCACTGAGTAGTACTTCGGAAGCCACCGTGATCGAGCACTCTTGAAAGTAGTGTCGTAGCTTCCGGGATGTCATGAATACCGCATATGCTATCTTTTGGTAATGAGGGTACCAAGATTTGCATGGTGTGAGGATAGTGGATACATAGTATACCAGTTTCTGAAGTGGGAATCTGTGTCCATCCTCCTCTCGCTCAACGACGAGCACTACTCTCACCACCTAGTGTGTTGCCGAGATGTATAATAACATTGGTTTGCCGACGTTCGGTGCGGCCAGGATTGGGTTGCTCACCAAAAGAGCCTTTATTTGTTCCAGTACGGCCGTTGCCACGTCCGTCTACTCGAAGTGGTCGATGCGTCGGAGGAGACGATAAAGTGGCAATGCTTTTTCTCCTAATCTGGAGATAAAGCGGCTTAAAGCTGCCATGCATCCGGCTAGTTTTTGGACCTGTTTAAGGTCTGTTGTTGTAGCCAACTATGACAAAGCTCAGATTTCGGCCCAACAGTTTTCTAGTAGGAACACCGAAAACACACTTTTCCGGATTGAGCTTGTTGTCATATGTACGGAGGTTGTGAAATGTGAGATGCAGATCACGTATTAATGACTCGATGTGCCTAGTTTTGATGACGACGTTGTCCACATATGCTTCAACTGTCTTGTCGATCTGTTTCTCCAGGCATGTTTAAATCATGCGTTGGTAGGTGGCGCCGGTGTTTTTAAGCCCGAAGGGCATAGTGTTGAAGCAGAATGGACCATATGGGGTAATGAATGCCATTGCGGCTTGGACGGACTCCTTAATTTTGATTTGATGGTATCCGGAGTATGCGTCAAGGAAACACAATGAGTCGTGTCCTGCAGTAGCATCAATAATCCGATCGATGCGGGGGGAGGGGGGAGGGATCCTTAGGGCAAGCCTTGTTGAGGTCTTTGAAATCGACGCATAGGCGCCAAGATTTATTCCTCTTCAGCACCATCACCAGGTTTGCTAGCTAGTCCGGGGGTTTTATTTCTCTGATGAATCCAGCCTCGATTAACTTGGCTAGCTCCTCCCCCATAGCTTGTCGTTTGGGTTCGGAAAAGCGCCGCAGTGTTTGCTTGACCGGCTTATAGCCCTTTAGTATACTGAGACTGTGTTCGGCCAACCTACGTGGGATTCCTGGCATATCAGAAGGGTGCCAGGCAAATATGTTCCAGTTCTCGCGTAGGAACTCTCGTAGTGCGGCATCGACCATTGGTGCCAGCTGTGCCCCGAAGGAAGCTGTCTTCTTAGGGTCCATCGGGTGGACTTAAAATTTGACTATTTCGTCTGCTGGTTTGAAGGAGGTGGATTTGGGCTGCTTGTCCAGGATTACGTCGTCCCTATCCACTGTGGAGCGTAGTGCAATTAACTCTTCTTCCGCGAGGGATTTAGACAATGCCTCGAGGGCCAGGGATGCGGGTTTTTTTCGGTGCGGAGTGCTACGTCCAGATCACTGGCAAGAGTGATAATACCATTGGGCCCAGGCAGCTTGAGCTTTATGTACCCATAATGAGGTATAGCTTGGAAGCGTGTGAATGCATCTCGCCCCAATAGGGCATGATATCCACTGTTGAAAGGGGCCACTTGGAAGGTTGTCTCTTCGGACCGGTAACTCACCGGCATGCCGAATACCACGTCGAGTGTGATTTTTCCTGCGCATCGTGCCTCCCGACAAGAAATGATTCCTCGGAAGGTCGTGCTACTTTGCTTTATGCGGCTCCTATCTATTTCCATTTTGTTGATTGCGTCCTTGTAGATGAGGTTTAGTCTGCTGCCGCCGTCCATGAGCACTTTGGTGAGCCGAAAGTCGTCCACAATTGGATTGAGGACCAAGGCGGCTGGTGCCCGGACTGCCCTAAATTTTGGTTCGTCACTGGCATTGAAAGTTATGGCCGTGTCGTTCCAAGGGTTTATTGTTGCGATTTGGCAGACTTCGGCGAGGTCGCTGAGGGCCCTTTTGCGTTGATTTTTTGAAGCAAAAGTCTCGAAGATCGTCAATACTCAGAGGTCGTCGTCTTCCGGGGGGTGTTGCTCTGAGGTGTTTTTGGTGAGGATATCCTTGCCGCTCTTGGCCACTTCCCGGAGTATCCAATAGGATCTAAGGCTGTGGGTTGGTATGGTATCCGGAGTCATGTGTATTTTGAATGGTCTGTCGAGCCATCCCTCCAGAACGGTTCTGTGCCCCGTAATGGGGTTAGGTTTCTTCAATATGGGGCCGGGTGCCACGCGAGGGTGCACCCTTTTCATCCGCCTGAGGGGTTGAGTGGAAACCGGTGGTTCCCAATGAGCTGCCTGAGTTTTCCAGGCGCTTTCCATTGCATAGTACTTCTGTACTATGGTTGCCAAGTCAGCGAAGTGTAATATGCGACGACGGTTGATTGCTTTGAGGATACCTTCATCTGTGCAATTATTTCAGATTATAGAAATCGCGTCTTCGTCATGACAATCTTTAATCTTGTATTTGACAAGGAGGAATCTGGCCCAAAAGTGATGGACTGTTTCCTGAGACTACTGTCGTACGTGCATGAGGTCGCATATATCCGGAGAGTCGAAATTGCTTGTCGACTATTGCTTGTGGTGGGTGGGTGGCTTTAAATCCGAACCCTGGCCCAATCTGGAGTTCGGTGTTTGAAAAGCTTCCAAACATATTAGTTCTGGTTCTAGGATGTCCAATGATTCTCCCGGCCCTAGACCGATTCTAAGTTCGGGGGACTGGGAGTGTTATTCCGCAGACAGGTATCCGGTTCTTCGAGCTCGGAGATCTGAACATAGCTCATCTTCAGCATAGAGGGAGAGTTGTTGTTCTGCTCTTCTACGACCGCTATCTCGTGGGTGATCGGCTGAGATTTGATTTCTCTCTGACCGGGTTTAAGCCCAATCCGATCATAGTCTGTAGCGACCCCCATGGCGGCAATGCGATCCAGGAGTTTGTTTGAAGACAACAACTCCACCAGATCCATTTGTTTAGAGTATTCGGAGTTAATACGGAGGCGATTATTGACAACCTGAGAAGTCATCATTAGCTTAACGGCCGAACGAGCGATCATGGTAAAGTCGCCTAGCCGGAGGGTTTGGCCTGAAGCCAGGGCTCCTCCAGAGGTGATACTATCCTTGACGACAAGGTGAGCCATCAATCCTATTTTCAACGTCACAGCGGAGCCTCTCAATGAAATCACCAATGTCGGTGTCAAAACCGACGGATCTCGGGTAGGGGTGGTCCTGAGTTGTGCGTCTAGGGTCCATGGTAACAGGAGATAGGGGACATGATGTTTACCCAGGTTCGAGCCCTCTCTATGGAGGTAATACCGTACATCCCGCTTGATTGATCTTGATGAATATGAGTATTACAAGAGTTGATCTACCATGAGATCGTAATGGCTAAACCCTAGATGTCTAGCCTATATGATTATGATTGCCTCTATGGACTAAACCCTCTGGTTTATATAGACACTGGACGGGCCTAGGGTTGTACTAAGTCGGTTTACAAAGAAAGGAATCTTTGAACGCCAAGCTTGCCATCCATGCCAAGGAGAGTCCCATCCGGACACGGGAGAGAGTCTTCGGTCTTGTATCTTCACAGCCCATTAGTCCGTCCCACGTCACATGGGCCGGACGCCCGAGGACCCCTTAATCCAGGACTCCCTCAAAGACCAAATCATATTGCAGTGGATGTTCCTCCATCATGTGTGGTTCATTCTCATGGTTCCAGCTATTGGTGAAACCACTTACGTTTGCAAGAGGAATTGTAGACTTCACAAACAAATTTGTCTTTCACTCTGTACTGAATGTTCACCAAGAGAAGCATCCATGTTAATAGGAAGAAAAGATGTTTTTTCTAGATCTTTGCTTTTCGAGCTACATATTTGTATATGATCTGTGAATCATTGAGATGCATTCACATGTTGATCTTATGTATGGGAATCATACTAGTTGGTTTTGAATTTGGGCTACTAATGTGAACATATTACAATGCCAGGCCTATGAGTCTCGTGTGAACAGTTCGCATGGATCGACTCTTACTGTTGTGCATAGCATGATCCTTATTTCTGTGTTCTCAGTGTTTACAAGTTACTAACAATTTCTTATATCTGGTCGCTCAATGTTTACAAGTTATGGATCGATCACTAGCTAGCCTACTAATGCGCTCCTAGCAGTTTTAGTTGCGACGCAAGATCTGAAGTGGCAGTATTTTGAATAAAAATGCCTACCTCTGAAGAAACTGACAAGCTGCTTTGAAGAAAATGCCTTGCGAATCTGAAGAAACTGCCAGCAAAAACGTTCGCAAATGCCTTATCTCCCAGCAAACGTTCATCAGCTAATGCGATCCTACACGTACACCATCCGACCTACTTGATCCTACACGTACACTATCCGACCAACTCGATCCTACACGGATAAATAGCAAATCACACACATACTACCTCCTTTCCAGTTTGCAGGGCTCAATTCACAGAACGACCTACTCGATCCTACACGAATAAATAGTGGATCCCAGACGTACTACCTCCATTCCGGTTTGCAGGGCTTAATTCAAAAATCTCACCAACCAAGGTAGTTGATGAGTGGTGGAATATTTTTTTACAAGGAGGGAGTACCTCATCTGGATGATTCGAGTGCACTCGTTTGACCGTCATGCCAGAGTGCGACACAGCACGGACAGGATGCACCACTGATAGGACGGGACGGCACAGTCATAATTTTAGTTTTTCTAGTTCCCATGGCAAGCTAGCGCGCTAATCCATGCCTGCTTATGCATTGAATTCTGATGACCATGATGACCGTCGCGTTTCTTGCGACATGCTGGTTCACCTACCTTCCGCATATAATTACTGTTTCCCGGGCTTCTCCGGTGTCACCATCACCCAACTCGCCCTATGCACATAAGCCCCCACCGGCCTGACGTCGCTCGCCACTTATCCTCCCTCTCGCCACATCCGCCATGCCCCCGCCCGTCCGCGAGAGGCGACGCCGGAGACGGTCACTGCCGGAACTAGTGTTCGGTTTTTCACCGGAAGGCAGACGGAGGGAGGAGGCATTCTATCGGTCTTTAGATGGCAATGCGGAGTATGATGAGTTGTTCGAGCGCGACCGCCTTCCGGAGGAGCAGCGTATCGCCGATTTGCGCCGCCAGCGGGACATGGAGCAGCAGCGCACCGACGCTCTGAGTCGCGAGCAGAGCGCCCGCAACTGGGCTGACTACGTGGAGGCCGGCGCCCGGCAAATAGCCCTGGAGGCTGTCAGGCACGCATGCATTCGCGACGCCGAATTTTACTACTAGCTCGTCAAGTGGGTTTCCCGCTTAGAAGCCGAAGCTTCGATGGACCACGCCTGGATGGAAAGGGCCAACGCGTGCGAACAACGCGCCCTATCGCACCTCTGGCAAGTCCGAGGCGAGGCGGAGGACGCCGGTGCTGGCGTTTAGCGTGTACCGCAGACGGCGGCCGACATCGTCTAGTTAGCTAAGAGTAAGTTAGTACTTGTACACTACTTGAGTATTAGTGGGAGTAGATAGTTAACTTGGCTATGATGGTTGTCAACGTGGAAGTTCAGTACTCTATATCTGGATCAGGGCGGTTACCTTGCTCTGAATGTTGAACTTTCCATTTGAATGTATGGAATGGGCTATTATTTTTTAAAATGGGTTGCATTTGTCTGCCACGGGTTTAGGGGCTGACTTGTGGACCTACCAAGTTGACATGTACACAATCAGGAGATGACTGTATGTGGAGAGGATGACAGCAGGGACCCACCAAAGGTCATGGCAGTACGCAAGCAATAAAAAATGGCTCCTCCTAATGGATTTCTGACATCTGGGTCCCATGCCATTGTCAATGTAGTCGATAAACGAGAGAATTGCACAACAAGCGGATGACACCAGGGACCCAGCAGCTCGCCCAGTTATTTTTGTTTTGGGTTAATTTGATAAATGCCACTCCAAATCTGGTGATTCCGAGAAATGCCACTGCAATTTCCAAACTTTGAAAAATGCCATTTCCAGTGGCATTTTTCCAAGCCTGGAGTGGCGTTTTTCAAAGTTTGCAAAAATTGTAGTGGCATTTCTCAAAGTTTGCAAAAATTGCAGTGGCATTTTTCAAAGTTTGGAAATTGCAGTGGCATTTTTATGAATCACCATAATTGGAGTGGCATTTATCAAATTTGTTTTTGAGACAGAAGCAGGGTGTCAACTGGGCTGTGCGGGGCACTCTGGCCTGTCTAGACATGCTTTTCTTTTATGTTTACCACAAACCATCCCAGTAGTTTTTCTTCTTTCTGACAATGGCTAGCCCATTTTTTTGTGATTTGTCAAGTAAGTCGATTTGTCAGGCCTATTGGGCTGCAAATATTGCAAGACGAGGAGAGGTTCATTTGGCTGGCCGAGAAAATGGCCTATCAGTAATGAGAAATGGGCTGCACATTTTTAAAACACATCAAACCGGCAATCAGTTTCAATTTTTTCATTTCGAGATTTTAAATTGCATTGATTTTTATGCGTGGACAATTGTTGGATTTTATATTGATATACATTTATTTTTAAAATCAGTTTGAATGTGACTCGAAATTTCGGGATTAAAAACAATTCGGACCGCACAGAAGTATGCAAAATTTCATATAATTTTTTAATCGTGGCCACAATATGGGATGTAATGCTAACAAGAAGAATATGGGCTCCAAAAAAATCTTAAGAATTAGCAAATGGGATGTAAATTATTAGAAATAATGGCAGATCGGTTGTATGCTGTTTTCCACAGATTTGAGGCTTTCCTAAAAAAAGGTTGACGCACAAGCAGTGACTGTTGGATGTCCATCCAACGGCCGTCGTGCTTCTTCAATCTCTGCTCTTCCTGCTCCAGCCGCTCAAACAAGCGCCGGTGGGACTGCCTGCTTCCTCCTCCCGCGGCCGGCTGTGTTGCCGCGTAGACCTCACCGCCCCACCATACTCCCATCGCTGGCCTAGCCATCCCTCTACTCACCCACACCTGTTGTTATTCTCCGGCGATGGCAGATGAACTAGCAAACCCTCGTACTCCCCTCCGCGTGGGAAACAACTGCCGAGTCTTCCCTGGCTTCGTGTCATTCCCTTCCTAGGCCTCGTCGTCGTCCACCACCCGGGTGCTCTCGGCGCGGCGTGGTCAATGAACGACATGCATCGGAAGTAGACTGTACATGGAGAGGCTGACAGATGGGTCCACGGCCGCACGCAAGGAAATGCCTCCTTATTACGCGCAAAATAATGATTCCTCCACCTGACATCGGGGACCCACTGGAAGGCACTCTGTATTTAGCGAGAAAAATGTTCCCCCGCTGACAGGTCGGACCCACCAGCTATATCTTCGCATGCAAGGAAGTGCCTCCTTATTACGCACAAAAAAAATGAACTCCCCTACTAGCTGGGACCCATCATAGTGGGAGGCTGACTTGTGGGCCTACTAAGATGACGGAGATGGAGGGCTTTGTCAACTTAGTCAATATGAATGATTCTAGCTCGAGAGACCGTACGATGTCCATCCAACAGCCGTAGTGCTTCTTCAACCTCTGGTCTTCTTGCTCCAGCCGCCCAAACAAGCGTCGGCCGTGCCGCCGGCTCCTGCCTCCCATGTCCGGTTGTGCTGCCACCACTGGCCATGCCATCCCTCTATACTCACCCACACCTCCTGTTATTCTTCAGCGACGACAACCTCAACGGCAGTACTCCCCTTTGCGTGGGCATCCACTGGTGCGTCTTCCCCGGCTCTGTGTCGTCACCTTCCCAGGTCTCGCCGTCGTCCACAGCCCTGGTGCTCTTGCCGCGGCATGGTCAACATGGTCAAGGAACGACTTTCATCGGAAGAGTATAGTACGTGGACAGGCTAACAACTGGGTCCACGGTCGTAACAAGGCAGTGCCTCCTTATGACGCGCAAAATAATGATTTCACAAAAAACATTTCCCCCCCTAATTGTTGGGACCCACCAGCTACATCTTCGCACGCAAGGAAGTCCCTGACAGTCGGGACCCACCCGGTCGAAGCGTACGTAGCGTTGTTATTCTGATCGCCAACATGTACGTACATACTGGTCGATCGGTCTGTCTGCAGGCTGCAGCTATGAATTGTGGCCATGTAAGGAAGGGCACGTCTGGTAGTAGAGGCACGCACGTGTCGTAGTAGAGGAACACACGTGTCGTAGTAGAGGCGCGCACGTGTCGTAGTAGAGGCGCGCACGTGTCATAGTAGAGGCGCACACGTGTCGTAGTAGAGGCGCGCACGTGTCATAGTAGAGGCACGCACCTAGCATGTACATGTACATACAACGGCCAGGGTGCAAGAAAGTAAATACAGCCACGTACGTACATACGGGCAGGGTCTCGAACGCCTACTCGCGCATACGTACGGCTAGGGCTCGTGTACATGGTTGTGGCTGGCAACGGAATGCGTCGTGCTCATCGGGAGGCAATGGAACGCGTGCTATTCATCGGGAGCCAACCGGCTTGGACGGAACAGTCGATGGAAACAAGGCCTGGTGTACCGCAGAACGGAGGAAACAGCCTTGTGTTCGACCGGCCACGGTGGAAACGGGATCCTCTTCATCGGGAGGGGTCTGGCGTACCGCAAAACGGAGGAAACAGACCTCCTACGGTCGAAATGGGGTCCTATTGATCAGGAGGGGTGTGGTGTACCGCAAAACAGAGGAAACGGACTTGTGTTGGAGCGCTACGGTCGAAACGGGGGTCCTGTTCATCGGGAGGGGTGTGGCGTACCGCAAGACGGGACTCCACGAGATACTGTTCATGTCCACCGTCGACCTCTTCCCGCCTCCATGGGCTACTGTTCATCCACCGTCGACCTCCTCCAGCCTCCACCCACGACTGTTCATCCACGGGCTCCTGTTCATCCAGCCTCCACCGTGCGCTCCTCCACCGCCTACTGTTCAACCAGCCCTCTCCAGAGGGTCCTGTTCAACCACCCCTCCATGGGCTGCTGTTCCTAGCCCTCTATCGGCTACTGTTCAACCAGCCCTCCACCGGCTACTATTCAACCTGCCCTCCACGGGGTCCTGTCCATCCAGCCCTCCACGGGGTCCTGTTCATCCACTGGCTCGATCGATCAAGATCCTATTCATCCAGCGACAACGGCCTCTACTACCACAGGGTCATGTTCATCCAACCCCCACCGGGAACTGTTCATCCGATCCCCCCAACAACACTCACTGTTCATCAAGGGAAGGGGGCAGCAGTGTTCGATCGGCTTCAGTTAGTAGCAGTAGCGAAGGAATCACTCGGGTTCAGTTAATAGCAAGGGATCGATCGATTGCTCGGGTTCAGTAACGCGTAGCCTGCAGTGCAATCGCTCAGGTTCAGTTACAGCCCAACACCTCGCTCGGGTTCTGTGATGCCCCGAGACTGTTGCGCCAGGTGTCTTCCAGTTATTCGTTATTGTTGCGTTGTCGTTCGCTTGAGTGTCGCATCTTTCCATGTCATCATCCGCATTGCATCTGCATGTTTTTGAAAACCTGCATCCATCCGGGTTCCCCTAGTTCCGTCCGTTGTCTGTTCTGAGCCCAACCACACTCGCACGCGCCCGTGGCATGTCTAAAATATTATTTTATAAGTGGGTAGAAAATGTTCTCGGATTGGGTTGAAAGTTGGCGTGTGGTCTTATTATAGTGTAGATAGACCGCCTGTCAAGTTTCATAACATTCAGAGTTCGTTTGATCGCCCAACCGTTAAACTATAGCGGCATTATAGCCAGGCACACGTCGGACATTTTCGGTCTCCGGAAACTATCGCCGGGCCTCTCTCTCTTCTCTTCTCTCAGCCTGAGGCCTTCTGCACAGTCCACTACCTACCGCTAGGCCTAGCCTAAGCTCTCTTGTAAGCCCGCGGCCCTCCTCGCGCGTGTCCAAAAGCTGCCCCGGACCCGACCCGGACAGTTGCCACCGTTGTGTCCAGATCATCCCCAAACGTCTACAAAACATCTCCGTTTGTTAATTGGTCCCCTAACCTATGTATCCGGAATCGTCCGATTACGATCTGAGGGATCCGTTAGCCCCTAACCAATCCCACCAGCGTATATATTTGGTCCAACCCTAAAATTTAGGAGGTCTGTCCCATCCACCCTCCAGCCCGCCGCCACCTACCTACCCTCTCCCTCTCGGGATCCTTCCTCTCCTTGTTTTTCAGCGCCGAGCCAACCAGATCCACTCCCCTGCCTTCTCGATCCAACCCCACCAAGCTCCTTTGCTCGATCCCCCTACTCCCTGCCTCCTCCTCGTCGTGCTTGGGCCCGAGGCTCTAGCCAGCCGCGCCCCGCCTTCTCTTCCACCTCGCGTCGCCGCTCCCTGCGTCAGCCCCGCATGGACGCTCTCCCTCTGCACCTCGTCTTCAACCAGCAAGCCACCACGTCCTCGCCACCGACCGAACCAGCTAGCAAGATGAGCCCCATCTCTTCTCTTCTCCCTCCTTCCATTCATCTCCCTCTCCCTCACATCGCTCCCTCTGTCTTGGTTTGTCAACAGGAGGAGCCTCGTCACCAGCGACCTCCTCTATGCCCCGTTGGCCACACCAGTGCACGCCTCATCACCGTTTTACCCAGCCGCCGTCAAGTTCGCGTCTGGCCCCGAACTCCTCTGCTTCGCCGTTGTGGCCTCGGGTCCGGCCGGTTCCCCTGCGCCCTCGCCCTACCTCCTCTGCTTCGAACACCTCCTTGCGCCATCTTCCACATCGCTAGCACCTACCGCTATTCCTATTCTTCAGACTCGAGCAGGAGAACGCTTGCCCGTGCCCATTGACTCCGTAGTCCCGCGCGTGAGCCACGATGGCGCCGAGGCCCAGCGGTGCTTTTCCCTTCGCCAGCTCCTGTTGCCCAATTCCCGCGCCAAGCCTGCCAGCCTCCGCCGGTCAAAGGCCTCAAGGGCCCGATGTGAGGAGCTCCCCCAGCCCTCCAGATTTGGCTTGATATGTTTTTCCTATTGCTACGAATTTAGCTAATTTCCACAGAACTGCAATTTTATAGAAAAGCCCTCCATGTTCATGCATTTAATATCTCACAAACCGTGCATCGGTTTAAAACAAACTTAATATGAAACTTGCTTAGAATTTCATCTAGTTTAATAATATGCCTTTTTCATCCATGTTTGAATGTTTAAACTTGCTTTTTGCATTAATTTGCCTAGTACCATGCTAAAATGATTTATTTCATAACTAATTAACCGTATCTCCAAATTTAATAAACTCTATATGTAAATGGGGTAGAAAAATGCCTAGTTTAACATGGTGGCTTTACTTTGCATGTGTAACAACCCTAAAATTGTGTTTAGGGCAGATCAGTACCAAACCTAAAATATGCACATGAGGAGTTTTCGGAATTGTTGTTCGTTGTTTTCGGCCTCATTTAAACTTGTATAGATAGATAGTTTCTTTTTGCCTCACCCCTTGCCATGTTAATCAACATTTAATATTGTTGGGTACCTAAACAAGATCGAACTGAATAAGTCATGTGGTGCTTCATCAATATGCAACTCGTTGCATATTGAGCTCCACTTAATTTGTAGGATTGCTTGTGCACTTTGACATGCCATGCGTCATTAAACCGGACATGCATCATATTTGTTTGCGCATCATGCCATGTTTATGTGATGGTTGTTTACCATGTTGTTTGTTTCTTTCCGGTTTTGCTTCTTCGGATTGGTTCCGATAACGTCGCGTTTGTGAGGGTCCGTTTGACTATGTCCGTTTGTCTTCTTCATGGACTCATTCTTCTTCCTTGCGGAATCTCAGGTAAGATGACCATACCCTTGAAATCACTTCTATCTTTGCTTGCTAGATGCTCGCTCTTTTGCGATGCCTATGCTGCGATACCTACCACTTGCTTATCATGCCTCCCATATTGCTAAGGCAAGCCTCTAACCCACCTTGTCCTAGCAAACCGTTGTTTGGCTATGTTACCGCTTTGCTCAGCCCCTCTTATAGCGTTGTTAGTTGCAGGTGAAGATTGGAGTTTGTTCCTTGTTGGAACATGGATATTTTTGTTGGGATATCACAATATCTCTTATTTAATTAATGCATCTATATACTTGGTAAAGGGTGGAAGGCTCGGCCTTATGCCTGGTGTTTTGTTCCACTCTTGCCGCCCTAGTTTCCATCATACCGGTGTTATGTTCCTCGATTTTGCGTTCCTTACACGGTTGGGTTATAATGGGAACCCCTTGACAGTTCGCCTTGAATATAACTCCTCCAGGAAGGCCCAACATTGGTTTTACCATTCGCCACCTAGCCTTTTTCCCTTGGGAGTTGCGCTTCCCGAGGGTCATCTTTATTTTAACCCCCCCCCCGGCCAGTGCTTCTCTAAGTGTTGGTCCAACTAAGCGATGTCCGGGGTTACCAGGGGCAACTTTGGGCTGGCCTACCCAACGTCTTGCTCATCCGATGTGCCCTGAGAACGAGATATGTGTAGCTCCTATCGGGATTTGTCGGCACATCTGGGTGGCTTTGCTGGTCTTGTTTTACCATTGTCGAAATGTCTTGTAACCGGGATGCCGAGTCTGATCGGGTGGAATATCCTTCATTGACCGTGAGAGCTTGTGATGGGCTAAGTTGGGACACCCCTGCAGGGATTTGAACTTTTGAAAGCCGTGCCCGCGGTTATGGGCAGATGGGAATTTGTTAATGTCCGGTTGTAGAAAACTTGACACTTAACTTAATTAAAATGCATCAACCGCGTGTGTAGCTGTGATGGTCTCTTCTCGGCGGGGTCCGGGAAGTGAACACGGTGTTGGAGTTATGCTTGAACGTAAGTAGTCTAGGATCACTTCTTGATCATAGTTTATTGACCGTGCCTTGCCTTCTCTTCTCATTCTCATTTGCGTATGTTAGCCACCAATTATGCTAGTCGCTTGCTGCAGCTCCACCTCATACCTTTTACCCTTCCCATAAGCTTAAATAATCTTGATCGCGAGGGTGCGAGATTGCTGAGTCCCCGTGACTCATAGATACTTCCAAAACCAGCTTGCAGGTGCCGATGAGACCGTGCAGGTGACGCAACCGAGCTCAAGGAGGAGCTCATTGAAGATCATGTTCGTCATGTTGTTCCATTTCCAGTTGATCAGTAGTGGAGCCCAGTTGGGATGATCGGGGATCTGTGTAGCATTTGGGGTAGTCTTCTTTTATTTTAGTTCCGTAGTCGGGCCTTTATTGTATCTGGATGATGTAATGCTTTATTCATGTATTGTGTGAAGTGGCGATTGTAAGCCAACTATGTATCTCTTTCCCTTATGTATTACATGGGTTGTGTGAAGATTACCTCACTTGCGACTTTGCTTACAATGCGGTTATGCCTCTAAGTCGTGCTTCGACACGTGGGAGATATAGCCGCATCGTCGGTGTTACAAGTTGGTAATCAGAGCCTTCCCCGACTTTAGGAGCCCCCTGCTTGATCGAATCACTGGCGTTGTTGAGTTTACAAAAAAAGTTTTGAGTCATTTAGGATTGTATATATCAGAGAGTAGGAATTCTTTTTACTCTTCAGTCCCTTCGTCGCTCTGGTGAGGCATCCTGACATAGAGTTTTCACTCTTCTCTTCTCAAATTGTACTAAAAAAATTAGGATCACGCGGGTATCTTGGAATCGTTCCGATGGTTTTGTGACGAGAACATTGTTCTTGGTGCCTCCTGACATTTAGGGGTTGTGGCAGTGTCCCGGGGAGTTGTGCTCCGAGGTGTTGTCATCACAATTTTATCGTTGCAGTTCTGGAATACCTGAGTTTTGTCGACATCGAAAATCTCTTTTATGCAGTTGTTGGTGAGATAACCTCGACGACACCCAGTACTGGGGCGGGAGTTCGGGAGTATTGCCATAACTCATATAACGGATGCTTTTCGAAGGTTGAGCTAGATGATTTCTGAAGGTTTCTTGGTTATGTGTTGAAGGATGGATACAGCTGGATGTAGGATTTGCTAGTTTTGGGTGAGATATTATGCTTCCCCTGTATCCCCAACACCTGATTGCGTCATCGGGAAAATTTAGGGAGTTTGATAAGTGGGAATTCAAGTAGCTCTTAGGATATCTTTCCGACAGATGTATGATATGAAATTAGGGTTCGACGTCTAGTGGTCCGCCTATCCACGGTTGGTTTTACAGTGGTCTCGTTGTGTCTTAAAGAGTCCTTGGCTATGCTGACTCGGGGACGCTTCATATGTCATGTGCAATGCCTTTTACATGATGGTGCTATACGATCGAGCCCGTGTAGGCCCCACCACAAAAACTTCAGACGAAATCTCCATCATATGTTTGTTCCGGCTTATTTTGCAAGCCAATCCTTGGTTTTGTTTTCAGTTGTGGTATTCGAGTTGCTTCGAAGTCAAATGTTGATTCCATACCTTTTCTAAGCGGTGTTCTCATATTTCTATGTGTATAGTAATCCTTCTCGATCACCGAGTTTGTCATTTCAATTTCTTTTCAATTGGTGTGCTTCTCTTCAAGTGGATCCGATCATTTCAACATCAGCAAGATCCATTCTAAGCTCTCTCAATGGTGTTTGTTTCATCCTTCCCAAGTTGATTTTGTTTTCCCACCCTCCCACCCTTGTTTCTTCAAGGACTCGGATTTCTTTACCGAGCATCCATCTTATTGATGTGAAGTCTCCCCATTGTTTTCCGTCAATATTCTAATCTGATGATTCTCGTGAAGATTCTAACGGAGCCTCAAACTCATCATTCGTTGCTCTTTTATCTTCCCTTGTGTTTTCAATGCAATCTTTCGGTGTTGATCATATCCTTTTTCCTTGTTGCAAAGGATTTCTCATGCGGTGCACCTCTTTATCATTCACCTCTCTCTATTCAATTGTTCCGGAGTGCTAAGATATCTCATAAGATTCAAGTTTCCATTCCCTATTCGCTCAAGTTCTTTTGAGGATGTTATCTCATTCAATACATTTAATTCAACCGATGCTATCTTTCTTTTAAATCATTTCAACGTTGTTTCTTTTGAGTGGGCCCTAACCCACATGTCTTTTCCTAGGATCTTACCTGACTCGTCTTATTTTCCCGGAGTTTCTCAAATCTTTCATAGTTTGGCGTAAGAATGATTCATCATCAATCATATGTATTTCTCCAAGATCTTTCAAATTCTTTTCATTGTTAGGTCAACCTCTTCGCTTTTGATTCTTCCGGAGTGTCTAAACAATTCATGGTGGTGTTTCTCATCGTCTTTCTAGGATTTTGAAGACCGTAGAAGAGTTTCTCTTAAATCTTCCTCCGTTCTCGTGAAGATTCATGACTCTAGCTTCGCACCATCCTCTCATAATTGTTTACGATTGTGAGAATTCTTTTCACCCATCCGGAGCAATTAAAGAGTCTTTTCAGTTTGATTCTCTGGAGCCCATCATCTCATAATTATTCATTCTCAGTTTTCAGCTCTCTTTCTCTAAATCTTACCGGTGCATCATGCAATATCCTCTAATCAGTTCATGATCTCTTCGTTCATTTGTATCTATATCCTCTCAAGCACCTTCGTTCATTTGCTAATTCTTCCTGGTGTTTCTTTATCTTTTCTTCGTTCATTTCCAATTCTTACAGTGGTTCTTCCAAGATTCTTCTTCCTTCCTTTATCATATCAATATATTCGTTGTTTTCAATCCTACCGGTGGATCGTTGAAGACCGTCTCAAGTTTTCTCCATATCTATCTTAATCCTTTTTCAACGAGAAGAAGTAGTATGCCAAATCCGTTGCTTGTCATCAATCTAAATTGGTGAAGTATGCGCATAACGTAATTCTTATTCTTTGTTTTATCCAAGTGATTAATTCTTTATTCCGGAGGCTCATCAAATTCTCAGTTTAAATAGTTTCATCTTTTCTTTTCCCGAAGTTCCAAGCTCTTTCAATTATATCATCACGAAGACCCATCTAAAGCATTACAAGGCTTCAACCTTATTCTTTTTATCCTTCATTTTGTTTGTTCATTCTTTTCTTACCGGAGTTCTTCACGGAGGCTCTACATGGTGGTTCGCCAACGATTCCTTTCATTCTTCAATTGTTCTTCAATATTTCTCTCGAAGCTAAGATCCACCAAGGTATACTCTAATATAGACATGGTGCTCAACACATGTTTTGCCTTGAGGAGTTTAAGCATTCTTCATCTTGCATTTCTAAGTGCAGTTCTTCATATCTCATCTTTTGAGGTGGTGTTATGTCATTGCTGATAATTTTCCTTCGTATCCATGATTGACAAGTTGTCTGGAATGGCATATTTTAAACCCATCATTTTCAATCCGTTCATGAGATCCTTTGAAACCCATCAACCTCTTCATTGGAGTTATCTTGGGTTATATTTCACCTAAAGCCTTCCCTAAGGATTTTTGCTATTTATGGTGCTTATAAATGACCTAAGTCCTTCATTTATCCTCCCGGTGAAATAAGTTTCTTGTCTCCTTGTTCATATCAATCCAATCTTGTTTCCATTTATGGCAGGTTTTCACCTCAAGTTCTTGAGATGTTTTCCATAAGCCCTCAACAAGCCTGTTCTTTTCGTTGCTGATTTCCCAACAGCTCCATTCAACCCTTCTTTTTAAGGATGCTCTCTCGAATTCATTTGAGGTAGAACATGTTGTTTTCTTCTCCGTTCTTTTCATTGCATTCTTTCATTTCTTCCGGAGGCATTGTGATGATGCTCTCTTCACTCATCATCTCGTATTGTGAAGATCATGCTCTTTCCTTTTGTTTATCCATTCAACTGGAGTGTCGTGTTTTCATTCTAGTTCTCTCATCTTATCAAGTTTTACCTCTTTTTCTCAACCGGAATGATGTCTGAAATCTTTCTGTGGGGACCCCGACTCATAAGTCGTGATCACCGAATGCACGTGTACAGTGATCCTAGAGATCAATGCTCACTGAACACACAGAAGCTGAATAACAAGAGTCTTACATCCATACATACCGTATTACACAAGTAGGACCATTATGGTCAAGTCTTGAGTATAACATTGCAGCGGAAATCTTCGTCGATAACTTGGACCCATGCCATCCGCCTTAACCCTACAGGCATTCTGACTGGCAAGCGTCCTAGCTCGCATGTTCGTCACCGAAGTATTCTTCTTCATACCATGTTCTTTCATGCCTGGCCAATAAAATAACCAGTGGCAAGCCAATGAGTACTTTGAATGTACTCGCAAGCAACCCATGTTTTGGTTCGAGATACAACAATGCATGATATAGGTAAATTTTTGCAGAAAGCTAGTTTTGAGTGCAATGACATGTTCAACAACTTCTAATACGTGCATCAGGAGAATTCAAGTAACAATGAGGATAGGTTTCAGATATCAACATAAATAGAGTGGGCACCAACCCAACTCAATCATGTCAAGTCCTTGACTTGACCCAAGTAGTTCTTCCCACACACACACTGGTTGGAAACAAGTGGACGTAGCCCAAGAGCAGTTACCCAACTGTCCTTGATCGTGGACATGGCTATTCGAATAGTTTTACACTCTATAGAGGTTGCACACTTTACCCACAAGATCTGGGGAACTTCCGTGTCATCCACGACCCGCGGTACCTCAAGTACCCGGGGTAAGCACCCGATCACTATCTTTCCCTAGACGACACTAACAAGGAGTCCACTCGTTGTTCCGTATCCTCACGATGTACATGATATGAGACTCACTCGAGATCGTAACATCCGAGAGGGGACTCAACGGTGTATCTGGTGCCTTGTGAAAACAGTCATGGCCGCCCTACCTGGCACGACCCCGTCCCGAGAGAGCGCACCAACAACTCTCCCGTCACTAGTAATGCGGGCTCCAAGCTAGTATCGGCCTAGGTAATCAATAATGCCCTTTCCCATATAAGGGTAGAGTGGTTGCGCATGTACGGTTGGAATAACGGTTGCAACTTAAACCAATCCGTTTTTAAAAGCAACACACACCCACTTGCCTCGGTACACCACATCGTCATCAAGTGGTTACCCAACTCATTGTCTCCCTCGGGCATAAGTGGCACCCGACGGGGTTTTCGAAAAGTCCTTTCAAAATACTTTGTCTCCATCACCATGCATATTCCCATCCCTTTTGCGTAGCACTACTTAGCATCCTATCTACTCCCACCGGCATAACCCTCATAAGAAGGTAGGGTCATGCATAATGCAGGTATCAACGAGGAAGTAACGAAGGCAATCCACCAAAGTGGTTACCCTCTCATCGTGATTCCGAAGCAACACTAATAAAGTGCTATATGTCATGCATAAAAAGGGTTTCATAGACATGGTCAAAGGTCTGCTTGCCTGTTTTAACAAAGTCTTCGAGGTCTTCAAATATCTCTGGTCCAACTCCGAGCATTTCGTCTACTTCGTCAACTATCATCGAAAACAAACATAATAAGTAACACGACAAGGCAAAAATAAAAGTGCTCTAAAATGGCAAGTTGGACTTTTCTAGGATACCTTTGGTCATATGAGGTATGACCAAAGTGGTTTCAATGGGATTTGATCAATGGATATCTCTAAACATTTCAATATGATGGAATCAAGGGATTTGTGGATTTGCAAGAAGTGCACAGAAATATATATTTTTTAAAATGAGCAGAGGCACCCATTTAGCAAACCATGATTATCTAAGCATCTAGGAATTGGTTTCACTGGATTTGGAGTTCAAATGAATATTCTATGGATTTGAAAAGTTGACAAACATGAAGAAATGGCTCATTATTTTGTGGGGTACAGAAAGTATTAAGAAAAATGTTCATAAACTAAGTTATGAACTTAGAAGCATCTAGGAATTTGAATCATGGCATTTGGATCAATTTTGAGCTCTCTGTGATTTTCTAAAGTTCATCATAGAAATAGGAAAAACAAGATTGGATAAATGTTTGTGAAGAATAAGTCTCTGGAAAAATGTGCATGTTGCACCAACAGGTAGATCATGATTTATAGAGTCACTAGAAATTTGAATCATCAAATTTGGAGTCCATTTGAATTGTTTATGGATTTTACAAGTCTACAGAAAAAGAAAAAGGAAAGGGATTTACCTAAATGGGCTGGATCTAGGGAGGCAGCAGCGTGCACTAGGCGAGATTTAGCGGGGCAATGCACTGGGCCTGGCCCAGTCTCTCACGCGCACCCGCTGGGAGGCCACGCCGAAGGCGTATTCCCGGGTGCCGCTTTCGCCGAAGGGAAACGCAGAACGGCTGGCCCGTCTCCACTTAAATGACGTGGCCGGCCGGCGGGGTCACTGACCTGCGGGGTCCACCCGCAGGGTCATCGCCCTCCTCCCGCCCGCGACCGAGGAGGCAGAGGAGGCGGGGCCGAGCGCTTGCCGGTGCCCGTTCCGGTGGCTCCGGCCACCCCCGGCGACCGCCCGGACTCCAGCGAGCTCAGGAGGATGGTCCGCGTCCACCTGGGGACCCAGTTTCCGCCGAGGAGCGCCAGAACGAGCGAGGCCTCCGCCGCGGCGGGAACAGGCAATGGCGGGGTTCGGCACGGCGAGGAAGGCACGAGGGGGATGCGCAGGTTGGTCTAGGGGGTGTTCGGGAGAGAGGGAGAGCAAATGGAGCAGAGAGGAGGGCCTGGGACGGCCTTTAGTAGCCAGCCCGTGGCTCACCGTGGACGTGGCGCACGGGTGGCCACGGCAACGGCTCGGGTGGCCAGGAGGGAGGGAGTGGGGTTGTCTACAGTGTTCGTGGGGGTGGAGTAGGGCGCTAGGAAGAGAGAGAGGGGGCGGGGCGAGCTACAGGTGGAGCCACGAGCTCGCACGCGCATTGGCGGGCTCGGGTGGCTCTGGGCACGTGCGGCACGGGCAGGACAGAGAGGGAAAGGAGGGGGCCAGCATGGTGGCGTGTTGCGGACGTCGAGGTGACCTCGGGGGACACGAGGGGGAGGCCCTAGGTGGCCGGAGGCGGTTGGAAGGGGGCGGCTACAGTGCGGGAGCGCACTATAGCACGCTCCAGAGCGCCCAAATAGCATGCCATGGCATTGTTTATGCGCCAGGGGCGTGTCCACTAGTGTCTGAGGCTTTGTGGGGAGGAAGCATTGGATGCCTTGGAGAGTTACTAGGAGAGGAGAGAGGTTGATGGAGAGAGAGAAAGAGGCTGTCCAGAGAGAGAAAGTGAGGGTTTCACCCCTAAATAATTGAGCTGAAATGCAACCATTGTTACTGGAGGTAGAGGAGGACTAGGAGGGGCGGTGGTAAAAAGTTGAGCTCAGGGAGATTAGTGGAAGAGTTCAAAATGATGATTTTGGAAAAATGGCAGAAGGTGTTTGTTGATGGTTTGGGCAAGTAAGTTAATTCCACTTGTCATGAGAATTAACAGGATGGAATGGCACATAGAAGTAGGGTGTTCCACCAAGTTTGAGCTCATTTGGGAAAAGTAGCCAATGTAACTTTGGTAAACCCTAGAAATCAGCAGAAATGGCTTTACCAAGATTTAGTCATGCAAATCTATTCTCCTTGATGCACCACTTGGTGTAGTTTCATCATTTGAGGATTTTAACATGTCCACAAAAATTCAGATCAAAAGGACACACTTGGCAATGTAGAGTTGTTCAAATTTGGTTCTGGACAAAAAGGGTTTTGGGGTACTTTGATCAAGATAAAATTCTATCCAACTTGTGCCATTTGTTCTAGATGCATTATTACACCATTTGAGCATGTGCACCAAGTTTGAGAGCATTTGGACATGTTTGACAATGCAAAGTTGTTCAAACTTGAAAAAGGACAGAAGTGGTTTTGAGAGGGTTTCATGGGGTTATACTATTCTTCATGACATGAGACTTGGCAAGATCGTCAAACATGTCATATCTGACATGCTAGAATTTTCTTGGATTTTTATGAAAATATTTCCTGTAGAAATATTTCAAATCCTTGAAATGAGTAGAATTGGTCTTGGGAGGTTTTGTCCAATATTTTGATCATGACCATGTGTTGAAACTCATATATATGGAAAATATATGTCCATTGAGTCTCCCTAATTTTTCTCAAATATTTTTAAAGCTTTAAAATAATTTTAACCTATTAAAGACCCTTTCTGGCCTTAAGAAAAAGCCTTTAAATAAAATAGGAAAATAACTTTTAAAATTATATTTTTGTGGTTTCTGGGTATCCTATATCTAATAGGAGTCAAACATATTTTTGGAAAGATTTTTACTTCCCTTAATTAAGTACTTGCACTGCAAAACTCAATTCAGGGGTTTTTGGAAAACTAATTTTTGAAAATACTATTTGGCCAAATTATTTTTGTAAGAAATTATTTTGATGTCCTATACACATGGCATGATCATTGGTTCAAGAGTTTGGAGCATGGAGATGAAGTATAGGAGTTGGAGGATTTATTTGATTTTTAGAGCTCTTGCAAACAACAGACAAAAACCAATCAAGGCAAGGTCCAAAACACTCAAAAGTTTTTGTCAAACCACATTTTATCATGGTTTATTAGCTTAAGTGTTGTGGCATGGAAATTAGGGTGTGACAGTTTGTTACCCCTTGTGCCATTATTGCAATAGTTCCAGAGGCAGTGTGTTGTTGATTTACCAAGTGTCCTCTCATCTTGTCTAGTTCATGCTCAAATTCTTCCATTTACGGTCGGAGTGCTGCCCAAATTACATCATTCTTATTCCTTCTCTATCTTATTTAACCGGAGTGTTGTGTTTAGCATTCCTCTTCTAACCAGAGTCTCATCGAAATGCTTTCATTTTGCCAAGTTCATATGATTGCCTTCCATTTCCAACCGGAGTGTTGTCGTTATTGATCCTTATCGTTCCTTTGACATCTCATTTCTACCGGAGTGCCTGCATATACTTCTTTTCCATTGTAACACTTTTCTTATGTCTTTCAACCTACAAGGGTCTAGTAAGGTTCCTTGTTCCTCTTCTCTAATGGAGGTTTCAACTTTGTTCATCTCCGTTGTATTCTTTTCTCGAAATTGTTTAACCTCTCAAGGTTCTTGGTTTCACTCGTTTCACAAAGAAGCAATTTAGTTTTACCTCTTAGGTTCCTCTTCTTTTTCCCTCCGGTGCCATTCTAGATCTCGGGACGAGATCCTCTCGTAGTGGTGGAGTGTTGTGACGCCCCGAGACCGTTGCGCCAGGTGTCTTCCAGTTATTCGTAGTTGTTGCCTTGTCATTCGCTTGAGTGTCGCATCTTGCCATGTCATCATCCGCATTGCATCTGCATGTTTTCGAAAACCTGCATCCGTCCGGGCACCCCTAGTTCCGTCCGTTGTCCATTCTGAGCCCAACCACACTCGCACGCGCCTGCGGCACGTCCGAAATATTATTGTATAAGTGGCCGGAAAATGTTCTCGGATTGGGTTGAAAGTTGGTGTGTGGTCTTATTATAGTGTAGGTAGACCGCCTGTCAAGTTTCATCGCATTCGGAGTTCGTTTGATAGCCCAATCGTTAAACTATAGCGGCATTATAGCCAGGCACACGTGGACGTTTTCGGTCTCCAGAAACTGTCGCGGGGCCTCTCTCTCTTCTCTTCTCTCAGCCTGAGGCCTTCTCCACAGTCCACTACCTACCGCCAGGCCTAGCCTAAACTCTCTTGTCAGCCCGCGGCCTTCCTCGCGCGCACCCGAAAGCTGCCCCGGACCCGACCCGGACAGTTGCCACCTTTGTGTCCGGATCATCCCCAAACGTCTACAAAACATCTCCGTTTTGTTAATTGGGTCCCCTAACCTATGTATCCGGGATCGTCTGATTACGATCGGAGGGATCCGTTAGCCCCTAACCAATCCCACCAGCGTATATATTTGGTCCAACCCTAAAAATTAGGAGGTCTGTCCCATCCACCCTCCTGCCCGCTGCCACCTACCTACCCTCTCCCTCTCGGGATCCTTCCTCTCCTTGTTTTTCAGCGCCGAGCCAACTAGATCCACTCCCCTGCCTTCTCGATCCAACACCACCAAGCTCCTCTACTCGATCCCCCTGCTCCCTGCCTCCTCCTCGTCGTGCTTGGGCCTGAGGCTCCAGCCACCCGCGCCCCGCCTTCTCTTCCACCTCGCGTCGCCGCTCCCCGCGTCAGCCCCGCATGGACCCTCTCCCTCTGCACCTCGTCTTCAACCAGCCCGCCACCACGTCCTCGCCACCGACCGAACCAGCTAGCAAGATGAGCCCCATCTCTTCTCTCCTCCCTCCTTCCATTCATCTCCCTCTCCCTCACATCGCTCCCTCTGTCTTGGTTTGTCAACAGAAGGAGCCTCGTCACCAGCGACCTCCTCTGCGCCCCGTCGGCCGCACCAGTGCACGCCTCGTCACTGTTTTACCCAGCCGCTGTCAAGTTTGCGCCTGGCCCCAAACTCCTCTGCTTCGCCGTCGTGGCCTCGGATCCGGCCGGTTCCCGTGCGCCCTCGCCCTGCGTCCTCTGCTTCGAACACCTCCTTGCGTCGGCTTCCACATCGCTAGCGCCTGACGCTGTTCCTATTCTTCAGACTCGAGCAGGAGAACGCTCACCCATGACCGTTGACTCCGTAGTCCCGTGCGTGGGCCATGATGGCGCCGAGGCCCAGCGGCGCTTTTCCCTTCGCCAGCTCCTGCGGCCCAGTTCCCGCGCCAAGCTTGCCAGCCTCCGGGGGCCGAAGGCCTCAAGGGCCCGATGTGAGCAGCTCCCCCAGCCCTCCAGATTCGGCCTGATATGTTTTTCTCCTATTGCTGCGAATTTAGCTAATTTCCACAGGACTGCAGTTTTACAGAAAAACCCTCCATGTTCATGCATTTAATATCTCACAAACCGTGCATCGGTTTAAAACAAACTTAATATGAAACTTGCTTACAATTTCATCTAGTTTAATAATATGCCCTTTTCATCCATGTTTGAATGTTTGAACTTGTTGTTTGCATTAATTTGCCTAGTACCATGCTAAAATTATTTATTTCATAACTAATTAACCGTAGCTCCAAATTTCATAACAAATGTAAATGGGGTAGAAAAATGCCTAGTTTAACATGGTAGCTTTACTTTGCATGTCTAATAATACTAAAATTGTGTTTAGGGCAGATCAGTAACAAACGTAAAATATGCACATGAGGAGTTTCCGGAATTGTTGTTCATTGTTTCCGGCCTCATTTAAACTTGCCTAGATAGATAGTTTCTTTTTGCTTCACCCCTTGCCATGTTAATCAACATTTAATATTGTTGGGTACCTAAACAAGATCGAACTGAATAAGTCACGTGGTGCTTCCTCAATATGCAACTCGTTGCATATTGAGCTCCACTTAATTTGTAGGGTTGCTTGTGCACTTTGCCATGCCATGGCTCATTAAACCGGACATGCATCATACTTGTTTGCGCATCATGCCATGTTTACGTGATGGTTGTTTACCATGTTGTTTGTTTCTTTCCGGTGTTTCTTCTTTGGGTTGGTTCCGATAACGTCGCGTTTGTGAGGGTCCATTTGACTACGTCTGTTTGTCTTCTTCATGGACTCGTTCTTCTTCCTTGCAGAATCTCAGGCAAGATGACAATACCCTCGAAATCACTTCTATCCTTGCTTGCTAGATGCTCGCTCTTTTGCTATGCCTATGTTGCGATACCTACCACTTGCTTATTATGCCTCCCATATTGCGAAGCCAAGCCTCTAACCCACCTTGTCCTAGCAAACCGTTGTTTGGCTATGTTACCGCTTTGCTCAGCCCCTCTTATAGCGTTGTTAGTTGCATGTGAAGATTGGAGTTTGTTCCTTGTTGGAACATGGATATTTTTGGTGGGATATCATAATATCTCTTATTTAATTAATGCATCTATATACTTGGTAAAGGGTGGAAGGCTCGGCCTTATGCCTGTGAACCTATGCCTGGTGTTTTGTTCCACTCTTGCCGCCCTAGTTTCCATCATACCGGTGTTATGTTCCTTGATTTTACGTTCCTTACATGGTTGGGTTATAATGGGAACCCCTTGACAGTTCGCCTTGAATAAAAGTCCTCCAGCAAGGCCCAACATTGGTTTTACCATTCACCACCTAGCTTTTTTCCCTTGGGAGTCACACATCCCGAGGGTTATCTTTATTTTATCCCTCCCGGGCCAGTGCTTCTCTAAGTGTTGGTCCAACTGAGCGATGCCTAGGGCTACCAGGGGCAACTCTGGGCTGGCCTACCTGAAGTCTTGCTCATCCGGTGTGCCCTGGGAACGAGATATGTGCAGCTCCTATCGGGATTTTTCGGCACATTTGGGTGGCTTTGCTGGTCTTGTTTTACCATTGTCAAAATGTCTTGTAACCGGGATGCCGAGTCTGATCGGATTGTCTTGGGAGAAGGAACATCCTTCGTTGACCGTGACAGCTTGTGATGGGCTAAGTTGGGACACCCCTGCATGGATTTGAACTTTCGAAAGCCGTGCCCGCGGTTATGGGCAGATGGGAATTTGTTAATGTCCGGTTGTAGAAAACTTGACACTTAACTTAATTAAAATGCATGAACCACATGTGTAGCCGTGATGGTCTCTTCTCGGTGGGGTACGGGAAGTGAACACGGTGTTGGAGTTATGCTTGAACGTAAGTAGTCTAGGATCACTTCTTGATCATAGTTTCTCAACTATGCCTTGCCTTCCCTTCTCGCTCTCATTTGCGTATGTTAGCCACCAATTATGCTAGTCGCTTGCTGCAGCTCCACCTCATACCTTTTACCCTTCCCATAAGCTCAAATAGTCTTGATCGCGAGGGTGCGAGATTGCGGAGTCCCCGTGACTCACAGATACTTCCAAAACCAGCTTGAAGGTGCCGATGAGCCCGTGCAGGTGACGCAATCGAGCTCAAGGAGGAGCTCATTGAAGATCGTGTTCGTCATGTTGTTCCATTTCCAGTTGATCAGTAGTGGAGCCCAGTTGGGACGATCGGGGATCTGTGTAGCATTTGGGGTAGTCTTCTTTTATTTTGGTTCCGTAGTCGGGCCTTGATTGTATCTGGATGATGTAATGCTTTATTCATGTATTGTGTGAAGTGGCGATTGTAAGCCAACTATGTATCTCTTTCCCTTATGTATTACATGGGTTGTGTGAAGATTACCTCACTTGCGACTTTGCTTACAATGCGGTTATGCCTATAAGTCGTGCTTCGACACGTGGGAGATATAGCCGCATCATGGGCGTTACAGGTTCAGTTAGAGCGCAACTCCTCGCACACATGCCCGTACGTATGAGAGAAACGCGCATCGCTCGGCCCCCGCCACCCACCATAACCGGGAACTCCCCTGATACTTTCCTCGTCATCGCTTCTACCATGGTTTTCTCCATCATGGACGACCCAAAGAATATCATGCAGTGCGTCTCCGGCCCGCCCAGGATGAAAATCCCATTTTCTGTCATGATTTTTTGTCATAGAAGTAGGAGCCCACCACATCTATGATGATACCGGGTTTTGTCACAATTATCGTCATAGAAGTGTCATAAGCATGACTGAAAATAATTCGTTCGACCCGAAATGTCACGGATGTGTCTATTTTTGTAGTGAATGGACACCGCAAAATTGAACCCAAAGCTAAGCACTTCTCCCTTTGCAAGAAAAAATATTCTAGTTGGCCAAACCAAATCGATAGTTCTAAGAGACTTGCAAAGATATCAAATCATGCATATAAGAATTCAGAGGAGATTCAAATAATATTCATAGATAAGCTGATCATAAATCCACAATTCATCGGATCTCGGCAAACACACCGCAAAAAGTATTACATCGGATAGATCTTCAAGAACATCAAGGAGAAGATGGTAGTGAGAATCAAAGAGAGAGAAGAAGCCATCTAGATACCAGCTATGGACCTGTAGGTCTGTGGTAAATTACTTGTAAGTGCATCTAGTGCCACCCCTAGTTGGTTTTGGAGTATTGACGAGAAACCTGGTTGAGGGACTAATGTGTTTGTGAGAATTGCAGGATAACACAGGTAGTAGTCCGTCATTAATTCAGTTTACCTACCGGAGATGACCCCTAAAAATGTATGAAGACATTGAAGACAATGGTGGTATGTGAACACAATCACAACGAAGCTTATGACTCGAGAAGACATTCACGTGAAGACTATGGAGTGCGAAGACATAGTTGTTTCATAGTTTCCTTTTCTTCTTTGTTGAGTCATAGGAACCACCGTACTGTTAAGTGGGGTCCAAGTGATGTAGTTGTTTCGTAGGAAGAACAGATGTTTTTTCTAGATCTTTGCTTTTCGAGCTACATATTCGTATATGATCTGTGAATCATTGAGATGCATTCACATGTTGATCTTATGTATGGGAATCGTACTAGTTGGTTTTGAATTTGGGGTACTAATGTGAACATATTACAATGCCAGGCATGTGAGTCTCGTGTGAACATTTCAAATGGATCGGCTCTTACTGTTGTGCATAGCATGATCCTTATTTATGTGTTCTCAGTGTTTACAAGTTACAAACAGTTTCTTATTTATGTTCGCTTAGTGTTTACAAGTTACTGATCGATCACTAGCTAGCCTACTAATGCGCTCCTAGCAGTTTTAGTTGCGACACAAGATCCGAAGTGGCAGTTTTTTGAATAAAAATGCCTACCTCTGAAGAAACTGACAAGCTGCTCTGAAGAAAATGCCATGCAAATCTGAAGAAACTGCCAGCAAAAACGTTCGCAAATGCCTTATCTCCCAGCGAACATTCATCAACTAATGTGATCCTACACATACACCATCCGACCTACTTGATCCTACACGGATAAATAGCAGATCACGCATGTAGTACCTCCTCTCCGGTTTGCAGGGCTCAATTCAAAGAACGACCTACTCGATCCTACACGAATAAATAGTGGATCACACATGTACTACCTCCATTCTGGTTTGCAGGGCTTAATTCAAAAATCTCACCAACCAAGGTAGATGATGATTGGTGGAATCATTTTTGACAAGGAGGGAGTACCTCATCTGGATGATTCTAGTGCACTCGTTTGACCGTCATGCCGGTGTGTGACCCAGCACGGACAGGACGCACCACTGACACGAAAGGACAACACAGTCATAACTTTTAGTTTTTCTAGTTCCCACGGCAAGCTGGCGCGCTAATCCATGCCTGCTTATGCATTGAATTCCGATGACCGTGATGACCGCCGTGTTTCCCGCGACACGCTGGTTCGCCTACCATCCGCCTATAATTACTGTTTCCTGGGCTTCTCTGGTGGCACCATCACCCAACTCGCCCCATCCTCATAAGCCCCCACCGGCCTGACGTCGCTCGCCACTTATCCTCGCTCTTGCCCCGTCCTCCATGCCCCCTCCCGTCCGCGAGAGGCGACACCGGAGGCGGTCACTGCCGGAACTAGTGTTCGGTTTTTCACCGGAATGCAGATGGAGGGCGGAGGCATTCTATCGGTCTTTAGATGGAAATGCGGAGCATGAGGAGTTGTTGGAGCGCAACCTCCTTGCGGAGGAGCAGCATATCACCGATTTGCGCCGCCAGTGGGACATGGAGCAGCAGCGCACCGTTGCTCTGAGTCGTGAGTAGAGCGCCCGCAACTAGGCTGACTACATGGAGGCCGGTGCCCGGCAAATAGCCCTGGAGGCTGTCGGGCACGCACGTGTTCGCGACGCCGAATTTTACTACCAGCTCGTCAAGTGGGTTTCCCGCTTAGAAGTCGAAGCTTCGGTGGACCACGCCTGCATGGAAAGGGCCAACGCGCGCGAGCAACACGTCCTATCGCACCTCTGGCAAGTCCGAGGCGAGGCGGAGGACGCCGGTGCTGGAGTTTAGCGTGTACCGCAGATGGCGGCCGGTATTGTCTAGTTAGCTAAGAGTAAGTTAGTACTTGTACACTACTAGAGTATTAGTGGGAGTAGATAGTTAAGTTGGCTATGATGGTTGTCAATGTGGAAGTTCAGTACTCTATATCTGGATCAGGCCGGTTACTTTGCTCTGAATGTTGAACTTTCCATTTGAATGTATGGAATGGGCTGTTATTTTTTTAAATGGGTTGTATTTGTCTGCCACGGGTTTAGAGGCTGACTTGTGGGCCTACCAGGTTGACGCGTACACAATCAGGAGATGACTGTACGTGGAGAGGATGACAACAGGGACCCACCAAAGGTCATGGAAGTACGCAAGCAAGTGCCTCCTTATTTCAAACTAATAAAAAATGGCTCCTCCAAATGGATTTCTGACATCTGGGTCCCATGCCATTCTCAACGTAGTCAATAAACGAGAGAATTGCAAAACGAGCGGCTGACACCAGGGACCCAGCAGCTCGCCCAGTTATTTTCGTTTTGGGTTAATTTGATAAATGCCACTCCAAATCTGGTGATTCCGAGAAATGCCACTGCAATTTCCAAACTTTGAAAAATGACATTTCATGCCATTTCCAGTGGCATTTTTCCAAGCCTAGAGTGGCATTTTTCAAAGTTTGCAAAAATTGCAGTGGCTTTTCTCAAAGTTTGCAAAAATTGCAGTGGCATTTTTCAAAGTTTGAAAATTGCAGTGGCATTTTTATGAATTGCCATAATTGGAGTGGCGTTTATCTAATTCGTTTTGAGACAGAAGCAAGGTGTCAACTGGGCTGTGCGGAGCACTCTGGCCTGTCTAGACAGGCTTTTCTTTTATGTTTACCACAGACCAGCCCAGTAGTTTTTTTTCTTTCTGACAATGGCTAGCCCACTTTTTTGGGATTTGTCAAGTAAGTCGCTTTGTCAGGCCTATTGGGCTGCAAATCTTGCAAGACGAGGAGAGCTTCATTCGGCTGGCCGAGAAAATGGCCTATCAGTAATGAGAAATGGGCTACACATTTTTAAAACACATCAAACCGGCAAGCAGTTTCAAATTTTTTTTCATTTCAAGATTTTAAATTGCATTGATTTTTATGCATGGACAATTGTTGGATTTTATATTGATATACATTTATTTTTAAAATCAGTTTGAATGTGACTTGAAATTTCTGGATTAAAAATAGTTCAGACCGCACCGAAGTATGCAAAATTTCATATAATTTTTTAACCATGGCCACAATATGGGCTGTAATGCTAACAAAAAGAATATGGGCTCCAAAAAAACCTTAAGAATTAGCAAATGGGCTGTAAATTATTAGAAATAATGGCAGATGGGTTGTATGCTGTTTTCCACAGATTTGAGGCTTTCCTAAAAAAAGGTTGACACGCAAGCAGTGACTGTTGGATGTCCATCGAACGGCCGTCATGCTTCTTCAATCTCTGCTCTTCCTGCTCCAGCCGCTCAAACATGCACCGGTGGGACTGCCTGCTTCCTCCTACCGCGGCCGGCTATGCTGTCGCGCAGGCCTCACCACCCCATCATACTCCCATCGCTGGCCTAGCCATCCCTCTACTCACCCACACCTGTTGTTATTCTCCGGCAACAGCAGACGAACCAGTAAACCCTCGTACTCCCCTCCGCATGGGAAACAACTACCAAGTCTTCCCTGGCTTCGTGTCGTTCCCTTCATAGGCCTCGCCGTCGTCCACCACCCAGGTGCTCTCGGCGCGGCGTGGTCAACGAACGACATGCATCGGAAGTAGAATGTACGTGGAGAGGCTGACAGATGGGTCCACGACCGCACGCAAGGAAATGCCTCCTTATTACGGGCAAAATAATGATTCCTCCACCTGACAGTTGGGACCCACTGGAAGGCCCTCTGTATTTCACGAGAAAAACGTTCCCCCGCTTATAGGTCGGACCCACCAGCTATATCTTCGCACGCAAGGAAGTGCCTCCTTATTACGCACAAAAAATGAACCCCCCTGCTAGCTGGGACCCATCATAGTGGGAGGCTGACTTGTGGGCCTACTAAGATGACGGGGATGGAGGGCTTTGTCAACTTAGTCAATATGAATGATTCTAGCTCCAGTGACCGTACGATGTCCATCCAACAGCCGTAGTGCTTCTTCAACCTCTGGTCTTCTTGCTCCAGCCACCCAAACAAGCGTCGGCCGTGCCGCTGGCTCCTGCCTCCCATGTCCAGCTGTGCTACCACCGCTGGCCATGCTATCCCTCTATACTCACCCACACCTCCTGTTATTCTCCGGCGACGGCAGCCTCATACCGCAGCCGAAGCAGTCAACCCACGTACTCCCCTTTGCGTGAGCATCCACTGGCGCGTCTTTCCCGGCTCCGCGTCGTCACCTTCCTAGGTCTCACCGTCGTCCACCGCCCTGATGCTCTCAGCGCGGCATGGTCAATGTGGTCAAGGAACGCCTTTCATCAGAAGAGTACTGTACGTGGAGAGGCTAACAACTGGGTCCACGGCCGTAGCAAGGAAGTGCCTCCTTATTACGCGGGAATTAATGATTTCACAAAAAACCATTTCCCCCCTGACTGCTGGGACCCACCAGCAGTCATCTTCGCATGCAAGGAAGTTCCTGACAGTCAGGACCCACCCGGTCGAAGCGTACGTAGCGTTGTCATTCTGGTCGCCACCAAGTCGTACATACTGGTCGATCGGTCTGTCTGTAGGCTGCAGCGATGAACCGTGGCCGTGTAAGGAAGGGCACGTTTGGTAGTAGAGGAGCGCATGTGTCGTGGTAGAGGCACACACGTGTCATAGTAGAGGCGCGCACGTGTCATAGTAGAGGCTCGCACGTGTCATAGTAGAGGCGCGCACGTAGCATGTACATGTACGTACAGCGGCCAGGGTGCAAGAAAGTAAATACGGCCACGTACGTACATACGATCGGGGTATCGAACGCCTACTCGTGCATACGTATGGCCAGGGCTCGTGTACATGGTTGTGGCTGGCAACGGAATGTGTCGTGTTCATCGGGAGGCAATGGAACGCGTGCTGTTCATCGAGAGCCAACCAGCTTGGACGGGACAGTCGATGGAAACGAGGCCTGGCGTACCGCAGAACGAGGAAACGGCCTTGTTTTCGACCGGCCACGGTGGAAACGGGATCCTGTTTATCGGGAGGGGTCTGGCATACCGCAAAACAGAGGAAACGGACCTCCTACGGTCAAAATGGGGTCCTATTGATCGGGAGGGGTGTGGTCTACCGCAAAACGGAGGAAACAGACTTGTGTTGGAGTGCTACGGTCGAAACGGGGGTCCTGTTCATCGGGAGGGGTGTGGCGCACCGCAAAACGGGACTCCACGGGATACTGTTCATCTCCACCGTCGACCTCCTCCAGCCTCCATGGGCTACTGTTCATCCACCGTCGACCTCCTCCAGCCTCCACCCACGACTATTCATCCACGGGCTCCTGTTCATCCAGCCTCCACCGCGCACTCCTCCATAGGCTACTATTTAACCAGCCCTCTCCATGGGGTCTTGTTCAACCACCCCTCCATGGACTACTGTTCCCAGCCCTCCATCGGCTACTGTTCAACCAGCCCTCCACCGGCTACTGTTCAACCAGCCCTTCACGGGGTCCTGTTCATCCAGCCCTCCACGGGGTCCTGTTCATCCACCAGCTCGATCGATCAGGGTCCTATTCATCCAGCGGCAACGGCCTCTACTACCACAGGGTCATGTTCATCCAACCCCCACCGGGAACTGTTCATCCAAACCCCCCAACAACACTCATTGTTCATCAAGGGAAGGGGGCAGCAGTGTTTGATTGGCATTAGTTAGCAGCAGTAGCGAAGGAATCACTCGGGTTTAGTTAACAGCAAGGGATCGATCGATCGCTCGGGTTCAGTAACGTGTAGCCTACAGTGCAATCGCTCAGGTTCAGTTACAGCCCAACGCCTCGCGTGGGTTCAGTTAGAGCACAACATTTCTAACACACGCGCGTAGGTATGAGAGAAACGTGCATCACTCGGCCCCCGACCACCCACCGTAACCGGGAACTCCCCCGATACTTTCCTCGTCCTCGCTTCTACCATGGTTTTCTCCGTCATGGACGACCCAAAGAATGTCATGCAGCTGCGTCTCCAGCCTGCCCAGGATGAAAAGCCCATTTTCTATCATGATTTTTTGTCATAGAAGTAGGAGCGCACCACATCTATGATGATACCGGGTTTTGTCACAATTATCATCATAAAAGTGTCATAAGCATGACAGGAAAAAAATTCGTTCGACCCGAAATGCCACTGATGTGTCTTCTTTTGTAGTGAAAGGACACCGCAAAATCAAACCGAAAGCTAAGCACTTCTCCCATTGCAAGAAAAACTAATCTAGTTCGCCAAACCAAATCGATAGTTCGAAGAGACTTGCAAAGATATCAAATCATGCATATAAGAATTCAGAGGAGATTCAAATAATATTCATAGATAAGCTGATCATAAATCCAGAAGTCATCGGATCTCGGCAAACACACCGCAAAAAGTATAACATTGAATAGATATTCAAGAACATCAAGCAGAACATGGTATTGAGGATCAAAGAGAGAGAGATAGATAGATAGAGAGAGAGAGAGAGAGAATAAGAAGCCATCTAGATACCAGCTATGGACTCGTAGGTCTGTGGTAAACTACTTGTAAGTGCATCTAGTGCCACCTCTAGTTGGTTTTGGAGTATTGACGACAAACCTGGTTGAGGGACTAATGTGTTCGTGAGAATTGCAGGATAACACAGGTAGTAGTCCCTCATTAATTCGGTTTACCTACCGGAGATGACCCCTAAAAATGTATGAAGACATTGAAGACAATGGTGGTATGTGAACACAATCACATCGAAGCTTATGACTCAAGAAGACATTCATGTGAAGACTATGGAGTGCGAAGACATAGTTGTTTCATAGTTTCCTTTTCTTCTTTGTTGAGTCATAGGAACTGCCATACTATTAAGTGGGGTCCAAGTGAACAAAGTCAGAGTGACTGAAGTGATGCTCAACCAAATCCTATCTCTTCGAGCAAAGACAATGAGAGCAAATCTTATCTAGAGGCGGATGAGTCAACTTTACTTGCAGCCCAAGTCAAGCTGCCGCATGTGTTTGAAATCTGACCGTTGGAACACGTGTCAGTTCCTTAGTGACCCAGGGTCATTTCGGACAAATCTGGTCGGTGCCTAGTGGCTATAAATAGCCCACCCCCTACACCATAAATTGGTGGCTGCTCAGAGTTAGTGCACGGCTTTTGTCGTTTGAGAGCAACCCACCTCCGAAGCTTTTGAGAGAGAGAAATCCTTGTGAGGACAAAGCCCAAAACTCCCAGAGCCAAAGAGTGTTAGGCATCACTGAAGTCTTTTTGTCTGCGTGACCTGAAGACTTGTTACACTTGAGGACTGTGAATCCTCCAGCCGGTTAGGCGTCGCGTTCTGAGCATCAAAGAGTCATCGTGGATTGCCGATGAACGAAGTCTGTGAAGGTTCAGAAGTATGCCTTGAAGACTTACCAGAGTGATTGGGCGAGGATGGGGTGTCCTTAGCTCAAGGGGAATAAGGTGAAGACGCGGTCTTCTGAGTTGAATCTCAGCCTCCCTAACCAGACGTACAGTTGTCACTGCAACTGGAACTGGTCCAACAAATCCTTGTCCTCACCAAGCGACTAGTTCTATCTTCTCCCTCTATTTACTTACAGTTTCTCTTCATGAAGTCATTGCCTGCTTGCGTTACCTGTTTGACTTCACTGTGTGACTACTATTGTTGTTTGGCTTCATACTATCTTCCATCCTGATCATTACTACCTAGCTGCTATTAGTCTTCGTGCTTTCACTTCGTTGAATACTTGACTATGGCTTGCCTAGTGTAGTCTACCTTCCGCTCCATGTTAATAGGTTCATTTCTGTTGTTTGTCTTTGAAACTTCCATGACTTTCATAAAAATTGCCTATTCACCCCCTCTAGTCGATAACGAGCACTTTCACTACTCATTCTTCATCGGAAGGGCAATGGTGTTGATGTAGAAGCCCTCTATGATCGAATCCCCTTTTGGCAGGATGCCGGAAAAGGCCCCTAGATGGGATCTCATGGGTACAGAAGGTTGCAGCGTTGGAGAAGTGTTTTCTTGGCTCTCCTGGTAGGGTTTGGAATATTTGAGAATATATAGGCGGAAGAAGTTGGTCGGTGGAGTCACGAGGGGCCCACAAGGGTGGGGGCGCGCCCTACCCCCCTGGGCGCGCCCTCCGTCCATAGCTCAAGAGGAATAAGGTGAAGACACGGTCTTCTGACTTGAATATCAGCCTCCCTAACCAGATGTATAGTTTTCACAGCAACTGGAACTGGTCCAACAAATCCTTGTCCTCACCAAGCGACTGGTTCTATCTTCTCCCTCTCTTTACATACAATTTGTCTTCGTGAAGTCATTGGCTGCTTGCGTTACCTGTTTGACTTCACTGTGTGACTACTATTGTTTTTGGCTTCATACTATCTTCCATCCTGATCATTACTACCTACCTGCTATTAGTCTTCGTGCTTTCACTTCATTGAATACTTGACTATGGCTTGCCTAGTGTAGTCTACCTTCCGCTGCATGTTTATAGGTTTATTTCTATTCTTTGTCTTTGAAACTTCCATGTTTTGAAGACTTTCATAAAAATCGCCTATTCACCCCCCCTATAGTCGATAACTAGCACTTTCAATTGGTATCACAGCGAGGTACTCCCTTGTTCTGTGTGATTTGGTTTAACCACCTGGAGTTTTAGCTATGTCGACTGCAGGCATAATCAAAGTCTCTGCTGCATTCCCTATCTTCAATGGCACTGATTACCCCTATTGGAAGAATAAGATGCGCATGCATCTTGAAGCCATTGATGTCAATCTATGGTACGCCATCAAGAACGGCGTTCCCAAGACTGGTGAAGGTGTCACCCCTGCTGATGTCAAGAAGTTCATTCAACTGGATTCTACTGCCAAGAACATCATCTATGGTCATCTGAAAAAAGGACAGTATGGCCGTGTGAGTGCTCTGGAAACGTCAAAGCTAGTCTGGGACTGGCTCTCCAATGTTAATGAAGGCGTCTCAACCCAGAGAGATCAAAGGATCAGTGTCCTTTGCAACCTCTTCAACTGCTTCAAGAGAAACGACAATGAGAATGTCTAGCTCACATTTGATCGCCTCACTGACATCACAAATGAGCTTCATGCTCTCGGTGCCACTGAGATCACCAAGCATGAAATCGTCAAGACACTCCTGAGATCACTTTACATCTTTGACACCCTAGCCCTGATGATTCAAGAACACCCTGACTTCAAGACACTCGATCCGCCTGACATACTTGAGAGGCTCAACACACATGAGTTTCAGCTATCTGAGAAAAGAGACATCTATGGTCCCAACTATGGCCGAACTCGCGCTTTGAAGGCAAAGGTTGTTTCCTCATCTGAAGAAGAATCTGACTGTAGTTCTGGTGATCCTGAAGACATTGGAAAGGAGCTTGCTATGCTTGTGAAGAAGTTCTAGAAGTTCACCAAGAAGAAAGGCTTCAGAAAGTCTTCATGATCCAGCTCAAGAAATGATGAAGCTTCTACTCATGACCACAATAAGAGAACATGCCACAAGTGCAAGAAACCTGGACACTACATCTCTGAGTGTCCAAAGTGGGACAATGAGAACAAGAAAAAGAAGAAGAGCAAGGAATATGATTCTGGTGACAAGAAGAAGAAGAAATCCTCAAAGTCTTCTTCCAAGTCTTCATCCAAGTCTTCATCACACAAGAACAGCTCATCTGGCAAGGCTCGTGCTTTTGTTGGCGTGGAGATGGATTCAGAGGAGGAGTCTGCTTCTGAGGAGGCGGAGGTGGAGTCCGAGGAGGAGTCCGACTCTGGCGTTGCAAGTCTGGCTCCAGCTACAGCCTACGTTGCCAAGTCCATCTTCAACATTGAAGACAATGGCTCCATCACCAACGCTGATGCTAATGACAGGGACGACTTCGCTCCCACCTACTAGTTCATGGCACATGATGCCAAGGGTATGACACCAAAGTCTTCAGAATGGATTATGGACAGCGGATGCACTAATCATATGACTGGTGATCGAAGTCTGCTCATGGACTCAACCTTACGTCCATCTGACAAGAGTCACATCACATTTGTTGACACTGGTAAAAGAAAGGTATTGGGCCTTGGTAGAGTGGCAATCTCAAAGGATCAGCACATGGATAAAGTGATGCTTGTTGAATCCCTTGGTTTCAACTTAATGTCTGACTCAATGCTTTGTGACTTTTACATTTTTGTGATATTTGGAAAATATCGTTGCCTTGTACTAATGGAATCTGACAAGTCTCTAGTCTTTGAAGGGTATCGAAAAGATGATTTGTACATGGTAGATTTCTCAGCAGGACCACAACTGGCCGTATGTCTTCTAGCAAAAGCTTCAGAGTGCTGGCTCTGGCATCGGAGGCTAGGACATGCGGGCATGAGGAATCTGTACACTCTCGCAAAGAGAGCACCTACCAAATGTGCTAGATGAAGATCCACCTAGTGAATCCATCAAGCTCATGGTAACTGGAGAGATCATACCTTCTGATGCACAGGCTGAAGAGGAACTCATCATTTCTGCACCTAATTAACCTGAAGCCAATGCTCAGCCTGAAGACAATCCTCCAAATGATGACAATGATCAGCAAGAGCAAAATCTTCGTCCAGTTCATCCTCGTGTTGCAAATGAAGTACAAATTGAGAAGATAATTGATAGCATCAATGCACCAAGTCCACTCACGCGTTCAAGAGCAACATGGCTACTCCCTCCTTCCATCTATATAGGGCCTAATGCGGTTTTCGAGGCTAACTTTAACCAAATACTAAAGCACTAATATATGACATGCAACTTACACAAAGCACACCGTTAAATTCGTGTGTGAAAGGAGCTTTCAATGATATAATTTTCACATTGTGCATGCCATGAACTATTAATCTTGTCAATAGTCAAAGGCGGTCCTAAAAACACATTAGGCCCTATATAGATGGAAGGAGGGAGTAGCAAATTTCTGTGGGCACTTTGCATTTGTCTCAATTTTAGAACCCAAGAAATTTGTTGAAGCCTTCATGGAACCTGAATGGATAAAGGCTATGCAAGAAGAGCTTCAACAGATCAAGTTGAACAATGTGTGAGAACTAGTCAAGCGTCCTGACCCTCACAAGCACAACATAATAGGCACCAAGATGAGTATGGTCAAGTTGTCATAATCAAGGCTCGTCTTGTTTCTTAAGGATACACTCAAGTTGAAGGGATAGACTTTGATGAAACATTTGCTCCTGTGGCTAGGCTTGAAGCCATTCGCATACTGCTAGCCTATGCAAACCATCATAACATCCTTTTGCATCAGATGGATGTGAAAAGTTCTTTTCTCACTGGCAAGATTGAAGAAGAAGTGTATGTTGCACAACCACCTGGCTTTGAAGATCCAAAACATCCTGATATGGTATACAAGCTTAACAATGCATTCTATCGCCTCAAACAAGCCCCTCACGCTTGGTATGACACACTCAAAGACTTCCTGAAGAGCAAAGGCTTCAAACCTAGTTCCCTTGATCCCACACTCTTCACGAAGACATATGATGGTGAACTGTTTGTGTGCCAAATATATGTGGATGACATTATCTTCGGATGCACTAACCAAAAATACAGTGACGAGTTTGGACACATGATGCAAGAGCAATATCAGATGTTCATGATGGGTGAGCTGAAGTTCTTCCTTAGTCTTCAAATTCATCAATAGTGCAACGACATCTTCATATCTCAAGAGAAATACCTCAAAGACTACCTGAAGAAGTTCGGAATGCAAGACTGCAAAGGTTACACGACGCCAATGCCAACGAAAAGTCATCTGGGTCATGATGCCAATGGTAAAGAGTTTGATGAAAAGGTATACCGCTCCATGATTGGTTCTTTACTTTATTTATGTGCATCTAGGCCAGATATAATGCTTAGTGTTTGCATGTGTGCTCGATTCCAAGCGGCACCAAAGGAATCGCATCACTTAGCTGTGAAGCGAATTCTTTAATATTTGGCTTACACCCCAACGCTAGGATTATGGTATCCAAAGGGCTCAGAGTTTGATCTAGTTGGATTCTCAGATGCTGATTATGCTGGTGACAAGGTGGATCGCAAGTCTACATCAGGCACATGTCACTTTCTAGGACAATCACTTGTCTATTGGTCTTCAAAGAAGCAGAACTGTGTGTCTCTCTCCACTGCTGAATCTGAATACATTGCTGCTAGATTTTGTTGCGCTCATCTTCTATGGATGAAGCAAACACTCAAGGACTATGGCATCCATCTGAAACAAGTACCACTCTACTGCGACAATTAAAGCACCATCAAGATTTCCAACAACCCTATTCAGCACTTGAAGACAAAGCACATTGAGCTTCGTCATCACTTTCTCATAGATCATGTCATGAAGGAAGATATTGATATCATTCACATCAACACTGAAGAGCAATTGGAAGATATCTTCACAAAGCCCTTGGATGAGAAAAGGTTTTGCAAGTTGCAGTGTGAGCTAAATATCTTGGAATCCTCGAATGTCCTGTGATTAGGCACACATCCTAACACTTATGCATGTTGACAACTTAGATGTGCAACACACGAAGTAATGTATATCTTCAATCAATGAACACTTAAACTCTGAGTGTAAATACATTAATGCGGAATTTGACTTCGGAGTGCCACGGTAATTGTGCGCCATGTCTAGGTCTAATACTTCCTATACGGTGGGTAACGCCACCACCAAATTCTTGTTTGGAGTGTTTTTCTCTTGGCATTACATTTGCTAAATTTTCGCATTTGATTTATCTTAAACATTGATTTGTCTTCATGTTGATCTTCACTTTGTTGATTTGGCCTTACTCAGATATATACATATATTTGTGTTATGTCCTCTACAGCATTCACTTGTAGCTATGTCTTCTCGTTTGAATCTTTTGAACTAAGTGAATGTGATCGGACCCTAACCTCTTCTATGCTTATTCCTCAAATTCTATCTATCGAAATCATACGCATTCTATTGAAACCATCGAATGTCTTCTCTGCGCCCTTGTCAGCAGAAGATACAGAGACAAACATTGAATCTGTTTTAAATGCTCAATCCTTTTTGCCTGAAACCCGGAGAAGCCGGAACGACCACCCGACAGTCCAGGCGTGCGTGGGAACATGGAACAACTTCCAATGTGTTGCATGTACGCCATGTGTCCCTCAGATGTGAACCACCAGGGGCACCTACATAATTGCAATGTGGTGTCACTCTCCTTATAAATACACATCACATCGCGGTCAAAATCTTTCTTCCACCTCTCCACGTCGACAAACCCTAGCACCACCGCTAGCTCTAGACGAAGCGATTAGCTGCCGCGACCTCACCGATGCCGTCCTCACGCTGGCAGCGGACCTCGTCTTCTCCGCCGCCGTCGTAGGTGTCCTCCGTCGCCAAGTTAGGGCACAGAAGATCGAACTGCTCGGCCTCCTCTCCACTCCGTCTAGCAGTTCTTCGTGTGGTAATTCAAACTCACTTTTTACTGCCTTTTTGATCCGATAGATTCATCTTTCTTCACCAAAAGTGGTTTCTGTGGCCACAAATTTGGATCTATCCTGTTTTGCATCTCATAATATGCCTAATATATTCACTTATGGTTCACACATAGTTAGATTCCTCACTTGTACCTATTCTTGGATTCGTACAAATCTGGAACCAACTCCCAACATAAAGTGAATGTCTTCGCGCTATGAGGTCATTGTCTTCTAAACTGATTTATCTTCAAAATTGTCACAGCCCTAGAATTTGCTTGTAACTATTTACCTGAGTGAGCATCATGCATCATGTCTAAATTATGAAAGTTGAATTGGGGAAAGCTGAAAGCCTCAGACATCATTTCAAAAAAATGATCAACATTAAAAATTGCTTCAAATAACCCAATAAAATGTTCCTGTTAAGCTATAAAAATATTGGCAAGAGGAAAAATTCAAACCAATATTTTTGGATTCACAGAAATATTTATTCTGGGCATTTGAATTAAATCAATAGCTATTTGAATTGGATTTATATTTACTATTAAATAAATATAGGTCCAATAATTCTGAAATATTTTTGTGGAGCTTTGGTTTAATTCCTTTAGCTTCTAAAAATATTTCCAGAAGCAACAAAATTGATTTGGCTTCAAAACCAATTTCAAAACAAACCTGCAAATTAGAAAACAGAACAGAATTAGATAAATTAGAGAGAGAGAGAGAAGGCCACTGGGCCACCTACCTAACGTACCTGGCGCCACCAACCGGCCCAGCACTGTAGCTAGACGGCCCAGCCCACCAGGGCTCCTCCCTGTCGTCTTCCCCCTCGCCAGGAGGACGAGTGCGTGGCCGGCGCGCGCGAGCACGCGTCCGGCCACCTCCTGCTTGCTTGCCGCTGCTGGAGTCGTCCCCGAGCGCCACCCACTTCCCCTCGACCGCCTGCACCTCTCCTCTCTCCCCCTCGAGCACTCTCCCCTTCCCTGTCTTGCTCTCTTCCCCACCACCGAGCGCGCCCATCGCTGCCGTTCGCTGCCACCGCGTCCACAGCCACCCCCTCGCTCCCTCTCCGCATCCCTGGGCTCTGCCCTGACCCCGTGGAGCTACACACCCGAAGCACGCGACCAGAGGAGGCCCCAGTCGACCCGAGCGTCGTCGTCTTTATCTCCGGTGCCCGGAGATCGCCGTCGTCAATTCGCCATTGCAGAAGCTTCCCCGAGCCCGCTGAGCTACCCATCGACCTCCCTGTGAGCTCCGCCACCGTTTCCCCATCTTCCCCGCTTCATTTGGTCGTCGTAGCCGTCGCCCCTTTGATGACCGAACTGCGGCGCCGCCGAGCTCGCCGACGACGAGGCACCGGTGACCAAATGATTCCGTGCATATGCCCGTTGGCCTTGCGAGTTCTTGTAGAGCCCGTAGGTACTAACTGCTAGCTCCTCCGCGCGCTGCGTCGTCGGTTTCATCGACGTCCGAGCTCCGGTCGCCGCTGACCTCGACGCCGTCGTCGTTTCCGGCCGCCCCAGCAGGTGCCGCTTGCACCGTTGGATGCGCGCGTTCTCCAGCAATGCGTAGATGCCCTCCGCCGCGGGTTTGGTCGCCTGTGGGTGATTTCCGAAGCCCTCCGCCGTCTCGGGCTTCGCCGGCGTCGAGCTGTGGACCAAGTCCGGCGTGGTTTGAACCGTTGACCAGGGATTTGACCCCCCCCCCTGACTGACTGACGTGTGGGCCAGGCCCCTTTTTAATTAGTGTTAGATTTAGTTAGTACTAATTAACTTAGTTAAGTAAATTAGACACTGACATGCGGGCCCAAGCTCTAATTAACTTAAGTTAGTTAGTTAGTCACTGACCAGTGGGACCCACTGGTCAGGTTTGACCTGGCCAGCCACAGTTGACCTGATGACATCATTCTTACGTCATGCTGACGCAGTAAAGCCTTTTCTGGAAATTAAATAAATCCTAAATGATTTATTATTTTCAGAAAATACCCAAAACTTCTAAAAATCATAGAAAATCAACCGTAACTCCAAATGAAATAAATTGTATATGTGAAATTATCAGAAAAATTCAAGGAATCCATCTGTACCATTTTCATGCATGTTTGAACAATGTTTGTCCTCTGTTTTCGACAAAACAAATAAAGGGCATTTAAATAATCATATATGGGGTTGGAATTTGAATCTTGTACTCAAACCAACTTCATTTAAATCATAGCTAGTTGCATTAGCTCAAACCACAGCATATTGACATGTCATGATCATGCATCATACTGTGCATTGCATTGATTGTGTTTTTTTCTCCTGTTGCCGGTATTTGTCCCCTCTCGATAGACGTTGTACCGATGATGTGATCGTTGACACTGATGAAGACCCAATGATATCTTCAGAAGTGCCAGGCAAGCACAACCCCCTAGTTTGTTCCGATACAAGCCCACTGTCTCGCTCCTGCTCTCTTTTACTGCATTAGGACAACAACGATTCATCTGTTACTTGTTGCGGTAGTTGAACCCCTTATCCTCTGCATGACCTGTCATTGCCACAGTAATTAGATGAAACCCACTAGCATGAGTAGGAGTTGTTTGAGCCCTGATGTGCCTACTCATTCATGCTTGTTTGTCATGCCTGCTACTACTTAGAGTTGAGTCAGGTCTGATTCATCGGGGATGGATCGGAGGTGTGTAAACATGTCCTATTGTCTGTGAGCTAAGTGTGTGAACACGTTTTGGTAAAGGTAGCGGTGAGAGGCCATGTAGGAGTACATGGTGGGTTGTCTCATTGAAACCGTCCTCAGGAACTGAGTTCTGTGTTTGTGATCCATGAAACAGCTACTACCACACGTTGGGCCCTGAAATATGACCCCGCTCGACTTACTGACCCCTCTCGTCCTCTGTCCAGGAGTTGCAATTAGTTTCTGGTGTTTATAGGATATGTGTTGGCGGCCGTGCGTAGCGCTGACCCTAGGGGTGGGCTATGATGCGGTAGATACACTGTGGCACGGTGTAACGGGCGCCCGTTTGGTGTCTCGGGAACCCTGCACACATTGTTTGGGGCTGTGAGCGAAACTCCGGCCGGATCTTCTCGCGGATGGAACCCGAATAGGCGATAAACCTGGACTAGAGACTTGTGTGGTTAGTCAGGTCGTGGTCTACACCCACGTCGGCTTTCGCTTGAAGTCTGCCGAGCACATGTCGTGTGCAGACGCTAAGTGGTGGAAACATCTGTGACGAAGTACACCCCTGCAGGGTTATAAATGATCTATTCGAATAGCCGTGTCCGCGGTAATGGACTTCTGGGTTGCCTATAACAGTTCATAGACAAGTGAAAGTGGATACCCTAAAACTCGCAAGATAAGCGTGAGTGCTATGGATGGCCTTCTCGTAGGGAGACGAGAGCGGATCCATAGTGGTGTATTGATTGGTGAATATGTGGACTCGTGTGCGCCACCTCAAAAGAGTTGCTTGCATTCGTAGTTCAGAATAGCCACCGAGTCAAAGCTGGCTTGCTGAAGTTAAACTCCACCACCCCCCCCTTGTTGATACCGATGCATATGTAGTTTAGTTCTGATGTAAGTCTTGCTGAGTACCTTTGTACTCACGTTTGCTTAATTTATGTTTTGCAGAGAGACTTCAGTCTCGCTAGTAGTCCCGCGTGGACTTTGACGTTTAGCTTGATACCTCAGCTACGATCTTGTGCCCTCGGCAGGATTTGGTAGATAGTCAGGCTTCTTAGCCTTTTTCATTTATAGATGTCTGTACTCAGACATGTTAAGCTTCCGCATGTGCTTTGCATTGTATGCTATGATTGTTGGGTCATGAGACCCATGTCTGTAATATCTCGCTCCTCGGAGCCTAATGAATAAATACTTGAGTTGTAGAGTTATGTTGTGATGCCATGTTGTATTCACACATATCGAGCATATTGTGTGTATGATTGAAATGCTTGGTATGTGTGGGATCCGACTATCTAGTTGTTTATCCTTGGCAGCCTATCATATGGGGAAATGTAGTCTAGTGCTTCTGAGCGATAGTAGTCCGCTACAGCCAGGATCACCGGAGTCCTGCTAGCCCAGCACTACTGCTCAGGACACTTGACTGGCCGGCATGTGTTTCACTTCATTCCTATGTCTGTCCCTTCGGGGAAATGTCACGCGGTGACATCCGGAGTCCTGCCTAGCCTGCTACAGCCCGGGTTACCGGAGTCCTGTTAGCCCAGTGCTACAGCCCGGATTCACACGCTGTTGACCGACATGCTCGAGGTTGATTCATGTATGCCTGTCCCCATGGGTTAGTGCAGCTTTGGGTTCACGACTAGCCATGTCAGCCCGGGTTCTTTGTCATATGGATGCTAGCGACACTATCATATACGTGAGCCAAAAGGCGCAAACGGTCCCGGGCCAGGTAAGGTGGCACCCGTGGAAATACCGTGCGTGAGGCCACAAAGTGATATGATGTGTTACCGGCTAGATCGATGTGGCTTAGAATCGGGGTCCTGACAGCGTTGGTATCAGAGCCAGGTTGCCTGTAGGATTACCAAGCCAAACTGGTCGAAGTTGAGTCTAGAAATGCTTTAGTTATGTAAGGGAATTGATTGTGGAAGGGAACGTAAGGCTCTTTTTACTCCTTTACCCTATGCCCTTCTGATCTGAGTCAACCTCTTCTTTTCTACGGGGATTAAGAACTAGGCATTCTCATCTATCTATCAGGATGACGTGTTACTAAACCGTAGTTGCCTAGGATTGTTGAGTTCAAGCCTCAGTTCAGTTCCTACTACTTCCATATGTTCATAGCTGGCACTAGAACTTTGGCATGATGTTGTTAAGTGGTTGTGCCACCATTTTTGCAGGATGCCTCAAATCATTTTGAGCATTTACAGCCGTTATGCTGTCCGAGTCATTCCAGGTTTCTAAATAGTCTGATGCAATTGCAAACCTTTTCCCCTGTTCCTGATGTCCATTTAGGCCAGGTTAATCACACTAATCGGTGAGTTGAGGTACTCCGTTGCCTCGGCATTTATGTTGGAACTATTATTATGACCCTAGGTGTCTTAGAGTGCCACCTAGTAATCGAACCATGTTTTGCGTTCCCAGTGTGATGATTCTGGCCATCATTCTCGAAAGCATCCCGTGATGTTATTAGTTAGTAGGCATTTTATTCCGGGGTTTTTGAACCCAAGATTCACCCTACTTCATGTCGTTAGTATTTGCTAGTTCCCTTAAGATATTAGTAACATTTGCATTAGTCCTCGAGGTCCGTGGTATTTCCTTCTTCCAAATACTATGAACCACTTATGGCAGAAGTTCTTGAACCAAAAGATCACAATCAGAGTGCTCTTGATGAGTTCTCCATTCTATATTGTGGCTCTGCCAGTTCTACCTTTCTGCATGGGTTATCTGGAAGAAATATGTTGAGCTTTGCTCGACATACTAATCTATGCATCCACAACTCAGAAAGTTATATGTTCCTTGAGTTGTCCCTCTTTAGTTGTTTTCTGACCTTCGTCTATCAATTGATAGTCAGGAATAGTTGTGCATTTGTGTTCATCGGTGCCTTTTATTCTTGTGGTCCGTCGAGCCGTTCTATTTTAGAATGACTAGGAGAAACAAAATCCAGTACCTCATCCATTTCTGGGATCGGGTCAAAGTGGTTGTATTCCGCAGATCAAAATGCCAATCCAGCTTTTGGTTCTGTTCTACCCTGAAGTATTACCCACTTTATGTCAAGAGCGTCGTGAGAATTGCACCTTCTCCTATGAATTCTTGACGCAGTGATACTTCTTACCATTATTCTTCATTCCTCGGTCCCGTGTTGTCGCAACCGGAAAGCCGACAAGTGAACCGTGATGTGTGAAATCAATACTCCTAGCAACTCCATTGCTCGGTAGTTAATGGACAATATTCTCATCCTTAGCGTGTTGGTTATTGAATTATCATTCTAAGACTGATCGTGCTACCTAGTCCATATTTCTGGTGCACACTTCGATCAATGGATTAGGATTGTGCCAATCCTTCACTCTTTGATCATATTATCTTGCCCTGAAAAGCAAGGTTGTTCTCGAGCTTAGTAACATACCGGTGGTTCGTGATTTTCCGAATATCTTCTCGGAAGTGTTACCAGGTTGTCACCTGACCGTTATGTTGAGTTCGTGATCAAGTTGGTTTTCCGATAAACCACTTTTCCCCAAGAACCTGTGTTGGATACCCCTGAGCTAGTTGGTTAAGCTTAACAACAACTTGGAGAGTTGGAAGATGAAAACTTGTCCGACTTAGCTCATCCCTAAGGGATATCCTTGTGTGTGTGTGTGTGTGTGTTGAAGAAAGATGATATCTTCACCAATTGGTCCTCGTGATTAGTTGTTGGATCTATTATCTTGTCCAAACCTTGATTTGAGTGTGGGCTATCATCAAATCAAATCAGAACCAACGATGTTCGTAATGTTGTCTTACTTACGGTTGTCCCTTGAGCATACACCATTATATCTTTGGTCTGACCAATACTATCACATTGCTCACATAGTGGTGGAAGTCCAGTGATATGGAAATTACGATGAGTTGTTGTTGAGCCCATCAGCGGCATTTTGTCTCCTCCATGATTGTGTTGAACATCCAGCTAGTGTTGGAAACTTTATAAGCATTGCCCTCATGTCCCGATCATGAAGCATATGTCCGGTTGAAAGATGTGACTTCCTCTAATTCATGTGCATCTGATGTAAGTTGCCGCCGTGAATTCGAGAAAGTTTGTTTTTGCTTCCTCTGGAATCATCCCAAGTCAGTCATGCATGTGCGAAGTATTCTATGGTCTGATAGACTGATCATCTACATTCTATACGTATCCCTAGCACACCAAGCCACTGATTGATTTGTTCAAGGAGAAGAAGTTTCTTCTTAAGGGTTAGACCTACGCAAGGACTTCGATATCCTCGTTGATGGTTCCCCCTGAACTCGGTAGTGTTTCATTTTAAGACTACCAGGTGACCATGCTTGTCTAGGACAACGTGTTCACATGCTTGTAGCAGAACCGGCTCATGTTTTGGAGCTTACTACCATAGTTCATTCCCCCGACAATCTCGCAATGTCATCTCGTCGATTTGTGTTGCAAACCTTCATTTTCCTTTCTAGACTCGATGAGTCTGGAATATCCTGTCACCAACCAGATCTGAATCTCAAGCAGATATGATGGTTGGAGCATTTTCCAAGAACTATAATATTGGTCTCTCAATAACCGGTAAAGTGGATGTCGTGGCCAACACATCCAGCTGGAAGACCTATTACTGTAGTATCTCGATTGAAGAAAGTTGGCCACCTTCCCATGAGGATTTCTTAGGATTTACCTCCGTAGTTAATCCTTACGGATTCTTGAGCTTCTGAAGTCCGACCTTTACTTGATGTCTTAGATACCAAACCGTATCAATAAATGGGTTATCCTAGTACATCAAGGAGAACATTAGAAGCGGAGTGCTAAATGTCTCTCGGTCGATCATCCAGATTTTGTTTCCTTGGCTTCGCTAAGGTGAAATCTGAGAAAGTGTTATCTTCCTTTGCATCTGCATCTTCCACCATTATTCATCATGGTAGCATGTTGTGTTGCCAGGATCCTTGACACGGATATTGGCAGAACCTTGATGAGTATGGAAATGCTCAAGTTCTTGAGAGCACGCTCAGGCACTAGGTTCTGTTGTTGTCGTTAACTGGGATGTGCCTCCGTTCTCTCAGTTGTTCGATAGCCATCCGATTGGTGGAATCACCTTTGCCGGTGAACCTTCTCCCCAGTTACTAGAATCATTCCCAACATTTGCATTTTGTTCCCAGCTTGCACCTCAGTAGTTGTTGTTCATGGTCATCTTCAAAAGTGGACTTACCATAGGTCCCATCCATTTCCGATGATAAGCAAAAATCATCCATTGCGTTGTCTTCAACAAGGTAGTCCACATCATCCATCCTAGTCCGAGTATGTCATTCTTTCGAACTCCTTCCACTGATCGTTTGTGATTGCCTTAGGCTGGTATAAAGAGTTTCCATGATCTCCGAATCAAAAGTAATTCTTTTTGCCACTTAAGGGAATAATTCTGCGAGTCACCTTCCTTAAGATGTCTCGTTATGGTATCATGGCAATTATCTCCTCGCTACTTTGAAACCATGCATCATCCTACTCCAGCGTGGGTTTGTTGCGTACCAAATTGAACCTTGTCATCTGCTTCTTCTCATTGATTCTGATATGTGCCTTGTGTCTCAACTCAAGAGGTGTTCTTACGTCTCATTCCGTGGAGTTGATCTTGTATCCACTCTTGGGAGGTTGTCTTGCTCTCTTGTTGCCATGTTGGATGAAGCTCTCGAAGCAAAGATGTCAAGATCGACATGATGCAATGAATCAACATCTTCGAGAAGGGCAATCAGATCGTGAAGATTCTTTATTGGTGTTCCCTCTGTCTTCTTACCTCACGTCTTGAATCTCGGGACGAGATTCTTGTTTAGTGGGGGTGAGTTGTCATAGCCCTAGAATTTGCTTGTAACTATTTACCTGAGTGAGCATCATGCATCATGTCTAAATTCTGAAAGTTGAATTGGGGAAAGCTGAAAGCCTCAGACATCATTTCAAAAAAATGATCAACATTAAAAATTGCTTCAAATAACCCAATAAAATGTTCCTGTTAAGCTACAAAAATATTGGCAAGAGGAAAAATTCAAACCAATATTTTTGGATTCACAGAAATATTTATTCTGGGCATTTGAATTAAATCAATAGCTATTTGAATTGGATTTATATTTACTATTAAATAAATATAGGTCCAATAATTCTGAAATATTTTTGTGGAGCTTTGGTTTAATTCCTTTAGCTTCTAAAAATATTTCCACAAGCAACAAAATTGATTTGGCTTCAAAACCAATTTCAAAACAAACCTGCAAATTAGAAAACAGAACTGAATTAGATAAATTAGAGAGAGAGAGAAGGCCACTGGGCCACCTACCTAACGTACCTGGCGCCACCAACCGGCCCAGCACTGTAGCTGGACGGCCCAGCCCACCAGGGCTCCTCCCTGTCGTCTTCCCCCTCGCCAGGAGGACGAGCGCGTGGCCGGCGCGCGCGAGCACGCGTCCGGCCACCTCCTGCTTGCTTGCCGCTGCTGGAGTCGTCCCCGAGCGCCACGCACTTCCCCTCGACCGCCTACACCTCTCCTCTCTCCCCCTCGAGCACTCTCCCCTTCCCTGTCTTGCTCTCTTCCCCACCACCGAGCGCGCCCATCGCTGCCGTTCGCTGCCACTGCGTCCACAGCTACCCCCTCGCTCCCTCTCCGCATCCCTGGGCTCCGCCCTGACCCCGTGGAGCTACACACCCGAAGCACGCGACCAGAGACCCGAGCATCATCGTCTTCATCTCCGGTGCCCGGAGATCGCCGTCGTCAATTCGCCGCTGCAGAAGCTTCCCCGAGCCCGCCGAGCTACCCATCGACCTCCCTGTGAGCTCCGCCACCGTTTCCTCCTCTTCCCCGCTTCATTTGGTCGTCGTAGCCGTCGCCCCCTTGATGACCGAACTGCGGCGCCGCCGAGCTCGCCGGCGACGAGGCACCGGTGACCAAATGATTCCGTGCATATGCCCGTTGGCCTTGCGAGTTCTTGTAGAGCCCGTAGGTACTAACTGCTAGCTCCTCCGCGCGCTGCGTCGTCGGTTTCGTCGACGTCCGAGCTCCGGTCGCCGCTGACCTCGACGCCGTCGTCGTTTCCGGCCGCCCCAGCAGGTGCCGCTTGCATCGTTTGATGCGCACGTTCTCTAGCAACGCGTAGATGCCCTCTGCCGCGGGTTTGGTCGCCTGTGGGTGATTTTCGAAGCCCTCCGCCGTCTCGGGCTTCGCCGGCGTCGAGCCGTGGACCAAGTCCGGCGTGGTTTGAACCGTTGACCAGGGATTTGACCCCCCCCCCCTGACTGACTGACGTGTGGGCCAGGCCCCTTTTTAATTAGTGTTAGATTTAGTTAGTACTAATTAACTTAGTTAAGTAAATTAGACACTGACATGCGGGCCTAAGCTCTAATTAACTTAAGTTAGTTAGTTAGTCACTGACCAGTGGGACCCACTGGTCAGGTTTGACCTGGCCAGCCACAGTTGACCTGATGACGTCATTCTTACGTCATGCTGACGCAGTAAAGCCTTTTCTGGAAATTAAATAAATCCTAAATGATTTATTATTTTCAGAAAATGCCCAAAACTTCTAAAAATCATAGAAAATCAACCGTAACTCCAAATGAAATAAATTATACATGTAAAATTATCAGAAAAATTCAAGGAATCCATCTGTACCATTTTCATGCATGTTTGAATAATGTTTGTCCTCTGTTTTGGACAAAACAAATAAAGGGCATTTAAATAATCATATATGGGGTTGGAATTTGAATCTTGTACTCAAACCAACTTCATTTAAATCATAGCTAGTTGCATTAGCTCAAACCACAGCATATTGACATGTCATGATCATGCATCATACTGTGCATTGCATTGATTGTGTTTTTTTCTCTTGTTGCCGGTATTTGTCCCCTCTCGATAGACGTTGTACCGATGATGTGATCGTTGACACTGATGAAGACCCAATGATATCTTCAGAAGTGCCAGGCAAGCACAACCCCCTTGTTCATTCCGATACAAGCCCACTCTCTCGCTCCTGCTCTCTTTTACTGCATTAGGACAACAACGATTCATCTGTTACTTGTTGCGGTAGTTGAACCCCTTATCCTCTGCATGACCTGTCATTGCCACAGTAATTAGATGAAACCCACTAGCATGAGTAGGAGTTGTTTGAGCCCTGATGTGCCTACTCATTCATGCTTGTTTGTGATGCCTGCTACTACTTAGAGTTGAGTCAGGTCTGATTCATTGGGGATGGATCGGAGGTGTGTAAACATGTCCTATTGTCTGTGAGCTAAGTGTGTGAACACGTTTTGGTAAAGGTAGCGGTGAGAGGCCATGTAGGAGTACATGGTGGGTTGTCTCATTGAAACCGTCCTCAGGAACTGAGTTCTGTGTTTGTGATCCATGAAACAGCTACTACCACACGTTGGGCCCTGAAATATGAACCCGCTCGACTTACTGACCCCTCTCGTCCTCTGTCCAGGAGTTGCAATTAGTTTCTGGTGTTTATAGGATATGTGTTGGCGGCCGTGCGTAGCGCTGACCCTAGGGGTGGGCTATGATGCGGTAGATACACTGTGGCACGGTGTACCGGGCGCCCGTTTGGTGTCTCGGGAACCCTGCACACATCGTTTGGGGCTGTGAGCGAAACTCCGGCCGGATCTCCTCACGGATGGAACCTGAATAAGCGATAAACCTGGACTAGAGACTTGTGTGGTTAGTCAGGTCCTGGTCTACACCCACGTCGGCTTTCGCTTGAAGTCTGCCGAGCACATGTCGTGTGCAGACGCTAAGTGGTGGAAACATGTGTGACGAAGTACACCCCTGCAGGGTTATAAATGATCTATTCGAATAGCCGTGTCCGCGGTAATGGACTTCTGGGTTGCCTACAACAGTTCATAGACAAGTGAAAGTGGATACCCTAAAACTCGCAAGATAAGCGTGAGTGCTATGGATGGCCTTCTCGTAGGGAGACGAGAGCGGATCCATAATGGTGTATTGATTGGTGAATATGTGGACTCGTGTGCGCCACCTCAAAAGAGTTGCTTGCAGTCGTAGTTCAGAATAGCCACTGAGTCAAAGCTGGCTTGCTGCAGTTAAACTCCACCACCCCCCTTGTTGATACCGATGCATATGTAGTTTAGTTCTGATGTAAGTCTTGCTGAGTACCTTTGTACTCACGTTTGCTTAATTTATGTTTTGCAGAGAGACTTCAGTCTCGCTAGTAGTCCCGCGTGGACTTCGACGTTTAGCTTGATACCTCAGCTACGATCTTGTGCCCTCGGCAGGATTTGGTAGATAGTCAGGCTTCTTAGCCTTTTTCATTTATAGATGTCTGTACTCAGACATGTTAAGCTTCCGCATGTGCTTTGCATTGTATGCTATGATTGTTGGGTCATGAGACCCATGTCTGTAATATCTCGCTCCTCGGAGCCTAATGAATAAATACTTGAGTTGTAGAGTTATGTTGTGATGCCATGTTGTATTCACACATATCGAGCATATTGTGTGTATGATTGAAATGCTTGGTATGTGTGGGATCCGACTATCTAGTTGTTTATCCTTGGCAGCCTATCATATGGGGAAATGTAGTCTAGTGCTTCTGAGCGATAGTAGTCCGCTACAGCCCGGATCACCGGAGTCCTGCTAGCCCAGCACTACTGCTCAGGACACTTGACTGGCCGGCATGTGTTTCACTTCGTTCCTATGTCTGTCCCTTCGGGGAAGTGTCAAGCGGTGACATCCGGAGTCCTGCCTAGCCTGCTACAGCCCGGGTTACCGGAGTCCTGTTAGCCCAGTGCTACAGCCCGGATTCACACGCTGTTGACCGACATGCTCGAGGTTGATTCATGTATGCCTGTCCCCATGGGTTAGTGCCGCTTTGGGTTCACGACTAGCCATGTCAGCCCGGGTTCTTTGTCATATGGATGCTAGCGACACTATCATATACGTGAGCCAAAAGGCGCAAACGGTCCCGGGCCAGGTAAGGTGGCACCCGTGGAAATACCGTGCGTGAGGCCACAAAGTGATATGATGTGTTACCGGCTAGATCGATGTGGCTTAGAATCGTGGTCCCAACAAAAATCTTCTGAGAATGCATATGACCTCTTCCCCTTCCCTCGCATCTCTAATGCTATCACAGGTATATGTCCGTGGGAGAATCTCTTGGTTCTCATAGTCTGCATTCATTTGCAGAGTTCTTACAGCATCACATCAATTCTCCCGAAGCTAGTTCTTGTCTAACCAGCAGACGGAAGCCTTTGACAGCTTTGAAGCCATTTAGTCTAAAATACATGGCCACAGAAAATTCAGCAAGGAAGGGAGGCAGACAGCGCCGTGGGAATACATCGAAGGATTTTCCAACAAATCAGTATGAGACATACAAAACTGACCCCGAAGAGACCTATGGTCAACGCAAGACTCGAATCCGGTGGATTCGAAGATATTGGGTAGAGGAATCGTATAAGTACAGATTCGTCACTGCTAAGTATGCTGAGAAGAATGCCATCAAGCGACCTTGGGGAGATATCCTATACAAAATCTTCCACCCAGGTCCAGAACTGAATCCATTGCTCAAGGATTCTATCCTTGCATGGTTCGCGGACCACAGCCAAAGAATCCTGACCCATCTTCTCTACTATGGTGCCGTGAAGACAATCTGTTCAAGCGCAACTACAAGTTTGCCAAGGATTCTGCCGTAAAGAACAAGAAGAGCCTAGGATGCAATTTCAACCCAAGTCCTTCTGCTCCGCGGGATGATGGCACACGTGATGCCAATCCCAATGTCATCGGCCCATTCAACAACTTTGATGGTCTCCTCTCCTACATCGCCGCTCAGAGAGCCACAGTGGATCAGTCTGGAGATGAAGCTGATTCTAATGAAGCACCTGCTCCGCCAAAACCACAGAAGCAGAAGAAACCCAAGGCTTTAAAGCCCTCCACTACACCATGAGCTTTGCGTGCGAAGCCTCTGGCCACTGCTCCTCCTGCACCAAGTGTGCATTCTGAAGATCTTTCTCGCATCTCCAAGATTGAGAAGAAGTAGAATCCCATGTAGATTACTGGTCAAGCACTGACCCCAGCTGTCGTTTTGAGGAATGAGAATGAAGCCATTGATCTGTCAAGTGATGAGGACCTTGGTGACGATGCACTCGAGCTACTGAAAAAGAGCAAGAAAGAGGCAGAAATCTTTAATGATCTTCCCCTTTTCGATGTGGACATCCTGAACAAGTTCATTGATGAGTGGTTTGACAGTCCAAACCTCAGTTTTGATGATCTTCTGCTCCCAATTGGCCTCGGCGTCTCCTTCCACGGAGCCATTGCTCCTGAGCTGGCTCTAGCTCAGAGAATTGTTGAACTCAAGAACAAAATTGACTATGAAAAAGCCCAGTTCAAGAAGCATATGGCCAAGCTCAGTGTGACTGATGTCCAAAACTTCAAGAAAATGATGCATGAGCTCAAGGAGGCGTTTCACAAGAAACGTGACGAAGCTAAAGGTTCTCGAGAGCACATGAAACTCCTCGTTGCCAAATGTGTTCAAGCCTACAATGAAGCCGAGAAGCGCAAGGCACTTGGGCGTCCTGGCATCGACCCCAAGATGGCTGCCAAGAAGAAGAAGCCTACTGTGGCCCCAGCTGAAGCATCCAGGCGGGAAGAACCTCGCATTGTCTTACCCGCCAGTATGACAGGTGTGAAGCCAAAGGTCCCCACAGTAGCTTCAGAACTCAAGAAAACAAGGACAACTGAAGCCGAAGCCAGAAAGCGCAAGTCCAAGAACACCACTGACGATGCTCCACCAACCAAGAAAAGAAAGACAAAGAAGAAAGATCGGGCTGCTCCCACAGAGCCCCTTGTCGTTGAGCCAATCTCAGTTGCTCATCCTGCGTCTGCACACCAAGAGCGCCGTTTGATAGTTCACGCGCCTGGTACCACAGAGGCTCCTGAAGCTCAAGAAAATCCAATTGTTGACCACATCGCAGCTGAAGACATTGGTCCCCAAGACAATGTAGATGATGATGAAGTACTTCCTCAGATCGAGCACCAAATGGTATCATCGCCTGTTCTCACGAACAACGAACTCATCAGCATTGGTCGTCCTTTGACGCCAATTGCTCAGGATGATTCATGGGTTGATCACCCTCAAGACTCCCCCCCCCCCCCGTGAAGAAGAATCACCAAGTACTCCCCCAACTCAAGTCACCCCTCCAGTGCTTGATGATGATGACTTTGAGGCCCAACCAACTCCCTCTCCATATGCGTCGCCCGTATTTCATAGGCTTCACAAAGGACCAAGGCCCCAAGTCACTCTTTCGAGTGTTCCAGAAGGAGAAGAGCACCACCACTCAGTATCACGCCAAGTGTTTCCTGGAGCCACTCCAACTGTGAACATCTCAGAGTCTGAAGCCAAAGGTGCTGAAGACATTCCGGCTGCATCAGCCGATGAACAAGAAGAACCCCGTCAAGAAGAAGAGCGTGTTGCTACACCCCCGTCCAACCAAGAAGTTGTTCTCGAGGAGAACGTGTTCGACCCTCCAGCTACTCAACTGGAGGTTGATAACATTGAGGCGGCCACCAACAACAATACTAAAGCCAATGATGTTGTCATGGCTAAAGCAAATGTGGTGCCAGAAGTTAATGAGCCTGAAGCTTCTAATGCACCTGAAGTCAATATTGCACCTGAAGCCATTATACCACTTGCAGCTCACGTCAATGTCGATGCTCCTGTACCGCCTCCAAGGCCACACACTATCAAGCTGGCTTTTGACCGCGGCCAACCTATCATGGTTCGTTGGCCCATTCTGGTTCCTCCTCCTACTCCCGGACCACAATTCGACTATCATGTGCACACAACACCGTCTTTGACAGCGACAAGAACCCATACTCAAAGCCAAGAATTTCATCTGATCGGTTCTGGAGCTATCAGCAGCGCAGTTACTACTCTTGTGTTCTTTATGATCAAGGGCGCATCTTTCCCCATATGCGTCTAGACTGTGAAGCTATTGCTGGACTGCCCTGCTTAGAAGAAGCCCTTGACTGTTTCTGAGATGCTGGTCTGCTGCAATTTGTGACTGATAAAGAGCACTGCAACGAAGAGCTTCTGCTACAATTCTATGCTACCCTCCACATTCGCGGCTACAATAGGGATCCTAAGACATGGATCCTTGAGTGGATGATAGGCAATGTACATCATGAAGCCAAAGCTCTTGATATTATTGAGCTCACTGGTCTACCCACTCCAGGTGAACTATATGAACCTTGTTGTCAGCTTCACCGCAATGCTTTGGAGAGCATCTTTCAGAAGCCTGAGCCCAACATGAGCCAAATGCTGAGCATGATGAAGCCACTGCCATGCGACACTGAATATCCAAGGGAATTCTTTGTTGAAGACCTAGAGTATCTGCCCTGCACTATTTACCATATTATCAGGCGAACTATATGGCCTATCAAGGGACATTCTCTTGCAGCAAAGCTTGAAGGAGCAATGTAGACATTGGTTTTCTATATCTTCAATGGCATCAGCTTCAATGCTCGAGACTTCTTCAGCAAGCAATTGGCTGCATCTCGCTCTGATCTCTTTGGTCTAAAGTTCTACGCTCCATGGGTTATGCGCCTTATCAAGCTTCACTCTGCTGTCAACTATCAGCCGTCTGCGCGCAACCATTTGATATTCTTGCCAGTGGTTGATATGTGTGTCGAAGCCATCTACCCAGAACCTGAAAAGGAGCCAATTTATCTTCACAATGCCGATCACCAAAGCTTCACTCAACCCATTGAAGGAGTTCTGGCTGCCACTCATGTTTATCCTTTGGCTGGCAATACACGTGCACCTCATCGTGCCCATAATGAAGCCACTAAAAGCACAATTGCTCAAAGGCCTCGAAAGCGTTCTCGTGTTCTCAATGACCGAGAGCTTCTCATTGCCTTGCATCAAAAGCAAGATAAGCATCACGACTGGCTGAATCGTCAGATGCAAAGCCTCTTGGTGGATGTCAACGCATTCGCAACCTTGCCACCAAGAATGCATTTGTCACTCATGAAACTTGTAGGAGGTCGTGGAAGAGTCTAACATTGCTCAGTGCTGAAGCTGATCTTCAAGACGATGGCTTCACAAAGAGATTCAAATTTTACTCCACTCCTCCCAGGAATGCAGTCTTGCATCGGACTCCCTCACTTGAAGACTCTGACTTTTCATCCTCAGCTGCAACTGTTAATGCCAGAGTCATTGATGACGAAGATGATGCTACTTCACCACCTCCAACTTCGGCGTGTATCGACACTGCACCAAGTTCTTCTGCACCACCAAACCTCAACGACGACCCTGCTGCTTCACCTACTCCTCATGGGAACGAGTAGAGGCTCTATGTCTTCAAACCTTTTTGGTCCTTACTGACAAAAGCGGGAGAAGCATATGAGTTGATAGTCTTCAAGCGGGTCCATATGGGTGGTTGCTATACTTTTTCCAAGTGTTTACAACTCTCACTTTTGATACATTTGGTTCTTTGAGTTGTAACACTTAAACTTGATGATCGTCTGCTACTTTTTCTGCTACTCTGTGATGCGATGATAAATTTCGCATGTGCGATGATAAATCACGCACGAAGTCATATTGCAGACGTCCATATTTCATTATGCATGCAATTATCTTCTTTATATCTTTTCATGCATGATGAATTATCTTCATAAGTTGAAGAGGATCTCCGCAAGTACAACCTGCCATGTGCATTTGCATTCCAAAAGCAAAATACTTATATGCACATCTTCAGGGGGAGCCTTTTGCTACTTATGAAGACAATACCTTAATCCCTTACAATTTCACATACTTTTATCCCCGTTAAAAACTTCAACCAGTTTGTCATCAATCACCAAAAAGGGGGGAGATTGTAAGTGCATCTAGTGCCACCCCTAGTTGGTTTTGGAGTATTGACGACAAACCTGGTTGAGGGACTAATGTTTTTGTGAGAATTACAGGATAACACATGTAGTAGGCCCTCATTAATTCGGTTTACCTACCGGAGATGACCCCTAAAAATGTATGAAGACATTGAAGACAATGGTGGTATGTGAACACAATCACATCGAAGCTTATGACTCAAGAAGACATTCACAAGAAGACTATGAAGTGCGTAGACATAGTTGTTTCGTAGTTTCCTTTTCTTCATTGTTGAGTCATAGGAACCACCGTACTGTTAAGTGGGGTCCAAGTGAACAAAGTCAGAGTGACTGAAGTGATGCTCAACCAAATCCTATGTCTTCGAGCAAAGACAATGAGAGCAAATCTTATCCAGAGGCGGATGAGTCAGCTTTACTTGCAGCCCAAGTCAAGCTGCCGCATGTGTTTGAAATCTGACCGTTGGAACACCTGTCAGTTCCTTAGTGACCTAGGGTCATTTCGGACAAATCAGGTCGGGTTGCCTAGTGTCTATAAATAGCCCACCCCTACACCATAAATTGGTGGCTGCTCAGAGTTAGTGCACGGCTTTTGTCGTTTGAGAGCAACCCACCTCCAAAGCTTTTGAGAGAGAGAGATCCTTGCGAGGACAAAGCCCAAAACACCAAGAGCCAAAGAGTGTTAGGCATCATTGAAGTCTTTCTGTCCGCGTGACCAGAAGACTTGTTACACTTGAGGACTATGAATCCTCCAGCCGGTTAGGCGTCACGTTCTGAGCATCAAAGAGTCATTGTGGATTGCCAGTGAACGAAGCCTGTGAAGGTTCGGAAGTATGCCTTGAAGACTTACCAGAGTGATTGGTTGAGGACTGGGTGTCCTTAGCTCAAGGGGAATAAGGTGAAGACACGGTCTTCTGAGTTGAATCTCAGCCTCCCTAACTAGACGTACAGTTGTCACAACAACTGGAACTGGTCCAATAAATCCTTGTCCTCACCAAGCGACTAGTTGTATCTTCTCCCTCTATTTACTTACAGTTTGTCTTCGTGAAGTCATTTCCTGCTTGCGTTACCTGTTTGAATTCACTATGTGACTACTCCTGTTGTTTGGCTTCATACTATCTTCCATCCTGATCATTACTACCTAGCTGCTATTAGTCTTCGTGCTTTCACTTTGTTGAATACTTGACTATGGCTTGCCTAGTGTAGTCTACCTTCCGCTCCATGTTAATAGGTTCATTTCTATTGTTTGTCTTTGAAACTTCCATGACTTTCATAAAAATCGCCTATTCACCCCCTCTAGTCGATAACTAGCACTTTCAGTACTCACGCTTCATCAATGGTGTTGATGTAGAAGCCCTCTATGATCGAATCCCCCTCCGGCAGGATGCCGGAAAAGGCCCCTAGATGGGATCTCACTGGTATAGAAGGTTACGGCGTTGGAGAAGTGTTTTCTTGGCTCTCCTGGTAGGGTTTGGAATATTTGAGAATATATAGGCGGAAGAAATAGGTCGGTGGAGTCACGAGGGGCCCACAAGGGTGGGGGCGCGCCCTCCATCCTTGTGGCCGCCTTGTGGCATCCCTCGCATGTACTCCAAGTCCTCTGGATGTCTTCTGGTCCTGGAAAAATCATCGCGAAAGTTTCATTCCGTTTGGACTCCGTTTGATATTCCTTTTCAGCGAAAATCTAAAACAAGGAAAAACAGGAACTGGCACTTGGCTCTAGCTTAATAGGTTAGTCCCAAAAAATAATATAAAATAGCATATAAATGCATATAAAACATCCAAAACAGATAATATAATAGCATGGAACAATCAAAAATTATAGATACGTTGGAGATGTATCAATGCCTTGTTTATCTGTATTTGCTTGTTAGGTTGGTTGAAGTGAGCATTTCTCCAGTTTTGAATCATATGCCCTATTTATCTATATTTGCTTGTTAGGTTGGTTGCAATGAGCATTTGTCCAGTTTTCAAGCATATGCCATGTTTATCTATATTTGCTTGTTAGGTTGGTTGCAGTGAGACTCTGTCCAGTTTTCAGTGGCTATATTTGGTTGTTATAATGATCATTTATGCCTTGTTTATTTCAGTCATCCACAATGTGTTGTTCATTATGTGCAAGTCAGAACTGTTCTGCTCGACTGCACAATACCAGTTTGAACGGCTATATTTGGTTCCAGTTATGCCTGGTGTAGTTAACGCATGCCCTTTATTTCAGTTTTACACATTTATCCAGTGTGATGTATAAGCATTGCCTACGTGCTATTCATTTTCAACAATACTAGTTTGAATTTCAATATTTGATGGTTGTTAAGCCCGTTGTCGGTAACATTGCCTTCCATTTTATATATGCTTTAATAACATGCTAAAACCAACACATTCAAGCTATCATTTGGAGATGATGTTGTTTACCTTTGCTATATTTGTTTGATGTTAAGGTTGTTGTACTTATCATGCCTTTCCACTACTTATGCAGGACAATAACGGCAGTGGCCACCATTTTCTGCTGAGGTTAACTTCATCCCTTGTCTTGTACTCCCCCCGTCGTTCCATAATGTAGTGCATATAGATCCAGTCCTGGACACTTGTTAGCTTCTAATATTGACTTGTTGCTTGTAGGTACATATGCCCTTGGCAAGGATCCACGCATCGACCCTTTTTGCGTATGGGGCAATGAGATATTCATGAACAAGCATCAAGTGAGGAAACTGATAAGGATTATTAGCAAAAATATACGAATGGTGGCAAGCAATTTTTTATGCTCTATCCAACACAACAGTGAGCTTTAGGATGGTAAATACAAACTCTGCAGCCTTCTCTTTTTACTGCCCATAGTGAGTTGTTAGACAACAATGTCTGAATCTTTTTCGTTCGCAGTGGTTCCTGAAGCAGTTCAGTCAAGATTACCTCGCAAAGTACATGATTGGTGGACACGCATTGAAGGTTAAAGTATTTCATCCAGACTACAATGAGCATCAAGAATTCGTACTGAAGACAGTGAAGGATGGACGGGCGGCCATGACAAGGGGTTGGCCTAGAGTAATGCGTGCATTACGCATGGAGGAGGGCACAATATGGGCATTCCACTTCACCTTCTCTAGCAACCAGAATGTCTTTAGCCTCTCTCTTTACAGTCTTTAGTAAAATTGTGGTTCGTCATTCTTTACTTGGTGCTTCTGTAGTTCTTCAGTATATGTACCTGTGCATCGAATTATGCATTCGTGGTTGAACCTATATTTGTAATAAACATTGTTGGATATGGAATAAGTGATTGCATACTTTCAAATTCAAAACATGTGATTTTTAAATTAGGGATTACACTTCACACGATTTGCAAAAGCAAAATATCTGCGACAGACATGGAGATCAGACACGTTTCTAGGATCCACTACATGTGCGATCAATCTCCACTGCACACACGATCAGCCAAGAAAAAAACATGTGATATTAACAACAGCATCGCACATGGATATTTTTATTAAATGTTTGCAATAGTCGCGTTATCATGCATGCTTCGAAATTATGGACTGTTTGTGATGTTGTGTGCATCGCAAACATTTGGGCATAGAAGAACACGTGCGATGTACATACTAACGGATATGTATTCCTTGGGTTGACTGTGTGGAATGTACATACGAACAGAAACATTTAGCGGGGACTGACTATGTGGGATGTACTTACGACCAAAAACGATTTCGCCTGTATAACTGTATTTTTAGCACTATTGTACGTATAACCGTATTTGAGCGCTCACTAGTCGCACATGACCTCATTTTGCCGAGCATGTGTGCCAGGAGGGCATATACCCGACGTTTTTTGGGTTGTGTGGGAAGGACCCCCCCCCCTATCGCAGTCACTAAGTTGGCAATGGTTCCGAACGCTGTCGCGGAAAGGGGTTAAAAACCGTTTGTATAGCACTGACGTGTACCAGTGTGAGACGAGTTAAGGGCGAGGTGACGATATGTGTTGGAAGTGTTTCCAAGATTGATTTGATCACCGTCGCACACTCCCTCTACCTTCGAGATTAGTGTTGTGTTAGGACCCCGATCCTAAGTCACACCGATCTAGCATGTAACACATCATATCACTTTGCGGCCTCACACACGGTATTCCCACGGCTGCAGCCTTACCTAGGTCGGGACCGTTTGCGCCTTTTGGCTCACATATATGATTTTGTCTCTAGCATCCATATGATAGAGAACCCGGGCTGACATGACTAGTCGTAAACCCAAGGTGGCACAAACTTACAGGGACAAGCATAGATAACCCAGCAATGAACGTGTCAGTCATCAACGTATGAACCCAAGTCGTAGCAAGCTACAAGGACTTAAAGGAACAACATGTGACATTTCCCCGAAGGGACAGACACAGGAACAAGAAGGATACAGGCCGGCCAACCTAAGTGTTCTGGAGCAGTAGTGAACTACCATGGCTTAGTGGAAGCACCAGGCGACATTTTCCCACAAGGAAGGTTACCAAGAATAAACAACTAGGTGTCGGATCCCACGCATACCAAGCATTTCAATAACATACACACATTGTGGTCGATATGTGTAAATACAACATGGGATCACACAAAACTCTAAGAGTCAAAATATTTATTCAGTAGGCTCCAAGGAGCCAGATATTACAAACATGGGTCTCATGACTCAACATTCAAGTCATACAAGAAACAAGCACAGGCGGAAACATAAACATGTCTGACTACAGACATCCGAAAGAAAGAAGGCTAGAAAGCCTGTCTATCTACAGGACCCTCCACAGGAGCCAAACCTCTGTTTGGGATTCCCAAGCTAACTGTCGAAGCCCACAAAGAACTACAAGTGAGACTGAAGTCTCTCTGCAAAACATAAATTAAGAAAATGTGAGTACAAATGTACCCAGCAAGACTTACATCAGAACTAACTACATATACATCAGTATCAATAAAGGGGTGGTGGCGTTTGACTTCAGCAAGCCAGCTTTGACTTAGTGGCTATCATGTACTACGACTGCTAGTAACTCTTTTGAGGTGGCGCACACGAGTTCACATATTCACCATATCAGTACACCACTATGGATCCACTCCCGTCTCCCTACAAGAAGTCCATCCATAGCACTCACGCTTATCTTGCGTGTTTTAGAGTATCAACTTTCACTTGTCTATGAACAATGTAAGAGTTCCAAGTAGTCCATATCTACGGGCGCGGCTATTCGAATAGATCATATTACCCTGCAGGGGTGTACTTCTTCACACACGCTCTCGCCACTTACCGCCATGTACATGTCATGTATCTCGGCAACCTTCAAGTGGAAGTCTGGCGAGGGTGTCGGCCATGACCTGACTAACCACACAAGTCTCTAGTCCAGGTTTATCGCCTATTCGAGTTCCATCCACAAGGAAGTCTAGCCGGGGTTTCCACTATGGCCACCAACGATGTGTACAGGGTTCCCAAGCCCACCAAATGGGCGATGCTTGGTACACCCGGCCACGGTGCCTAGTATGTCCCAAGCCCACCTTTATCGGGTGCCACTTGGTAGACTACTAACACAACCTACAAACACCAAAAACTAGTTGCAACTCCTGGACAGAGATCAAGGCAATTAATAAGCCGAGAGGGGTCGAGTTATCGGAACCCAATGTGTGGTAGTAACTGTCTTGGATCACAAACACGATACTCAGTTCCTAAGGACGGTTTCAATGAGACAACCCACCATGTACTCCTACATGGACTCTCACTGCTACCTTTACCAAATCGTGTTCACACACTTAGCTCTCAATAGTAGGACATGTTCATCACCATCCCAATCCATCCTAGCCGAATGAGACCTCACACAACTCTAAGCACAGCAGGCATAACAAAGCAAGCACAAATGAGTAGGCACATCATGGCTCAAGCAACTCCTACTCATGCTAGTGGGTTTCAACTATTTACTATGGCAAAGACAGGTCATGCAAAGGAATGGGGTTCAACTACCGCAACATGTAACAGTTGAATTGTTGTTGTCCTAATGCAGTAAAAGAGAGCGGGATTATATCGAAATGCTCAATGGGGGTTTGCTTTCCTAGCACTTCTGAAGTAAGTAAAGCTCTTCATCGGTGTCATCGAACTCATCGTCGAAACAATGTCTACTAAGAGGGGATAAACACTGGCAAACAAGAGGGAACACATTCAATGCAATGCATAAATATGATGCATGATAATGACATGGCAATATGCTGTTGATTGAGCTAATGTAACTAGCAACTAGATTAAATGACATTGGTTTGAACCAAGGATTCAAATTCAAACTCCATATGTGATTATTCAAATGCCATTTATTCAAATTGTCATGTACAACAACTCCAAGTTGTTCAAACATACATGAAAATGCCATAAAAGATTCTTCATACTTTTCTGATCATTTTTCATACATAAATTATTTCATTTGGAGTTACATATTATTTTCTATGATTTTTAGAAGTTTAGGCAATTATCTGAAATTAATAAATCATTTCTGATTTATTTAAAATCCAGAAAAAAGATTACTGCGTCAGCTTTGTGCAAGGGTGATGCCAGCAGGTCAACTGGTCAGCCAAGTCAAACCTGACGGCAAAAAACACATATTTGACCTGAGGACGAAATCAAATCACGATTTGACCTGCTCTTGAAAAAATTCACAAACTGACCATTTTGTGTGGCGCCTGACAGTCGGGCGCTGCACTCAACTGTGCACCGCCCTTGACTTAGGCTCCGCACGCCCGACCAGCGTGGCAGCCCGGGGCCAGGCACGGCCCCATAGCCAGCCATGCAACGCCTAAGCGCTAGGCGCCACACAGTATAATGTGCAGCGCCTAGCGCTTAGGCGCTGCACATTGACTTATGGCGCATCGAGCCAGCCCTCCCAGGCAGTTTCTCTTTGTACAAAGAGCAGTAGCGGCGCCCCCTGAGGGAGTCCTGGACTAAGGGGTCCTCGGGCGTCCAGCCTGTTAGCCATGGGCCTGACTGATGGGCTGTGAAGATACGAAGACCAAAGACTCTACCAGTGTTCAGATGGGACTCTCCTTGGCATGGAAGGCAAGCTTGGCGATCAAATATGAAGATTCATTTCTCTGTAACCAACCTTATGTAACCCTAGATCCCTCCGGTGTCTATATAAACCGGGGGGGGGGGCTAGGTCTGTAGAGCCCAATACTCATAGCCATAGTCATACAGGCTAGACTTGTAGGGTTTTAGCCATTACAATCTCGTGGTAGATCAACTCTTGTAATACTCATATTCATCAACATCAATCAAGCAGGAAGTAGGGTATTACCTCCATAGAGAGGGCCCGAACCTGGGTAAACATTGTGTCCCCCGTCTCCTATTACCATCGACCTTAGACACACAGTTCGGGACCCCCTACCCGAGATCCGCTGGTTTTGACACCGACATTGGTGCTTTCATTGAGAGTTCCACTGTGACGTCGAAGATAGGATCGATGGCTCGCCTGGTTCTCAAGGAGAATATCACCTCTAGAGGAGCACTAGCCCCAGGCCAAACCCTCCGGCTGGGCGGCTTCACCATGACCGCCTGTTCGGCCATTAAGCCGACGATGACCTCTCGGGTCATCGAAAATTCCCTTCGTATTGACTCTGAACACTCCAAGTAGATGGATCTGGTGGAGCTTTCATCTTTAAATGATCTCCTAGATCACATCGCTGCCCTGGGGGTCGCTACAGACTACGATCGAATTGGGCTTAAACCCGATCAGAGAGAAATCAAATCTCCATCGATCACCCACCAGATAGCGGTAGTCGAGGAACAAGACGACAACTGTTCCTCTATACTGAGGATGGATTATGTCCGGATCTCCGACCTCGAAGAGCCGGACACCCACCCACGAAGAGATGTATCCTGCCCTCCGAACATAGAATCGGACGACGGGCCTAAGAAATCAGTTGATAACCCAAAACCCGAACTGTTAAGTTCGGAAGATCTTCAGACTCCGGATCCAAAATTGGGTCAGTGTTTGGATTTAAATCCAACCACCCACCAGATATAAGCGCTCTCATGAGCATACAACAGCAGTCTCAGGAAATGGTCCACCACTTCTGGGCCAGATTCCTCCTTGTCAAAGACAGGATTAAAGATTGCCGCGACGAGGACACAGTCTCAGCGTTCCGCAACAATTGCATGGATGAAGGAATCCTCAATGCCATCAACCGCGGTCGCATATTACACTTCGCTGACTTGGCAACTATCATACAGAAGTACAGCGCAATGGAAAGCGCCTGGAAAACTCAAGCAGCCCATTGGGAACCATTGGTCCCCATTCAACCCCTCATTCAGGCAAAAAGGGCGCACCCTCGTGGCACGCCTGGTCTAATAGTAAAGAAATATAAGCCCGTTACGGGGCGCGGAACTGTTCTGGAAGGATGGCTCGATGGGCCATGCAAAATACACACAACACCGGATAACATACCAACCCACAGCCTTAGAGCATGTTGGATACTCCGGCAAGTGGCCAAGAGCGGCGAGGATATCCTCACCAAGAATACCCCAGAACAACAGCCCCAGAAGATGACGACCTCAAAGTATTGACGGTCTTCGGGACATTTGCTTCAAACAATAGGCGCAAATGGGCACTCTGCCAACTCGTCGAAGTGTGCCAAATTGCAGCAATAAACCCTTGGAACGACACGGCTATCACTTATAATGCCAATGACGAACCAAAATAGAGGACAGTCCGAGCACCAGCCGCCTTGGTCCTCAGTCCAATTGTAGACAACTGTCGGCTCACCAAGGTTCTCATGGACGGCGGCAGCGCCTCATCTATGAGGATACACTCTACAAAATGGAAATAGACAGGAGCCGCATCGAGCAAAGCAGCACAACCTTTAGAGGAATCATTCCCATTTGGGAGGCGCAGTGTGCGGTAAAATCACACTTGACGTGGTATTCGGCACATAGGAGAATTATCGGTCCGAAGAGATAACCTTCCAAGTGGCCCCTTTTAACAGCGGATATCACGCCCTCTTGGGGCGAGACGCATTTACACGCTTCCAAGCTATACCTCATTACGGGTACATGAAGCTTAAGATGCCCGGGCCCAACGGCATAATCACTCTCGCAGTGATCTGGACATAGCACTGTGCACCGAAAATAAAACCGCATCCCTGGTCCTCGAGGCATTATCTAAAGCCCTCGTGGCCGAAGAATTAACTGCACTGCGCTCCACGGTAGATAGGGACGATGTGATCCTAGACAAACGACCCAAATCCACCTCCTTCAAACCGGTAGAAGAAATAGTCCAATTCCAAGCCCATCCAACGGACCCCAAGAATACAGCATCTATTGGAGCACAACTAGACCCAACAGTCAACACCATGCTACGAGAGTTCCTCCGCGAGAACTGGGACATATTCGCCTGGCACCCTTCTGATATGCCAGGAATTCCACGCAAGTTGGCTGAACACAGCCTCAATATATTCAAGGGATATAAACCGGTCAAACAAACACTACGGCGTTTTTCCGAACCCAAACGTCAAGCTATGGGGGAGGATCTAGCCAATCTAATCAAGGCCGGATTTATTAGAGAAATAAAACACCCGGACTGGCTGGCAAACCTGGTGATGGTGGCAAAGAAGGACAAATCCTGGCGCATGTGCGTCGATTTCAAAGACCTCAATAAGGCTTGCCCCAAGGATCCCTTCCCCCTCCCCCGCATCGACCAGATCATTGATGCTACCGCAGGACATGACTCACCGTGCTTCCTCGACGCATATTACGGATACCATCAAATTAAAATGAAGGAGTCCGATCAAGCTGCAACAACATTCATTATCCCATATGGGCCATTCTGCTTCAACACCATGCCCTTCGAGCTCAAAAACGCCGGCGCCACCTACCAACGCATAATTGAAACATGCCTGGAGAAACAGATTGGCAAGACAGTTGAAGCATATGTGGACGATGTCGTCATCAAAACCAGACACGTCGAAACACCCATAGGCGATTTACGTCTCACATTCGACAATCTCCGCGCATATGACATTAAGCTCAATCCGGAAAAGTGTGTTTTCGGTGTCCCCGCTGGAAAACTGCTGGGCTTCATCGTTTCCAATAGAAGAATTAAAGCAAATCCAGCCAACATCCAAGCTTTGTCACAATTATCTATGCCAACGGACCTTAAACAGGTCCAAAAACTCGTCGGTTGCGTCGCAGCTTTAAGCCGCTTTATCTCCAGATTGGGAGAGAAGGCATTGCCACTATATCGCCTTCTACGGCGCACCGATCACTTCGAGTGGATGGATGCGGCAACGGTTAGACTGGAAGAAATAAAAGCCCATCTAGCGAGCAACCCAACCCTAGCCGCGTCGGGCGTCGGCGAACCCATGTTATTATACATGTCGGCAACACACCAGGTGGTGAGCGCCGTGCTCGTCGTTGAACGAGAACAGGACAGACACAAATTCCGGCTTCAGAAGCCAGTATATTATGTATCCACTGTCCTCACACCATGCAAATCCCGGTACCCTCATTATCAAAAGATAGCATACGCGGTCTTCATGGCATCCCGAAAGCTACGACACTACTTCCAGGAGTATTCTATCACGGTGGCTTCTGAAGTACCACTCAATAAAATAATAAACAACCGTGATGCTACGGGCCGGATTGCCAAATGGGCCATTGAGCTCCTTCCATTTGACATGACATACAAACCGCGTCGAGCCATTAAATCCCAAGTACTGGCTGACTTCGTCGCCGAATGGACAGAGGCCGAAGTCCCTAAAGAGTACGACACATATTCCAACTGGGTTATGTATTTTGATGGTTCCAAAATGCTGGCAGGACTAGGAGCGGGCATCGTTTTAATGTCCCCCACTAGAGACATAGTCCAATACGTACTTCGAATATTATACATAGACTCCAATAACGTAGCCGAATACGAGGCCTTATTGCGTGGTCTTTGGATGGCTGTCTCTATGGGCATACAATGCCTGGAAGTGCGCGGGGACTCAAACCTCGCAATATCTCAAATAAATGGAGACTTCGATGCCAAAGATCCGAAGATGGCGGATTATCATAATGTCGGCTCGGTTTGAGGGGCTTGAGTCCCATCACGTGGCCCGCGAAAGTAATCAAGCGGCGGACGTCCTTGCTCGCATCGGTGCCAAGCGTGACCCCATCCCATCTAACATCTTTCTGGAAAGGCTTTTCAAGCCATCCGTGGTGTGGAAAGGGGAGAGCAGCAATACCATCCCGGATCTGAACACAAACCCAGATTCCGAACACAACGATATCATCGGGGGCTCAGCCACCGAAATAACACCGTCGTCCCATCTCATTATGGCAGTCATTGCCCCATGGACAGAACCCTTCTTGCCTACCTTAATAGGAAAGAACACCCTGATTATCAGAATGAGGCCCGCCGCATTGTCCGGCATTCGAAGGCCTACAAGGTTCATGACGGAGAGCTCTACAAGAAAAGCGCCACCGGAGTCCTTCAAAGATGTATCTTCGAGGAAGAGGGGCGGCAGCTCCTGGCTGAAATTCATGTCGGTCTTGGTGGGCGCCACGCCGCAGCTCGGGCCCTTGTTAGCAAGGCCTTCCGTACAGGGTTTTATTGTCCAACGAGCCGACCAAATGCACAGGACCTTGTCCAACATTGCGTCAGATGCTAACTCTTCGCCAACCAAAGCCATATGCCCCCCACTGCCCTACAAACAATCCCCATCACTTGGCCTTTTGCATTCTGGGGACTGGATATGGTTGGGCCCCTTAAAGGAGGAAGCCATAAGAAAAAATATTTGCTGGTCATGGTGGATAAATTCACTAAGTGGATAGAGGCTAACCCAGTTAAAATGCCCGAGTCCGGGCCGGTGATAGAATTCATATCCGGCGTTGTACACCGTTATGGTGTTCCACATAGCATCATCACTGATAACGGATCCAATTTCACAGCCGACGAAGTGAAATCCCGATGCGCTAATCTAGGCATCAAGCTTGATTACGCCTTTGTCTATCATTCACAAATAAACGGTCAAGTCGAACGAGTCAGTGGTCTTATTATGAGCGGCATCAAGCCTAGACTAGTGCGGTCTTTGAAAGAGTCAGACAAGCACTGGGTTGAGGAGCTCGACTTCGTACTCTGGGGGCTGCGGACCATGCCCAATCGCACTACCGGATACACACCTTTCTTCATGGTGTATGGCGCAGAGGCAGTGTTACCTTGCGACATTATTCATGACTCACCTCGAGTGCGCATATACGAAGAAAGCCGAGCTTGATCGGCAGGTCAGCTTAGATGCCCTGGAGGAGGAGCGCGACGTCGCAAAAGCCCGTTCCGCATTTTATCAACAGAAGGCTTGAAGGTATCAAAGCAGAGAAGTGTGGGGCAAGACTTATAATGTTGGCGAACTTGTTCTACGACTGCCGGAGAAGAAAAAGGACAAACTCAAGCCCAAGTGGGAGGGTCCCTTCATCATTGATGAAGTTCTCACCAGAGGAGCGTTCCGCCTACGTGATGCGTCAGATAATTGCCTAGAGTCGAACCCCTGGAACGCAGCCAGACTGGGAAGATTCTATCCCTAGTGACCGAATTCTTTGTTCGTCTCCTTCTCCCTGTTGTTTCCATCATTTTTTTCTCTCTTTTCGTTTTTGCTCTTTAGCCTTAAAGCTCTCGTGCGGCTAGACCGTGCACCCCTGATGCATACATCTTCAAATATGTACGTCTATTATACCTGGGGGATTCTTGGAAAGAAGCTTGCTATTATTATTTTCCGAGCATCAAGCTCATTACATATGCGTTTTTCCCATATGAACCTTTTTCTTCGCGATTATATGCATCGATATGACTTAAGTTTTGGCCAATCTGGGTTGCCTGGCTCCTGTGCTTATTCCCTATGTTCCCGTTAGTTCGGCTAGGGCATAAAGGGAGCACCTCTATGATTTTTACTGCCGGGTCATCTGGATGTGTACCTCAGACTGGGTGAAGCCGAAAGCTAGCGTTCTTAAGGGAATATTCGGTAAGTGAACTAAAGGTGTTTCTTGCATTTACTCCATTGTGAACCCCCAGAAGTTACATACACTGTGATTCCTCAATCACAGTCCGGACATGCACGTTAACGCATGCCCACCCAGGGAAAGGAACCCTTAACGGAACTATTCTCTCTGGAAGATGTTTCTTACAATCTTAATGTAATATAACATAACTAGCCGGACACAACTTGTCTGTTCAAGCAACTATGACCCCTATGCCTGGTTTCCACGCATACCCCGGTCTATTTGGCCATTCTGGTATTCGGAAACACTCCGCACCTTCGGGTCCAGAGGTTGAAGCGAAAAGGTCTGCCATTGCAATCGTTTTACAATTCAGCTAGAGTTACATATGCCAAGGAAGGTACATAATCACTTAGGACTCAAAAACTTCCTGTTCCATACCATCCAGCAGGCTGTCTAATTTATAATCTTGTTGGGAATACTTGGCGGCTACTTCTACTTGGTCATATACCAAACTAACGGGAACTTCCTTCTGACCCAAGAGGTCTGACCCGGGCCATGTGATTCAGATCAAGCTTTGTGTACCGTGTCTTCACCATGGCCCAGGCCTCTCGCGCACCCTACCGGCAAGCTGATATTTTCCATAATCGGATAAGCCGCTGCGCTCCCTTGAATAGCTCTACAAGATCCTCCATACTTCCTAGAGGGGAGGCAGATGGCCATAAGGCCTTGGCAACACTCCGCATTGCCTGTCGGGCTTGCTCGTCCATTTGCGACAGCCCTTGCAGCAGATGGTCTGACAATCCGGACAGCTCCTCTTCGGGACGGCCCGTCAGCATACCTACAAACATAACTCTATCAGCTCCTTTCATTTCCATACTATTATAAGGTAAATTCGGCCACATACTGAAGGTGCCGCCTTGCAGCCTTTTATTCTCGTTCATGGAGTCGACTAGTTGGGCCCGAACATCTTTCAGTTCTTCGCCAGCTGGGTGTTTGAATCTTGGAGTTTGTTTTTCTCCACTCTGACTCGGGTCAGAACACGCTCTCCTGCGGCGTGTAATCTTTTCGCCTCTTTCTCACCCGCTTGAGTGGTTTTCAGTTTCTCCTCCAGTTGATGTGACGATCATGTTATGAGATAAGCAACAACGTTAAGCACCGCTGGTATATAATAGAGAGAAATATTACCAGAGGACGCCTTCTTGGACTTTTCCAGTTCGGCGGTAACAACAGTTAGCTGTGTCCGACACTTTTCTAGCTCTTGAGCTAGCAGGTCATTCTTCTCCGTAAGTACCTGGTTATACAACGATCCTTAAATCAGTTGTACCAACTACTTCAAGTCTCTGGGGCTACTGGCATATGGTTATCATATTCGGGCACAGTAAACTTACGTGCACATCTTTTAAATGCTACTATGTGGCTCTACTAATCCCACCTCAAGCAGCTCGAATGTATGCATCAGCCGAGCTGAAGGCATTGAACGCCTCTTTTGAGAATCGGGGGTCTCGTAAAACGGCCCTCCGGAGCCGATGATTCATGGCCCTCTCCACTTCTGAGTTGGTGAAGGACATATCTTCCGAGCCCTCAGCCGAAGGAAAGCTCGGCGTCACTCTCATATCGGCCCCCGTCTCCTCGGCTGGGACCGAATTCCGTTTGTTGGGAGTATGACTGGCCGGATCCCCGGACATAGTCCGGCGAACTCTTTTCCAGATACAGGACGAACATAAAAATCACAGTTGGATGCGACTGCTAAAGAACATATTCGTGAATCCATACCTCTTCGATGAAGGCTCGGCCGTATCTTTGTTTGCCTTCCTCTTCGAAGGCTTGCCCGGCGTAGGGGCCGCTCAATTTGGAGATACCCCTGGGGCAGTATGGCGCGTCGAACGCCTCCCCTTTTGAGCACAAGATGGTGCGGTGGGTGAGGCAGAATGAGAGAACTCTTTCAGATGAGATGTTTCCTGATTACTTACATGTGAAGCAGGGAGAAGACCGGGGTAATCGGCGATGATGGCCACTTCTGTGCCGTCGTAGCTCGCCTGTTAAAACACCCCGTCCTCGAGCGCCATGAATATATCCGGATCCTCTTCGAATCTGGGGTCAAGGTCCCGATTGTGGCCCTCGGGCTGCGGGGCGGGGCTGTGAAGCCCTTCAGAAATCTTTCGCCAGTGCCATTATAAATGGACGGGTTAATATTCATTAAAAGTAGCTCAGAGAGTGGAACGAGTAGAGAAGAGGAGTTGGGGCTTACCCATCTAGGAGGATTGTACATGGAAAATCCATCTCTGTGCTGGATACGTAGAAATTCCTCTTCCTCCCCTTTGAACAGTTCGGCCAATATTTTGGCCAGAGTGGCGGGGGTGTCCGGACCCTTCCTGCCGCAGCGGGAGGCGTCATCCTCCCCATTATAGTGCCACATGGGAAGCCCTCTATATTGGAGTGGCTGAACCCCCCATACTATGGAAGTCCCCATTTCTTCGACTATTCATAACCCGGACTGAGCGAGCGCCCTTATCTTGCTCATGAGTTGACGAACTTCCGCACTATCTTCCTCCTCAAGGCTCCGAGGGCGCCAACTACGGCGTTTCTTCAAAGGAACGCTTGTGAACTCGGGAAGACCCCTCCGAACTGGGTCTGTAAGTGTGACGTCCTCAATATAGAACCATTCGGAAGGCCACTGAGGGAATCCGAGATTAGGGGTCTCTGGACAGCCGGACTATATCCTTTGGCCGGACTATTGGACTATGAAGATACAAGATTGAAGACTTCGTCTCGTGTCCGGATGGGACTCTACTTGGCGTGGAAGGCAAGCTAGGCAGTACGGATATGGATATCTCATCCTTTGTGACCAACCTTTCGTAACCCTAACCCTCTCCGGTGTCTATATAAACCGGAGGGTTTTAGTCCGTAGGACAACATACAATCATACCATAGGCTATCTTATAGGGTTTAGCCTCTCCGATCTCGTGGTAGATCAACTCTTGTAATACCCATACCATCAAGAATAAATCAAGCAGGACGTAGGGTTTTACCTCCATCAAGAGGGCCCGAACCTGGGTAAAACTTCGTGTCCCCTGCCTCCTGTTACCATCCGCCTAGACGCACAGTTCGGGACCCCCTACCCGATATCCGCCGGGTTTGACACCGACATTGGTGCTTTCATTGAGAGTTCCTCTGTGTCGTCGCCGTTAGGCTTGATGGCTCCTACGATCATCGATAGCGATGTAGTCTAGGGTGAGATTTTTCTCCCCGGACAGATCTTTGTGTTCGGCCGCTTCGCACTATGGGCCAACTCGCTTGGCCATCTGGAGCAGATTGAATGTTACGCCCCTGGCCACCAGGTCAGGTTTGGAAGCTTAATCTACATGGCTGATATCCGCGGAGACTTGATCTTCGACAGATTCGAGCCTCTGCCTTGTGCGTCAAGCGGTCACGATGAGTATGATTTAGCTCTACCATCAGACAGCGTTCAGGAGATCGCACCGGTAGCCGCTCTGACCCTCAATTCGGAGCCTATTGCGCCATCTGAGGACGGAGGGATAGACCCCGCCACGGAGGCCGCACTCTCAGCGGTGATCGAGCCAAGGATCGACCTTACCCTTCACGAGAGCTGTGTCGCTAAACTGTCAGATCCTTCTCCGGCCACGGACTCCGAACCGCCTGCGCCCGTTCCTATCGAATCCGATTGGGCGCCGATCATGGAGTTTACCTCCACGGATATTTTTCAACACTCGCCCTTCGGCGACATACTGAACTCATTAAGGTCTCTCTCCTTGTCAGGAGGATCCTGGCCGAACTATGTCCGGCAGGATCGAGATGCGTATGACGAAGAACTTCGCCACCCACCCACCACCCACTTCGTAGCCACTGTCGATGACTTAACCGACATGCTCGAATTCGACTCCGAAGACATCGATGGTATGGACAACGATCCAAGAGACGAACAGGAACCACTGCCCATAGGGCATTGGACGCCCACTTCATCACATGACGTATACATGGTGGACACACCAAAAGAAAACAACGACGAGGAACGGAAGGACGCATCGAAGGGTTGTCCCCTTGAGAAGTAGTCAAAGCGGCGGCATAAGCGCCGTTCCAAATCCCGCCTCGGCAGAAACAACGATCATATAGACCCAGCGTTAGAGCAGGGTGAACCATCGCCGGACCACGGCAACACAGAGAATCAAACCGAACAACCCGACTCTGTCAAAGATAATAGTTCGGATGACATCACACCGGACAGACACCCAGAGCAACAGAATGCCCATCAAAGGCTTGTTGCCACCGCGAGGAGTCTAAAAAAGCAGAAGCAAAGGCTCAAGGCTGCGCAAGACACACTCGGAATCAAATGGAGTAAAGTACTCCACACAGCAGCGAAGTACGGCGGTAATCGCCCCACCATGAGCTACCCGAAGTGGAAGTTGCTACCTGAATTCGATGAGGAGGCCTTAGATCCCCCGCAACCAAAAATTAAAACGGCCATCTGGCCGGATAGACGACCTCACGGCCAACATAGAGCGGCAAACAACGCCGAACATAAGCCAATACGCGATCCACGCGAGGGCTCGCATCAAAAGGACGGCGCAACCAGATCCATCTATGGACCACGCAAGCGCGCTCCAGCATACAATGCAACACAACAAACATCCGAACAACGCGGTACACCCAGATATAGGGGTGCCGCACACCCCGTATGTTTCACCGACGAGGTGCTGGACCATGAATTTCCAGACGGATTCAAACCCATAAGCATAGAGGCATACAAGGGAACAATAGACCCTGGGGTCTGGATTGAGGACTATATCCTCCATATCCATATGGCTCGAGGAGATGATCTCCACGCCATTAATTATTTACCCCTCAAACTTAAAGGGCAGCTCGGCACTGGCTTAAAATCCTCCCCGAAAGCTCCATTGGAAGCTGGGAAGAGCTCGAAGACGCTTTTCGGGCAAATTTTCAAGGGACTTATGTCCGACCTTCGGATGCGGACGATTTAAGTCATATAACTCAATAGCCCGGAGAGTCAGCCCGAAAACTGTGGAACAGGTTTCTTACTAAAAAGAACCAAATAGTCGACTGTCCGGACGCCGAAGCCTTGGCAGCTTTTAAACACAGCGTCTGAGACGAATGGCTTGCCAGACACCTCGGCCAAGAAAAGCCAAGAACAATGGCAGCATTAACAAGCCTCATGACCCGCTTTTGCGCGGGCGAGGATAGCTGGCTAGCCCGATGCAGCACCAGCGACCCAAGTACATCCGAAGTTAGAGATGGAAATGGGAAATCACGACGTAGCAAAAATAATAAGCGCCGGAATAAAGAAGACAGCCCGAAGAGCACGGCGGTAAACACCAGATTCAGAAGCTCTCGTCCAGGTCAGCAAAAGCCGCCCTCTAAAGGTAGCAGAGATGAACTGTCTAGCCTAAACAAAATTCTGGACCAAATATGTCAGATCCATAGCACCCCTTGTAAACCCGCTAATCATACCCACAGATAATGTTGGCTCTTCAAGCAGTCCGGCAAGCTCAACGCCGTACACAAGGGGGAGGATACACCAAGCGAAGACGAGGATGAGCCTCTCAAGCTAGACACTGGGGAACAAAAGAAATTTCCACCAGAAGTCAAAATAGTAAACGTGTTACATGTGATCAAGGGGAGAAACAAAGCAGCACTCCTAGAGAAATATGCCAAAGGGCCTATCACCGCAGAGTCCTGCCACTGGTCGTCTCAACCGATCACTTTCGACCATCAGGATTAGTCAGCAAGTATCCGGCGTGCAGGATGGGCTGCCTTGGTATTAGACGCAATAATTGGTGGATACCTCTTCACACGAGTCCTGGTGGACGGTGGCAGCAGTCTAAACCTGATATATCAGGACACAGTCCGCAAAATGGGGATAGATCCAACAAAAATTCGCCATAGCAATACTACCTTTAGAGGAGTAACGCCAGGCTTAGAGGCTCATTGCACGAGCTCCCTGCTACTAGAGGTTATATTCGGCTTCCCCAATAACTTCCGTAGTGAAAATTTAACTTTCCACATTGCTCCATTCCAAAGTGGCTATCAAGCACTACTCGGACGCGAAGCTTTCGCTTGCTTCAACGCAATACCGCATTACACTTCCCTCATGCTTAAGATGCCCGGTCCATGTGGCATCATTACAGTAAGTGGAAATATTGAGCGATCCTTGCGCGCCGAAGAGAGTGCGACTGCCTAGGCAGCCGCACACTAAAACGGCCTCACCAACTAAAGCACTTGATAGGTCGTCAAGACCACGGACACGGTCAGACGAGTCCGGCGCAGCTATATGTAATCCATAGAGGTTTGACGGCCTCACCCTTGTTATAAAAACAAGGGGCTCCACGCACGTAAACAAGTGGCAATTTTCGCTCATCGTGAATTGTACATGGTTTCTTTAATAAAACCTACCTTTTTGCACGACAACTTTTCACCTAAGTTCCTCGCTTTTACAGATGACCATCGTGCTACACCCATCCAGGATACGGCACAACGGAGACAGAGGCGCAGACGTGGAGCAGGGACCCGTTCCAAGGATTCTTTTTAGATTAAGACCCTGCGTAAACCTTTCTTACTGTCTCTTGTTGATACACATCCCTCGGATTCTCAGTACTATTGAGAAGGATGCTGACGTCTTCGCATGTGGCCACGTCAGAATAATGCACGTACCTGGACACCAGGGGCTTCTTAAAAAGGGCACTGTTTCGGCCCGGTTTTTACCATAAAGACCGAATACCTTAGGGAGTGTTCGGCGCCGCGAGTTTGGCCTCATATGCATCGGCTCCGAATCATGCCTTTGGTCAAATGTTGGGTTTGTCTGGCTCCTGTGTTTTGCTGCCTTACGTTCCGCTCTATCGACTAAGGCGGCACTAGGAGAACTACTGCGATTGTGCCCCGGTTCATCTGGACGAGCACCTCAGTAGAGAAAGCCGAAAACGGACTGTCATGATATAGCGTGAGACTAGTCAACCACTCGATGACCTATCGGAATGATAGAATTCCTCCGCCTTAACGAAGGGCCGTTTCCCGGCTAGGCATGCCGCACCCCGAATTCGGATGAGTGAGGAGCCACCAGGGGCTATATAGTAGCCCCACTGTCAAACTCCTATGGCTAAGTGAAAGTGTTAAAGCATTATAGTCCAGTTGCCTAGTTCACTGCGCTATCACCTCCTTATTAGGACCAAGACGTTGGATTACACTACAAAAAAAAGACACATCCGTGACATTTTGGGCCGAATGAAAAAAAATATGTCATACATATGACACTTCTATGACGATAATTGTGACAAAACCCGGTATCATCATAGATGTGGTGGGCTCCTACTTCTATGACAAAAAATCATGACAGAAAATGGGATTTTCGTCCTGGGCGGGCCGGAGACGCAGCTGCATGACATTCTTTGGGCCATCCATGACGGAAAAAACCGTGGTAGAAGCGAGGGGGAGGAAAATTTCGAGGAGTTCCCGGTTACGGTGGGAGGTCGGGGGCTGAGCAATGCGCGTTTATATCGTACACGTACGCGTGTGTGTGCGAGGCATTGGCTCTAATTGAACCCGAGCGAGGCGTTGGGCTCTAACTGAACCCGAGCGATTGCACTGCAGTCTACGCCTTACTGAACCCGAGCGATCGATCGATGGCTGTTAACTGAACCCGATCGAGCGATTCCTTGGCTACTGCTACTAACTGAAGCCGGTCGATGGGATGAACAGTGAGCGTTGCGGGGAGGGGGGGGTTGGATGAATAGTGAGCGGTGGCATAGCCTCTGGATGAACAGGACCCCGTGGTGTGGTGGAGGGCTAGATGAACAGTAGACGGTGGAGGGGTGCCCGTGGAGGGGTGGATGAATAGGACCCCGTGGTGTGGAGGGCAGGATGAATAGTAGACGGTGGAGGGGTGCCGTGGAGGGGTGGTTGAACAGGACCCCATGGTGTGGAGGGCTGGATGAACAGTACATGGTGGAGGGGTGGTTGAACAGTAGCCGGTGGAGTAGCACGCCATGGAGGCTGGATGAACAGGAGCCCGTGGAGGCTGGAGGAGGTCGACGGTGGATGAACAGTAGCTCGTGGAGGCTGGAGGGGGTCGACGGTGGAGATGAACAGTATCCCGTGGAGTCCCGTTTTTTGTTACGCCACACCCCTCCACATGAACAAGACCCCCGTTTCGACCGTAGCGCTCCAACACAAGTCTGTTTCCTCCGTATTGCGGTACGCCACACCTCTCCCGATCAACAGGACCCCCGTTTCGACCGTAGGAGGTCCGTTTCCTCCGTTTTGTGGTACGCCACACCCCTCCCGATCAACAGGACCCCCGTTTCGACCGTAGGAGGTCCGTTTCCTCCGTTTTACGGTACGCCACACCCCTCCCAATCAACAGGACCCACGTTTTGACCGTAGGAGGTCCGTTTCCTCCGTTGTGTGGTACGCCAGGCCTCGTTTCCATCGCCTCTTCCGTCCAAGCCCTCCCGATGAACACGACCACGCATTCCGTTCCGACCCATGAACAAGACGACGACACTATTTCTCCGTTCCGACCCAGCCATGTACACGAGCCCTCGCCGTACGTATGCGCGAGTAGGCGTTCGAGACCCCGCCCGTATGTACACATACATGGCCGTATTTTCTTTCTTGCAGCCGGGCCGCTGTACGTACGTGTACATGCTACGTGCACGCCTTTACTACGACATGTGCGCGCCTCTACTACGACACATGCACGCCTCTACATCGACCAGTATGTACGTACACGTTCGCGACCAGAATGTCAACGCTACGTACGCTTCGACCAGGTGGGTCCCGACTGTCAGGCACTTCCTTGCCTGCGAAGATGTAGCTGGTGGGTCCCAGCAGTCAGGGGGCGAATCATTTTTTTTGCCCGGCCGCACTTCCTTGCATGCGAATATGTAGCTCATGGGTCCCAGGAGTCAAGGGGCTGGTGGGTCCCAGCAGTCAGGGGGGCGAATCGTTTTGGTTTTTTTTGCCCAGACGCACTTCCTTGCGTGCGAAGATGTAGCTGGTGGGTCCCAGCAGTCAGGGGGCGAATCGTTTTTTTTTGCCCGGACGCACTTCCTTGCGTGCGAAGGTGTAGCTGGTGGGTCCCAGCAGTCAGGGGGAAACGTTTTTTTCGTGAAATACGGTGGCCCGTCCGGTGGGTCCCTGCTGTCAGGTGGAGAAATCATTATTTTCCGCGTAATAAGGAGGCACTTCCTTGCTGCCGCCGTGGACCCAGCTGTCACCCTCTCCACGTACAGTCCACGTTCGATGGAAGTCATTCCTTGACCATGTTAACCACGCCACGCCGAGAGCACCAGGGCGGTGGACGACGGTGAGGCCTAGGAAGGGGACGACACGGAGGCAGGGAAGACTCGGTAGTTGTTTCCCACGCTGAGGGGAGTACGACTGTACGAGGGTTTACTGGTTCGTCTGCCGTCGCCAGAGAATAACAGCCGGCCGCGCGGAGGAGGGAGCAGGCAGTCCCGCCGGCGCTTGTTTGAGCGGCTGGAGCAGAAAGAGCAGAGATTGAAGAAGCACGACGGCCGTTGGATGGACATCCAACAGTCAGTGCTTGTGCGTCAATCTTTTTTTAGTAAAGCCTCAAATCTGTGGAAAACAGCATACAACCCATCTACCATTATTTCTAATAATTTACAGCCCATTTGCTAATTCTTAAGGTTTTCTATGGAGCCCATATTCTTTTTGTTAGCATTACAGCCCATATTGTGGCGACGGTTAAAAAAATATACGAAATTTTGCATATTTCGGTGCGGTCTGAACTGTTTTTAATCCCGAAATTTCGACTCACATTCAAACTGATTTTAAAATTAAATGTATATCAATATAAAATCCAACAAATTCTCCACGCATAAGAATTAATGTCATTTAAAATCTTGAAATGAAAAAAAGATATTTGAAACTAATTGCCGGTTTGATGTGTTTTAAAAATGTACAACCCATTTCTCATTACTGATGGGCCATTTTCTCGGCCAGCCGAATGAAAGCTCTCCTTGTCTTGAAAGATTTGCAGCCCAACAGGCCTGACAAAGCGACTTACTTGGCAAATCAAAAAAACTGGGCTATGGCCGTGGACCCTGTCGTGGTTCTAAGTCTGACAGTAAGGTAGGGGGTGTGTATGAAGAGGCTAGACCTTAGCTATTGGGAAGTTGTAAGCACGCAAGGTTTACGAGTTCAGGCCCTTCTCGGAGGAAGTAACAGCCCTACGTCTCGGTGCCCGGAGGCGGTCGACTGGATTATGCGTGTGTAAAATGACAGGGGTGCGAACCCTTGATTCTGAGGAGGGGGCGGCTTATATAGAGTTCGCCGGCCCTTGCCTTCCCTCAGTAATGCAGGGTTTAAGGTACATTTAAGGTGGGCGTTACTGATAACGTCCCTAATAAAGAGTCTTAATAGCCATAAAGTCTACTTAATAGCCGACCGTTTGCCTGCAGAGTGACTTGAGGTCTTCGGGCAGTCGAGTGGTTGGCTTCTTGGTCGAGTAACAGCTTCTTGGTCGAGTGTCTTCAACCCGTCGAGTGAGATATCTTCAAGTCGATTGAATGGTGACTTCTTCTAGGGACGTCCTATGGTAGGGTTCTTTAGGACGGGTCCGTGTCCCTACCGTAGGTACGTGACTTCATCATTAGCCCCCGAACGGATCGAGGCTAGAATGAGAAAAGGGGTTAGGGATCTTTCCGACTGATTCTTCGGGTTATATGGGCGCTTCGTTCTGGGTCGACCGTCACGGATGCCGTCATTAACCTCTTTCAGTCGCCTTGATCCGTTCCAGGTCTTTTGCCAAGTGGATTTCTTTACCTGTGAGGCATCGTGCGCCGGTGCGCGTGGGATTTCCGTTTTGTCAAGTTGTTCTGCAGCCAGCAGAGATCGCGGGATTCAGATTTTTTGGGAAGCGAGCGGAACGGGGGCGGCTGCAGTAATCGGGAGCGACAGTGCGAAGGCTCCTCGATCCCCGCGCCGCCTTTTTCGCCACGGGATTTGACTAGATATCTCGGGCCTACCTGCCAGCCACTCGGAAGCGGCCCCTTATAAGTAGTTGGCCCGGAGCCCTCCATAAGTGCGCGTGCTCATCTCTTCCTCTTCTTTCGCTCTTTCTCTGTAGCCTCCCCTGCTTCCTTTACTCTCGCCCAGCCACCGCAAGACTAGCTCGAGATCTCGCCGGCGACGATGGTGAAGGGCAAGACGACCGCCCTGGAGCGCGCGAAGAAGGCGGCGGTGGCGGGGAAGGGGAAGAAGTCTGCGCGCGGCGGATCTTCCTCCCGGACGGCTCTGCCCAAGGGTTGGATCTAGGGCGACTGGATGCCTTCGGTGCTCCACCAGGAGGATCTTGACGACTTGGTCGAGGGGGGAGCCATCCCTCACAAGGCTGCGCATCTTCCGGGGGGAGAGATCGAACCCCAACCTCGCGACGGTGAGTGCGTGCTCCTCGCCACTCACATCGACCGAGGGTTTTCTCTGCCGCCCCACTCTTTCTTCCGCAGCTTCTTGAACTTCTTTGGAGCGCAGCTCCACCACTTTACCCCCAATTCTATAGTCTATCTTGCTGCCTTTATTTCGATGTGTGAGGCGTTCCTGGGTTGCCGCCCACACTGGGGGCTTTTTAAGCACATCTTCACCTGTCGCTCTTAGTCGGTTAAGAAAGCCAAGTCGAGTGACGAGAGGACACAAGTGATCCAACTGTGCGGGGGTTTGGCGATCCAGACGAGAGGGAAGAGCTGTTTCCCATCCATTACCTTCCCGGAGTCAGTTCGGGGCTGGCAGGCGACTTGGTTCTACTGCCAGGATCAGGCGACTCCAGGGCAGTCGACTGGGCTCCCACCTTTCACCCTCGACCGAGCCGAAAAGCCCGCTTCTCTGAAGGTGATGCCTGAAGAGAAGGCCCAGGTCAAGATACTGGTCGGTCGAGTGGTTGAGCTTGTCCGCGAGAGCGTGACGGGGATGGATCTGCTGGAGGTCTTCCTCAAGAGACGAATCCAACCGCTCCAGGCTCGGGACCATCCGATGTGGCTGTATTCTGGCCTCGAGGACACCACTCGGATCCACCCGGAGGAGGTTACCGATGAGATGTTTGAGGGGTGGCTGTCTAGTATCACGGGGAACAAGGACAACCACCGGGGAGCTAGGAGGGTCATTCCACTCGATAGCTCGTATGAGGTCGACCAGGTTCATTTTTATGTCTTCCGACTGAAATCTTCGTTTTCTGTATTGGTCTCTTTTCGAGCAGGTCGATTGACTTTACCTTTGTCTGTTGTCTTTCAGGCGACCACTGAGATGTACTCGACGCCCAATGGGCGCAGGGGTCGACTGAGGAAGGAGAAGGGAGCGGAGGCGAGAGCGGGGATGACCAGGGTGAGTGGGAGTCGGATGGTGAAGGAGAGGGAGGCGACGACATCTTCTCTAGTGAAGAGGAGGAGGAGGAGACCGAACCTCCCCGCCCGGAAAGGCGATCCAAGCTCGCACATGACCCGGCACAGGGACGTGGTCAGGCGAGCGGCTCCGTTGGGCCGTCGTCGAAACACCCTCGAACTTCTTCTCCCACACCGACTGGGAAGGTCCCCAAGCAACCATGCACGACGCTATCCAAGCCGCCCAAGACTCTGCCCAAGATGAAGATAACTATCCTGTTATTTCCGGGTAACAAAGCTTGTCTTCCCTCGTCGATTGGAGGACGGATCCTCGGTCGACTTGATTCTTCGAAATTTGCAGTGCTGCTACCTCCGAGATCTCTGCCAAAGACGACGACCAAGAGATGGGGGACGCTGCTACGTCCAACCCTGGTACGATTATTGATGTTCTGTTTTTGAGTTGACTTGGACGTTTCTTGCAATTCTGGTCGATTGAAAGTTCTTCCTGCAGCCCCTCCTCATGTTATCGACCTCCCGGATGACGACGACAACGAGCCGCTGAGGATAGGGAGGACCAAGAGGCCGTCGACTGACAGGACTCTGCAGCCTGCTCCGGCGCCTGAGGCCGTGGCTCGGGATAGCGGTGATGCCCCTCGGGCTTTTGTGACCTTTGCTAATCCCCTGTCGAGTGCGCAACCCTCGGCGTCGACTGCCAATCCGAGTTCGCTCTTTGTCGCATACTCTGTCCCTGAAGACGAAGTGGCCACTACGAAGGAGGCCATACACCAGGCAGGGGTCATGATGGAACAGGTGAAGAAGGCTCGAGAGGCCAGCCAGGCAGCTTACGACGCAAGTTCGGCGATTCAGAGCAACGTCCAGGTCAGTCTACTTGATACTTGATTGTTTGAAGAGTCTTTCTCCCTCTTTCTTTTTCTCTTTGAAGATCTTTGCATCTGTATCTGTACACCCACTGGGTGTGTTTTCTCTTTCTTGGACTAGTGGGGGCACGCTGAGTGCACCCACTGGGTGTAGTCCCCGAGACTACGGTGGACTGCTGGCAGTCGACTGTAGTCTTTATATTGCGTTTCTGAATCTGTGTTTCTTCACTCGGTTTGGTCTGGCCAGGTCGAGTGGGACCATGTCCTGTCGACTGCGGGCAGTCAATTTTTTTTTGGTCGAACCAGTGGGGGCACGCTGAGTGCACCCACTGGGTGTAGTCCCCGAGACTACTGTCGAATGTTTTTGATTCGGCTGTGGTCTTAGAAACATCACCATTGTTCCTTAGTTACTCGGAAGCAACTTATCTCGAACGTCTGCCGACTGGTTTTTCTTTTTGCAGAAATCCTGCGAACTTGCCGCTCGCTATACTGAATTAGAGAAACAGAAGATTCAACTGGACCTTGATCTAGAGCTGGCCAGGACGGAGCTGCAGAAGGTCAGGGAGGGCGCCGCAGGTAAAGCGACTTTGTCGACTGATTTTGTTTTTAGGCTTGAGCATTCCTCTGCTGTTTCCGATTCGATCACCATTTCTTTGTAGGAGAATTGGAAAAAGCTTTGGCGAAGAAGGACCAGGACCTGGCTGCTGCCCGTAAGGAGGCTGATGACAAGACAGCTCTGGCCGCACAGAAGCTGGCTTCGGTCGACCAGTTAGAAAAAGAGAACACCAGGTTGCAGACCGCTCTGACTGAAGCCAACATGCTGACTGCAAATTGGAAGAAGGAGAACCTCCTCTTGGGGGAGCAGATGGAAGGCATCGCTCGTAGGAGGGATGACCTGGAGAGCTACTTGAGGAGCCTTGCCAAGAAGCTGTACATCAAACTTGAAGGTGCACATTCAATTCCGACTGGTTTTCTTTTGTGTCGACTCAATTTTGCGATCGTTGGCTTATCTTTAGGTCTTGTATGCAGAATTTTGTCAGAACTTCGAAGAGGAGACCGGGTGGATCGAAACGGGTCTGGACCAATCAATTCTCCGGTGAAAGATGATACTGCCATGAACCTGCTCCGACTGGAATCTCGAATCGACGGCGCCGTGGATTACTTGGCTCGGCTGAAGGTTGCCGTGTCGCGGATCGACTCGACACTTTGGCCAGAGTCCACGCTCCAGAACGATCTCGAGTCTCTTATGGCTCGACTTGACAAAATCCCCGATCGAGTGCAGGAGTGGAAGAAGTCTTCTGCCCGGTGCGGCGCTGATGTGGCTCTTTCTTTAGTCCGCATCCATTGCAAGGAGGCGCGAGAAGAAAAGTTGGCCGCCATCCAAGTCGCCAATACCAAGAGGCACAGCTTTCAAGACTTCATGGAGACCTTCATTGCTGCTGCCACTCGTATTGCGGACGGAATTGACCTGGATGAGTTCGTCGCTCCTGCCAGTCCTCCTCTTGAGGAATGAGAAAACTTTTATGTCTTTCCTTAAATTTGCCTCGGAATGCCGAGTGGACTTGTAATCGTTTAAACTCTGCCGAGCTGAGGGCTCGAGTACTTTGATTCGGGGCCCAGGGCCTTTTAAGCTTTATCCGAACTTAATTTCTTGCTGAATGTCTTCGTGGTTTTGAACTATCGTGTGGGGCTTTGGTTTTGTATTCAGGCGAGTACTGGACTGCAGCTAAGCCCCCGAGTGGGAGGATTGCTCTCCACTCGGTAGGATTTTTTCAATCTTAGGCGAGTGCTTGACTGTAGCTAAGTTTCCGAGTGGGAGAACTTAGGCGAGTACTGGACTGCAGCTAAGCCCCCGAGTGGGAGGATTGCTTTCCACTAGGTAGGATTTTTTCAATCTTAGGCGAGTGCTTGACTGCAGCTAAGTTTCCGAGTGGGAGAACTTAGGCGAGTACTGGACTGCAGCTAAGCCCCCGAGTGGGAGGATTGCTCTCCACTCGGTAGGATTTTTTCAAACTTAGGCGAGTGCTTGACTGCATCTAAATTTCCGAGTGGGAGAACTTAGGCGAGTACTGGACTGCAGCTAAGCCCCCGAGTGGGAGGATTGCTCTCCACTCGATAGGATTTTTTCAAACTTAGGCGAGTGTCTGACCGCAGCTAAGTCTCTTTGTGGAGAACTTAGGTGAGTGCCGAACTGCAGCTAAGCCCCCGAGTGGGAGGTTTCCTCTTCACTCGGTAGGATTTTTCAAACTTAGGCGAGTGTCTGACTGCAGCTAAGTCTCTTCGTGGAGAACTTAGGCGAGTGCTGAACCGCAGCTAAGCCCCCGAGTGGGAGGTTTGCTCTCCACTCGGTAGGAATTTTCAAACTTAGGCGAGTGTCTGACTGCAGCTAAGTCTCTTCATGGAGAACTTAGGCGAGTGCTGAACTGCAGCTAAGCCCCCGAGTGGGAGGTTTGCTCTTCACTCGGTAGGATTTTTCAAACTTAGGCGAATCGGATTCACAGCTAAGCCCCCGAGTGGGAGGTTTGCTCTCCACTCGGTAGGGTTTTTCAAACTTAGGCGAATCGGATTCGCAGCTAAGCCCCCGAGTGGGAGGTTTGCTCTCCACTCGGTAGGATTTTTCAAACTTAGGCGAATCGGATTCGCAGCTAAGTCACCCACTGGGGGATTTTGGATACAAACAAAAGTGACAGCAATTATTGGAACACTCTTATTTCTGATAAAAATGAACTTCAGGAGTTTTTCTTATTACATCTGGTTTGAGGGCGGACTCAAGTGTAAAAGGGGCGGAGCAGTTCTGCGTTCCAAGCTCGTGGCTCGTCGATCTGGCGATCGATGTTGTAGAGGTGGTATGCTCCATTGTGGAGGACTCTGGTGACTATGAAGGGGCCTTCCCAAGTAGGAGCAAGTTTGTGTGGCTTCTGTTGATCCACTCGGAGGACCAGATCTCCTTCTTGGAAGGCTCGACTTTTCACATTTCGAGCGTGAAAACGGCGCAAGTCTTGCTGATAAATGGTCGATTTGATCATGGCCATCTCCCTTTCTTCTTCCAAGAGGTCGACTGCGTCTTGCCGGGCCTGCTCTGCTTCATCTTCGGTGTAAAGTTCGACTCGGGGTGCATTATGAAGAAGATCGCTTGGCAGGACAGCTTCGGCTCCGTAAACCAGAAAGAATGGGGTCCTTCTAGTCGACCGGTTAGGGGTGGTCCTTAATCCCAACAGAACTGACGGAAGCTCGTCTACCCAAGCGCCTGCCGCGTGCTTGAGATCGCGCATCAGCCGAGGTTTTAGCCCTTTGAGAATCAGACCATTCGCTCTCTCAGCCTGTCCATTCGACTGGGGATGAGCGACTGAGGCATAGTCGACTCGTGTGCCTTGAGAAGCGCAAAATGCTTTGAACTCGTCCGAATCAAAGTTTGACCCGTTATCAGTGATGATGCTGTGCGGGACTCCATATCTGAATGTTAACCCTCTGATGAAACTGATAGCGGTGCCAGCATCGAGGCTCTTTATGGGCTTAGCTTCGATCCATTTGGTAAATTTGTCGACTGCCACAAGTACATGAGTGAGTCCACTCCTGCCCGTTCTTAGGGGGCCAACCATGTCCAATCCCCAGACGACAAAGGGCCAGACGAGCGGAATGGTTTTCAGGGCTGACGCGGGCTTGTGTGACATGTTGGAGTAGAACTGGCACCCCTCGCACTTGTCGACTATCTCTTTCGCCATCTCATTTGCCCTTGGCCAGTAAAATCCAGCTCGGTATGCTGTAGCCACAATAGTCCGAGAGGACGCATGGTGACCACAGGTTCCCGAGTGGATATCGTTAAGGATTATTTGACCCTCTTCTGGCGTTATGCATTTCTGGCCGACTCCGGTTGCACTCTCTCTGTACAGCTGTCCCCTTATGACTGTGAAGGCCTTAGATCGGCGGACGATCTGTCGAGCCTCCTCCTCGTCCTCTGGAAGTTCTTTCCTTAGGATATATGCAATGTACGGTATTGTCCAGTCAGGGGTGATTGCCAAGACTTCCATGATTAGGTCGACTACTGCAGGCACTTCAACTTCAGTCGGATCTGTGGCACTTTTCGGCTGCGGGGCTTCTTCTGTGAAAGGATCTTCTTGGACTGACGGTGAGTGAATGTGTTCCAAGAACACGTTGCTTGGAATGGCTTCTCTCTTGGAGCCTATCTTTGCCAAGTCGTCAGCTGCCTGGTTTTTCAGTCGGGGGATGTGGTGGAGTTCCAACCCCTCGAACTTCTTCTCTAGCTTCCGCACTGCATTGCAGTATCCAGTCATTGCCGGACTCCTGACGTCCCACTCCTTCATCACTTGATTAACCACCAGATCTGAGTCGCCATAGACCATGAGGCGACGGACGCCGAGTGAAATGGCCATGCGCAACCCATACAAAAGTGCTTCATACTCTGCTTCATTATTGGAGGAATCGAAGTGAATCTGGAGAACGTATCTGAGCTTATCTCCTCGGGGGGAGACCAAAACTACCCCCGCGCCCGAACCATTCAGCATCTTGGATCCATCGAAGAACATAGTCTAGTGTTTCGAGTGAACTTGAGTCGGAAGTTGCTGTTCAATCCACTCGGCGATGAAATCCATGATTGCTTGGGACTTGATGGCTTTCTTTGCTTCAAACTAGATATCTAAAGGAAGGAGTTCAATCGCCCACTTGGCCACTCGACCAGTTGCATCTCTGTTATGCAGGATCTCCGATAATGGGGCGTCGCTGACGACTGTAATGGAGTGGTCAGAGAAATAATGTGCAACTTTCTTCGTGGTCATATAAATCCCATATACAAGCTTCTCGTAGTGGGGGTATCTTTGTTTTGAAGGGGTCAAAACTTCGGACACATAATATACAGGGCGTTGAACTTTGAAGGCCTTCCCTTCCTCTTCTCGCTCGACCGTAAGTACTGTACTGACAACTTGTCCCGTGGCTACAATGTAAAGCAACAGAGGCTCTTTGCTAATTGGGGCAGCTAGCACCGGCTGGGTGGAGAGAAGAGCTTTGAGCTCTGCAAATGCTGCATCAGCTTCTGGAGTCCACTCGAACTTGTCAGACTTCTTCATCAGTCGGTAAAGAGGCAACGCTTTTTCACCGAGTCGAGAAATGAATCGACTTAAGGCGGCCAAGCAGCCTGTAAGCTTTTGGACATCATGCACACGTACAGGACGCTTCATCCGGAGTATGGTGCCAATTTTTTCAGGATTGGCGTCGATTCCCCGTTCGGAAACGAGAAAACCGAGTAGCTTTCCTCCTGGAACTCCGAAAGTGCACTTTGACGGATTGAGCTTGATACCGTACCTCCTGAGGTTGGTGAAGGTTTCAGCAAGGTCAGCCCGCAGGTCGGAACCTTTCCGGGACTTGACTACGATATCGTCCATGTACGCCTCCACATTCCGACTGATTTGAGTGAGTAAACACTTCTGGATCATTCTCATGAATGTGGCTCCGGCGTTCTTGAGGCCGAATGGCATGGTGACGTAACAGAAGCATCCGAATGGAGTGATGAAAGCTGTTTTGATTTTGTCGGGCCCATACAGACGGATCTGATGGTACCCGGAGTAGGCATCTAGAAAAGACAATCTCTCGCATCCCGCAGTTGAGTCGACAATCTGGTCGATGCGAGGGAGAGGAAAATGATCTTTCGGGCAGGCTCGATTGATATGCTTGAAATCAATGCACATACGGTGTGACTTGTCCTTCTTGGGGACCATGACGACATTGGCGAGCCACTCGGAGTGGTAGATCTCTCGGATGAACTCAGCTGCTAAGAGCCGAGCCACTTTCTCGCCAATGGCTTGTTTTTTCTGGACGGCGGACCGTCGAAGAGGTTCCTTCACGGGTTTGAACTTTGGGTCGACTCGCAGACGGTGCTCAGCCAGCCCCCTGGGAACTCCAGGCATGTCAGAGGGTTTCCATGCGAAGATGTCCCAGTTCTCATGGAGGAGCTGGATGAGCGCTTCTTCCTATTTGGAGTCGAGCGTCGTCGAGATGTGAGTCGGAGCAGCATCGGGATCGGTCGGGTGAATGTGGACTGTCTTCGTTTCGCCAGCCGACTGAAAAGCTGACTCGGAGGCAGGCCTCTTAGCTCGCAGCAATTCACTCGGGTCGGCAGCCTTTTGGTACTCTTTCAGCTCGACCACTGCCATCTGAGCATCGGTGATCTTTGATCCCTTCTGAAAACATTCTTCTGCTTTCTTCCGGTTGCCCGTAACAGTGATCACACCTTTGGGGCCAGGCATCTTTAATTTAAGATACACGTAACATGGTCGAGCCATGAAGCATGCGTAAGCTGGCCTGCCCAAGATGGCGTGATAAGCACTCTAGAAGTCCACAACTTCAAACGTCAACTTTTCCTTGCGGTAATTCTTTGAATCACCGAAAACCACATCAAGAGCAATCTGGCCGAGTGACTCGGCTTTCTTCCCAGGAATGACTCCGTGGAAGCTCATGTTACTGGTGCTGAGTCTGGACATCAGAATGCCCATTCCTTTCAAGGTTTCAGCGTACAGTATGTTCAGGCCACTGCCGCCGTCCATCAGGACTTTGGTCAGTCGAGTGCCTTCGACAACTGGGTCGACCACCAAAGCTTGCCTCCCAGGGGTGGCAATGTGCGTCAGGTGATCGGACAGGTCGAATGTGATGGCAGTCTGAGACCACTTCAGGTAACTGGGAGTCGCCGGGGCAACCATGTTCACCTCACGTTTAATGACTTTCAGTCGACTTTTGCTTTCGACATCAGCAAAAATCATCAAGGTGGAATTGACTTGGGGGTATCCATCATCACTATCCTCCTTGTCCTCAACTCTGTCCGGCTCTTTTTCCTTATCCTTGGGCTGCTTGCCCTGGAACTGCTGAATCAGAAGCCGACACTGTCGAGTGGTATGCTTCGGGAAAATAAAATTTCCTTCTTCATCTTTCTTGGTATGGATGTGACATGGCAGGTCCAGAACATCATTCCCATCCTGATCTTTAACCTTCTTGGGCTTCCATGTGCCTTTGGGCTTTCCCTTGAAATTTCCCTGGGCCACAGCCAGGGCCTCCCCAGGGGCGGCTGGCTCGGCCTTCCGCTTCTGCTTCCGACTGGAGTTTCCTCCGGTTTCTTGGGCGACTGATTTGAGTTTTCCACTTCGGAGTCGGTCCTCATCTTCTCCATTAGCGTACTTGGTGGCAATCTCCGTCATTCGATTAAGGGACATCTCTCCAGTTCGGCCAAACTTCAGATTCAACTCCCTGTACTTGACGCCTTCCTTGAAAGCGCAAACTGCTTGATGGTCTGGCACGTTCTCGACCGAGTGGTGCAGTGTGATCCACCTCTGGATGTATTCTCTCAGAGTTTCATTTGGCTTCTGCACGCAAAACCGCAGCTCCGTAAGGCCTGCAGGGCGCTTGCATGTCCCTTCGAAGGTTGTGATAAACACTCGGGAGAGATCCTCCCAAGTGTAAATGCTGCTGGGCGCCAACTGATTCAGCCACGCCCTAGCTGAGCCTTCCAACATGAGGGGTAAATGCTTCATGGCCACCTCATCATTGCCGCCGCCAATCTGCACAGCCACTCGGTAATCCTCGAGCCACGTGTCAGGCTTGGACTCGCCGGTGAACTTGCTGACTCCAGTCGCCAGCCTGAAGTTGGGAGGGATCACCGCGGCCCTGATGGCTCGACTGAAACATTCAGGCCCCGAGGCGTGTGTCCTGCTGCCGGTGGGCGTATCTCTGTTGTGGCCCTCTCGATGAGCCCTGTTCCTGTCCACCAGACCTTGAACGAGGATGGATCTCGCGTCAAAGCCTGGGTCTCTGGGTCGACTGGGATCCTCTGCCCAACGTTATGGGGGCGCCTGTCGTCTCGATGTCGAGGTGCATATGATCCACTCCTCGGGGGAGGGGACGGCACCCGACATCTATCATCACGGTCGGGTCGGTGATCATATTGTTCGTTTCTCCTATACTGATCGTGCCTGTCTCCACGTCCCTCACGCCTCGGGGGTGATCTCGGGCTGTGAGCCGACTGGACGGTTTTTGTTGCAATGGATCGACTGTGGATCCTGTCCCGCGACTGAGAGACGGCGGAATTTGGATTGCCCGCCGCTCGGAGCAATGCTCTGATCTGCAGCAATCCTCTGCCAGCCTCTGATTGAGAGGGCTGGATTGACTCTGCTATGCGGGCCGCGGCAGCCAGGTTCTGAACCGGAGTTCGGTACACCTACGGCGGTGGGAAGAGCTGACGTCGACTGGATTCGGGAGCTTGCTGGCGTCGAGTGGACTCGGGAGCCTGCTGGCGTCGACTGGACTCGGGAGCCCGCTGACGCGCCCGCTCGTCGAGAGCTCGCTGTAGATTCTCCAATCGAGTGCGCTCGGCTAGATTAGCCAAGCGCGCGTCCTCCAAGGCCCGGGCCTCGGGGGTTTCTCCAACAATAGGTGTGTAGAGCGCGTCCATGTTCCGGCGATGAAGCTCCTCCTGCTATAATGACGTAAGAGGTTCGGGGAGGTATTCGTCGTGAGGGTGCGACGGATCGCCTCTATCAGCACCATCATCAGCGCGATGGAATCCAGGAGGACTGCGTGTCCCCTCGATCGCCAGAACCTCCGCCAAAGGGTCGCTGCTATTGCACTCGGATGCGGTCTCCATGGAGCCAGTCGACAGATCGAACAGGCCGCAGAGGGATTCGTCGGGCTCAATTGCCGCGACTTGCGGGGTCGCCGACTGGCGGGCCGCGGCGTGCTTCATCCACCGCTGGAGCCTCGACCGACCCGAGCGCTTGCGCTGGCGGGAGACAGGATGGGGAGATGACATGGGAGTCGACCGATATGGGGTCGACGGCTGCCATAGGAGGACGCCACGGACGCACGCGCGGAAGTGCGTCGCACCGCGGACGGGGAGCGCGTCGACGTCAAGCGGCGCCTCCTGGAGCCAGGCGGAGTCGTCGGCGATGAAAGTGAGTCCGCCGAGACGGATCTCGCGGCCCTCTACCAAAGCTCCGCAGGAAAACATGATCAAGTGGATCGGAAAAATCGCAACTTCTCCAATTAGGCGCTAAGACTAATGCCCCACGGTGGGCGCCAACTCTCGTGGTACTAAGTCTGACAGTGAGGTAGGGGGTCTGTATGAAGAGGCTATACCTTAGCTATTGGGAAGTTGTAAGCACGCAAGGTTTACGAGTTCAGGCCCTTCTCGAAGGAAGTAACAGCCCTACGTCTCGGTGCCCGGAGGCGGTCGACTGGATTATGCGTGTGTAAAATGACAGGGGTGCAAACCCTTGATACTAAGGAGGGGGGCGGCTTATATAGAGTTCGCCGGCCCTTGCCTTCCCTCAGTATTGCAGGGTTTAAGGTACATTTAAGGTGGGCGTTACTGATAACGTCCCTAATAAAGAGTCTTAATAGCCATAAAGTCTACTTAATAGCCGACCATTTGCCTGCAGAGTGACTTGAGGTCTTCGGGCAGTCGAGTGGTTGGCTTCTTGGTCGAGTAACAGCTTCTTGGTCAAGTGTCTTCAACCCGTCGAGTGAGATATCTTCAAGTCGATTGAATGGTGACTTCTTCTAGGGACGTCCTATGGTAGGGTTCTTTAGGACGGGTCCGTGTCCCTACCGTAGGTACGTGACTTCATCAGACCCAACTGTCAGCCTCTCCACGTACAGTACTCTTCTGATGAAAGTCATTCCTTGACCACGCCGCGCGGAGAGCACCACGGCGGTGGACGACGGTGAGGCCTAGGAAGGGGACGGCGCGGTAGCGGAAGCCCGCGCGGAGAGGACTATGAGGGTTCACTGGTTCGTCTGCGGTGTGAGGCTGTCGTCGCCGCAGGGCCTGGCCGGCCGTGGGAATAGTAGGGGGCGGTGAGGCCTCTGCGGCAGCACAGCCGGCCATGGGAGGCAGGAGCATGCAGCACGACCGGCGCTGCTTTGGGCGGCTGGAGCAAGAAGACCAGAGGTTGAAGAAGCACTACGGCCGTTGGATGGACATCGTACGGTCACTGGAGCTAGAATCGTTCATATTGACTAAGTTGACAAACCCTTCGTCCCCGTCAACTTAGTAGGCCCACAAGTCAGCCTCCCAGCAAGGTGGGTCCCAGCTAGCCGGGGGAGTATTCATTTTTTTGTGCGTAATAAGGAGGCACTTCCGATGGGTCCGAGCTGATAGCGGGGGGAACGTGTTTTTCGCGAAATACGGTGGCCCATCCGGTGGGTCCCAGCAGTCAGGGGGAAACGATTTTTTCGTAAAATAATGGTGGACCGTCCGGTGGGTCCCCGCTGTCAGGTGGAGGAATAATTATTTTCCGCATAATAAGGAGGCACTTCCTTGCGGCTGCCGTGGACCCGGTTGTCAGCCTCTCCATGTATAGTACTCTTCCGATGGAAGTCGGTCGTTTACCACATTGACCACGCCGCGTCGAGAGCACCACGGCGGTGGACGACGGCGAGGTCTAGGAAGGGGACGACGCGGAGCCGTGCAAGACGCGGCAGTGGATGCCCACGCGGAGAGGAGTACGAGCGTTCATTGGTTCGGCTGCGGTGTGAGGCTGCCGTCGCCGCAGAATAACAGGGCGTGTGGGTGAGTGGAGGGATGGCCTGGCCAGTGGTGGGAGTAGTATGGGGGCGGTGAGGCCTCCGCGGTAGCACAGCCGGCCACGGGAGGCAGGAGCAGGCGGCACGACCGGCGCTGCTATGGGCGGCTGGAGCAAGAAGACTAGAGGTTGAAGAAGCACTATGGCCGTTGGATGGACATCATATGGTCACTGGAGTATTGACTAAGTTGACAAAGCTCTCCGTCCCTGTCAACTTAGTAGGCCCACAAGTCAGCCCAACAATATGGTGGGTCCCAGCTAGCAGGGGGTATTCATTTTTTTGGCGTAATAAGGAGGCACTTCCTTGCGTGCGAAGATATAGCTGGTGGGTCCGACCTGTCAGCGGGGGGAATGTTTTTTCGCGAAATACATAGACCCTTCCTGTGGGCCCTAGCTGTCAGGTGGAGGAATCATTATTTTGCGTGTAATAAGGAGGCATTTCCTTGCGTGCGGCCATGGACCCAGCTGTCAGCCTCTCCACGTACAGTCCACTTCTGATGGATGTCATTCATTGACCATGTTGACCAGGCCGCGCCGAGAGCACCAGGGCGGTGGACGACGGCGAGGCCTAGGAAGGGAACGACACGGAGCCAGGGAATACTCGGCCGTTGTTTCCCATGCGGAGGGGAGTACGACTGTACGAGGATTTATTGGTTCGTCTGCCATCGCCGGAGAATAACAGCAGGTGTGGGTGAGTAGAGGGATGGCTTGGCCAGCGATGGGAGTACGGTCGGGCGGTGAGGCCTGCGCGGCAGCACAGCCGGCCGTGCGGAGGAGGGAGCAGGTAGTCCCGCCAGCGCTTGTTTGAGCGGCTTGAGCATGAAGAGCAGAGATTGAAGAAGCACGACAGCCGTTGGATGGACATCCAACAGTCACTGCTCTCGTGTGTTGACTAAGTTGACAGGGCGTTGCATGTGTGTCAACCTTTTTTTATGAAAGCATACGCGTCAACCTGTAGTAGGTGCACAAGTCAGCCTCAAATCTGTGGAAAATAGCATACAACCCATCTGCCATTATTTCTAATAATGTACATCCCATTTGCTAATTCTGAAGAAGTTTTTTGGAGCCCATCTTCTTTTTGTTAGCATCACACCCCATATTGTGGCCACGGTTAAATAGTATACGAAATTTTGCATATTTTGGTGCGGTCAACTGTTTTTAATCTAGAAATATCGATTCACATTCAAACTATTTTGAAAAATAATTTATATGAATATAAAATCCAAATAATTGTCCATGCATAAAAATCAATGGAATTAAGATCTTGTAATGAAAAAAAATTGAAACTAATTCCCGGTTTGATGTGTTTTAAAAATGTACAGCCCATTTCTGGGCAAACCGAATGACACTCTCCTCGTCTTGAAAGATTTGTAGCCCAGCATGGCCGATAAAGCAAGTAGACCTTGTTTGGGTATTTCTTTAAAAAAATAGAACTGGGCTAGCCATTTTCAGCAGGAAAAAAACACAACTGGGCTCATGATGTGGTAAACATACATAAAACCCTGGCGAGATGGGCCACAGCCCCCGCACAGCCCCGTTGTTACCCTGATCTGTCGCTAAAACTAGTATAAATAACAACTGCTTGTTCCTCAAAAAAATTGCGCGACTTGCTGGGTCCCTGGTGTCTGCCGCTCGTAGTGTAATTCTCTCATTTATTGACTATGTTGACAATGGTGTGAGCCCCAGATGTCCAGCCTTTCCTATGAAAATCTAGAGCCCATTTGATGTGCTAGTTCGAAATAAGTTTGTGGGTGCTGGTGGGGACTAATCACTTGGCTTCTGTAATGCATAGTGAGCTCAAGCAGCCGGCGAGAGTGATGTTATTTCCCTTGGTTTGGATTTGTTACAATATTTCAGTCTAAATTAAACGAATGGCAAGCCATTTGCCTTGTTTCAATGAAAATATGACAGTCACAGCCGAGTTGAAAACGGCAGGAACATCTAACTCTAGCTTACAAACTGTACAAAAGCACGAGGGTTAATTGTTCATTAGGTTTACAAAAAAACTAGATTGAAAAGGGCAACAACATCTAACTCCAGCACTGTTTTCGGCAGTCACAGTCAAATGCATCGGTCAGGTCCATAGAATGAACATCCTGGGTCATAAAATTTACTGGATTATGACCACAATATGTTGTAAATAGAAGCCCGGCACGTTCAAAAGCTCTTTTGCCCACCTGAAACTCCCTTTTTTGCTCTTCGACATACCCATCCATCAAAACCATGCTGCTGATAAACTTAAGCCTGATGGACAATAGTAACCTCGCATTCAGCAGGAAGAATGTGACAAATCTTGTGTTTGCGCGGTTGGCTACATATCGTTCTAGCGTTATTGTCTTCAATCGAATCTCATGAGAAGTGAGAAAATCCTGATGCTTACGAATCCACCGATTGGTTATAACTTTCTTACCCCGTCCTGTTGCCTAAATAGACATGAAGATTGAAAACAGTTAAGGTCTAAAAGAAGAGTGTCGAAAGAGCAACAGCTGAACGGTTAATTCTAGTACACTATATGCGGGCTTCCAATGTGCGTGAAATTATCACCTTTATATACAACTTCTCCAGACATGGAAAGCATTGCGGCAAGCCAATAATCTTGTTTAGATCAAAACTATTCATTTGGATATATAAGATCTTGACAGAATCTAGCACCATTGATAGGCCATCCATGGAGAAACTCTTCATTGAGAATAGAACATAATATTAGTACAAAATGTGTACTCCAAGATGATATATAAATTATGCACAGAAATTTAAAATGCAGCTTATGGTTACAAGTGTAGATGATAATATAAAGTACCTGAAGAACTGTGGAGCCAAACACCATATTGAAATGAGCACAGAGATCATGTATTACACCCAAGGTCTCCAGTTTAGGTGCAGAGAGGACGGTTATTTGCAACGGTGAATAACTAGAATCAAGGATCAACCTTTGAAGTGAAGGGGCATCTTGGATGATGAGCTGCCTTCCGTCAAAAGAAATTCCAATTCTTACAAGGTTAGGCGACTTTATTTGGAGATAACCAATTCTAACTATGAAAACAAGCACCAAGCACTCCAGCGCAGGGCAACTGGAGTGGATGATGTTGTGCAATGAGGCCTCCGATATACGAACCCGCACAAGTGAAAGTTTCTTGAGAAATGGGAGTCGAAGGTTTAGTACCAGATTGTCTGTTAGGTAGCACTGCGCAAAGGTGGCGGTGTGGAGAGAGGACGAAAACCCCGAGATGGACACTGGTGCTGAGGGCACAAGTTCATGGCATTCGGTATGTGGTATGTGATTTCCAGGGGAATAGTAGAACTCAATCAGCTGTAGTTCTGTGAATTCAGGGGATTCCAGCCAGGTGTCCACCGTGCAGGGCATGGTATGCTTGCTCAGGTAGCATGACAGGATGCAGAGGCTTTGAACGGAGCCCTGGTGGGAGGAGATGATGGCTCTGGGGATTTCAAAATCATTGAAGAGAGATAGCTGACGACAGTCGAGATTAAGGGGAACGGCACGCCATAGAGGGCGCCACCGAATTGAGAGGATTTGGGTGCGGCAGCAATCCTTGGTGGGGAGAAGCGAGATGATCTCCCCAAGGATGGCGTCTTTGAGATCGCTGATGCGGTCCACCCGAGATTCTATGGGTTCCCGGGATCCGGTGGGGGCGAGGTCGCCGCTTCTCCCCGCGCTGCCGGGTGCGGGATCTACAACAGGCGTCACCACTGGCGGGAGCCTCCTCTTCTTGGCGCTGGGGTCAGCCAACTCCATTTTCCTCGAGAGCGTCGCATCACGCTCACGGATTTGAGCAGAGTAACGAATGACGAGCCTAATTGTAGTGCGAGCGAAGAAGAAGGGGAGCTGGGGGTTTTCCATAGGAGTGAGGAAGAAGGGGAGCTAGGCTTTTCTGTAGGAGCGAGGAGGAACAAGAGCACCCAAGTTTTTTGGGGGGGGGGGTGTGCTGGGTGTGGGTAGCGCATCTCATTCAGCAAATATATGGGCTTTTGAATTGATTTCACTATTTACTAGTGTGGATGGGCTGTTTTGTCTTGGGACCCGAGAAACAATTACTACTAGTACAGTGGAGACACTCTACAGCTACCCAGAAAAACAATTACTACTAGTACAGTGGAGACACTCTACCGCTTCTGGCTCCTCCTAGGTCATTGAAACATCTCCCTCTACTGAATGCCGTTATACTTTTGTTCACCGACATGCGGGCCATGCAGCGCGCGGGCCCAAATGCCATCCACCAAATTAGAAGGCAGTATGCAGGCGGAGAGTCACCCCGGTCGTAGCGCGGCAGTAATGAGCCATCGTATCACAAAACCCCACCTCCCCACAGTCTAAGTTTGACGGACGAAGCAACCATCATTTCACTCTTCGCTGAGTCCCCTTCTCCCTCACCGTCTTCAAGAAAGGCAACACTTGCATCTGCCATTGTTCTTCTCTCCGAACGAAGGGAAGGTAAGCGGGTCCGTGATTTTGGTATATTTTCGTTCAGAGGAAAAAAAGAACTTTTGCCAAGCAGTAACCGATCCTCACTCTCTTTTTTTTTCATTGTCATTGCGATTGTGTTTTCCTTTCAGTGGTCTCCTAGTATTCGTCAGTTTAATGATGGACCAAGGAGAACTAGGCAAAGATCTGCCGATATTGGAGCAAACGCGGGAGGCTGATCCCCACGAGATAGAGAGCTCCAAGAAGATGGAGGCAACCACCAAGGCGACCCCAGATACTGAGATGGTCAACGCCCCGTTTGAGGTTACAGCCCCCGTGGCACTGCAGGAGCAGTTTTCCCCCTTCGAGGATGTGCCCCCCCCCCCCCCCCCGCTGAGCTGCCCAAGGTGATTTCCTTCTTTGCCGGTCTCGATTGTGGTTTTTCATCTAAGTATGTGGTGATATTTTTAGAAAAGGAAGTATGTGGTGACTAATAATGCAAAATTTTATTAGCTTCGATGCCATGGTATACGTAGTGGTTTAAATAACTTGTGTTTCTTGTACTGGAAAGTAATCCAGAATTTGTTTTTGTTTCAATTAGAGCCCTGATGCGGACAAGGATTGTGTGGTTGTACATGTCACTCTCTATGAGGCGGATGACCTGAATATACGCAGTGGGAAAACAGAGTTCTTAGGCTGTTGGATCCTGGAAGCCATTTGCGGTTATACCAATGAAGAGTTGTATTCCAGCCTCACTGTTGTCAGGCATGTTGTCCAGGGTGTACTGAAGCACAAGAAGTTCAAAGCTACTCCTTCGTATGTGAGGAATATTGTTCTTGTCAAGCTTACACAGGAAGATGACGTGGCATGCCTCCACAAACAAGTTTATCAGTGGCAAGGCCACAAGGTTGTCTTCATGAAGGTTCACAGGATTGAGCTGCTGCGGGACGTCCTCGATGATGTTCATGGCGAGGCCCGTCTTGTGTCCAGCCCAAATTAGATCAAGGCATGAAATAGTTGCCCCAGCTAGTGTTTAATAGTAGTTTGGATTGTGTCTAATTATCCGAACCTTGCCTGTTATCGACCCCTCTGGGCTAGTACTCTATTTGAATCCGTCTATGGGAACTGCTGCTACTTTTGTGTGCCCATGAATCATGTGAGAACCATCGTAATTGTTGCCGAAATAGATGTGTCCTCACTAGTTTTTTCATGAATATGGCATGGTAAGACATAAGTTGTCATGGTTTATCATACGAGCAGTGTGTGTTTTGATGAAATAGAGCACTCATTCGAGAACCGTGCGCCAATGTATACATAAGTACTTGTAAACACTGTTGGTGCTACCCCACTTGTAAGCAGTTGTGTAAAACACGGCACATTGGCTCAGCTCGCTCCAACACTAGGCTATCGACCAGCTAACAATCAACAATCTGTTGTCTGACATATAAGCAACTATGTATCTTGCTACAGTGGTTCATGCAGTTAATTGAGGCCACAATGTAATAAATTCCAAACGTTCACACGCTAGTCCAGTGCTCATGTGGAACACTCACATTAAACTCGTCTTCATAAAAAACTTGAAAAGCATAAGGTCAGCAATTTTATACATCTCAATGATTCATAGAACATATCAAACATATACTAGTTCACAGCAAAAGACAAAGTTGTGAGAAGGTTTACAAATCAGGAAAAAACAAGCAAGGCTTCTCTCTGAGCAAAGGGCCTCCAGGCAGGCTTAAATTTCCTGGAGTTCACTCTGGTTTTTTCTTGTTGCCACCATTTAGGGTTAGGTTCTCTCATTCCAGAATAACCAATTATAATTGTGGTCTCAGCTGGAATGCTGAACTGAACCATGCAGTGTACTGACCAGGTGAAATTCTTCTGCATTCCACTAAATTTAAGCACCGCTATTTGCAGAAATAAGCAGACCACAATGCCTCTTGTCCGCGCACATGTCCAAAAAACCGCCGTGCAGCCATGCCAGCTAGTCCTCGGTCCATGGATGAACTGGTAGAAAGTGCATTCCGGACTAGGATGCAGTTGTTTTCGCTCATCCCTGCACTGCAATCAGGAAGTAAAACGTACGAATCATCTTCTTTTGGATTGCGTTGGTCATTCTACCTTAGTTACTACCAATGTAGGCATACCTTGAAGACGGAAGGTTAGGCGATGGCAACGAGGGATAGCCATCTCATTTTGCGCAGTTGTACTAAACTGAGGTGTGTACTGTTGATTGCGCGGATAGAAACGATATGGAGATAGACATCCCGAAATGATATGGAGACAGACATCCCTGTTTGCGCAAATAAGAACTACAGTTATTTAAACAGTGATAGATATTACTACTTGCCCCCGTTTCCTCTTAGAACCAAGTCCTAGATTCATGCTATAGCTTTCCCACTTTCTTCCCTGTTTGAACCAACGCTTTGAGTCGACTATATGAAATAGCTTTACTTCTAATAATAGTAGAAGTCTAGGTGGCTTTGGAACAGCAGACGGAAGTAGAAAAGGATCCACACGAAGGGAGCTGGGGCAGTAGAGCAAGGCAGGTTTCGAAGGAATATATACCTGAGGGTCGTCGGCGTGTCGGAAAGACGGCGTCGGGAGGCCGCATATTGGTCACAATACCGCAGGGAGGAAGAAGGGGTCAGAGGCCCTCCCGAGCCGGCGCTCTCTCGGAGAGAACTGCACGGCCGCCGATCGGGACGCGCGGGAAGCCGTTGGTATCCTCCCTCACCGCCGACGACAGCGTGGACGATGCACCTACACCCCTGCCCCGGTTGAGGTTGTCCAACCGGATTTGTGACCAGCCGTGAGCTGAGAGAGAGTGTGGCCACCAATGTGTTGCTTAGATCTGGAGAGCATGAGAGAGTGAACGAGAGGAACCCTAGTAAAGCAAGCGCTAAGGCTCCTGCTTTTATATATAGTGGAGTGATTTTGTTGTACCAGCTTCAAAAAAATGCGCTCCTACATGTACCCACGAGTGAGTGTGAGAGAACTAGTGCGTGCGTGCACCGCTTCTCTTCGTGAGAGTACAATATACTATGCCCAAAGAACGTTCGCCGCAAGAGTAATAGTACAAGTGTGGGACGTGTGAGCTAAAATAAAATGTGTGCGCCGTCTTTTGTTTTTTAGAAGTTCTGAGGGTAGAGTGTGAAGAGCACATATGTGCGTGACGTCTACCTACAGATAGACGGTGGGTGCGACGTGCAAGTCTGCGAGAGGACTCGGGAGAGTCGTGACTCATCAGGGTGCGTGTGCATGAGAGAGAGGGGGGCACGTATCAATGCAATGCATGTGTCTATAAATCATTATCCGACAAACGTTCTCCACAAGCCTTTTCCTGACGAACGCCGTATGAACCGTTAGATCGGCATCCGACAGTGTCAGTTTTGCCATGTCATTTAACAGAACAGCCAGTCCTCCTACACACAAATCTTCCACGTGAGTGTTAGCAACTGCCGTATGCTCCATCCGTTCCGAAATGCAGTGCATATAGCTTTATTGAAAATTCGAACCTCGCAAACTTTTACCGAGTTTTCGTGTACCAAATTGCACATGTAGAATACCATGTATATGTCATTTCATTCATCTTCGAGAGGTAACTATAAAGTTGGGTGAGGAGTCTACAAAGAAAGACCATCGTATCACCCGCAGCAATTTCAAGCATCCTTTAGTGTCGAGGAATATCATAGGAACTCTATATGATATGATTTTTATAGGATTTTTTTCCTTTACAGCCAATTGGTTCATAGGAATATATTCATATACTCCACATTTCAAAGGAAATAAACATGATATCATTTCTATAGCTTTAGAGCCACTTGGTTCATATGAATGGATTTCTATACTCCCTTAATTTCAAAGGAAAATAAAAATTGGCGTATATTCAATATAAAAGTTCCTATGATATGAACCAAATTACATCTCTTTTCTAATCCCTCCTCATAGGAATTGAGATACATGTCATCTCTAGATTCAATAGAAAAGTTCCTATGATGTGAACCAAATGACATCTCTTTTCCAATCCCTACTCATAGGAATTGAGATGCTCCATGTCATCTCTTTCCCTACAACTTCCATGTATACATCTTCTATTCATAAATAGATAGTACAACCCACTAGTAGCTTTTTTCCAAAACATGCAACTATGGCACAAGAATTATATAGTGTGCTAATAACTTTGAAAGATGGTCGCTGGATGAAGCTCACCCGACAGTGCAGAGATAGGCAAATCGGAGCACTACTGGCCGTTGGATATCATCAACATTCCACCAGATCTGCCACATGTACAATTTAGAAGACTCCATGGTTGAACTTAAGCATAATGCACAAACCTCAAAACACAAGCACTTCTCCTTTGTTCTAGAATCTTCTGTATCATAATTGATTATTTTTTCTAAATGAATTGCCATTATTTGTTTTTTACTTTATGATTTACTCCCTCCGTTCCAAAATAGATGACCCAACTTTGCACTAACTCAAAGTTAGTGCAAAGTTGGGTCATCTATTTTGGAACGGAGGGAGTACAATGCACAACCCCATGAATCTTAACATTTTTATAAAACTTATTGATTTTGAATGAGATGAACTATAAGAACTAAACGAACATCTACATCATGCATATATGACTCAAAGCTTTACATGCTATAGTGTGTATTTATTCATAATTTGGTTTCGAAATCTCATGCGTTCAATACATGTGTAGTCCCTCCGTCCGCGAATAAGTGTACTTCTAGCCTTTGTTCTAAGTCAAAGTTTTAAAATTTTGACCAAATATATACAAAAGAGTAGTAACATATATGACATAAAATTGATATATTATGAAATTACAATTCAAAACGAATCTAGTGATACTAATTTAGTGTCATAAATGCTGCTACTTTTCCCTATAAAGTTGGTCAAAGTTTTAAAACTTTGACTTAAGACAAAAGCTAGAAGTACAGTTATTCATGGATGGAGGGAGTACCTTACTAGTAGTTTTGAGTATAGTAGCAAATTTCACGCAGCCCCGGGTATATCAAAATGCAGGGCCAATGCATCATTGCCTTTCGGTCGAACCTACGTCCACAATTTTTTGTACGTACTATATCTCCACTGGTCCCCGGACCCAAAATGCTGCCTCGTTCCCGTAAAACCAAGCGGCCCACACATATTTAAGGCGTCGGCTCGAACCCGTTTATTACGACGTGGCCCCGCACGCCGTAGTACTCCTAAAAACCCTACCACCGCACTCATCATCGGTTTTCTTCAAGAGGACGAGGGAGAAGCCGATTTGTAGTGGAGGCGCTTTCAAAAAAAGGATTTGCAGTGGAGACCCCTACCCTAGGGTGCCCTACGTAGCTACCGCATGCATCATTGTTTTCTCTTTTCTTTATGCTCTTGCGCCCTAGAGTGAAATGATGGTTTCTTCGTCCGTCCAGCTTAATGCGGGAAAGGTGGGGCTTTGTGATTTGACCCCTCGTCGCTCATTTTCTACTACTGTGGCGCTACGACCGGGGTGCCTCCAATTCCAACCGCTCCTCCGAACTGTAATTTGGTGCATTGCATGTGGAACAAGATGGTGGATGAGCCACATGTCGGCCAAAGGGGTCCTGTTAAGTGTGTCGCCATTTCGTGTGCGGACTGACCCTGCTTGAGTTGCTACGCCAACACGACAGGAGCAGCCTACCACTTGGTTTTGCTCCTTGGTGAATCCCGACTATATTGATCTAAAAAGATACATGCTGAACTACCCTCTCCGTCTTGTTTTTTTATTTTTAGGCGTATCGGTTTATAGGGCCTGCACGTAGTTCTAGGTCATCCATTTGACTATCTAAATAGGAGTTACTATGTCACAAAAAGTATATCATTGGATTCTTAAGTGGATGTAGTTGTATTTAAAAGTCGAGGGTAGGGCTTTTCCCGCGTGGTAGGCAGCGGGGCAGTTCCGCCTAGTCGGTTCGACAGAGACGCGAGAAGACGAGGGAGTAGCTGCTGCAAACGTAGGGCTGTGTGATTTCACAGCGAGTTACTGCTGGCAGGTGGGGCCCCGTGATTTGACTTGCCATTATCGTTTTAACTGCGGCGCTACAACCGGCGTGAGTCTCCCAGATTCCTGACCACCTCCATATAGGAGCCTCTCCCAATGCTCCACCATGTAGTAGAGGCTGGCTCTTGCATGAGAGCCCACTTCTCCACTTTTTCCTTGCCTCTCTTTCCTCCACATATGCAAAAATGCCATGTAAAGCGCACTATTGTACTTACTTTTACTTGCTCCTACAGGTGCTTAAGCTTGCCACATAGGCATAAAGTCTGATGTGGAAAGTTAATCAAGAAGAGAGAGACTAGTTTGGTGACCCAAGGAAGAAACGGTGCTAAGCGCATGTACCTAGGTGAAAAGACAATTTTGAGTCTATAGCTAATTAAATGAAGCAAACTTAGCAGCACCATTTCATTGGAGGAGGTCATTCCTTGGCAAATTCAATAAATATACGCACTTACTAGCACCGTTTCTTCCTTGGGTGCGAAAAAAGAGATAGAGAGGAGTAACAAAAAATACACTTATAGCCAACCTTGTTGTAGTATGAGTGACTAAGTGATGACTATGTATGACATGCCAACATCAGATAGCCTAACGAACCATGTTAAATCTCCAAGAGCGCGACTGCGCGAGCGACGCGACGGTCATGGTAGGCACGACCATGATACGGGCTGATGGCAGCCCTTGGATCTGAGATCAAACAGTCGCATGCTAAGTTGCTGAAAATTTGCAGAATAACCCTCCAGGATAGGATATTCACCCATAGGTCTAGAATCATGCCATGCAACCGTTTCATCTCAGATCCAAGGGCTCTCGGAAGCCCGTATCATGGGAGAATGGAAAGCCACTACCCTGTCGTTCACACGCTGGCAGTTCGCTCCTACTCGTCCCTGCATGTCCTTCAATACTATGGCGGTTCGCTCCTAGTCATCCCGTCCATTCACATTACGGCAGTTCCACTAATCCTAACCCTCCTCCCAAATCCATGGCGTCCCAAATCTCCATGATCGGCGGTGAGTACAAGGTTAGAACCATCACCGGCGATGAGTTCGACGTCATCTACACCCGTTCTTCCGCGATGGTGAAAGGATGCCTTTCTCGCTTCAGAAGCATGTTCAAAAACTCAGATGATGAGTAGGTCGCTAGGCTAGATGTTGAGTACACCACAGTCCTGGGACGAGAGAAGGATCTAAAGGACGAAGAGAGGAAGAAGCCCGCTGTGATTCAGGTTTGCGTGCATGACTTATGCTTGGTCTACCACATATGCCATGCCGACGTTGAGTGCCAGGATTTTAAGGACTTCCTCCGGAGCAACCTAGTCAAATTCGTTACTGTAGACTTTGGTAATGACAAAGAAATCCTGGGTTGGATAGGCCTCGTTGTAGGCAACCCCTTCGACCTCCAGAAGAATCGGCTGGTGCCCGCTCGTCAGCCTTCAATGCTGACCCTGGCAGGAGCCATGGTTCATCCTTTGTACGGTAAACTGGTGAAACCTCCATACACGTTTCATCGTCATGCATGGCAGCAGAATGTACTAGATATAGACCACATCCACTACGCTGCAATGGATGGCTACCTTTGCTTCAATATCTACAAGGGTTGGATGAAGAGCAACAACCAAGTGTGTGGTTCAAGCAAAGAAGTATCGGCCAAGAGGAATAGGGACAAGGACAAAGTAGAGGAGGTGGACGAGGACTCCGAGTAAGGTGGCAGTGTCGTTGCTCATGGTGGTTCTAAACTTCTAATGCAGTGTCTACGGGATTAGTTGCATAGTTTAATTTCAGGTGTGCTTAGTTTAAATTGAGGGGTGTGTTGTGCTAAGCCCCCAGCAGAACTGTGTTATGTTTCTTCTCGTTACTTTAACTCTTCAGTAAGTACATACTACTAGTATTTCTTTAATTGAATTTAGCACCCCAATTAAGCACGTACTAGCTTTTTTAATAGTACTATATGCATAATTTGGCGACAAGCGCTCTCTATATGTACCACCTTTTTTTAATTTCAAGTTTTGCTCCATGGCGCAATCCATTGATAGTACTACTGTACAAAAGTATACATTTTTTAAAAGGCTAGAGTACTGTTCATCACATATATAGCCAGTTAAATTCTCAACCTAGAACGACGTGCATGCCATGTAGTAAACCGATACAGAGGAAGTATAGTAAAAATGAGGTGATTTTACCGAGCGATCGGCGGGGGAGCATGGCCTGTCATGCGGTCCCACGTGTCATGATGTACCAAGGCGATGCGTGTGTCCCTCTTGAGGCAGAAGCGATACTAGTACGTGGTTTGAGATGATGGCGAACCGAAGTGTGAAATAAGGGTTCCTTCGTCCGTCTGGGAAAGTGCGGCATTGTGATTTGACGTCTCATTGCTCATTACTACTACTGGGCCGGTACGAGTGGGGTGCGTTCCCCCTGTTGTTCTGCACTGTTATTTGGTGCTTGACACGTTGACCCGGTTGCTATATGTCCCACATGTCGGTGACAGGAAGTACAGAATTCATGAAAGGGAGCGTCGACGGAGGAGTATACTACTATAGAATTCATGAAACGGAGCGACTTAGTTTTGGAAAAAACTGTTTTTACGGAGTACGTACCCACTAGGGTTTATAAGGCTCATCTAAAAAACATCCGTTTTTCCTTTTGATAAGTCTCAATTCTACTCCCTCCATCCCAAAATATAAGAACGTTTTTAACACTAACATAGTATCAAAAACGTTCTTATATTCTGGGACAGAGGGAGTACTATACTAGTAGTAGTACCATTACATGTTGGATTTCGAGGTGCGTTAGATCACCCGACGCAAGAGTGTCAATAGGAAACTAACCAATGCGTGTACAAGTTCCTGGAAATTTAGTGGTCATTCATGCATTCGTTCTAATTAATGCCTCGGTAAACACAACTTCTTGAGAAAACGAGCGTACTAATTACTTGTGCAAACTACGAAATTAATTCGACCACTCACCGTCTACCTTGGTTGGAGAGATTTTGAAACTGAGCCATAAAATGGAAAGGAGGGAGTAGTAACTTTTGTCTTGATTACTATTTGTGGCCTTATATAGATGCAAAATGTATTTTTTATAGTGGCCTTGTATAAGTAAATGGAGGGAGTACTAACCAAAGTACGTAGTAGGGACGAGGAGTAAACGGAGGGAGTAGTAAAATTTTATCCTCGGGCTGCGAGCCACCGCGCGCGTGGGCGAGGGAGCGGGCGTAAGGCGTGGTAAGCAAGCTTCACCTCATCCAGCGAGCCACCACGCTCGTGGGCGGGGGAGACGGCGTACTAAGAAAGCTTCTCCTCGTTCTGCGAGTTGATGGGACACATCAAAAGTACTCCAATGTATAGAGCCTTGCCTCTAAGGTAGGCCCCACATGGTTTGCCTCTTTTTTTAATTTAACATAACGCGTCAAGTCGCAATTTGTTTGTTCACCCGTGGTAGATGATCCTCCCTCCACCAAGTGGACAACTAGTACACGTGCCAAATTACCACGTGGGCTGCCTTTTTCGTACAGAAATGAGCTCCACCGTGTACCCACGCGGGTGTGGTTGGGAAAGAGACAGGAGTACGTGCGCCGTGCGTGCACCTCTTCTCTTCGTGCACGTCCCCCACCTACGTGGGTGTGTGTGAGAGAGATACAAACCTAGACATAATGCGCCGTCCATCCCCATGCCTCCGCCCAGTCCGACCACCAGTCACCACCACGCCCCACTCCTCCTCGCCTTATCTCTCATCTTTCTCCCTCCATTTCTATATACAAGGGGCCACTATCAAAATTACAATTTGCAGATATACAAGGCCACTAACACTAATCGATGTAATATTAATGGTGTTTGCCTTGTGGTACTAGCAAAGGAGGACATTAATTATCCCTTGCATGCATGTGGGAGTTTGTACAAAAATGCATCTTGATGTTCCGTGCAATGCACGGGCATCTTGCTAGTCCATGAAAACAACACATGGCAAAATTCCACGGCGAATGAGGGATTTGAATCTGTTGGGAGGGGCTGTTTGGATCTTGCCCGGGGTAGCCAAAATATTGGCGACTACTTCGACATGGCCGGCACCGGCTCGAGTTCATCCTAACATTGTCCTCTTTTGTGGAGCCCATGCGGGGTCGACGAAGGTCCTCGCAACAAAAGGATCCGGCAAGACACCTGCTGTGTACGTTGGCGTCGCCTCCGGGGTGGCCTTCATGGGACCCAAGCGGTGGCGGCCTCCCGTGTTCTACTTCTCCTCGATGATGGCGGTGGACATGGAGGCGCTGGCCACCGACTCGCCGCTCTCCGCGCACCCGGCTTCTGTCGCTGCTTGCATGGCGTGGCCGCCGGCATGGGAGTCTCAGCCACAGAAACGGGAGACGCGGTATGAGGCGGCGGCATGGACGGCAGCAACGACGCTCGTGCGCCGCTCCTCGTCGAGCTGGCCTGGAGCGGCGAGTTGCTGAACCGTGCGCCGGCTTGGGGCGGCAACTGGCTCCGTCGGGCGAGGGGAGGGAGGTGGATCAGCGAGCTGCATAGATCGTATCCGGCGGGCTACCCAGCCGGCTTGGATGCGGAATAACTACTCTTCGTAAGCCATTGTAAGAGTGGACAAAATGGTGGAGTAGATAGGGGAGCGGCAGAGGTGTGCGATTCTTGGCCGGTGTTTGGCCTTGTTTAAATAGGAGATTAAATAGACGGCGGACGGGAGAAGCTCGGCCCGTGTTGCGTTTAACGCCAGCCCGGTCATGAACGGACGTGTGTCCAGAGTGGGTTTCTCGGCTTCCACACGGGCGGGTTTCATGGAGGCATCTGAATGCGGCACGGAGGCGTGTTCAGCCGGGCGTGCCGCGAGTGGCGCCCTCGACTCTGACCGAGGACACCGCGCCGTTCTTCCACTGACGTGTGGGCTCTTTGGGTGCATGGCCTGCATACTAGTGACCCAACGCAAGCAGCGCACAACAGAGGAACCTTTGGTGGGCCAGGGCGGCCAAAAGTGGGCATTTCATAAACTGATGATTGTTCATTGAGTGTGACGTCATCTTTTTCATGTAGATAAGTCTACTATGTTGATAGCCTATTCGATACGTTGTGATTCATAAAGACCGCTGCAAACATCAATGTTCTGCTTATCACAAATAAGATTGATTAATACCCGTAACAATCCATGTCCTTAACAAAGGGTGCATGCACGTATAGGTTGAACGTGTGTCTTGCGTCGTGTGCTGTGTGCATGCAGGCGTGCGAGTGTTGCGTGCGTGCAAGGGTACGTTTCAGTGTTGCATGCATGGTTGTGTACGTGCGTGTGTTCGTGAGTGCATGTGTACGTGTCAGTGTTGCATGCCAGCATGCGTGCGTGTGTACGTGTCAGTGTTGCATACCTACATGCGTGCGTGTCTTGCGTGCGTGCATGTGTACGTGCAGGGTGAGGCTACACATCAGTGGCCTGACTTTTTCATCTCTGGTCATTAGATTTTCCAGCCGTTGGATACAAAATCAAGGGCCTCCAGTTTATCATCAAACTCCACCCCCCGGAGCCGCCAGCCACCACCGGCCGAACCGCCAGCCCCCGCCGCCCGCGGCCGGCCCGCCCTCCCCGAAACCACTCCCCACCGCCGGTCCACCACCGCACCGGCCATCCCTCTGCCCCCCCCCCCTCTGCCGAACTTTTTCTCCGGGGATCCCCACCCCACCGCCCAATGAACGCCCCCAACCGCCAGTGCCTGCCAACCAGAGGTCTCACGACTTCGAATACCCGCCGACCACTAATTTATTACCATTTCTGTCCTTCATATACGCGCTGAGGGGTGGGCCCTATGGTAATGTGCGCTGCTGAGTGTGGACCGTTTGACTGGTCAATTGATCGTGTTATCAACAAATTATGGAGCTGTATGGTGAACCAGTGACCGTACGATCACCCTAAAATGTACTCCTATTTTATTAACACAGTACAAACTCAAACTACCATTTCATTCTTTGACATACGGGCTAACAGGTTGGCCCCACGGTTACGTGCCCCGATGGTGCAACACTAGTTGCGTCGCGTGGAACGTTTGGCTGGTCAGTTGATTGTGTCATCAACAAAATACGGAGTTGTACGGGTGAGCCAGTGACCATAAAATCATGATATGTATTTGTTTAACACGGTACAGACGCAAGGGCTCATATATATGCGCAAGCACTCACCGCTATAAGCGCACACATGCGAACCCGACCCCTATGAGCACCTTCGAGAGAGTCGGCCAGCATATATGATCTTGAGATTTTACGAAGTCACCATAGGTGCCTCGTAGTCGGGTGGAACGTCTCCTCCCACTGAACGTACGTCGCCGGAAAATACTGAAATTAACACAAGATAAATGCGAGCACTGGGACTTTAACCTTGGTGGGCTCGAGAAACCACTGTCCTCTAACCATCCAACCACATGTTGGTTAGCACGACAAAATGTATGCGGTGACCATGATGAGCTTATTCTGAAGTCCAGTGACCATATCGTGCTTTCGCTTCAAATACAATGACCGTAAGTGTCGTCAACAAAATACGAAGCACGCATTAAATGCAAAGTCCATCAGTGTCATCAACAAAACATGGAGACGTATCGTGAGCTAGATACCGTTGTACTATTGTATATGCTTATTCTCTTAGTGGCTGATTGCGTGTGTGGTGTGGTGGGCACATCATTTCTAGTTGTGGTGGGTCAACATGAAGACTCATGGGTCGGTTCCATCCTGCGCCACATATAGGTTGGACCGAGACGTGTTATACGAAGACCCATGTGGAGGACTCGGCGTACAACACGAAGCTACCAGAGTCACGGAGGACTCTATCCCCACTGGTGATAAGCCAACTATATATGATTTGTAAGCCTAGGCCCTTAGTATGTTATACAAGCTTGGGGGCTAGTTCGTCGATAGTATCCACACACGCACAATGCCTGGTATTCACATGTACTTTGTACACACCCCTATCACTAATATACACTACCAGGAGTAGGCTCGTTCTTCAACTGCAATTGAATTCTAGCATGTGCATGTGTTTATTTCATATTATCGATCCATAGAGTGAGAGCGGTTTGAAAAACAGGCAATGGATGCTTTTGCAATTCATATATAAACATTAATTAGTGCACTCCATGTTGTTAGTGTGAAGAACTTTATACATTTGTCACTTGCATGGATACATTCCAAATTGCTAGCTACAAAATAGAATACATGTCGAATTCAACATAAAGGGGGTTTCGAAGATTCGAATTCATGGGAAGTGCATTCATCTATTTGAACCCGAGATAATGGCATTTGTAAATCAGATGTAAAAGGGGGCATCAATCTTTGTTGTGAGTTTGAACATCCTATATATATATATATTCATACGCATATCTAACTTTTTTTTGCAACCAAGGAGATTATATCTGGAACCATGCATGAACTGAGGTAAGTTGCATATTTTTTAATATATGCTCGTGTACAATGTATATTCAAATGTACCCCCTCCATTCCAAAATAATCGTAGCTTTAGGATTTTCAAGAGTAAAGATTTGTGAAGTTTCACAAATTCTGAAAGTTCAATTCAAGAGAACCGAAAATGTTAATGCTTCTGCTCCCAAATATTGAACGAAGCGCCAAATAGGCCTCCGGTCACCCGAAACCGCGCGAGACTAATGTTTTGGTGGTAGGAAATTACTGTCCTGACTCTGGCCCGTGTAGCCTATCGGCCCGATGTCCATAGGTCTAAACCGGGGTAGGTTTGTAACTTCACCAAGACGCCAGAGAAGCATTCATACGCCATGGGCGCCTACCCATGCGCTCGGCCGAAATCTATCCCGCCTACATTTGGGACACTTGACATGACTGTCCTACCCCCAACCCGCGATATGTTCGAAATTTTAGATGGGGGGAAAGTTTGTAACTTTCCCCAAATTTCAAACAAGCGTGTCTCAAACCGAAACATTGTTCCCCCTTAGTTCCCCGCCTCCCTCCGTTTCCCCATTCATACTCCGTGGGCACAAAAACACCCTCTCCACCAGCCGCGAAACCCCAGTCTCCTCCGTCCTACACCCCATAGCGGCCAATCCACCGCCGCCCTCCTCCATCACGCCGGAGTCGGTACCCCAACGTCGTCATCCAACGCAACCGCAACCGCAACCGCAACGCCCTCAAGGACTTAGCAGCTGAAGCCGAGGCAGAGCTGCCTCCTCGATGCCGACGCCAACGTGCGCCGTACCAGAACCACTCCGACCACGCCGTCCTGCGCCTCACTGCTGCGGCTCCACTGTTGCAACCGTCCACCGCACCGGAGTTGTTCCCGCTACACCATCATTCGCCGCCTCGGATCTGCTTCCCCGCCGCCGACAGACGGCCACCGCACCACACTCAACAACTTGGCCATGGGTTTGTCCAAGGCTGCACCTTCCTCCACAACTTCTGGTTTCCGGCGAACAACAAGAAGATCGTCGGAAAAACAGAAGGAGGACACAACACTGCCAGCAGAAAGAGGTACTCCTCTTCCCATATTCGTGCAAATCTTACGTCTCCGCTCACACTGTATTCATCCCACGAAAGAAACTAGTTGAGCGCTTCTTACTGCATCTTCTTCGTGATACTAAATGCACAAGGTTTCCTCCCTTTTACTATTTCACCTTTGCTAGAGGTCAATAGCCCGCCTGGATTTCAATTCAGGGTCATTCGAACCACAATTAAAAGAAGCAGCACCCGCTTAGGCGCGCGGAGCACCTAGTCCGCCTGCTCCCCGGGGAAGTGGGGTGTGGGGCGCAGGAGCTGCTTGCGCCCGATCTGGAGGTCGGCGGGGCTTGAATGGATGGCCGGGGGCGGTGCCAAGCACGGCGGTGCGGTGAGGTCGAGGGGAGGGCGCAGGCAGGGGAGGAATACTGGGCCGGTGGTCGCTGGCGTTTCAAGGAAGATCATCAACATTGACTGGCTGGAGGTAGATGAAGGCGATCTGCCCGTTCTTTTTACATCGGACGGTGCAGAAAAAATGGACTGACCTATTTGCTTTCAGTCGACTGTTATTTTCATAGAATCATGTAGTAATTTAGTGTGCCATGCATGTTGTAGAGCTATCATATGTCTCCCGTCATTTATTTCTCACCGACCTGCTATCTGCTACCTTTACACTGTACTAATTGCGCACACACTTCACCCATACTCACACTATTGTTTTTTATGCATGGGTATTTCAGACTCTGACGCAGTGTTGATGAATGCAGAAAAGAAAAGACAGAAGTCGCTCCACTGTAATTCGAAGATAAGCACTAAGTGTTCCAGTGCTCTAACGGGTGCAGTGTCAGCAGTTGGAGACAGTAAACGTAGCTCTGCAGTTGATGATCTCAATTGCCACACACAACCATCCCAGGTGCTTGCTTTAACTTCGCGTTGTCAAATGTGGTTGCATGTTGCATATGGTGTCTAGCTTGTATTGCTTCCAAATTGGTTAAATTGCATATGCTTACTTTACACATTATACCTTTGATAATGACATGCCTTCCTGTTTTCGATACATACTACATATGTCTATTAACCATGTTCGTACATCAAACTAATGCTCTTTTGTATCCCTCGTCAATCACTTATGATGAGACAGTCACTCGGGTGGGTTACTGTGAGACCCCATACTCGTTTAAAGAGTGTAGTGTCATCCTCCCCACATGATTCTCAAGAAACAGCAAGGCTAAATGAAGATAGTCAACGTAGCTCTCTAGTTGATCACCGCAATTCCCCCACACCACCATCACAGGTGCTTGCTCTTACTTGGAAGTGTGATATGTGGTTGCATGTTGCATACGGTGTCTAGCTTGTAATGCTTCTAATTAGGGTAAATTGCATCTGCTTAGTTTACACACTATACCTGTGAATATGACATGCCTTCCTATTTTTTGTACACACTATATCTATGTGTTAACCTTGTTCTTACATGAAACTACCTCTCTTCTGTATCCTGCATCAATCACTTACGATGAGTCACCTTTATTCATTGCATATTGCATATTATTTCTAGCCTGTTGCCATGTATTGCTTCTAATTTGGTCAAATACATTTGGTAGGGCACCCTTTTAATTTGGCAAAGTGATATTGGTTTCATCTTTCATATGGTTTCTAGCTTGCATCAATTCTAACAAGTTCAAGCACCTTGTGCTTAGTTTACACTTTATACATCATACATGTCAATATGTCACGCCGTCCTATTTTTCATACATATTCCATCCTCCTATCATGCGGCTGCCTTACATGAAAGTAGTGTTCGTCAGTATCATGCATCAATGAGTTCTGAAGAGCAAATCTTATTCCTTTTTCTTGTGGGTTTGACTTGACAAGGCAAAATCAAGAAAGAGGAAGGAAAAGAGTAAGGAAGGCGATGATGGTGGTCCTCTGCAACAACGTAAACGGAGCATCTATACCGATTCTCCTTGTACTGATAGTGCATTACAAGGTCCAAGTCTCCGCTCCCCTACTCCACCATCCAAGGTGCTTGCTCTAACTTGGCAGTGTGATATCTGGTTGCATGTTGCATATGGTGTCTAGCTCGTATTGCTCCTAATTAGTGTAAACTACATCTGCTTAGCTTACACATGATACATGTGAATATGACACGCTTTCCTGTTTTTGGTACATACTATATTTGTCTATCACACCATGTTCTTACATGAAACTACTCTTCTTGTGTATCCTGCATCAGTCACTTATGATGGGACACCTTTAAGTTGGCGGTGTGATATTGGTTTGTCTCTTGAATATGATTTCTAGCATGTATTGCTTCTAGTTTGATGAACGCCACCTATGATGAGACAGTTTTAACTTCGTAGAGTGATATTGATTGCACCTTCCATATGGTGTCTTGCAGTGCTTCTAATCCCTTTTTCTTATCGGTTTGACTTCACAATGCAAAATCATTACAACTGAAGGAAATTACAACTAGTTGATGCATGATACAGACGAACACTACTTCACAATGCGCAGGATTTCCTTTAGGTTTCTAATCCCTTTTTCTAATCCCTTTTTGTATATATTCCATCCTGCTATCCTGCGCTTGCCTTACATCAAAGTAGTGTTCGTCTGTATCATGCATCAACCAGTTATGCTGAGTTAATTTTACTCATCTTCTTGTGGTTTTGACTTCATAAGGCAATATCAGAAAATAGGAAGGAAAAGAGCAAGTTAGGGGATGTTGGTGGTCCTCCGCACCGACGCAAACATAGACTCTCTAGATTTGCCACTACTACTTCTAATGAAGTTGAATTCCCAAGTCTACATGATGAGTTCATCTCCCGTACTCCACCATCGCATATTGACAGTGTGATATTGGTTTCATGTTGCATATGTTGTCTAGCCTGTATTTCTTCTATTTTGATTAAACTGCACCTGCTGAGTTTATACGTTATACATGTGCATATGACATGGCTTTCTGTGTCTAGAATACACCGCATCTATCTATAATACCATGTTCTTACATCAAAGTACTGCTGTTGTGTACCCCGCATCAGTCACTCATGATTGGACGCTTTTAACATGCAGTTTGATAGTGGTTGCATCTTGCATTGATTTCTATGTTGTACTGCTTCTAATTTTTCGAATTGCCACTTATGACAAGACACTTTTAACTTGGCAGAGTAATATTGGTTGCATCTTTCATATGGTGTCTAGCTTGCATTACTTCTATTTTCTTGAAAATCCTTCTGCTTAGTTTGCACATCGTAGCTGTGAATATGTCATGCCGTCCTATTTTTCTTACATATTCCATCCTCATACGGTTTTCTTACATAAAAGTATTGCTTGTCTGTATCATGCATCAATGAGTTCTGAAGAGTGATTTTATTCTTTTGTGTTGTGGGTATAGCTTGATATGGCAAAGTCAAAAAAGCGCAAGGAAAATAATATATTAGGGAATGCTGTTAATCGTCTGGTGAAACGGAAAAGGTTCTGCCGTCGAGATTCTGTCAGTACTTATAGTGCAGTTGAAGGTCCAAGTCCACCGGCTAAATCTACAAACACAGTATCACCTGCTCCACCAGCTGTAGCATCCGCTTCAACTGTACCAGCATCTCAACCAGTTACTCGTTCGTTTGCTCTGGAACTGGCCAGTTCCCAAGCTGCCTTCACACCTAACACTACTTCCGAAGCACTACTGACACAACAGGACTTGGCAAGATCAGATGAACCTCATGAGCATCAACACCAAGATGGTACCTGACCGAGTCAAGTTGCAGTTGCATGCTCCTTTATATGTACTCTCACAGATTGATGTACATTAACACTTTCCATATTCGTTGTTGAACTAGCACCACGACGCAAGCGGAAATAGACATCAGCGATAATGCTTGACAGATTAACAAAATCTAAAGGAGGAAGAATGGAGATCCATTTTGAGGCAGGTTTAAAAAGGCCACGTGATGCTACAGAGTCAGCCAAGTTAGTATCAGAGGCAGCCGTTGCCATTAGGTGTCATGCACGTATCCTCCCAACATGGATCCAGTACAGGAATGAGAAAGACAATACCCAGTTTAACACCTTCCTTGACCATTTATCTGTAAGTAATGTTATTCATCGCAATTAGTAATATTGTGTTGCTCTGTCCCATACTTTCTAGCTTCCTCCTAATAAGACTCGCATTCTTTTTTCAACAGATGAGGTTCAACTTGGATCCGAAAGATGATGCAACTAGACAAGCATGCACTCATGTTTTTCAGTCTGCTCTGCGACAGTATCGGTACCACATTAGAAAATCTCACTTTGAAGGCAAGGCTAACAATGAAATCGCCCAAACATTTCCAGTGGAATATATTACAGATGAAGACTGGACAGCCCTTGTTAAGCGCTGGTCTGATCCAAAGTATCAGGTAGGCTATATGTATTTGATCAGACCACATATTGAACTTGTATTTATCTATGTGCCTTACAAGTGTATCTTCTTCTAGGCTAACTGTTTGAAGAACAAAACCAACCTTTCTAAAGTGAAATTCCAACAGACCACAGGATCTCGTAGCTACATTGCACACTGCGAGGCTCTTGTAAATAGCTGCTACTTCCTTCTTCTTTTTGTGCCATATTATCGTATATATATTGACTTGTTCCAAATACAGAGGAAATCCCGTGCGGACCAAAAAGAACCTGAACCGAATGCAGTGCAAATCTTCAAGGATTGCCACACTAGCAAGATGAAGGGCATGAGCACACCAGTTCAAGCCGCTGTTGTAAGTCCTTACTCCTGCTGCCTTGAACTGATTGGTACTGTGATGTGTTCATTTAACTACTTGGTTTGCAGCCAATGTCAGTTACTCTGTTCACTTTTATTCATAGTTATCTTAACGTATCATTTCACCTTACATGGTTTAAAAGAGATGAAGGATATTCCTTTGGTCTTGATCTGTAATCTAGTTGTTATGTTCACGTGCGCACACAATGATAAAATAGCCTCTTTGTTTTATATCTGTTTGCCCATGATATGAATGATGTCATACTATGTTCATCCTACTTTAAACAATGTCTCTTTATCCTTAGATGTCAACGAATGTGAGGAAATAGACAATACAGTAGGCATGCTACATGGACATATGTTCCGAAAGTGATTTTATTATGTAGTTGGCACTACAATACATGCTAATGTATTACAGTAGTTCACCAAAATAAGTTATGTATAAACATTTAACCTACTTTGTTTGTTTTTGTCTCATTAGTAACTTATCTGGTACACTAATCTACAAGTTCAAACTTTCAGGAAGCTATGGAACAAATGATTGAAGAACCACAACCACCTGAAGGTGACGAGGCTACTACAGGCACAATGTCACCTCTTGCTGCAGTGCATCAATATCTCTCCACTAACAGTGCAAAAAGCACCTTCTTGCGTAATTATGGGTTGGTTTTCAAGGTAACCTCGTCCAAATCGCCTACTGAACAAAATCTTCCTGCTAGACAGAGTGATATATCTGTGCTCCAGATACAAGTCCAATCCCTAATGGACGTTGTTTCGGAAACAAGAATAGTGGTTGAGAAATGTCGTCAAGATATGAATGGTTTTGAAACCAGACTATCAGACATTCGCTTCGTTGTTCAAGAGCAATGGCGGAAAAAAGGTGGAGATCGTGCTGCGCCATCGGATTCTACAGCCTGAAACATTAGCACTCAGGTCAAATGATTTGTGCTTCTATACATCTTATGGTGCTTTTATCTCGAAGGACTGTAAACTTTATGCAATAGGCCTTTTGTTGTATGGTTGGAATTTATTTTGTTGTGATACGACATTTATGATGCTGCCTCAGGCTGAAGTAATTACGACACTATTTTTGTATAGTGTAGGTTTATCTTAGTAATGTAATTGGCCGAAATGCTTCGTAGGAGCCCAACAAGCCAACATTCGTCGGGCCCGTTCCAATTGGGCTAAAAACGATTACGGGGCGAAATTGGCATGTAGCCCACTAAAAATATCTGGGCCTAAATCAGCATAAGCTTTCATATTTTTCTGGTAGGCATGTGCCCATAGTGGGCCTTTAACAGGCCTAAACACAATCTGGGCCCTCAAGTAAAAATAGGTCGTTTACAGGTGTAAATATCTCGAGCCCATAAAATACATGGGCCTTTAATAGACCGAAAGTGAGATTGGGCCCTGATTGTGCCAAATAACCCACTGGACTTTAACAGGCCAAAATTCGGACGGGCCATAAATGCACTGACCTGATACACGGGCCTTTAACAGGCTGGAACTTTGGTCGGGCTAGATTATCGTCATTTCTATATGGGCCATTAATGGGCCCGCTGTGACGTTGGGCCACATATGGCCCATGGTTTACGTTCGGCTTTAACAGGCCGAAAATGACAACAGGCCGAAAGTGGCCCAAAGCTATAATGGGCCTCTAACAGGCCGAATGTCAGACATGGCCGAATATGACCCAAATCATTCATGGTCGTTTATGGGCTGAAAGTTTTGATGGCCTGTAAATGGGCCCAAATGAAGCCGAACCTTTAATAGGCCAGAAATACACCAGGCCGTAATTCGGCCCAATTATTTAGCGGACTGTTAACGGGCCAGAATTGACCATGGGCCGCGTTGATGACAAGTTTAGGACAGGCCGTTGACTGGCCAATTTGACAGAGAATGTTGGGCCTTTAGCTGGGTCGGCCCATTGTGGTCGGCAGAATCTTGTGGGCCTTTAGCTGGCCCGGCCCATTATGGTCCGCAAAATCTTGTGGGCCTTTAGCTGGGCCGGCCCATTATGGTCTGCAAAATTGTGTGGGCCTTTAGCTGGGCCGGCCCATTATGGCCCGCTAAATTTTGTGGGCCTTTAGCTGGGCCGGCCCATTATGGTCCGCTAAATCTTATTAGCCTTCGGTTGGGCCGGCCCATTTAATCTTTGTGGGCCACTTTTGGGCCGGTCCACGTGTCAACATATCATAGGCCCATCTCGCCCGTTGGATCTGTCAGCCAATGAGAATTTTACACGTGGAAAATCGGCATTGGTCGTGGCTATTAACGGATTATCGGATCCAAAATCTGACCCGATAGCTTAACGGCGTTCCGTTACGGTGGATGCCACGTGTCGGTCACCCTTGACGAAAGCACTTCTGTGACACGCGATTTATCGTCATGGAAGTGGACACTTCCGTGATGATAATTTTGGCACTGTCATGGAACACTTCTACGACAGCACATGTATCACTATCTTGATTCTGTCATAAATTTGTCATGGATGTACATGCATGACAGAAAACGCGACCTACTGTGACAAACACGTATCATCACGGAAGTGTATTTTTTGTAGTGTTAAGTGTGAACACGCGTCTTCTGCGAACACCCCCGCATTATATGCGTGGGGCTGAAGCCGACGACTGCAATCTTTCACGTTATACACGTGTATACATAAACGGCCGCACAGGAGGCATCACAATACTTTCGGGCACAAGTATAAATACAGCCTTGATAAATTCAATAAAAAACATTGTTTTTACAATGGGAATACATGTCATTCAAACATAATACTCTTTATCGCATTAATGCGTGGCACCGCATCAAGGAACTGCTGCATCAAGCTAAAATAACTGTTCGGCTTTGTCCTTTCCAGCCACAGATGATCTACAACAGACCTCATGGCAAGTCCGGACAACCTATTGAGTTCGGCCCATTCGGCTAGCTGATCAGTCAATGGAAGCGGACGCTCTGGAATGTTAAACTGCGACCAGAACAGCTTGTCCACTTCACGATCTGTTTGATCTCGGAAGTATTCGGTCACATCGACAGCGCTCGCCGCCAAGTCCATATATGCGTCTGTCGAACTCCACAGCCGACCCAGAGGGGCATACCGCGGATCTCCAAACTTCCTTCGCAGCATAAAGTGCTTCCCCACCGCAATATCCCCGGCTTCAAGCAGTTCCTCCTTCTTCGCTCTCATTGCAGAGCGGGTGTCTTTGGTCACCATCGTGGCCTTTTCCTGGTCTACCGCCTTCGCCCAGTTTTCTTCTTCAGGAAGCTGGCAACGGTCGGCAATGTCTTTTAACTTTATAGCCATCTTGTCCATTTTATCTTTGCTCTCGCAATGTGTGGCCTTTTCGGCTCTTAACTCTCCGGCCGCCTTCAAAGCGGCCGCATTACTAATCCTTGTTTGTTCTTTGGCTCTGGCAAGTTCCGCCCGAAGGGTCTCCATGGTGGCAGCTCCGTCTGCAGTCACAACATATTAAAGATACTAGCATCACGCTGCTCTTACTATGTGACATTCACCAGAAAACATTACTTACCCTGTGCCTCATCAAGCCGCTTGTTAACAAGCTCGATGTCGGCATCTGCCGCATCCAGTTGCCACTTTAGTTCAGCAAACTCATTAGTCCGGCTAGCCACCGGAGCTTCCACCACCTGCACATAAAGTGGTATGGTTATTACCTAGGACTACGATCCTCTATTTGCCTCCGTCCTCGGCGACAACCAGAGTCTTAGGGGCTACTATCTACACAGGGCACACGTAAAAATGTGCGGTACTATCACAAATGTACATCATTTTACATACCTCAAAACCCGTCAGTAGACTCATAAAGGCATCATGCAACCTGCTTTCGGTGGACGAAATCCTTTCCATCACCGTACCCATCAACGTACGGTGTTCTTCTGAGATGGCCGCTCGCTTTAGCAGATCCCTCAGTGCGTCCGACCGCATACCCGACGGCGCCGGGCTCCTTTGTTTGCTCTCTTCAAGAGCTGGATGCTGGGGACTCCGGGTGACTATAGGGTTATCTTCTGGCCTCACCAGATCCGGAGAGGCCCTTCTTGACGACACTTCAAGGTCGCCCGCTTCTTGAGCGGGGGAGTCCGGGGGAGGCGTTTCGCTCTCCATCATCTCCGAAAGAAGATCCCCCGAGGACGAGCTCTCTTGAGAAGGGCTAAGATCCGAACTGCAAGATAAACGCTTCGGTCATTTTCCTCGGAAGTAAGGTAGAATATCTTTAAGTATTTTTTTATCACTTACGGCTCGTTAGAGGGCTGATCCCCAGGCGGACTTTGTGCAGAAGAAGCACCCTCCAAGGCAGGACCCTCTGGTGGAGACTTCTTCTCCCGTTTGGAAGCCTTGGTTTCTGGATCTTCAGAGGCAGTCATCTTCCTTCCCCGAAGCGAGATAAGGTCAGATTCTTCCCCTTGGTTATCCTCCTTCATGGAGGCGCTCATTCCCTCGGTTGGAATTGGTAGCGATGGGGGCCCGCTTTCGCCCTCATTATTCCCCCTTTATCTTCCTTTGAGGCTCCGGGCAAGGTGCTAGCTCGAGCATCTTTTCCCGTACCGGATTGTCCAAACCCTAAGGAAGGGGGGCGGAACACCGAATCATCTTCGCCTTTGTTAGCCAGTCCTGCTCAAAGAGCAATTTCTCAGAATGACGTCATGATAAATGAAAGACGGTTTGTTCGGCTAGAGGATTACTTACTTGGTCGGTGGTGCGGTTGCTGCTCAGGCCCACGTCCTTGGTAGTATCCGGACACTCTATTTGGGGTCCAAAGAATGATTTATACATCTCCTCGCGTGTTAGGCCAAGGAAATTCTAAATAGTGCATGGTCCTTCTGGGTTGAACTCCCACATGCGGAGGGGTCGGCGTTCGCAAGGCTGGACTCGACGAACCAGCATGACTTGCACTACCATAACCAGACTAAAATCTCCTTCGAAGATATCTTGAATGCGGCTCTGCAGTATAGGCACGTCCTTGGCTCGGCCCCAGCTCAGCCCTCTGCTAGTCCATGACATCAGTTGTGGTGGAGGGCCCGCGCGGAAAGCAGGGGCAGCCACCCACTTGGCACTTCTGGGAGCTGTGATGTAAAACCACTCCCGTTGCCATAATCCGGACACCTCTCGAAAGGAACCCTTTGGCCATGGAGCTCTAGCGATTTTGCTTATTAATGCGCCTCCGCACGCTACATGCTGCCCCTCGACTATCTTTGGCTTCACGTCAAAGGTCTTGAGCCACAGGTCGAAGTGAGGGGTAATGCGGAGGAAGGCCTCACATGCGACAACAAATGCCGAGATGTGTAGAAAGGAGTCTGGGGCTAGATCGTGGAAATCTAGCCCGTCATAGAACATCAAACCCCTAACGAAGGGATCCAGAGTGAGGCCTAGACCTCAGAGGAAGTGGGAGATGAACACAATGTTCTAGTTGGGTTCGGGAGTAGGGACGACCTGCCCTCGGGCATGGCAGCCGATGCGAAACCTCGGCGGTCAAGCATCTGGCCTCCCTCAACTTCTTGATATCCTCTTCCGTAACAGAGGAGGGCGTCCAGCGGCCTTGAAGGCTAGATCCGGACATGATTGAAGGTCTGAAGCACCTGACCTGGGCTTTGGGTGTTAGAACTCGAGGCGGGGGAAGGGTTTGATTGAGCATGGGAGGGAAAAAAGTAAAAGCCTTGTCCCTTTATAAAGAGGGTGAATATCAAGCGTCCTCCTAGTGGCCGTTTGGGACTTGCCTAAAATCTAGGAGTCCTAGGCATGGTTGGGTTACCCACGACTGTATTGATGAGAATCTCGTAATTAGGGGAACACGATCTCTGCTTTGACAAGGCGTGTCAAGAAACCGCCTCGCGTTATGTGTGAAGCTGGTTGAAGAAAAATGGTTCGAATAAATCACCGAGCCATGGCCTGATGTCATGTTGCCAAAGCGTGTCAGCAGATTAAGATTTGTGGAAATATTATTCTCTCTACGGTGGTATGTGGAATTTATTTTGTAGGGTCGAACACTATCCTGGTATTCAAATTCTTCTGTGGTATATCCGGAGGAGGAACCCGCCTTGCAATGCCGAAGACAGCACTGCGCGTCGGACTCATCGTCATTGAAGCCTGGTTCAAGGGCTACTGAGGGAGTCCGGGATTAGGGGTCTCCGGACAGCCGGACTATATCCTTTCGCCGGACTATTGGACTATGAAGATACAAGATTGAAGACTTCGTCTCGTGTCCAGATGGGACTCTACGTTGCGTGGAAGGAAAGCTAGGCAGTACGGATATGGATATCTCCTCCTTTGTAACCGACCTTGTGTAACCCTAACCCTCTCCGGTGTCTATATAAACCGGAAGGTTTTAGTCCGTAGGACAACATACAATCATACCATAAGCTAGCTTCTAGGGTTTAGCCCCTCCGATCTCGTGGTAGATCAACTCTTGTAATACCCATATCATCAAGAATAAATCAAGCAGGACGTAGGGTTTTACCTCCATCAAGAGGGCCCGAACCTAGGTAAAACATCATGTCCCCTGCCTCATTTTACCATCCGCCTAGACGCATAGTTCGGGACCCCCTACCCGAGATCCTCCGGTTTTGACACCGATAGACACTCTTCGGATGCCTTCTTTGGTGTGCCGGACAGGTATCCGGTTTCGGTGATGCACCATATTTCGGCGCCACCTACTTAAGAAATTGATCCCTCGTGGTTGCATGGGACGAGGCAGAAAAGCTTCCTCCACAACTCAAAGTGGGCCTCACAACCCAGGAACAGCTCACAAAGAGCAACGTAACCCGCGATATGTAGGATGGAGGCAGGAGTAAAGTTCTGCAGTTGGCGTAATACTCCAGAAACCCTCAGAGAAACGGATGAATTGGAAATCTGACACCTCTTAGCAGATTGGGGACGAAACACACTCGTCCCCCCTCAGATGGATTGGGGAAATCCTCCGCCTGGGCCTCACCATTGAAGGAGGTCAACCCTGCTCGAACAGGGACCAGATCCATGGGAGGAAGAAATCCCTGTGTTTGCAGCTTCTCCAGCTGACCGTGGGATACGAAACACCTCTCCCACTCGCCATTTTCTTGGCCGCAAGGACGAGAGGAGGAGCTAGGAGCGCTAGCCATGTTGGAGTGGTCTTTCCTGGCGATCTCTGGGGATTTTCTCTGCGTAGTGCCGAATGGATCTGAGATCTAATCTCTTTAAATAGACACTCTTTCTCGCGTGGCCGGGGTGTTGTCTGCAAAATTACCCTAACCTCTCGCATTCGCTTGACATGTGGAAGCTGAAGTTGTTGATACATAGAAGCCAAGGGGTACGACATTAAATGGAAGGCCGGATACACCGCTTTAAAGTCATCGGAGGAGGAACCCGCCTTGCAATGCCGAAGACAATCTACGCACCGGACACCTCGTCATTGAAGTCTGGTTTGGGGGCTACTGAGGGAGTCCTGGACTAAGGGGTCCTCGGGCGTCCGACCTATTAGCCATGGGCCGGACTGATGGGCTATGAAGATACGAAGACCGATGACTCTACCAGTGTCCGGATGGGACTCTCCTTGGCGTGGAAGGCAAGCTTGGCGATCAAATATGAAGATTCCTTTCTCTGTAACCAACCTTATGTAACCCTAGATCCCTCTGTTGTCTATATAAACCGGGGGGCTAGGTCCGTAGAGCCAAATACTCATAGCCATAGTCAAACATGCTAGACTTCTAGGGTTTTAGCCATTACGATCTCGTGGTAGATCAACTCTTGTAATACTCATATTCATCAAGATCAATCAAGCAGGAAGTAGGGTATTACCTCCATAGAGAGGGCCCAAACCTGGGTAAACATTGTGTCCCCCTTCTCCTGTTACCATCGACCTTAGACACACAATTCGGGACCCCCTACCCGAGATCCGCCGGTTTTGACACTGACACCCCCTTCGGAATCCCCACACCCCTCTCGGATCTGAAGATTTACGCTGTGGATTCGATCTCCAATCCCTCCTACTAGGTAAACTCCTCTGTTCCCTTTCTTTTCCTCCGTAAATTCGTTGCCATTTTAGAGATTTGTCCAAGATTGGGTGGAACCCTAGATTTGCTTGGTTTGAATCTTTATTTGTCCAAGATTTGGTGTTGTGATGGAGGATGTGTAGTCATAGTGGTACTATCCTAGTATTTTTCATTAGTTCACAATATATGATTCTTGTTAGTGAAACCTAGATTGTTTAATTTTTTTGATATATATGATTCTTGTTAGAACTATGCCTAGTTTTGTAGATAATTATGAGATGTTGAGTTTTGTAGCTATATATGAGATGTTAAGTTTTTATAGATATATATTAGATGTTGAGTTTATTTGAAATATGAGATGTTGAGTTTATTTGAACACATATGACATACGAGATATATATATGAGAATTTACAATCATTTATTCATTATGCGAGAAGGAGATGTTGAGATTCTCGTAGATGAATACATATCAGATGTTTAGATGAACACGTATGAGATGTTTAGTGTATACCCATATTTGAGATGAACTCATATATGTTTATTGTTTGAACTTTGTAAGGATGGTTTGGCTTCTCGGCGATGCCTATGACACATGACACCAGGCCTAAATGATGCGCGAGAAGGACATGGTAATAATGAGTAATCTAAATATTTTGCAAATTTGCCTTCAGTTGAAATTGACATGCCCTAAGATTTGTCATTACTTGTTTTTTGCAGAAGCTTGAACCTCTGGAGATTCGGTATCACATGGTCTCTGGTCCTGCCATGCCCTACGATGAGCGGTACACACCCTACATCCAGCAGGCAGGACTCCTCCCGTGGATTTAGTTGGTCAGCCGGTCCACGCCGAACCTCAACGCTCCATTGGTGTCCTTTCTTGTTGATCGGTGGAGGCCGAAGATGCACAGTTTCCATCTCTGGAGGACTGGGGAGATGACTGTGACGCTCGAGGATGTCTCCTTGATCATCGGTCTTCCTATCAAAGGGAGGCCTCTCTGTATGAGCACTGATTCTGATGGGTGGCGCCAGCAGATGACGGCTCTTATCGGTATGGCTCCTACCGAGGCAGAGGCTGATGTAGAGGAACGCTTCATGGATGTGGCTGAAGGCGTTGACCGTCTTTGATAGCAGATGGAGTTGGGGTTCAGCGACTCTTGCCTCCTTGTACCGACAGGTAGTTGGTTTGTTTTGTTATCAACTCATTTCTTCATTAGCAATGCAACCTTGTTGTCAAGTTAACATTGTTTTCTTTCATATGCAGATGGACGATGCGTGTTGCAGGATCACATATAGTGCATGCATTAGTGGTAATCTGCTTCTACTTTCTGTATGGAGCTGGAAGCGTCTGCCTGTTGGATGCCCGAAGAGCGTCAAGTTTAATCCTTGGGATGAAGATGACGAATTACGACGCCCACTTGGGCTAACAAGTGGGATGTGGTATCCGAGATGACGAACGATGTTAATCTCATGTATGAAAAGTACATTGTTGAGTTGGACACGATTACGCCTAAGCAGGTAACGAGGACATTACTTCAGTCATTTCTCATGCTTGCCTAAAAAATTGTCATCAATGTTGCTTTGTTGCCCTATTTCATAGGTGGTATGGCAGCCATATGGCGCCAATGACAGACTAGGGTACACTGAGGAGTTTGTCATCAACCTGATGTGTTTGCGGGATAGGGATCTTTGGCTTATGCGGTGTCCACCGATATGCAACTGGGTGGTTGAGCTTCATTGGCCACATCGCGTGTATCGTCAGTTTGGTCTGTTCCAGGCTCACCCGCCGGAATGGGTGGACACGGACAAAGCACTTCATAGGTAAAAGAGCATGAACCGTATTGACTAAGCATTGCCACTCCTTCTTGATTGTGCTAATGTATGGTTTTGTACCATGCAGGTTGGACAGGAGAAAGCAGCGGAAGATAAAGGACTGGGACAAGCATCATGCATCGTATGTTACCCTTTTCCATCTTAGTGTGAAGCAAGCTCGTAACAGTGCACGCGCCCAGCTTCGTGAGCATAGCTCACTTGCTTTCGATAACTACCTACGATGGTTTCTTGAAAATGCTCGAGTTGAGATATGCTCGCCGGCATACAATGACGATATTCTTGAAGATCCCCTAAACTTTGAGGATCTATCGAAGCGGTGGTACAACAAAGATGCCACGGAAGGGCTAGGAGTCCCAGTTGTTCCGGTGATTAACTATGTGGTAAAGTGTTCCCTTTTTTACTTTCCCGTTGGACGTATTACACATGTTTGAATGGCTAACGTGTTACTTTGTTCTCATCCACGGCGCAACCAGATCAAGAAATCAGCTGATGAAAGTCAGTCTATTCTAGAGAAGACACCGATTGGAGAAGGCAATGATGAAGGTCCACTAAGAAAATTTCTCAAGGTACATATCGCACGCAGGTGTGTCCATGTTACATATCTTGCAGAGTTTGGTATCTTATACACTTGTTCATGTTACAGCGTCAGGCCCAGAAGTTAAGGCGGTTATCGAACCTTCTCGATTGTCGTGACCCAGAATATGATGAACCATCTGCCTCTAGGTCTGGTACACCATCAGACCCCCTATCTCACCATCAAGGGGATGTGAGTTCCTCACATGCTTATCTAGATGATGAGGGTGAGGTCACCCAAGAGATTTGACTAATCTTTTAGATGTAATTCTCACTTGATTAGGATGCCGGTCTTTACCATATTGTTTGATTGTGTGATAGGTTGATGAGCTTGATGATGACATTACTTTGGTGGACGCTCAAGTTCGGTCTGCATACATGTTGAAGCGTAGGTAGCCCATACGCCGGTTGACGCCCATTGACTTAGAGGCAACCCAAAGGTGGCCGTAGGGAGCTCGCAGATGGCGAGCTTGGATTATGAGTGTGACGCCCCGAGACCGCTCCGCTAGGTGTCATCCAGTTATTCGCCGTCGTTGCCATGTCATTTGCATGCGTGTTGCATCTTGTCATGTCATCATGTGCATTGCATCATCATGTTTTCAAAACTTGCATCTGTCCAGGTCTCCCCGTTCCTTCTGTTGTCCGTTCTGAGTCCAGACACACTTGCACGCGCCCGCGGCACGTCCGAAATATTATTTTATAAGTGGCCGAAAAATGTTCTCAAAATGGGTTCGAAGTTGGCGTGTGGTCTTATTATAGTGTAGATAGACCGACTATCAAGTTTCATCGCATTCGGAGTTCGTTTGACCCCCCAATGATTAATTATAGCGGCAATATAGCCGGTCTATCGTCGGACGTTTTCGGTCTCCGGAAACAGTCGCCGGGCCTCTCCTCTTCTATCTTCTCAGCCCTTTGCCTTCTACACTACCTCTCACCACCAGGCCCTACCTAACCTCTCTCGTCAGCCCGCGGACCTCCTCCCGCGCGCGTCTGAAATTTGTCCCGGACCCAACCCGGACAGTCGTTACCGCTGTGTCCGGATCGTCCCCAAACATCTACAAAACATCTCCATTTTGTTAATTGGGCTCCCTAGCTATTTTATCTGCAATCGTCCGGTTACGATCAGATGGACTGAATAGCCCCTAAACTTAATCCCACCGCCATATATAATGGGTCAACCCTAAATTTTAGGAGCAATGTCCCATCCATCCCCACGCCGCCGCCACTCCACCGAATCCCCCTCGGGATCTCCCCTGCCCAATTCACCCAACCAGTGTTCTCCACTGCTCCTCCTAGTTCCAGATGCCCCAGCCCCCGATCCAAAAGTCCTCTCGGCCTCCACCCTGTAGCCTCCGACAACCTCCCTCGTCATGCGCGCCCATCCACGAGCAGCCCAAGCCGCATTCAGCCAGCCGCAGCGCCTCCTTGCTCGATCTTTTGCTCGAGGCGCTCGAGTACATCGCTGGAGATGAGTGCCCCGATAGCCCCGCTCCTTTCCCCCTCCTGCTTCTCTACCTCTCTTTCTCACGATCTCCCCTGCCCTCTCTTTGTTTTCGCTCACAAGAGACCACCATGGCCGCTTCATCAAGCTCCGTCGTCGTCGTTTCGTGCCGGGCATGGATGGACCGATGCTCCGCGCCCGGATCTGCCACCGCCGCATCAGGCACTCAAGCCCTGCCGTGCCGCACCTCTGCTTTGTCCAAGAAGAGACGAGACATTAGCGCCCCGCTTCTTCCTAGGTCGCTAGGAGACCATGGCCTCCACCCGCGCTCCTCTGCACCCAGGCGAACCGTGCTCGGCCTCCTTCTGCCGCGCCAAGACCGCTTCCCCGTCGTCCCCTTCTGCTTCGTCATCGCACGCGAGGAGCACGACCCCAGCGCCAAGTCCCGCTCGCTGGAGCTCCTTGACTCCGTCGTTCCCACACGGAACCCTCCTCGCCAAGTCCCTCACCGCGCCACCTCCCTGCTTCGCTCCTGCACGAGCAGAGGACAAGGCACCCGCTCACCCGCGCTTCGCGTTGACCGCAGTCATCGCCCCTGCTTCACGAACGAGGCCCGCCCCTCGTTGACTTGGTCCAGCGCCAGCGTGGTCGGCCACCAAGTCCCAGCGCCGCACCAAGTCCAGCTCCCCGCTAGCCTGCTGCTTCACCGACTGGGCCTTAGCCCATGGGTGAGCTCCCCATAGCCCTCTACTCTATTGTGGCCCAGCCAGTTTCGGCCCGCATCATGTTTTTTCCCAGATCAGCGAATTTAGCTATTTATCCAGAGTTTGCAGTTTTACAGAAAAACCCTCAACATCATGCATATAATAATTCCAGAACCATGCATCATATTAAAATGTTTTCAACATGTAAAGTGCTTAGAATTTTATCTAGTTTCATAATATGCCACTTTCATCCATGTTTAAAATGTTTAAATTGTTGTTTGCATTAATTTGCTTAAATGTCATGCTAAAATGGTTTATTTCATAACTTAATAACTGTACCTCGGTTTTAAATAATCTTTATATGTAAATGGGGTGGAAAAATGCCTAGTTTAACATGGTGACCTTACTTTGCATGTTTAATAACTATAAAATATGGTTTAGGGCAGAACAATACCAAACCTAATATATGCATATCATGATTTTCCAGAATTGCTGTTCGTTGTTTCCGGCCTCATTTAAACTTGACTAGATAGGTAGTTTTACTTTGCTTCACCCTCTTGCCATGTTTAACAACATTTAATACTGTTGGGTACATAAACGAGATCGAACTAAATTACTGGAATGTGGTGTTTCGTCAATATGCAACTCATTGCATACTAAGCTCCAATTAATTTGTAGGATTGCTTGTGCACTTTTCCATGCCATGCTTCATTAAACCGAACATGCATCATACTTGGTTGTGCATCATGTCATGCTTATGTGGTGGTTGTTTACTATGTTGTTTGATTTCTTTCCAGTGTACTTCTCCTCCGTATTCCGGTAACGTCACGTTTGTGAGGACCCGTTCGTCTACGTCCGTTTGTCATCTTGATGGACTCGTTCTTCTTCCTTGCGGGATTTCAGGCAAGATGACCATACCCTCGAAATCACTTCTATCTTTGCTTGCTAGTTGCTCACTCTTTTGCTATGCCTATTCTGCTATACCTACCACTTGCTTATCATGCCTCCCATATTGTTGAACCAAGCCTCTAACCCACCTTGTCCTAGCAAACCGTTGTTTAGCTATGTTACCGCTTTGCTCAACCCCTCTTATAGCGTTGTTAGTTGCAGGTGAAGATTGAAGTTTGTTCCTTGTTGGAACATGGAGATGTTGTTCCTTGTTGGAACATGTTTACTTGTTGGGATATCACAATATCTCTTATTTAATTAATGCATCTATATACTTGGTAAAGGGTGGAAGGCTCGGCCTTATGCCTGGCGTTTTGTTCCACTCTTGCCGCCCTAGTTTCCGTCATATCCGTGTTATGTTCCCGGATTTTGGGTTTCTTACGCGGTTGGGTTATAATGGGAACCCCTTGACTGTTCGCCTTGAATAAAACTCCTCCAGCAATGCCCAACATTGGTTTTACCATTCCCCACCTAGCCTTTTCTTTCCCTTGGGATCTGCAAACTCAATGGTCATCTTTATTTTAACCCCCCGGGCCAGTGCTCCTCTGAGTGTTGGTCCAAACTAGAGCCCCTTGTAGCGCCACCTCGGGGAAACTCGAGGGCTGGTTTTAGTTGTACGTATTGCTCATCTGAGTGTGCCCTGAGAATGAGATATGTGCAGCTCCTATCGGGATTTGTCGGCACATTCGGGGGGTGTTGCTGGACTTGTTTTACCATTGTTGAGGATGTCTTGTAACCTGGATGCGGAGCCTGATCGGATTGTCTTGGGAGAAGGAATATCCTTCGTTGACCATGAGAGCTTGTGATGGGCTAAGTTGGGACACCCCTGCAGGGTTTTGAACTTTCGAAAGCCGTGCCCGCGGTTATGGGCAGATGGGAATTTGTTAATGTCCGGTTGAAGAAAACCTGAAGTTTATCTTAATTAAAATGCATCAACCGCGTGTGTAACCGTGATGGTCTCTTCTCGGCGGAATCCGGGAAGTGAACACCGTATTGGAGTTATGCTTGACGTAGGTTGTTTTAGGATCACTTCTTGATCATAGTTCATCGAACGTGCTTTGCCCTCTCTTCTCGCTCTCATTTGCGTATGTTAGCCACCGTATATGCTAGTCGCTTGCTGCAGCTCCTCCTCATACCTTTTACCTTACCCATAAGCTTAAATAGTCTTGATCGCGAGGGTGTGAGATTGTTGAGTCCCCGTGACTCATAGATACTTCAAAAACCAGCTTGCAGGTGCCATTGAACCGCGCAGATGATGCAACCAAGCTCAAGGAGGAGCTCGATGAAGATCTTATCCTTTGTGTTGTTTCATTCTAGTTGATCAGTAGTGGAGCCCAGTTGGGGTCGATCGGGGATCTCTGTAGCATTTGGGGTAGTCTTCTTTTATTTTGGTTTCGTAGTCGGACCTTGATTGTATCTCGTTGATGTAATGCTTTATTCATGTAATTGTGTGAAGTGGCGATTGTAAGCCAACTATATATCTCTTTCCCTTATGTATTACATGGGTTGTGTGAAGATTACCTCACTTGCAACATTGCTTTCAATGCGGTTATGCCTCTAAGTCGTGCTTCGACACGTGGGAGATATAGCCGCATCGAGGGCGTTACAAGTTGGTAATCAGAGCCTTCCCCGACCTTAGGAGCCCCCTTCTTGATCGAATAGCTGGCATTGTTGAGTCTAGAAAAATGTTTTGAGTCATTTAGGGATTATATATCAGAGAGTTAGGACTTCTTTTTACTCCTCAGTCCCTTCGTCGCTTTGGTGAGGCATCCTGACGTAGAGTTTTGACTCTTCTCTTCTCAAATTTCACTAAAAAAATTTAGGATCACGTGGGTATCTTGGAATCGTTTCGATGGTTTTGTGACGAGAACATTGTTCTTGGTGCCTCTTGACATTTAGGGGTTGTGGCAGTGTCCTGGGGAGTTGAGCTCCGAGGTGTTGTCGTTGCAATTTTATCGTTGCAGTTCTGGAATACCTGAGTTTAGTTTCGCTGACATCGAAAATCTCTTTTATGTAGTTGTTGGTGAGATAACCTCGATGCCACCCAGTACTAGGGCGGGAGTTCGGGAGTATTGCTATAACTTGTATAACGGATGCTTTTCGAAGGCTGAAGTAGATGATTTCCGAAGGTTTCTTGGTTATGTGTTGAAGGATGGATACAGCCGGATGTACGATTTGTTAGATTTGGGTGAGATATTATGCTTCCCCTGTATCCCCAACACCTGATTGCATAACCAGAAAGTTTCGGGAGTTTATAAGTGGGAATTCGAGTAGCTCTTAGGATATCTTTCTGACAGATGTATGATATGAAATTGGGGTTCGACGTCTAGTGCTCCGCCTATCCATGGTTGGTTTAAAGTGGTCTCGTTGTGTCTTAATGACTCCTTGGCTATGCCGACTCGGGGACGCTTCGTATGTCATGTGCACTACCTTGTACATGATGGTGCTGTACGATCGATCCCGTGTAGGCCCCACCACGAAAACTTCGGACGAAATCTCTATCATATGTTTGCTCCGGCTTATTCTGCAAGCCAATCCTTTGTTTTGTTTTGAGTTGTGGTATTCGAGTTGCTTCAAAGCCAGATCTTGATTCCATCCCTTGTCTAAGTGGTGTTCTCATATTTCTATGCGGATACCAATCCTTCTTGACCATCGAGTTTTTCATGTGAATTCTTTTCTACCGGCGTGTTCCTCTTCAAGTGGATCCAATCATTTCAACAACCACAAGATCAAGTATCAGTTCTTCTCAACGGTGTTTGTTTCATCCGTCCCCAAGTTGCCTTTGTTTTCCCACCCACCCACCCTTTTTCTTCAAGGACTCAGATTTCTGAATCAAGTATCCTTTGATTCATGTGAAGTCTCTCCATTCTTTTCCTTCATGTTCTTACCCGGTGATTCTCATGAAGATTCTAACGGAGCTTCAAGTTCGTCACTCTTCACTCGTTTTCTTCTCCAGTGGATTCAAATCAAGCTTTCGGTGTTGATCTCATATCCCTTTTTCCTCGTTTCAAATACCTTCTCATACCGATGCACCTCATAATAATTCACTTCTCTCTATTCATTTGTTCGGGAGTGCTGAAGATATCTCAGAAGGCTCGTCTTGTCTTTCAAGATCAGTTCAACCTATTTCGAGGTTGTTATCTCATTCAAGCCTTTATATCCAACCGGTGCTATCTCTCTTTCGAGTAATCGTTCTATGGTGTATCTTTTGAGTGGGCCCTAACCCACAGGTCTTTTCCCAGGATCTTACCTGACTCTTCTTATTTTCCCGGAGCTATCCTAAAATTTCTTTTCGAAGTTTGACGTAAGAATGATTTATCATCAGTCAAATGTCTTTCTCCAAGATCTTCCAAATTATTTTGATCATTGGTTCAACTTTTCTATTCTTCTTTATTCCGAAGTGTCTCAACAATTCACGGTGGTGTTTCTCGTCGTCTTTCTCATCATTTGAAGACCGAAGGAGAGTTTTACCTCCATATCTTATCCGTTCTCTCAGAGATTCGTGGTTCTAGTTCAAGGCCATCCTCTCATAATTGTTTTGATCGCGAAAAATTCTTTTCCTTCCTCCAGAGCCCATCATTTCAGAAGACTTATTCATTCTCAGCCTTCAGCTATCATTCTCCAAATCTTACCGATGCATCATTCAAGTATTCTCTAATCAGTTCATGATCTCTTCGTTCTCATGTATCTAAATTCCCTCAAGCATCTTCATTCGTTTTCTAATTCTTCCCGGTGTTTCATTATATTTTCTTCGTTTATTTCGAATTCTACCGGTGGCTCTTCTAAGATTCTCCTTCCTTCGTTATAATATCAATTGACTCTTTCTTTCCAATCCTACTGGTGGTTCGTTGAAGACCTTCTGAAGTTTGCGCTGTATCTATCTTAATCCGTTCTACGAGGATAAGTAATATGCCAAATCCGTTGATTGTCATCAATTTAATTGGCGAGGGATAAGTATAATGTAATTCTTATTCTGGTTTCATCGAGTGAACTCACTTCCTTATTCCGGAGGTTCATCAAATCCTCGATTGCAATTGTGTCAGCTTTTCTTTTACCTGAGTTCCAAGCTCTTTCAATTATATCATTTCAAAGCTTCATTTAATCATTGCAAGGCTTCTCCCGGAGTTCTTTTCAATTTTACCCTTCCTTTTGATCATATTTTTGTTACTGGAGTTCTTCATGAAGGTTCTACATGATGGTTCATCAAGGATTTAATTCCTTCTCGAAGTGTTCATCGAGATTCTTTTCTATGAAGCTCAAGTTTTCCTCATATTTTAATCCGGAGTGTAATTCTTTCTTCCGTATCATTGGAGGTGGTATTATCTCATTATTGATAATTGAGTTTCATGTTTCATGATTCACATGTTGTTAGGAATGAGGTATTTTAAATCCATCAATCTCTTCTTTGAAATTATCTTGGGGTATATTTCACCTAAGGCTTTCCCTAAGGATTGTTATTATGGTGCTTATAAATGACCCAAGTTCTTTTATCCTCCTGGTGAAATAGTTTCTCGTCTCCTTGTTGATATCATCCAATCTATCATTTCCGTTAGTGGCAGATTTTCACCTCTTGGTTTTGAGATGTTTTCCATAAGCCCACTACAAGCTTACTCTTTTCGTTGTTGGTTTTCCAACAACTCCGTTTGACCCTTCTCCTAAGGATGCCTTTTCAAACTCTTTTGTGATAGAAGTTGTCTTTTTCTTCTCCATTCTTTTATTTCAATGATCTATCTTCTATTTCTCTCTTTTCCAGAGGCATTGCGATGTTGCTCTTTTCAACCCATCATCTTGTTTTGTCAAGATCATGTTCTTTCCTTTTGCTTATCCATTCGACCGGAGTGTCGTGTTTTCATTCGAGCTCTCTCATCTTATCAAGTTTTACCTCCATTCTCAACCAGAGTGCCGTCTGAAATCGTTCTTACCCATTGTGCCATTCTTTCAATAGTTACGGAGGTAGTGTGTTGTTGTTTTCATCAAGTATCCTCTCATCTTGTCAAGTTCTTGTTAATTCCTTCAATTTTCAATCGGAGTGCTGCCCGAAGTTGTTCTCCCTTGTTCCTCTTTTAAAACGGAGTGTTTTCAACTTCGTCATCTCCGCTGTATTCTTTTCTCGAAATGGCTTAACATTTTCAAGGTTCTTTGGTTTCACTCATTGGTCAAAGAAGCAACTTAGTTACACCTCTTCTCCTTCTCTTCCGTTGTCCTCCCGGTGCCATTTTAGATCTCGGGACGAGATCCTCTCGTAGTGGTGGAGTGTTGTGACGCCCCGAGACCGCTGCGCCAGGTGTCTTCTAGTTATTGGCTGTCGTTGCCATGTCATTTGCTTGTGTGTTGCATCTTGTCATGTCATCATGTGCATTGCATCATCATGTTTTCAAAACTTGCATCTGTCAAGGTCTCCCCGTTCCTTCCGTTGTCCGTTCTGACTCCAGACACACTTGCACGCGCCCGCGGCACGTCCGAAATATTGTTTTGTAAGTGGCCGAAAAATGTTCTCAGAATGGGTTGGAAGTTGGCGTGTGGTCTTATTATAGTGTAGATAGACCGCCTGTCAAGTTTCATCGCATTCATTCGTTTGTCGCCCCAATGATTAATTAAAGCGGCAATATAGTCGGTCTATCGTCGGACGTTTTCGGTCTCCGGAAACAGTCGCCGGGCCTCTCCTCTTCTATCTTCTCAGCCCTTTGCCTTCTGCACTACCTCTCACCGCCACGCCCTACCTAACCTCTCTTGTCAGCCCGCAGACCTCCTCCCGCGCGCGTCCGAAATCTGTCCCGGACCCGACCCGGACAGCCATTACCGCTATGTCCGGATCATCCCCAAACATCTACAAAACATCTCCATTTTATTAATTGGGCTCCCTAGCTATTTTATTCGCAATCGTCCGGTTACGATCGGATGGACCGAATAGCCCCTAAACTTAATCCCACCGCCATATATAATGGGTCAACCCTAAATTTTAGGAGCAATGTCCCATCCATCCCCACGCCCCCGCCACTCCACTGAATCCCCCTCGGGATCTCCCCTGCTCGATTCACCCAACCAGCGTTCTCCACTGCTCCTCCTAGTTCAAGATGCCCGAGCCCCCGATCCAAAATTCCTCTCGGCCTCCACCCTGTAGCCTCAGACCACCTCCCTCGTCGTGCACCCATCCACGAGCAGCCCAAGCCGCATTCAGCCAGCCGCAGTGCCTCCCTGCTCGATCTTTTGCTCGAGGTGCTCGAGTACATCGCCGGAGATGAGTGCCCCGACAGCCCCGCTCCTTTCCCCCTCCTGCTTCTCTACCTTTCTTTCTCACAATCTCCCCCTCCCTCTCTCTGTTTTCGCTCACAGGAGACCACCATGGCCGCTTCATCAAGCTTCGTCATCGTCGTTTCGTGCCAGGCATGGATGGATTGATGCTCCGCATGCCCGGATCTGCCACCGCCGCATCAGCCGCTCAAGCCCCGCCATGCCGCACCTCTGCTTCGTCCAAGAAGAGACGAGACATCAGTGCCCCGCTTCTTCCTAGGTCGCTGGGAGACCATGGCCTCCACCCGCGCTCCTCTACACCCAGGCGAACCGTGCTCGGCCTCCTTCTGCCACGCCAAGACCGCTTCCCCGTCGTCCCCTTCTGCTTCGTCATCGCACGCGAGGAGCGTGACCCCAGCGCCAAGTCCCGCTCGCCGGAGCTCGTTGACTCCGTCGTTCCCGCACGGAACCCTCCTCGCCAAGTCCCTCACCACGCCACCTCCCTGCTTCGCTCCTGCACGAGCAGAGGAGGAGGCGCCCGCTCGCCCGCGCTTCGCGTTGACCGCAGCCGTCGCCCCTGCTTCACGAACGAGGCCCGCCCCTCGTTGACTTGGTCCAGCGCCAGCGTGGCCGGCCTCCAAGTCCCAGCACCGCGCCAAGTCCAGCTCCCCGCTGGCCTGCTGCTTCACCGACTGGGCCTCAGCCCATGGGTGAGCTCCCCGCAGCCCTCTGCTCTGTTGTGGCCCAGCCGGTTTCGGCCCTTATCATGTTTTTTCCCAGATCTGCGAATTTAGCTATTTATCCAGAGTTTGTAGTTTTACAGAAAGACCCTCAACATCATGCATATAATAATTCCAGAACCATGCATCATATTAAAATGTTTTCAACATGTAAAGTGCTTAGAATTTCATCTAGTTTCATAATATGCCACTTTCATCCATGTTTAAAATGTTTAAATTGTTGTTTGCATTAATTTGCTTAAATGTCATGCTAAAATGGTTTATTTCATAACTTAATAACCATAGCTTGGTTTTAAATAATCTTTATATGTAAATGGGGTGGAAAAATGCCTAGTTTAACATGGTGACCTTAATTTGCATGTTTAATAAATATAAAATATGGTTTAGGGCAGAACAGTACCAAACCTAATATATGCATATGAGGATTTTCCGGAATTGTTGTTCGTTGTTTCCGGCCTCATTTAAACTTGACTAGATAGGTAGTTTTACTTTGCTTCACCCTCTTTCCATGTTTAACAACATTTAATATTGTTAGGTACATAAACAAGATCGAACTAAATAACTGGAATGTGGTGTTTCGTCAATATGCAACTCGTTGCATATTAAGCTCCATTTAATTTGTAGGATTGCATGTGCACTTTGCGATGCCATGCTTCATTAAACCGGATATGCATCATACTTGGTTGTGCATCATGTCATGTTTATGTGGTGGTTGTTTACTATGTTGTTTGCTTTCTTTCTGGTGGACTTCTTCTCGGTATTTCGGTAACGTCGCGTTTGTGAGGACCCGTTCGTCTACGTTCGTTTGTCATCTTCATGGACTCGTTCTTCTTCCTTGCGGGATTTCAGGCAAGATGACCATACCCTCGAAATCACTTCCATCTTTGCTTGCTAGTTGCTCGCTCTTTTGCTATGCCTATGCTGCGATACCTACCACTTGCTTATCATGCCTCCCATATTGTTGAACCAAGCCTCTAACCCACCTTGTCCTAGCAAACCGTTGTTTGGCTATGTTACCGCTTTGCTCTGCCCCTCTTATAGTGTTGTTAGTTGCAGGTGAAGATTGAAGTTTGTTCCTTGTTGGAACATGGAGATGTTGTTCCTTGTTGGAACATGTTTAATTGTTGGGATATCACAATATCTCTTATTTAATTAATGCATCTATATACTTGGTAAAGGGTGGAAGGCTCGGCCTTATGCCTGGTGTTTTGTTCCACTCTTGCCGCCCTAGTTTACGTCATCTCGGGGTTATGTTCCCGGATTTTGCGTTCCTTACGCGGTTGGGTTATAATGGGAACCCCTTGACAGTTCGCCTTGAATGAAACTCCTCCAGCAATGCCCAACATTGGTTTTACCATTCACCACCTAGCCTTTTCTTTTCCTTGGGTTCTGCAGACTCAAGGGTCATCTTTATTTTAACCCCCCCCCCCCCCCCGGGGCCAGTGCTCCTCTGAGTGTTGGTCCAAACTAGAGCCCCTTGCAGCGCCACCTCGGGGAAACTCGAGGGCTGGTTTTAGTTGTACGGATTGCGCATCTGAGTGTTCCCTCAGAACGAGATATGTGCAGCTCCTATCGGGATTTGTCGGCACATTCGGGCGGTGTTGCTGGACTTGTTTTACCATTGTCGAGGATGTCTTGTATCCTGGATGCCGAGCCTGATCGGATTGTCTTGGGAGAAGGAATACACTTCGTTGACCGTGAGAGCTTGTGATGGGCTAAGTTGGGACACCCTTGCAGGGTTTTGAACTTTCGAAAGTCGTGCCCGCGGTTATGGGTAGATGGGAATTTGTTAATGTCCGGTTGTAGAAAACCTGAAGTTTATCTTAATTAAAATGCATCAACCGCGTGTGTAACCGTGATGGTCTCTTCTCGGCGGAATCCGGGAAGTGAACACGGTATTGGAGTTATGCTTGACGTTGGTTGTTTTAGGATCACTTCTTGATCATAGTTCATCGAACGTGCTTTGCCCTCTCTTCTCGCTCTCATTTGCGTATGTTAGCCACCATATATGCTAGTCGCTTGCTGCAGCTCCACCTCATACCTTTTACCATACCCATAAGCTTAAATAGTCTTGATCGTGAGGGTGTGAGATTGCTGAGTCCCCGTGACTCACAAATACTTCAAAAACCAGCTTGCAGGTGCCGTTGAACCGCGCAGATGACGCAACCAAGCTCAAGGAGGAGCTCAATGAAGATATTATCCTTTGTGTTGTTTCATTCTAGTTGATCAGTAGTGGAGCCCAGTTGGGGTCGATCGGGGATCTGTGTAGCATTTGGGGTAGTCTTCTTTTATTTTGGTTCCGTAGTCGGACCTTGATTGTATCTGGTTGATGTAATGTTTTATTCATGTAATTGTGTGAAGTGGTGATTGTAAGCCAACTATGTATCTCTTTCCCTTATGTATTACATGGGTTGTCTGAAGATTACCTCACTTGCGACATTTCTTTCAATGTGGTTATGCCTCTAAGTCGTGCTTCGACACATGGAAGATATAGCCACATCGAGGGCGTTACAAGTTGGTAATCAGAGCCTTCCCCGACCTTAGGAGCCCCCTCCTTGATCGAATAGCTGGCGTTGTTGAGTCTAGAAAAATGTTTTGAGTCATTTAGGAATTATATATCAGAGAGTTAGGACTTCTTTTTACTCCTCTGTCCCTTTGTCGCTCTAGTGAGGCATCCTGACGTAGAGTTTTGACTCTTCTCTTGGAAATTTAGGATCACGCGGGTATCTTGGAATCGTTCCGATGGTTTTGTGACGATGTCACATCCTAGCTAGGTTATGCATTAGAGTGTGCATCATGTCTACTTTCATCAGAAATGGAAATGGGGAAAGTAGAACCCCCAGCACCCCCCCCCCTGAAATCAACTAGGGTTTACTAAAAATAAATTCAATGAACCTGAAATGCCCTTCAGAAATGTTCACCCTCTTTGCCTTGGGCTAGAACCCTTGGGAAAAATGGTGAATATAATTTTAGGTCATCAAAAGGGGCATTGATTTAATTTATAAATATTTGAATTTGGGCTTTTAAATACTATTAAATAATTTAAATGCTCAAATAATGTTGGAATTATTTTTGGGGCCACTGAAATATTTCAGAAAGTATCCATAAATATTTTCAGGATTTTATAAAATGATTTAGTATTTAAACTAAATCAAAACAGAATAATAGAAAATAGAAAACAGAATATAAATAAAAAAAAGAGGAGAGGGAGAAGCCCACCTGGGCCTTACCTGGCGCCGCTCACCAGGCCCACCTGCCGGCCCAGCCCAGCCACCGCGCCAGCGAGCAGCTTGGCTCGGCCAGGCAGGCAGGCAGGTGCTCGACGGCGGCACCCGCGCGCGCCACGCACCTGGCTGCCGCCCTGCTTCCTCCCCTCGCCGCCCTACTGGCCTAGACGGGCTCCACGTCGCCGCCTCGACCCCCTGGACATGCTCACTCGCCCCCTGCCTCACTCCCTCGCTCCCCTTAGCCATGGCCGACGCAGCCGTCGTCGTTCCGCCGGCGTAGTCGTGTCCACCGCCGTCCCCGCGCTGCTCCACCGTGTCCTGAAGCTCCGCCACTTCCTCCTCGATCGCTCCACCAAGCCACGCCCCGCCGGAGGCCCGCAAACGACTCCACCGAGCTCGTCTTCAACCTCGGGCCGCCCAGATCACCGTCGCCGTTCCGACCGCACCGAGCCTTCCCCGAGCACGCTGACCCTCCCTGCGGCTTCTCTGTGAGCTGTTGAACCTCCCCGTGCTTTCTGTTTCACCCCTGGAACACCGTAGACGCCGCATCTCTTGTGCCCGAACGCGCCGCCGCCTGACCACGTCGCCGGCGTTGCTCCGGTGACCATTTGGTCACGGGCTTGTGTCCGTCACACTCCTCGCGCCGCGTAGAGGCAGTAGGTGCTAGCGCCACATCGCCTAGGCCACTGCAGCCACGCGCACGAGCTGGCCCGAGCTTCGGCCTCCGCCTAACCTCATCGCCGGCGATGCACCGGCCACTCCCCGGCCAAGCCATCACCACGGCTGGATGCGGGCGAGCACCAGCTGCCCGTAGCTGCTCTCCGTGTAGCAAACGGAGCCCTGTGGGCAAATCCCGCAGCACGCCGCCGTGTCTGGCCTCGCCGGCGGCTAAACGCCGGCGAGTTTGACCACTGACGTGGACTGGGTGGGCCCAGTTGACTCCCCTGAGTCAATGACAAGTGGGCCCCCCTCTGCTAATTATCCAGATCAGTTCCTAACCAAAATTAGTTAGTTTAATTAACTAATGACCCTGACAGGTGGGACCCACTAGTCAGCCTCTCTCCCTGCCCTGTTACACTGACCAGTGGCCCCCACACGTCAGGTTTGACTGGGACAGCCGCCTTTGACCTGCTGACGCAATGCTGTTGTCATGCTGACGCAATATATCTTTTCTGGAATTAAAATAACTCAGGAAATTCCAGAAAATACCCAAAACTTCAAAAATTCATAGAAATTCAACCATAACTCCAAATGAGACAAATTATATATGTAAAATTATCAGAAAAATTCAAGGAATCCATCTGTACCATTTTCATGCATGTTTGAACAATGTTTGTCCCCTGTTTTGGACAAAACAAATAAAGGGCATTTAAATAATCATATATGGGATTGGAATTTGAATCTTGTACTCAAACCAACTCCATTTAAACCATAGCTAGTTGCATTAGCTCAAGACACATCCATATTGCCATGTCATAGCATGCATCATATTGTTGCATATCGTCATGTGTTGACTGTGCTCGGTTGTGTTCTTCGTGGTAGGTTCTGCCTCCGAGGATATTCACGAGTATCCAACTGAAGGGCAGTATCCCGTTACCACTCCATCAGGCAAGCAACCATTGATCATTCCGATACAACCCATGTTCCCGCTCCTGCTCTTGTTTACTGCATTAAGACAACACGATTCAAACTGCTGTGTGCTACGGTAGTTGAACCCTTATCCTCTGCATGACCTGTCATTGCCACAGTAGCTAGATGAAACCCACTAGCATGTGTAGGAGTTGATTGAGCCATGTTTTGTGATTCCTACCTTGCTATGCCTGCTATGCTTAGAGTTGTGTCAGGTCTGGTTCATCTGGGTGATGGGCTAGAGTGAAATGCTTGTGCCAGTATTATGTGGGATGTGTTGAACATGTTTTGGTAAAGGTATCGATGAGAGGCCATGTAGGAGTACATGGTGGGTTGTTTCATTGAAGCCGTCCCTAAGAACTGAGTTCTGTATGCATGAATTAAGATTCAGCTACTACCACACATTGGGCCCTGAAATATGACCCCGCTCGACTTACCGACCCCTCTCGCCTCAGTCCAGGAGTTGCAACTAGTTTCTGGTGTTTGTAGGATATGTGTTGGCGGCCGTGCGTAGCGCTGACCCTAGGGGTGGGCTATGTTGCGGTAGATACACCGTGGCACGGTGTACCGAGTCACCCGTTTGGTGTCTCGGGAACCCTGTTCACATCGTTCGGGGCCGTTGAGGACACCCCGGCCGGATTTCCTTGCGGATGGAACCTGAATAGGCGATGACCCTGGACTAGAGACTTGTGAGGTTAGTCAGGTCGTGGTCTACACCCACGTCGGTTTTCGCTTAAAGTCTGCCGAGCACATTTCGTGTGCAGACGCTAAGTGGTGGAAACATGTGTGACGAAGTACACCCCTGCAGGGTATGAAACTATTCGAATAGCCGCGTCCGCGGTAAAGGACTACTTGATTACATATACAGTTCATAGACAAGTTAATGGATACTACTAAAAGACTCAAGATAAGTGTGAGTACCGAGGATGGCCCCCTCACAGGATACGAGGGAGGATCCTCGGTGGAGTATTGTGATGGTGAGTAGTGGACTCGTGTGCGAAAACTATTTTGCTAAAAGATTCCGTAGGATAGCTTAGCCAAGAGTCAAAGCTGGCTTGCTGCATAAACCCCACCACCTTCTTGAGAATGAGCATGTACAGTAGGTTCTGATGTAAGACTTGCTGAGTACTTTTGTACTCATGTTTGCTTATCTATTGTTTTCAGACGACAACACTGCCCCCTCCGATGGGTTTTACGTAGATCTTGACGTCGACGAGTGACTAGACACCCAGGTGGTGATCCAGGCCATGGAGGGCCCTATGTAGATAGACAGGCTTCGAGAAGCCTTCTTCTTTCTAGAGTCTGTACTCAGACTAGTTGCTTCCGCATGTGCTTGTATGACTGTATGACTTGAGTGTCGGGTCATGTGACCCCTACCTGTATGGATATGTTAAGTATGGCTCCCTGGAGCCTTTAAATAAAGTACTTGAGTTGTAGAGTTTTGTTGTGATGCCATGTTGTATGTACCCATATCGAGCATATTGTATGTATGTTTGAAATGCTTGGTATGAGTGGGATCCGACAATCTAGTTGTTTGCCCTTCGCAGCCTTTCTTATGGGGAAATGTAGTCTAGTGTTCCTCGAGCCATAGTAGTCCGCTACAGCCCGGTTCACCGGAGTCCTGCTAGCCCAGCACTACTGTTCAGGACGCTTGACTGGCCGGCATGTGTTTCACTTCGTCCCTATGTCTGTCCCTTCGGGGAAATGTCACGCGGTGATCTTCGGAGTCCTGTCTAGCCTGCTACAGCCCGAGATTCCCGGAGTCCTGCTAGCCCAGTGCTACAGCCCGGAATCACTCGTTGATGACCGACATGTTCGTTGTGATTCATGTATGCCTGTCTCCATAGGTCTGTGCCGCTTTGGGTTCACGACTAGCCATGTCGGCCCGGGTTCTCGGTCATATGGATGCTAGCGACATTGTCATATACGTGAGCCAAAAGGCGCAAACTTTCCCGGGCCATGGTAAGGCGACACCCGTGGGATACCGTGCGTGAGGCCGCAAAGTGATATGAGGTTTTACCGGCTAGATCGATGTGGCTTAGAATCGGGGTCCTGACCGCGTTGGTATCAGAGCCGGACTGCCTGTAGGTTCGTTCAGCCAAACTGGTCGATGTCGAGTCTAGAAATGCTTTAGTTATATGTAAGGGAATTGATTGTGGGAGGGAACGTAAGGTTCTTTTACTCCTTTACCCTATGCTTCTGATCTGAGTTATTCTCTTCTCATTCAACGTGGGTTAAGGACTAGGCTCTCTTCTTCTATCAGGTTCACGTGTTACTAGTCCGTAGTAGCTCATAGGATTATTGTTACGAGTTCCAGTCCAGTTCTACTATTTTAGTACGTTGCTATTTGAATCAGAACCTTGATATGATGCTGTTGAGCGGTATTGTGAACTGTTGTGGATGTCTCAAATCTTTTCTGAGCATTTACAGCCGTTATGCTGCCCAATTTTCCCTAGGAATTCTGATGTCTTTGTCTTGTGGCTATGCTTTCAGATGGACAACCAGTCTCAAAACCAAGTGGTTCGCCTGACCAGGTGCCTCGACGTGCCCGGTCATACTGCTATGTTGGTCCGGGTCATGATCGAGACAGGATACCGTTGGTATCCCGAATACACTGTTGAAGAGCAGTTCCGTGACTTTAATCAAAGCCAGTATTTATGCACCGTCAGGATATTTCCTTCCTATCCTGGATCTACCAAGCCCCTCCACTGTTCCTATGGACTCGGAGTTACCATTGAGATGGCTGTGCAGGATGCTGCCTATTCCATGATGACCATCTTGCGAGTCCGGACTGGCCTGCTTCGGAACACTGACTTCCGTTACATGCCAGCTTCACTTCCGGGAGCGCAGGGGTATCTTCAGGCTATCTATGCTGACTCCACTCAGGAGGACTCATTAACTCGTACCACCGCTGAGATGCTCGAAGATAAGGACCGAGAGAATCGGGCCTTGAGGCTGGAGCTCTTCAATACCCGTGCTGATCATTGGGCCACATTGACTCGGTTCGCACCCGCGGTGCAAGCTGGATGTATGGATACCAGGGATCTGTATCCTGTGAGAGCAGCTCTGCCAGACATGGTGGATTGGCGTGATGTGGGAGGCATCACCCCACCCCTTGGTCCCCGCAGGCCACCGTTTGTTGGTCCAAGACCTTATCCTAGCCCCTACGGTCCACAGGCTCCTCAGGACCGTCTGTTTCCGGATGATCACGTTGAACTTCCAGGCTATGGAGGTGACTTCTATGAGGACTACTACGGAGCTATCTGAGTTAGTAGTAGTACCACTAGTATTGTAGTAGTTGTATCTCCACTGTCCTGTGTGACTTGTGGAATACGACTTGGTGTGTAATCGATTCCGGAGGTGTAGACAAATAATGTATAGGGACTCGGAATGCCTCCGATGAGATGTAACGTCTACCTTCATAGTTGTACTGTAGCATGGGCTTGTACTAAACTATGTATGACGAGTATGACCGTTGGTGTATATATGGCAGTTTTATAGTACCATGGCATACGAATGAGCATCTCCGCATTCTGCGTTATCCTTTACATTCTGCACTTCCCTGTTAAGTTTGAGCCATCCTTGTCTAAACCGTTGTCTTGTTTTCCCTCCTAGGATGGTCAACACCCGCGGAAACCCTGCTGCCCCAGAGCAGGGGGAAGCCAATGCAGCTAGAGGTGAAAATTTGCCTCACCCGCCTTCCCTGGCCGAAGTGATGCTGGAGGCGGAAAGGAACAAGCGTGAGACCAACCGCCTGTTGGAGCGGATTGAGCAGAACACTGCACGCCACCCACGAAATGCCTTGGTGTCAATCAACGACTTCATCAAGCTGTATCCACCAAAGTTTAACCATTCCGTCGAGCCCCTTGACGCGGATGATTGGCTTCGCAGCATCACCCACAAGCTACGTTCTGCCAACGTAGCTGAAGCCGACAAGGTTACCTATGCTGCTTATCATCTTGAGGGCCCCGCTAGCCATTGGTGGGAAAACTACGAAGCTATGCGCCCGGTCGGCCAAATCACTACCTGGGCTGAGTTCAGCGAGGCTTTCCGTGAGCATCACATTCCGGAAGGTCTCATGGATCGCAAGAGGGAGGAGTTCTGCAACTTCACCCAAGGAAGGCTGACTGTGGATGCATATGGCCGAGAATTTGGGAACCTGGCACGCTATGCTCCTGAAGAGGTTTCTACTGACGCCAAGAAGCAGGCAAGGTTCCGTAAGGGACTTAGCCCTGAGCTTCGCCGCGATCTCCGTCTGCACGAGTGCACATCCTTCCAGAAGTTGGTCAATAAAGCTATCAGTGCTGAGACAGGCCAGACTGATTATGACGCTTCACGCAAGCATTCTCGTGATTTTGGGTCTTCATCCGGCTCTGGAGCTCAGAAGCGCCGGGTGTGGATTCCAAGCACCGCACTGCCACCCAGATTCACCCCGAGGCCATCCTTTGAGGCGCCTCGTCCCAACCAGCAATTTGCACCGTCCAAGCCCTATGGTGGCCCCGCTGCTAATGTTGCTCCACGCCCCACTGTGGTAACATGCTTCAAGTGTGGAGAACCGGGTCACTATAGTCGAGAGTGTCCCCAGAACAACCCCAATCAAGCTGGAAAGTCCGTTGGCCATGGTAAGCCCGCGGGAAAGACTTTCTACGCCAAGCCGGCCACTACTGCACGTGGCCATGTCAACTACGTCTCAGCCGAAGAGGCTCATGAGGATCCCAACGTCGTCCTTGGTACGCTCCTTGTTAACTGCCATCCGGCATCTGTTCTTTTCGATACTGGAGCATCTCATTCATTCATATCCGAGAATTATGCTCGGTTGCATAACACGACATTCTGTGACATGCCCACTTCCATGGTAATTCAAACTCCGGGTTCGAAATGGCAAACTTCTAGGGTAAGCCATGGGAACGAAATTCTTGTCGATAAGCTTGTCTTCCTTGCATCTTTAATAGCTCTCAAGTCCTCCGACATAAACATCATCTTGGGTATGGACTGGATGTCGGCTCATTATGCCAAGATCGATTGTGCCACTAGAACCGTTCAACTTACCCATCCCTCGGGCAAGACAGTTAATGTCTTAACTCGAGTGGCCAAGCGCCAACTTTACTCTCTCAATGCCAACCCCTTCCAGACCTTGAGGACGTTCCGGTAGTCCGAGACTTCCCGGATGTGTTTCCGGAAGAACTGCCAGGTGTTCCACCTGACCGGGATGTCGAGTTTGTGATAGACCTTGTTCTAGGAACCGTTCCAATTGCTAGAAGACCCTACAAGATGGCACCCTTAGAACTAGCCGAGCTTAAGAACCAACTCGATGAGTCCTTGAACAAAGGGTTCATCCGTCCTAGCTCCTCTCCTTGGGCTTGCCCCGTCCTCTTCGTCAAGAAGAAGGATGGAACGGATCGAATGGTTGTGGATTACCGACCTGTCAACCTGGTCACCATCAAGAACAAATACCCGCTTCCCAGGATCAACGACCTGTACGATCAGCTCGCTGGATCCTCAGTCTTCTCCAAGATGGATTTGAGGTTGGGCTACCATCAAATCAAAATCAGAAACGGGGACATTCCCAAAACGGCTTTTGTCACTCGTTATGGCCAATACGAGTACACCGTCATGTCCTTCGGTTTATCCAATGCCCCGGCCACTTTCTCCCGGTTAATGAACTCGGTTTTCATGGAGTACTTGGACAAATTCGTCGTAGTATACCTCGATGACATACTCATCTACTCCAAAAATGAAGAGGAACATGCCGAACATCTAATACTGGTATTGATGAAACTTCGAGAGCATCGCCTTTATGCCAAATTCTCCAAGTGTGAATTTTGGTTGTCAGAAGTGACCTATCTAGGCCATGTAATCTCTGGTAAGGGTATTGCTGTCAATCTCGAGCGAGTTCAAGCTGTCCTTGATTGGACCCCACCTGTTTCGGTCAAGCAAGTTCGGAGTTTCCTTGGCCTAGCGAGCTATTGCCGCCGCTTCGTCGAGAATTTCTCCAAGGTTGCTAAACCTCTAACTGAACTCCTCAAGAAAGATAAAAAGTTCGAGTGGACTCCACAGTGCGAGTTCAGTTTTCAGGAACTGAAAAGACGCCTGACATCTGCTCCCGTACTGGTACCACCAGATTTCTCCAAGGACTTTATTATCTATTGCGACGCCTCGCGACAAGGACTAGGTTGCATACTCATGCAGGATCGTCAGGTAATTGCCTATGCCTCACGGCATTTACACCCACATGAGGAAAATTATCCCACACATGATCTAGAGCTTGCAGCTGTAGTCCATGCACTCAAAACCTGGCGACATTACCTTCTCGGTAATCGTTGCGAGATCTTCACCGATCACCAAAGCTTGAAATATATCTTCACCCAACCAGATTTGAATCTCAGGCAAAGACGTTGGGTCGAGTTGATCTCGGATTACGACTTAGGAATAACTTACACCCCTGGCAAAGCCAATGTCATGGCTGATGCACTAAGTCGTAAGTCCTACTGTAACAACCTGATGTTACAACAAAGTCAACCACTTCTCCATGAGGAATTTCGTAAGCTTAATCTTTACATTGTTCCTCGTGGATTCCTGTCTACCCTGGTGGCGAAACCTACCCTTATGGATCAAATCATAGCTGCCCAAAAGCGTGATAAGGGCATATCCCGGATTAAGGAAAACATTGCTAGCGGAGTAGCTAAATGTTTTTCCATGGATGAGCAAGGTGCTGTCTTCTTTGAGAACCGCCTGGTGGTTCCCAAGAACCAACATCTACGCCAGATGATCCTTAAGGAAGCTCATGAATCCCCTCTCACCATTCATCCCGGTAGTACCAAAATGTATCAAGACCTACGCCAGAGGTTTTGGTGGACTAGGATGAAGAGGGAAATTGCTCAATACATTGCTAATTGCGACGTTTGTCGTCGGGTTAAAGCAGAGCATCAACGGCCTGCTGGCACCCTTCAACCTTTGGCTATTCCTGAATGGAAATGGGACAAAATCAGTATGGATTTCATCACTGGGTTTCCCAGGACCAAGAGGGGAAATAATGCCATCTTCGTCGTGATCGACCGTCTTTCCAAAGTAGCCCATTTTCTACCTGTTCGAGAGAGTATCACCGCTAGCCAGCTAGCTAACTTATACATCTCCCGAATAGTGTCTCTTCATGGTGTCCCGTTGGAAATTAACTCAGACCGTGGAAGTCTCTTCACCTCTCGATTTTGGGAAAGTTTCCAAAATGCTATGGGAACTCATCTCTCCTTTAGCACCGCCTTCCATCCTCAATCAAGTGGTCAAGTAGAGCGAGTAAATCAAATTCTGGAAGATATGCTCCGAGCTTCTGTTATCTCGTTCGGAATGAGTTGGGAGAAATGCCTTCCATTCGCGGAGTTTGCCTATAACAATAGCTATCAAGCTAGTTTGGGCAAGGCTCCCTTCGAAGTTCTCTATGGACGAAAATGTCGAACGCCGCTTAACTGGTCAGAAACCGGGGAAAGACAACTCTTTGGCCCGGATATGATTCAGGAAGCAGAAGAGCAGGTTCGCGTTATTCGTGAGAAATTGAAAACGGCCCAATCTCGCCAAAAGAGTCAATATGATCGTAAGCATAAGCCTATGACATTTGAAATTGACGAGAAAGCTTACCTTCGGGTTACCCCGTTAAAGGGAACCCAACGCTTCGGTATCAAAGGCAAATTGGCTCCTCGTTACATTGGACCCTTTCGCATTATTGCCAAACGAGGAGAAGTTGCCTACCAATTGGAACTACCTCCGCATCTTTCCAGAGTTCACGACGTCTTCCACGTTTCGCAACTCAGGCGTTGCTTCGCGGATCCTATCCGTGGAGTGGACCACGAAACGCTTGATTTACAGGATAACCTTTCTTATCGGGAATACCCCGTTCGTATCCTTGATCAAGCCGAGCGTACCACTCGACGTCATAATATCAAGTTTCTCAAGGTTCAATGGTCACACCATTCCGAGGAAGAAGCCACTTGGGAAAGGGAGGATCGTCTTCGACTCGAGTACCCCGCCTTCTTCCCAGATGATCCTAAATCTCGGGACGAGATTCTTTTGAGTGGGGGTGAGTTGTCACATCCTAGCTAGGTTATGCATTAGAGTGTGCATCATGTCTACTTTCATCAGAAATGGAAATGGGGAAAGCAGAACCCCCAGCACCCCCCCCTGAAATCAACTAGGGTTTACTAAAAATAAATTCAATGAACCTGAAATGCCCTTCAGAAATGTTCACCCTCTTTGCCTTGGGCTAGAACCCTTGGGAAAAATGGTGAATATAATTTTAGGTCGTCAAAAGGGGCATTGATTTAATTTATAAATATTTGAATTTGGGCTTTTAAATACTATTAAATAATTTAAATGCTCAAATAATGTTGGAATTATTTTTGGGGCCACTGAAATATTTCAGAAAGTATCCATAAATATTTTCAGGATTTTATAAAATGATTTAGTATTTAAACTAAATCAAAACAGAATAATAGAAAATAGAAAACAGAATATAAATAATAATAAAAAGAGGAGAGGGAGAAGCCCACCTGGGCCTTACCTGGCGCCGCTCACCAGGCCCACCTGCCGGCCCAGCCCAGCCACCGCGCCAGCAAGCAGCTTGGCTCGGCCAGGCAGGCAGGCAGGTGCTCGACGGCGGCACCCGCGCGCGCCACGCACCTGGCTGCCGCCCTGCTTCCTCCCCTCGCCGCCCTGCTGGCCTAGACGGGCTCCACGTCGCCGCCTCGACCCCCTGGACATGCTCACTCGCCCCCTGCCTCACTCCCTCGCTCCCCTTAGCCATGGCCGACGCAGCCGTCGTCGTTCCGCCGGCGTAGTCGTGTCCACCGCCGTCCCCGCGCTGCTCCACCGTGTCCTGAAGCTCTGCCACTTCCTCCTCGATCGCTCCACCAAGCCACGCCCCGCCGGAGGCCCGCAAACGACTCCACCGAGCTCGTCTTCAACCTCGGGCCGCCCAGATCACCGTCGCCGTTCCGACCGCACCGAGCCTTCCCCGAGCACGCTGACCCTCCCTGCGGCTTCTCTGTGAGCTGTTGAACCTCCCCGTGCTTTCTGTTTCACCCCTGGAACACCGTAGACGCCGCATCTCTTGTGCCCAAACGCGCCGCTGCCTGACCACGTCGCCGGCGTTGCTCCGGTGACCATTTGGTCACGGGCTTGTGTCCGTCACACTCCTCGCGCCGCGTAGAGGCTGTAGGTGCTAGCGCCACATCGCCTAGGCCACTGCAGCCACGCGCACGAGCTGGCCCGAGCTTCGGCCTCCGCCTAACCTCATCGCCGGTGATGCTCCGGCCACTCCCCGGCCAAGCCATCACCACGGCTGGATGCGGGCGAGCACCAGCTGCCCGTAGCTGCTCTCCGTGTAGCAAACGGAGCCCTGTGGGCAAATCCCGCAGCACGCCGCCGTGTCTGGCCTCGCCGGCGGCTAAACGCCGGCGAGTTTGACCACTGACGTGGACTGGGTGGGCCCAGTTGACTCCCCTGAGTCAATGACAAGTGGGCCCCCCTCTGCTAATTATCCAGATCAGTTCCTAACCAAAATTAGTTAGTTTAATTAACTAATGACCCTGACAGGTGGGACCCACTAGTCAGCCTCTCTCCCTGCCCTGTTACACTGACCAGTGGCCCCCACACGTCAGGTTTGACTGGGACAGCCGCCTTTGACCTGCTGACGCAATGCTGTTGTCATGCTGACGCAATATATCTTTTCTGGAATTAAAATAACTCAGGAAATTCCAGAAAATACCCAAAACTTCAAAAATTCATAGAAATTCAACCATAACTCCAAATGAGACAAATTATATATGTAAAATTATCAGAAAAATTCAAGGAATCCATCTGTACCATTTTCATGCATGTTTGAACAATGTTTGTCCCCTGTTTTGGACAAAACAAATAAAGGGCATTTAAATAATCATATATGGGATTGGAATTTGAATCTTGTACTCAAACCAACTCCATTTAAACCATAGCTAGTTGCATTAGCTCAAGACACATCCATATTGCCATGTCATAGCATGCATCATATTGTTGCATATCGTCATGTGTTGACTGTGCTCGGTTGTGTTCTTCGTGGTAGGTTCTGCCTCCGAGGATATTCACGAGTATCCAACTGAAGGGCAGTATCCCGTTACCACTCCATCAGGCAAGCAACCATTGATCATTCCGATACAACCCATGTTCCCGCTCCTGCTCTTGTTTACTGCATTAAGACAACACGATTCAAACTGCTGTGTGCTACGGTAGTTGAACCCTTATCCTCTGCATGACCTGTCATTGCCACAGTAACTAGATGAAACCCACTAGCATGTGTAGGAGTTGATTGAGCCATGTTTTGTGATTCCTACCTTGCTATGCCTGCTATGCTTAGAGTTGTGTCAGGTCTGGTTCATCTGGGTGATGGGCTAGAGTGAAATGCTTGTGCCAGTATTATGTGGGATGTGTTGAACATGTTTTGGTAAAGGTATCGATGAGAGGCCATGTAGGAGTACATGGTGGGTTGTTTCATTGAAGCCGTCCCTAAGAACTGAGTTCTGTATGCGTGAATTAAGATTCAGCTACTACCACACATTGGGCCCTGAAATATGACCCCGCTCGACTTACCGACCCCTCTCGCCTCAGTCCAGGAGTTGCAACTAGTTTCTGGTGTTTGTAGGATATGTGTTGGCGGCCGTGCGTAGCGCTGACCCTAGGGGTGGGCTATGTTGCGGTAGATACACCGTGGCACGGTGTACCGAGTCACCCGTTTGGTGTCTCGGGAACCCTGTTCACATCGTTCGGGGCCGTTGAGGACACCCCGGCCGGATTTCCTTGCGGATGGAACCTGAATAGGCGATGACCCTGGACTAGAGACTTGTGAGGTTAGTCAGGTCGTGGTCTACACCCACGTCGGTTTTCGCTTGAAGTCTGCCGAGCACATTTCGTGTGCAGACGCTAAGTGGTGGAAACATGTGTGACGAAGTACACCCCTGCAGGGTATGAAACTATTCGAATAGCCGCGTCCGCGGTAAAGGACTACTTGATTACATATACAGTTCATAGACAAGTTAATGGATACTACTAAAAGACTCAAGATAAGTGTGAGTACCGAGGATGGCCCCCTCACAGGATACGAGGGAGGATCCTCGGTGGAGTATTGTGATGGTGAGTAGTGGACTCGTGTGCGAAAACTATTTTGCTAAAAGATTCCGTAGGATAGCTTAGCCAAGAGTCAAAGCTGGCTTGCTGCATAAACCCCACCACCTTCTTGAGAATGAGCATGTACAGTAGGTTCTGATGTAAGACTTGCTGAGTACTTTTGTACTCATGTTTGCTTATCTATTGTTTTCAGACGACAACACTGCCCCCTCCGATGGGTTTTACGTAGATCTTGACGTCGACGAGTGACTAGACACCCAGGTGGTGATCCAGGCCATGGAGGGCCCTATGTAGATAGACAGGCTTCGAGAAGCCTTCTTCTTTCTAGAGTCTGTACTCAGACTAGTTGCTTCCGCATGTGCTTGTATGACTGTATGACTTGAGTGTCGGGTCATGTGACCCCTACCTGTATGGATATGTTAAGTATGGCTCCCTGGAGCCTTTAAATAAAGTACTTGAGTTGTAGAGTTTTGTTGTGATGCCATGTTGTATGTACCCATATCGAGCATATTGTATGTATGTTTGAAATGCTTGGTATGAGTGGGATCCGACAATCTAGTTGTTTGCCCTTCGCAGCCTTTCTTATGGGGAAATGTAGTCTAGTGTTCCTCGAGCCATAGTAGTCCGCTACAGCCCGGTTCACCGGAGTCCTGCTAGCCCAGCACTACTGTTCAGGACGCTTGACTGGCCGGCATGTGTTTCACTTCGTCCCTATGTCTGTCCCTTCGGGGAAATGTCACGCGGTGATCTTCGGAGTCCTGTCTAGCCTGCTACAGCCCGGGATTCCCGGAGTCCTGCTAGCCCAGTGCTACAGCCCGGAATCACTCGTTGATGACCGACATGTTCGTTGTGATTCATGTATGCCTGTCTCCATAGGTCTGTGCCGCTTTGGGTTCACGACTAGCCATGTCGGCCCGGGTTCTCGGTCATATGGATGCTAGCGACATTGTCATATATGTGAGCCAAAAGGCGCAAACGGTCCCGGGCCATGGTAAGGCGACACCCGTGGGATACCGTGCGTGAGGCCGCAAAGTGATATGAGGTGTTACCGGCTAGATCGATGTGGCTTAGAATCGGGGTCCTGACAGACGAGAACATTGTTCTTGGTGCCTCCTGACATTTAGGGGTTGTGGCACTGTCCCGGGGAGTTGCGCTCCGAGGTGTTGTCGTTACAATTTTATCGTTGCAGTTCTGGAATACCTGAGTTTAGTTTCGCCGACATCGAAAATCTCTTTTATGTTCTTGTTGGTGAGATAACCTCGACGCCACCCAGTACTGGGGCGGGAGTTCGGGAGTATTGCCATAACTTGTATAACGGATGCTTTTCGAAGGCTGAGGTAGATGATTTTCGAAGGTTTCTTGGTTATGTGTTGAAGGATGAATACAGCTGGAGGTAGGATTTGTTAGATTTGGGTGAGATATTATGCTTCCCCTGTATCCCCAACACCTGATTGCATAACCGGAATGTTTCGGGAGTTTATAAGTGGGAATTCAAGTAGCTCTTAGGATATCTTTCCGACAGATGTATGATATGAAATTGGGGTTCGACGTCTAGTGGTCCGCCTATCCACGGTTGGTTTTACAGTGGTCTCATTGTGTCTTAATGAGTCCTTGGCTATGTGTAGGACCTTGAAGTAGATGTGTCTAGAGGGGGGGTGATTAGACACTTAGTGCCAAAGTTGCAATTTTTAAGCCTTTTCGGTTTAAGTGGAGTTTAGGCATAATTTCAACATTCACAATACATATCAAGCAAGCATGCAAAGAGTAAATAGGCAGCGGAAAGTAAAGCATGCAACTTGCAAGAATGTAAAGGGAAGGGTTTGGAGAATTCAAACGCAATTGGAGACACGGATGTTATTCCCGTGGTTTGGATAGGTGGTGCTATCCTACATCCACGTTGATGGAGACTTCAACCCACGAAGGGTAACGGTTGCGCGAGACCACGGAGGGCTCCACCCATGAAGGGTCCACGAAGAAGCAACCTTGTCTATTCCACCATGGCCATCGCCCATGAAGGACTTGCCTCACTAGCGGTAGATCTTCACGAAGTAGGCGATCTCCTTGCCCTTACAAACTCCTTGGTTCAACTCCACAATCTTGTCGGAGGCTCCCAAGTGACACCTAGCCAATCTAGGAGACACCACTCTCCAAGAAGTAACAAATGGTGTGTTGATGATGAACTCCTTGCTCTTGTGCTTCAAATGATAGTCTCCCCAACACTCAACTCTTTCTCATAGGATTTGGATCTGGTGGAAAGAAGATTTGAGTGGAAAATCAACTTGGGAAGGCTAGAGATCAAGATTCATATGGTAGGAATGGAATATCTTGGTCTCAACACATGAGTAGGTGGTTCTTTCTCAGAACATATGAATTGGAAGTGTAGATCTGTTCTGATGGCTCTCTCCACGAATGAAGAGGAGGTGGAGGGGTATATATAGCCTCCACACAAAATCCAACCGTTACACACAGTTTTCCAATCTCGGTGGGACCGAATCAACAAACTCGGTCAGACCGAAATGGTAAACCTAGTGACCTATGACGCCCCGAGACCGATGTGCCAGCTGTCGTTCTGTTATTCGCCGTCGTTGCCATGTCATTCGCTTGCGTGTTGCATTTCATCATGTCACCATGTGCATTGCATCATCATGTTTTAAAAACTTGCATCTTTCCCGGTCTCCTTGTTCCGTCCGTTCTCCGTTCTGAGCCCAACCCCACTTGCACGCGCCCGTGGCATGTCCGAAATATTATTTTATAAGTGTCCGGAAAATGTTCTTGGACTGGGCTGAAATTTGGTGTGCGGTCTTATTATAGTGTAGACAGACCGCCTGTCAAGTTTCGTCGCAATCGGAGTTCGTTTGACGCCCCAACGGATAATTATAGCGGCAATAGTAGCCGGTCTAACGTCGGACATTTTCGGTCTCCGAAAACCGTGCCGGGCTGCATCTCTCCCCTCTTCTCTCAGACCAACCCGCTCTTCACAATTTGTCAGGTCCAACCTAACCCCTCTCGTCAGCCCGTAGCCCCCTCGTGCGCGTCTGAAAGTTGTCCCGAACCCGACCCGGACTGTCGTCACCATTGTGTCCGGATCATCCCCAAACGTCTACAAAACGTCATCGTTTTTCTTAATTGGGCCCCTAACCTATTTATCCGAGACCGTCTGATTTTAATCGAGGGCCCAAATGCACCCCAAATCCAGTTGCTATATATACTTGAGGTCCAACCCTAAAAATTAGGAGATCTGTCCCATCCATTCCCTCGGCCACCGCCGCATCCTCCTCATTTTCCTCAGCCACCAGCCAGATCCCTCCTCTGTTTCCATGCCTGCCCAACCCCGCTCCTCCTCCCGATCCCCATGAATCCTTCTTCCTCGCCTTCGTGCTCCCGGAGTCGGTCACCACTCGCAGGCCCTCGCGTCCACGCGCCCGCAAAGCAGCAGCAGCAGTCGAGCACCCCGTTCCCTTTCCTGCACCTTGATCCAGAACGCCGCCGGTGGCATCTACCATGCCGCCACCGCCGCTGGACCAGCGGGTACCCTGCCTCGTTGTCCGGCCGACGCCGGCGATTGGAACCCCGCTGAAGATGAGCAGCAGCCGCCCTATATCCTCTCCTCCCGCCTCTGTTTCTCCCTCTCCTTCCCCCCTCATGCTCTCTCTCTCTCTTCTGCAGGCTCCAGCCGCCGCCATGGGGCGTCGCCTCCCCGAGATCCGTCCATCATCGGGAATGGGATCCCCGGGGCCGGATCCGCCCAGCTCTAGCATGGATCCATCGTCCCCTGACCTCCTCTCGCTCCAGTCGCTGTTCATCCGAGTCCGGGGAGCTCCTGCAGCGTCGCCTTCATCTCTGCTTTGTCGCTGCAACCACCATGGCGCTCGTACTCGCGCAGCTTCGGGGCCAGCGCCGCCGCCGAGAGTTTCTTCGCCCGGGGTCCCTTTTGTCTCGTCCGCGTTGCTGGCGCCCCGCCAAGTCCTTCAATCCGCCGCCAAGTTCGCTGTCGTAGCTCTCCTACATCGCCGCTGACCCTGCCACTGCTTCGCTCGAACAGGGAGGAGAACTCGCCTTCCTCTCCTGGCTCGGTTCACCCATGTTGACTCCCTCCGTTTTGACCGAGCCGGCCCACTATTTCTTTCCCAGCAAGGCTCGACTCCAGCATCGTCGTGGGCCGTGTGAGTCAAGGTCTAGCCCAGCCGCTGCTAGATCCAAGCCCAGCACCACCAAGGTCGGCCTACCTCTCCAGATCTGGGCTATGGCCCATGGTGAGACCCCCATCGCCTCTGCTCCGGTTGGCCCAGCCAGATTCGGCCCATATCATGTTTTTTTCGTTCTGCGGTTTTAGTATTTAATTTTCAGAGACGCCAGTTTTGCAATTTAGCCCCTAAAAATCATGCATATTTTAACTCACAAACTGTGCATCATATATAAAAACTTTATATATGAAATATGCTTAAAATTTTGTCTAGTTTCATAATATGCAAATTTCACCCATGTTTAAAATGATTAAAATGCTGTTTGATTAAATTTGCCCCTATGCCATGCTAAAATGATTTTATTCATAACTAAATAACCGTAACTCCAAATTAAATAAACTTTATATGTAAATGGGGTAGAATTTTTCCTAGTTTATCATGGTGGCATCACTTTGCATGTTAAACAACTCTAAAATTGTGTTTAGGACAGATCAGGACCAAACCTAATATTTGCACATGAGAAGTTTCCGGATTTGTTGTTTGTTGTTCCCGGCCTCATTTAAACTTGACTAGCTGGGTAGTTTTCATTTGCTTCACCCTCTTGCCATGCTTAACAACATTTAATATTGTTGAGTACCTAACCAAGAGAGAACTAAATAATTGATGTGGTGTTTTGTCAATATGCATCCCGATGCATATTGAGCTCCACTTAATTTGTAGGATTGTTTGTGCTATTTGCCATGCCATGCATATTTAAACCGGACATGCATCATACTCGATTGTGCATCATGCCATGTTGATGTCGTGGTTGTTTACTATGTTGTGTGCTTCTTTTCCGGTGATTGCTTCTTCGGGTTGGTTCCGATAACGTCGAGTTTGTGAGGACCCGTTCGTCTATGTTCGTTTGTCTTCTTCATGGGCTCATTCCTCTTCCTTGCGGGATTTCAGGCAAGATGATCATACCCTCGAAATCACTACTATCTTTGCTATGCTAGTTTGCTCGCTCTTTTGCTATGCCATTGCCACGATGCCTACCACTTGCTTGTCAGCCTCCCAAATTGCCATGTTCAGCCTCTAACCCACCAATGTCCTAGCAAACCGTTGATTGGCTATGTTACCGCTTTGCTCAGCCCCTCTTTTAGCGTTGTTAGTTGCAGGTGAAGATTGAAGTTTGTTCCTTGTTGGAACATGGAGATCGTTCCTTGTTGGAACATTTGTTTACTTGTTGGGATATCACTATATATCTTATCTAATTAATGCATCTATATACTTGGTAAAGGGTGGAAGGCTCGGCCTTATGCCTGGTGTTTTTTTCCACTCTTGCCGCCCTAGTTTCCGTCATATCGGTGTTATGTTCCCGGATTTTGCGTCCCTTACGCGGTTGGGCTATAATGGGAACCCCTTGACAGTTCGCCTTAGGTAAAGCTTCTCCAGCAATGCCCAGCATTGGTTTTACCATTCGCCACCTAGACTTCTCTTTTCCCTTGGGAGTCGCGCTCCTGAGGGTCATCGTTATTTTACCCCCCCGGGCCAGTGCTCCTCTGAGTGTTGGTCCGAACTAGAGTCCTGTGCAGCGCCCCCTCGGGGAAACTCGAGGTTTGGTTTTAGTTGTATGGAGCGCTCATCTGAGTGTGCCCTGAGAAAGAGATATGTGCAGCTCCTATCGGGATTTGTCGGCACATTCGGGCGGTGTTGCTGGTTTAGTTTTACCCTGTCGAAATGTCTTGTTGTACTGGGATACCGAGTCCGATCGGAATGTCTCAGGTGGAGGTCTATTCCTTCGTTGACCGTGAGAGCTTGTCATGGGCTAAGTTGGGACACCCCTGCAGGGATTTGAACTTTCGAAAGCCGTGCCCGCGGTTATGGGCAGATGGGAATTTGTTAACGTCCGGTTGTAGAAAACCTGAAGTCGACCTTAATTAAAATGAATCAACCGTGTGTGTAACCGTGACGGTCTCTTTCCGGCGGAGTCCGGGAAGTGAACACGGTTGTTGGAGTTATGCTTGACGTAGGTAGTCCAGCATCACCTCTTGATCATACTTTTATCGACCGTGCTTTGCCTTCTCTTCTCGCTCTCATTTGCGTATGTTAGCCACCATATATGCTAGTCGCTTGCTGCAGCTCCACCTCACACCTTTACCTTACCCATAAGCTTAAATAGTCTTGATCGCGAGGGTGCGAGATTGCTGAGTCCCCGTGGCTCACGGATACTTCCAAAACCAGTTTGCAGGTGCCGATGAGTCCATGCAGATGACGCAACCAAACTCAGGAGGAGCTCGATGAAGATCTTGTCCTTTGTGTTGTCGTTCCAGTTGATCAGTAGTGGAGCCCAGTTGGGGTCGATCGGGGACCTTTGTCGCATTTGGGGTTCTTCTTTCATTTTGGTTCCGTAGTTGGACCCTGAGTGTATTTGATTGATGTAATGTTTATTCATGTATTTGTGTGAAGTGGCGATTCTAAGCCAACTATGTAACCTTTTCCCCTATTGTATTACATGGGTTGTGTGAAGATTACCTCACTTGCGACATATGCCTTCAATGCGATTATGCCTCTAAGTCGTGCCTCGACACGTGCGAGATATAGTCGCATCGAGGGTGTTACAAGTTGGTATCAGAGCCGACCCTCGCGGTTACACGGATGGTTGCGGACAGGTGCATGGTCATGTTGTTCATGACGTTTGTGACCCGTCGTGGCACCCGGCATGGCACATGTACCGGACTGGAAGCACAGACGTTTGTGCCAAGAGGGAACGTTCCTGTGGCCCGACGAGGACGTCGGTTCCTCTGAGTGGGGGTGTATGTGATAGCCTGGCTTATTAGGGATGATAGACTACTCATATCAATAAGGAATTCCTTCTTTTCCGGGAGCCCATTCGGACAGAACTCCAAAGTTAAGCGTGCGCATCTTGGAGTAGTGTCAGGATGGGTGACCGACCGGGAAGTTGCTCCCGGGTGCGCACGAGTGAGGACAAAGTGCACAGAAAAGACTAGTATTGATCTGTGGGGCCAGTCTAGATCCCGCCAGGAGTAACAACCACCGACGGGTGTGTCCGGGGCGTTACAAGTTGGTAATCAGAGCCTTCCCCGACCTTAGGAGCCCCATTGCTTGATCGTTTTTAGCGGCCGAGTTGTGTATAGAAAAATGTTTTGAGTCCTTTAGGAATTATATATCGGAGAGTTTAGGAATTCTTTTTACTTCCCAGTCTCCTCATCGCTCTGGTAAGTCTTCCTGACGTAGAGTTTTGACTCTTCTCTTCTCAAATTTCACTAAACAAAATTTTAGGATCACGCGAGTATCTTGGTTTTGTTCCGATGGCTTATGATGAGAACACTGTCTTGGTGCCTCCTGTCAGGGGTTTAGTGGAAGTGTCCCGGGGAGTTGAGCTCTGAGGTGTTGTCATCATAATTTTATCGTTGCAATTCTGGTATACTTGAGATATGTTCGCGACATCGAAAATCTCCTTTATGCAATTCGTTGGTGAGATAACCTCGACGCCACCCAATACTGGGGCGGGAGTTCGGGAGTATCGCCATAACTCGTATAACGGATGCTTTTCGAAGGTTGAGATAGATGGTTTCCGAAGGTTTCTTGGTTATGTGTTGAAGGATGGATGCAGCTGGATGTAGGAATTGCTAGCTTGGATGAGATATTATGCTTCCCCTGTATCCCCAACACCTGATTGCATAACCAGAAAATTTCGGGAGTTTCATAGGTGGGAATTCAAGTAACTCTTAGGATATCTTTTCGACAGATGTATGATATGAAATTGGGGTTCGACGTCTAGTGGTTCGCCTATTCACGGTCGATTTTACAGTGGTCTCGTTGTGTCTTAAAGAGTCCTTGGCTATGCTGACTCGGGGACGCTTCGTATGTCATGTGCACTACCTTGTACATGATGGTGCTGTACGATCGAGCCCGTGTAGGTCCCACCACGAAAACTTCGGACGAAATCTCTATCATATGTTTGTTCTGGCTTATTTTGCAAGCCAACCCTTTTGTTTTTGTTTTGAGTTGTGGTATTCGAGTTGCTTCAATGTCAAGTGTTGATTCCATACCTTCCCTAAATGGTGTTCTCATACTCCGATGTGAATACTAATCCCTCTTGATCATCGAGATTGTGTTGTCAATCCTTTTCAACCAGCGTGTTTCTCTTCAAGTGGATCCGATCATCTCAACTTCCGCAAGATCAATTATCATTTCTTCTCAACGGTGTTTGTTTCATCCATCTCCAAGTTGCCTTTGTTTTTCCCGCCCACCCACCCTTTTTCTTCAAGGATTCGGATGTCTTAATCAAGTATCATTTTATTCATGTGAAGTCTCCCCATTCTTTTCTATTAATATTCTTATCCGGTGATTCTCATGAAGATTCTAATGGAGCTTCTAGTTCATCGTTCTTTGTTCTTTTTCTTCTCCGGTGGATGCAAGCCAAGCCTTGTGGATCATATCCTTTTTCCTCGTTCAAATACCTTCTCATCCCGGTGCACCTCATAATCATCCACCTCTTGCTATTTAATTGTTCCGGAGTGCTCAAGATATCCCGAAGATTCGTGTTTTCCACTCTGCTTTCGTTCAATCTATTTCGAGGTTGTTATCCCATTCAAGCCATTTAACTCAACCGGTGCAATCTCTCTTTTAATCATTCTAACGGTGTTTTCTCTTGAATGGGCCCTAACCCACAGGTCTTTTCCCAGGATCTTACCTGACTCTTCTTATTTTTCCGGAGCTTCTCAAATTCTTTTCTAAAGTTTGACGTAAGAATGTAAAGGGAAGGGTTTGGAGAATTCAAATGCAATTGGAGACACGGATGTTTTTCCCGTGGTTCGGATAGGTGGTGCTATCCTACATCCACGTTGATGGAGACTTCAACCCACGAAGGGTAACGGTTGCGCGAGTCCACGGAGGGCTCCACCCACGAAGGGTCCACGAAGAAGCAACCTTGTCTATTCCACCATGGCCATCGCCCACGAAGGACTTGCCTCACTAGCGGTAGATCTTCACGAAGTAGGCAATCTCCTTGCCCTTACAAACTCCTTGGTTCAACTCCACAATCTTGTCGGAGGCTCCCAAGTGACACCTAGCCAATCTAGGAGACACCACTCTCCAAGAAGTAACAAATGGTGTGTTGATGATGAACTCCTTGCTCTTGTGCTTCAAATGATAGTCTCCCCAACACTCAACTCTATCTTATAGGATTTGGAGCTGGTGGAAAGAAGATTTGAGTGGAAAGCAACTTGGGAAGGCTAGAGATCAAGATTCATATGGTAGGAATGGAATATCTTGGTCTCAACACATGAGTAGGTGGTTCTTTCTCAGAACATATGAATTGGAAGTGTAGATCTGTTCTGATGGCTCTCTCCACGAATGAAGAGGAGGTGGAGGAGTATATATACCCTCCACACAAAATCCAACCGTTACACACAGTTTTCCAATCTCGGTGGGACAGAATCAACAAACTCGGTCAGACCGAAATGGTAAACCTAGTGACCGCTAGAGATTTTCGGTGGGACCGACTGGATCAACTCGGTGGGACCGATGTGCTAGGGTTAGGGTAAATTCAAAACTCGGTTTGACCGATTACTCAAACTCGGTGGGACCGATTTGGGTAATAAGCGAAACAGAGAGTTGGCCAAGCAAACTCGGTGGGGCCGATTGCATATCTCGGTGGGACCGAAAGTATTGCAAAAGGTAACAGAGAGTTTGCAAGCCCATCTCGGTGAGACCGAGATCCCATCGGTGAGACCGAACTGATTAGGGTTTCTGGCAATGGCTATGACAAGTGAAACTCGGTGGCGCCGGATAGAAATAATCGGTAGGTCCGAGTTTGGCTTTGGGTTTAGGTCATATGTGGAAGTGGGAAAGTAGATGAGGATTTTGGAGCATATCATTAAGCACTTGAGCAAGAGGCTCATTAAGCAACACCTCATCCCTCCTTGATAGTATTGGCTTTTCCTATGGACTCAATGTGATCTTGGATCACTAAAATGTAAAATGAAGAGGCTTGAGCTTTAAGCTTTAGCCAATCCTTTGTCCTTAGCATCTTGGAGAACTTCCCACAACCTTTAGTCCATGCCACTCCATTGTTGAACTTATCTGAAACATACTTGATAGAAATATTAGTCCAACAAGAGATATGTTGACATTAATTACCAAAACCACCTAGGGAGCACTTGTGCTTTCACTATGCCAACTCGGGGACGCTTCGTATGTCATGTGCACTGCCTTGTACATGATGGTGCTGTACGATCGATCCCGTGTAGGCCCCACCACGAAAACTTCGGATGTAATCTCTATCATATGTTTCCTCCGGCTTATTATGCAAGCCAATCCTTTGTTTTGTTTTGAGTTGTGGTATTCGAGTTGCTTCGAAGTCAAATGTTGATTCCATCCCTTGTCTAAGTGGTGTTCTCATATTTCTATGCGGATACCAATCCTTCTTGACCATCGAGTTTGTCATGTTAATTCTTTTCTACCGGCGTGTTCCTCTTCAAGTGGATCCGATCATTTCAACAACCGCAAGATCAAGTATCAGGTCTTCTCAACGGTGTTTGTTTCATCCGTCCCCAAGTTGCCTTTGTTTTCCCACCCACCCACCCTTTTTCTTCAAGGACTCAGATTTCTTAATCAAGTATCCTTTGATTCATGTGAAGTCTCTCCATTCTTTTCCTTCATGTTCTTACCCGGTGATTCTCATGAAGATTCTAACAGAGCTTCAAATTCGTCACTCTTCACTCGTTTTCTTCTCCGGTGGATTCAAATCAAGCTTTCGGTGTTGATCTCATATCCCTTTTTCCTTGTTTCAAATACCTTCTCATACCAGTGCACCTCATAATAATTCACTTCTCGCTATTCATTTGTTCGGGAGTGCTGAAGATATCTCAGAAGGCTCGTCTTGTCTTTCAAGATCAGTTCAACCTATTTCGAGGTTGTTATCTCATTCAAGCCTTTTTATCCAAGCGGTGTTATCTCTCTTTCGAGTAATCGTTCTATGGTGTATCTTTTGAGTGGGCCCTAACCCATAGGTCTTTTCCCAGGATCTTACCTGACTCTTCTTATTTTCCCGGAACTATCCTAAAATTTCTTTTCAAAGTTTGACGTAAGAATGATTTATCATCAGTCAAATGTCTTTCTCCAAGATCTTCCAAATTATTTTCATCATTGGTTCAACTCTTCTATTCTTCTTTATTCCGGAGTGTCTCAACAATTCATGGTGGTGTTTCTCGTCATCTTTCTCATCATTTGAAGACCGAAGAAGAGTTTTACCTCCATATCTTATCCATTCTCTCAGAGATTCGTGGTTCTAGTTCAAGGCCATCCTCTCATAATTGTTTTGATCGCAAAAAATTATTTTCCTTCCTCCGGAGCCCATCATTTCAGAAGACTTATTCATTCTCAGCCTTTAGCTATCATTCTCCAAATCTTACTGATGCATCATTCAAGTATTCTCTAATCAGTTCATGATCTCTTTGTTCTCATGTATCTAAATTCCCTCAAGCATCTTCATTCGTTTTCTAATTCTTCCCGGTGTTTCATTATATTTTCTTTGTTTATTTCGAATTCTACCGGTGGCTCTTCTAAGATTCTCCTTCCTTCGTTATAATATCAATTGACTCTTTCTTTCCAATCCTACCGGTGGTTCGTTGAAGACCTTCTCAAGTTTGCGCTGTATCTATCTTAATCCGTTCTACGAGGATAAGTAATATGCCAAATCCGTTGATTGTCATCAATTTAATTGGTAAAGGATAAGTATAATGTAATTCTTATTCTGGTTTCATCGAGTGAACTCACTTCCTTATTCCGGAGGTTCATCAAATCCTCGATTGCAATTGTGTCAACTTTTCTTTTACCTGAGTTCCAAGCTCTTTTAATTATATCATTTCAAAGCTTCATTTAATCATTGCAAGGCTTCTCCCGGAGTTCTTTTCAATTTTACCCTTCCTTTTGATCATATTTTTGTTACTGGAGTTCTTCATGAAGGTTCTACATGATGGTTCATCAAGGATTTAATTCCTTCTCGAAGTGTTCATCGAGATTCTTTTCTATGAAGCTCAAGTTTTCCTCATATTTTAATCCGGAGTGTAATTCTTTCTTCCGTATCATTGGAGGTGGTATTATGTCATTATTGATAATTGAGTTTCATGTTTCATGATTCACATGTTGTTAGGAATGAGGTATTTTAAATCCATCAATCTCTTCTTTGAAATTATCTTGGGGTATATTTCACCTAAGGCTTTCCCTAAGGATTGTTGTTATTATGGTGCTTATAAATGACCCAAGTTCTTTTATCCTCCTGGTGAAATAGTTTCTCGTCTCCTTGTTGATCTCATCCAATCTATCATTTCCGTTAGTGGCAGATTTTCACCTCTTGGTTTTGAGATGTTTTCCATAAGCCCACTACAAGCTTACTCTTTTCGTTGTTGGTTTTCCAACAACTCCGTTTGACCCTTCTCCTAAGGATGCCTTTTCAAACTCTTTTGTGACAGAAGTTGTCTTTTTCTACTCCATTCTTTTATTTCAATGATCTATCTTCTATTTCTCTCTTTTCCAGAGGCATTGCGATGTTGCTCTTTTCAACCCATCATCTTGTTTTGTCAAGATCATGTTCTTTCCTTTTGCTTATCCATTCGACCGGAGTGTCGTGTTTTCATTCGAGCTCTCTCATCTTATCAAGTTTTACCTCCATTCTCAACTGGAGTGCTGTCTGAAATCGTTCTTACCCATTGTGCCATTCTTTCAATAGTTACGGAGGTAGTGTGTTGTTGTTTTCATCAAGTATCCTCTCATCTTGTCAAGTTCTTGTTAATTCCTTCAATTTTCAATCGGAGTGCTTCCCGAAGTTGTTCTCCCTTGTTCCTCTTTTAAAACGGAGTGTTTTAAACTTCATCATCTCCGTTGTATTCTTTTCTCGAAATGGCTTAACATTTTCAAGGTTATTTGGTTTCACTCATTGGTCAAAGAAGCAACTTAGTTTTACCTCTTCTCCTTCTCTTCCGTTGTCCTCCCGGTGCCATTCTAGATCTCGGGACGAGATCCTCTTGTAGTGGTGGAGTGTTGTGACGCCCCGAGACCGCTGTGCCAGGTGTCTTCCAGTTATTCGCCGTCGTTGCCATGTCATTTTCTTGCGTGTTGCATCTTGTCACGTCTTCATGTGCATTGCATCATCATGTTTTCAAAACTTGCATCTGTCCAGGTCTCCCCGTTCCTTCCGTTGTCCGTTCTTAGTCCAGACACACTTGCACGTGCCCGCGGCACGTCCGAAATATTATTTTATAAGTGGCCGAAAAATGTTCTCGGAATGGGTTGGAAGTTGGCGTGTGGTCTTATTATAGTGTAGATAGACCGCCTGTCAAGTTTCATCGCATTCGGAGTTCGTTTGACGCCCCAACGATTAATTATAGCGGCAATATAGCCGGTCTATCGTCGGACGTTTTCGGTCTCCGGAAACAGTCGCCGGGCCTCTCCTCTTCTATCTTCTCAGCCCTTTGCCTTCTGCACTACCTCTCACCGCCAGGCCCTACCTAACCTCCCTCGTCAGCCCGTGGACCTCCTCCCGCGCGCGTCCGAAATCTGTCCCGGACCCGACCCGGACAGTCGTTACCGCTGTGTCCGGATCATCTCCAAACATCTACAAAACATCTCCGTTTTGTTAATTGGGCTCCCTAGCTATTTTATCCGCAATCGTCCGGTTACGATCGGATGGACCGAATAGCCCCTAAAATTAATCCCACCGCCATATATAATGGGTCAACCCTAAATTTTAGGAGCAATGTCCCATCCATCCCCACGCCGCCGCCACTCCACCGAATCCCCCTCGGGATCTCCCCTGCCCGATTCACCCAACCAGCGTTCTCCACTGCTCCTCCTAGTTCAAGATGCCCGAGCCCCCGATCCAAAATTCCTCTCGGCCTCCACCCTGTAGCCTTCGACCACGTCCCTCATCGTGCGCGCCCATCCACGAGCAGCCCAAGCCGCATTCAGCCAGCCGCAACGCCTCCCTGCTCGATCTTTTGCTCAAGGTGCTTGAGTACATCGCCAGAGATGAGTGCCCCGACAGCCCGCTCCTTTCCCCCTCCTGCTTCTCTACCTCTCTTTCTCACGATGTCCCCTCCCTCTCTCTGTGTGCGCTCACAGGAGACCACCATGGCCGCTTCATCAAGCTTCGTCGTCGTCGTTTCGTGCCGGGCATGGATGGATCGATGCTCCGCGCACCCGGATCTGCCACCGCCGCATCAGGCAGTCAAGCCCCGTCGTGCCGCACCTCTGCTTCGTCCAAGAAGAGACGAGACATCAGCGCCCCGCTTCTTCCTAGGTCGCTGGGAGACCATGGCCTCCACCCGCGCTCCTCTGCACCCAGGCGAACCGTGCTCGGCCTCCTTCTGCCGCGCCAAGACCGCTTCCCCGTCGTCCCCTTCTGCTTCATCATCGCACGCGAGGAGCACGACCCCAGCGCCAAGTCCCGCTCGCCGGAGCTCGTTGACTTCGTCGTTCCCGCGTGGAACCCTCCTCGCCAAGTCCCTCACCGCGCCACCTCCCTACTTCGCTACTGCATGAGCAGAGGACGAGGCGCCCGCTCGCCCACGCTTCGCGTTGACCGTAGCCGTCGCCCCTGCTTCACGAACAAGGCCCGCCTCTCGTTGACTTGGTCTAGCGCTAGCGTGGCCGGCCTCCAAGTCCCAGCGCCGCACCAAGTCCAGCTCCCCGCTGGCCTGCTGCTTCACCGACTGGGCCTCAGCCCATGGGTGAGCTCCCCACAGCCCTCTGCTCTGTTGTGGCCCAGCCGGTTTCGGCCCGTATCATGTTTTTTCCCAGATCTACGAATTTAGCTATTTATCCAGAGTTTGCAGTTTTACAGAAAAACCCTCGACATCATGCACATAATAATTCCAGAACCATGCATCATATTAAAATGTTTTCAAGATGTAAAGTGCTTAGAATTTTATCTAGTTTCATAATATGCCACTTTCACCCATGTTTAAATTGTTGTTTGCATTAATTTGCTTAAATGTCATGCTAAAATGGTTTATTTCATAACTTAATAACCGTAGCTCGGTTTTAAATAATCTTTATATGTAAATGGGGTGGAAAAATGCCTAGTTTAACATGGTGACCTTACTTTGCATGTTTAATAACTATAAAATATGGTTTAGGGCAGAACAGTACCAAACCTAATATATGCATATGAGGATTTTCCGGAATTGTTGTTTGTTGTTTCCGGCCTCATTTAAACTTGACTAGATAGGTAGTTTTACTTTGCTTCACCCTCCTGCCATGTTTAACAACATTTAATATTGTTGGGTACATAAATGAGATCGAACTAAATAACTGGAATGTGGTGTTTCTTCAATATGCAACTCATTGGATATTGAGCTCCATTTAATTTGTAGGATTGCTTGTGCACTTTTCCATGCCATGCTTCATTAAACCGGACATGCATCATACTTGGTTGTGCATCATGTCATGCTTATGTGGTGGTTGTTTACTATGTAGTTTGCTTTCTTTCCGGTGTACTTCTTCTCGGTATTCCGGTAACGTTGCGTTTGTGAGGACCTGTTCCCCTACGTCCGTTTGTCATCTTCATGGACTCGTTCTTCTTCCTTGCGGGATTTCAGGCAAGATGACCATACCCTCGAAATCACTTCTATCTTTGCTTGCTAGTTGCTCACTCTTTTGATATGCCTATGATGCGATACCTACCACTTGCTTATCATGCCTCCCATATTGTTGACCCAAGCCTCTAACCCACCTTGTCCTAGCAAACCGTTGTTTGGCTATGTTACCGCTTTGCTCAGCCCCTCTTATAGCATTGTTAGTTGCAGGTGAAGATTGAAGTTTGTTCCTTGTTGGAACATGGAGATGTTGTTCCTTGTTGGAACATGTTTACTTGTTGGGATATCACAAGATCTCTTATTTAATTAATCCATCTATATACTTGGTAAAGGGTGGAAGGCTCGTCCTTATGCCTGGTGTTTTGTTCCACTCTTGCCGCCCGAGGTTGCGTCATATCGGTGTTATGTTCCCGGATTTTGCGTTCCTTACGCGGTTGGGTTATAATGGGAACCCCTTGACAGTTCGCCTTGAATAAAACTCCTCCAGCAATACCCAACATTGGTTTTACCATTCGCCACCTGGCCTTTTCTTTCCCTTGGGTTCTGCAGACTCAAGAGTCATCTTTATTTTAACCCCCCCCCCCCCGGGCCAGTGCTCCTCTGAGTGTTGGTCCAAACTAGAGCCCCTTGCAGCGCCACCTCGAGGAAACTCGAGGGCTGGTTTTAGTTGTACGGATTGCTCATCTGAGTGTGCCCTGAGAACGAGTTATGTGTAGCTCCTATCGGGATTTGTCAGCACATTCGGGCGGTGTTGCTGGACTTGTTTTACCATTGTCGAGGATGTCTTGTAACCTGGATGCCGAGCCTGATCGGATTGTCTTGGGAGAAGGAATATCCTTCATTGCCCGTGAGAGCTTGTGATGGGCTAAGTTGGGACACCCCTGCAGGGTTTTGAACTTTCGAAAGCCGTGCCCGCGGTTATGGGTAGATGGGAATTTGTTAATGTCCGGTTGTAGAAAACCTGAAGTTTATCTTAATTAAAATGCATCAACAGTGTGTGTAACCATGATGGTCTCTTCTCGGCGGAGTCCGGGAAGTGAACACGGTGTTGGAGTTATGCTTGACGTAGGTTGTTTTAGGATCACTTCGATCATAGTTCATCGAGCGTGCTTTGCCCTCTCTTCTCGCTCTCATTTGCGTATGTTAGCCACCATATATTTTAGTCGCTTGCTGCAGCTCCACCTCATACCTTTTACCTTACCCATAATCTTAAATAGTCTTGATCGCGAGGGTGTGAGATTGATGAGTCCCCGTGACTCACAGATACTTGAAAAACCAGCTTGCAGGTGCCGTTGAACCGTGCAGATGACGCAACCAAGCTCAAGGAGGATCTCGATGAAGATCTTATCCTTTGTGTTGTTTCGTTCTAGTTGATCAATAGTGGAGCCCAGTTGGGGTCGATCGGGGATCTGTGTAGCATTTGGGGTAGTCTTCTTTTATTTTGGTTTCGTAGTCGGACCTTGATTGTATCTGGTTGATGTAATGTTTTATTCATGTAATTGTGTGAAGTGGCGATTGTAAGCCAACTATGTATCTCTTTCCCTTATGTATTACATGCGTTCTGTGAAGATTACCTCACTTGCGACATTGCTTTCAATGTGGTTATGCCTCTAAGTCGTGCTTCGACACGTGGGAGATATAGCCGCATCGAGGGCGTTACAATGAGGCAGAGGAGGAAGTGGAGGAAGAGGAGGCTCGTCCTGGCAAGAGGAAGAAGATGGCACCAGACATGGCACCAGGAACACGCGCGGAAGGCATTAGTTGTTGTCATTTTTATTATGAAACTGAACTAGTAGTCGTTTCATTAGGTTGATGAACTTGTGATGTTATGTGATATGTTGGTGAACTCTTAGTAGTGTGTTACTTGTGTTTGAAAACTTTTAGTAATGTTTGAATTGTCCTAAATGATGTGATTTTCAACTTATTAGTTGTCTTTGTTCAGTTTCTGCAGTTTGCAGCACTGCACCTTACTTGTGAACTGAGATTGCTGCCAAAAGTGCTTCTATTTCTGCAGTTTTGCAGTTAACAGCACTGCAGCGCCCATGCCTCAAGCGCTGCACTATACTGTGCAGTGCCCAACAGTCAGGCTTCACACGATATAGTGCAGCGCCTATGGGCTAGGCGTTGCACATTTAGATGTGGATCCAGAGAGCAACAGAAGCTCTGTAGTGCCTGATCTTGCCAAAAAATCCTAAGTTAGTGTGCAGCGCCTAAGGGTAAGGTGCTGCACTATACAGTGTGACGCCTCACTGTTGGGCGCTGCACAGTATAGTGCAACACCTGATCTCGAGGCGCTGCAGTACTGTTACCTACAAAAATGCAAAAACAAAGTTGATAGCAATTTCAATTCACTTGAACATCACAACACTTACAATAACTTGAACTTCACAGCAATTTGAACAAACACAAGTAATATGTCAATGAGTTCATCACTTAAGACAATTCAAACATTACTAGAACTTTGCAAACATAAGTAGCACTCTACTAAGAGTTCAACAACATATCACATAACCTCAGAAGTTCACGACACATTCATTTGAAATGACAAATTTAGGCCTACTACGACATAGTTGACGACAAATGGCTTCTTGCCCTAGAAGATAGTTCATGAAAAATACGGCATGGATACATCCAGTTCCATCACGAGTGCACCGAAGCGAAGTCCCTACTGAGTCGAGCGAGGACATTTCCCCTTCTTGTCACGTGCCAAATCCTCCTCTTGCACCTCCCGAGCCTTTGCAAGCTTTCTTGCCCTCTCCTCCTCACGAGCAAGTTTCGCTTGGCGTGCCCCCTCCTCCTCTCGTTTCTTCCACTCAATCCTCTCCTTTTGACGACGCTCTTCCTCCAAGCCTCTTCAAAATGATTCTTCGAACCGGCGTTGGCTCCTAAGACAATCTTGATATTGGTCCTTTTGGACATCTTCTGGCACTTCATGATCTATCCACGTGAAGTACTTGCATAGAGGAGGCGGTGACTGCATACAAAAATTTTGTTAGTGCTGACACACATTTGAGAGTAACATTTTACTTCTCTAGCTTATCGGTGGTTGGTCATAGGCGTTAGTTGGAAGCACACGATCATAAGCATAGTTCAGGCATACAAAATATCTACTCCATTCCATCCATGACTTCTTTCGGTCGGTGGACACCTTCACCTTGCAAACGTCTCCACACCAACATGGCGGGATGTTGACATATTTCTCCTTCACCTTGTCCAAAGATAGGTCCTCCCACTTGCTCGGCATGTCTTCTTGGTTAGCACACGGTGGCCTCGTCATGGAACCGGATGAAGCCATGCCTACAAAACTAGTGTTTTCCCAAAAATTTCAACACATTGACATGTACATAGGTAAATGCATGAACACATTCAAATGCCTAACCCTAGCCAAAACTAGGGTTTCCCAACAAATTTCCACACAAATTTCCAAAATCCAATCAACAACTAGGGTTTCCCCAAACTAGCAGGATTTGAGGTAAGGTGGGAATTCATTTGGATTAAAACAAGGGGATTAGAGGAGATTACCTTAAGGGAGGGGAATTGTACTTGTGCTTTTCCTTGTTCTCACTAGCAATCTGCTTATCCGTCTCCATTGAGTACTTTAAAAAGTACGCATTCATCTTGTCAAATGTGTATTGAACTATTGTCGTCACGGGTAATGCACGTACACCCTCGACCACCCTATTGAAGCATTCTGCCATGTTGATTGTCATTTGACCGTACCTCCAGCCATCTTCATCGAAAGCACGTGCCCAGTTATTCCTTTCGGCAATGTTCTTATTGATAAATTCAAGACCACAGGGATCAAGTTTCTTGTGTGTGAACAATGCATTGAACAAGTTGGCTAACCTCTTGTCGGAGAAAGCGAGACACCAATCTTGAAGATCATCGGCCAACTCCTTGATACCACATGCCCTATAGAAGTTTGCACAAAAGTGCCTCATGCACCATCGATGGTGCAACTTTGCATGTCCGGGAATGTCAACCACCACCGCGTTTAGAATTCCTGGATGGCGGTCTGATAAGACACAAATTTCCCTTTCAGCCGGTAATACCCTTATTCTCAATTGACGCAAGAACCACTCCCAGTTATCCTTCTTCTCCATCTCAACCAAAGCGAAAGCCAAAGGCAACACCCGGTTATTGGCATCACTTGCTATTGCAACCAATATAGTGCCCTTGTATTGTTCGGTCAAGAACATGCCATCAATGGCGATGACGGGCCGACAATGCTCAAAAGCCCTCATGCATTGCTTAAAGGCCCAAAATGCACGGCCAAATACTCATACGGTCCTCCCGTTATGAACCAATGTTTGGTGCCCATGAGGCTCGACCACGTGAATCATGCCTGGGTTTGTGGCGGCCATAGCTAACAACAACCTAGGGAGTCGGTTGTATGCTTCCTCCCAATTGCCATACATCATCTTGAATTCGGGTTGCATCGCCTTCCATGCCCTTCCATACTTCACCTTGTAATGAAAGATGGCTTTCACAAGGTCAATGACACTCTTAATGCTCATTCTTGGAAGTGTGGATATTTGGTTGGAAAACCTATAAGCGATGAACTCGGACGTTAGTTGTTTGTGTTCTTGGGACACAATCTCGCCATCCGCATTCTTGTGTCGGCACATGTGACTTGGTACACAACTCACTATGCGCCAAGTGGGACCTCCTTTCCATGGACTTGCATGCACAATCCATGAACATCTTGGCATTTCACATTTAACCGTGTAACGCACATTGACGTCTGAGTTGGACACTCTATGTGGACGATAATGTGTAACCGAGTAGTTGTCAATCCACATCTTCAATTCCAAGAAGGATTCAAACTCACAACCATGATATATCCCGTTCTTGCCGTCTTCCAAATCACGGTGAGAACTTGGCCTACCTCCAAGAGATACACATTTGCCACCATCTACAACGGCTTCATCCATGAGACTAAGATCCTTGAACAATGGTGTCTTGTGATCCCGCCCGAATACCTTCTTAAATGCTTCGGCCTCCTTCGGTGTGAACCCCTCCTCATCAACTTCTTCATCGGGACCATCTTCATCCGAGTCTGATGCATATGAATGGGAAAAAGGGATGGATTGGTCCATTGTCTCTTGCACATGATATTGCTTGAGATCACCCACATTGTTGTCATGGAGATCAACTTTGTTGTCACCCTCCCCGTACTCATCATTATCCTCTTCAAAAGCTTCATTTTGGTTGTTTGAAATCGGGCTCAATGTTGGCCAAACTTGTTGTGTCAAATGAGGTTCACTCATTTGATCTTGGTTCATGGGTAGGGGAGTACTAGCAACCAACCGGGAGGGGTTCCGGTTCAAGTCCAAATGCAAACTAGACTCAACCTTCTTGGAGGCAAATAACTCAAGAGCCTTGTCTAGAGATTCGGCAACCATCTCCTTGTATGCAACCCAACGTTGCTCGGAGTTCACACACATTGTCTTCCAACGGATATGCATTCCAAAACCAACATTATACCTTCCCTCTAACTCAACAACGTCACTTGGGTCCATCCAATTCAAATCCTTCCTCACTTGTTCCAAGACATCTGCATAGCTAGGACAACTCTCAAACACCCTGTCAAGCTCATCCGGGTCTGGCTCAACATTGCCTTTCAAAAAGGCCTCTTTATCCACATGATGGACATAAACACATGTTCTTCCCATCCCTACAATAATAAAAAACACATATATCAAGTAAGTACTTAACTGAATATTAACACAAAATACATAAGCCCTAACATAGATATGAAACAATAACCCTAACCCCCACTTAACAATAACCACAACCCTAACCCTAACCCCAACATAAAAAAACACATAACCCTAACCCTAGCATAGTATGAAACCTAACCCTACCAAATTAGCAAAGAAACATAACATGTTTCAACACAAATTTCCAATTCCAAGCCAAAACTAGGGTTTCCCCAAACTAGCAAGATTTGAGCAAATGTGACAATTCCTATGGATGAAAAAGAGGGGATCGGAGGAGATTACCTTAAGGGAGGGGTTGGCTTCGAAATCCACAACAAATACTCATGATTTGCAAGATTTGAGAAGGATTTGAGAGGGGGAAGAGGGGGAGAGAGGAGGGGCACTTAGTTCAGGGTGTGGGTGGGGTGGGTGTGTGGGGTGGGGTTGGATGGGTGGGGCCAGCCTAAGTGACAAACAGACAGTGCATCGCCTAAGGTCCGGGCGCTGCACATTGCATGTGTGGCGCCTAAGCACTAGGCGTTGCACATTACAAGTGTGATGCCTACGCTTTAGGCACTGCACGGCAGGATGTGGGGCCGCGCCTGGCCCCGAGCTGCCTGGCTGGCCAGTTGTGCGGTGCCTAAGACAAAGGCGCTGCATAGTGGAGTGCAGCACCCGACTATTGGGCACCACACAAAACGATCAATCTGTGAACTTTTTTCAAGAGCAGTTTAGATCGTGATTTGATTTCGTCGACAAGTCAAATATGTGTTTTTCCCAGCCTGACCTGCGGGACCCATTGGTCAGTGACCCTGGGCTAGTTAGGTCGCCGGCAGGTGGGCTCGGTCAATGTTGACTAAGTCAAAGTCAAGCTGACACATGGGGCCACATGCTTAGCACTAATCTAAACAGAAAATTAAGCTAACCTAAATGGGCGTAGGGGCCCACATGGCAGTGGCTCTGGGTGATTAGTAAGGCCATTAGCAGCTAATGACAAGGCCACGTCGGCAGTCATCGGGGTTAGTCGCCGGCAACATCCAGGCGCGGCGAAGGATCATCAGAGCGGCGGTAGGTCAGGCCAAGGCCACCAGGGGGTTGCCCTTACTCGTGCGCATCCAGGGAGGCACACGTAAGGCCGAGGGGTGGCCGGAGCTCGGTTCCGCGGGGGCAGCGGCTAGTGGAGGGGAATGGATGGGTTGAGCAAGGGGAGGAGCAGGAGCTCACGGCGGGGTAGCAGAGCGGCTCAGAGGCTCGGAGAAGTTTCTGCTGCGACGAATTGACGGGGGAGGCCGCCGGTGCCGAAGGTTGAAGACGACCACTGTGGCGAAGAAGCAGGGCGTCCTAGCTCGCTTCCTTCGGTGGGGAGATGCATCAGGGCTCGGCGGAACTGTAGGGTAGCTTGGAAGGGTGAGGCGACGGTGGTGGGCACGGTGGTTCACGTCGGCGCTCACAGACGCGCTCGGGTGGTTGCGCGCATGAGGGACAGAGAAGGGGGCGCGACTAGAGAGAGAGGGAAATGGAAAATGGGGACCTGGGCGTCTCTGTGGCATGTCTCGAGGGGTCGGGGAGGGGTAGGCAGGCAGGGAGGAGCTGTTGCGGCTCGGCTGTGCGCCAGGCAGGCACCTACTTCTCCTCCTGGCAGGAGGAAGAAGACATCACTGCCCCTGGTGGGCTGGGCCAGCACAATAGTGGGTCAGGTAAGTGCCAGGTAAGCTTTTGTCTTTCTCTTTATTTTTGTTTTCTGCTTTTGCAATTTGTTTTTGATTTGATTTTTATACCAAATCATTTTTATAATTTTTAAAAATTATTATGTGGCCTGATAAAATATATTCAAAGCCACTCACAAACTTTCAGAATTATTGGAGTTATATTTAATATATATCAAATATAAATCCAATGCAAATAATTATTGGATTAACTCAACTGCCCAAAATACATATTTCTGAGACTCCAAAAATATTGGTTTGAGTTTTACCTCTTGCCAATATTTTTATAGAGTAACACGAACATTTTCTTGGGTTCATTTGAAGCATTTTTTAATTTGGCCATTTTTAAAAGATTCCTGAGGCTTGAGCATTTCTTCAATTCAACTTTCTGAAAACCAAAATAATGACATGATGAAATGCAATGACAAGCAAAGGCCACATCTAGGGCTGTGACATGTTGAGCCTGAATAAATGTTATTTTTTGTTTGCGTTGAGCATGAACATGATTAGATCATGTCTATTGCAATATGGTTATTCATTTAAGTCTGAGAATAATTGTTGTTCTATTTACATGAATAAAACCTTCTATGGCCATACACCCAATGTGAATGGTTTATTGAATCTCGATCGTAGTGATACATATATTCATAATATTGATGCCAAAAGATGCAAAGTTGATAATGATAGTGCAACATACTTGTGGCACTGCCGTTTAGGTCATATTGGTGTAAAGCACATGAAGACACTCCATGCAGATGGATTTTTGGAATCACTTGATTATGAATCATTCGATACTTGCGAACCATGCCTCATGAGCAAGATGAATAAAACTCTGTTCTCCGGAACAATGGAGCGAGCTGATGACTTATTGGAAATAATACATACCGATGTATGCGGTCCAATGAGTGTTGAGGCACGTGGAAGGTTTCGGTATTTTCTAACCTTTACAGATGATTTCAGTAGATATGGGTATATATACTTAATGGAACACAAATCTAAACATTTGAAAAGTTCAAAAAAATTCAGAGTGAAGTAGAGAATCATCGTAATAAGAAAATAAAGTTTCTATGATCTGATTGTGGAGGTGAATATTTGAGTTACGAGTTTGGCCTTCAGTTAAATCAATGTGGAATTGTTTCACAACTCAAGTCACCTAGAACACCATAGTGTAATGGTATATCCGAACGTCCTAACCATACTTTATTAGATATGGTGCATTCCATGATGTCTCTTACCAATTTGCCTTTATCATTTTGGGGTTATGCATTAGAGACGGCCACTAAATAGGGCACCGTCTAAAGTCGTTGAGACAACGCCGTCTGAACTATGGTTTGTCAAGAAACCTGAAGTCGTCGTTTCTTAAAGTTTGGGGATGCGACGCTTATGTCAAAAGGCTTCAGCCCCATAAGCTCGAACCAAAGCAGAGAAGTGCGTCTTCATAGGATACCCTAAGGAAACTATTGGGTACACCTTGTACCACAGATCCGAAGGCAAGATGTTTGTTGCAAAGATGGGTCCTTTGTAGAGAAGGAGTTTCTCTCGAAAGAAGGCAGTGGGAGGAAAGTAGAACTTGATGAGGTAATTGTACCTACTCTCGAATTGGAAAGTAGCACATCAGAGAAAACCATTCCTGTGATGCCTACACCGACTAGAGAGGAAGCTAATGATAATGATCATGAAACTTTGGATCAAGTTACTACTGAACTTCATAGGTCGACCAGAAAACGTTCCGCACCAGAGTGGTACGGTACGGCAATCCTGTCCTGGAAGTCATGTTGTTGGACAACAGCGAACCTACAAACTATGAAGCTATGATGAGCCTAGATTCTGATAAATGGCTTGAGGCCACGAAATCAAAGATAGGATCCATTTATGAGAACAAAGTATGGACTTTGGTGGATTTTCCTAATGATCGGCAAGCCATAGAGAATAAATGGATCTTCAAGAAGAAGATGTTTATGTTACTATCTACAAAGCTCGACTTGTCGCAAAAGGTTTTAGACAAGTTCAAGGGGTTGACTATGATGAGACTTTCTCACCCGTAGCGATGCTTAAGTCTGTCCGAATCATGTTAGCAATTGTCACACTTTATAATTATGAAATCTGGCAAATGGACGTCAAAACTGCATTCCTTATTGGATTTCTCACAGAAGAGTTGTATATGATGCAACCAAAAGGTCACTAGTGCGAGCCGGTCCTAAACAAACGGTTTTTTACCCCTTTCCACGACGGCATTTGGAACCGTCGCCAAGTGATTGTGTGCGATCGGGTGTCGTTCCCACACGACCCAGAAATTGTCGAGGATAGGCCCTCCTGGGACCCAGGCTGGGGCCGTGTGCGATCGGGCGAGGCATTGAAACCCAATCTTTTCCGTAGGTATGTACATCCCACACGGTAATCCAAGAAAATCATTTCCGTAGGTATGTACATCCCACACGGTGAATCCCAGAAAAACATTTCCGTTCGTATGTATATCACACATAGTCAATCCAAGGAATACATTTCCGTTCTTATGTACATCCCACACAGTCAATCCAGGGAAAACGTTTTCGTTCGGATGTACATCCCACACGGTTTTATGTATACGCTCGTGTGTGAAAGGTGTAACTATCACACACGCTCTGCCCATCCTTCACCGCCTTTAGGAAGACTTCTACAGCATTATCATGGTAGCATGAATTATATACTTTAACCTTAGTTGCCTCCACTCCAGTCATGTAGTTTGCAAGGTAATCATCAGTAAATAGCTTCGGAAACCACTGAAAAGAGAAAAATATCAGATACTAAGGTCTAATAGAGTAACTTGTTGTGGGCAGGGGAAAATGCAACACATTACTTACCATCCTAAAGTTCACTGTTGTCTTCGACAAAGTGTAAATAAAGAGCTTAATTCCAATCACCCGTTTCTTTCGCCTAACAATCTTTCTTAGTTTCCTCACTTGACTCTTGTTCATGAATATCTCATTGCCCCATACGCAAAAGGGATCGAAGCATGGATCAGTACCCCTCATATATGTACCTACAAGCAGCCAGTAAATGTTAGAAGCTAAACTGAGATTGCACAAATGATGTAAAATAAAACTACCTATGTTCCTAAGTACAAGTTTTTTTTGAGATTTCAATATGAACTACATATGGATGTATATAGAATTATAGATATAGTTTAGATTAGAATCTAGATTCACTCATTTTGCTCCTTATGTAGTCTATATTGGAATCTCTAAAAATACTTATATTTAGGAATAAATGGTGTATAAGACATGGGATGCAGCTAACCTCGACGGCAAACAACAACATCGCCCATTGTAGCCCTGTGTAAGTACATTGAAAGCCAATGTTAACTACAACAGGGTTGATGTCGGTGTCAAAACCGGCGGATCTCGGGTAGGGGGTCCCGAATGGTGCGTCTAAGGCCAATGGTAACAGGAGGCAGGGGACACGATGTTTTACCCAGGTTCGGGCCCTCTTGATGGAGGTAAAACCCTACGTCCTGCTTGATTATTCTTGATAATATGAGTAGTACAAGAGTTGATCTACCACGAGATCGGAGAGGCTAAACCCTACAAGCTAGCCTATGGTATGATTGTATGTTGTCCTATGGACTAAAACCCTCCGGTTTATATAGACACCGGAGGGGGCTAGGGTTACACAAGGTCGGTTACAAAGGAGGAGATATACATATCCGTATTGCCTAGCTTGCCTTCCACGCCAAGTAGAGTCCCATCCAGACACGGGACAAAGTCTTCAATCTTGTATCTTCATAGTCTAATAGTCCCGCCGAAGGATATAGTCCGGCTGTCCAGAGACCCCCTAATCCAGGACTCCCTCAGTAGCCCCTGAATCAGGCTTCAATGACGACGAGTCCGGCGCGCAGTGTTATCTTCGGCATTGCAAGGCGGGTTCCTCCTCCGAATACACCAAAGAAGAGTTTGAATACAAGGATAGTGTCCGACCCTGCAAAATAAGTTCCACATACCACTGTAGAGAGAATAATATTTCCACAAATCCAATCTGCTGATGCGTTTTGGCAGTATGACATCATGCCATGGCCCGGTAATTATTCGAACCGTTTTTCCTTAACCAGCCCCGCACATAACGTGAGGCGGTTTCCTGACACGTCTTGTCAAAGCAGAGATCATGTTCCCCTTATTACGGGATTCTCATCAATACGAATGTGGGTAACCCAACCGCGCCATCAATCACCACGCTTGGTGGATAAGCGAGTTTTACCAGGCTAGTGGGGGCGCATAGTTTAGTCCGCCCTTATGAAGGGATAAGATCTCACCTTTTTCTACCCACGCCTTCTTCCTCCTTGCTCATCCATTCTCACGCACTCGAGCTCCAGTGCCCAAGTCCGCATCTTCCTCCTCAACTCTCTCCAAAACATGTCCGGAGCGGGAGGCAAGTGGATGGCCTCCTCCATCATGGAGGGGCACATCAAAATGTTACGTGGAGCCAGATACTTAGCCGCAGATATCGCGCACCGGCTGCCAGCCGCGGGGCAGGTCATCCCTACCCCACAACCTCACGAGAGGGTGGTCTTCCTCCCACACTTCGTCCGCGGACTGGGGTTTCCCCTTCATCCATTTGTCTGCGGCCTCATGTTCTATTATGGGCTGGAATTTCATGATCTGGCCCCGAACTTCATCCTCAACATCTCGGGGTTCATCGTCGTGTGCGAGGCTTTCCTCCGCATCCGGCCCCACTTTGGCCTGTGGCTGAAGACCTTCAATATCAAGCCGAAGGTGGTGGGCGGCCAACAAGCGGAATGCGGCGGAGCCATGGTGGGCAACATGCCCAACGTTACATGGCTCGAGGGATCCTTCATGGAGACCATAAAGGGGTGGCAATAGGGGTGGCTCTACATCACCGAGCCGCGCGACACCAACTGGGTGGCGGCCCTCGAGTTTCGATCCGGAATCCCCACGCGGCTCACTTCCTGGAAGGAGAAGGGCTTGTGCTGGGGTTCATCGGTAGAGCTGGATGGACTCCAGAAATATATCCAGAACATGACAAGCAAGAAACTTAATCTTGTCAACATAGTCCAAGTCATGCTCTTCCGCCGGATCCTCCCGTGTCAGCAACGGGATTTCAACTTATGGGAGTTCGACCCGGCCCGGCACCAGACTCTAAGCGAGCTCTTCGACACGGCGCACAAAGACGTCTGGAGGGTGCTGTTCAAGGGCGCCAAGGTCCCTCCCTCTCTCACCGAGGACCGCGGGCTAAGCGTGAAGCACCCTGCGAATCTGGTAAGTTCTGTACATCTGGTAGGATATTTATTTCCCATAGCTTAACCATGTGCGGGGTCTGAGCTCTCATGCCTTTAACAGGACTGGGTGGAGGCATCGGAGCAGATCGACTGTCCGGCCCCCCTGCCCAAAGACACCACGGATGCACTCTTGACGGAGATGCTGACTCCGGCTCCTTATAAGGTGCCATAGAAGACCAAGAAGAAGGCCAAGGGAACCCGAAAGAGTTCCCCACGCCAGGTGGTATCGGACTCATCGTCCGATAACTCCGCGATGCACTCCTCCCATGAAGACAAGGAGGAAGATGAAGATGCTCCCCCTCCAGCCGCCCCTCGCAGACGTCCATTTTTCATTATGCATGTCATTCTCTTCAAATACCTTTACATGCATGGTGGATTGTCATCATAAGTTGAAGTGGATTCCCACAAGTACAACCTGCCATGTGCATTTGCGTCCCAGAAGCAAATTACTTATATGCACATCTTCAGGGGGAGCCCTTGCAGCTTATGAAGACAATTCCTTTACAATTTCACAAATTATATTCCCCGTTGAAAACTTCAACTAGTTTGTCATCAATCACCAAAAAGGGGGAGATTGTAAGTGCATCTAGTGCCACCCCTAGTGGTTTTGGAGTATTGACGACAAACCTAGTTGAGGGACTAATGTGTTTGTGAGAATTGCAGGATAACACAGGTAGAAGTCCCTCATTGATTCGGTTTAGCTACCAGAGATGACCCCTAAAAATGTACGAAGACATCGAAGACAATGGTGGTTTATGAAGACATTCATGTCGAAGACAATGACATGTGAAGACTCCCCATGAAGCCTATGGAACTCGAAGACTTAGATCCTTCGTAGTTTTACTTCATTCATGTTGTGTCATAGGAACCACCATACTGTTAAGTGGGGTCCAAGAGAACCAGTCAGGATGACTGAAGTGATGCCTAATTCAAATCCTATGTCTTCGAGTGAAGACAATGAGAGAAAATCTTGTCCAGAGTCAGACAAGTCAGCTTTACTTGTAGCCCAAGTAAAGTTGCCGTGTGAGTTCGAAATTCGACCGTTGATACACGTGTCAGTTCCTTAGTGACCCAGGGTCATTTCGGACAAATCAGGTCGGGTTGCCAAGTGGCTATAAATAGTCCACCCCTACAACCATAAACGGTTGGCTGCTCAGATTTCAGTGCACGGCTTTTGTCGTTTGAGAGCAACCCACCTCGAAGCCTTTGAGAGAAAATCCCTAGCGAGGAGAAAAGCCCTAACCACCCAGAGCTAGAGTAATTGGGCATCACTTAAGTCTTCTTGTCTGAGTGATCTGAAGACTTATTACACTTGAGGACTGTGCATCCTCCAGCCGGTTAGGCGTCGCGTTCTGAGCATCCAAGAGAAATTGTGGATTGCCGATGAACGAAGTCTGTGAAGGTTTGGGAGTCTACCTTCAAGACTTACTAGAGTGATTGGGCGAGGTCTGTGTGACCTTAGCTCAAGGAGAAAACGGTGAGGACTAGGTGTCCTGAGCTGCGTGTTCAGGACTGGGTGTCCGGGACTGTGTGTCCTTTGGTTTAAATACCTAGCCGCTCCAACCAGACGTACAGTTGTCACAGCAACTGGAACTGGTCCAACAAATCATTGTCTTCAGCGTGTCACTGGTTTCATCTTCACTTCCCTTTACTTACTAGTACACATTGTGAAGCCATTGCATGCTAGCTTTATCTTCTGTCTTCACAACATGACTGTATGATTTGTTTGGCTTCATAACTTCTTCCTACCTGATCCTCATTACACTGAAGCTGTTTGTCACTGTGCTTTCATTATATTGTATACTTGACTATGGCTTGCGTTGTGTAATCTAACTTCCGCTGCATAGTGATAGGCTTGTCCACTCTGTTTGTCTTCATAACTTCCATGTTTTGAAGACTTTCATAAAAATCGCCTATTCACCCCCCCTCTAGTCGATATAACGCACTTTCAATTGGTATCAGAGCAAGGTGCTCCCTTGCTTTGTGTGATTCGGTTTAACCACCTGGAGTTTTAGCTATGTCGACTGCAGGGATAATTAAAGTCTCCGCTGCGTGCCCCGTCTTCGATGGAACTGAATATCCCTACTGGAAGAATAAGATGTGCATGCATCTTGAAGCCATTGACGTCGACCTATGGTATGTCGTCGAAAACGGCGTTCCCAAGGCTGGAGAAGGTGTCACTGCTGCTGATGTCAAGAAGTTCACTCAACTGGACTCTACTGCCAAGAATATCATCTGTGGTCATCTGACCAAGGGACAGTACGGCCGTGTGAGTGCCTTGAAGACATCCAAGCTGGTCTGGGACTGGCTCTCCAAAGTCAATGAAGGCATCTCAACCCAGAGAGATCAGAGAATCAGTGTTCTTTGCAATCTCTTCAACCGCTTCAAGCGAAATGACAATGAGAATGTCCAGCACACATTTGACCGGCTCACTGACATCACAAATGAGCTTCAAGCCCTCGGCGCCACTGAGATCACCAAACATGAAATCGTCAAGACGCTGCTGAGATGACTTGACAGTTCGTTTGACATCCTAGCCCTGATGATTCAAGAACGTCCAGATTTCAAGACACTCGATCCGTCTGACATACTTGAGAGGCTCAACACACATGAGTTTCAGCTTTCTGAGAAAAGAGATATCTACGGTCCAAACTATGGGCGAACTCGTGCCTTGAAGGCAAAAGCTGTGTCCTCATCTGAAGAAGAATCTGACAGCAGTTCTGATGATCCTGAAGACATTGGAAGGGAACTTGCAATGCTAGTGAAGAAGTTCCAGAAATTCACCAAGAAGAAAGGCTTCAGAAAGTCTTCACGATCAAGCTCAAGCAATGATGAAGCTTCTGCTCATGACTACAAGAAGAAAACATGTCACAAGTGCAAGAAAACTAGACACTTCATCTCTGAGTGTCCACAATGGGACAATGAGAGCAGAAAGAAGAAGAAGAGCAAGGAATATGACTCTGACGATAAGAAGAAGAAGAAATACTCAAAGTCTTCTTACAAGTCTTCCTCAAAGTCTTCATCACACAAGAAGAGTTCATCTGGCAAGGCTCATGCGTTTGTTGGCAAGGAAATGGATTCAGAGGAGGAGTCCGCTTCTGAGGAGGCAGAGGTGGAGTCTGAGGAGGAGTCTGATTCAGGCATTGTGAGTCTGGCTACAGCCTACGTCGCCAAGTCCATCTTCAACACTGAAGACAATGACTTCATCACCAACACCGATGCAAATGACAAGGACGACTCTACTCCTACCTACTGCTTCATGGCACGTGGTGCCAAGGTAAACACACGCACTACTCACTATCAAACATCTAGTGACGATGACTCTGATTGTGATTCAAAACCCAGCTACAAAACACTTGCTAAAATTGCAACTGAACAACAAAAGGCCATGGAACATATTCAAAAACTGTTAGACAGAAGCGATGATCTGTTGGGTGCTGAAATGACTCGTTCTGAATCCTTAATTGAAGACATAAAAAATCTTCATGTTAAGTATCAGGAACTCGAAGATCGTCTTGAGACTCTCTCAACTACTCATGAAAAGCTTTCCTATGATTATCTTCAAAAGAAGCAAGATCTTGAGAAGTTGAGAGCGGATCATGAAGATCTTCAAAAGGAAAATGAATCACTTCGAGCCGAACAGATCAGTTCCGCTCAGGAAGGATTTGAACCACCATGCCTTAAATGCATTGAGCGTGATAATGCTACTTCTGTTGCTGAATGTTCCACTGCTACTGCTGTTGCAATATTTTCGACTGTTGAAGTGGTAACTAACCCCTCTGCTGAGGATACCACTGCTATTGCTGATGAGAATGCTAGGTTGAAGACATTGCTTGAAACAGGGATGTACAAAAGTCTCAAAGGACATCAGACATTATGTGATGTCCTCAAGAAGCAGATTCTGAACCGAAACCCTAGGAAAGAGGGTGTTGGGTTCGTGAGGAAAATTAATGCAGATGGATCTTACTGGAAACCAGAGCAGTACCCCAAAACCACATGGGTTGCTGCAAAGGAATCCTCAGCAGATCCATCCAATCTATCTAGCTTCACTTGTGTTGATCCTATTATCATTGATGAATCCTTTGATGCAAACTATAAACTGTTTAAAAATCAGAATGGTGAAGTATTTGCCAGGTACATTGGTACTAACTGCAGGAATGGACCGCCTATGAAGAAGATCTGGGTTCCAAAAACGTGTCTGGAGAATCTTCCTGTGAATGTCCTCATGACACCTCACATGAAGAAGACAAACCTCAGACCAAAGGCTTCATATGGTCCAAAGGCTTCATACAGGCAGAGGACTCACCTGAGTCGCACTAACGCAAATGTTTTGCAGGGAAACCATGCTCGGGCATATGAGAGCGGTTCTTCAAACCGTCATGCTCATATGACCAAGAACTATTCTGCCTATTCTTATGAGTACTATTGCCCACCTGCTAGACTGTCTGCTAGGGCTCCAAAGCCAAAATTCTCAGATGCTGCACTTAGACTTATCGCTTCTAAGCCACCCTTGAAGATGTGGGTGGTTAAGAAAGCTTAACTCTCTTTTGTAGGGAAAGGTCTCCAGCAGAAAACCAAAATCTTCTGACGCTATTGCTGGGGACCTTAAAAATCTTGTGGGGCACAAGATCAAATGCCCGAATGGCATCACTATGTATTTCGTACCTGAATCGCATGCTACTCTCCCTATTAGTCCTAACCTGGATCTAAGTTTTCATAACCCACTGGTTCGTCAAATGTTTTTGCTTCACAATACTCTTCTGAAGCCTATCCCCCTAACTGCACTGTAGGGTACGACACCAGCGACTTCAGAGTCTTCAGAATGGATTATTGACAGTGGGTGTACAAATCACATGACTGGCAAAAGAAGTCTCTTTATGGACTCAACCTTACGTCCATCTGACAAGAGCCACATCACATTTGCTGACACTGGTAAAAGTAAGGTATTGGGTCTAGGTAGAGTTGCAATCTCAAAGGATCAACACATGGATAAAGTCATGTTTGTTGAATCCCTTGGCTTCAACTTAATGTCTGTCTCAATGCTTTGCGATTTGAACATGATTGTAATCTTTGGAAAATATCGTTGCCTGGTACTAATGGAATCTGACAAGTCTCTAGTGTTTGAAGGGTATCGGAAAGATGATTTGTACGTGGTAGATTTCTCAGCAGGACCACAGCTTGCAGTATGTCTTCTGGCAAAGGCTTCAGAATGCTGGCTTTGGCATCGGAAGCTTGGGCATGCTGGCATGAGGAACCTCCACACCCTTGCGAAGAAGAAGCATGTCATAGGCATCGAAGGCGTCAAGTTCAAGAAAGATCACTTATGCGGTGCCTGTGAAGCAGGGAAGATGACAAGGGCAAAACATCCTTCAAAGACAATCATGACCACTACTCAACCCTTCGAACTGCTTCACATGGATCTCTTTGGTCCCACTCACTACTCAACTTTTTCCACTACTGCTTGCCTCTACGGCTTCGTCATTGTTGATGATTACTCTAGATATACTTGGGTGCACATAATCCTTTACAAGACTGAAGTGCAAGATGTCTTCAGACGCTTCGCAAATCGGGCTATGAACAATTATGGCGCCAAGATAAAGCACATCAGAAGTGACAATGGCACTGAATTCAAGAACACTGGCCTTGACACATATCTTGATACATTGGGCATCACTCATGAATTCTCAGCTCCGCCCGCAGCAGAATGGCATCGTCGAACGCAAGAACAGAACACTCATTGAGATGGCCAGAACAATGTTAGATGAGTACAAGACTCCAAGAAAATTTTGGACTGAAGCCATTGACACTGCATGCCATACAATCAACCATGTCTATCTTCACAAGCTTCTGAACAAGACATCTTATGAACTTCTAACTGGCAAGAAGCCAAATGTCAGTTACTTCAGAGTATTTGGCTCAAGATGCTGGATCAAGGACCCTCACCACACCTCAAAATTTGCTCCAAAAGCACATGAGGGCTTTATGCTTGGATATGGAAAGGATTCGCACTCCTACAGAGTCTTCAATCTCTTCCACTACAAAGTGGTTGAAACAGTGGATGTGCGGTTCGATGAGACCAATGGGTCATAAAGAGAGCAACTACCAGATGTGCTAGATGAAGTTCCAGCCAGTGAATCAATCAAGCTAATGGGAACTGGAGAAATTATACCTTCTGAAGCTCATCCTGAAGAAGAACTTATCATCTCAGCACCTGATCCACATGAAGACAATGCTCAGCCTGAAGATATTCCTCCCCACGACAACATAGATCAGCAAGAGCAAAGTCTTCGACCCATACATCCTCGTGTTGCCAATGAAGTGCAGATTGACAGAATAATTGATAGCATCAATGCACCTGGTCCACTGACTCGTTCTAGGGCAACTCAACTGGCAAATTTCTGCGGACACTTCGCATTCGTTTCAATCACAGAACCCAAGAAAGTTGATGAAGCTTTTATGGAACCTGAATGGATTCAAGCTATGCAAGAAGAGCTTCAACAGTTTGAGCTGAACAATGTCTAGGAGTTGGTTAAGCGTCCTGATCCATGGAAGCATAACATAATAGGCACCAAATGGATATACCGCAACAAGCAAGATGAGCATGGTCAAGTCGTCAGAAACAAGGCTCGTCTCATTGCTCAAGGATATACTCAAGTGGAAGGCATTGACTTCGATGAAACATTTGCTCCTGTTGCCAGACTTGAAGCCATCCGTATACTGCTGGCCTATGCAAATCATCACAATATAATTCTGTATCAAATGGATGTGAAGAGTGCCTTTCTCAATGGCAAAATTGAAGAAGAAGTGTATGTTGCACAACCACCTGGGTTTGAAGATCCAAAACATCCTGACATGGTTTACAAGCTCAATAAGGCACTATATGGCCTCAAACAAGCCCCTCGGGCCTGGTATGATACACTCAAATACTTCCTGGAGAGCAAAGGCTTCATACCTGGTTCCCTAGATCCCACTCTCTTCACGAAGACATATGATGGTGAACTGTTTGTGTGCCAAATATATGTGGATGACATTATCTTCGGTTGCACCAATCATAAGTACAGTGAGGAATTCGGATATATGATGCAAGAGCAATATCAGATGTCTATGATGGGGGAGCTGAAATTCTTCCTCGGTCTTCAGATACGGCAACAACGCAATGGCATCTTCATATCTCAAGAGAAGTATCTCAAAGATTGCCTGAAGAAGTTCGGTATGCAAGACTGCAAAGGTTTCACAACACCAATGCCAGCCAAACATCATCTGGGTCCTGACGACAATGGTAAAGAGTTCGATCAAAAGGTATACCGCTCCATGATTGGTTCTTTGCTTTATTTATGTGCATCTAGGCCAGATATTATGCTTAGTGTTTGCATGTATGCTCGATTCCAAGCGGCACCAAAGGAGTCGCATCACTTAGCTGTGAAGCGAATTCTTCGATATTTGGCTCACACCCCAACTCTAGGGTTATGGTATCCAAAGGGCTCAGAGTTTGATCTGGTTGGATTTTTGGATGCTGATTACGCTGGTGACAAGGTTGATCGGAAGTCCACATCAGGCACATGTCACTTTCTGGGCCGATCACTTGTCTGTTGGTCTTCAAAGAAGCAGAACTGTGTATCTCTCTCCACTGCTGAATCTGAATACATTGCTGCTGGATCCTGCTGCGCTCAGCTTCTATGGATGAAGCAAACCCTCAAGGATTATGGCATTCATCTGAAGCAAGTGCCACTTTACTGCGACAACGAAAGCGCCATCAAGATCGCCAATAACCCAGTTCAGCACTCGAAGACAGAGCACATTGAAATTCGTCATCACTTTCTCAGAGATCATGTTGCAAAGGAAGATATTGATATCATACACGTCAACACTGAAAAGCAATTGGCAGATATCTTCACCAAGCCCTTGGATGAGAAGAGATTTTGCAAGTTACGGTGTGAGCTAAACATCTTGGAATCCTCAAATGTCCTGTGATCAGGCACACATCCTAACACTTTGCATGTTGATGACTTAGATGTGCAACACACGAAGTAACATATATCTTCTATCAATGAAGACATACATTCTAAGTGTGAATACATTAACATGGAATTTGACTTCGGAGCGCCACGATAATTGTGCGCTGTGTCTGGGTCTAATACTTCCTATACGGTGGGTAACGCCACCACCAAAATTCCTGCTTGAAGTGTTACACTCATGGCATTACATTTGCTATGTCTTCACATTTGGTTTGGCTTCAATCTCAATTTGTCTTCATGATTATCTTCACTATGTTGATTATATATATGTACTGGTGTTCTGTCCTCTACAGCATTCACTTATAGCTATGTCTTCTTGTTTGAATCTTTTGAACTAAGTGAATGTGATCGGACCCTAACCTCTCCATGCTTCCTACCTCAAACTCTATCTCTCCAAGTCATATGCATTCTATTGAAACTGTCGAATGTCTTCACTGCATCCTTGTCAGCTAAAGACACGGAGACGAACTTTAAAACCGTTTTCAATGCTATTTCATCAACAAGAAATCCGGAGAAGTAGGAACGGCACCCAACAAACAAGGCGTGCGTGGGGTGTGGAACTGCCCCCACAATACCGCATGATGGCCACGTGCTGATCAGATGCGAATCGCCAGGGGCACCTGAGTAATAGCGCAGTGCCGCCCATATCCCTATAAATACACGATTCACTGCGGTCATTATCTCTTCTTCCACCTTCGCACGAACCCTAGCGCCACCGCTAACTCTCAACGACGCCGGCGACGAAGTGCTTCACTGCCGCAACCTCTCCGACGCCGTTTTCACGCCGACTGCGGACATCGGTCTCTCCGCCGTCGCCGTAGGTGTCTTCCATCGCCAAGTTAGGGCACGGAGGATCGAACTGCTCGGCCTCAACTCTCACTTCGTCTAGCAGTTCCAAGTGTGGTAAATAAAACCTCTTTTTACAGCCTCTTTTGATCCTATAGCTCAGTCACTTTCTACCATAAGAGGTTTCTATTCACACAAGTTTCATCTCTCTCATCTGCATCTCATAACTTGCCTAGTATATTCACTTGTTCTTCATGAAGTAGTTAGATTCCTCACTTGTACTGATCTATGGGTTCGTACAAATCTGGAACCAACTTCTTTTCTATAAAGTGAATGTCTTCGCATGATGAGGTCAATATCTTCTAAACATATTTATCTTCAAAATCTTCTGAGAATGCATATGACCTATTCCCCTTCCCTCGCACCTTAATGCTGTCACAGGTACATGTCCGTGGGAGAATCTTTTGGTTCTCATAGTCTGCATTCATTTGCAGAGTTCTTACAGCGTCACATCAACTCTCCCGAAGCGAGTTCCTGTTGGTCAAGCAAAAGGAAGCCTTTGAAGACTTTGAACATCTTGAAGCCTTCCAAGTTAAGCTTCATGGCAGCAGAAAAACCAGCAAGGAAGGGAGGCAGACAGAGACGTGGTGAAACGTCTAAAGATCTGCCTAAAGACTTGGCAGAAATGTACCAAACTGATCCTGAAGAGAGCTATGGTCAGCGCAAGACACGAATCCAATGGATTCGAAAATATTGGGCAGAGCAGTGGTTCCAATACCGCTTCGTCACTAAGGAATATGCAGAAAAGTGCGCCATCAAGAGACCATGGGGAGATGTATTGTACAAAAATCTCGTACCCCGGTCCAGAGATGAAGCCATTGCTCAAGGCTTCTTTCCATGCATGGTCAGAGGACCACAACCAGCTGAAGCACATCCCTCATCACTTCTCTGGTGTCGCGATGACACTCTGTTCAAGCGCAACTTTCAATTTGCTCAGAACTCTGCGAAGCAAAACAAGGAGTGGGGGTTGGACTTCAACCCTGGTCCCTCTAAACCAAGGGCAGATGGCACACGCGACGCAAATCCCAATATCATCAGGCCGTATGCCAATCTCGAAGGCCTCATCACTCGTATTCTAGTCCAAGGGACTGCCGTGAACGACCCTCCAGCAGACACTGAGTCTGATGACGCTCCTGCTGCACCGAAGCCAATGCAGACGAAAAAGCCAAAAGCTTCAAAGCCAGCCGCTTCTCCCAAAATCTCCAGAGTGAAGCCATTGTCAACTGCACCTCCTGAAGCAAGTGTGCAGTCTGAAGACTTATCGCGAGTCTCCAAGCCCCAAGAAGCCAAGAAGCCCCAGCCACACACTGGCAAAGAGCTCACAGCTGCTGCCATTCTGCACAGCGACGCCATTGATCTGTCCAGTGACGAAGATCTTGGCGATGACGCTCTTGAGCAGCTCATCAAAATCAAGGAGGAGGCTGAAATCTTCAACAATCTGCCTCTGTTTGATGCAGCAATCCTCCACAACTTCATCGATGAGTGGTTTGATACACCCAACATCAGCTTCGATGATCTGCAGCTGCCCATTGGCCTCAGCATCGCCTTCCAAGGCGCCATTGCTTCAGAACTTGCAATTGCCCAGCGCATTGTTGAACTGAAGCAAAAGATTGATTTTGAAAAGGCACAGTTCAAGCAGAATATGGCCCAGCTCAGCGTCCAAGAAGTCAAGGACTTCAAGGTCATGTTGCACGAGTTGAAGGAAAACTTTATGAAGAAACGTGCAGAAGCTCAGGGTTCACGTGAGCGCATGAAGACTTTGGCTGACCTCTGTGTGCAGGCCTACAATGAGGCCGAGAAGCGCAAGGCACTTGGGCATCCCGGCATCGACCCCAGGATGGCCGCGAAGAAAAAGAAGAAGCCCACTGTGGCTGAACAAGAGGCACCAAGGCAAGAAGCTATTCCGATCGTCTTCCCCACTGCTAAGACTGGCTCGAAGCCAAAGCACCGCTCAACCGCTTCAGAGCTTAGGAAGACAAGGACAGCCGAAGCTGAAGCAAGGAAGAGGAAACACCCTGAAGCCTCTCCTTCTGACCCCACCATCAAGAAGCGCAAGACCAAGAAATCTCGGGCTGCTCCCACAGAGCCCCTGATAGTCGAACCCCTCTCCGTCCGCTATCCTGACGAAGATCGTCAGTTGACCGTGCATGAGCCTGCTTTCACAGAGGCTCCGCACGCTGAAGACATTCCAGCAGCCGACCCCAATGCTGCTGAAGACATTGGTCTCCAAGACAATGTACAAGGTGATGCAGCCCTTCCTCGGCTTGAAACAAGCGAAATGATCAGCATTGGTTGTCCATTGACGCCAATCACCCAAGATGCATCGTGGGCAGATCGCCCACAGGAGGAAGAGGATGAGCCCCAGCCCACTGCAACTCCACCAGCGTCGCCTACATTCCGTAGGCTTCGCAAAGGGCCAAGGGCTCAGGCTGCTGACGACATTCCGGCTGCATCAGCCGAAGAACATGAAGAAGAGCATGAAGAAGAACCTCAAGCTCCATCTCCCCCGCACCAACAAGAAGACGTTCTCGAGGAGAACGTACCTAAATCCGTCCCTCTCACTACACGTGTTGAGGCTGAAAACATTGCGGCTGCCACAACCAACACTGAAGCAATTGTGGAGCCCGACCAACCAACAGCTTCGAGAGACACTGAAGCTACTGCATTTGAACCTTCTGTGCCTGAGTCTGCTGCCGGTCCACAGTTCAACTATCATGTTGCGCACAGGCCCTAGGTCCAGAAGCCAATCCCACGGCTGCCAAGGTTCCCAGGTCCTGCATCATCTCCTGGCTCCTTTAATGTCAATTGCTTCAGGGTAGATAACACCTTCTTCAACAGCTCCAAGAACCCTTATTCAAGGGAACGGATTGCATCAGATAGGTTCTAGAGCTTCCCACAGCGCAGCTATTATTCATGTATCCTATACAACCAAGGCCGTATCTTTCCTCACCAGCACCTTGAGGTTGAAGCTGTTGCTAGTCTGCCTGGTCTGGAAGAAGCACTGGACTGCTTCAAGCAAGTGGGTCTGCTGCCGTTTATCACAGATGAAGAGCACTGGAATGAAGAGCTTCTGCTTCAGTTCTATACCACACTGCACATCAAAGGCTACAACAGAGATCCAAAGACTTGGGTCCTGGAGTGGATGACCGGCAATGTCCATCATGAAGCCAATGCATTCGACATCATTGAGCTTACCGGCCTACCCACTCCTGGCGAACTCTTCGAAGAAGGCTGCCAACTCCATGCTGACGCAATTGAGAGCATATTCCAGCGACCTGAGCCAAATATGAGTCAGATGCTCTCAATGATGAAGCCATTGCCTCTTGATGCACCTTACCCAACTGAGTTCTTCGTTGAAGACTTAGAGTACCTGCCCAAAACTATATACCACATCATCAGGCGGACTCTATGGCCCATTAAGGGGCACTCTCCATATGCCAAGGTTGAAGGTGCCATGAAGACTCTCATCTTCTGTATCCTGCATGGCAAATGCTTCAATGCACAGGATCTCTTTATACGCCAACTTGCAGTGTCTGGCTCAGATCTCTTTGGTTTGAAGATTTATGCTCCTTGGGTTATGAGGCTAATCAAGCTCCACTCTGCTATCTCCTATCAGCCCTCTGCCCGCAACCATAGAATCTTCTTACCTGATGTGGACACCTCTGCTGAAGCCATATATCCTGAGCCTGCCAAGCAACCACTCAGTCTTCAGAATGCAGAACACCAGAGCTTCACTCAGAATGATGAAGGTGTTGAAGCCATCTCCAGAGTGTATCCAATGTCTAGCACCACACGTGCCCCTGCATCAACTGAAGCCACTGACAGCACAGCTGCACAGAGACCCAAGAAACGCGCTCGTCCACTCAATGACCGAGAACTTCTTGTGGCTCTTCACCAAAAACAAGATAGGCATCACGACTGGCTCAAAAGGCAGATGAGAAGTCTCATGCAAGACGCCAATCGCATCAGAAATCTGGCCACCAAGAATGCCTTCGTCGCTCATGAAACTTGTCGCCGCACTTGGAAAGGCCTCACCATGATGTGCACTGAAGCTGAACTTCAAGAGGCTGGCTTCAAAGAGCGTTTTAAGTTTGACTCCACACCCCCCAGAAAAGCCGTGCTGCGCGGAACTCCGTCCCTTGAAGATTCAGAGTTCTCTTCCTCTGCTGCCACCGTGACTGGAAGAATCATTGAGGACGAAGACGACGCTACATCACCGCTACCTTCTTCAGCGCGCGTCGACCCTGCACCAAGCTCTTCTGCACCACCAAACGCCTCCACCGACCCTGCTGCGCCTGGGAACGCGTAGAAAACTCTATGTCTTCAAACCTTTTTGGTCATCACTGACAAAAGGGGGAGAAGCATATGATGTTTATAGTCTTCAAGCGGGTCAATAATATGGGCGGGTGCTTTATATTTTGCATTTTGCTTCGTGCTTACAACTCTTGTTTCGATACATTTGGTTCTTTGAGTTGTAACACTTAAACTTGATGGTCGTCTGCTACTTGTTTGCCACTATGTTTGTGCGAAGATAAATTCCGCATGTACGACGATAATTTCCACACTTATATCATTTCGCAGACGTCCATTTTTCATTATGCATGTCATTCTCTTCAAATACCTTTACATGCATGGTGGATTGTCATCATAAGTTGAAGTGGATTCCCACAAGTACAACCTGCCATGTGCATTTGCGTTCCAGAAGCAAATTACTTATATGCACATCTTCAGGGGGAGCCCTTGCAGCTTATGAAGACAATTCCTTTACAATTTCACAAATTATATTCCCCGTTGAAAACTTCAACTAGTTTGTCATCAATCACCAAAAAGGGGGAGATTGTAAGTGCATCTAGTGCCACCCCTAGTGGTTTTGGAGTATTGACGACAAACCTAGTTGAGGGACTAATGTGTTTGTGAGAATTGCAGGATAACACAGGTAGAAGTCCCTCATTGATTCGGTTTAGCTACCAGAGATGACCCCTAAAAATGTACGAAGACATTGAAGACAATGGTGGTTTATGAAGACATTCATGTCGAAGACAATGACATGTGAAGACTCCTCATGAAGCCTATGGAACTCGAAGACTTAGATCCTTCGTAGTTTTACTTCATTCATGTTGTGTCATAGGAACCACCATACTGTTAAGTGGGGTCCAAGAGAACCAGTCAGGATGACTGAAGTGATGCCTAATTCAAATCCTATGTCTTCGAGTGAAGACAATGAGAGAAAATCTTGTCCAGAGTCAGACAAGTCAGCTTTACTTGTAGCCCAAGTAAAGTTGTCGTGTGAGTTCGAAATTCGACCGTTGATACACATGTCAGTTCCTTAGTGACCCAGGGTCATTTCGGACAAATCAGGTCGGGTTGCCAAGTGGCTATAAATAGTCCACCCCTACAACCATAAACGGTTGGCTGCTCAGATTTCAGTGCACGGCTTTTGTCGTTTGAGAGCAACCCACCTCGAAGCCTTTGAGAGAAAATCCCTAGCGAGGAGAAAAGCCCTAACCACCCAGAGCCAGAGTAATTGGGCATCACTTAAGTCTTCTTGTCTGAGTGATCTGAAGACTTATTACACTTGAGGACTATGCATCCTCCAGCCGGTTAGGTGTCGCGTTCTGAGCATACAAGAGAAATTGTGGATTGCCGGTGAACGAAGTCTGTGATGGTTTGGGAGTCTACCTTGAAGACTTACTAGAGTGATTGGGCAAGGTCTGTGTGACCTTAGCTCAAGGAGAAAACGGTGAGGACTGGGTGTCCTGAGCTGCGTGTTCAGGACTGGGTGTCCGGGACTGTGTGTCCTTTGGTTTAAATACCTAGCCGCTCCAACCAGACGTACAGTTGTCACAGCAACTGGAACTGGTCCAACAAATCATTGTCTTCAGCGTGTCACTGGTTTCATCTTCACTTCCCTTTACTTACTAGTACACATTGTGAAGCCATTGCATGCTAGCTTTATCTTCTGTCTTCACAACATGACTGTATGATTTGTTTGGCTTCATAACTTCTTCCTACCTGATCCTCATTACACTGAAGCTGTTTGTCACTGTGCTTTCATTATATTGTATACTTGACTATGGCTTGCATTGTGTAATCTAACTTCCGCTGCATAGTGATAGGCTTGTCCACTCTGTTTGTCTTCATAACTTCCACGTTTTGAAGACTTTCATAAAAATCGCCTATTCACCCCCCCCCCTCTAGTTGATATAACGCACTTTCAAGAGATCTCTAAAATGTTTGGCACTAAATATTTGAATGATGAGCATGATTGCAATGTTGTTAGTATGAATTCTTTGAATTTCCATGATGCTAATGATGATTTCACTAGTTATGATGAAAATGCCTCCTATAAAAATGTCAATTTTTGTGGAGTAGACTGGGTTTGCAAGTACACACCAAATAGGGAAGATAGATATTGCAAGAGGCATAAGTACTTAGAAACCAAATTGTTGCAAGAAGAGCTAGATGAATGTGCTGAAAGATTCCGTATTTTTGTGCCCCTTGTGAACTTTGCAATGAACATGGTCATTTAAAGCTCCAATGCTATTTGTTTCATGATCAAGTCGTGTCAAAACATTGTGATAATTTGATTACCCTTGAGCATCATAAAGAGCTTAGCCTTCTTTTGGGTTATGAAGAAATGAAACGTATAACTGAGGGTATTCCAAAGTTTAATCTTGGTAGATTTCTTGATTTTGATCTAGAGAAAATTTATATGTATTGTGCGGTGAATTGTATTGAAAATCCTTATATTGCCAACTACATAAAGAAAAGAAAAGAAATAGAAGATGAAGAGAATACTAATGAAAGGGAAGAGACTTCCCAATACCCTCCTATTATTTCTTATGATGAATCAGGTAATGAGGAGGAGCCTCCTATTCAACGAATCTCATTAATAAGGAGCTCCAACAAGAGGATTGAACCCACACATGATGTGGTGAAGAAGAAGAAAAGAAAAAGGAAGAGAGGTAAAAAGATATCTCTCCCAAATAATGCTGCTCCTATTACTATTGTGCCTCATGAAAATATAATTGTGGAAGATAATGATGCTTTTTATGATCTTGAAAATCTATTTGGCACTTGCTTGGAAGAATATAATAATTGCTATACTATCGGTGCTATCTATACTATTAATGATGAGAGTGATTATGCTTATGATATGAAAAGGCCCAAGCTTGGGGAAGCTATGTTTGATGTGGAGACAATACTCTTTTATGATATGAAAAATTGTCATGGTTATGATTACCCCTTCTCTGAACATTACTCTTTTAATGTGGAAACAATTTATAGTATTCAAGTTTCCTATGATACTCCCACTATTCCGAATAAGAAGAAGTTTGCTTATATGGAGAGTAATAAATTTTCTATGCTTGTAGATCATGAAAAGAATGCTTTAGGTACCTTTTATATTGTTAAATTCATTCATGATGCTACTGAACATTATTATGAGGGAGGAATATATGCTTGTAGGAATTGCAATAATATCAAGTTTCCTCTCTATGTGCTTAAATTTTGAAGTTAGGCTTGTTTTGCCCTCCTATGCTAGTTGATTATTGTTCCCACAAGTTGTTTGCTCACAAAATCCCTATGCATAGGAAGTGGGTTAGACTTAAATGTGCTAGTCATATTCTTCATGATGCTCTCTTTATGTTACGATTCTTATCTTTTATATGACCATCATTGAAATCATCGTGCCTAGCTAGGGGCGCCAAACAATAGCGCTTGTTGGGAGGCAACCCAATTTTATTTTTTTTCCTTGATTTTTTCTCCTGTTTAGTAACAAATAATTAATATAGCATCTGTTTAGATGTTGTTTTATTCTTTTAATTAATTTTTGTGTCAAGTAGAACCTTTGGGAAGACTTGGGGAAAGTCTTGTTGATCATGCTGTCAAAAACAGAAACTTTAGCGCGCACGAGAATTGCTGCCATTTTTATTTGGAGAGTGATATTTAGTTAATTATTTTTGAATATGATTAATAGGTAAATTACTCAGGTCCAGCAATATATTTGAGAATTGTATGAGTTCCATAAGTAGACGTTTGATCCATATTACTACAGACTGTTCTGTTTTTGATAGATTCTGTTTTCGATGTGTTGTTTACTTATTTTGATGAATCTATGGCTAGTAAAATAGTTTATAAACCATAGAGAAGTTAGAATACAGTAGGTTTAACACCAATATAAATAAAGAATGAGTTCATTACAGTAACTTGAAGTGGTGATTTATTTTCTTATACTAACGGAGCTTATGAGTTTTCTGTTAAGTTTTGTGTTGTGAAGTTTTCAAGTTTTGGGTAAGGATTCGATGGACTATGGAATAAGGAGTGGCAAGAGCCTAAGCTTGGGGATGCCCAAGGCACCACAAGGTAATATTCAAGGACAACCAAGAGCCTAAGCTTGGGGATGCCCCGGAAGGCATCCCCTCCTTCGTCTTCGTTCATCGGTAACTTTACTTGGAGCTATATTTTTATTCGCCACATGATATGTGTTTTGCTTGGAGCGTCAATTTATTTTGCTTTGCTTGCTGTTTAAATAGAATACCAAGATCTGAAATTATTAAATGTCAGAGAGTCTTCACATAATTGCATAATTATTAAACTACTCATTGATCTTCACTTATATCTTTCGGAGTAGTTTGTTGTTGCTCTAGTGCTTCACTTATATCTTTTAGAGCATGGTGGTAGTTTTACTTTGAAGAAATAGATGAACTCTCATGCTTCACTTATATCATTCTGAGAGTCTTAAATGGCATGGTAATTTGCTTAAAATCCTAATATGCTAGGTATTCAAGAATAATAAAACTTCCTTATGAGTGTGTTGAATACTATGAGAAGTTTGATGCTTGATAATTGTTTTGAGATATGAGGAGGGTGATATTAGAGTCATGCTAGTTGAGTGGTTATGAATTTGAGAAATACTTGTGTTGGAGTTTCTGATTCCCATAGCATGCACGTATGGTGAACCATTATGTGATGAAGTCGGAGCATGATTTATTTATTGATTGTCTTCCTTATGAGTGGCGGTCGGGGATGAGCGATGGTCTTTTCCTACCGATCTATCCCCCTAGGAGCATGCGCGTAGTACTTTGTTTCGATAACTAATAGATTTTTGCAATAAGTATGTGAGTTCTTTATGACTAATTTTGAGTCCATGGATTGTACGCACTCTCACCCTTCCACCATTGCTAGCCTCTCTAGTACCGCGCAACTTCCGTCGGTACCATATACCCAGCATATACCTTCCTCAAAACAGCCACCATACCTACCTATTATGGCATTTCCATAGCCATTCCGAGATATATTTCCATGCAACTTTCCACCATTTCGTTCATCATGACACATTCATCATTGTCATATTGCTTAGCATGTTCATGTAGTTGACATAGTATTTGTGGCAAAGCCACTGTTCATAATTCTTTCATACTTGTCACTCTTGATTCATTGCATATCCCTGTACACCGCCGGAGGCATTCATATAGAGTCATACTTTGTTCTAGTATCGAGTTGTATCACTGAGTTGTAAATAAATAGAAGTGTGATGATCATCATTCAATAGAGCATTGTCCCCAAAAAAGAGAAAGGCCATAGAAAAGACCAAATAAAACAAAGGCCAAATAAAAAATAAAAAAAGAAAGGCCAAATAAAAAAAGAGAAAGGCCATAAAAAATAAAGGCCAAATAAAAAATAAAAATAAAAAATAAAAATAAAAAAGAAAGGCCAAATAAAAAAGGGGGGACAATGCTACTATCCTTTTACCACGCTTGTGCTTCAAAGTAGCACCATGATCTTCATGATAGAGAGTCTTCTATGTTGTCACTTTCATATACTAGTGGGAATCTTTCATTATAGAACTTGTCTTGTATATTCCAATGATGGGCTGCCTTAAAATGCCCTAGGTCTTCGTGAGCAAGCGAGTTGGATGCACACCCACTAGTTTTTTTGTTGAGCTTTCATATACTTATAGCTCTAGTGCGTCTGTTGCATGGCAATACCTACTCACTCACATTGATATCCATTGATGGGCATCTCCATAGCCCGTTGATACGCCTAGTCGATGTGAGACTATGTTCTCCCTTTTTGTCCTCTCCACAACCACTATTCTATTCCACCTATAGTGCTATGTCCATGGCTCATGCTCATGTATTGTGTGAAGATTGAAAAAGTTTGAGAACATCAATAGTATGAAACAATTGCTTGGCTTGTCATCGGGTTTGTGCATGATTTAAATATTTTGTGTGGTGAAGATAGAGCATAGCCAGACTATATGATTTTGTAGGGATAACTTTCTTTGGCCATGTTATTTTGAGAAGACATGATTGCTTAGTTAGTATGCTTGAAGTATTATTATTTCTATGTCAATATGAACTTTTGTCTTGAATCTTATGGATCTGAATATTCATATCACAAGTAAGAAGAATTACATTGAAATTATGCCAACTAACATTACACATCAAAAATTATCTTTTTATCATTTACCTACTCGAGGACGAGCAGGAATTAAGCTTGGGGATGCTTGGTACGTCTCCAACGTATCTATAATTTTTGATTGCTCAATGCTATATTATCTACTGTTTTGGGCAATATTGGGCTTTATTTTCCACTTCTATATTATTTTTGGGACTAACCTATTAACCGGAGGCCCAGTCCAGATTTGTTGTTTTATGCCTATTTCAGTGTTTCAAATAAAAGGAAAATCAAACGGAGTCGAAACGGAACGCAATCAACTGGAGAAGTTACTTTTGGAAGGAAAGCAACCCAGGGAACTTGGAGTGCACGTCAGGGGAGACACGGGCTGCCCACGAGGATGGGGGCGCCCCCCCCCCCCTAGGGCGCACCCCCTACCCCCCGTGGCTCCTCCGACGTACTTCCTGAACCCATATATATCGTCGTACCCTAAAACTTCCAGAAAGAAGAATAGATCGGGAGTTCCACCGCCAGAAGCCTCCATAGCCACCAAAAACCAATCTAGACCCGTTCCGGCACCCTGCCGGAGGGGGAAATCCCTCTTCGGTGGCCATCTTCATCATCCCGGTGCTCTCCATGACAAGGAGGGAGTAGTTCCCCCTCGGGGCTGAGGGTATGTACCAGTAGCTATGTGTTTGATCTCTCTCTCTTGTGTTCTTGAGATGATACGATCTTGATGTATAGCGAGCTTTGCTATTATATTTGGATCTTATAATGTTTCTTCCCCCCTCTACTCTCTTGTAATGAATTGAGTTTCCCCTTTGGAGTTATCTTATCGGATTGAGTCTTTAAAGACTTGAGAACACTTGATGTATGTCTTGCCGTGGATATCTGTGGTGACAATGGGATATCACGTTATTCACTTGATGTATGTTTTGGTGATCAACTTGCGGGTTCCGCCCATGAGCCTATGCATAGGGGTTGGCACACGTTTTCGTCGTGATTCTCCGGTAGAAACTTTGGGGCACTCTTTGAGGTCCTTTGTGTTGGTTGAATAGATGAATCTAAGATTGTGTGATGCATATCGTATAATCATACCCACGGATACTTGAGGTGACATTGGAGTATCTAGGTGACATTAGGGTTTTGGTTGAATTGTGTCTTAAGGTGTTATTCTAGTATGAACTCTAGAGCTGTTTGTGACACTTATAGGAATAGCCCAATGGATTGAGTGGAAAGAATAAATTTGAGGTGGTTTCGTACCCTACCATAATCTCTTCGTTCGTTCTCCACTATTAGTGACTTTGGAGTGACTCCCTGTTGCATGTTGAGGGATAGTAATGTGATCCAATTATGATATCATTGTTGAGGGAACTTATACTAGCGAAAGTATGAACCCTAGGCCTTATTTCCACACATTGCAATACCGTTTACGCTCACTTTTATCATTAGTTACCTTGCTGTTTTTTATATTTTCAGATTACAAATACCTTTATCTACCATCCCTATTGCACTTGTATCACCATCTCTTCGCTGAACTAGTGCACCTATACAATTTACCATTGTATTGGGTGTGTTGGGGACACAAGAGACTCTTTGTTATTTGGTTGCAGGGTTGCTCGAGAGAGACCATCTTCATCCTACGCCTCCTACGGATTGATAAACCTTAGGTCATCCACTTGAGGGAAATTAGCTACTGTCCTACAAACCTCTGCACTTGGAGGCCCAACAACGTCTACAAGAAGAAGATTGTGTAGTAGACATCAGTACTCTACGAAAGATAACGACCTCAGAGTATTGACGGTCTTCGAGACTTTCCCTTCAAACAAATGGTGCAAAAGGACACTCTGCGACCTCATCGAAGTCTACCAAGTCGCAACAATAAATCCCTGGAATGACACGGCCATAACTTTTAATGCCTATGACGAACCAAACTTTCGGTCAGTCTGGGAACCAGCCGCCTTGGTCCTCAATCCAATTGTGGATGGCTTTCGGCTCACTAAAGTGCTCATGGACGGCGGTAGTGGATTGAAACTCATCTACGAGGACACTCTCAATAAAATGCAAATAGACAGGAGCCGCATCGAGCAAAGTAATACGACCTTTCGAGGAATCATTCCTAGTCGAGAAGCAAGATGTGCAGGAAAAATTAAACTCGACGTGGTATTCGGCATGCCAAAAAACTATCAGTCCGAAGAGATAACCTTCCAAGTGGCCCCTTTCAACGGTGGATATCACGCCCTGCTGGGGCGAGAAGCATTCACGCGCTTTCAAGCCATACCTCATTACGGGTATATGGAGCTCAAGATGCCTGGGACCAACGGTATCATCACTCTCGTCAGTGATCCGGACATAGCACTCCGCGCCGAAAACAAAAACGCATCCCTGGCCCTCGAGGCACTATCTGAGGCCCTTGCGACCGAAGAGTTAACCGCACTACGCTCCACGATGGATAGGGACAACGTAATCCTCGATAAACGCCCCAAATCCACCTCATTCAAACCAGCAGATGAAATAGTCAAATTTCAAGTCCACCCGACGGACCCCAAGAAGAAAGCTTCCATCGGGGCATAGCTTGACCCGACTGTCGACGCCGCACTACGCGCGTTCCTGCGCGAGAACTGCGACATATTTGCCCGGCACCCTTCTGATATGCCAGGAATCCCACGTAGGTTGGCCGAACACAGCCTCAAAATATTGAAGGGATACAATCCGGTCAAGAAAACACTGTGGCGCTTTTCTGAACCCAAACGACAAGCTATGGGGGAGGAACTAGCCAAGTTAATTGAGGCGGGGTTCATTAGAGAAACTAAACACCCAGACTGGCTAGCAAACCTGGTGATGGTACCAAACAAGGATAAATCCTGGCGCCTGTGTGTCGATTTCAAGGACCTCAATAAGGCCTGCCCTAAGGATCCCTTCCCCCTCCCTTGCATCGATCAGATCATTGATGCTACTGCAGGACATGACTCAATGTTCTTCCTCGACGCATACTCCGAATATCATCAAATCAAAATGAAGGAATCCGATCAAGCCGCAACGGCATTCATCACCCCATACGGGCCTTTCTGCTTCAACACTATGCCCTTCGGGCTTAAAAACATCGGCGCCACCTACCAACACATGATTTAGACATGCCTGGAAAAACAAATCGGCAAGACGGTCGAAGCATATGTGGATGACATCGTCATCAAGACTAAGCACATCGAGTCACTAGTAGACGACCTACGTCTCACATTCGACAACCTCCGTACATATGACATCAAGCTCAATCCGGAAAAGTGTGTTTTTGGTGTCCTCGCCAGAAAACTGCTGGGCTTCATCATTTCCAATAGAGGAATTGAGGCAAACCCAACCAAAATCCAAGCTTTGTCACAATTAGCTACACCAACAGACCTCAAACAGGTCCAAAAATTAGCCAGATGCATGGCAGCTTTAAGCCGCTTTATCTCCAGGTTAGGAGAAAAGGCATTGCCACTGTATCATCTGCTCTGACGCACCGACCACTTCGAGTGGACGGACACGACAACGGCCAGACTGGAAGAAATAAAAGCTCTTTTAGCGAGAAACCCAATCATGGTCGCGCCAAACGTCGCGAACCCATGTTATTATACATCTCTGCAACACACCAGGTGGTGAGTGCGGTGCTCGTCATTGAACGAGAAGAGGACGGACAAAAATTCCCACTTCAGAAACCAGTATACTATGTATCCACTGTCCTCACGCCATGCAAATCCCGGTACACTCATTACCAGAGGATAGCCTATGCGGTCTTCATGGCATCCCGGAAGCTACGGCACTACTTTCAAGAGTGCTCGATCACGGTGGCTTCCGAAGTACCACTCAATGACATAATAAACAACCACGATGCTACAGGCCGGATTGCCAAGTGGGCCATTGAGCTCTTGCCATTCGATATAACATACAAACCGCGCCGAGCCATTAAATCCCAAGTATTGGCTCACTTCATCGCCGAATGGATAGAGGCCAAACTCCCTAAAGAGTATGGTACATATTCCAACTGGGTCATGCACTTTGATGGCTCTAAAATGCTGGTCGGTTTAGGAGCAGGCGTTGTCTTAACGTCCCCCCACTGGAGACACAGTCCAGTACGTGCTCCAAATATTATACACAGACTCCAATAGTGCACCTGAATACGAGGCTTTATTGCACGGTCTTCGGATGGCTGTCTCCATGAGCATACAACGACTAGAGGTGTGCGGGGATTCAAATCTCACAATATCCCAAATAAATGGAGACTTCGACGAAAAAGATCCGAAGATGGCGGCCTATCGTAATGTCGTTCTCAAAATATCAGCTCAGTTCGAGGGACTCAAGTTCCATCATGTGACCCGAGAAAGTAATCAAGCGGCAGATGTTCTTGCTCGCATGGGCGCCAAGCGTGACCCCGTCCCGCCTAACATCTTTTTGGAAAGCCTCTTCAATCCATCCGTGGTGTGCAGGATGAGAGCGGCAACACTAGTCCGGATCCGATTATACCCTCAGATTCTGAACACAATACCGATACCATCAGGGGCTCAGCCACCGAAATAACACCATCGGCCCATCTAATAATGGCAGTAATTGCCCCATGGACCAAACCCTTCTTGGCCTACCTTAATAGGCGAGAGCTCCCTGAGGATCAGAATGAGGCTCGATGCATCATTCGGCGTTCGAAGGCCTACAAGGTTCATGAAGGAGAGCTCTATAAGAAGAGCGCTACCGGAGTACTTCAAAGATGTATTTTCGAAGAAGAGGGATGGCAGCTCCTGGCCAAAATCCATGCTGGTCTCGGCGGTCACCATGCCGTGGCTCGGGCTCTTGTAAGCAAGGCCTTCCGTACCGGTTTCTTCTGGCCGACGGCCCGAGCAGACACACAGGACCTTGTCCAGCACTGTGTAGGATGCCAGTTTTTCGCCAGTCAAAGCCATATGGCGCCAACCGCCCTGCAAACAATCCCCATTACTTGGCCTTTCGCGGTCTGGGGGATTGGTATGGTCGGACCCCTTAAAGGGGGAAGCCATAAGAAAAAATATCTGCTAGTCATGGTAGATAAATTCACTAAGTGGATAGAGTCCAAACTAAATAAAACGGCCAAAGCCGGACCAGTGATAGACTTTATATCCGGTGTCGTACACCGTTATGGTGTCCCACATAGCATCATCACAGATAACGGCTCCAATTTCACAGCCTATGAAGTGAAAACTTGGTGTGCTAACCTGGGCATCAAGCTAGATTATGCATCCATCTATCACCCCCAAACAAACGGTCAAGTCGAACAACCTAATGGTCTTATCATGAGCGGCATTAAGCCTAGACTAGTGCGGTCCTTAAAAGAGTCAGACAAACACTGGGTCGAGGAGCTCGACTCCATACTCTGGGGACTGCAGACCACGCCCAATCGCACTACCGGTTACACACCATTCTTCATGGTGTACGGCGCAGAGGCTGTTTTGCCCTGCGACATCGTTCATGACTCACCTTGAGTGTGCACGTACGAAGAGAGAGAGAGAGGCCGAGCTGGATCGGCAGGACAGACTAGATGCCCTAGAGGAGGAGCGCGACGTTGCAAAAGCCGGTTCCGCATTCTATCAACAACAAGCTCGGAGATACCAAAGCAGAGAAGTGCGGGCCAAGACTTATAATGTTGGTGAACTCGTTCTACGCTTGCCAGAAAAGAAAAAGGACAAACTCAAGCCCAAATGGGAGGGTCCCTTCATTATAGATGAAGTTCTCACTGGAGGTGCGTACCGCCTGCGTGATGCATTGGATAATCGCTTAGAGCCGAACCCATGGAATGCCGCCCGACTCCGAAGATTCTACGCCTAGAGCCGGACTCATCATTCGTTTTCTTTTTCTCCTCTTTCCATTTTTTCTCTCTTTAAATTTTTATTTAGATTTATAGCTCTTGTGCAGCTAGACCGCACACTTATGAGGTACACATCCTTAACTGTATACGCCCATCATACCTAGGGGCTTCTTTTACGGAAGCTTATTATGATTTTCCGAGCATCAAGCTCACCACATATGTGTCCTTTTATAAATATATACCTTTTCTTCGCCATTATATGCACCTTTATGACTTAAGTTTTTGCCAAGCTGGGTTGCCTGGCTCCTATGCTTATGCCCTACGTTCCCGTTAATTCGGCTAGGGCATAAAGGGAGCACCTCTGCGATTGTTATAGCCGGGTTATCCGGACTTGTACCTCAGACTGGGTGAAGCCGAAAGCTAGCATTCTTAAGGGAATAATCGGTCGGCGGACTAAAGATGTTTTCCCCTCATTGCACTATGAACCCCCAGATATTACGTATATTGTGATGTTTCAAATCACAGTTTGGGCATGCATACTAACGCGTGCTCACCCAGAAAAAGGAACCCTTAACGGAACTATTCTCTCTAGAAGATGTTTCTTACAATTCATAAGTAATATAACATAGCTAGTCGGATACAACTTGTCTGTTAAATCAACTATGACCCCTACGCCTGGTTTCCATGCATGCCCTGGTATTTATTACTGGTCCGGTATTCGAAAACACTCTGCACCTTCGGGTCCGGAGGTCGAAGCAAAAAGGTCTGCCATGACAATCGTTTTACAATTCAGCTAGGGACAAATTTGTCAATTGAAGTACATAGTCACTTGGACTCAAAAACTTCTTTCTCTATACCGTCTAACAGGCTGTCTAGCTTACAATCCTGTTGTGAAAACTTGGCGGCTATCTTTACTTGGTCATATACCAAGCTCACTAGAATTTCTTGTCCATCTGACCTTCGAGGCCCGCCCCGGGCCGATCAAGTCTGGTGTACCATGTTTTCACCATGGCCCAGGCCTCGCGTGCACCTTCACGGCAAGCCGATATCATCCATAATTTAAAGCATTGTTCAAGATATCTTCCGATATTCCCATAAATCGGCCGATTTATCGCTTACCACTGTCTGGCCGATAAGATAAATCGGCCGATAAATTAACCGATATGGCGATAAATCAGCCAATATGCCGATAAACTAGCCGATTTACCCCTTATCTTGGGCCGACCGATAGGTTCCTGATAAGCGATATCCCCAACATTGATTTAAAGCGGCACCGAGCACCCTTTAATAGCTTCACAAGCTCTTCCATACTTCCTGGAGGGGAGGCGGACAGCCACAAAGCTTTGGCAACACTCCGCGTTGCTTTTCGAGCTTGATCGTACACTTCGGACAGTTCTTGCAGCAGATCGCCTTGAGATCCGGACATTTCCTCTTCAAGACAGCCAGTCAGCATACCTACAAACATAAATCTGTTAACTCATTTCTTTACTGCACTAACACAGAGGTAAGTTCCAAAGCATACTGAATATGCTGACATGTAGCCTCCTGTTCTCTTTTACAGCGTCCGCCAGCTGGGCTCGCACGTCTTTTAGCTCTTCGCCCAGCTAGGTGTTGGAATCCCGCAGCTTGTTCTTATCATCCCTGGTCCATGTCAACACACGTTCGCCAGCGGCCAATTGCTTTTTGGCATGTTGTTTGCGCGCTTGTGCGGCATCCAGTTCCTCTTCCAGTTGATCTAACGATCCTGCCAAGAGAAATACAATAGTACTAACACTACTGGTATATGATTATATTTTTCTGGATGGAAGGGGACACTACCAGGCGGTGCCTCGTTGGATTTCTCCAGTTCGGCGGTAACAACTGTAAGTGCATCTAGTGCCCCTTAGTGATTTTGGTGTATTGAAGAATTATAGGTTAAGGGACTAATGCATGTGTGAGTGTACACAGGTCTATAAGTCTATGAGGAGTTTGATATTTACAGGAAAAGTCGACCCCGATAAATGAATATCTTCGACTGAAGATTTTGGTATTTCTGAAGACTTTCATGAAGACTTTGAAAGTGAAGAAATTGGTGTGTCCGTGAAGACTTGATATTCATGCGAGGAATATGAAGCTTGAAGACTTTCGTTTTCATAGTTTTGCTTTTCTCTTTCTTGAGTCATAGGAAACACCGTACTGTTAAAGGGGGTCGAGGAAATACTAAGGAAAATTTTCCATGTGATGCTCAACTCAAAATCCTACACCTACCAATCCCTTCGAGTGAAGCCATTGGAAATCTCATACAGTTCAGTCAATTTCTTCAGTGACGGAGACGAAGTTCTTCTGTTCTCTGAGGAATTTTTCCTGACTGAGGAGTTAGGAATTCGCCAGTGCGGATTGCCTACACAGTGAGGAACAGGATAGCCCTGAGGATTTTGCTACTCAAAATTCCGATTGTTGCTGTGCTATGCGCCAGCTGTTCCAAAATATCTATCCACCTAACGGTCATATCATTGAAGGGCATTTATGTCTTATCATGTCGGGCTGCTCCCTAGGCTATAAATAGCCGCCCCCTACAACCACTAGCTGGTTGGCTGCTCCGAGAGAAACTGACACTTGTCATTTGAGAGCAACCCATCCTCCGAGGACTTTGAGCGAAAATCATCAAGTGAGGAAAAACCAAAAACCCAAAACCCAAACACCTACAAAACCCAAGTGATTGAGCATCACTGAACAGATTGATCCTGAGTGGATCTGATGCTTGTTACCTTTGAAGACTGTGCTTCTTCCAGACGGTTAGGCGTCATGGTCTAGAGCATCCAAGAGGAATTGTGGATCACCGGGTGACCAAGTTTGTGAAGGTTTGGAAGTCGCCTGAAGACTTACCACGAGTGATTGGATGAGGTCTGTGTGACCTTAGTTCAAGGAGAATATGATGAGGACTAGGTGTCTTGGACTAAGTGTCCTTGACTGGGTGTCCGGGCCTGTGTGTCCTCGAGTTTAAATACTCAGCCGCTCCAACCAGACGTACAACTGAGACAGCCGTTGGAACTGGTCTACCAAATCATTGTCTTCACCGAGCTTACTGGTTCTATTTCCTCAACTCTTTCATTTCCTCATAACTGTGTTGTATGTTTGTTCATATCTGTGCTTGAAGACTTTGACTGAAGACTTTCTCAATTCCCTTAGTTCAATTTCTTCAGTCTGTTTGTCTTTGTCCTGTGTTATCCTGTGATTACCCTTCTTGTACTCTATGCCTGTCTTCATTTCATCATGATGACTAGGCTTGTATTTTGTTGTGTTTACTTTTGAGTACTTATTCTGCTGCTAGTAGTTCTTCGCTAAGGAATTTCCTCACCGACAAATTCATCAGTGAAGAATTTCATAAAAATCGCCTATTCACCCCCCCCCCTCTAGTCGATATAACGCACTTTCAATTGGTATCAGAGGAAGGTACTCCCTTGTTTTGTGTGATTTTGGTTTAACCGCCTAGAGTTTTAGTTATGTCGACCACAGGTATGATGAAGGTGACATGCCCCATCTTTGACGGTCACGAGTATCCCAAGTGGAAGGCCATGATGAAGAAACGCCTCATGGCAATGAACAGCGAGCTGTGGACCGTCACTGGGATTGGCCTGACTGATCTGTGCAAGATGGCTGATGCTGATGACATTCGCAAGTATACTCTTCTCAACCTCACGGCGAAGGATGTCATCTGCTCCAGCCTGTCACAAAATCAGTTCAGGAATATCATGCATCTCGATCATGCAAAGCTCATCTGGGACCGTCTCTCTGAGGTCTATGAAGGTCATCGAACTTGTCATGATCCTTGGTTTGAGGACTTCAAGGAATCTCTCAAAACGATGACATTCGAACCAGAATCATCATCTTCTGCATCATGCCTTATGGAAAAAGATGCTGAGGTAACTGAATGCTACCTATCCGAGTCCAGTGATGATGAATCTGGTGATGAATTTGGACCCAGCTATGTCAAACTTGCTTCCCTTGCTACTAAACAACAAAGAGCTTTGGAAAAAGCTCACTATATGCTAAACAAGAGCGATGATATGTTGGGTGAGGAAATGGATCAGTCAAAAGCTTTGGCTGAAAGTCTTCAGAGACTTCATACTAAGTATGACACCCTTCAAGATCATCATAACACTCTCTTATCGGATCATGAGAAGCTTTCTTATGAATTTCTTCAAAGAAAGCAAGACCTTGAGAAGCTAAGAGTGAGTTATGAAGATCTTCAGAAGGAGCGCGATTCATTACTTGCTCAACAAATCAGCGCATCTCAGGAAGAATTTGTTCCTCCATGCTTGAAGTGCATTGAACGTGAATCTGCTAATTCTTCACCTGAATGTTCAAATGCTGCTAATGTTTCAAATTCTTCACATGCCTCTGCTATCACTAATTCCTCATATGAGGACATTGCTAGTATCACTGACGATGCAGGGCTGAAGGAATTGTACACAACAGGCATGTACAAAAGCCTCAAAGGGCATCAGGCTCTTTGTGATGTGCTTAAAAAGCAGATCCTCAACAGGAACCCTAGGAAAGAGGGTATCGCCTTTGAGAGGAAACTCAATGTTGATGGTACATATTGGAAGCCTGAGCAGTACCCCAAAACTACTTGGGTTGCTGCAAAGGGACCTCCAGTTGATCCATCTAACTTATCTGGATTTGCATGTGAATCTCCTCATTCTGATGATGAGTCAATTGACTCCAACTATAAGCTATTCAAAAATCAGAATGGTGAAGTATTTGCTAGATATGTTGGCACTAACTGCAGGAACGGCTCCCCTATGCAGAAAATCTAGGTTCCCAAAAGATGTCTTGAAAATCTTCAGGTGAATGTCATCATGACACCACCTGTGAAGAATAGGAACCCCAGATCAAATTCTTCATATGGATCAAATTCCTCATATGGATCAAAGTCCTCATATGAACATCATCATGCTAACTCGTCTGTTTCACAGGGAAGATCTAAGGATTATGGATATGTGCATTATTCTTCAAATCATTATGTCCATAAGTCCTCGAAGAATTTCTCTGCTTACTCTTATGCTTACTCTAACCCCTCTTATGTGAAACGAAATGGACTGGCTTCTATGCCATCCTTCTCGTATGGAGCTCGCAGAATGATGAACTCTTTGCCACCCCTTCAGATGTGGGTGGTGAAGAAAAAGAACTAATCTCTTCTGCAGGGTCAGGTCTCCAGACGCACATAATCGTCTGAAGAATTTGCTGGAGACCTGAGCATGCCTGAAAGGACGCAGGCTAACCATGAAGAAATGAACTTTCATTTCTCACGTCCTCATATTGCTTTATCAGTTCTTTTACTTGATGAAATTGATCTGATGAATTGATGTCATATTCTTCACTGATGAAGTATATGAGTTTGTAAGCTGCACTAATTCATCTGTAGGATGATCAACCCAAAGCCACTGAGTGGGTCCTCAATAGTGGATGTACAAACCACACGACTGGTGACAAAAATCTATTGATGGATGCTCCATTATCTCTGTCGCATCTGAAGCATATCATCTTTGCTGACAAAGGCAAAAGTCAGGTATTGGGTCTAGGTAAGGTTGCGATTACAAAGGATCGACACATGGACAAAGTCATGCTTGTTGAGTCCTTAGGATACAACCTTATGTCTGTCTTAATGCTTTGTGATCTTGATATGGTTGTTATCTTTGGCAAGTACCGTTGTGTTGTGGTTATGGAAGCTGACAATTCCAAAGTCCTCGAAGCCTTTAGGAGAGGAGACGTGTATATTGTTGATTTCTCTACAGGACCACAACCAGTCGTGTGCTTACTTCCAAAAGCTTCAGAAGGCTGGCTCTGGCATCGACGACTTGGTCATGTAGGCATGAGGAATTTGCACACGCTTGCGAAGAAGAAGCATGTCATTGGCATCGGGAATGTCAAATTCCTCAAGGATCACCTATGCGGAGCCTGTGAAGCTGGGAAGATGACCAAGGCCAAGCATCCAGCGAAGACTATCATGACCACCACTCGCCCATTTGAATTGCTTCACATGGATCTCTTTGGTCCTAATCATTATTCTACTATCTCAAATGAAGCATCTCAATATGGCTTCGTTATTGTTGATGATTATTCTCGTTACACATGGGTACACCTTGGTACTTACAAACATGAAGTGCAGGAAGTCTTCAAATGATTTTCCTCGAGGGCTTCAACCAACTTTGGTGTGAAGATCAAGCACATCAGAAGTGACAATGGCACTAAGTTCAAGAATTCTGGTCTCGATGACTATCTTGATGAACTTGGTATTACTTATGAGTTATCTGCTCCTTACACTGCTCAGCAGAATGGCGTCGTGGAGCACAAGAACAGGATTCTTGCTGAGATGGCTCGCACTATGCTTGATGAATACAAAACGCCTCGTCATTTCTGGACTGAGGCAATTGATATTGTGTGCCACATCATCAACAGAGTATATCTTCACAAATTCTTCAAAAAGACTGCCTATGAACTCCTCACTGATAAGAAACCCAATGTAAGTTATTTCAAAGTCTTCGGTGCTAAATGTTGGATTAGAGATCCTCATCACAACTCAAAATTTGCACCGAAAGCACATGAAGATTTTATGCTTGGTTACGGAAACGACTCGCACACCTACAGAGTCTTCAACAACGTTCTTCACAAAGTTGTTGAAACTGTAGGTGTGCGGCTCGATGAAACTAATGGCTCGCAAAGAGAGCATCTACCTACTGTGATAGATGAATCAGCACCTGAGGAAACTATCAAGTTCAAGGCTACTGAGGATGTCATTCCTACTGAAGAATTTGCTGAAGAATTCATTCCAAAACATGAAGAACGTCGAGCTAATGCACCTGAAGAAAATGCTGAAGAAAACGCTCATCAAATTCTTCAACGACAACCAGCTCATCCTCGCGTTGCAAAAGAAGTGCAAGTTGAAAAGATCATCAATGACATCAAAGCGCCAGGTCCTCTCACACGCTCAAAAGCTTCACATTTGTCTAACTTTTGTGGGCAGTATGCTTTTGTCTCTATTACAGAGCCCACTAAGGTAGATGAAGCATTTCTGGAGCCTGAGTGGATTCAGGCCATGCAAGAAGAATTACATCAGTTCGAGGTCAACAATGTCTAGGAACTGGTCAAACGTCCAGATCCTCGCAAGCATAATATCATCGGCACAAAGTGGATCTACCGCAACAAGCAAGATGAAAATGGCCTTGTGGTGAGGAATAAGGCACGGCTTGTAGCTCAAGGCTACACACAGGTTGAAGGAATTGATTTCGATGAAACTTTTGCACCTGTTGCTAGACTTGAGGCTATTTGCATATTACTTGCTTATGCTAACCATCATGATATCACTCTATATCAAATGGATGTGAAAAGTGCATTCCTCAATGGTAAGCTTGAGGAAGAAGTATATGTTGCTCAACCCCCAGGTTTTGAAGATCCAAAGAATCCTGACAAAGTCTTCAGACTCAACAAGGCCCTCTATGGCCTCAAGCAGGCCCCACGGGCTTGGTATGATACTTTGAAGGAACTCTTCATGAAGAAAGGCTTCAAACCCGGTTCACTCGACCCTACTCTTTTCACTAAATCTTATGATGGTGAATTGTTTGTGTGCCAAGTATATGTTGATGATATTATCTTTGGCTGTACTGACCAACATTATAGTGATGAATTTGCCTATATGATGAGTGAAGAATATCAAATGTCTAGTATGGGAGAGTTGAAATTCTTCTTAGGTCTTCAAATTCGTCAACAACACAATGGCATATTCATATCTCAGGAGAAATACCTCAAGGATGTACTGAGGAAATTCAGCATGCAAGATTGCAAAGGCGTCAAAATTCCTATGCCCACAAATGGCCATCTGTGCACTGATGAAAATGGTATTGACTTCGATCATAAGGTATACCGCTCCATGATAGGTTCCTTATTATACTTATGTGCATCTAGGCCAGATATAATGCTTAGTGGTTGCATGTGTGCCCGATTTCAAGCTGCACCGAAGGAATCACACCATAAGGCTGTGAAGCATATTCTTCGATATCTAGATCACACACCAACACTTGGATTATGGTACCCCAAGGGCTCGGCTTTTGATCTTGTTGGATATTCTGACTCTGACTATGCTAGTGATCGTGTGGATCACAAGTCAACATCTGGTACATGTTATTTCCTCGGACGATCTTTGGTCTGTTGGTCCTCGAATAAACATAACTGCGTATCACTATCTACTGCTGAAGCTAAGTACATTGCCGCTAGTTCTTGCTGTGCCCAATTGCTATGGATGAAGCAAACTCTCAAGGACTACGGCATCAACATGAAGAATGTACCTCTCTTCTGTGATAATGAGAGTGCCGTCAAGATTGCTCACAACCCAGTTCAGCACTCGAAGACAAAGCACATTCAGATCCGTCATCATTTTCTTCATGATCATGTGTTGAAGGGCGACATTTCTATTGAGCATGTGAAGACTGAAGAACAGCTAGCCGATATCTTCACAAAGCCCTTGGATGAGAAGAGATTTAGCAAGTTGCGGTGTGAGCTAAATATCTTAGAGTCTTCGAATGTTCTTTGAAAAGGACACTCATCCTAACACTTATGCAAAATTGATGACTTAGATGTGCAACACATGAAGAAACGTTTTACTTCAATCAATGAAGAATAACACTCTTAGTGTGAAAAATTAACGAAGAATTTGATTCTCAGAACCCTACGATAATTGTACGCGGTGTCTGAAATCATCATTCTTATACGGTGGGTCACGCCACCACCAAAAGTTGAAATTCCTCAAATTATTCATATTCTTCAACTTTGCATAGTCTTCTTTGATTCCGTCGTTTTTCTTCATTGGCTATATATATATATATATATATATGTGTGTGTGTGTGTGTGTGTGTGTGTGTGTGTGTGTGTGTGTGTGTGTGTGTGTGTGTGGTGTATGAGTTTATGTCCTCTACAGCATTCACTTATTGCTATTTCTTCAAGTTGGTTTTCTGCTAAGAGAATGTGATCGGACCCTTCCCCTCTATGCTATACTCAACCCAATCTGTTCACAAATTCTTCATGTGTGTTCTATTTGAAACTCGTTCAAAATCTTCACTGTGTCCTTGTCAGCAGAAGAAATTATGAACGGAACATTAAAACCTATCTTATCTAAATTTTCGGCTTTGCCTCTCAAACCGTTCCGCATCCCACGATACACTTATCCACTCACCCACGATCTAACACGATCTCCACCTCTCACTACGTGGGTGACACATGTCATGCGAATGAGAAGGGTCAGGGGCACGTTCGTCCAATTTCTTCGGGCGAGCAGTTTTTCACTGTGGCTATAAATACCCCTCCTTCCCTTCCTCACTTATTTTACTCGGCTCGACTTCTCTCTCCAGCTCGAGCTTCTCAAACCCTAGCGCTGCCGCTACTTCATCGCCGCCGGTTAGGAAGAGCTTCACTGCCTCGACCTCGTCGCCGACGTACTCGCGCCGACCGCGGACATCTTCACTCCGCCGCCACCGTAGCCGTCTTCCTCCGCCAAGTTAGGGCATGGAAGATCTGCACAGACGAACTTCACATCTCCTCACTCCAGTTCGTCGTGTTCTTCGTCTAGGGTAAATAAAAGTTACTTTTACTGCCCTCATTGATTCGAATGATTATCTACAAAATCTTAAAAAAAGTGTTTTTCTTCATATCTTCACACACTAAACACCTCACAAAGTCATCTGTTCTTGATTCGTTTCCCTAAGCATCATTTTTCTTCAAGATTCCTCAATTGTGTGGATCTTCGATCTATACAACTCTGGAACCTAAGACAAAGAACGCTTAGTGAAAATCTTCAAGACTCATCTGGTCAAATTCCTCAAACTTGTTCTTTTTGAAAAATCTTCTGAGAATGTATATGACCTCTCCAAATTCCTCGCAACTATACTCTGTTCACAGGTACACATGTCTGCTGCTGAATCACTAGGTTCTCATCAACTTAACTCATTTGCAGCGTTCCTCGAAGAAAAGTTGCATACTTCTTTAGAGAATTCAATTGTTCAAATTCCTCAACTGAAGAAAATGGCTAATGGTAAAAGGCCACAGAAGGGAGGAAAGAGGCCTGAGGTAAATACAGCATTTGAAATCCCTGATGACATATATGCTGGGTACTGCACACCTCCTGAGGAAACCAAGAATGAGCGCAAAGTGCGCATTCAGAAGATAGAGAGGAGATGGGCAAGAGAATGGAGGGAGTACAGATATGTCACTCCTAAGTACATGAAGAAATTCGCACTCAATCCTCCATGCCCAAGAGCACCACTGGCACCTGGCCAAATTGCTAATCCCACCAGCCTCAAGCGCGGTGAGGACTATCCTGATGAATGGGCCAAGCACCAAGGCAAGTTGGCTAAGCAAGCCAAAGAAGCAGTGAGGAAATTTAATGAAGACTCTGCTGCTGCTGCTGCCTCTGCTGAGGTCCTTACTGTCAAGCCAAAGAAGGCTATGTCAAAGAAGCCTGCGCATAAGCCAAGTGCTTCCTCAGCAATGCCATCACGGCCAGAATCATCAAAGCCCTCACGGCCAATTCCTCATGCTGCTCATGTTCCTCCAAAGTCCTAAGCTCCTCCGCCAAAGCTTTCAGCTGTTTCGACCAAATCCTCAGCACCTGTGCATCTCGCTTCGTGTCAAAGGACTGCCGGCATCTTCATTCCCTCAGGTGTCTCAGCTAGTTCCTCAGCTGGCCCCTCACTGCTGAAGACAAAGGCCACTGCTGGACGAGGTCCACGCCCAAGTCCTCAAAAGAAGCAAGTCGCTTTCCAAGTGCCGTCTGATGAAGACGAAGCTGATGATGATGAACTTGCAGAAATCATCAGAGATAGGCAAGTCAGGGCCGCTAGAGCCAAAGGATCTGAGGTGTCACTGCTTTTGGATCCCAAGCTGATCCTCGACTACATTGATGATTGGCACAAGGACCCCAACACTCCCTTGCCTGACTTCAAGTTGACTCCTGGCCAAAGTCACATGCTGACCCACTTCATTCAAGAAGAAGAGTGGAAATTTGAGAAGGCCAGGCAGATCAAGAAAGCGCAGTACAGGAAGGAGAAATATCTAAAGAACAACATTGTCACTATGACAACTGATGAACTTGTAAAAATCCAATCTGAAATCAAAACCCTCAGCAATGACTTCCAAGCCTACTATGCTGATTGGCAAGGAGCCAAAGTTAGATTTGTAAAGATAACTAAATAGTTCACTTCAAATGTTGCTGCCCCAACGCAACAAGAAATTCCTCAGGCTGAAGCATCTGCTCAGCCGACTGAAGAACATGCCGGCACCGCTGATGACAATCAGGCTGCTGAAGAAAATATGAGTTTCAGGGCTGATGACTGCATTCCAACCACTGAAGAAATTGCCAGGGCATCCACTAGTGGTGCGCCCGAAGAAACTGAAGAAATTAGGGCAACTGCATCAGTTGTGCCTGAAGAAAATCAACCAGATTCCTCAGCTGCTCCTGCACCAACACCAACTCTGATCCTTCCATCTGTATCAGATGTGAAGAAGACCAAGGCTGCAGAGCATGCTGCAGTGAAGAAAAGGAAAGCATCAGCTGCTTCAGATTCTTCAGCTCCGAAGAAAATGAAGCCTATGACAAGTTCATTTGCACATCCGATTGATGTTGTTCCCATCTCAACCAGGCCATCAAAGGACCTTGTTCCTTTTGATGAAGAATATGTGATCCCCAGCGGATCTGATGAAGAAACTCATTCTGCTGCTTCGTTGGAACCATTGGATGAAGAAATTGAAGTGGATGTGATCCCTTCAACACCTATCATCTCCTCGCCTATGCCTCAGTTCACAGCTGAAGAGGCTGACATTGAAGAAATAGAAGATGAAGATGTGGACATTGGCTGCTCCACACCCGTCATCAGTGATGAATTCTGGGAGAGTCAGCATCCAAACTCTCCAATGTTCACCCCTCTATAGCAAATTCCTCAGTCCCCCACACAAACTGTTCACATGGGCTCTGAAGAAATTCATCCCACTGCATCTGTCCATGAGGAAATTCTAGCCGCTAGCGCTGAAGAAACTGCTGCTACTGAACAACTACGCAGACTGCCACTGAGGAGGAACCAGAAATTCCTCAGCCTGAAGAACCTCCGATTGAGATTCCTGAGGTCGTGATGCAACTCACTGACACTCCTCTGCCGAAGCCAAAGGATCCATTCTCACGCAAGCAAAAGTTCAAGGCTGATGATTTCTTCGGCGAGCATGTATTCTTCGAAGATTACAACCCATACGACTCTGCTCGCATTAGGAAGGGGTGTTTCTGGACTGCTAGTCAAGCCAATTTCTATTACTCAGTGTTGTTCAACAAGGAGAAGATTTTCTACCATGAGCATATTCCTCACATGGATATGGAATCTCTGCCGTGCTTTGCACCAGTCCTCGGTGTTCTTCACGATGCTGGACTGCTCAACTTTTGCTCTGACATCTGCGATTGAATGAAGAACTGATTCTTCAATTTTATGCAACGCTGCACATCACCGGAGATGCTGAAGATGTGAATTCATGGGTGCTGGACTGGATGTCTGAAAACACTCACTACACTGCACCAGCCTCTGAATTGCTTCGTGCTCTACCACTCAGTCCTCCCCTTGAAGAAGCTCACTGCATCTACAGTGAACCTGAGCTCACACATGATTACATGCAGGTGCTGATGAAGCCTTTGAAACCAGGTCAGGCACCACGAACCAAATTCCTCGTGAAGGAATTGTTGTACGTGCCCAGAACTGTCTATCGTATTCTTATGAGGACAATCAGTCCTATCAAAGGCCACGACTCATCTGATGAGGAAATTGTTGGCATCATGAAGAATCTGGTATTCAACATCGTTCATGGCATTCTTGTCAATTATCACGATTTCTTCATGAGGACTATGGCCAATGTTGCACAGTCTCTGTTTGAGCTGAAGCCTTATGCACCTTGGATCATGAGATTCCTCAGGACAAGGTGTTCACTCAACTACAAAGCTGATTTCCAGAATCATCTCAGCTACTTGCCCCTAATTGAAGTCCTCAAGCAGACATATTCCTCAGTTGATGGAAAGGGCAAGGCACCAACTGTAATTGACGAAGGCATTCGTCCATTGGATCGTCAGTTTCGCAAAGCTGCATCTTATTCCACCAATGATGACTCTGCCACACATGACTCTGCCAATGCTCCCAAGTCCACTCCTCAAGCCACTGCTCCGCGCGTGATGACTGGCCGTGAACTTCTGCTTGGTCTTCGCCAGAAGGTGGATCGAAATCACAAATGGGTTAAGCGTAAGTTTGGTTCACTTCTTCACAACATGACTGCCACACACAATGCAGTGAAGAAAAACCACTACTACCTCCATCAAGTCTTCGGTCGCACCTGGGAAATCCTGTCACATCTATATGGTGAAGAAGATCTGAAGAACATGGGTCTTAATGAAGATTTTGACTGGTCTGCACCTCCACCGAAGAAATTCAAGAAGGTCAAGGTTCCTTCTCTGGTGGCCAGCTCATATTCTTTATCACGTGACACTGATGAACATGAAGATTTGGACGACACTGCACCAGGCCCTACATCAACCAACGACCCCAACAACGTTGGCACTCCTTCATCAACATGATTACCTTCAGGGGTGTTAGTCCTCATTTTCGATCCTTTTGGTCATTCGATGACAAAGGGGGAGAAATTTGAGTTAGTCTTCAAGCGGGTCTATTTTAACACCCATATACAGCTTTTTTCTTTGCTAAGTTACAACTCTCGTTCTTCTGAAACTTTATTGGATCGAGTTGTAATCTTAAACCCGATGGTGCCCTGATACTTTTGATGCACTGTGCTCTGATACTCTTGATGCACCATTATGCATGCTTATTCCTTGTTAATATTATTGCATGCATGCTAAATTTCATCAGGCACCATATTTCATCATGCATTTCAAATTCTTCATATTACATGTTAAATGCGTGTATGAATTACAAGATATAGGGGGAGATCTCCATGATTCAACTCTTCAAGTGTGCATTGCTTCAAAAGCAAATTCCTCACTATGCACATCTACAGGGGGAGTTCTTCTATATCTTGCAAACAAATTCCTCAATATCAGTATTTACACTTCATATGTTTATCCTCGTTGAAAACTTATCATATATTGTCATCAATCACCAAAAAGGGGGAGATTGTAAGTGCATCTAGTGCCCCTTAGTGATTTTGGTGTATTGAAGACTTATAGGTTAAGGGACTAATGCGTGTGTGAGTGTACACAGGTCTATAAGTCTATGAGGAGTTTGATATTTACAGGAAAAGTCGACCCCGATAAATGAATATCTTCGACTGAAGATTTTGGTATTTCTGAAGACTTTCATGAAGACTTTGAAAGTGAAGAAATTGGTGTGTCCGTGAAGACTTGATATTCATGCGAGGAATATGAAGCTTGAAGATTTTCATTTTCATAGTTTTTCTTTTCTCTTTCTTGAGTCATAGGAAACACCGTACTGTTAAAGGGGGTTGAGGAAATACTAAGGAAAAATTTCCATGTGATGCTCAACTCAAAATCCTACACCTACCAATCCCTTCGAGTGAAGCCATTGGAAATCTCATACAGTTCAGTCAATTTCTTTAGTGACAGAGACGAAGTTCTTCTGTTCTCTGAGGAATTTGCCGGACTGAGGAGTGAGGAATTCGCCAGTGTGGATTGCCTACACAGTGAGGAACATGATAGCCCTGAGGATTTTGCTACTCAAAATTCCGACTGTTGCTGTGCTATGCGCCAGCTGTTCCAAAATATCTATCCACCTAACAGTCATATCATTGAAGGGCATTTATGTCTTATCATGTCCGGCTGCTCCCTAGGCTATAAATAGCCGCCCCCTACAACCACTAGCTGGTTGGCTGCTTTGAGAGAAACTGACACTTGTCATTTGAGAGCAACCCATCCTCCGAGGACTTTGAGAGAAAATCATCAAGTGAGGAAAAACCAAAAGCCCAAAACCCAAACACCTACAAAACCCAAGTGATTGAGCATCACTGAAGAGATTGATCCTGAGTGGATCCGACGCTTGTTACCTTTGAAGACTATGCTTCTTCCAGACGGTTAGGCGTCATGGTCTAGAGCATCCAAGAGGAATTGTGGATCGCCGGGTGACCAAGTTTGTGAAGGTTTGGAAGTTGCCTGAAGACTTACCATGAGTGATTGGACGAGGTCTGTGTGACCTTAGTTCAAGGAGAATACGGTGAGGACTGGGTTTCTTGGACTAAGTGTCCTTGACTGGGTGTCCGGGACTGTGTGTCCTCGAGTTTAAATACTCAGCCGCTCCAACCAGACATACAACTGAGACAACAGTTGGAACTGGTCTACCAAATCATTGTCTTCACCGAGCTTACTGGTTCTATTTCCTCAACTCTTTCATTTCCTCATAACTGTGTTGTATGTTTGTTCATATCTGTGCTTGAAGACTTTGACTGAATACTTTCTCAATTCCCTCAGTTCAATTTCTTCAGTCTGTTTGTCTTCGTCCTGTGTTATCCTGTGATTACGCTTCCTGTACTCTGTGCCTGTCTTCATTTCATCATGATGACTAGGCTTGTATTCTGTTGTGTTTACTTTTGAGTACTTATTCCGCTGCTAGTAGTTCTTCGCTAAGGAATTTCCTCACCGGCAAATTCCTCAGTGAAGAATTTCATAAAAATCGCCTATTCACCCCCCCCCCCCTCTAGTCAATATAACACACTTTCAACAACGGCTAGCTAGGTCCGGCACTTTTCCAGCTCATGAGACAGCATGTTGTTCTTCTCCGTGAGTGCCTGATTATACAATGATCCTTAAATCAGTAGCTTCAACTGTTTCAAGTCTCGGGGGCTACTGGTATATGATTACCAGATCGGTACAATGCGAATTTACCCACACATCTTTTGTATGCTAGTCAGTGGCTCTAGCAAGCCCATCCCGAGCAGCTCGGATATACGCATCAGCCGAGCTGAAGGCTTTGAACGCCTCTTTAGTAAAGCCAGGGTCACGGAGAGCGGCCCTCCGACGCCGATGATTCATGGCGCTCTCTACTTCAGAGTTCGTGACGGATACATTATCTGTATCCACGGAGAATCCAGTGCCACTCCCGTGTCTGCTCCTGCCCTAGAGGCAGGATCTGGAACCTGATTGGTGGAGGCATGACTGGCAGGATCCCTGGACATAATCCGGCGAATGCTTTTCCTGATAAAACACAGCGAACAATGTCATGGTTCGATGTGACTGCCTTGGGGCATATTTAAAGCCATACCTCTTTGATGAAGGCTCGGTCGTGTTGCCATTTGCCTTCCTCTTCGAAGACCCGGCCGGCGCACGCGGCGCTTTCTCATGAGACGCCTCTGGTGCGTCACAGCGCGCCGATCGCCTCCCCTTTGGAGCACGAGATAGTGCGGTGGGTGAGGCATAATGAGGAAGCTCTTTCGGAGGAAACGTCTCCTGACTACTTAAATATGAGGCAGGAAGGAGGCCGGGATAATCAGGTATGATAGCCACTTCTGTGCCATCATAGCTCGCCTGGTAGAAGACTCCCTCCTGGAGCTCTACAAATATGTCCGGATCCACTTCGAACCGGGATCGAGGTCCCGGTTATGGTCCTCCGGCTGTGGAGCAGGGCTATGGATCCCCGCGATAACCTTCCGCCATTCCTTTTATGAATGGATAGACTAATGTCAGTTAAACATGACTCAGGGAGAAGATTGAGTAAAGCGGTGGGATTAAAACTCACCCAGTTAGGAGGATTATACATGGAAAATCCCTCTCGATGCTTAAGACAAGTGAACTCCTCTTTCTCCCCTTTATACAGGTCGACCAATATTGTGGCCAGGGCGGCGGGGGTGTCCGGACCCTTTCGTCCACAGCGTGAGGCGTCATCTTCCCCATTATAGTGCCACATAGGGAGCCCTCCGAATTGGAGTGGCTGAACACCTCACGCTATGGAAATTGCCATTACCTCGATTATTGATAATCCGAACTGGGCAAGTGTCCTTATCTCGCCCATTAATTGTCGGACTTCCGCGCTATCTTCCTCCTCGAGGCTCCTCTATTTGACAAACTATCGTTGTGGTTTTGATGCGTAGGTGAGATTGGTTCTTACTTAAAGCCCGTAGCAGCCACGTAAAACTTGCAACAACAAAGTAGAGGACGTCTTACTTGTTTTTGCAGGGCATGTTGTGATGTGATATGGTCAAGACATGATGCTAAATTTTATTGTATGAGATTATCATGTTTTTTAACGGAGTTATCGGCAACTGGCAGGAGCCATATGGTTGTCGCTTTATTGTATGCAATGCAACCGCGACGTAATGCTTTACTTTATCACTAAACGGTAGCGATAGTCGTGGAAGCATGAGATTGACGAGACGACAACGATGCTACGATGGAGATCAAGGTGTCGCGCTGGTGACGATGGTGATCATGACGGTGCTTCAGAGATGGAGATCACAAGCACAAGATGATGATGGCCATATCATATCACTTATATTGATTGCATGTGATGTTTATCTTTTATGCATCTTATCTTGCTTTGATTGACGGTAGCATTATAAGATGATCTCTCACTAAATTATCAAGAAGTGTTCTCCCTGAGTATGCACCGTTGCGAAAGTTCTTCGTGCTAAGACACCACGTGATGATCGGGTGTGATAGGCTCTACGTTCAAATACAACGGGTGCAAAACAGTTGCACACGCGGAATACTCAGGTTATACTTGACGAGCCAAGCATATACAGATATGGCCTCAGAACACGGAGACCGAAAGGTCGAGCATGAATCATATAGTAGATATGATCAACATAATGATGTTCACCGATGAAACTACTCCATCTCACGTGATGATCGGACATGGTTTAGTTGATTTGGATCACGTGATCACTTAGAGGATTAGAGGGATGTCTATCTAAGTGGGAGTTCTTAAGTAATATGATTAATTGAACTTAAATTTATCATGAACTTAGTACCTGATAGTATCTTGCTTGTTTATGTTGATTGTAGATAGATGGCTCGTGCTGTTGTTCCGTTGAATTTTAATGCGTTCCTTGAGAAAGCAAAGTTCAAAGATGATGGTAGCAATTACACGGACTGGGTCCGTAACTTGAGGATTATCCTCATTGCTGCACAGAGGAATCACGTCCTGGAAGCACCACTGGGTGCCAGGCCTGCTGCTGGAGCAACACCAGATGTTATGAACGTCTAGCAGAGCAAAGCTGATGACTACTTGATAGTTCAGTGTGCCATGCTTTACGGCTTAGAATCGGGACTTCAACGACGTTTTGAACGTCATGGAGCATATGAGATGTTCCAGGAGTTGAAGTTAACATTTCAAGCAAATGCCCGGATTGAGAGATATGAAGTCTCCAATAAGTTCTATAGCTGCAAGATGGAGGAGAACAGTTCTGTCAGTGAGCATATACTCAAAATGTCTGGGTATAACAATCACTTGATTCAGATGGGAGTTAATCTTCTAGATGATTGCGTCATTGACAGAATTCTCCAATCACTGCCACCAAGCTACAAGAGCTTCGTGATGAACTATAATATGCAAGGGATGAACAAGACTATTCCCAAGCTCTTCGCAATGCTGAAAGCTGCGGAGGTAGAAATCAAGAAGGAGCATCAAGTGTTGATGGTTAACAAGACCACTAGTTTCAAGAAAAAGGGCAAAGGGAAGAAGAAGGGGAACTTCAAGAAGAACAGCAAGCAAGTTGCTGCTCAGGAAAAGAAGCCCAAGTCTAGACCTAAGCCTGAAACTGAGTGCTTCTACTGCAAGCAGACTGGTCACTGGAAGCGGAACTGCCCCAAGTATTTGGCAGATAAGAAGGATGGCAAGGTGAACAAAGGTATATGTGATATACATGTTATTGATGTGTACCTTACTAATGCTCGCAGTAGCACCTTGGTATTTGATACTGGTTCTGTTGCTAATATTTGCAACTCGAAACAGGGACTACGGATTAAGCGAAGATTGGCTAAGGACGAGGTGACGATGTGCGTGGGAAACGGTTCCAAAGTCGATGTGATAGCGGTCGGCACGCTACCTCTACATCTACCTTCGGGATTAATATTAGACCTAAATAATTGTTATTTGGTGCCAGCATTGAGCATGAACATTATATCTGGATCTTGTTTAATGCGAGACGGTTATTCATTTAAATCAGAGAATAATGGTTGTTCGATTTATATGAGTAATATCTTTTATGGTCATGCACCCTTGAAGAGTGGTCTATTCTTGTTAAATCTCGATAGTAGTGATACACATATTCATAATGTAGAAGCCAAAAGATGCAGAGTTGATAATGATAGTGCAACTTATTTGTGGCACTGCCGTTTAGGTCATATCGGTGTAAAGCGCATGAAGAAACTCCATACTGATGGACTTTTGGAACCACTTGATTATGAATCATTTGGTACTTGTGAACCGTGCCTCATGGGCAAAATGACTAAAACACCGTTCTCCGGTAGTATGGAGAGAGCAACAGATTTGTTGGAAATCATACATACAGATGTATGCGGTCCGATGAATATTGAGGCTCGTGGCGGATATCGTTATTTTCTCGCCTTCACAGATGACTTAAGCAGATATGGGTATATCTACTTAATGAAACATAAGTCTGAAACATTTGAAAAGTTCAAAGAATTTCAGAGTGAAGTAGAAAATCATCGTAACAAGAAAATAAAGTTTCTACGATCTGATCGTGGAGGAGAATATTTGAGTTACGAGTTTGGTGTACATTTGAAAAATTGTGGAATAGTTTCGCAACTCACGCCACCCGGAACACCACAGCGTAATGGTGTGTCCGAACGTCGTAATCGTACTTTACTAGATATGGTGCAATCTATGATGTCTCTTACCGATTTACCGCTATCGTTTTGGGGATACGCTCTAGAGACGGCCACATTCACGTTAAATAGGGCACCATCAAAATCCGTTGAGATGACGCCTTATGAACTATGGTTTGGCAAGAAACCAAAGTTGTCGTTTCTAAAAGATTGGGGCTGCGATGCTTATGTGAAAAAGCTTCAACCTGATAAGCTCGAACCCAAATCGGAGAAATGTGTCTTCATAGGATATCCAAAGGAAACTATTGGATACACCTTCTAATCACAGATCCGAAGGCAAGACTTTTGTTGCTAAATTCGGAAACTTTCTTGAGAAGGAGTTTCTCTCGAAAGAAGTGAGTGGGAGGAAAGTAGAACTTGACGAGGTAACTGTACCCGCTCCCTTATTAGAAAGTAGTACATCACAAAAAACTGTTTCTGCGACACCTACACCAATAAGTGAGGAAGTTAATGATAATGATCATGAAACTTCAGAACAAGATACTACTGAACCTCGTAGATCAACCAGACCAAGATCAGCGCCAGAGTGGTACGGTAATCCAGTTCTGGAAGTCATGCTACTAGATCATGATGAACCTACGAACTATGAAGAAGCGATGGTGAGCCCAGATTCCGCAAAGTGGCTTGAAGCCATGAAATCTGATATGGGATCCATGTATGAGAACAAAGTATGGACTTTGGTTGACTTGCCCGATGATCGGCAAGCAATTGAGAATAAATGGATCTTCAAGAAAAAGACTGACGCTGACGGTAATGTTACTGTCTATAAAGCTCGACTTGTCGCAAAAGGTTTTCGACAAGTTCAAGGGGTTGACTACGATGAGACCTTCTCACCCGTAGCGATGCTTAAGTCTGTCCGAATCATGTTAGCAATTGCCGCGTTTTATGATTATGAAATATGGCAGATGGATCTCAAAACTGCATTCCTGAATGGATTTCTGGAAGAAGAGTTGTATATGATGCAACCGGAAGGTTTTGTCGATCCAAAGGGAGCTAACAAAGTGTGCAAGCTCCAGCGATCCATTTTATGGACTGGTGCAAGCATCTCGGAGTTGGAATAAACGCTTTGATAGTGTGATCAAAGCATTCGGTTTTATACAGACTTTCGGTGAAGCCTGTATTTACAAGAAAGTGAGTGGGAGCTCTGTAGCATTTCTGATATTATATGTGGATGACATATTGCTGATTGGAAATGATATAGAATTTCTGGATAGCATAAAGGGATACTTGAATAAGAGTTTTTCAATGAAAGACCTCGGTGAAGCTGCTTACATATTAGGCATAAAGATCTATAGAGATAGATCAAGACGCTTAATTGGACTTTCACAAAGCACATACCTTGACAAGATTTTGAAGAAGTTCAAAATGGATCAAGCAAAGAAAGGGTTCTTGCCTGTGTTACAAGGTGTGAAGTCGAGCCAGACTCAATGCCCGACCACTGCAGAAGATAGAGAGAAAATGAAAGATGTTTCCTATGCTTCAGCCATAGGCTCTATCATGTATGCAATGCTGTGTACCAGACTTGATGTGTGCCTTGCTATAAGTTTAGCAGGGAGGTACCAAAGTAATCCAGGAGTGGATCACTGGACAGCGGTCAAGAACATCCTGAAATACCTAAAAAGGACTAAGGATATGTTTCTCGTATATGGAGGTGACAAAGAGCTCACCGTAAGAGGTTACGTTGATGCAAGCTTTGACACTGATCCGGACGATTCTAAATCGCAAACCGGATACGTGTTTACTTTAAACGGTGGAGCTGTCAGTTGGTGCAGTTCTAAACAAAGTGTCGTAGCGGGATCTACATGTGAAGCGGAGTACATAGCTGCTTCGGAAGCAGCGAACGAAGGAGTCTGGATGAAGGAGTTCATATTCGATCTAGGTGTCATACCTAGTGCATCGGGTCCAATGAAAATCTTTTGTGACAATACTGGTGAAATTGCTTTGGCAAAGGAATCCACATTTCACAAAAGGACCAAACACATCAAGAGACGCTTCAATTCCATCCGGGATCTAGTCCAGGTGGGAGACATAGAGATTTGCAAGATACTTACGGATCTGAATGTTGCAGACCCATTGACTAAGCCTCTTCCACGAGCAAAACATGATCAGCACCAAGGCTCCATGGGTGTTAGAATCATTACTGTGTAATCTAGATTATTGACTCTAGTGCAAGTGGGAGACTGAAGGAAATATGCCCTAGAGGCAATAATAAAGTTATTATTTATTTCCTTATATCATGATAAATGTTTATTATTCATGCTAGAATTGTATTAACCGGAAACATAATACATGTGTGAATACATAGACAAACAGAGTGTCACTAGTATGCCTCTACTAGACTAGCTCGTTAATCAAAGATGGTTAAGTTTCCTAACCATAAACAAAGAGTTGTTATTTGATTAACGGGGTCACATCATTAGTTGAATGATCTGATTGACATGACCCATTCCATTAGCTTAGCACCCGATCGTTTAGTATGTTGCTATTGCTTTCTTCATGACTTATACATGTTCCTATGACTATGAGATTATGCAACTCCCGTTTGCCGGAGGAACACTTTGTGTGCTACCAAATGTCACAACGTAACTGGGTGATTATAAAGGAGCTCTACAGGTGTCTCCAATGGTAGATGTTGGGTTGGCGTATTTCGAGAATAGGATTTGTCACTCCGATTGTCGGAGAGGTATCTCTGGGCCCTCTCGGTAATGCACATTACACAAGCCTTGCAAGCATTGCAACTAATGAGTTAGTTGCGGGATGATGTATTACAGAATGAGTAAAGAAACTTGCCGGTAACGAGATTGAACTAGGTATTGGATACCGACGATCGAATCGGGCAAGTAACATACCGATGACAAAGGGAACAACGTATGTTGTTATGCGGTCTGACCGATAAAGATCTTCGTAGAATATGCAGGAGCCAATATGGGCATCCAGGTCCCGCTATTGGTTATTGACCGGAGATGTGTCTCGGTCATGTCTACATTGTTCTCGAACCGTAGGGTCCGCACGCTTAACGTTACGATGAAAGTTATTATGAGTTTATGCATTTTGATGTGCCCAAGGTAGTTCGGAGTCCCGGATGTGATCACGGACATCACGAGGAGTCTCGAAATGGTCGAGACATAAAGATTGATATATTGGAAGCCTATATTTGGATATCGGAAGTGTTCCGGGTAAAATCAGGATTTTACCGGATTACCGGGATGTTACCGGAACCCCCCGGGAGCCATATGGGCCTTATTGGGCTTTAGTGGAAAGGTGAAAGGGGCTGCCATGGTGGGTTGTGCGCCTCCCCCCCTCCCCTAGTCCTATTAGGACTAGGAGAGGTGGCCGGCCACCTCTCTCTCTCTTTCCCCCTTGGGAGTCCTGTTTGGAATAGGATTGGGGGGGAGTCCTACTCCCGGTAGGAGTAGGACTCCTCCTGCGCCCTCCTCTTGGCCGGCCAGCCCCTCCCCCTTGGATCCTTTATATACGGTGGCAGGGGGCACCTCTAGACACAAGTTGATCATTGAGATCGTTCCTTAGCCGTGTGTGGTGCCCCCTGCCACCATATTCCACCTCGATCATATCATTGTAGAGCTTAGGCGAAGCCCTGCGTCGGTAGAACATCAAGATGGTCACCATGCCGTCGTGCTGACAGAACTCCTCCCCGAAGCTTTGCTAGATCGGAGCCCGGGGATCGTCATCGAGCTGTACGTGTGCTAAGAACTCGGAGGTGCCGGAGTAACGGTGCTTGGATCAGTCAGATCGGGAAGAAGACGTACGACTACTTCCTCTACGTTGTGTCAACGCTTCCATTGCGATCTACAAGGGTACGTAGATCAGACTCCCCCCCTCGTTGCTATGCATCACCATGATCTTGCGTGTGCGTAGGAAAATTTTGAAATTGCTATGTTCCCCAACAGTGGCATCCGAGCCTAGGTTTTATGGTTTGATATTATGTGCACAAGTAGAACACAAGTGAGTTGTGGACGATATAAGTCATACTGCCTACCAGCATGTCATACTTTGCTTCGGCGGTATTGTTGGACGAGACGACCCGGACCAACCTTACGCGTACGCTTACGCGAGACAGGTTCCCTCGACGTGCTTTGCACATAGATGGCTTGCGGGCGACTGTCTCTCCAACTTTAGTTGAACCGAGTGTGGCTACGCCCGGTCCTTGAGAAGGTTAAAACGGAGTCTATTTGACAAACTATCGTTGTGGTTTTGATGCGTAGGTGAGATTGGTTCTTACTTAAAGCCTGTAGCAGCCACGTAAAACTAGCAACAACAAAGTAGAGGACGTCTAACTTGTTTTTGCAGGGCATGTTGTGATGTGATATGGTCAAGACATGATGCTAAATTTTATTGTATGAGATGATCATGTTTTGTAACCAAGTTATCGGCAACTGGCAGGAGCCATATGGTTGTCGCTTTATTGTATGCAATGCAATCGCGATGTAATGTTTTACTTTATCACTAAATGGTAGCGATAGTCATGGAAGCATGAGATTGGCGAGACGACAATGATGCTACGATGGAGATCAAGGTGTCGCGCCAGTGACGATGGTAATCATGACGGTGCTTCAGAGATGGAGATCACAAGCAAAAGATGATGATGGCCATATCATATCACTTATATTGATTGCATGTGATGTTTATCTTTTATGCATCTTATCTTGCTTTGATTGACGGTAGCATTATAAGATGATCTCTCACTAAATTATCAGGAAGTGTTCTCCCTGAGTATGCACCGTTGCGAAAGTTCTTCGTGCTGAGACACCACGTGATGATCGGGTGTGATAGGCTCTACGTTCAAATACAACGGGTGCAAAACAGTTGCACACGCGGAATACTCAGGTTATACTTGACGAGCCAAGCATATACAGATATGGCCTCGGAACACGGAGACCGAAAGGTCGAGCGTGAATCATATAGTAGATATGATCAACATAATGATGTTCACCGATGAAACTACTCCATCTCATGTGATGATCGGACATGGTTTAGTTGATTTGGATCACGTGATCACTTAAAGGATTAGAGGGATGTCTATCTAAGTGGGAGTTCTTAAGTAATATGATTAATTGAACTTAAATTTATCATGAACTTAGTACCTGATAGTATCTTGCTTGTTTATGTTGATTGTAGATAGATGGCTCGTGCTGTTGTTCCGTTGAATTTTAATGCGTTCCTTGAGAAAGCAAAGTTGAAAGATGATGGTAGCAATTACACGGACTGGGTCCGTAACTTGAGGATTATCCTCATTGCTGCACAGAAGAATTACGTCCTGGAAGCACCGCTGGGTGCCAGGCCTGCTGCTGGAGCAACACCAGATGTTATGAACATCTGGCAGAGCAAAGCTGATGACTACTCGATAGTTCAGTGTGCCATGCTTTACGGCTTAGAATCGGGACTTCAACGACGTTTTGAACGTCATGGAGCATATGAGATGTTCCAGGAGTTGAAGTTAATATTTCAAGCAAATGCCCGGATTGAGAGATATGAAGTCTCCAATAAGTTCTATAGCTGCAAGATGGAGGAGAACAGTTCTGTCAGTGAGCATATACTCAAAATGTCTGGGTATAACAATCACTTGATTCAGATGGGAGTAAATCTTCTAGATGATTGCGTCATTGACAGAATTCTCCAATCACTGCCACCAAGCTACAAGAGCTTCGTGATGAACTATAATATGCAAGGGATGAACAAGACTATTCCCAAGCTCTTCGCAATGCTGAAAGCTGCGGAGGTAGAAATCAAGAAGGAGCATCAAGTGTTGATGGTTAACAAGACCACTAGTTTCAAGAAAAAGGGCAAAGGGAAGAAGAAGGGGAACTTCAAGAAGAACGGCAAGCAAGTTGCTTCTCAGGAAAAGAAGCCCAAGTCTGGACCTAAGCCTGAAACTGAGTGCTTCTACTGCAAGCAGACTGGTCACTGGAAGCAGAACTGCCCCAAGAATTTGGCGGATAAGAAGGATGGCAAGGTGAACAAAGGTATATGTGATATACATGTTATTGATGTGTACCTTACTAATGCTCGCAGTAGCACCTGGGTATTTGATACTGGTTCTATTGCTAATATTTGCAACTCGAAATAGGGACTACGGATTAAGCGAAGATTGGCTAAGGACGAGGTGACGATGCGCGTGGGAAACGGTTCCAAAGTCTATGTGATCGCGGTCGGCACGCTACCTCTACATCTACCTTCGGGATTAATATTAGACCTAAATAATTGTTATTTGGTGCCAGCGTTGAGCATGAACATTATATCTGGATCTTGTTTAATGCGAGACGGTTATTCATTTAAATCAGAGAATAATGGTTGTTCTATTTATATGAGTAATATCTTTTATGGTCATGCACCCTTGAAGAGTGGTCTATTCTTGTTAAATCTCGATAGTAGTGATACACATATTCATAATGTAGAAGCCAAAAGATGCAGAGTTGATAATGATAGTGCAACTTATTTGTGGCGCTGCCGTTTAGGTCATATCGGTGTAAAGCGCATGAAGAAACTCCATACTGATGGACTTTTGGAACCACTTGATTATGAATCACTTGTTACTTGCGAACCGTGCCTCATGGGCAAAATGACTAAAACACCGTTCTCCGGTACTATCGAGAGAGCAACAGATTTGTTGGAAATCATACATACAGATGTATGTGGTCCGATGAATATTGAGGCTCGTGGCGGATATTGTTATTTTCTCACCTTCACAGATGATTTAAGCAGATATGGGTATATCTACTTAATGAAACATAAGTCTGAAACATTTGAAAAGTTCAAAGAATTTCAGAGTGAAGTAGAAAATCATCGTAACAAGAAAATAAAGTTTCTACGATCTGATCATGGAGGAGAATATTTGAGTTACGAGTTTGGTGTACATTTGAAAAATTGTGGAATAGTTTCGCAACTCACGCCACCCGGAACACCATAGCGTAATGGTGTGTCCGAACATCGTAATCGTACTTTACTAGATATGGTGCGATCTATGATGTCTCTTACCGACTTACCGCTATCGTTTTGGGGATACGCTCTAGAGACGGCCACATTGACGTTAAATAGGGCACCATCAAAATCCTTTGAGACGACGCCTTATGAACTATGGTTTGGCAAGAAACCAAAGTTGTCGTTTCTAAAAGTTTGGGGCTGCGATGCTTATGTGAAAAAGCTTCAACCTGATAAGCTCGAACCCAAATCGGAGAAATGTGTCTTCATAGGATATCCAAAGGAAACTATTGGATACACCTTCTATCACAGATCCGAAGGCAAGACTTTTGTTGCTAAATTCGGAAACTTTCTTGAGAAGGAGTTTCTCTCGAAAGAAGTGAGTGGGAGGAAAGTAGAACTTGACGAGGTAACTGTACCCGCTCCCTTATTAGAAAGTAGTACATCACAAAAAACTGTTTCTGCGACACCTACACCAATAAGTGAGGAAGTTAATGATAATGATCATGAAACTTCAGAACAAGATACTACTGAACCTCGTAGATCAACCAGACCAAGATCCGCGCCAGAGTGGTATGGTAATCCAGTTCTGGAAGTCATGCTACTAGATCATGATGAACCTACGAACTATGAAGAAGCGATGGTGAGCCCAGATTCCGCAAAGTGGCTTGAAGCCATGAAATCTAAGATGGGATCCATGTATGAGAACAAAGTATGGACTTTGGTTGACTTGCCCGATGATCGGCAAGCAATTGAGAATAAATGGATCTTCAAGAAAAAGACTGACGCTGACGGTAATGTTACTGTCTATAAAGCTCGACTTGTCGCAAAAGGTTTTCAACAAGTTCAAGGGGTTGACTACGATGAGACCTTCTCACCCGTAGCGATGCTTAAGTCTGTCCGAATCATGTTAGCAATTGCCGCGTTTTATGATTATGAAATATGGCAGATGGATGTCAAAACTGCATTCCTGAATGGATTTCTGGAAGAAGAGTTGTATATGATGCAACCGGAAGGTTTTGTCGATCCAAAGGGAGCTAACAAAGTGTGCAAGCTCCTGCGATCCATTTTATGGACTGGTGCAAGCATCTCGGAGTTGGAATAAACGCTTTGATAGTGTGATCAAAGCATTCAGTTTTATACAGACTTTCGGTGAAGCCTGTATTTACAAGAAAGTGAGTGGGAGCTCTGTAGCATTTCTGATATTATATGTGGATGACATATTGCTGATTGGAAATGATATAGAATTTCTGGATAGCATAAAGGGATACTTGAATAAGAGTTTTTCAATGAAAGATCTCGGTGAAGCTACTTACATATTAGGCATAAAGATCTATAGAGATAGATCAAGACGCTTAATTGGACTTTCACAAAGCACATACCTTGACAAGATTTTGAAGAAGTTCAAAATGGATCAAGCAAAGAAAGGGTTCTTGCCTGTGTTACAAGGTGTGAAGTCGAGCCAGACTCAATGCCCGACCACTGCAGAAGATAGAGAGAAAATGAAAGATGTTTCCTATGCTTCAGCCATAGGCTCTATCATGTATGCAATGCTGTGTACCAGACCTGATGTGTGCCTTGCTATAAGTTTAGCAGGGAGGTACCAAAGTAATCCAGGAGTGGATCACTGGACAGCGGTCAAGAACATCCTGAAATACCTAAAAAGGACTAAGGATATGTTTCTCGTATATGGAGGTGACAAAGAGCTCACCGTAAGAGGTTACGTTGATGCAAGCTTTGACACTGATCCGGACGATTCTAAATCGCAAACCGGATACGTGTTTACTTTAAACGGTGGAGCTGTTAGTTGGTGCAGTACTAAACAAAGCGTCGTAGCGGGATCTACATGTGAAGCGGAGTACATAGCTGCTTCGGAAGCAGCGAACGAAGGAGTCGGGATGAAGGAGTTCATATCCGATCTAGGTGTCATATCTAGTGCAACGGGTCCAATGAAAATCTTTTGTGACAATACTGGTGCAATTGCTTTGGCAAAGGAATCCAGATTTCACAAAAGGACCAAACACATCAAGAGATGCTTCAATTCCATCCGGGATCTAGTCCAGGTGGGAGACATAGAGATTTGCAAGATACATACGGATCTGAATGTTGCAGACCCGTTGACTAAGCCTCTTCCACGAGCAAAACATGATCAGCACCAAGGCTCCATGGGTGTTAGAATCATTACTGTGTAATCTAGATTATTGACTCTAGTGCAAGTGGGAGACTGAAGGAAATATGCCCTAGAGGCAATAATGAAGTTATTATTTATTTCCTTATATCATGATAAATGTTTATTATTCATGCTAGAATTGTATTAACCGGAAACATAATACATGTGTGAATACATAGACAAACAGAGTGTCACTAGTATGCCTCTACTAGACTAGCTCGTTAATCAAAGATGGTTAAGTTTCCTAACCATAAACAAAGAGTTGTTATTTGATTAACGACGTCACATAATTAGTTGAATGATCTGATTGACATGACCCATTCCATTAGCTTAGCACCCGATCGTTTAGTATGTTGCTATTGCTTTCTTCATGACTTATACATGTTCCTATGACTATGAGATTATGCAACTCCCGTTTGCCGGAGGAACACTTTGTGTGCTACCAAACGTCACAACGTAACTGGGTGATTATAAAGGATCTCTTCAGGTGTCTCCAATGGTAGATGTTGGGTTGGCGTATTTCGAGAATAGGATTTGTCACTCCGATTGTCGGAGAGGTATCTCTGGGCCCTCTCGGTAATGCACATTACACAAGCCTTGCAAGCATTGCAACTAATGAGTTAGTTGCGGGATGATGTATTACAGAACGAGTAAAGAGACTTGCCGGTAACGAGATTGAACTAGGTTTTGGATACCGACGATCGAATCTCGGGCAAGTAACATACCGATGACAAAGGGAACAACGTATATTATTATGCGGTCTGACCGATAAAGATCTTCATAGAATACGCAGGAGCCAATATGGGCATCCAGGTCCCGCTATTGGTTATTGACCGGAGACTTGTCTCGATCATGTCTACATTGTTCTCAAACCGTAGGGTCCGCACGCTTAACGTTACGATGACAGTTATTATGAGTTTATGCATTTTGATGTACCGAAGGTAGTTCGGAGTCCCGGATGTGATCACGGACATGACAATGAGTCTTGAAATGGTCGAGACATAAAGATTGATATATTGGTAGCCTATATTTGGATATCGGAAGTGTTCCGGGTAAAATCGGGATTTTACCGGATTACCGGGAGGTTACCGGAACCCCCCGGGAGCCATATGGGCCTTATTGGGCTTCAGTGGAAAGGCGAAAGGGGCTGCCATGGTGGGCTGCGCGCCTCCCCCTCCCCTAGTCCTATTAGGACTAGGAGAGGTGGCCGGCCACCTCTCTCTCTCTCTCTTTCCCCCTTGGGAGTCCTATTTGGAATAGGATTGGGGGGGGAGAGTCCTACTCCCGGTAGGAGTAGGACTCCTCCTGCGCCCTCCTCTTGGCCGGCCAGCCCCTCCCCCTTGGATCCTTTATATACGGGGGCAGGGGGCACCTCTAGACACAAGTTGATCATTGAGATCGTTCCTTAGCCGTGTGCGGTGCCCCCTGCCACCATATTCCACCTCGATCATATCGTTGCAGAGCTTAGGCGAAGCCCTGCGTCGGTAGAACATCAAGATCGTCACCACACCATCGTGCTGACGGAACTCCTCCCCGAAGCTTTGCTGGATCGGAGCCCGGGGATCGTCATCGAGCTGTACGTGTGCTAAGAACTCGGAGGTGCCGGAGTAACGGTGCTTGGATCGGTCAGATCGGGAAGAAGACGTACGACTACTTCCTCTATGTTGTGTCAACGCTTCCGTTGCGATCTACAAGGGTACGTAGATCAGACTCTCCCCCTCGTTGCTATGCATCACCATGATCTTGTGTGTGCGTAGGAAAATTTTGAAATTACTACGTTCCCCAACAGACCCTGCAACCAAATACAAGAAATCTCTTGTGTCCCCAACACACCCAATACAATGGCAAATTGTATAGGTGCACTAGTTCAGCGAAGAGATGGTGATAAAAGTGTAATATCGATGGTAGAAATATATTTTTATAATCTGAATAAATAAAAATAGCAAGGTAGCAAATAGTAAACGGGCACAAAAACGGTATTGCAATTCTTGAAAATGAGGCCTAGGGTTCGTACTTTCGCTAGTGCAATCTCTCAACAATGCTAATATAATTGGATCATATAACTGATGAAGCTATGTACCTAGGGTAGGGGCACGGGGACCCGTCCTAAAAAGCCCTACCCGAGGACATCCCTAGAAGGAGTCACCTTTCAAACGACTTGAAGGTATCCCACTCGACGGGTTCAAGACACTTGACCAAAGAAACTATCACTCGACCATCAAGCCAACCACTCGACTGTCAGAAGACCTGAAGTCACTCCGCGGGCAAACGGTCGGCTATTAAGTAGTCTTTATAGTCATTATAACACTTTATTAAGGGCGTTACCAGTAACGCCCAACCTTAAATGTACCTAAACCCTGCATTACTGAGGGCAGGAGGGGGCCGGCGAACTCTATATAAGCCACCCCCCTCCTCAGTATGAGGGGTTCGCACCCTTGTTATCTACACACGCATAATCCAATCGACCGCCTCCAGGCACCGAGACGTAGGGTTGTTACTTCCTCCGAGAAGGGCCTGAACTCGTAAACCTTGCGTTCTTACAACTTCCCAGTAGCTAAGATCTAGCCTCTCCATACACACCCCCCTACATTACTGTCAGACTTAGAACCACGACAGTTGGCGCCCACCGTGGGGCATTAGTCTTAGTGCCTAATTGGAGAAGTTGCGATTTTTCCGATCCATTTGATCATGGTTTCCTGCGGAGTTTTGGTAGAGGGCCGCGAGATCCGTCTCGGCGCGCTCACCTTCATCGCCGACGACTCCGCCTGGCTCCAGGAGGCGCCGCTCGACATCGACGCGCTCCCCGTCCGCGGTGCGGCGCACTTCCGCGCGTGCATTCGTGGCGTCCTCCTGCGGCAGCCGTCGACCCAATATCGGTCGGCCCCCATGTCGTCTCCCCGCCCTGTCTCCCACCAGCGCAAGCGCTCAGGTCGGTCAAGACTCCAGCGGTGGGTGAGGCACGCCGTGGCCCGCCAGTCGGCGGCCCCACAAGTCGCGGCAATCGAGCCCGACGAATCCCTCTACGGCCTGTTCGACCTGTCGACTGGCTCCGCGGAGACCGCATCCGAGTGCGATAGCAGCGACCCTTTGGCTGAGGTTTTGGCGGTCGAGGGGACACACAGTCCTCCCGGATTCCATTGCGCTGATGGTGGTGCGGATAGAGGCGACCCGTCGCATCCCCACGACGAGTACCTCCCCGAACCTCTCATGTCATTGCAGCGAGAGGAGCTTTGCCGCCGGAACATGGACGCGCTCCACACTCCTATTGTTGGAGAAACCCCCGAGGCCCGGGCCTTGGAGGACGCGTGCTTGGCTAACCTGGCCGAGCGTACTCGACTGGAGAATCTACAGCGAATACTCGACGAGCAAGCGCGTCAGCGAGCTCCCGAGTCCAGTCGACGACAGCAAGCTCCTGAATCCAGTCGACGTCAGCTCTTCCCGCCGCCGCAGGTATACCGGACTCTGGTTCAGAATTTGGCTGTCGCGGCCCGTATAGCGGAGTCAATTCAGCCTTCCCAGTCGGAGGCTCGCAGGGGCTTGTTGCAGATCAGAGCGTTGCTCCGAGCGGCAGGAAATCAGAATTCCACCGTTTCTCAGTCGCGGAACAGGATCCACAGTCGATCCGTTGCAACAGAAACAGTCCAGTCGGCTCACAGCCCGAGATCGCCCCCGAGGCGTGAGGGACATGGGGACCGGCACGATCAGTACAGGAGAAATGAGCAGTATGATCACCGACCCGACCGCGATGATCGACGTCGAGTGCCATCCCCTCCCCCGAGGAGTGGGTCATATGCGCCTCGACATCGAGATGACAGGCGCCCCCATAATGTTGGGCAGAGGATTCCAGTCGACCCCAGGGACCAGGGCTTTGACGCGAGATCCATCCTCGTTCAAGGTTTGGTGGACAGGAACAGAGCTCATCGAGAGGGCCACAACAGAGATGTGCCCGCCGGCAGCAGGGTACATGCTTCGGGGCCAGAATGTTTCAGTCGAGCCATCAGGGCCGCGGTGATTCCTCCCAACTTCAGGCTGGCGATTGGAGTCAGGAAGTTCACCGGTGAATCCAAGCCCAACACATGGCTCGAAGATTACCGAGTGGCTGCGCAGATTGGCGGTGGCAATGATGAGGTGGCCATGAAGCATTTGCCTCTCATGTTAGAAGGCTCGGCCAGAGCATGGCTGAATCAGTTGGCACCCAGCAGTATTTACACTTGGGAGGACCTCTCCCGAGTGTTTATCACAACCTTCGAAGGAACGTGCAAGCGACCCGCAGGCCTTACAGAGTTGCGGTCTTGCGTACAGAAGCCGAACGAAACACTGAGGGAATACATCCAGAGGTGGATCACACTACACCACTCGGTTGAGAATGTGCCAGACCATCAAGCAGTTTGTGCTTTCAAGGAAGGCGTCAAATACAGAGAGTTGAATCTAAAGTTCGGTCGAACTGGAGAGATGTCTCTGAATCGGATGATGGATATTGCCACCAAGTACACTAATGGTGAAGACGAAGACCGACTCCGAAGTGGCAAACTGAAATCGGTCGCCCGGGAAACCGGAGGAAACTCCAGTCGGAAGCAGAAACGGAAGGCCGAGCCAGCCGCTCCTGGGGAGGCCCTAGCCGTGGCCCAGGGAAACTTCAAGGGGAAACCCAAGGGCACCTGGAAGCCCAAGAAAGTTAAGGATCAGGATGGGAATGATGTTTTGGACCTGCCATGTCACATCCACACCAAGAAAGATGAAGAGGGGAATTTTATTTTCCCAAAACATACCACTCGACAGTGTCGGCTCCTGATCCAGCAGTTTCAGGGCAAGCAGCCCAAAGATAAGGAAAAAGAGCCAGACAGAGTTGAGGACAAGGATGATAGTGACGATGGATACCCCCAAGTCAATTCCACCTTGATGATTTTTGCTGATGTCGAAAGCAAAAGTCGACTGAAAGTCATTAACCGTGAGGTGAACATGGTTGCTCCGGCGACACCCAGTTACCTGAAGTGGTCTCAGACTGCCATCACATTCGACCAGTCTGATCACCCGACGCACATTGCCACCCCAGGGAGGCAAGCTTTGGTGGTCGACCCAGTTGTCGAAGGCACCCGACTGACCAAAGTCCTGATGGATGGCGGCAGTGGCCTGAACATACTGTATGCTAAAACTTTGAAAGGAATGGGCATTCCGATGTCCAGACTCAGTACCAGTAACATGAGCTTCCACGGAGTCATTCCTGGGAAGAAAGCTGAGTCACTCGGCCAGATTGCTCTTGATGTGGTTTTTGGTGATTCAAAGAATTACCGCAAGGAAAAGTTGACATTTGAGATTGTGGACTTCCAGAGTGCTTATCACGCCATTTTGGGCAGGCCAGCTTACGCACGCTTCATGGCTCGACCATGTTACGTGTATCTCAAATTGAAGATGCCTGGCCCCAAGGGTGTGATCACTGCTACGGGCAACCGAAAGAAAGCAGAAGAGTGTTTTCAGAAGGGATCAAAGATTGCTGATGCTCAGATGGCAGTGGTCGAGCTGAAAGAGTACCAAAAGACTGCCGATCCGAGTGAATTGCTGCGAGCTAAGAAGCCTGCCTCTGAGTCAGCTTTTCAGTTGGCTGGTGAAACAAAGACAGTCCACATTCACCCGACCGATCCCGATGCTGCTCTGACTCACATCTCGACAACGCTCGACTCCAAATAGGAAGAAGCGCTCATCCAGCTCCTCCGTGAGAACTGGGACATCTTCGCATGGAAACCCTCTGACATGCCTGGAGTTCCCAGGGGGCTGGCTGAGCACCGTCTACGAGTCGACCCAAAATTCAAGCCTGTGAAGGAACATCTTCGATGGTCCGCCATCCAGAAGAAGCAAGCCATTGGCGAGGAAGTGGCTCGGCTCTTAGCAGCAGAGTTCATCCGAGAGATTTACCACTCCGAGTGGCTCGCCAATGTCGTCATGGTCCCCAAGAAGGACAAGTCACTCCGCATGTGCATTGATTTCAAACATATCAATCGGGCCTGCCCGAAAGATCATTTTCCTCTCCCTCGCATTGACCAAATAGTTGACTCGACTGTGGGGTGCGAGAGATTGTCTTTTCTAGATGCCTATTCCGGGTACCATCAGATCCGTCTGTATGGGCCCGACGAGATCAAAACAGCTTTCATCACTCCATTCGGATGCTTCTGTTACGTCACCATGCCGTTCGGCCTCAAGAACGCCGGAGCCACATTCATGAAAATGATTCAGAAGTGTTTACTCACTCAAATCAGTCGGAATGCGGAGGCGTACATGGATGATATTGTGGTCAAGTCCCAGAAAGGTTCCGACCTACGGGCTGACCTTGTTGAAACCTTTGCCAACCTCAGGAGGTACGATATCAAGCTTAATCCATCAAAGTGCACTTTCGGAGTTCCAGGTGGAAAGTTACTCGGTTTTCTTGTTTCCGAACGGGGGATCGACGCCAATCCTGAAAAAATTGGCACCATACTCCGGATGAAGCGTCCTGTACGCGTGCACGATGTCCAAAAGCTTACAGGCTGCTTGGCCGCTTTAAGTCGATTCATTTCTCGTCTCGGTGAAAAGGCGTTGCCTCTTTACTGACTGATGAAGAAGTCTGACAAGTTCGAGTGGACTCCAGAAGCTGATGCAGCGTTTGCAGAGCTCAAAGCTCTGCTCTCCACCCAGCCGGTGCTTGCTGCCCCAATCAGCAAAGAGCCTCTGCTGCTTTACATTGCAGCCACAAGACAAGTTGTCAGTACAGTACTTACGGTCGAGCGGGAAGAGGAAGGAAAGGCCTTCAAAGTTCAACGCCCAGTATATTATGTGTCTGAAGTTTTGACCCCTTCAAAACAAAGATACCCTCACTACTAGAAGCTTGTATATGGGATTTATATGACCACGAAGAAAGTTGCACATTACTTCTCTGACCACTCCATTACAGTCGTCAGCGACGCCCCACTATCAGAGATCCTGCATAACAGAGACGCAACTGGTCGAGTGGCCAAGTGGGCGATTGAACTCCTTCCCTTAGATATCAAGTTCGAAGCAAAGAAGGCTATCAAGTCCCAAGCAATCGCAGATTTCATCGCCGAGTGGATTGAACAGCAACTTCTGACTCAAGTTCACTCGGAGCACTGGACCATGTTCTTCGATGGATCCAAGATGCTGAATGGTTCGGGCGCGGGGGTAGTCCTAGTCTCCCCCCGAGGAGATAAGCTCAGATATGTTCTCCAGATTCACTTCGATTCCTCCAATAACGAAGCAGAGTATGGAGCACTTTTGTATGGGTTGTGCATGGCCATTTCACTCGGCGTCCGTCGCCTCATGGTCTATGGTGACTCAGATTTGGTGGTTAATCAAGTGATGAAGGAGTGGGACGTCAGGAGTCCGGCAATGACTGGTTATTGCAATGCAGTGCGAAAGCTAGAAAAGAAATTCGAGGGGTTAGAGCTTCATCACATCCCCCGACTGAAAAATCAGGCAGCTGACGATTTGGCAAAGATAGGCTCCAAGAGAGAAGCCATTCCCAGCAACGTGTTCCTGGAACACATTCACTCGCTGTCAGTCCAAGAGGATCCTTTCACAGAAGAAGCCCCGCAGCCGAAAAGTGCCACAGATCCGACTGAAGTTGAAGTACCTGCGGTGGTCGACCTAATCATGGAAGTCTTGGCAATCACCCCCGACTGGACGATACCATACATCGCGTATATCCTAAGGAAAGAACTCCCGGAAGACGAGGAAGAGGCTCGACAGATCGTCCGCCGATCTAAGGCCTTCACAGTCATAAAGGGACAGCTGTATAGAGAGAGCGCGGCTGGAGTCGGTCAGAAATGCATAACACCAGAAGAGGGTCAGATAATCCTTAATGATATCCACTCGGGGACCTGTGGTCACCATGCGTCCTCTCGGACTATTGTGGCTAAAGCATACCGAGCTGGATTTTACTGGCCAAGAGCAAATGAGATGGCGAAAGATATAGTCGACAAGTGTGGAGGGTGCCAGTTCTACTCCAACATGTCACACAAGCTTGCATCAGCCCTGAAGACCATTCTACTCGTCTGGCCCTTCGCCGTCTGGGGACTGGACATGGTTGGTCCACTAAGAACGGGCAAGAGTGGATTCACTCATGTGCTTGTGGCAGTCGACAAATTTACCAAATGGATCGAAGCTAAGCCCATCAAGAATCTCGATGCTTGCACTGCTATCAGTTTCGTCAGAGGGTTAACATTCAGATATGGAGTCCCGCATAGCATCATCACTAACAATGGGTCAAACTTTGATTCGGACAAGTTCAGAGCATTTTGCGCCTCTCAAGGCACACGAGTCGACTACGCATAGGTCGCCCATCCCCAGTCGAATGGACAAGCTGAGAGAGCAAATGGTCTGATTCTCAAAGGACTAAAGCCTCGACTGATGCGTGATCTCAAGCACGCGGCAGGCGCTTGGGTCGACGAGCTTCCGTCAGTTCTGTGGGGATTAAGGACCACCCCTAACCGGTCGACTGGAAGAACTCCTTTCTTTCTGGTTTATGGAGCCGAAGCAGTCCTGCCGAGTGACCTTCTTCATAATGCACCCCGAGTCGAACTTTACACCGAAGATGAAGCAGAACAGGCCCGGCAAGACGCAGTCGACCTCTTAGAAGAAGAGAGGGAGATGGCCTTGATCAGATCGACCATTTATCAGCAAGACTTGCGCCATTTTCACGCCCAGAATGTGAAGAGTCGAGCCTTCCAAGAGGGAGATCTGGTCCTCCGAGTGGATCAACAGAAACCACACAAGCTTGCTCCTACTTGGGAAGGCCCCTTCATAGTCACCAGAGTCCTCCACAATGGAGCGTACCACCTCTACAATGTTGATCGCCAGATCAACGAGCCACGAGCTTGGAACGCGGAACTACTCCGCCCCTTTTACACCTGAGTTCTCCCTTAGACGAGATGTAATAAGAAAAAAAATCTACAGTTCATTTTTATCAAAGACAAGAGTGTTCCAATAATTGCTGTCACTTTGTTTGCATACAAAACCCCCCAGTGGGTGACTTGGATGTGAATCCGTTTCGCCTAAGTTTAAAAAAATCCTACCGAGTGGAGAGCAATCCTCCCACTCGGGGGCTTAGCTGCAGTCCAGCACTCGCCTAAGTTCTTCCACTCGGAAGATTAGCTGCAGTCGAGCACTCGCCTAAGTTTGAAAAAATCCTACCGAGTGGAGAGCAAACCTCCCACTCGGGGGCTTAGCTGCAGTCCAGTACTCGCCTAAGTTCTCCCACTCGGAAGCTTAGCTGCAGTCGAGCACTCGCCTAAGTTTGAAAAAATCCTACCGAGTGGAGAGCAAACCTCCCACTCGGGGGCTTAGCTGCAGTCCAGTACTCGCCTAAGTTCTCCCACTTGGAAGCTTAGCTGCAGTCGAGCACTCGCCTAAGTCTGAAAAAATCCTACCGAGTGGAGAGCAAACCTCCCACTCGGGGGCTTAGCTGCAGTCCAGTACTCGCCTAAGTTCTCCCACTCGGAAGCTTAGCTGCAGTCGAGCACTCACCTAAGTTTGAAAAAATCCTACCGAGTGGAGAGCAAACCTCCCACTCGGGGGCTTAGCTGCAGTCCAGTACTCGCCTAAGTCCTCCCACTCGGAAGCTTAGCTGCAGTCGAGCACTCGCCTAAGTTTGAAAAAATCCTACCGAGTGGGGAGCAAACCTCCCACTCGGGGGCTTAGCTGCAGTCTAGTACTCGCCTAAGTTCTCCCACTCGGAAGCTTAGCTGTAGTCGAGCACTCCCCTAAGTTTTAAAAAATCCTACCGAGTGGAGAGCAAACCTCCCACTCGGGGGCTTAGCTGCAGTCCAGCACTCGCCTAAGTTCTTCCACAAAGAGACTTAGCTGCAGTCAGCACTCGCCTAAGTGTTTAAGAAATCCTACCAAGTGGAGAGCAAACCTCACATTCGGAGACTTAGCTGCAGTCCAGCACTCGTCTAAATACAGGACTCGACCCAATCCACAAGAAGTTATGCCGCAAATACAAAGAATACTCCGAGTAAAGATCAAAGTTCCACACGACAGATCAAAACCGCGAAGATATTCAACAAGAAATCAAGTTCGGATAAAGCCTAAAAGGTTCCAGACCTCAGATCAAAGTACTCGAGCCCTCGGCTCGGCAGAGTTTAAACGGTTACAAATCTACTCGGCATTCCGAGGCAAATTTAAGGAGAAGCATAAAAGTTTTTCATTCCTTAGGCGGAGGACTGGCAGGGGCGACGAACTCATCCAAGTGGATTCCGTCTGCAATACGGGTGGCAGCAGCAATAAAGGTCTCCATGAAGTCTTGAAAGCTGTGCCTCTTGGTATTGGCGACTTGGATGGCGGCCAGCTTCTCTTCTCACGCCTCCTTGCAATGGACGCGGACTAGAGACAGAGCCACATCAGCGCCGCACCGAGCAGAAGACTTCTTCCACTCCTGCACTCGGTCAGGGATTCCGTCAAGTCACGTCATCAGAGACTCGAGATCGTTTTGGAGCGTAGACTCTGGCCAAAGTGTTGGGTCGATCCGCAACATGGCAACCTTCAGCCGAGCCAAGTAATCCACGACGCCGTCAATATGAGATTCCAGTCGGAGCAGATTCATGGCAGCTTCGTCATTCACCGGAGAGTTGATTGGATCCAAACCTGTTTCAATCCGCCCAGTCTCCTCCTCAAAGTTCTGGCAAAACTCTGCATACACGATCCAAGGATAAGTCAATTTTCATAGACTGAGTGGACACAAAAAGAAAACCAGTCGGAATTGAATGTGCACCTTCAAGCTTGATGTACAACTTCTTGGCGAGGCTCCTCAAGTAGCCCTCCAGGTCGTCCCTCCTGCGAGCGACGCCTTCCATCTTCTCGTTCAGGGAGAGGTTCTCCTTCTTCCAACGTGTGCACTCCCTGTTGGCTTCATTCAGAGCGGTCTTCAGCCTGGTGTTCTCTTCTTCTAATTGGCCGACCGAAGCCAACTTCTGTTCAGCCAGAGCGATCTTGTCGTCAGCCTCCTTGTGGGCAGCAGCCAAGTCCTGATCCTTCTTCGCCAGGGCCTCGCTCAGTTCTCCTGCAAAAGAAATGATGATTGGTTCGGAAATAGCAGAAGGGTACTCAAGCCTAAAAACAAAACCAGTCGACAAAGTCGTCTTACCAGCAATGCCGTCTCTGACCTTCTGCAGCTCTGTTCTGGCCAGCTCCAGATCAAGGTTCAGTTGAATCCGCTCCTTCTCCAACTCAGTATAGCGAGATGCAAGTTCGCAGGATTTCTGCAAAAGGAAAAATCAGTCGACAGACATCCAAGATAAGTTGCTTCCGAGTAACTAAGAGAAAAATATGACGTTTCTAAGACCACAGCCGAATCAAAAACATTCGACAGTAGTCTCGGGGACTACACCCAGTGGGTGCACTCAGCGTGCCCCCACTGGTTCAAAAAAAAGAGAGAAAGTCGACTGTCCGCAGTCGACCGGATACAGCTCCATTCGACGTGGCCTGACCAGACCAAGAAAAGAAATACAGATACAGAAACACAATGTAAAGGCTATAGTCGACTGCCAGCAGTCCACCGTAGTCTCGGGGACTACACCCAGTGGGTGCACTCAGCATGCCCCCACTCGTCCAAGAATGGGTAAACACACCCAGTGGGTGTACAGATACAAAGATCTTCAAAAAAAGAGAGACTCTTCAAACGATCAAGTGTCGAGTCGACTGACCTGGACGTTGCTCTAAAGAGCCGAACTCGCGTCATAGGCTGCTTGGCTGGCCTCCCGAGCCATCTTCACCTGCTCCATCATGACCCCCGCCTGGCGTATAGCCTCCTTTGCAGCAGCCACTTCATCCTTAGGGACGGGGTACGCAGCAAAAAGCGAGGATGGATCTGCAGTCGACGCCGAAGGCCGCGCACTCGACAGAGGGTTGGCAAAATTCACAGAAGCTCGAGGGGCGTCGCCACCATCCCGAGCCATGGTCTTAGACGCCGGAGTAGGCTGGGGAGTCCTGTCAGCCGACGACCTCTTGTTCCTCCTTATCCTCAGCGGTTCGTTGTCGTCGTCATCCGGGAGGTCGATAACATGAGGAGGGGCTGCAAGGGAAACATTCAATCGACCAGAATTGCAAGAAATGACCAGTCGACTCAAAAACAGGACGTCAGTAATTGTACCAGGGTTGGAGGTAACAGCGTCCCCCATCTCTTGGTCGTCGTCCTTGGCAGAGACCTCAGAGGTAGCAGCACTGCAAATCTCGAAAAGTCAGTCAGTTGGCTCAATGAATCGACCAAGGATCCGTCCACGGTCGAGAAGGAAAACAAGCTTTATTACCCGGAAATGGTAGGGACGGCTATCTTCATCTTGGGCAGAGCCTTGGGCGGCTTGGACAGCGTCGTACGTGGTTGCTTGGAGACCTTCCCAGTCGGTGTTGGAGAAGAAGTCCGAGGGCGTTTTGACGACGGCCCAACGGAGGCAGTCGCCCTGCCGCGTTCCTGCGCCGGGTCGTGTGCGAGCTTGGATCGCCTCTTCGGGCGGGGGGGGGGGGGGGGGGGGGGTCGACCTCCTCCTCCTCCTCTTCGCTGGAGAAGATGTCATCGCCTCCCTCTCCTTCACCATCAGACTCCCACTCGCCTTGGTCATCCCCGCTCTCGCCTCCGCTCGCCTCCCCTTCCTCAGTCGACCCCTGTGCCCCGTTGGGTGTCGAGTACATCTCAGTGGTCGCCTGGAAAACAGCAGACAGAACGAAAGTCAATCGACCTACTCAAAAGAAGACCAACGCAGAAAACAAAGATTTCAGTCGGGAGCATAAAGACATACCTGGTCCACCTCATACGAATTGTCGAGTGGAATGACCCTCCTGGCTCCTCGGGGGTTGTCTCTGTTCCCCATGATGCTCGACAACCACCCCTCCAACATCTCGTCGGTGACCTCCTCCGGGTGGATCCGAGTGGTGTCCTCGAGGCCGGAGTACAGCCACATCGGGTGATCACGAGCCTGGAGCGGTTGGATTCACCTCTTGAGGAAGACTTCCAGCAGATCCATTCCCGTCACACCCTCACGGACAAGCTCAACCACTCGACCCGCCAGCACCTTGACCTGGGCTTTTTCTTCCGGCATCACCTTCAGAGAAGCAGGTTTTTCGGCTCGGTCGAGAGAGAAAGATGGGAGACCAGTCGACTGCCCTGGGGTCGCCTAGTCCTGGCAGTAGAACCAAGTTGCCTGCCAACCTCGGACCGACTCCGGGAAAGTGATGGATGGAAAACAGCTCTTCCCCCTCGTTTGGATCGCTAAGCCCCCGCACAACTGGATCACTTGCGTCCTCTCATCACTCGACTTGGCCTTCTTGACCGACTGAGAGCGACAAGTAAAAATGTGCTTCAAAAGCCCCCAATGTGGGCGGTGTTGGGGAACGTAGCAGAAATTCAAAATTTTCCTACGTGTCACCAAGATCTATCTATGGAGAGACCAGCAACGAGGGGAAGGAGAGTGCATCTACATACCCTTGTAGATCGCTAAGCGGAAGCGTTCAAGAGAACGGGGTTGATGGAGTCGTACTCGTCGTGATCCAAATCACCGATGATCCTAGTGCCGAACGGACGGCACCTCCGCGTTCAACACACGTACAGCCCGGTGACGTCTCCCATGCCTTGATCCAGCAAGGAGAGAGGGAGAGGTTGAGGAAGACTCCATCCAACAGTAGCACAACGGCGTGGTGGTGGTGGAGGAGCGTGGCAATCCTGCAGGGCTTCGCCAAGCACCACGGGAGAGGAGAAGGACTTGGGAGAGGGGAGGGGCTGCACCAGAACATTGGTATGGCTGCCCTCCCACCCCCACATATATATAGGGGCAAGGGAGAGGGGGGAGGCGCAGCCTTGGCCCTTCCTCCAAGGAAGGGTGCGGCTAGGAGGAGTCCCTCCTCCCCAAGGCACCTCGGAGGTGCCTTCCCCCTTTAGGACTCTTCCTATCCCTCATCTCTTGGCGCATGGGCCTCTTGGGGCTGGTGCCCTTGGCCCATATAGGCCAAGGCGCACCCCCTACAGCCCATGTGGCCCCCGGGGCAGGTGGCCCCACCCGGTGGGCCCCCGGGACCCTTCCGGTGGTCCCGGTACAATACCGATGACTCTGAAACTTGTCCCGATGGCCGAAATAGGACTTCCTATATATAAATCTTTGCCTCCGGACCATTCCGGAACTCCTCATGACGTCCGGGATCTCATCCGGGACTCCGAACAACATTCGGTAACCACATACAAACTTCCTTTATAACCCTAGCGTCATCGAACCTTAAGTGTGTAGACCCTACGGGTTCGGGAGACATGCAAACATGACCGAGACGTTATCCGGTCAATAGCCAACAGCGGGATCTGGATACCCATGTTGGCTCCCACATGTTCCACGATGATCTCATGGGATGAACCACGATGTCGAGGATTCGATCAATCCCGTATACAATTCCCTTTGTCTAGCGGTACGATACTTGCCCGAGATTCGATCATGTCGGTATCCCGATACCTTGTTCAATCTCGTTACCGACAAGTCTCTTTTACTCGTTCCGTAACACATCATCCCGTGATCAAATCCTTGATCACATTGTGCACATTATGATGATGTTCTACCGAGTGGGCCCAGAGATACCTCTCCGTCACACGGAGTGACAAATCCCAGTCTCGATTCGTGCCAACCCAACAGAAACTTTTGGAGATACCTGTAGTGTACCTTTATAGCCACCCAGTTACGTTGTGACGTTTGGCACACCCAAAGCACTCCTACGGTATCCGGGAGTTGCACAATCTCGTGGTCTAAGGAAATGATACTTGACATTAAAAAAGCTTTAGCATACGAACTACACGATCTAGTGGTATGCTTAGGATTGGGTCTTGTGCATCACATCATTCTCCTAATGATGTGATCCCGTTATCAATGACATCCAATGTCCATGGTTAGGAAACCGTAACCATCTATTGATCAACGAGCTAGTTAACTAGAGGCTTACTAGGGACATGGTGTTGTCTATGTATCCACACATGTATCTGAGTTTCCTATCAATACAATTATAGCATGGATAATAAACGATTATCATGAACAAGGAAATATAATAATAACTAATTTGTTATTGCCTCTAGAGCATATTTCCAACAGTCTCCCACTTGCACTAGAGTCAATAATCTAGTTCACATCGCCATGTGATTAACACTCACATGTCACATCACCATGTGACCAACATCCAAAGAGTTTACTAGAGTCAATAATCTAGTTCACTTCACTATGTGATTAACACTCAATGAGTTCTGGGTTTGATCATGTCGCTTGTGAGAGAGGTTTTAGTCAACGAGTCTGCAACATTCAGATCCGTATGTACTTCGCAAATCTCTATGTCATCTCCTAGATGTAGCTACCACGTTCTATTTGGAGCTATTCCAAATAACTGTTCTACTTGGAGCTATACTAAATTGTCGCTCCATTATACGTATCCGGTATCTCTACTCAGAGCTATCCGGATAGGTGTTAAGCTTGCATCGACGTAACCCTTTACGACAAACTCTTTTACCACCTCCATAATCAAGAAAATTCCTTAGTCCACTAGTTACTAAGGATAACTTTGACCGCTGTCCTGTGATCCATTCTTGGATCACTCTTGTACCCCTTGACTGACTCATGGCAAGGCACACTTCAGGTGCGGTACACAGCATAGCATACTGTAGAGCCTACGTCTAAAGCATAGGGGACGACCTTCGTCCTTTCTCTCTATTCTGCCGTAGTCGAGCTTTAAGTCTTAACTTCATACCTTACAACTCAGGCAAGAACTCCTTCTTTGACTGATCCATCTTGAACACCTTCAAGATCATGTCAAGGTATGTGCTCATTTGAAAGTACCATTAAGCGTTTTGATCTATCCTTATAGATCTTGATGCTCAATGTTCAAGTAGCTTAATCCAGGCTTTCCATTGAAAACACTTTCCAAATAACCCTATATGCTTTCCAGAAATTCTATGTCATTTCCGATCTATGATATGTCGACAGCATATATTCATCAGAAATTCTATAGTGCTCCCACTCACTTCTTTGGAAATACAAGTTTCTCATGAACTTTGTATACACCCAAAATCTTTGATCTTCTCATCAAAGCATACATTCCAACTCTGAGATGCTTACTCCAGTCCTCAGAAGGATTGCTGGAGCTTTGCATACTTATTAGCATCTTTCAGGATTGACAAAACCTTCCGGTTGTATCACATACAACCTTTCCTCAAGAAAATCGTCGAGGAAACAATGTTTTGACATCCTATCTGCAAGATTTCATAAATAATGCAGTAATCGCTAATATAATTCCAACAGACTCTTAGCATCGCTACGAGTGAGAAAGTCTCACCGTAGTCAACTCCTTGAACTTGTCAGGAAACTTCTTAATGACAAGTCGAGCTCTCTTAATGGTGACATTTACCATCATTGTCCGTCTTCCTTTTAAAATCCATATGTACCTAACAGCCTTACGACCATCAAGTAGTTCTTCCAAAGTCTACACTTTGTTTTCATATATGGATCCTCTCTCGGATTATATGGCCTTGAGCCATTTATCGGAATCCGGGCCCACCGTCGCTTCTCCATAGCTCGTAGGTTCATTGTTGTCTAGCAACATGACTCCCAAGACAGGATTACGTACCATTCTGAAGTAGTATGCATCCTTGTCGTCCTACGAGGTTTGGTCGTGACTTGATCTGAAGTTTCATGATCACTATCATAAGCTTCCACTTCAATTGGTGTAGGTGCCACAGGAACAACTCTTTGTGCCCTGCTATACACTAGTTGTAGTGACGGTTCAATAACCTCATCAAGTCTCCACCATCCTCCCACTCAATTCTCGAGACAAACCTTTTCCTCGAGAAAGAACCCGATTCAAGAAACAATCTCTATTGCTTTCGGATCTGAATTAGGAGGTATACCCAACTGTTTTGGGTGTCCTATGAAGATGCATTTATCCGCTTTGGGTTCGAGCTTATCATCCTGAAACTTTTCACATAAGCGTCTCAGCCCAAACTTTTAAGAAATGACAGCTTAGGTTTCTCTAAACCACAGTTCATACAGTGTCATCTCATCGGAATTACGTGGTGCCCTATTTAAAGTGAATGCGGTTGTCTCTAATGCATAACCCATAAACTATCATGGTAATTCGATAAGAGACATCATGGTGTGCATCATATCCAATAGGGTGGAGTTATGATGTTCGGACACACCATCACACTATGGTGTTCCAGGCTGTATTAGATGTGAAACAATTTTCACAATGTCTTAATTCTGCGCCAAACTCGTAATTCAGATATTCATCTCTATGATCATATCATAGATATTTTATCCTCTTGTCACGACGATCTTTCAACTTCACCTTGAAATTACTTGAACCTTTCAATAATTCAGACTCGTGATTCATCAAGTAAATATACTTAACATCTAATCAAATCATCTGTGAAGTAAGAACATAACGATATCCACTACACGCCTCAGCACTCATTGGACTGCACACATCAAAATGTATTACTTCCAACAAGTTGCTTTCTAGTTCCATTTTACTGAAACCGAGGCTTTCAGTCATCTTGCCCATGTGGTATGATTTGCATGTCTCAAGTGATTCAAAATCAAGTGAGTCCAAAAGGTCCATTTGCATGGAGTTTCTTTATGCATATACACCAATAGACATGGTTCGCATGTCTCAAACTTTTCAAAAACGAGTGAGCCCAAAGATCCATCAATATGGAGCTTCTTCATGCATTTTATACCGATATGACTTACGTGGTAGTGCCACAAGTAGGTGGTACTATCATTACTATCTTTTTGCATGAACATGTGTATCACTACGATCGAGATTCAATAAACCATTCATTTTAGGTGTAAGACCATTGAAGGTATTATTCAAATAAACAGAGTAACCATTATTCTCCTTAAATGAATAACAGTATTGCGATAGACATAATCCAATCATGTCTACGCTCAACGCAAACACCAAATAACAATTATTTAGGTTTAACACCAATCTCGATGGTAGAGGGAGCGTGCGATGCTTGATCATATCAACATTGGAAACACTTCCAACACATATTGTCAGCTCACCATTAGCTAGTCTCCGTTTATTCCGTAGCTTTTATTTCGAGTTACTAACACTTAGCAACCGAACCGGTATCTAATACCCTGGTGCTACTATGAGTACTAGTAAAGTACACATCAACACAATGTATATCCAATATACTTCAATCGACCTTGCCAGCCTTCTAATCTACCAAGTATCTAGGGTAATTCTGCTCTAGTGGCTGTTCCCCTTATTACAGAAGCACTTAGTCTCGGGTTTGGGTTCAACCTTGGGTTTCTTCACTAGAGCAGCAGCTGAATTGCCGTTTCATGAAGTATCCCTTCTTGCCCTTGCCCTTCTTGAAACTAGTGGTTTCACCAACCATCAACAATTGATGCTCCTTCTTGATTTCTACTTTGGTGTCAAACATCGCGAATATCTCAAGGATCATCATATATGTCGCTGATATATTATAGTTCATCACGAAGCTCTAGCAGCTTGGTGGTAATGACTTTGGAGAAAACATCACTATCTCATCTAGAAGATCAACTCCCACTCGATTCAAATGATTGTTGTACTCAGACAATCTGAGCACAAGTTTAACAATTGAGCTTTTCTCCTTAGTTGGTAGGCTAAGAAAATCATCGGAGGTCTTATACCTCTTGACGTGGGCACTAGCCTGAAACTCCAATTTCAGCCCTCGAAACATCTCATATGTTTCGTGACGTTTCAAAACCGTCTTCGGTGCCTCAACTCTAAACCGTTTAACTGAACTATCACGTAGTTATCAAAACGTGTATGTCAAATGTTCGCAACATCCACAGACCACGTTCGAGGTTCAGCACACTGAGCGGTGCATTAAGGACATAAGCCTTCTATGAAGCAATGAGGACAATCCTCAGTTTACGGACCTAGTCCGCATAATTGCTACTATCAACTTTCAACTAAATTTTCTCTAGGAACATATCTAAACAGTAGAACTGAAGCGCGAGCTACGACATAATTTGCAAAATCCTTTTGACTATGTTCAGGATAATTAAGTTCATCTTATGAACTCCCACTCAGATAGACATCCCTCTAGTCATCTAAGTGATTACATGATCCGAGTCAACTAGGCCGTGTCCGATCATCACGTGAGACGGACTAGTCAACATCGGTGAACATCTTCATGCTGATCGTATCTACCATACGACTCATGCTCGACCTTTCGGTCTTCTGTGTTCCGAGGCCATGTCTGTACACATGCTAGGCTCGTCAAGTCAACCTAAGTGTTTCACGTGTGTAAATCTGTCTTACACCCGTTGTATGTGAACTTTAGGATCAAACACCCGATCATCACGTGGTGCTTTGAAACAACGAACTGTCGCAACGGTGCACAGTTAGGGGGAACACTTTCTTGAAATTTTAATGAGGGATCATCTTATTTACTACCGTCGTTCTAAGCAAATAAGATGTATAAACATGATAAACATCACATGCAATCAAATAGTGACATGATATGGCCAATATCATAGTGCTCCTTTTGATCTCCATCTTCGGGGCTCCATGATCATCATCGTCACCGGCATGACACCATGATCTCCATCATCGTGTCTTCATGAAGTTGTCTCGCCAACTATTACTTCTACTACTATAGCTAACGGTTAGCAATAAAGTAAAGTAATTACACGACGTTTATGTTGACACGCAGGTCATAAATTAAGACAACTCCTATGGCTCCTGCCGGTTGTCATACTCATCGACATGCAAGTCGTGATTCCTATTACAAGAACATGATCAATCTCATACATCACATATATCATTCATCACATCCTTTTGGCCATATCACATCACATGGCGTACCCTGCAAAAACAAGTTAGACGTCCTCTAATTGTTGTTTGCATGTTTTACGTGGCTGCTATGGGTTTCTAGCAAGAACGTTTCTTACCTATGCAAAACCACAACGTGATATGCCAATTGCTATTTACCCTTCATAAGGACCCTGTTCATCGAATCCGATCCGACTAAAGTGGGAGAGACAGACACCCGCCGGCCACCTTATGCAACTAGTGCATGTTTGTCGGTGGAACCGGTCTCACGTAAGCGTACGTGTAAGGTTGGTCCGGGCCGCTTCATCCCACAATGCCGCCGAATCAAGATTGGACTAGTAACGGTAAGCATATTGAACAAAATCAACGCCCACAACTACTTTGTGTTCTACTCGTGCATAGAATCTACGCAATAGACCTAGCTCATGATGCCACTGTTGGGGAACGTAGCAGAAATTCAAAATTTTCCTACGTGTCACCAAGATCTATCTATGGAGAGACCAGCAACGAGGGGAAGGAGAGTGCATCTACATACCCTTGTAGATCGCTAAGCGGAAGCGTTCAAGAGAACGGGGTTGATGGAGTCGTACTCGTCGTGATCCAAATCACCGATGATCCTAGTGCCGAACGGACGGCACCTCCGCATTCAACACACGTACAGCCCGGTGACGTCTCCCATGCCTTGATCCAGCAAGGACAGAGGGAGAGGTTGAGGAAGACTCCATCCAACAGCAGCACAACGGCGTGGTGGTGGTGGAGGAGCGTGGCAATCCTGCAGGGCTTCGCCAAGCACCACGGGAGAGGAGAAGGACTTGGGAGAGGGGAGGGGCTGCACCAGAACATTGGTATGGCTTCCCTCCCACCCCCACATATATATAGGGGCAAGGGAGAGGGGGGAGGAGCAGCCTTGGCCCATCCTCCAAGGAAGGGTGCGGCTAGGAGGAGTCCCTCCTCCCCAAGGCACCTCGGAGGTGCCTTCCCCCTTTAGGACTCTTCCTATCCCTCATCTCTTGGCGCATGGGCCTCTTGGGGCTGGTGCCCTTGGCCCATATAGGCCAAGGCGCACCCCCTACAGCCCATGTGGCCCCCGGGGCAGGTGGCCCCACCCGGTGGGCCCCCGGGACCCTTCCGGTGGTCCCGGTACAATACCGATGACTCCGAAACTTGTCCCGATGGCCGAAATAGGACTTCCTATATATAAATCTTTACCTCCGGACCATTCCGGAACTCCTCGTGACGTCCGGGATCTCATCCGGGACTCCGAACAACATTCGGTAACCACATACAAACTTCCTTTATAACCCTAGCGTCATCGAACCTTAAGTGTGTAGACCCTACGGGTTCGGGAGACATGCAAACATGACCGAGACGTTATCCGGTCAATAGCCAACAGCGGGATCTGGATACCCATGTTGGCTCCCACATGTTCCACGATGATCTCATGGGATGAACCACGATGTTGAGGATTCGATCAATCCCGTATACAATTCCCTTTGTCTAGCGGTACGATACTTGCCCGAGATTCGATCATGTCGGTATCCCGATACCTTGTTCAATCTCGTTACCGACAAGTCTCTTTTACTCGTTCCGTAACACATCATCCTGTGATCAACTCCTTGATCACATTGTGCACATTATGATGATGTTCTACCGAGTGGGCCCAGAGATACCTCTCCGTCACACGGAGTGACAAATCCCAGTCTCGATTCGTGCCAACCCAACAGAAACTTTCGGAGATACCTGTAGTGTACCTTTATAGCCACCCAGTTACGTTGTGACGTTTGGCACACCCAAAGCACTCCTACGGTATCCGGGAGTTGCACAATCTCATGGTCTAAGGAAATGATACTTGACATTAAAAAAGCTTTAGCATACGAACTACACGATCTAGTGCTATGCTTAGGATTGGGTCTTGTCCATCACATCATTCTCCTAATGATGTGATCCCGTTATCAACGACATCCAATGTCCATGGTTAGGAAACCGTAACCATCTATTGATCAACGAGCTAGTTAACTAGAGGCTTACTAGGGACATGGTGTTGTCTATGTATCCACACATGTATCTGAGTTTCCTATCAATACAATTATAGCATGGATAATAAACGATTATCATGAACAAGGAAATATAATAATAACTAACTTGTTATTGCCTCTAGAGCATATTTCCAACAGGTGGCAACCCAGGAACGCCTCACACATGGAAATGAAAGCAGCGAGGTAGACAATGGAGTTTGGAGTAAAGTGATGGAGCTGCGCTCCGAAGAAGTTCAAGAAATTTCGGAAGAAAGGATGGGGCGGCAGAGAAAACCCTCGGTCGATGTGAGTGGCCAGGAGCACGCACTCACCGTCACGAGGTTGAGGTTCGATATCTCCCCCCGGAAGACGCGCGGCTTTGTGGGGAATGGCTCCCCCCTCGACCATGTCGTCGAGATCCTCCTGCCGGAGCACCGACGGCATCCAGTCGCCCTGGATCCAACCTTTGGGCAGGGCCGTCCTGGAGGAAGATCCGCCACGTGCAGACCTCTTCCCTTTCCCTGCCGCCGCCGCCTTCTTCGCGTGCTCCAAAGCAGTCGTCTTGCCCTTCACCATCGTCGCCGGCGAAATCTCGAGCAGGTTTGCGGTGGTAGGGCGAGAGCGGAGGTAGCGGAAGAGGTTGCGAAGAAAGAGAGGAAGAAGGAGAAGAGAGGAGTACGCGCACTGTTGGGGAACTCCGAGCCGGCAACTTATAAGGGACCGCTTCCGAGTGGCTGACCGGTAGGCCCAGGCTATCCAGTCAAATCCCGTAGCAGGCGCGCGCGCAGTACGTGGCGAAAAAGGCGACGCAGAGATCGAGGAGCCTCTGCATTGTCACTTCTGATTACTGCGGCCGCCCCCGTCCCGCGCGCTTCCCAAAAAATCCTAATCCCGTGATATCTACTAGCTGCAGAACAACTTGTCAAAACAGAAGACCCCGCGCGCACCGGCGCTCGGTACATCACAGGTAAAGAAATCCACTCGACGAAAGGCCTGGAATGGATCAAGGTGACTGAAAGAGGTTGATGACGTCATCTGTGACGGTCGACCCAGAACGAGGCACTCATATAGTCCGAAGAACCAGTCGGAAAGGTCGCCGACCCTTTCTCACTCTAACCTCGATCCGTTCGGGGGCTAATGATGAAGCTATGTACCTAGGGTAGGGGCACGGGGACCCGTCCTAAAAAGCCCTACCCGAGGACATCCCTAGAAGGAGTCACCTTTCAAACGACTTGAAGGTATCCCACTCAACGGGTTCAAGACACTCGACCAAAGAAACTATCACTCGACCATGAAGCCAACCACTCGACTGCCAGAAGACCTGAAGTCACTCCGCGGGCAAACGGTCGGCTATTAAGTAGTCTTTATAGTCATTATAACACTTTATTAAGGGCGTTACCAGTAACGCCCAACCTTAAATGTACCTAAAACCCTGCATTACTGAGGGCAGGAGGGGGCCAGCGAACTCTATATAAGCCACCCCCCTCCTCAGTATGAGGGGTTCGCACCCTTGTTATCTACACACGCATAATCCAATCGACCGCCTCCGGGCACCGAGACGTAGGGTTGTTTCTTCCTCCGAGAAGGGCCTGAACTCGTAAACCTTGCGTGCTTACAACTTCCCAATAGCTAAGATCTAGCCTCTCGATACACACCCCCCCTACATTACTGTCAGACTTAGAACCACGACAATAACCACCCCTCAAAGTGCGATGAAGAATCACTCTAAAGTTCCTATCTAGCGGAGAACATAAGAATAAATTGTTTGTAGGGTACAAAACCACCTCAAAGCTATTCTTTTCGTTCGATCTATTCAAGCGTTCGTACTAAAACAACAAATAGTTATTCTTTCCGTTTGATCTATCCAAGAGTTCATACTAAAATAACACCAAAGCAAATTCATATTCATAATACTCAATCCAACACAAGGAACCTCAAAGAGTGCCCCAAGATTTCTATCGAAGAAACAAAGACAAGAACGTGCATCAACCCCTATGCATAGATTACCCCAATGTCACCTCAGGAATCTGCGAGTTGAGTGCCAAAACATATATCAAGTGAATCAATACGATACCCCATTGTCACCACGAGTATTCAATTGCAAGACATATATCAAGTGTTCTCAAATCCATAAAAGTATTCAATCCGATAACAACGAAATCTCAAAGGGAAAAACTCAATTCATCACAACAAGATAGAGAGGGGAAAACACCATATGATCCGACTATATTAACAAAGCCTGCGATACATCAAGATCGTGACATCTCAAGAACGCGAGAGAGAGAGAGAGAGAGAGAGAGAGAGAGAGAGAGAGATTAAACACATAGCTACTGGTACAAACCCTCAGCCCCGAGGGTGGACTACTCCCTCCTCATCGTGGTGGCCGCCGGGATGATGAAGATGGCCACCGGTGATGATTCCCTCCTCTGGCAGGATGCCAGAACGGGTTCTAGATTGGTTTCTCATGGCTACAGAGCCTTGTGGCGGTGGAACTTCTGAGCTAGGTTTTTCCCTGATGGTTTCTCTATTTATAGGAATTTTTGGCTTGGTTTCACGCTAAGATGAGCCTCGAGGTGAGCACAACCCACCGAGGCACGGACAAGGGCCCAGGCGTGCCGCGGTGTCTTGTGCCCTACTCCTTCACCTTCTTGTCCTTCCACGAAGCTTCGGGGGTCTCTTTTGTTCCAAAAAAAATCGTCAAAAAGTTTCAGCTCATTTGGAGAACTTTCATTTCTGCACACAAAAACAACACCACGGTAGTTCTGCTGAAAACAGTGTCAGCCCGGGTTAGTTCCATGCAAATCATACCAAAACCATATAAAATTGTTGTAAACATGGCATGAATTACTTCATAAATTATAGATACGTTGGAGACGTATCAGCGGCGCGGAGAGCGGTGCAGCGGCACGATGCACCTGGGCATCGCGCATAAAGCGGAGCCGCGCGGCAGAGGCAAACACACGTGGTGAAGTTTCAGGTGGTTTCCTTGCCGCAAAAAGTCAAGGGGAAGTACATCTTCCTATAGACCAGAGGGAACTTGGGTCCTAGTTTACATTCTGAGTTTACTGGATATAGATAGGGGATATGTTGGAGTTGCTCTTAGAGACGAGAGGTTACATGTGGCATGTTTGATAGCCGGTGTGGCCATCAGCAAGGCCCTAGGTGTAGTTTTTGGCTGTTTGGTTGTCTAGCCTGCACCGATCATTACAACGAACCCAGATATTTGCTCCTAGATAACCAAAGTTTTCTTTCCTATTGCAAACCAAAAACATCGATATTCATGTGTTCAGTTTGGTCGCTTCAAGGATTGAATTCATTCTATCAAACCAAAAACTTGATTACTCATGATATTCTGATGATACCAGAGGGTTGAGCTTTCCTAAAATAAGGATGGATGTTTCATGACCTGTCATCTATGAAATCAGCCAAGATATATGGCACAAGGAAGAGTGTAGGGGAAAGATGATCTTGTGTGCCAGAAGGTGAAAGAAATATTAGGCCATCATTTTGAATTTTTAAGGTGCCTGGTTGCAAAATGGAGTTCTTGGTTTAGGGATCTTTGTTTCTAGCAAAAGCGAGCAATATTCTCTTATGCTCAATGGTCTTCACATTTGTTATTTTATGGATACAATTCTTTCACTTTGTATGCTAATCTGCAACATTGTTTTCATAGTTGTTGTCAAGAACTCAAGATTACTGAGTTATGCATAAACCCCAAGCTTTAGATGTGCTTTACACCTGCAACCTTTTGTTATCTTAATCATAAAATCACAATATTTGATCGATGCTTCTGTTGTTCTTTAGAAATCAATGTGTTCTTGATTACTAGTAATGGGTTAAATTCACTTGCAAAAAAAGGTTATATGGATTGATGAAGCATGACACTAATTTTGTCTGTGCCAATGTACTAGAAGAAACTCGATGAATTGGATCAGTGTGGCAGCTTTCCTGGTGCACTGAAGCAAAGATTGTTCACCCGAAAACATGGCATGCTCCTCTGCCTCTGGTGTGTCGGGTAAGCTTTTGGTCTGAGGACCATTTTTTCTGGGAAAAGAAAGCATACTAGTACTTTTATTCATATTGTGGCAGAGTTGCGTCATGAAGTACAAGAGGTAATAAGAATTCAGGAGTACCATCCACCCAAATATAGCTAGTTTTAGAATCATAACAAGTCCTAGCCAAGAAATGTGCCAGCCCATTCGCTTCCCCGGGACAAAAACTGTATGATATTGATGACACACCATGAGCCAAGTGAAAGCAGTCTACAAGCAATGCTGAGTTAGGTCCTCAAATATCCATATTACCATTGCAAGCCTCCATCAATTCCAAACAGTCAGATTCAACTTTGACTCTTGAGCATCCAATCTCAGAGATCATTTGGAGCCCTCGTTTTAATGTCAGTGTCTCGGCAGCCTGTGCATTATTAGCGTGATCAAACATCTCAGAGGCTCCCACTATCGCTTCTCTTCTACAGTTACGCAAAGTCGCTGCTACTGCACCCTCACCTTTGTTGAAAAAACATGCATTTGTATTCATCTTATACATACCCGGTTGTGGTTTTTGCCACATCTTCTTCGAATTCAAAGCAGATTCCCTCGATGCATGATTACTAGTGATCGCTTGGATATCGAAAGTTGAACCTAAGGGTTGTTTGATGATTCACCCTTCACAGATTCCCGGCACTCCCACCAAATATACTACGCAGCTACAACCACAGTTTCTTGAAGTCCCAACTGTCCAAGAACCGGAGATTTTCTCTGCGGAAGACGCATAATCTCTTCTCACGCCACAAATCCCGAGTGATCACAGCTGAGAGCCCTGCCAACCACCTCCTTCGGTCCCAATGAATCCCACACTGTGCAATCTTGTGGACAAGTGAAAACCAAATGCCAGATGTCTTCAGGCCCCACTGGACAAATTGGGCATTGGTCTGATGACCTTTTGTAATGAAAGGTATGAATAGACAAAACTCTTGTCTAAAACAATTCAATTTATGCCGTCCTTATCACCAGTTAAATATTATCTTTATTTAAATTAAAATATTTTAATCTTGGGACTTATCTTCTAAATTATGAGGCAAGTATAAAAGGATATCTCAATTTTGCATCGTTGCTTTTCTTCCCTTTATTTTTTAGTACATTCTTTTTACATTGTGTACCACGTCAGCATCATGTACTTATCGGTTTATATACCTCTACGAATAATACATTTATTGTTGTCTTCAGCTCATGGCATTTGAATTTTTCATTTTTGAGTTGTAGGAAACTTACGCATAAATCTGAACAATGATCAAGGGAAACATACGAGGGACCAGTCGAATAAAGAAGATGTTGAGATATTGATATTCACCACTTGCAAGACTGGTCTAGCAAATCTGAAGAAGCAGAACACAGATTAATAAAGAAAATCAGAAAAAATTAATTTTGGATCGCCCCTTGCACGTACATAACTACTAGTGGTAGAACATAAAAGGAAAATCAAAGTGGGACCGTTTGGCGAGTGGTTCAGGGCTTGCACTGCGTTCATTCAGTTGGACACATAACCATACATTGCTTTCTCCGTCTCCATTACAACGGACACAGTACAGAACCAACCATTCAAGGCTTCTTCCTTACAACAAATAATGTATTAACATAGATTGACACGCATCGCCCATTCGATGATGCAACTGAGTCAGACAGCTTTCATGCCTAGGAGACACATTTTAGAAGGGGTCGTCGTCCTTCATGAAACGCTGCATGAAATTCATTCAAAGAAACTAGATGGGGTTATCTTTAAAGTGGATTTCGAGAAGGCTTATGATAAAGTTAAATGGCCTTTCCTTCAGCAGGCAATGCGCATGAAAGGTTTCAATGAGGCATGGCGGAACCAAGTGGGTTCTCTAGTCCAAAAATGTAGTGTCGGAATTAAGGTTAATGATGATATCAGTCATTATTTTCAGACCTATAAGGGATTAAGACAAGGGGATTCGATGTCTCCTCTCTTATTTAATATAGTGACGGATATGTTGACCATTCTTATCGGCAGGGCCAAAGAAACTGGACAAGTGGATGGACTTGTCCCTCATCTGGTTGATGGGGGAGTTTCCATTTTACAGTATGCTTATGACACTATCTTTTTCATGGAACATGACATTGCAAAAGCTCGGAATATGAAACTCATACTATGTCTCTTCGAACAATTGTCTGGATTAAAAATCAACTTTCACAAGATCGAGTTGTTCTGCTTTGGTAAGGTCAAAGAGGAGCCAGACACATATAGACAATTGTTTTGCTGTGAATTAGGTTCCTTGCCCTTTAGTTATTTGTGCATACTGATTCATCACCATAAGATATCTAATAAAGAATGGAAATGCATCAAAGATCGAATTGAAAAAAAGCTTAGCTGCTGGAAGGGCAAGCTAATGTCGTATGGAGGTCGGCTAGTGCTTATTAACTCAGTACTTACTAGTATGCCGATGTTCCTGTTATCTTTCTTCGAGGTTCCGAAGGGGGTGCGGAAGAGACTTGATTTCTTTCGATCTCGTTTCTTCTGGCAGTCAGATGATACTAAGAAGAAATACCGTCTCGCACGATGGGATATAATATGCCGACCCAAGGACCAGGGGGTCTCGGTATTGAAAACCTAGAAATTAAGAATAAATGCCTTATGAGTAAATGGCTTTATAGGTTAGCAGCAGAGACGGATGGTATGTGGGCACAGATATTACGCAACAAGTATTTACAATCGAAAACGCTAGCCCAGGTCACCACGAGACTAGCAGACTTGCCATTCTGGAAGGGGCTCATGCGAACGATGTTCTTTTGAAGGGTCAAATTCTTGGTGGGCAATGGGATGTCAACAAGATTTTGGGAGGATACATGGTTAGGGGAGACGTCATTAGCCTTACAGTACCCCACCCTGTATAATATTGTGCAACGCAAGGAGGATTACGTGAGCACAGTATTTCAATCGATACCTTTGAATGTTCAGTTATAATGAGCGTTAGTTGGCGTGCATTGGAATGCTTGGATGCACTTGGTATGGAGATTGATAGATGTTCAATTATCCGACCAACCCGATTCGATACACTGAAAGTTGGCTAGAAATAGAGTGTTTGCGATGAAATATTTTTAAATGGATCTAATTAATTTTGGCTCAATCCCGAGATCGATACATATTTGGAAGGTTAAGGTTCCCTTGCGTATTAAATTTTTTATGTGGTTTGTCCACAAGCAAGTAAGCCTCACCAAACATAATTTACTAAAGTGATGGTGGGTGGATAGTTCACGCTGTTGTGTTTGTAATCATGATGAAACAATACAACACTTATTCATAGATTGCCCTCTCGCGAAATTACATTGGAGAACGATCCATATAGCCTTTAACATTACTCTTCCCGTTAGCATTGAATCGTTATTTGGGATGTGGTTAGCTGGAGTTGATCATCTTAGTTTGTCTCGTATTTGGATTGGAATATGTGCGCTTGTTTGGGCTATATGAAATCGCAGGAACGATATGATTTTTACAGACAACATATTTTAACTTTCTTGCAGGTAATTTTCAGAGCTACAAAATGGATCTGTACGTGGTCCTTACTCACTCCTACGGACTCCAGAGAGCCATTGGTTACTGGGTGCGACCAATGAAAGATGATAGCATGGGCTATATTCAATCGGTTTGGATGGCGGTCGCATAACAGGATAGGAGTCTAAGGAGCTTGTCCTTTATATTGTCATACCGGTTGTAATATTGAGCATTTACAATTTTTTTCCTCTTTTGTTCCGCTTGCAAGCTGTAATACCTTTATGACTTTGTGCTATTTCTGAGACTTTTTAATAAGATAGCTGCATATGTATCGTTCAAATACAGAAGCCGGGGACACGCCTCCTTTTCAAAAAAAACACCTGACCAAAAAGGGCAGAAGAGATAATCCACCATCCTAGCTGAGGGGGACCTCTTCGAAGTGCTGCCAGAGAGCTTCCTGCTACTGAAGGCGCCACAGGCTCATGTTAAATTCGTCCGTAGCGCTGCTTAATTCCAAACCTCTGAAGAACAGCAAGTACCGAGAAGTTATTACTATCTCAGTTTGTGCGGACAAGGAGAGGAGCAACCAATCTGGACGGATTAAAAGGACTTCTTTGTGGTCGCCACTGTAGGAGAGCCATTACCTACCTGCTAGACGACTGGTTACTGAACAGTAATGGCCATAATGCCATATGATCTTCTGACTTGTCATGAAACCTGTCACATCCTGCGATTGACAAATGGCGTGTGATGTGTATTTTCTCTGCAAACCTGCAGGAGATCTCTGATCATCGTGTTAAGGGAAAACAAAGATAATAAGTACTCTCTCCGTTCATACATATAAGTTGTTCTTACCTTTTTCAGAATCCTGTGTATAGACATATTTTGGTATGTTTGTTCACTTATTTCAATTTACATATATCCATATTACAATACCCAAAACATCTTATAATATGAATGAGGGAGTACTTTTCCCTGAACAAGAAATAGAAGTCTTTTTTTAGATGATTCGCTTTTTCTTTTGACAAAAGGGAATATCACCCTGAATTCATCAGCGAGACGAGACCATCGAGCATAAAAGTTATATACTACTTGAACCTCCGATAGCCTGAGAAATAGAATGCAAGAACCAACTGCACATTGGGGGTTAGATGGGCTCCTTCTTTAGGTCGTCGAGTGGGGTGTTTCTTCTCTCCTCTTCAACCTCGCGGTCGACGCCCTTGCAACCATTCTGTACAAAGCTAGGGTTTTCTTTTTGCGAAATTGTACAAAGCTAGGATATCCGGCTACCTAATAGGCGTGGTTGGTCACCTGATCCCTGAGGATGGTGTCACGCATCTTCAGTATGCGAATGATACCATAATTATGGTGGAGGGCTCGGACCTTGCCATTGTAAATCTTAAATTCCCCCTTCTATGTTTCGAGGCCATGTCAGGTCTTAAGATCAACTTTGACAAGAGCGAGGTGGTGGTATTAGGATACTTTGAGGCCGAGCAATAGCAGACTGCGGACAACCTGAATTGCAGGTTACGCACCTTTCCCATAGCGTATTTGGGGATGCCGTTGTCTAACTCGAGTGTTCTGCTGAGTTAGTTTGACCCACTTATTGGGAGGGTTGTGTCTCGCGCAGAACCATGTTGCGGGCGTTTTACTTCCAAAGAAAGTAAGATGGTCCTCATTGACTCCAACCTCTCTTGCCTCCCCATGTATCTCATGGGGTTGTATATCCTTTCAGAGAGGGTTCACAACTCGTTTAATAAAGACCTATCACATTTCTTCTATCAAGCGATGAACGGCCGCGAAAAATACCTCATGGTAAAGTGGGTTGACATCTGTATGCCAAAGGACCTGGGAGGGATATGCATCCTTGCTTCTCGTCGCATGAATGCGGCCCTCATGCTACGTTGGGTCTGGCGGATCATTCGAGGGGAGGGGGGTTGTGGTTACAACTTCTTTAAGTATTTGCGGGGTTAGCCACTCCATGCATGGTCACGCATGAAGGGATCCCAGTTCTGGAAGTCCATCCAACGGATCAAGCAGAAGATCCGCCTAGGGTTATCCTTCTCTATCACCAATGGAGAGGGGACTCTATTCTGGCTTTGACCCATGGGTTGGTGGAGTTCCGTTATGTACGGGGTTTCCAAACTTATTTTCCATTTGCACGGATCCGATGGTGTTGGTCTCTACAGCTACCCACAATGGCCATTGGAACGTCTTATTCCGACGGTCATTTGGGCAGGTGGAGAGTATAGAGTGGGATAATTTGTGGGCTGCCCTTCCATCGGTGCTCGTGGATTATCAGGACACCGTATCATGGAGTCTTGCACCTTTGGGTGTTTTCTATGTCATCTCAACATATCATGCTTTGTGTCGTAGGCAGACTATTGCCTGGACTACTCCTCTATAGAAAGCACCCTTGAAGATCAAATTGTGTGGCAATTCTTGAGGGATCGGCTCCCATCTAGGACAAAGGTGCTCATGAGGCACGACCCAGGTAATGGACCGTGCGCTCTTTGTGGTATCCCGGAGACAGGGACCCACATCCTACTCTCTTGCATGTGTTAGAATTTGCTAGTGGGCTTTTGGCCCAAAGCCCAACTAAAATTCTGAAATTCTTTTGGCCCATTCATGCACACATGTGAGTGGAGTGAGTGAGGCTAAAGTTTAGTCCCACCTCATAAGTTGAGAGAGAGTTGCACCTCTTTATAAGGTGAGCTCTTCTACCACTTGTATGAGCATGAGAAGAGGAGACCTACACGCGTGCGCCTCCTCCTCGCTCGCCTCGCCACGCCACGCCTCGTCATGACAGAGCTATGCACGTTGTCTATATTTTTGCTGCTCGGGAAAAATTAATGAGTCATTAATTAATAATTAACGAACGCGTTAATTACTGAACCGTTTCTGATTCATGTTGATCGTGACGACTCAGACATGGGGTTTACTTCCACGACCTACCCGGCCCGCACTATATAGGCAGGCAGACGTCTACCCTAGCCGCTGCCGCTTCATATGGTTTCTCACCAGCTGTGACGCCCGGATAATTAAGCTACAGTGAACCTCCGCTAATGATAACACGTCACCTCGGTTACTGTTGATAAACTCGCGTCAGTTCAAATTTCAAATTTAAAATAAAGTCAAACAATAAAAGTTTTCAAATATTAAAACTAAATGTTCGGGTGGAGACAAATGATGCATAGGTAATAATGGTGGAGAAACCACACTTTTATAAGATTTTTAAATAATCTAAAATGAATAAAATAGTAGCTAAAACAATTAAATAAATGCCTTTTGAATTTTATAAAATACTAAACTATTTTGTTCAGGGGTAAAACTTTTTGTGACAGTAGTTGGAATTGTAACTTTAATTTAGGTGTGGGTTCTACTTTTGTAAAACTATAAACTATTAAAGAAATAAAAGAAAACAGAAAACAAAGGTAAGAATAAAACAAAAGAAAAGAAACCAAGCCCCCTTCGCCCTGGGCCGTTCGGCCCAACCGGGCATCCCGGCCACCAGGCCCAGCCCACCAGCTCCCCATCTTCAACCCCTGTTCATCAGGGGAGTGCTGGCCGTTGCTCGTGCGTCCATGGACGGATCATCCACGCGTCGTGCATCCATGGCTCCTGGACGGTCTATAAGATCCCCCTCCACGCGTTGACGAACCCTAGCTCTCCTTTTCCCCTCCCCTGTGCCGCTTTCGTCCCCGCAACCCTTGGCCGAACCTGCATCGCCATGGCCTCTGACATCCACGCGCCCACCGAGCTCCCCGCGCCCAGCCACCTCGTCCGCGAGCTGCGCCGACGTCCACTCCTTCGACTACGTCCACCAGTTGGAGCCAGGAGCCCCTGGATCGCAGGGATCGACGTCGTCTTCAACCTCCAACCACCGCGACGCCATCGACGAATTCGTCGCCATCGCTCCACCCCCGGCCTTCTCGAGCTCGCCTACGACACCGCGGTGAGGTCCTCACTCGATTCCCGCTCTTCCCTGCTCGACCCATGCCTATAGCCGTCGTTCCCCATAGAACTTTGGCCGCTGTTAGTCCTCATGGCCTCTTGCTTCGACCACCTCCACTGCTGCGCTACTGCTGCTACTGTCGCGCAGGCTCGTTCGCTACTGCAGCCTGCGCTCCTGCGCGTACCCACCCGTGGCCTCGCCTCCGCCTACCGCCGCTCACCCGCTGCCATGCGTCCGCCTCGCCTGACCGCGTCGGCCGTGGCCGCCATCGCCGTCCACGCGCGCGACACCGCGCCTGGCGCTGTTTGCTCGCACCGGCCACGCCCCCGGGCTCCCCTGCCCGCGCTGCCCTGTCACCCGCACCTGCCAGCCTCTCCCATCCGCCTGGCCATGCTCGCCCGCGCCGCTTGAGCTTCCTGCACGCGCGCTCGCCGATGCTACCGCCGCCCCTGCTAGTCCTGCGCGCGCCCGCCGGAACCCTTGCCGCCGCCACCGCCTGCAGCTAGCTCCGGCAACGCGGCCCGGGCCGCATCCGGCCGTGCGCGGCGTTGCCTGGCCGCCTCCGCGCCATGCCGATGACTGCTGCTGCTCTGAACGTACTGCTGCTGCTGAATGCTACTGTAACTATGGCTAGCTTTGCGAATATTACACTGACTAACCCCCTTTACAGCCTCTAATCAGTGGGTAAACAATTACTAATAGGCCAAGAAACATTATGAGTAGAAAGTATACTTGGCAAACTTCATTTTATCCCATTGGACCAAACCCTTTCGATGAACGGATTAAATCGTACGAAAATCACAAAAGGCTATCTTCTGTTAACAAAGAACATAATTAACCCCTAGTTGTGTGTGTGCGTGTGTGTTCTGTGTTTGTGAGGCCGGCCCCATGTTCAATTAGTTTAGGGTTAATTCGTATGTAGGTTAGCTACTAGCAGATGACATGTGGACCCCATTAATTAGGTTAGTATTTATTTATTTGTTTAGGTATAGCCTATGACATGTGGGATCCACTTCTACTATTCATGTGTTGACCAGTCAAATGTTGACTGGTTCAACCAAGCCCCACTGGCCCCACTTGCCACACAATAGACTAGGAAACCCATGGGTACACTTAGTATATTCTGTTTTAATTTCAAAAAATAATTAAATCCAGAAATTTTAGAAAATCATTTAAACTTTGGAAAATCCTATAAAATAATCCGTAATTCGGATGAAAATACTTTATACATGAAAGTTGCTCAGAACGATGAGACGGATCCGAATACACAGTCCGTTGATCAGCCACACGTCCCTAGCATAGCGAACATGCAACTTTCCCTGTCCAGTTCGTCTATCCGAAAACACGAAACACTGGTAATACTTTCCCGGATGTTTCCCCCCTTCGCCGGTATCACCTATTCCTGCGTTAGGTCACCCCTAGCACAACGTATTGCCGCGTCTTGCTTTGTGTTACATTTGATTGCTCTGTTATTTATTGTGTTCCCCCTCCGTTACTTCTTTCCGGTAGGCTCTGAGACCGTTGCCGATACCCCTGTGATCGACTACATCGACGACGACCCCTTCTTCTTGCCAGAGCAACCAGGCAAGCCCCCCCCCCCCTTGATCACCAGATATCGCCTATTCTTCCCTACTGCTTGCATTAGAGTAGTGTAGCATGTTACTGCTTTCAGTTAATCCTATACTGTTGCATAGCCTGTCCTTGCTACTACTGTTGTTACCTTTACCTGCTATCCTACTGCTTAGTATAGGATGCTAGTGTTCCATCAGTGGCCCTACACTCTTGTCCGTCTGCCATGCTATGCTACTGGGCCGTGATCCCTTGGGAGGTGATCACGGGCATATGTTATATACTTTACACTGTTACATTACCGGTGATACTGTTTGGAGATGGGGGCTGAAGGGGCAGGTGGCTCCATCCAGGTAGTGGTGGGCCTGGGTTCCCGACGGCCCCCGACTGTTACTTCGTGGCGGAGCGACAGGGCAGGTTGAGACCGCCTAGGAGAGAGGTGGGCCTAGCCCTGGTCGGCGTTCGCGGATACTTAACACGCTTAACGAGATCTTGGTATTTGATCTGAGTCTGGCCATTTGGTCTATACGCACTAACCATCTACGCGGGAGTAGTTATGGGTATCCCGACGTCGTGGTATCAGCCGAAGCCTTCGTGACGTCAGCGACTGAGTGGCACGCGCTGGATTGGACTGGAAAGCCACTAGGCTAGGTCTGCTTCCGGCCGCGTACGCAACGTGCAGGTGTGCAAAGGGCGATGGGCCCAGACCCCTGCACCATAGGATTTAGACCGGCGTGCTGACCTCTCTGTTGTGCCTAGGTAGGGCTGCGACGTGTTGATCTTCCGAGGCCGGGCATGACCCAGAAAAGTGTGTCCGGCCAAATGGGATCGAGCGTGTTGGGGTATGTGGTGCACCCCTGCAGGGAAGTTTATCTATTCGAATAGCCGTGTCCCTCGGTAAAAGGACGACCCGGAGTTGTACCTTGACCTTATGACAACTAGAACCGGATACTTAATAAAACACACCCTTCCAAGTGCCAGATACAACCGGTGATCGCTCTCTCACAGGGCGACGAGGGGAGGATCATCGGTTAGGGTTATGCTATGCGATGCTACTTGGAGGACTTCAGTCTACTCTCTTCTACATGCTGCAAGACGGAGGCTGCCAGAAGCGTAGTCTTCGACAGGATTAGTTACCCCCCTCTTATTCTGGCATTCTGCAGTTCAGTCCACATATGATACCCTTATTCCATTTGATACCCATGTATATGTAGTATAGCTCCTTGCTTGCGAGTACTTTGGATGAGTTCTCACGGTTGATTTCTCCTTCTTTTCCCTCTATCCCTTCTACCTGGTTGTCGCAACCAGATGTTGGAGCCCAGGAGCCAGACGCCACCGTCGATGACGACTCCTACTACACCGCAGGTGCCTACTACTACGTGCTGCCCGCTGACGGCGACCAGGAGTAGTTAGGAGGATCCCAGGCAGGAGACCTGTGCCTCTTTCGATCTGTATCCCAGTTTGTGCTAGCCATCTTATGGTAACTTGTTTGACTTATGTCTATACTCAGATATTGTTGCTTCCGTTGACTCGTCTATGATCGAGCTCTTGAATTCGAGGCCTCGAGGCCCCTGGCTTGTAATATGATGCTTGTATGACTTATTTTATTTGTAGAGTTGTGTTGTGATATCTTCCCGTGAGTCCCTGATCTTGATCGTACACGTTTGCGTGTATGATTAGTGTATGATTAAATTGGGGGCGTCACACCAGCGTTCCAGAACATTGGGCCACCAAGCAAGTCTTGTCCATCCCTCCTTTCGGCGTGCACCGGGAGAAGGGACAGCAGGCCTCCGGAACCCCGCCATTCGTGATCCTGTACGGGAGAGGGGCGATCAGGTTTTTGGGGAGCGCACTCGCGCGACTGCTGGCAGTGACGAATTCGCGAACGACGACTTCTTCCCCGACCTCGGCAACCTCATCCTCGACGACATGGGCGACAACGTCAACGCCGGTGGTGGTGCACCCGCTGCACCGTATGTGATTCTATCCTTCTTGTTCGAGAATCGTGGTAGAATTCATGTTTCTAGTACGTGACGCCCCAAGACCGAAGCTTCATGTGCCTTCCATGATTGTCGGGTTTCGTCATGTGATTTGTTTGGTCTGTTGCATTTCATCTTTGCATCATGTGCATTGCATCATGTCATCATGCCATCATGTCATTTCTTTTCTTAACTCAACTAAATAAATGGCATGGATCTTTGATCCATTTAAATAGAGGGAAGGGTGATTTCTCTATATAACGTATCCTCCCAATATTATTAGGGAGCTATAATCAATATTCCATTCTTATGGAATCAACCAAACACAATTACATCTTTCTCTTGCCACCAAATCCCCCTTCAAGTTGAAACCCTGTCACTAGCTTCTTTCTTTCAAATTCAATCATCCATTGTACGTGACATTTTTCTATCACATAAAAATGTTCACCTTTTCTCTATAAATCATACCCCATGCATACCACCTCCGTGTCAAATTTCAGCTCATTTGGGTTTGGTTTGGTTGGGTTCAAAAATGGCTCAAGTTTGAATTAAATTCAAACTTGAATTATTTTTCTATCCCAAAAAATTTGCCAAACCATTTTATTCTATTTGTGCAAGGTTCCAGCGCTCCAAGAATATTTTATTTTCTGAAATATTCTACCTCTAGCCCCTCTTTCTTTTCTCCACATATTTCTGTCGGAGGGAATTAAGAAAAGAAAGATGGGTTAAGAGAGAAGGAGTCCAGCAGAAGCCCCCTCGATCCAGCCCATTTTGTCTATCCTTCCCCGCAGCTGGGCCGGCCTCCCAGGCCCACCAAAGCCCCTCTCCTAACCCTAGCGCACCCCTAGCCCGTTCGATCCCATCTCCCTCGTCTCCCCTTGCGCCGCCAGGGTCCCGCGCAGCCCGACTCCTTCCTCCCTCGACACCTCTCCCCTTCCTTCGTTCCTCTCGCCCGTGACCCATCTCCGCCCGATCTCCCCCTCGATCTCTCTTCTCGCTCGCAGCAGCCCCACTGCCGTCGCCTCCCTCTGCTCTACCCCGTGTCGCGCCTCCTGCCATGGCCTTCCTTCCTTGCCTCCATGGACGCGAGGGCCGAGCTCGCCGCCCTGCCGAGTCGCCAGGGATGCCGGGCACCACAGCCTGCTGGGCCTCCCCTGCATCATTCTCGCCGGAGCGCTCCACCACCATCGCCGCCTCCTTGCTCGGGAGAGCAAAGGCTCGATCCCGAGCAGCACGAGCGCTCCGCTTCTCCACCGAAGCTTCTCTGCTGCTGCGCCGTTGCGTCCAAGTCCAGCAAGCCGCTGCCGCGCCTTCTAGCCTCCTCCCACGCCATGCATCGAGCCGCCCGGGCCGCGCATCGCCAGACGCCGTCCCTGCTGCCGGGGAACCTCGGTTCCACCTGTTCCCCATCTCCGGCGCCGCGCAAGGCCTCCCCCACGCCTTGCTAGCTGCTGTTGCGCCGCCACATTCCTGTTCGACCCTCTGCATCCACCTCCAGCAGCTCTCCCTGCGACCTCCTCTTCGTCACCGCCTCGTGTCATCCCTACCGACTCCGACCAGGGAGCTGTTGGGGAACATAGTAATTTCAAAAAAATTCCTACGCACACGCAAGATCATGGTGATGCATAGCAACGAGAGGGGAGAGTGTGATCTACGTACCCTTGTAGACCGACAGCGGAAGCGTTAGCACAACGCGGTTGATGTAGTCGTACGTCTTCACGGCCCGACCGATTAAGCACCGAAACTACGGCACCTCCGAGTTCTAGCACACGTTCAGCTCGATGACGATCCCCGGACTCCGATCCAGCAAAGTGTCAGGGAAGAGTTCCGTCAGCACGACGGCGTGGTGACGATCTTGATGTTCTACCGTCGCAGGGCTTCGCTCAAGCACCACTACAATATTATCGAGGATTATGGTGGAAGGGGGCACCGCACACGGCTAAGAATATGATCACGTGGATCAACTTGTGTGTCTATGGGGTGCCCCCTGCCCCCGTATATAAAGGAGCAAGGGGGAGGCCTGCCGGCCCTTGTGGGCGTGCCAAGGAGGAGTAGGATTCCTACTCCTAGTTGGAGTAGGTTTCCTCCTTTCCTAGTCCAACTAGGAGAAGGGGGAAAGGGGGGAAGAGGGGAAGGAAGGGAGAGAGGGGTCTCGCCCCAAACCCCTTGTCCAATTCGGACTGGGCTTGGGAGGGGCGCGCGCCACCTCCTGGTCCTTCCCACTAAGGCCCATTAAGGCCCATTGCTTCTTCCTCGTATTCTCGTAACTCCCCGGTACCTCCGAAAATACCCGAATCACTCGGAACCTTTCCGATGTCCGAATATAGTCGTCCAATATATCGATCTTTACGTCTCGACCATTTCGAGACTCCTCATCATGTCCCCGATCTCATCCGGGACTCCGAACTCCTTCGGTACATCAAAACACATAAACTCATAATATAATTGTCATCGAAACCTTAAGCGTGCGGACCCTATGGGTTCGAGAACAATGTAGACATGACCGAGACACGTCTCCGGTCAATAACCAATAGCGGAACCTGGATGCTCATATTGGCTCCCACATATTCTACGAAGATCTTTATCGGTCAGACCGCATAACAACATACGTTGTTCCCTTTGTCATCGGTATGTTACTTGCCCGAGATTCGATCATCGGTATCTCAATACCTAGTTCAATCTCGTTACCGGCAAGTCTCTTTACTCGTTTCGTAATACATCATCTCGCAACTAACTCATTAGTTGCAATGCTTGCAAGGCTTATGTGATGTGCATTACCGAGAGGGCCCAGAGATACCTCTCCGACAATCGGAGTGACAAATCCTAATCTCGAAATACGCCAACCCAACATTTACCTTTGGAGACACCTGTAGAGCTCCTTTATAATCACCCAGTTACGTTGTGATGTTTGGTAGCACACAAAGTGTTCCTCCGGCAAACGGGAGTTACATAATCTCATAGTCATAGGAACATGTATAAGTCATGAAGAAAGCAATAGCAACATACTAAACGATCGGGTGCTAAGCTAATGGAATGGGTCATGTCAATCACATCATTCTCCTAATGATGTGATCCCGTTAATCAAATGACAACACATGTCTATGGTTAGGAAACATAACCATCTTCGATCAACGAGCTAGTCAAGTAAAGGCATACTAGTGACGTTTAGTTTGTCTATATATTCACACAAGTATTATGTTTCCGGTTAATACAATTCTATCATGAATAATAAACATTTATCATGAAATAAGGAAATAAATAATAACTTTATTATTGCCTCTAGGGCATATTTCCTTCAGGAGCCCCGCCGCTCGCCGAACGTGACATCCGCCTCATGTTCGTGTTGCATCGTCTCGTTCGCGGGCACTTCTTTGCCACAAGTGCTCCTGACTGAGACCCTCAAGTCATCTACCCGGAGCCCAAGTCCGAAGACTACCGTGGACGTATGCCTGGTGTCACTTGGATCTGTCAAGATCGCCAAGACCGCCTCGGATTATGACAAGTACCACTACACCTGGAGATGTAACGAGTACCCCTACGGAAGACCCGAACGTCTACGAATCGTGTACGACTACAGCCGGTGTGCATCTTGTCAAGTCCGACTACGACAAACGACTACACGATGGGACGCCAAGTACCACTACAGCCGGAGACCTCGGACCCGCCAAGTATCCCTTCGAGCTATCTAGACCACAAGCGCCAAGTAACACGACGACCCTCGAAGACTTCGGATTCGACAAGTCCGATGACGCTCTTGTACTACTACGTTGCCGAGTCCGGGACCGGCAAGACCGTCAACGCGAAAACGCCAAGTACCTCTACGGAAGACCTGAACGCCTACGGACGTGTACGACTACCGTTGCCCGAAGAACCGTGGTTCACAAGCGTCGGGAATGACTACCGTTGAACGTGGATTTGTCAAGTTCCTCGATGACCATGTACCACTACCGCTTCGCGAACAAAAACAACTACTTCCTCACCGAGATGTGTACCACTACTTCCAATACCGTCGCGAGAACGTCTACTTCCACTACTTCCTCTACGACGAACGAGAACCGTCCCGTTTGCACACTTCGAAGGTATAACCCCGAGACGACGTCCGTGAACGAATGCTTGCAATGTTTGAGATGCTCCTGTTTGCACCGTGTCCAATTTGTCACTCGTTTCCTTGTCGCCAACTCGTGGGACACCCAGAATCCGGGAGCGCCCACCATCTTTTGCACGCATCCGCACACTTCTCCTTTGCATCGGTATCTCAATCGAGTTACCGGAACCGGAACGCTGCCGTGGCACCGTTTTCGTTATCGTTGCCGTGGCACCCATTTCCTTTCCACCACGGTGACAAATGCTTCATCATGCTCTTGTCAACTTTTAATAAAATTTGCATAAACTTGTTCATGTCATCTGCATCATGATAACAACAATTAAAATGTTTAGTTTGTTGTTGCATTAAATTACTAAGGCATATGGGGATTTACCGGATTCGTTATTTGTTATATCCGGCCCCATTTAAATTGTTTAGATGGTATAATTTCTTATGCTTCTCCTCTTGCCATGTTTAACGACATTTAATATTGTTGAGTACCTAAACGAGAGAGAACAAAATAATTGATGTGGTGTTTCGTCAATAGGCAACCCGTTGCATATTGAGCTCCACTTAATTTGTAGTTTTGGTTGTTGCATATTGCCATGTCATGCATATTTAAACCGGACATGCATCATACTTGGTTGTGCATCATGCCATGTTATGTGATGTTTGTTTACCATGTTGTTTGCTTTCTTTCCGGTGTTGCTTCTTCGGGTTAGTTCCAATAACGTCACGTTTGTGAGAATCCGTTTGTCTTCTTCTTGGACTCGTTCTTCTTCCTTGCGGGATCTCAGGCAAGATGGCCATACCCTCGAAATCACTTCTATCTTTGCTTGTTAGTTGCTCGCTCTTTTGCTATGCCTATGCTACGATACCTACCACTTGCTTATCATGCCTCCCATATTGCCATGTCAAGCCTCTAACCCACCTCGTCCTAGCAAACCGTTGTTTGGCTATGTTACCGCTTTGCTCAGCCCCTCTTATAGCGTTGCTAGTTGCAGGTGAAGATTGGAGTTTGTTCCTTGTTGGGATATCACAATATCTCTTATTTAATTAATGCATCTATATGTTGGAAATATGCCCTAGAGGCAATAATAAATTGATTATTATTATATTTCCTTGTTCATGATAATCGTTTATTATCCATGCTAGAATTGTATTGATAGGAAACTCAGATACATGTGTGGATACATAGACAACACCATGTCCCTAGTAAGCCTCTAGTTGACTAGCTCGTTGATCAATAGATGGTTACGGTTTCCTAACCATGGACATTGGATGTCGTTGATAACGGGATCACATCATTAGGAGAATGATGTGATGGACAAGACCCAATCCTAAGCATAGCACTAGATCGTGTAGTTCGTATGCTAAAGCTTTGCTAATGTCAAGTATCATTTCCTTAGACCATGAGATTGTGCAACTCCCGGATACCGTAGGAGTGCTTTGGGTGTGCCAAACGTCACAACGTAACTGGGTGGCTATAAAGGTACATTACAGGTATCTCCGAAAGTGTCTGTTGGGTTGGCACGAATCGAGACTGGGATTTGTCACTCCGTGTAAACGGAGAGGTATCTCTGGGCCCACTCGGTAGGACATCATCATAATGTGCACAGTGTGATCAAGGAGTTGATCACGGGATGATGTGTTACGGAACGAGTAAAGAGACTTGCCGGTAATGAGATTGAACAAGGTATCGGGATACCGACGATCGAATCTCGGACAAGTATCGTACCGATAGACAAAGGGAATTGTATACGGGATTGATTAAGTCCTTGACATCGTGGTTCATCCGATGAGATCATCGTGGAACATGTGGGAGCCAACATGGGTATCCAGATCCCGCTGTTGGTTATTGACCGGAGAACGTCTCGGTCATGTCTGCATGTCTCCCGAACCCGTAGGGTCTACACACTTAAGGTTCGATGACGCTAGGGTTATAAAGGAAGTTAGTATGTGGTTACCGAATGTTGTTCGGAGTCCCGGATGAGATCCCGGACGTCACGAGGAGTTCCGGAATGGTCCGGAGGTAAAGATTTATATATGGGAAGTCCTGTTTTGGACACCGAAAGAGTTTCGGGGTTTATCGGTAACGTACCGGGACCACCGGGAGGGTCCCGGGGGTCCACCAAGTGGGGCCACCTGCCCCGGAGGCTTGCGTGGGCTAAGAGTGGTGAGGGACCAGCCCCTTAGTGGGCTGGTGCGCCTCCACAAGGGCCCAAGGTGCCCAAGAGGTGGAAAGGGGGCAAACCCTAATGGGATATGGGCCTTAGGGCCCATATTGGGGCGCCTCCCCCTTCTCCCCTCCCTTGGCCGCCACCCCTTGGCCCCATCTAGGGCTGCCGCCCCCCCTAGGGGTGGGAAACCCTAGAGGGGGTGCAGCCCTCCCCTTCCCCTATATATATGAGGCCTAGGGCTGCCCCAAAACACACAAGATTCGATCTCCCTCTTGGTGCAGCCCTGCGTCTCTTCTTCCTCCTCTTCTGTGGTGCTTGGCGAAGCCCTGCAGGATTGCCATGCTCCTCCATCACCACCACGCCGTTGTGCTGCTGTTGGATGAAGTCTTCCTCAACCTCGCCCTCTCTCCTTGCTGGATCAAGGCATGGGAGACGTCACCGGGCTGTATGTGTGTTGAACGCGGAGGTGCCGTCCGTTCGGCACTTGGTCATCGGTGATTTGGATCACGACGAGTACGACTCCATCAACCCCGTTCACTTGAACGCTTCCGCTTAGCGATCTACAAGGGTATGTAGATGCAACTCTCCTTCCCTTCATTGCTGGTCTCTCCATAGATAGATCTTGGTGACACGTAGGAAAATTTTGAATTTCTGCTACGTTCCCCAACAGTGGCATCATGAGCTAGGTCTATTGCGTAGATTCTATGCACGAGTAGAACACAAAGTAGTTGTGGGCGTTGATTTTGTTCAATATGCTTGCCGTTACTAGTCTTATCTTGATTCGGCGGCATCGTGGGATGAAGCGGCCCGGACCGACCTTACACGTACTCTTACGTGAGACTGGTTCCACCGACTGACATGCACTAGTTGCATAAGGTGGCTAGCGGGTGTCTGTCTCTCCCACTTTAGTCGGATCGGATTCGATGAAAAGGGTCCTTATGAAGGGTAAATAGCAATTGGCATATCACGTTGTGGTCTTTGCGTAGGTAAGAAACGTTCTTGCTAGAAACCCATAGCAGCCACATAAAACATGCAAACAACAATTAGAGGACGTCTAACTTGTTTTTGCAGGGTATGCTATGTGATGTGATATGGCCCAAAGGATGTGATGAATGATATATGTGATGTATGAGATTGATCATGTTCTTGTAATAGGAATCACGACTTGCATGTCGATGAGTATGACAACCGGCAGGAGCCATAGGAGTTGTCTTTATTTATTTATGACCTGCGTGTCAACTTAAACGTCATGTAATTACTTTACTTTATTGCTAACCGTTAGCCATAGTAGTAGAAGTAATAGATGGTGAGGCGACTTCATGAAGACACGATGATGGAGATCATGATGATGGAGATCATGGTGTCATGCCGGTGACGATGATGATCATGGAGCCCCGAAGATGGAGATCAAAAGGAGCAAAGTGATATTGGCCATATCATGTCACTATTTGATTGCATGTGATGTTTATCATGTTTATACATCTTATTTGCTTAGAACAACGGTAGTAAATAAGATGATCCCTCATTAAAATTTCAAGAAGTGTTCTCCCCTAACTGTGCACCGTTGCTAAAGTTCGTCGTTTCGAAGCACCACGTGATGATCGGGTGCGATAGATTCTAACGTTCACATACAATGGGTGTAAGACAGTTTTACACATGCAAAACACTTAGGGTTAACTTGACGAGCCTAGCATGTGTATAGACATGGCCTCGGAACACAGAAGACCGAAAGGTCGAGCATGAGTCGTATGGTAGATACGATCAACATGAAGATGTTCACCGATGTTGACTAGTCCGTCTCACGTGATGATCGGACACGGCCTAGTTAACTCGGATCATGTAATCACTTAGATGACTAGAGGGATGTCTATCTGAGTGGGAGTTCATAAGATGAACTTAATTATCCTGAACATAGTCAAAAGGATTTTGCAAATTATGTCGTAGCTCGCGCTTTAGTTCTACTGTTTAGATATGTTCCTAGAGAAAAATTAGTTGAAAGTTGATAGTAGCAATTATGCGGACTAGGTCCGTAAACTGAGGATTGTCCTCATTGCTTCTTAGAAGGCTTATGTCCTTAATGCACTGCTCAGTGTGCTGAACCTCGAACGTTGTCTGTGGATGTTGCGAACATCTGACATACACATTTTGATAACTATGTGATAGTTCAGTTAAACGGTTTAGGGTTGAGGCACCAAAGACGTTTTGAAACGTCGTGAAACATATGAGATGTTTTGAGGGCTGAAATTGGGATTTCAAGCTCGTGCCCAACTCAAGAGGTATAAGACCACCGACGATTTTCTTAGCCTACAAACTAAGGGAGAAAAGCTCAATTGTTGAGCTTGTGCTCGGATTGTCTGAGTACAACAATCATTTGAATCGAGTGGGAGTTAATCTTCCAGATAAGATAGTGATGTTTCTCCGAAGTCATTACCACCAAGCTGCTAGAGCTTCGTGATGAACTATAATATATCAGGGACATATATGATGATCCTTGAGATATTCGCGATGTTTGACACCACGAAAGTAGAAATCAAGAAGGAGCATCAATTGTTGATGGTCAGTGAAACCACTAGTTTCAAGAAGGGCAAGGGCAAGAAGGGATACTTCATGAAACGGCAAATCAGCTGCTGCTCTGGTGAAGAAACCCAAGGTTGAACCCAAACCCGAGACTAAGTGCTTCTGTAATAAGGGGAACAACCACTGGAGCAGAATTACCCAAGATACTTGGTAGATTAGAAGGCTGGCAAGGTCGATAGAAGTATATTGGATATACATTGTGTTGATGTGTACTTTACTAGTACTCCTAGTAGCACCAGGGTATTAGATACCGGTTCGGTTGCTAAGTGTTAGTAACTTGAAATAAAAGCTACGGAATAAGCGGAAACTAGCTAAAGGTGAGCTGACGATATGTGTTGGAAGTGTTTCCAATGTTGATATGATCAAGCATCGCACGCTCCCTCTACCATCGAGATTTGTGTTAAACTTAAATAATTGTTATTTGGTGTTTGTGTTGAGCATAGACATGATTGGATTATGTCTATCGCAATACGGTTATTCATTTAAGGAGGATAATGGTTACTCTGTTTATTTGAATAATACCTTCAATGGTCTTACACCTAAAATGAATGGTTTATTGAATCTCGATCGTAGTGATACACATGTTCATGCCAAAAGATAGTAATGATAGTACCACCTACTTGTGGCACTGCCACGTAAGTCATATCGGTATAAAACGCATGAAGAAGCTCCATGTTGATGGATCTTTGGACTCACTCATTTTTGAAAGGATTGAGACATGCGAACCATGTTTGTTGGTAGATATGCATGAAGAAACTCTATACAGATGGACCGTTTGGACTCACCTGATTTTGAATCACTTGAGACATGCAAATCATACCACTTGGGCAAGATGACTGAACGCCTCGGTTTCAGTAAAATGGAACCAGAAAGCAACTTGCTGGAAGTAATACATTTTGATGTGTGCAGTCCAATAAGTGCTGAGGTACGTAGTGGATATCGTTATGTTCTTACTTCACAGATGATTTGAGTAGATGTTGAGTATATTTGCTTGATGAATCACGAGTCTGAATTATTGAAAGGTTCAAGTAATTTCAGTGTGAAGTTGAAAGATCGTCGTGACAAGTGGATAAAATATCTATGATATGATCATAGAGATGAATATCTGAATTACGAGTTTGGCACAGAATTAAGACACTGTGGAAATTGTTTCACGACTAATACAGCCTGGAACACCATAGTGTGATGGTGTGTCCGAACATCACAACTGCACCCTATTAGATATGATGCATACCATGATGTCTCTTATCGAATTACCGCAATAATTTATGGGTTAGGCATTAGAGACAACCACATTCACTTTAAAAGGGGCACCACGTAATTCCGATGAGATCACACCGTATGAACTATGGTTTAGAGAAACCTAAGCTGTCATTTCTTAAAAGTTTGGGGCTACGACGCTTATGTGAAAAAGTTTCAGGCTGATAAGCTCGAACCCAAAACGGATAAATGCATCTTCATAGGACACCCAAAACAGTTGGGTATGCCTCCTGTCTCAGATTCAAAAGCAATAAGGGATTGTTTCTAGAATCGGGTCCTTTCTCGAGGAAAAGTTTCTCTCGAAAGAATTGAGTGGGAGGATGGTGGAGACTTGATGAGGTTATTGAACCATCTCTTCAACTAGTGTGTGGCGGGGCACAGGAAGTTGTTCCTATGGCACCTACACCAATTGAAGTGGAAGCTTATGAAACTTCAGATCAAGTCACTACCAAACCTCGTAGGATGACAAGGATGCGTACTGCTTCAAAGTGGTACGTAATCCTGTCTTGAAAGTCATGTTGCTAGACAACAATGAGCCTACAAGCTATGGAGAAGCGATGGTGGGCCCGGATTCCGATAAATGGCTCGACGCCATAAAATCTGAGAGAGGATCCATGTATGAAAACAAAGTGTAGACTTTGGAAGAACTACTTGATGGTCGTAAGGCTGTTGAGTACAGATGGATTTTAAAAGGAAGACGGACAATGATGGTAAATGTCACCATTAAGAAAGCTCGACTTGTCGTTAAGATGTTTTCGACAAGTTCAAGGAGTTGACTACGATGAGACTTTCTCACCTGTAGCGATGATAAAAGTCTGTTGGAATTATATTAGCAGTTACTGCACTATTTATGAAATCTTGCAGATAGGATATCAAAACATTGTTTCCTCGACGATTTATGAGGAAAGGTTGTATGTGATACAACCGGAAGGTTTTGTCAATCCTGAAATATGCTAATAAGTATGCAAAGCTCCAGCAATCCTTCTAAGGACTGGAGTAAGCATCTCGGAGTTGGAATGTGTGCTTTGATGAGATGATCAAAGATTTTGGTGTATACAAAGTTTATGAGAAACTTGTATTTCCAAAGAAGTGAGTGGGAGCACTATGACATTTCTGATAAGTATATGTGGATGACATATTGTTGATCCGAAATGACGTAGAATTTCTAAGAAAGCATATAGGGTTATTTGGAAAGTGTTTTTCAATGGAAAGCCTGGATTAAGCTACTTGAACATTGAGCATCAAGATCTATAAGGATAGATCAAAACGCTTAATGGTACTTTCAAATGAGCACATACCTTGACATGATCTTGAAGGTGTTCAAGATGGATCAGTCAAAGAAGGAGTGCTTGCCTGAGTTGTAAGGTATGAAGTTAAGACTTAAAGCTCGACCACGGCAGAATAGAGAGAAAGGACGAAGGTCGTCCCCAATGCTTAAGACATAGGCTCTACAGTATGCTATGCTGTGTACCGCACCTGAAGTGTGCCTTGCCATGAGTCAGTCAAGGGGTACAAGAGTGATCCAAGAATGGATCACAGGACAAAGGTCAAAGTTATCCTTAGTAACTAGTGGACTAAGGAATTTTTCTCGATTATGGAGGTGGTAAAAGAGTTCGTCGTAAAGGGTTACGTCGATGCAAGCTTAACACCTATCCGGATAGCTCTGATTAGAGATACCGGATACGTATAATGGAGCAACAATTTAGAATAGCTCCAAGTAGAACGGTTATTTGGAATAGCTCCAAATAGAACGTGGTAGCTACATCTAGGAGATGACATAGAGATTTGTAAAGCACACACGGATCTGAAAGGTTCAGACCCGTTGACTAAAACCTCTCTCACAAGCAACATGATCAAACCCAGAACTCATCGAGTGTTGATCACATGGTAAATGTGAACTAGATTATTGACTCTAGTAAAACTCTTTGGGTGTTAGTCACATGGTGATGTGACCTTGAGTGTTAATCACATAGCGATGTGAACTGGATTATTGACTCTAGTGCAAGTGGGAGACTGTTGGAAATATGCCCTAGAGGCAATAATAAATTGATTATTATTATATTTCCTTGTTCATGATAATCGTTTATTATCCATGCTAGAATTGTATTGATAGGAAACTCAGATACATGTGTGGATACATAGACAACACCATGTCCCTAGTAAGCCTCTAGTTGACTAGCTCGTTGATCAATAGATGGTTACGGTTTCCTAACCATGGACATTGGATGTCGTTGATAACGGGATCACATCATTAGGAGAATGATGTGATGGACAAGACCCAATCCTAAGCATAGCACTAGATCGTGTAGTTCGTATGCTAAAGCTTTGCTAATGTCAAGTATCATTTCCTTAGACCATGAGATTGTGCAACTCCCGGATACCGTAGGAGTGCTTTGGGTGTGCCAAACGTCACAACGTAACTGGGTGGCTATAAAGGTACATTACAGGTATCTCCGAAAGTGTCTGTTGGGTTGGCACGAATCGAGACTGGGATTTGTCACTCCGTGTAAACGGAGAGGTATCTCTGGGCCCACTCGGTAGGACATCATCATAATGTGCACAGTGTGATCAAGGAGTTGATCACGGGATGATGTGTTACGGAACGAGTAAAGAGACTTGCCGGTAACGAGATTGAACAAGGTATCGGGATACCGACGATCGAATCTCGGACAAGTATCGTACCGATAGACAAAGGGAATTGTATACGGGATTGATTAAGTCCTTGACATCGTGGTTCATCCGATGAGATCATCGTGGAACATGTGGGAGCCAACATGGGTATCCAGATCCCGCTGTTGGTTATTGACCGGAGAACGTCTCGGTCATGTCTGCATGTCTCCCGAACCCGTAGGGTCTACACACTTAAGGTTCGATGACGCTAGGGTTATAAAGGAAGTTAGTATGTGGTTACCGAATGTTGTTCGGAGTCCCGGATGAGATCCCGGACGTCATGAGGAGTTCCGGAATGGTCCGGAGGTAAAGATTTATATATGGGAAGTCCTGTTTTGGACACCGGAAGAGTTTCGGGGTTTATCGGTAACGTACCGGGACCACCGGGAGGGTCCCGGGGGTCCACCAAGTGGGGCCACCTGCCCCGGAGGCTTGCGTGGGCTAAGAGTGGTGAGGGACCAGCCCCTTAGTGGGCTGGTGCGCCTCCACAAGGGCCCAAGGTGCCCAAGAGGTGGAAAGGGGGCAAACCCTAATGGGATATGGGCCTTAGGGCCCATATTGGGGCGCCTCCCCCTTCTCCCCTCCCTTGGCCGCCACCCCTTGGCCCCATCTAGGGCTGCCGCCCCCCCTAGGGGTGGGAAACCCTAGAGGGGGTGCAGCCCTCCCCTTCCCCTATATATATGAGGCCTAGGGCTGCCCCAAAACACACAAGATTCGATCTCCCTCTTGGTGCAGCCCTGCGTCTCTTCTTCCTCCTCTTCTGTGGTGCTTGGCGAAGCCCTGCAGGATTGCCACGCTCCTCCATCACCACCACGCCGTTGTGCTGCTGTTGGATGAAGTCTTCCTCAACCTCTCCCTCTCTCCTTGCTAGATCAAGGCGTGGGAGACGTCACCGGGCTGTACGTGTGTTGAACGCGGAGGTGCCGTCCGTTCGGCACTTGGTCATCGGTGATTTGGATCACGACGAGTACGACTCCATCAACCCCGTTCACTTGAACGCTTCCGCTTAGCGATCTACAAGGGTATGTAGATGCAACTCTCCTTCCCTTCGTTGCTGGTCTCTCCATAGATAGATCTTGGTGACACGTAGGAAAATTTTGAATTTCTGCTACGTTCCCCAACACTATATACTTGGTAAAGGGTGGAAGGCTCGGCCTTATGTCTGGTGTTTTGTTCCACTCTTGTCGCCCTAGTTTCCGTCATACCGGTGTTATGTTCCTTGATTTTGCGTTCCTTACGCGGTTGGGTTATACTGGGAACCCCTTGACAGTTCGCCTTGAATAAAACTCCTCCAGCAAGGCCCAACATTGGTTTTACCATTTGCCACCTAGCCTTTTCTTTCCCTTGGGTTCTGCAGACTCAAGGGTCATCTTTATTTACCCCCCCCCCCCCCGGGCCAGTGCTCCTTTGAGTGTTGGTCCAAACTAGAGTCCTTTGCAGCGCCCCCTCGGGGAAACTCGAGGTTTGGTTTTAGCTGTACGGAGCGCTCATCCGGTGTGTCCTGAGAACGAGATATGTGCAGCTCCTATCGGGATTTGTCGGCACATCTAGGTGGCTTTGCTGATCTTGTTTTACCATTGTCGAAATGTCTTTGTAACCGAGATTCTGAGTCTCGTCGGGTCTTCCTGGGAGAAGGAATATCCTTCGTTGCCCGTGAGAGCTTGTGATGGGCTAAGTTGGGACACCCCTGCAGGGTTTTGAACTTTCGAAAGTCGTGCCCGCGGTTATGGGCAGATGGGAATTTGTTAATGTCCGGTTGTAGAAAACCTGAAACTTAACTTAATTAAAATGCATCAACCGCGTGTGTAGCCATGATGGTCTCTTCTCGGCGGAGTCCAGGAGGTGAACACGGTGTTGGAGTTATGCTTGACGTAAGTAGTTTCAGGATCACTTCTTGATCATAGATTCTCGAACGTGCTTTGCCTTCTCTTCTCGCTCTCATTTGCGTATGTTAGCCACCATATATGCTAGTGCTTGCTGCAGCTCCGCCTCATACCTTTTACCCTACCTATAAGCTTAAATAGTCTTGATCGCGAGGGTGTGAGATTGCTAAGTCCCCGTGACTCACAGATACTTCCAAAACCAGCTTGCAGGTGCCGATGATATCGTGCAGGTGACGCGACCAAGCTCAAGGAGGAGCTCGATGAAGACCTTGTTCGTTGTGTTGTTTCGTTGCAGTTGATCAATAGTGGAGCCCAGTTGGGACGATCGGGGATCTGTAGCATTTGGGGTAGTCTTTTTTTATTTTGGTTCCGTAGTCGGACCTTGATTGTATCTGGTTGTTGTAATGTTTTATTCATGTATTGTGTGAAGTGGCGATTGTAAGCCAACTATGTATCTCTTTCCTTATTCAGTACATGGGATGTGTAAAGATTACCCCTCTTGCGACATTGCTTACAATGCGGTTATGCCTCTAAGTCGTGCTTCGACACGTGGGAGATATAGCCGCCTCGTGGGCGTTACATAGTATGTGCCCTAGATGTGATCTGTTCATCTATTATGCTAGTTTGCACGATTAGTTTAATCTCTGATATTACTGTCATGATCTATTTTCTATTTATTCGGATTAAATTTCGTAATAATTTGCTCATATTTCCAACAACATAATGGCAAACATGATGGCAAGAGTTTTCTGGAGTTTTGTCTGTGAGGCTCTTGGGTCTGATTGGGAGGACCTGAACCTCGTTGGGTTCCTTTAAACCAGATCCAACCAGGCCGGTAGGAAGAGGCGCCTTTCGGGCTTGTGTTTACGTCATTAGTTTGGAAGTTGTGACGGCACGTAATAAGATCATGATTGAGGGGTCTTCCTTAGACGGTCCTTTGATTCGTTCTTCAAATTCCTTGTATTTTTTGCAGCATTGGCACCCTGTTGTCTAGGCAGCATAATCGCGAGCGTCTGAGACTTATGATGGATGCGTTACATGCTACCGCTCGCCACCGCTCGCCGACTATCCTCGCAGTAGGCCCCTTGAGTCTGCGACCACTTGGTGGTCTTTTTTATACTTCTTCTTATGCTTTCTTTGGGTGTGTTTGTGCCGATGGCACATCACTATTTTATTTCTGTGCACTTGAACTTGTTGTATGGACATGATGATGGATTGATTTATAAAGCGAGTACATGTTGAGACTTTTAAGGCCTCTTTTGGTTTATAGGATAGGATTATCGTAAGAATAGGAATTTTGTAGAAAATGAGATGACATGTATCTCAAATCCTATGAGTAGGAATAGGAAACAAGATGTCATTTGGTTGACATCAAAGGAATTTTTCCATTGAGTCTAAGCTCATTTTTATTTTCCTATGAAATGTGGAAGATAGGAACCAATCCTATGTAGGAATAGAAATCCATTCCTATGAATCAAATGGCTCTAAAGGAAAAAATCCTATAAAAATCCTATCATCTAGAATTCCTATGAAATTTCTCCAAACCAAAACCAAAGGAGGCCTAAGATCACACATGAGCATGATAGGCAAGTTCCAACTCTTACCTACACTTTTAGCTCTCCTTGTCTTTTGCACTTCCTGATGCACCAAAAGGATGCTGCCTCCAATTTTGTCATCACGACAAGCATTCCAGCGACATGCATATCAACATTGGAAGAGCTGCATCAGCAATCATGCTAGGAACTTGAGATTTGGATTGATATTTTCATATTTGTGCCAGGCATTGAGATTGGCAACAGGCAACACCATAGGCATCCATCCATCATAAGAACTATGTACTGTTGATAGCATTACGTGTTCATCATTATTATTTAACGTAATACTACAATGCATCATGTTCCTAGCTAATGCGTAACAATAGATTTTATGGAGTACTACTTTTACCTCACAAGAACTGCCAAGGAATTTACTGACATTTATATCGATGATTAGCCGCACATACGGGACATAACCTTGTTTGAATTTCGAAATTTCAGAAGTATACAGTTTCATGGGGGGGTGAACCGTCTCACCACCAGATTTACTAAAACATTTGAGAATATCAAATGACAGTAACGTCTCAATGTAAGCTAATCGCAAAAGGATTATATTCTATTAATTCAGAATTCGCTCTGACAGGTACCTGATAGACCGGCTTATATAAAATGAGAGCTATGGTGTTCCGGGGAACATATAATCAGACGGGTGCCTTTAGATTAGCAGAGCACAGCAAGATGGATGGATGGACACTAAATCAACAGTTCTTCAGAATCGCACATGCTGTATGGCCTTGGATGCTGTCAGTCTTAGGAAACATATGCAGTCTCTAAAGACTAAACTATATACTAGTAGAATACAGATGCACTGGATGCACCGGCCAAAATCTGAGAGGAGTAAAAAACAACTAGACAAAATTAACTAAGCACTTGTTAGGTTGCACTCCAAAGGTTAAGTCAACATATTTACCCTTTTTCAATATGAAAAGTACTGTCATTCATCAGCCCAGGATGGCAAGTGGAAAGCAGAAAGGCCCCCGGAGACCAGACAACAAAAGGGGGTGAAAAGATGGACACTGTCAAAACCACTACTACTACCAGTTTAACAGCAGAGTAGGAAAAAAAGAAGAGCGGCCAGTGCAAGTGCAACTATCCCAAATGACCCATCCCAGTCAAAAAGCACTGGCAGCTCGCACAGTGAAAGGGTCGCCCACTAAAACACATTGTATCACACATCACAATGCACAAAAAGTTGGCAAGCATTGGAGAACTCCAAGTAGAATCCAGGCTCGATGTATTGCAGCAGCAGTAGCAGTAGCTGAAAGTTGAGAGCATGAGCAATGGAGCATAGCAAATACTACAAAGCATAGAAACAATAATGACACACAGGCAGTGGCGTCCTTGACTGAGCAAGATGCCACTGCATATCAAGGGCACATGAATAGGCCACAGGTTTCAAGCATTGTCACCAGACTTTTCACATACCATGAACCAGAGGGTATAGACAGAAGTTACAGCACTTCAGGTGCAATGCAGTACAACACTGGAATGCAGATGGCACGGCAGTCCAGCCCACATTACAAGAAGTTTAGCTGTGATACAATATCTAGCTAGCTCTACTACATTAGTCTGGCAACTGGCAACAGATGATAAGATCAGGCCCTAGAGGTGGTCATTACAGAATGAGCTGCTAACAGTCACATTGGAGTTTGAGGGATTAGGGTGTAACTCAGCATTACTTCTGTATGTTACACGACCATTGAGGCTACTACAGGCTAACCCTAATTCTTTTTACAACGGAAACAAAGCTAACACGACGGTGCGCGCCTCTACCACGACGCTAAGGTGGAGGGAGCGGAGAGATACATGGTGCTCTCCTTCCTGGAGAATTATCAGTCTAGCTTCACCCACTCGTATCGGCCTGGGAGAGGACAGTCGTTCACAGGATCAAAGTTGTACCTGAAGATTATTAAGCCATGAAACCATGTTGTTAGTGTTATAATCACACTTTTTATCAAGAGCAAAGGCATGAACATATCACGTGTCAAAACCACATTGCACGCTGAGTTGGCATTCTTCACTGCAAAGATATTGAAAGATTTTTTTTTAATTAGACAAGGTTAACTGACTGAGAGAACCAAACAATGCCGTACTTGTCGATGAAGGCTTGCTGTTGCGGTTGCTCCGCAGCAGAGAAGAACTCATTCATCTCTGCTGAACTTGGAATAATATGGCGCGCTGGAGCTTGCACCCTGCGATGGGAATTCGAGTGGCTCGGTCTTGTTGTGGATCCAGGAGTGCTTATCATTCCCGAGTCCCTAATCAAGCTGCAGGGCGTCGTCTCCCTGGTACCCCTGCTAGCCACAAAACATACATACACACTCAATTTTTAGAAACAACCATAGAGAGGATGCGTAGCAGAAGGGAAAAAATCACCTGTAACTTAACAGGGTATGCAAAAAGAAGAACACATATCGATATCATCCGTGGTCATAAAAAAATAAGGAATCACCCCCTTATGAGTATCCGGGGTTGTTTGGTTCTAACTAGGCCTAGCAATGCCACAATTTGCTACACATTTCTTACCGAACTTGCCTAAGGTTAGTTCAAACAAATTGGGGCCACAAGTTGCCTAATCAAACAGCCCTTCAATCTATCTCATATGCCATATAAAGGCTAGAACACAACCAAAACACAAGGCCCATGGGAAACAAAAAAATGGTTGGGGCTAGGTAACCCCCAAACTCTCAGTGTCACATGAGTAGGCCAGGTTCTCCCTCACCCAGCCAATAACTCCAGCCCCAGCATCCGAAGCTGCTGCCAAAGTTAGGCCGGCCACCAACAGTGGCCCAACAACACACACTGACTTGCACCTGGCTATTATGCTTGGGAGGGCCATGGATGATTTTTAGACACGCGCTGTTCAGATCACGCACATCCACCCTCCAAGTACTGTTTAGGACGTGCATGGGGAGCCCAGGAATGCAGACCCACCACTGTTCAGGACCATGATCCACTGATGCAGTAGTACCATCAGGCCATGGCTAGAGATGCAAACAGCTCCCAGTTGGTGCATGCCATCCCCACCACCACCAAGACACCTTCAAGCTGTGGCATACCTGATGGTGCACCAAAGATGGCAACGAAAATGGCACAGCCTACTGCCTGTCAAGTATTGTTTATCTCCCCCCTCTCTCTCTCTTACCTGCACCCATTGTCCCTTACAAACAAGTGCCCCCACAACGTGGTACTTTGGCTGATGGTGCAATGCAAGTAGCAAGAAAAATGGCGCTATCATAGCATAAACATGCAGGCTAAATGCGGATTTTGACCAGCTTAGGCAGGCGAAGATGCGTGCCTACTGCTTACAAGATAATACAATCAAAACATTTGTTAGCTCCTGACAAATACTAAAATGTTTCTGGCCAAAAACTGCAGAAGCTATAGTCTAGCTTATCCTAAAGCGTTCTTGCTTTCCCTAGCTTGTGCACCAAAAACTGCACACGAATCTCTGGTACAGGGGGATGGGACGACCCCTCCTTTCACTTCAACATTTAATGGTGGTGACAATTTGGGGCCATAGCCCAGGAAGAGGTTTTACCGCGACATGACATTTTTCCCACCTTCCAGAACCCAAAGAAGTGACAGGCTAGTAGTAGTAGAGAACCCATCAAGAAATGAGGTCTGAGAAGGGTGGGTGCTTTTGTGGGGATATATGAGAGAAATTTCTTGCAAAAGGCGAGGGCTTTTGGTTGCTAAAAGACTAAAAGATTGGGAGGTCCCTACCACCTCCATTACAACAAGCAAAGAAAAACAGGGGAGAGGCCAGGGGGAAATGGTGGAAAGAACGGGAGGGAAAGGAGGATGCTTTTTCCATCCCACTAACGAAAAGGAGGCCAAGGCTACTGGATGAAACCCCACTAAGAGGAGGCCAAATACAGCACTAGTATTGTAATTGAGCTTTGGGGTGCAACAACTTCACTTGAACAAAATCGAAACATAGAAAGAAATTGGGGGTTTTTTGATATAAATTGGCCACCAGGCAAGCATTTCGCTGCTGCTTGCACTAATTTCTTCAAAATAGGTTACTGAGAAGTGGTTCTTGGAATAAAATTTTGGAATAGCTAAACCCATTACTAGCACCGGAGAGGGCCAGGAAATTAACAGAGCAAAAAAGATTCAACACTCACACTAGAGAAAAGAAAGAAAGAAAAGCACACCGAAATTTAAGTAACAACAGAGAACTATTGCATCGGTCAACTTGCGGAAGAAGAGTTGGGACAGAAAAAATCCCCAATAAACAGCAAAGCTTAATAAGAAAGATATTGGGGAAAATAGCATCGACACCAAATTCGAGCCCCGCACGCAGCACGGATAGAACAAGCCAAATTGACACGGAAAAATGGAACGAGCCGAAGCGCGAAACAGAAGAAGCAATCCAAAGCTTCTCGGTACGACACAAAACCCTAAACCCTGGCACGGTTATAATCCCCCCGCCGAGAAATGAAACCCCATGAACCGAAGAAAATCGCGGGCGCAGGAGAAGGCTCACCTCCCCATGGCCTCCGGCTCGAGCACGTTCTCCCCGAAGGACACCTCGTCGGCCTCGGCCTCGGCCTCGACACGCTCCGCCGCGGCCGCCCTCCTCCTCGCCGGCGGCGGCGGCGGGGGCAGCTTCTCGAGCTTCCGGCTCCTGAGCTCCAGGTACTCCCCCTGGTCCTTGGCCCCCGGCGCCCCCTGCGGCTGCCTCTGCATCGCGAGCGCCCGCGCGCGGGTGCGGACCCCCAGCGGCGCGGCGGCGACCTCCATGACGGCCACCTCGCCGGAGACCTTGGGCTTGCGCATGTACTTGCCCATGCGCGGCGCGGCCCGGGCTAGGGTTTGGGGCCCCGCTGGGTGCGCTTTGGCGGATTTAAGCGAGGCGCGGGTAAATTGGTAGGCGGAGCGGGGAGCGACGAGGCCCGGGAATAATGGGGGAGGGAGAGGAGGCTTGGTTTGGAGTAGAGGAAGAGGGGGCGAGCGGGGTGGGGGATGGGTGGGTGTTGCTATTTACAGACGGAGGCTTAGGTAAGAGAGAGAGAGGAGACGAGGGGCGGCTTGCTTTCATTTGGATTTCCTTTTCGGTGGAATCTTTTTTACTAGTATAATGCAATACAGAAAAATAAATCAAACTTATGACTAAGTGACATGAGTGAAGTCCTACGAATATATATCATATTTTATAAATTTCTTTAGCAGATACTACAAAAGCAACTATGCATCGACCACATGTTTTTTATCAGTGCTAAAATTTTGTGATCATCATCTTCTTCCTCCTCTTTGTCTTCCTCCGACATTGGTCGTGGCCGATGTCAATATCGTGTGCCACCCTACCTGAGCCGCCTTAAGCTTCTTCATTGGTTCACCATTGCCCCGACACCGATCGAGGCTAGTGTCGATGCTGCCCTGCTCATTCTCAAAACAATTATGCAAATCTCAAATGATCTGTTAAACGAAACATGTTATCGGTGCTTAGCGAGATGGCATGTGCATAACTTATATGAAGCATGTGAAAGAGGGTATCATGTTTTTAAAGTTATGAATTGATCAGTATCAGCATGCATGGAAACTTAATGCTTTCCAGAATTAAGCCATAAAATTTTCAAGCAAAGCACCATATTTTTTTATGCTCTAGAAGGATGAAGGAACTGAAATCAACCTTAATGTTTGGCACAATTTTTCGACAATGTATTGAAACTCGTAGACCCTTTGTTCTGTATTGAAATTCATAGACCTTTCACTTCAGCTTTGTTTGGTTTCTCTGACCACCAATGACACATGAAGATAACCACAAGTGTCCCGTCTTCAGTGTGGCCATGACATAGTCCAGGAGCCTAAGCCAAATATCCTCAAGCATGAGTACAAGCCATGCCCGCTGCACTTTCTTGTATATCTTATATTAAATTATTAATAAAACAAGAAAATTGTAGTTTGATGCAGCTAGGATAGATAATTTGGTACATTCCAGTTAACATGAAAACTGTACACTTATACAGAACACAAGCAACTTCTGCAAGAACAAAATTGGATCCCAACGTATTTAGAGAGAAGCACTAGAAGAAGCATGGAGAATGCCACCATACTTACCAACGGCAATACGGGGAGATGAGCGGGCAGAATGTATCTTGCCTGATCAAAGTCATTAAACCTTGATCCGTCGTTCTGTGTCCATAGGTGGTGCCAGACAGTGCGGATGACAGCGCAATGCGAGATTGCATCTAGTAGGTTCGAAGGGGCACGTGGACGCGGAGCCCGACGGCGGTGGCTGCGGAAAATAAGACGGTTGTCGATGTTCTGGGAACGGGGGTTCCCAGACTTGCCTGCCTGCAGCCTGCGGCGTGGCTCAAAGGGGGGCCCAGCACGGCCCATCTTCAGCAACACAAACCCAAGACCCTCGCGAGGTGGACGACGCAGAGCTTCCTCAGGCACGGCCTCATCAGACTGACTCGCGAGGAGGCAGAGAGATCAAGGCGGGGTACCTCACGAGGTGCCCGTGACGCAAGCCATGACGACTCAGGGCGCCAGGCGGGTGCCAGCCCGCGCAGCGTCCTCCTTTCCTCTTTGGTGCAAAGGGGGCAAGCGCAGCCGCGAAGTACCGAGGCATCAGGCAAAGGTTGCCATTTCGGTGCAACGAGACCAAGACCAGGAGGACTACGAGACGGAGGTCATCGTGGAGCCCAAGATGGCGTCATCGCCAAAGCTTTGTGCAGACGAAGACTACTTTTGTCAGGATAGCTGATACTTGCTGCCCCCCTTCAAATTAGCCCGCCATTGTTGGCTCCCTTCCCGCTCGATATTTGGGAAGAGGACCAGGGCCTCTATAAATAGGACCAGCCACCCACAGAGCAAAGGGAGGTGGAGAGAGTTTTAGCCGAGAAGCAGCCAGAGAGAGAGAGATGAGGGTGACTGAACTCTTCCCAGCAGTTCATCGCCCCAGCCAAGAACAGACCCTCGCGAGGCTGTTCTTCCTTGTATTGTTCATCATCATCAGCCCAAGAGGCAATCCACACACCACACACTGGAGTAGGGTATTACACCACAACGGTGGCCCGAACCAGTATAAACCCTGTGTCTCTTGCGTTGTTCTTTCCATAGTTTAGATCCTAGCATGGTGGAGGGGTGCAGGTAGGTAGGAGGCGAAATCTCCGCGCGCACCCCAGTGTTCGAACCTCAAGGGTCTGCCGGAACCCGAAATCCGACATTTGGTGCGCCAGGTAGGGGTGCGCCGGAATCCGCCTTCTACCGCTTCGAGCCCCGTCGCGTCGTCATCACCATGCCCGGCGACCAGTAGGGCAACCCAGATCCATGGGCGGCGTGGCCCGCCCGCGCAGAGCCGCTCGCCTCGGGCGACCCCGTGCCCCAGGCAGCTCGCGGTCCGCAGGGCGCTGCGGGCCGCGGGCAACGCGGACAAGTTTCGACAGCTCTCACACCACGGCAGGCACGGTCGGCAGCAAGGGCCTCAAATCACGCGCGCGATCATGACACCGTACACCTGCCGAGAGCAGGCGAACTCGAGGGTCGCGCTCACGGTGGCCCGGGAGTTGCTGCAGTGCAGACTGCTGGAGGGCGGCCGCGACGTGCTGCTGGAGCGGGTGGCAGAGCTCCCGGGCTTCGCCGCCTCGGGGGCTCACCCCTTCTGCACCCAGCTCCCATCTCAAGCCCAGGGCAGCCTGCACGGGGACTCCGCGCGCGCCCGCGGGCTCCAAGGCTACTCCAACACCAGCGAGGCTGTCAGCACCGGTCCGCGAAGAAGAAGGACTCGACGCGACCCGCGGCCCCAGTGGACAGCCGCGCCGCCACCCCACGGTAGGCGCGTTAGGCAGGACCGCGTGGCATGCAGAGCACTACGGCGTGGCCTTCGGGATGACGGCGCCAGAGGAATACGTGCCCCTCATGATGGACCAAGGACACCCACACGAGGGCGAACAAGGCTCGCTCCTCAGCCCAAGCTGGGGGAACAAGGCGCCAGAAGCTGAGCCCTTCCAGGAGTCCCGGGACGGTCCCACTGGGCACGCTGGAGGCAGCGATTATCAGGTACCGCTAATTCTTCAGCAGGCATACGCTAACCATGGATCGCAGGAGGTGCAGGTCGCCACAGCGAGCAGCTGCCCCACTCCCACAGTCTACTACCCCTCGGGAGGAGGGCGCAGGGGGCTGCAGGAGGGGGGCAGGGATCCGACATCACCACCGCGGCGTTCGGAGCAAGGTGTCCTCAGGAGGTAGGCCCTCCGCTGGGGAGGTGCCTCAGGGCCTGCCCCCGGCGGAGGACCCGTGGTCGTCGGGGGAACCGCTGGCGACCGCTCTACCCCATCGGCGGCGTCCTGGTTTCCGGTCGTCGTTGATGGCACTAGAGTGTGGCGCAAGGCGGGGCCCTCAGCTGGCGATATGAAGCAAGGCCAGTACCTGTGAAGAAGGCCCAGTGCCTGTGAAGCTCGCCGCCCCGTGACACTCTCACATAATAATGAGTGGGGTTGTACACGCCCCGGAGTCTCAGGGGTGCCGGCCTTAGGCCCTGGGGCTCCCTCCCACGCCCAGTGGTAGCACTTAGCTCCGCGCTGGTGAGAAGACGTCCAAGACTAGACTAGGTGCCGGACGCGGCCTTTTGTTTGCTTTCATTGCTCTTCCCTTTGGTTGTCGCTTTCCCCCGCTGAATTCAAGTTGGATTCGAATTTGAGATTTGCGTGTGTTCGGGGAAGGGGTGCTTAGTCTTGTTCGAGCAATTTCTCGTGTTTTGGTTACCACTTCGCCTCAGCTGCCTCCCCTCGCGAGCCCCTCGCGAGCCGGGTCAGGCCTAGCTTGCGCGCAGCCCAGACTGCCGCCGACGTGACCTCTCAGGAGGGAGTTTTACTGCAGATCCTACGAACCCAATCAGGGAACACTCGAGACACCACAACCCCCCGTGGGCTGCCTCAGGGCCAGCACGGAACAAAGGTAAACTAGCCGACCAGCGCGTCGCTTAAGCCAGCCACTTGGCGCGGGCGCATGGGCAATGCAGCGTCTACTGATACGACGAACACAAGTTTTACATGAGGGGCTCCCCCTCCAAAATGCTCTCACAGTCATCAGGCCAAAACCTGAGTTCTATTCATGCAGGGTAAGGAAGCAGGAACGGTGCACAATCTGTCAGGACCCCGATTCTAAGCCACATCGATCTAGCCGGTAACACCTCATATCACTTTGCGGCCTCACGCACGGTATCCCACGGGTGTCGCCTTACCATGGCCCGGGACCGTTTGCGCCTTTTGGCTCACGTATATGACAATGTCGCTAGCATCCATATGACCGAGAACCCGGGCCGACATGGCTAGTCGTGAACCCAAAGCGGCACAGACCTATGGAGACAGGCATACATGAATCACAACGAACATGTCGGTCATCAACGAGTGATTCCGGGCTGTAGCACTGGGCTAGCAGGACTCCGGGGAATCCCGGGCTGTAGCAGGCTAGACAGGACTCCGAAGATCACCGCGTGACATTTCCCCGAAGGGACAGACATAGGGACGAAGTGAAACACATGCCGGCCAGTCAAGCGTCCTGAACAGTAGTGCTGGGCTAGCAGGACTCCGGTGAACCGGGCTGTAGCGGACTACTATGGCTCGAGGAGCACTAGACTACATTTCCCCATAAGAAAGGCTGCAAAGGGCAAACAACTAGATTGTCGGATCCCACTCACACCAAGCATTTCAAACATACATACAATATGCTCGATATGGGTACATACAACAAGGCATCACAACAAAACTCTACAACTCAAGTACTTTATTTAAAGGCTCCAGGGAGCCATACTTAACATATCCATACAGGTAGGGGTCACATGACCCGACACTCAAGTCATACAGTCATACAAGCACATGCGGAAGCAACTAGTCTGAGTACAGACTCTAGAAAGAAGAAGGCTTCTCGAAGCCTGTCTATCTACATAGGGCCCTCCATGGCCTGGATCACCACCTGGGTGTCTAGTCACTCGTCGACGTCAAGATCTACGTAAAACCCATCGGAGGGGGCAGTGTTGTCGTCTGAAAACAATAGATAAGCAAACATGAGTACAAAAGTACTCAGCAAGTCTTACATCAGAACCTACTGTACATGCTCATTCTCAAGAAGGTGGTGGGGTTTATGCAGCAAGCCAGCTTTGACTCTTGGCTAAGCTATCCTACGGAATCTTTTAGCAGAATAGTTTTCGCACACGAGTCCACTACTCACCATCACAATACTCCACCGAGGATCCTCCCTCGTATCCTGTGAGGGGGCCATCCTCGGTACTCACACTTATCTTGAGTCTTTTAGTAGTATCCATTAACTTGTCTATGAACTGTATATGTAATCAAGTAGTCCTTTACCGCGGACGCGGCTATTCGAATAGTTTCATACCCTGCAGGGGTGTACTTCGTCACACATGTTTCCACCACTTAGCGTCTGCACACGAAATGTGCTCGGCAGACTTCAAGCGAAAACCGACGTGGGTGTAGACCACGACCTGACTAACCTCACAAGTCTCTAGTCCAGGGTCATCGCCTATTCAGGTTCCATCCGCAAGGAAATCCGGCCGGGGTGTCCTCAACGGCCCCGAACGATGTGAACAGGGTTCCCGAGACACCAAACGGGTGACTCGGTACACCGTGCCACGGTGTATCTACCGCAACATAGCCCACCCCTAGGGTCAGCGCTACGCACGGCCGCCAACACATATCCTACAAACACCAGAAACTAGTTGCAACTCCTGGACTGAGGGGAGAGGGGTCGGTAAGTCGAGCGGGGTCATATTTCAGGGCCCAATGTGTGGTAGTAGCTGAATCTTAATTCACGCATACAGAACTCAGTTCTTAGGGACGGCTTCAATGAAACAACCCACCATGTACTCCTACATGGCCTCTCATCGATACCTTTACCAAAACATGTTCAACACATCCCACATAATACTGGCACAAGCATTTCACTCTAGCCCATCACCCAGATGAACCAGACCTGACACAACTCTAAGCATAGCAGGCATAGCAAGGTAGGAATCACAAAACATGGCTCAATCAACTCCTACACATGCTAGTGGGTTTCATCTAGCTACTGTGGCAATAACAGGTCATGCAGAGGATAAGGGTTCAACTACCGTAGCACACAGCAGTTTGAATCGTGTTGTCTTAATGCAGTAAACAAGAGCAGGAGCGGGAACATGGGTTGTATCGGAATGATCAATGGTTGCTTGCCTGATGGAGTGGTAACGGGATACTGCCCTTCAGTTGGATACTCGTGAATATCCTCGGAGGCAAAACCTACCACGAAGAACACAACCGAGCACAGTCAACACATGACGATATGCAACAATATGATGCATGCTATGACATGGCAATATGGATGTGTCTTGAGCTAATGCAACTAGCTATGGTTTAAATGGAGTTGGTTTGAGTACAAGATTCAAATTCCAATCCCATATATGATTATTTAAATGCCCTTTATTTGTTTTGTCCAAAACAGGGGACAAACATTGTTCAAACATGCATGAAAATGGTACAGATGGATTCCTTGAATTTTTCTGATAATTTTACATATATAATTTGTCTCATTTGGAGTTATGGTTGAATTTCTATGAATTTTTGAAGTTTTGGGTATTTTCTGGAATTTCCTGAGTTATTTTAATTCCAGAAAAGATATATTGCGTCAGCATGACAACAGCACTGCGTCAGCAGGTCAAAGGCGGCTGTCCCAGTCAAACCTGACGTGTGGGGGCCACTGGTCAGTGTAACAGGGCAGGGAGAGAGGCTGACTAGTGGGTCCCACCTGTCAGGGTCATTAGTTAATTAAACTAACTAATTTTGGTTAGGAACTAATCTGGATAATTAGCAGAGGGGGGGCCCACTTGTCATTGACTCAGGGGAGTCAACTGGGCCCACCCAGTCCACGTCAGTGGTCAAACTCGCCGGACTTGGTCCACGGCTCGTCGCCGGCGACGACAGAGACGGCGGAGGGGCTCGGGATCGCCGCTCCGGCGACCATTCGGGCAGCGGAGCTCATCTACACGATGCCCAGACTCGCGCGAATCCAGTGGGACACACGGGAGGCTGCGGGGCGGCCGGAGCTCGCCGGAATCAGGCTCGAGGCGGCGGCCGGAGCTCGGGCGAGCTCGGGTTCGAGGCTATAAGGCGCGGGGAGGCATGCGGATAGGTCCTACGGGTTCCTGGCGTCACCAGGAACACGACGACGGGCTCGGTTGCGGCTGGCTTGGCCCCTGGCCACGGCGGCGCCATGAACGACGGCGCCATGAACGGTGGAGCCGAGTTCTCGGCCAAGGTGGCCGGCAGGGCTAGGGGGGCGCTCGAGCTACGGGGCTAGGGGGAGGAGGAAGGGGAGCTCACGGCGGAGTTGCTGAGCAGGCCAGTGGGCTCGGGGAGGCGTTGACGATGGTGAATCGAAGTCGGCGATCGGCGGCGCCCGAGGAGGAGGATGATGGCAACGGTGGTTCCACAGGGCGTCCGGCGTCTTGTGGCTCGGCGGAGAGCTTCAGAGGGAGGAGGCGGAGCTTTTGGACACCACAACGAGGCGAGGGGAGCACGGTGGCTGCGGCTACAGCGTGCGGTGGCGACGGCGGCGCTCGGGTGTGCTGCGAGGAGAGGACAGAGGAGGAGGGAGAGCGAGGGAGAGTGAATGAGAGGGCCAGGGGGGTGCGTGGCGTCCATAGCGACGTCGGGGAGGCGGCCGAAGCAGGAGGTGGCCGTCGGTGGCCGCGCGCGTGCCGGCGCGCCGCGGGCACACGCCCGGCGTCCTCCTGGCAGGAGCTAGGGGACGACTGGCGTCGCCTGGTGGGCTGGGCCGTCCAGCTACAGTGCTGGGCCGGCTGGTGGCGCCAGGTAAGTGGCCCACTGGCCTACTCTCTCTCCTCTTTTTTATTTTATTTTCTATTTTCTATTTCTGTTATTCTGTTTTGATTTAGTTTAAATACTAAATCATTTTATAAAATCCTGAAAATATTTATGGACACTTTCTGAAATATTTCAGTGGCCCCAAAAATAATTCCAACATTATTTGAGCATTTAAATTATTTAATAATATTTAAATGCCCAAATTCAAATATTTATAAATTAAATCAATGCCCCTTTTGATGACCTAAAATTATATTCACCATTTTTCCCAAGGGTTCTAGCCCAAGGCAAAGAGGGTGAACATTTCTGAAGGGCATTTCAGGTTCATTGAATTTATTTTTAGTAAACCCTAGTTGATTTCAGGGGGGGTGTTGGGGGTTTCTGCTTTCCCCATTTCCATTTCTGATGAAAGTAGACATGATGCACACTCTAATGCATAACCTAGTTAGGATGTGACAACTCACCCCCACTCAATAGAATCTCGTCCCGAGATTTAGGATCATCTGGGAAGAAGGCGGGGTACTCGAGTCGAAGACGATCCTCCCTTTCCCAAGTGGCTTCTTCCTCGGAATGGTGTGACCATTGAACCTTGAGAAACTTGATATTATGACGTCGAGTGGTACGCTCGGCTTGATCAAGGATACGAACGGGGTATTCCCGATAAGAAAGGTTATCCTGTAAATCAAGCGTTTCGTGGTCCACTCCACGGATAGGATCCGCGAAGCAACGCCTGAGTTGCGAAACGTGGAAGACGTCGTGAACTCTGGAAAGATGCGGAGGTAGTTCCAATTGGTAGGCAACTTCTCCTTGTTTGGCAATAATGCGAAAGGGTCCAATGTAACGAGGAGCCAATTTGCCTTTGATACCGAAGCGATGGGTTCCCTTTAACGGGGTAACCCGAAGGTAAGCTTTCTCGTCAATTTCAAATGTCATAGGCTTATGCTTACGATCATATTGACTCTTTTGTCGAGATTGGGCCGTTTTCAATTTCTCACGAATAACGCGAACCTGCTCTTCTACTTCCTGAATCATATCCGGGCCAAAGAGTTGTCTTTCCCCGGTTTCTGACCAGTTAAGAGGCGTTCGACATTTTCGTCCATAAAGAACTTCGAAGGGAGCCTTGCCCAAACTAGCTTGATAGCTATTGTTATAGGCAAACTCCGCGAATGGAAGGCATTTCTCCCAACTCATTCCGAACGAGATAACAGAAGCTCGGAGCATATCCTCCAGAATTTGATTTACTCGCTCTACTTGACCACTTGATTGAGGATGGAAGGCGGTGCTAAAGGAGAGATGAGTTCCCATAGCATTTTGGAAACTTTCCCAAAATCGAGAGGTGAAGAGACTTCCATGGTCTGAGTTAATTTCCAACGGGACACCATGAAGAGACACTATTCGGGAGATGTATAAGTCAGCTAGCTGGCTAGCGGTGATACTCTCTCGAACAGGTAGAAAATGGGCTACTTTGGAAAGACGGTCGATCACGACGAAGATGGCATTATTTCCCCTCTTGGTCCTGGGAAACCCAGTGATGAAATCCGTACTGATTTTGTCCCATTTCCATTCAGGAATAGCCAAAGGTTGAAGGTTGCCAGCAGGCCGTTGATGCTCTGCTTTAACCCGACGACAACGTCGCAATTAGCAATGTATTGAGCAATTTCCCTCTTCATCCTAGTCCACCAAAACCTCTGGCGTAGGTCTTGATACATTTTAGTACTACCGGGATGAATGGTGAGAGGGGATTCATGAGCTTCCTTAAGGATCATCTGGCGTAGATGTTGGTTCTTGGGAACCACCAGGCGGTTCTCAAAGAAGACAGCACCTTGCTCATCCCTGGAAAAACATTTAGCTACTCCGCTAGCAATGTTTTCCTTAATCCGGGATATGCCCTTATCACGCTTTTGGGCAGCTATGATTTGATCCATAAGGGTAGGTTTTGCCACCAGGGTAGACAGGAATCCACGAGGAACAATGTAAAGATTAAGCTTACGAAATTCCTCATGGAGAAGTGGTTGACTTTGTTGTAACATCAGGTTGTTACAGTAGGACTTACGACTTAGTGCATCAGCCATGACATTGGCTTTGCCAGGGGTGTAAGTTATTCCTAAGTCGTAATCCGAGATCAACTCGACCCAACGTCTTTGCCTGAGATTCAAATCTGGTTGGGTGAAGATATATTTCAAGCTTTGGTGATCGGTGAAGATCTCGCAACGATTACCGAGAAGGTAATGTCGCCAGGTTTTGAGTGCATGGACTACAGCTGCAAGCTCTAGATCATGTGTGGGATAATTTTCCTCATGTGGGTGTAATTGCCGTGAGGCATAGGCAATTACCTGACGATCCTGCATGAGTATGCAACCTAGTCCTTGTCGCGAGGCGTCGCAATAGATAATAAAGTCCTTGGAGAAATCTGGTGGTACCAGTACGGGAGCAGATGTCAGGCGTCTTTTCAGTTCCTGAAAACTGAACTCGCACTGTGGAGTCCACTCGAACTTTTTATCTTTCTTGAGGAGTTCAGTTAGAGGTTTAGCAACCTTGGAGAAATTCTCGACGAAGCGGCGGCAATAGCTCGCTAGGCCAAGGAAACTCCGAACTTGCTTGACCGAAACAGGTGGAGTCCAATCAAGGACGGCTTGAACTCGCTCGGGATTGACAGCAATACCCTTACCAGAGATTACATGGCCTAGATAGGTCACTTCTGACAACCAAAATTCACACTTGGAGAATTTGGCATAAAGGCGATGCTCTCGAAGTTTCATCAATACCAGCCTTAGATGTTCGGCATGTTCCTCTTCATTTTTGGAGTAGATGAGTATGTCATCGAGGTATACTACGACGAATTTGTCCAAGTACTCCATGAAAACCGAGTTCATTAACCGGGAGAAAGTGGCTGGGGCATTGGTTAAACCGAAGGACATGACGGTGTACTCGTATTGGCCATAACGAGTGACAAAAGCCGTTTTGGGAATGTCCCCGTTTCTGATTTTGATTTGATGGTAGCCCAACCTCAAATCCATCTTGGAGAAGACTGAGGATCCAGCGAGCTGATCGTACAGGTCGTTGATCCTGGGAAGCGGGTATTTGTTCTTGATGGTGACCAGATTGACAGGTCGGTAATCCACAACCATTCGATCCGTTCCATCCTTCTTCTTGACGAAGAGGACGGGGCAAGCCCAAGGAGAGGAGCTAGGACGGATGAACCCTTTGTTCAAGGACTCATCGAGTTGGTTCTTAAGCTCGGCTAGTTCTAAGGGTGCCATCTTGTAGGGTCTTCTAGCAATTGGAACGGTTCCTGGGACAAGGTCTATCACAAACTCGACATCCCGGTCAGGTGGAACACCTGGCAGTTCTTCCGGAAACACATCCGGGAAGTCTCGGACTACCGGAACGTCCTCAAGGTCTGGAAGAGGGTTGGCATTGAGAGAGTAAAGTTGGCGCTTGGCCACTCGAGTTAAGACATTAACTGTCTTGCCCGAGGGATGAGTAAGTTGAACGGTTCTAGTGGCACAATCGATCTTGGCGCAATGAGCCGACATCCAGTCCATACCCAAGATTATGTTTATGTCGGAGGACTTGAGAGCTATTAAAGATGCAAGGAAGACAAGCCTATCGACAAGAATTTCGTTCCCATGGCTTACCCTAGAAGTTTGCCATTTGGAACCCGGAGTTTGAATTACCATGGAAGTGGGCATGTCACAGAATGTCGTGTTATGCAACCGAGCATAATTCTCAGATATGAATGAATGAGATGCTCCAGTATCGAAAAGAACAGATGCCGGATGGCAGTTAACAAGGAGCGTACCAAGGACGACGTTGGGATCCTCATGAGCCTCTTCGGCTGAAACATAGTTGACATGGCCACGTGCAGTAGTGGCCGGCTTGGTGTAGAAAGTCTTTCCCGCGGGCTTACCACGGCCAACGGACTTTCCAGCTTGATTGGGGTTGTTCTGGGGACACTCTCGACTATAGTGACCCGGTTCTCCACACTTGTAGCATGTTACCACAGTGGGGCGTGGAGCAACACTAGCAGCGGGGCCACCATAGGGCTTGGATGGTGCAATTTGCTGGTTGGGACGAGGCGCCTCGAAGGATGGCCTCGGGGTGAATCTGGGTGGCAGTGCGGTGCTTGGAATCCACACCCGGCGCTTCTGAGCTCCAGAGCCGGATGAAGACCCAAAATCACGAGAATGCTTGCGTGAGGCGTCATAATCAATCTGGCCTGTCTCAGCACTGATAGCTTTATTGACCAACTTCTGGAAGGATGTGCACTCGTGCAGACGGAGATCGCGACGAAGCTCAGGGTTAAGTCCCTTACGGAACCTTGCCTGCTTCTTGGCGTCAGTAGAAACCTCTTCAGGAGCATAGCGTGCCAGGTTCCCAGATTCTCGGCCATATGCATCCACAGTCAGCCTTCCTTGGGTGAAGTTGCAGAACTCCTCCCTCTTGCGATCCATGAGACCTTCCGAAATGTGATGCTCACGGAAAGCCTCGCTGAACTCAGCCCAGGTAGTGATTTGGCCGACCGGGCGCATAGCTTCGTAGTTTTCCCACCAATGGCTAGCGGGGCCCTCAAGATGATAAGCAGCATAGGTAACCTTGTCGGCTTCAGCTACGTTGGCAGAACGTAGCTTGTGGGTGATGCTGCGAAGCCAATCATCCGCGTCGAGGGGCTCGACGGAATGGTTAAACTTTGGTGGATACAGCTTGATGAAGTCGTTGATTGACACCAAGGCATTTCGTGGGTGGCGTGCAGTGTTCTGCTCAATCCGCTCCAACAGGCGGTTGGTCTCACGCTTGTTCCTTTCCGCCTCCAGCATCACTTCGGCCAGGGAAGGCGGGTGAGGCAAATTTTCACCTCTAGCTGCATTGGCTTCCCCCTGCTCTGGGGCAGCAGGGTTTCCGCGGGTGTTGACCATCCTAGGAGGGAAAACAAGACAACGGTTTAGACAAGGATGGCTCAAACTTAACAGGGAAGTGCAGAATGTAAAGGATAACGCAGAATGCGGAGATGCTCATTCGTATGCCATGGTACTATAAAACTGCCATATATACACCAACGGTCATACTCGTCATACATAGTTTAGTACAAGCCCATGCTACAGTACAACTATGAAGGTAGACGTTACATCTCATCGGAGGCATTCCGAGTCCCTATACATTATTTGTCTACACCTCCGGAATCGATTACACACCAAGTCGTATTCCACAAGTCACAAAGGACAGTGGAGATACAACTACTACAATACTAGTGGTACTACTACTAACTCAGATAGTTCCGTAGTAGTCCTCATAGAAGTCACCTCCATAGCCTGGAAGTTCAACGTGATCATCCGGAAACAGACGGTCCTGAGGAGCCTGTGGACCGTAGGGGCTAGGATAAGGTCTTGGACCAACAAACGGTGGCCTGCGGGAACCAAGGGGTGGGGTGATGCCTCCCACATCACGCCAATCCACCATGTCTGGCAGAGCTGCTCTCACAGGATACAGATCCCTGGTATCCATACATCCAGCTTGCACCGCGGGTGCAAACCGAGTCAATGTGGCCCAATGATCAGCACGGGTATTGAAGAGCTCCAGCCTCAAGGCCCGATTCTCTCGGTCCTTATCTTCGAGCATCTCAGCGGTGGTACGAGTTAATGAGTCCTCCTGAGTGGAGTCAGCATAGATAGCCTGAAGATACCCCTGCGCTCCCGGAAGTGAAGCTGGCATGTAACGGAAGTCAGTGTTCCGAAGCAGGCCAGTCCGGACTCGCAAGATGGTCATCATGGAATAGGCAGCATCCTGCACAGCCATCTCAATGGTAACTCCGAGTCCATAGGAACAGTGAAGGGGCTCGGTAGATCCAGGATAGGAAGGAAATATCCTGACGGTGCATAAATACTGGCTTTGATTAAAGTCGCGGAACTGCTCTTCAACAGTGTATTCGGGATACCAACGGTATCCTGTCTCGATCATGACCCGGACCAACATAGCAGTATGACCGGGCACGTCGAGGCACCTGGTCAGGCGAACCACTTGATTTTGAGACTGGTTGGCCATCTAAAAGCACAGCCACAAGACAAAGACATCAGAATTCCTAGGGAAAATTGGGCAGCATAACGGCTGTAAATGCTCAGAAAAAGATTTGAGACATCCACAACAGTTCACAATACCGCTCAACAGCATCATATCAAGGTTCTGATTCAAATAGCCACATACCAAAATAGTAGAAACTGGACTGAAACTCGTAGCAAAAATCCTATGAGCTACTACGGATTAGTAACACGTGAACCTGATAGAAGAAGAGAGCCTAGTCCTTAACCCACGTTGAATGAGAAGAGAATGACTCAGATCAGAAGCATAGGGTAAAGGAATAAAAAGAACCTTACGTTCCCTCCCACAATCAATTCCCTTACATATAACTAAAGCATTTCTAGACTCGACATCGACCAGTTTGGCTGAACGAACCTACAGGCAGTCCGGCTCTGATGCCAACGCTGTCAGGACCCCGATTCTAAGCCACATCGATCTAGCCGGTAACACCTCATATCACTTTGCGGCCTCACGCACGGTATCCCATGGGTGTCGCCTTACCATGGCCCGGGACCGTTTGCGCCTTTTGGCTCACGTATATGACAATGTCGCTAGCATCCATATGCCCGAGAACCCGGGCCGACATGGCTAGTCGTGAACCCAAAGCGGCACAGACCTATGGAGACAGGCATACATGAATCACAACGAACATGTCGGTCATCAACGAGTGATTCCGGGCTGTAGCACTGGGCTAGCAGGACTCCGGGGAATCCCGGGCTGTAGCAGGCTAGACAGGACTCCGAAGATCACCGCGTGACATTTCCCCGAAGGGACAGACATAGGGACGAAGTGAAACACATGCCGGCCAGTCAAGCGTCCTGAACAGTAGTGCTGGGCTAGCAGGACTCCGGTGAACCGGGCTGTAGCGGACTACTATGGCTCGAGGAGCACTAGACTACATTTCCCCATAAGAAAGGCTGCAAAGGGCAAACAACTAGATTGTCGGATCCCACTCACACCAAGCATTTCAAACATACATACAATATGCTCGATATGGGTACATACAACAAGGCATCACAACAAAACTCTACAACTCAAGTACTTTATTTAAAGGCTCCAGGGAGCCATACTTAACATATCCATACAGGTAGGGGTCACATGACCCGACACTCAAGTCATACAGTCATACAAGCACATGCGGAAGCAACTAGTCTGAGTACAGACTCTAGAAAGAAGAAGGCTTCTCGAAGCCTGTCTATCTACATAGGGCCCTCCATGGCCTGGATCACCACCTGGGTGTCTAGTCACTCGTCGACGTCAAGATCTACGTAAAACCCATCGGAGGGGGCAGTGTTGTCGTCTGAAAACAATAGATAAGCAAACATGAGTACAAAAGTACTCAGCAAGTCTTACATCAGAACCTACTGTACATGCTCATTCTCAAGAAGGTGGTGGGGTTTATGCAGCAAGCCAGCTTTGACTCTTGGCTAAGCTATCCTACGGAATCTTTTAGCAGAATAGTTTTCGCACACGAGTCCACTACTCACCATCACAATACTCCACCGAGGATCCTCCCTCGTATCCTGTGAGGGGGCCATCCTCGGTACTCACACTTATCTTGAGTCTTTTAGTAGTATCCATTAACTTGTCTATGAACTGTATATGTAATCAAGTAGTCCTTTACCGCGGACGCGGCTATTCGAATAGTTTCATACCCTGCAGGGGTGTACTTCGTCACACATGTTTCCACCACTTAGCGTCTGCACACGAAATGTGCTCGGCAGACTTCAAGCGAAAACCGACGTGGGTGTAGACCACGACCTGACTAACCTCACAAGTCTCTAGTCCAGGGTCATCGCCTATTCAGGTTCCATCCGCAAGGAAATCCGGCCGGGGTGTCCTCAACGGCCCCGAACGATGTGAACAGGGTTCCCGAGACACCAAACGGGTGACTCGGTACACCGTGCCACGGTGTATCTACCGCAACATAGCCCACCCCTAGGGTCAGCGCTACGCACGGCCGCCAACACATATCCTACAAACACCAGAAACTAGTTGCAACTCCTGGACTGAGGCGAGAGGGGTCGGTAAGTCGAGCGGGGTCATATTTCAGGGCCCAATGTGTGGTAGTAGCTGAATCTTAATTCACGCATACAGAACTCAGTTCTTAGGGACGGCTTCAATGAAACAACCCACCATGTACTCCTACATGGCCTCTCATCGATACCTTTACCAAAACATGTTCAACACATCCCACATAATACTGGCACAAGCATTTCACTCTAGCCCATCACCCAGATGAACCAGACCTGACACAACTCTAAGCATAGCAGGCATAGCAAGGTAGGAATCACAAAACATGGCTCAATCAACTCCTACACATGCTAGTGGGTTTCATCTAGCTACTGTGGCAATGACAGGTCATGCAGAGGATAAGGGTTCAACTACCGTAGCACACAGCAGTTTGAATCGTGTTGTCTTAATGCAGTAAACAAGAGCAGGAGCGGGAACATGGGTTGTATCGGAATGATCAATGGTTGCTTGCCTGATGGAGTGGTAACGGGATACTGCCCTTCAGTTGGATACTCGTGAATATCCTCGGAGGCAGAACCTACCACGAAGAACACAACCGAGCACAGTCAACACATGACGATATGCAACAATATGATGCATGCTATGACATGGCAATATGGATGTGTCTTGAGCTAATGCAACTAGCTATGGTTTAAATGGAGTTGGTTTGAGTACAAGATTCAAATTCCAATCCCATATATGATTATTTAAATGCCCTTTATTTGTTTTGTCCAAAACAGGGGACAAACATTGTTCAAACATGCATGAAAATGGTACAGATGGATTCCTTGAATTTTTCTGATAATTTTACATATATAATTTGTCTCATTTGGAGTTATGGTTGAATTTCTATGAATTTTTGAAGTTTTGGGTATTTTCTGGAATTTCCTGAGTTATTTTAATTCCAGAAAAGATATATTGCGTCAGCATGACAACAGCATTGCGTCAGCAGGTCAAAGGCGGCTGTCCCAGTCAAACCTGACGTGTGGGGGCCACTGGTCAGTGTAACAGGGCAGGGAGAGAGGCTGACTAGTGGGTCCCACCTGTCAGGGTCATTAGTTAATTAAACTAACTAATTTTGGTTAGGAACTAATCTGGATAATTAGCAGAGGGGGGGCCCACTTGTCATTGACTCAGGGGAGTCAACTGGGCCCACCCAGTCCACGTCAGTGGTCAAACTCGCCGGACTTGGTCCACGGCTCGTCGCCGGCGACGACAGAGACGGCGGAGGGGCTCGGGATCGCCGCTCCGGTGACCATTCGGGCGGCGGAGCTCATCTACACGATGCCCAGACTTGCGCGAATCCAGTGGGACACACGGGAGGCTGCGGGGCGGCCGGAGCTCGCCGGAATCAGGCTCGAGGCGGCGGCCGGAGCTCGGGCGAGCTCGGGTTCGAGGCTATAAGGCGCGGGGAGGCATGCGGATAGGTCCTACGGGTTCCTGGCGTCACCAGGAACACGACGACGGGCTCGGTTGCGGCTGGCTTGGCCCCTGGCCACGGCGGCGCCATGAACGGCGGAGCCGAGTTCTCGGCCAAGGTGGCCGGCAGGGCTAGGGGGGCGCTCGAGCTACGGGGCTAGGGGGAGGAGGAAGGGGAGCTCACGGCGGAGTTGCTGAGCAGGCCAGTGGGCTCGGGGAGGCGTTGACGATGGCGAATCGAAGTCGGCGATCGGCGGCGCCCGAGGAGGAGGATGATGGCAACGGTGGTTCCACAGGGCGTCCGGCGTCTTGTGGCTCGGCGGAGAGCTTCAGAGGGAGGAGGCGGAGCTTTTGGACACCACAACGAGGCGAGGGGAGCACGGTGGCTGCGGCTACAGCGTGCGGTGGCGACGGCGGCGCTCGGGTGTGCTGCGAGGAGAGGACAGAGGAGGAGGGAGAGCGAGGGAGAGTGAATGAGAGGGCCAGGGGGGTGCGTGGCGTCCATAGCGACGTCGGGGAGGCGGCCGAAGCAGGAGGTGGCCGTCGGTGGCCGCGCGCGTGCCGGCGCGCCGCGGGCACACGCCCGGCGTCCTCCTGGCAGGAGCTAGGGGACGACTGGCGTCGCCTGGTGGGCTGGGCCGTCCAGCTACAGTGCTGGGCCGGCTGGTGGCGCCAGGTAAGTGGCCCACTGGCCTACTCTCTCTCCTCTTTTTTATTTTATTTTCTATTTTCTATTTCTGTTATTCTGTTTTGATTTAGTTTAAATACTAAATCATTTTATAAAATCCTGAAAATATTTATGGACACTTTCTGAAATATTTCAGTGGCCCCAAAAATAATTCCAACATTATTTGAGCATTTAAATTATTTAATAATATTTAAATGCCCAAATTCAAATATTTATAAATTAAATCAATGCCCCTTTTGATGACCTAAAATTATATTCACCATTTTTCCCAAGGGTTCTAGCCCAAGGCAAAGAGGGTGAACATTTCTGAAGGGCATTTCAGGTTCATTGAATTTATTTTTAGTAAACCCTAGTTGATTTCAGGGGGGGTGTTGGGGGTTTCTGCTTTCCCCATTTCCATTTCTGATGAAAGTAGACATGATGCACACTCTAATGCATAACCTAGTTAGGATGTGACACAATCAGTCGGACGAATCCCCCAATGCGTCCTCAGGAGCACCACCCGAGCCGTTGCTGGCATCGCTGAACTCACCATCGCTGCCCGCGTCGCCGCTAGCAGCGTCAGGACCATTCACCGCGCCGCCCTCGTCGACAGCCACGACCACGTCGTCGTTGTCCGAAGCGAAGGCCCTGATAAGAGCATCCACATTGTCTTCCACCCAGTGCGCCAGATCGCCTCGGACGGCCTGGGGGACTGGGGCGATGGCGGCGTCGAAATCGAAGTGGGGATCCATGTTCCGGAGGTGGCTGAAGACACGAGAAAAGGCGCGCCTGAGCAGGGCGCGACTCCTCTCCTCCACCAACCTGTCAGCCCTGACCGACCGCGCCTCCAGCTGCGTCACCACATCAGTGAAGAACTGAAGATTGCCCGCGTAGTTGACTGCGTGCGGCTCGCCGACGGTCTCCTCATAGATGTTGCCCAAGGTGCGTTGGCCCTCTCCCGGAGCGTGGTGAGCATGGGGCCATGCTCATGCTCCAGGATCCGCCGCTGACGTATCTCGTCCGCATTCGGGCACGCGACGGCCTCAGCCTCCTCCACCCGCTGGCGAAAAAGGAGCACCTCCGCCTGGGAGGTGGTTAACTCACATTGCGCCACCTTAAGGGCGGCCCGGGAAGCATCGGCCCGCCGCGTCACCTCCTCCAGCTTGGCCCTCAAGGCAGCAGTCCTGCCTTCAGCTTCGGCCCGAATCAACCCCAGCTTCTCCTCGAACTCGTGCTCGAGGTTCAAATCCGCCATCACCACCCGACGTCCGACCTCCTCCAAGACACGGGCTTCCTATGCAGCGACATCGTCCTCCGCCTGCATCACCAAGCGCTCCCTCGTCTCCAGACGCTCGTACTCGCGGGTACGTTCGGCGGCTTCCAGCGTCAGCGCCTCCTCACGCTTCTGGAGCTCTGCTGAGTTGCCAGAGGCCACCTTCATCGACGCGAGGGCTGCCTTGCGCAGCTCCACCTACTCCTCCAGTGAGTGCCACCAGGCCAGAAGCTCCCGAGCCCGCTCCTCCGCAGCCGTTCGCCACCGGTCAGCTTCCTGAGCCTCCTCAGCGGCCTAAGATCGGGCCTCTCGAGAGGCCACCAGCGACGCCTTGGCCTCTGCGTCGTCAAGATCGCGCTGACGGCGCGCAAGGGCGATGACGCCCTCCAGCTCGCGCCTCTCTGCAGCCAGGCGCAGGCCCTCGGCCTCAATGCGTGCGTCTTCATCAGCAAGCTCCTCACCAAGAAGGCTCACCGCGTCAGCCGCCCTTCGAAGGAATCCTTGGCGGAGAGCGCGACGCTCCCGAGCGCGCTTGAGCATGTCTTCCACACCATCATTTGCCCCAAGCAAGCGCCGGGGGCCGCGAGTCAGCACTCCCCCTCCGGGCTGGGGGCTGGCACCCTCGCGACGGCCGGGCACGCCGCGTCAGAAGCCCTGCCTGGGGCCAGCCCGTCCCCGGGAGAAGAGCGCAGGAAGCGCCTCAGCTAATCACAGTCCACGACCAGGCGAGAAGCCCACGGCAGGCTGGCTATACCACGAGAAGGCCCGCGAAGGAGGATCGCGAGGTGCGCAGGGCCACGATGCGCCTCGGGATGGTTCGTCTCTTCGATCGCCCTCACCACAAGGGCTCCGCTGCTCGGGACGGTGGAGGGGGCGAAGCCAAGGGGGACGGATCCTCAACCGTCTCCGCAAGCTCGGCCGGAAGGGGCCTGCGGAGCAAGGGTCAGTAAAAGTAACAGAAGGATCGGGAGCTGGGAAAGGAGAAGGCTTACTCATCAGTGGCAAAGTACTTCCTACGCTTCAGCAAGCGACAAGGGTAATCACCGCCCAGGGCCTCCCTTCTCTTCCGGAGAGCCACAAAGTCCACGCGGAAGCGGCCCAAGAGTTGGGCGCATGAATCAACCTGCGACGAAGATGGAGCGGCGAGGCGATCTGCGTCAGGGGCGCCTGCCTGATGTGCGCCGCCAATCGCCTCGCCAAGAGAAGCCGCCGGAGCCTCAGTGGCCTCGGTCGTAGGCGCAGAGTGTAGCTGCTTGTCATCCTCAGCCCCAGCGGCACGGGCCCCGATAACTGCTTCCTCATGAGCCTCGCCCGGCGCTGGCACCCCGCCGGGAGCCCCCTCGGCCTCTGGCGCCTCGTGCCTCCCTGCTCCGCCACTTGAGGAAGAGTCGCCTTGGCCGACTGGAAGGGCAGTCACCACCACTGGGTTCTCGCGAGGCCCCTGAAGACCGGCGGGGCGCGGCCCCCACTCATCGAAGATTGGCATCTGCCTCACAAAATTGCCCCCGCTCTGGCAGAGGTACAACAAGGCCCCTCCCTACTGGACGCTGCCGGGGTTGGGGTCCCCAGTTAGGGTCAAGAGCGCCGTCCTCAGCACTTCAGGCGTCAGGTCCTCTTCCTGGAGCCTCATACGATCATCGTGCCCGCTAAAAGCCCACATCCGGTGAGAGTGGCGTTGGAGAGGAGCAACGCGGCGTAACAGGAACTCCTTCACCACCTTGGGCGCTGTCACGCCAAGCGACCTCAAGAGCGCGAAGCGGTGCCAGACAAAGACGAGCCGGGGGCTCTCAAGTGCCTCCTGGCCCTAGCCTGAATTGGGGACAGCAGGTGAGGTCGGCTCCGATAGCAGGGGCTGGGCACCCCTGCGTCCACATACAGCCACCGCTGGCGGAACCCAACCGCGGGCTGGGGGAGTTTGAAGTCAATCCCAGAGGCCGCAGTCTCAGACGCGGCAACGAAGCTCACGCACGCCCGGCATTGGGTAGGGTCGACAAGGTGCAACGAGAAGAAGTGGCGCAGCAAGGCAATCGAAGGAGGGATGCCCACCATAGCTTCGCAAACAAAGGCGAAGACCGAAAGGAGGGTGATGGATTCAGGACCCAGATGCATCATGTGGATCTTATAGTGGGAAAGCACGGTGTTGAAGAAATCAGAAAAGGGAGGAACCAGACCCGCCCATAGGGCGTCAGCAAGATACGGGACCTCGGTGGCTATCCTGTCGATGGAGAAGTGGGACGTGGGCCAGGCCGTCGTCCTCCCGCACTCATTGAAGATGGTGGCCAGAGCCGAGCTGACCTTGCCCAAGCCCTCGGCAGGGGCCGCCACGGCGTCGGGCAAGGCAGAGACACGGGTTTCTTCCCTCTCCCCTTCTTCGTCGGAGCCATGGCGATGGGAAGGGGGGGAGGTTTGAAGATCAGGTTGAAAACAGAAGCCAGAGTTCGAGCGGAGGAAGGACAGAGGGCACTCGAGCAACAGAAAAGGGAACGGCTGTGTACGACTACGGGTCCGCCTAGCGTGGCGCAAATAAGGAGGGCGTGGGGGAACAGTGCCGCCCACGTCCAATCAACCGCCGCACAGCGCCTAAGGCCACAGGCTGTTAGGGCCCACGGCGCTTCGCTCTTGCCCTTCCGCCTCCCTGCACGGCCAAGTCCGAGCGCGCCTTGGGCCCGGGGGCTACTGTCGACGTTCTGGGAATGGGGGTCCCCAGACTTGCCTGCCTGCGGCCTGCGGCGTGGCAAAAGGGGGGGCCCAGCACGGCCCATTGAAAGATCGTGGATGTCGCCTAGAGGGGGGTGAATAGGCGTTTTAAAATAATTATGGTTTAGGCTTGAACAAATGCGGAATAAACCTAGCGGTTAATTTGTCAAGCACAAAACCTAAAACAACTAGGCTCACCTATGTGCACCAACAACTTATGCCAAGCAAGATAAGCAACTATGTGATAGCAAGATATATGACAAGAAACAATATGGCTATCACAAAGTAAAGTGCATAAGTAAAGGGGCTCGGGTAAGAGATAACCGAGGCACGCGGAGACGACGATGTATCCCGAAGTTCACACCCTTGCAGATGCTAATCTCCGTTTGGAGCGGTGTGGAGGCACAATGGTCCCCAAGAAGCCACTAGGGCCACCGTAATCTCCTCACGCCCTTGCACAATGCAAGATGCCGTGATTCCACTAAGGGACCCTTGAGGGCGGTCACCGAACCCGTACAAATGGCAACCCTTGGGGGGCGGTCACCGAACCCGTACATTTTGGCAACCCTTGGGGGCGGTCACCGGTACCCGTCAAATTGCTCGGGGCGATCTCCACAACCTAATTGGAGACCCCGACGCTTGCCCGGAGCTTTACACCACAATGATTGAGCTCCGGACACCAACAACCGTCTAGGGCGCCCAAGCACCCAAGAGGAACAAGCTCAAGGGTACCAAGCACCCAAGAGTAATAAGCTTCTCAACTTGTAACTTCCACGTATCACGTGGAGAACTCAAACCGATGCACCAAATGCAATGGCAAGGGCACACGGAGTGCCCAAGTCCTTCTCTCTCAAATCCCACCGAAGCAACTAATGCTAGGGAAGAAAATGAGAGGAAGAACAAGAAAGAGAACACCAAGAACTCCAAGATCTAGATCCAAGGGGTTCCCCTCACATAGAGGAGAAAGTGATTGGTGGAAATGTGGATCTAGATCTCCTCTCTCTTTTCCCTCAAACACTAGCAAGAATCCATGGAGGGATTGAGAGTTAGCAAGCTCGAAGAAGGTCAACAATGGGGGAAGAACACGGGCTCAAAGGATTAGGTTCAATGGGGAAGAAGACCCCCTTTTATAGGAGGGGGAAAATCCAACCGTTATCCCCCACTCAGCCCCGCAGAGAGCGGTACTACCGCGGAGGCAGGGCAGTACTACCGCTCGTAAGCGGTACTACCGCTCCCCCTCAGCGGTACTGCCGCGCCAGAAGAAAAAGGGCTGGGGCTGGGACCCAGAGCGGTACTACCGTGGAGGCAGGGCGGTACTACCGCAAATAAGCGGTACTACCCCCACTACTACCGCAGCTAGTACCGCAAAACCTGACACGAGAAAATGCGCAAAATATTCAAGGCGGAAGGAGCACAGAGCCGCAGCAGTACTGCTGCTGAGGCCATCAAGCGGTACTACCGCTCCGAGGAGCGGTACTACCGCTACAACTGCAGCTAGTGCCGTAACGCCCTGACACGAGAAGGAGCGCACTAGGGTCGAGGCGGTAGGAGCACGGAGCCGCAGCGGTACTACTGCTGAGGCTACAAGCGGTACTACCGCTCCGAGGAGCGGTACTACCGCTTAGTGAGCTTCAGCGGTACTGCTGCTGTGGCCCGCGGTACTACCGCTGGGTCCAGGACAAAAACCACACTCCAGAAAACCAGAACTGCCATAACTTCTGCATATGAGCTCCGAATTGAGCAAACTCAAGCTTGTTGAAAACAAGACGATGAGTGGCATCAAAACAGCGACTGGTTATAGTAAGAAGAGGCAGGGGAGGTATGCCAACAAATAGAGGAGAGAAACCTCCAACCGAGAAGAACCGGCAAAACCTCCAACATCGAAAACATCATAGAAGATGCATGCGAACTCTGTTTTCAATGAACTCAAGCTTGTCATCAAGATGACCATAAGCTCTAAGACTCTCAAAGAGAACCAAACAAGAACCAAGAAAGATGATGCAAGGATGCAATGGTTTGAGCTCTCAGCAAACGATACATACAAGCTACTCATCGAGAGCCCCCCTTGATAGTACGGCAATCGATCCTATAACCCGGTCTCCCAACTACCATCATGAGACCGGTAAAATAGAAAACCTATCAAGGGCAAACCTTTACCTTGCACATGGTCCACTTGAGCTAGATGATGACGATTTTGACTCCCTCAAGTTGGACCACCTTACTTGATTGCGTTGGCACGATGAAGACTAGATGATTGCTCCCCCATAGACCACTATGGGTGAGCCACTCTTCGGCACATCTTCACAAGTCCATTGTCATCACAATGGCCGGCAAGCTTCAAGCACTTGATCTCTTCGCGATGATCCACTTGAACTTGCACACGGCAATCTTGATGACGATCACCACTTGATGTCATCCTCTCCATGGGTTGAGAGATATCTTCCTCTTGACACAAGCCCATGAACATGTACCTAACCCCACGTAGAACTCTCACATAGACCATGGGTTAGTACACAAAGCACAATGGACAATGCTTACCAAACCATGGGATCACTTGATCCCTCTCGGTACATCTTCTATGCTTTGTGAGTTGATCAACTTGATTCACTCTTGACTTAGTCTTGATCAACCTTGAATCTTTCCAACTCTCTTTGTTTGGATGATGTCTTGAAGGTAAACATGAATGATCACACAATATTCTTCTTCAAGACATGCTTGCAATAAGCTCAACTCTCAAATGACCAATCTTTGGATAATTCCTTGAATAGCACCTTGGTCGACACAAACTCTTCTTGAAACCAACACATGTACTCCAAGAAAAGCCTATGGACAAAACCTTCAAAAATAACTCAAGGCAACCATTAGTCCATAAAGATTGTCATCAATTACCAAAACCAAACATGGGGGCACCGCATGTTCTTTCACCCATCTTCACCAACACAAACCCAAGACCCTCGCGAGGGGCCAAGCCTCGCGGGGCGGACGACGCGGAGCTTCCTCAGGCACGGCCTCATCAGGCTGACTCGCGAGGAGGCGGAGAGATCAAGGCGGGGTACCTCACGAGGTGCCCGTGACGCAAGCCATGAGGACTCAGGGCGCCAGGCGGGTGCCAGCCCGCGCAGCGTCCTCCTTTCCTCTTTGGTGCAAAGGGGGCAAGCGCAGCCACGGAGTACCGAGGCATCAGGCAAAGGTTGCCATTTTGGTGCAACGAGACCAAGACCAGGAGGACTACGAGACGGAGGTCATCGTGGAGCCCAAGACGGCGTCATCGCCAGAGCTTTGCGCAGACGAAGACTACTTTTGTCAGGATAGTTGATACTTGCTGTCCCCCTTCAAATTAGCCCGCCATTGTTGGCTCCCTTCCCGCTCGATATTTGGGAAGTGGACCAGGGCCTCTATAAATAGGACCAGCCACCCACAGAGCAAAGGGAGGTGGAGAGAGTTTTAGCCGAGAAGCAGCCAAAGAGAGAGAGAGAGAGAGGAGGGTGACAGAACTCTTCCTAGCAGTTCATCGCCCCAGCCAAGAACAGACCCTCGCGAGGCTGTTCTTCCTTGTATTATTCATCATCATCAGCCCAAGAGGCAATCCACACACCACACACTAGAGTAGGGTATTACACCACAACGGTGGCCCGAACCAGTATAAACCCTGTGTCTCTTGCGTTGTTCTTTCCATAGTTTAGATCCTAGCATGGCAGAGGCGTGCAGGTAGGTAGGAGGCGAAATCTCCGCGTGCACCCCAGTGTTCGAACCTCAAGGGTCTACCGGAACCCGAAATCTGACAACGGCGTCAGCATCGAGGGCGCACATGAGAGGAGCAGCACGGCAGACCGGCGATCGTGGCATCGGCGATGCACTTGATCCGGCCTACGTACAAAGAATTAATGTAGAAACAATAAGATTACATACCAATAACCATACTGATTAGCAAGTACTACTAAGAAGTGCAGTGTTACTAAAATAGAAGGGGTGGCCATTCACTAAAGCATGTATGCATTTTTCTCTTTCAAAGAGAACTGCTTACAGACTTACAACTGAAGTACTCAATATGTTGGCAATGCCGGAAAACATTCCATGAATGATCGGATCGTCAAAGCTAGTGTAACTTCCTAACATAATTATTGTTCATATTTTATTTGGCAAGCAATGGCATCCAGATCTGTGAACGTCTAGCACAGACAACGGTGATTAAATCAAAGGACATATATAGTAGCCTGATGTCCTAGTTCCGCAAGAGCAGTTAAGAGTGAACCTCTTAATAGTGCATTTAGGTGACCCTCCCCAAAAGAAAATATATATTAGAGCACATGCACCTAGGCCCTCTGTATCTAGCCACCCAGCCCCTCTCAGAACCATAGGGATGCTGAGTTAAGCAAAACAATAACTCCAAGGCAAGAAAAGGAAGTACCGACTTAACTATATATATAATACAAAACCTATGCAAAAATCCAATTTTCTATATATCAACTTGCAGTAGATATATTCTATTTATTTAGCTAAACTTCTACAGTCACACCTTTAAAAGATGCATCTTGTTCTCCTCCACAAGAAAATACAACTGTTAAATCCCGAGATCTCAATCATGAAATCATTGTAAGCAATGTGATTCACAAGAGAGGCTCCGGACATCTTGGGTTCACCCTACTGCAATTCATGAATTAGTGATTGTTTGAGAATCAAGTGGGATTGTACCTCGAGACAATGTATTCTGCATTTGTGAATGCTTGATATTCAAATCAGGGAATTCTATTCCAAATAGGTTAACCAGCCCAGGGTTACTGTGGAAATCCTCCCCCTGCAATAGTTTGAGTGTTCATGCTCAGATATTGACTACTTGAGAGTAAAAATAAACTTTGAAGCTGATATAGTATGATTAAAACCTAACTAACAACATCTGTCAAGTGAAATTGCATTGGAATCTGTTGTGTTCATTATAAGTTTTGGAAGTAAAAAATCTGTGGGAGGTACAGTAGAGCCTAGAGGATGGTTCGCCTGCTCTTTGCTTTCATAAGTTTTGAAAGTTGTTCAATATATGTGTCAGGACCCCAATCCTAAGTCACACCAATCTAGCATGTAACACATCATATCACTTTGCAGCCTCACGCACGGTATTCCCACGGGTGCCACCTTACCTGGCCCGGGACCGTTTGCACCTTTTGGCTCACGTATATGATAGTGTCGCTAGCATCCATATGACAGAGAACCCAGGCCGACATGGCTAGTCGTGAAACCAAAGCGGCACTAACCCATGAGGACAGGCATACATGAATCATATCGAGCATGTCGGTCATCAACGTGTGAATCCGGGCTGTAGCACTGGGCTAACAGGACTCCGGTAACCCGGGCTGTAGCAGGCTAGGCAGGACTTCGGAAGTCACCGCGTGACATTTCCCCGAAGGGACAGACACAGGAACGAAGTGAATCACATGCCGGCCAGTCAAGTGTTCCGAGCAGTAGTGCTGGGCTAGCAGGACTCCGGTGATCCGGGCTGTAGCGGACTACTATCGCTCAGAAGCACTAGACTACATTTCCCCATATGATAGGCTGCCAAGGATAAACAACTAGATAGTCGGATCCCACACATACCAAGCATTTCAATCATACACACAATATGCTCGATATGTGTAAATACAACATGGCATCACAACATAACTCTACAACTCAAGTATTTATCCATTAGGCTCCGAGGAGCGAGATATTACAAACATGGGTCTCATGACCCAAAAATCATAGCATATAAATCAAGCACATGCGGAAGCTTAACATGTCTGAGTATAGACATCTACAAATGGAAAAAGTCTAAGAAGCCTGACTATCTACCAGATCCTGCCGAGGGCACAAGATCGTAGCTGAGGTATCAAGCTAAACGTCGAAGTCCACGCGGATCTACTAGCGAGACCAAAATCTCTCTGCAAAACATAAATTAAGAAAACATGAGTACAAAGGTACTCAGCAAGGCTTACATCAGAACTAAACTACATATGCATCGGTATCAACAAGGGGGGTGGTGGAGTTTAACTGCAGCAAGCCAGCTTTGACTCGGTGGCTATCTGAACTACGACTACAAGCAACTCTTTTGAGGTGGCGCACACGAGTCCACATATTCACCAATCAATACACCACTATGGATCCGCTCTCGTCTCCCTACGAGAAGGCCATCCATAGCACTCACACTTATCTTGCGAGTTTTAGAGTATCCACTTTCACTTGTCTATGAACTGTTATAGGCAACCCAGAAGTCCTTTACCGCGGACACGGCTATTCGAATAGATCATTTATAACCCTGCAGGGGTGTACTTCATCACACATGTTTCCACCACTTAGCGTCTGCACATGACATGTGCTCGGTAGACTTCAAGCGAAAGCCGACGTGGGTGTAGACCACGACCTGACTAACCACACAAGTCTCTATTCCAGGTTTATCGCCTATTCGGGTTCCATCCGCGAGGAGCCAAACGATGTGTGCAGGGTTCCCGAGACACCAAACGGGCGCCCAGTACACCGTGCCACAGTGTATCTACCGCATCATAGCCCACCCCTAGGGTCAGCGCTACGCACGGCCGCCAACACATATCCTATAAACACCAGAAACTAATTGCAACTCCTGGACAGAGGGCGAGAGGGGTCAGTAAGTCGAGGGGGGTCATATTTCAGGGCCCAACATGTGGTAGTAGCTGTTTCCTAGATCACAAACACAGAACTCAGTTCCTGAGGACGGTTTCAATGAGACAACCCACCATGTACTCCTACATGGCCTCTCACCGCTACCTTTACCAAAACGTGTTCACACACTTAGCTCACACACAGTAGGACATGTTTACACACCTCCGATCCATCCCCGATGAATCAGACCTGACTCAACTCTAAGCAGTAGCAGGCATGACAAACAAGCATGAATGAGTAGGCACATCAGGGCTCAAACAACTCCTACTCATGCTAGTGGGTTTCATCTATTTACTGTGGCAACGACAGGTCATGCAGAGGATAAGGGGTTCAACTACCGCAACAAGTAACAGATGAATCGTTGTTGTCCTAATGCAGTAAAAGAGAGCAGGAGCGAGAGAGTGGGCTTGTATCGGAATGAACAAGGGGGTTGTGCTTGCCTGGCACTTCTGAAGATAATATAACTCTTCATCGGTGTCACCGATCCCATCGTCGAAACCACGTCTATCGAAAGGGGACAAATACCGGCAACAGAGAAAGAAACACAATCAATGCAATGCACAGTATGATGCATGATCATGACATGTCAATATGCTGTGGTTTGAGCTAATGCAACTACCAACATGTTAAATGGAGTTGGTTTGAACCCTAGGTTCAAATTCAAACTCCATATGTGAGAGTTTAAATTTCATTTATATGAATTGGCCTAAACAGCAGTCATAAGTTGTTCTAACATGCATGAAAATGCCATAAACAGATTCCTTGAATTTTTTCTGATAATTTTTCATATATAATTTATTTCATTGGGAGTTATGGTTGATTTTCTATGATTTTTAGAAGTTTTGGGCATTTTCTGAAAATAAATAAATCATTTAAGATTTATTTAAATTCCATAAAGGACTTATTGCGTCAGCATGACGTCGGGGGGACGTCAGCAGGTCAAAGGAGTCGACCAGGTCAAACCTGACTAGTGGGACCCACTGGTCAGTGACCCAGTCAACTAACCAAGTTAGTTAGCCCTAACTAACTGGGCTGGGCCCACTGGTCAGCGACTAACCCAACTAACCTAACTAGCTAATTAGCGCTAACTAAAGTAATTAGTTGGGCGGGGCCCGTGGGTCAGTGAGAGAGAGGGGGAGGTCAACGGGTCAGCGGTCGCCGGTGTTTAGCCGCCGGCGACGATAGAGACGGCGGGGCAACTCGAAAATGCCTTACAGGGCACCATTTTGAGCGTGGTTTGTTGCGTTCGAACGCACGCAGTGGCGCGCGTCGAACGGTGGTGGTTTCCTGGCCTGGGGTGGCCGGGGTTAACGGCGGCGAGGTCATCCACGGCGGCCGGAGTTCGGGCGAACTGCGTTTCGGGGTTAGGGAGCACAGCAGGAGGCAAAGAGGGGTGCTACGACCTCCTGGGGGTGCACTGAGCACGACTGTGTGCTCGGTTGCAACTCTAGGCAATGGTGGCCACGGCGGCGACATGGCCGGCAGCGAAGAGCTCTCGGTTCCGACGGGCATCGGTGTTAGAGGAAGGAAACGAGCCAGGGGAGAGGGGGAAAGGACACATGAGCTCACAGCGGGTGCAGCGGTGGCCTCGGCGAGCTCGGGGAGGCACCAGAGCAAGCGGGGCGGCGAAAGGCATCTCCGGTGGCCGGCGACGAAGACGAGGAAGATGGCGTCGATGCAAGGCCTCCGGCGAGGCGTGGCTGAACGGAGAGGACGAGGGAGGCGTGGTGATGCTCGTGGACACGTCGGGGAGGCGAGGGGAGCACGAAGGCCACGTCTACGACGTACGGCGGCGACGAGCTCCGCTCGGTGGGAGAGAGAGAGGGAGCCAGAGGAGGGAATGGGGACGAGAGAGTGAGCGAGGGGGTTCCAGGGGCTGCGTGGCGCTCGTCTAGAGGGGTCGGGGAAGCAGGAGGTGGCCAGGGCAGGGTGGAGGTGGCGCGCGCGTGTCGGCGCGCCGCGGGCACACGCCCTCTGCCTACTGGCGCAAGGAGGAAGGCGACAGGAGAGGGGGCCAGGTGGGCTGGGCCGGCTTCAGGTAGGTGGCCAGGTACAGTGCCCTCTCTCTCTGCTTTTTTCCTAATTCTGTTCTTTTTCTATTTTGCAGGTTTGTTTTGAATTTGGTTTGAAACCAATTCAGTTTTGTTGCTTCTGAAAATTTTTTTAGAAGCTAAAAGAATTAAACCAAAGCTCCACAAAAATATTTCAGAATTATTGGACCTATATTTATTTAATAGTAAATATAAATCCAATTCAAATAGCTATTGATTTAATTCAAATGCCCAAAATAAATGTTTCTGAGACACCAAGATTATTGGTTTGGATTTTACCCCTTGCCAATATTTCCAGAGAATAACAGGAACATTTTCTTGGACTTATTTGAAGCAATTTTATCTTGATCATTTTTAAAGGGATTCTGAGGCTTTGAAAATTCCTCAATTCAAATTTCATTTGAATTTAAACATGATGCAACCACCAAGCTAGTCCAAGGCCAAAGTAGGGCTAGGGATGTGACAATATGAAGAACTGAATGTGCCAAATTTAGTTGTGCATAAACACTCGATCATGTGAGCTTCAACGACACAACCACCACATGCAATCGAACATCATTAACATCCAGAAGAGAATGTGTCAGTTTCAGTCTTGCAAGAGCACAGCACATAATCAGGGGTTTGATGATTTGAGGCATTCTCTTCATCAGTCAAATGTGCATGTGTGTACAGAGGGACGATAGCAGCAGCAGGCTAATAGCATCTACAATGCGAGTCGCCTGTGTAAATGCTTAGAGATTAAGAAAATAGATACGAAGTCATAAAATCTAAAATCATCTAAATGCCCTCTCTCAATGCTTGATGCTAAGTAGGGCGCTAATTACAGGCTGCAAACACCTTCAGTATTCTATGGTTTTCACTTTCAGTTTCAGAAAATTTTCATCACCAACCGAAACCACCTAAATTTAGTGAATTTCAGTGATTTTGGTTAGCGTTTTGACAAAAAGGCTGAAATATTCACGAGTTATCCTTAGTTAGTGGAGTACACGTACGGGGTAGTTAGACCTGAGATGCCATCGGTTCATCAATCGATTCATCAGAAAAGGACCTGACAAAGCATGCATGAGTACATCCAAGGAGCTCCTATCATTGACTTGTAATGGTGGTGGGCAGTGGCCTCAGTTCTAGCCCCAAAAATTATGTACATAGGAATCATAGGTTGAGATGAACCCATATTTAAACACTGCTAGTTGTATCTCTGTATATAATCATGTCAAATAACAAATTTCCCCACCATGGAGAATTATTTTCCATATGAAGCTATCCTCCCCCTACTAGTCCAGTCACATGAAGTTTTTTACAAGCCAATGCAACTTTTAACTTTCGGCCTGAAACCAAAAGCTTCAGGCCTGAAGAACAAAAGGCACAAATCTCAAATTAACTAACCGGCCACTTCTACTTGAAAAACATATCTCTCTCTATGGCATTATAGCATTATGTTAAACCAATCGGCACCCAACAAACCAGTTTTGACAGTTCAAAATTAGATCCCAGAGAAATCCCCAAATAAAAGCAGAGCAAAACTGCACCAGCAAATTACAACCTTATCAGAGATTCCAGCTGAAGGGCAAGGAGAGGAGGGCATACCTAAACACTAATTAAATGGTCAAAAGCATCACTCCTCTTAAAGCTTTGACCCAGAGCGAACGTCTCCATAAGCAAGTCCCGCTGCAAAATCACATAGGAAAAGAAACTTTTTCGATCTGAGGCTATAGTTCCCCTTTTTTATTGGACATCAGGGATAGAGCCAATTTTTATGGTCTTTGTGATGAGCTCAACAGGTCAGATCATACAGAAGCAATGTAAAGGCCATACTGTGATAATCACAAATCTTCAGCATATCACCTTGATAAAGTATTAGTATAAAACTATAAATACTCTAAAGGAACGTCTTTTACTCAATGATATGCAACTCAATTTCTATTCATAACTTAACTGGCACTATAACTTGTTCATATGCGCTAAAACTTATCATGGAAATTAGCACAAGATGTGTGGTATGTTGCTTGTGTGCTCTCCTATATAACTACTTGGTAAATGCACAAGCAGCACATTTACCTACTCATCATGTGAAACTCTGCAGGAAGCTTCACAAATGCACTCACTTTTCTGATAAGCATAGTAGACACCACGACCCTTTACAACTACCTACTCATCATGCAAAAATCTGAAGGAATCTCCCTGACTGCATAGGATTTCTGAAAGCATAGTAGACACCACAGGATTCCCCCTTATTTCCTAGACCATGGTGTCTGTCATGCTCCCATTTAGGGTCATCCTTCTTAGAACCCCCAACCAGTGTTCACATTTCTTTAAACCGGTTCTCTGAAATATAACCATGAACACAAAAATTAGTCGGCAATCATGATGGTTCAGTGGAAGTATTTAAGAAGGTTATTGGTAAGCTGTATGGCCTAGTGATGATATAACCACGGTAGCTTAAGAAACATGACTGAAGCCACATCACTTGTGTCATGATCCAACCAATATTCACCTTTTTAAATTGTAGATTGAAGCCACTGTGAACATATTGAGATACAAAGCATGAAGCTTCTAAATTCCATACCTATACATCAATACAAAGCATGGGGAGCGCATGAAGCTTTTAAACTTCCGAACCTATACATCAATGCAAAGCATGGGGAGCAAACATATTCTTGTTTTTCTGTGATCTATGCTTCTGCCCGTTAACTCCTTCATCCTACTTGTTGCTTCCTTGAGCCTCTCATTTCTATGGAATTTAAGTAGTGAGTTTAATTTAGAACAATCAGTATCTACAGAAAAATATAATAAGGGAGATTTCAGTAGCTTTGGAGCAATTCAAGAACTAATTTAAATACATTGCAAATCTCAAGTTTGATATCAATCTTAATTTTCTTTGAAGAAATTGTGTACAGCTAGGTTATCATAAAAGGATATCACCTCATGCCGAGCTATGCTCCACATGGACATTAGGCAATCGCAGCACTGGCCATGGTCCTCTAGCTACACGAACCCATGGTACGGGCCAACTCCCATGCCAACCTTGCCAGCGATAGTCCACCAGAGAAATCCTCCCCATGGTCTGAGCAGGTTCAGATTTACCTTTGGCATTAAAAACAACACACACAATATTAGTATAATGGAAATGCTTTATACATACGCATAGGCTTCATTTCTGATCCGAATTATGGAATATGAGCACATGTAAAGCCCAAAGAAGTCCAATACAGTATGCTTCATGTGGAATTCAAGTTGTTAAATTAAATATCTACATGCACCAAGATGACAATATGTGTTTTTGTACATTAGTCCAGTTCATAAAATCTAGCAAAGGTGTATGCTCACTCATTTCTCTTTGGTTCCATTCCTCTGTTCTTCCTTGGTGTAAAACATGAACTATTAACCACGTGAATCTTTTTCCGCCTATCATTGGCCCTTTTAAATGTTTTCTTGCCCTTGTTCTTCCACTTCTGGTATTACTACAGATGTCTTGGCTTCCTATATTTCCCTTACCTTATGCATCCTACAGCTTAATGGAGTGTCATTCAGTTTTTGGAATGCTCAAACAGAAATATACATTATCTAGTAAGTTATTTAGTAATTTTAAAAAAATCATGTAAGTTCACTTTTCTTATTTTCTTAGATTGAAGATACTTGTGATATGTTACGGGTGGAAACTATGAGAGAAAAAAAGCAGTTGCATTCTTGAAAAGAACTGATTTCATGCGCTCGAACGTTTCGTCGGGGCCCAACTCCAAACCAAGGAAAGGCTCGAATTTGTTTTTAGAACATGGCTCTGCTGTTGTATAACTACCTATGAACTTACAAATCTAGAAGGCCATTCACCATATGCAATGAATACACAATGTTTTATTGATTGGTGACAACAAGTACAAAAAACAGTAAGCCTCATGTGGATAGAAAAGGATGACAGGCTTGCTACAGAGAACATACCGATTACAAAAAAAGGATGTCAGGCTTGCTTCTAGTTCTTGAGTTTTTGGTCAGATATCAGCTCATCAACCAAGATTCTTCAATGCAGGCTCAATAACCTCATTTCAGTTGCTTATTTGTCAACTATTTCATCAATGCAGGCTCAATAACCGTCCACACCTAAACCTGTTATCAATATACTCAGGATATTAGCTACCGATGAGCATCCACAAGCGAGATATCTAAAACATTTAATAAATCTCACGAGGTGAACACTTAGTGTTGTATTTAGAAGACCTCTTGAAATGCCAGTAGGGTCATTACATGCCACAGATGTAGAACATATGCCCGGCATATTTTGCTTAAGCCACCCAAGACTTAAAGTCTTGGGAATAAATAGGTGGTCGCTTCCAACATTGTGATTGATCATTAAAATAGTATTCCAACTAAAAATATTCAATTCTTAATAGTAACATAGTTCTACTAGATTGCAATAATATCGAATAAGCCTCCAAATAGGTGCATGTTGACAAGAAAATATGACTGGTATACTAAGTATTCACTATACCATGCATGCTTTCTTAATGGTAATATTTATTGATTTCCCTATTCTGCAAATACGAACCACTGATGCTTTCCCACCACGAATACATTTTTTACTACCCCACACTAAATTATTGGAGTACTATGCAACCCCACACCAAAGTATTGGAGTAGTACTGACAACAACACACTAAGAGTTTCTCAAGGTCTTTCTTTAACTCAGGAGCATACTTTAGCCCTGAACATATCGAACCTGAACCTGAAAAACAAGGATTGTCAGTTTAATAGATAGTGCATATGCACAACCATATGATAGTTTAACTGGACATCAAAATCCTGTTGTCCACAGGCGTCATGTAAACCCTGCCAGGCATGAAGATCATGGCACACATGATCCTAAGAAAACTAAGAAATTTTATTTGTCGTGGATGTGGTGGTGAGAACAAAAAACAGCAGGGGCACACCAAGCACACGTGCATAGCAGCAGCAACTGGCAACGCCCACACACGCACATTAGCAAGCAAGCATTGAGATTTTCCAAGGCCGTATGGGGCAAGATAAGCGATACATGATTGACCATATGTGCACGGGAGTGGGAATATGTCAAGGGCGCGGCAACGTACCTATCTTGTTGGCGTGGCCTCAAGCCTGTATCACGTTCGGACCTCCATGGACGACCTCGAGGGATGGCAGCCCACTGGTGCAGCTGCGGATCTGGGCGCTGCCTTCCCTTGCCGCCGGATCCCTTCCATTCCCTTCCCTCCCTTGGGAGAGGGAGAGAAGGTGAGGGGGGAGGAGGCCACCGATGGTGTCGCCATGGCTGGGCAGGGCTCCTCGCGCCTGCCTGCTAGGTCACCGTGGCATCGGGTGGGCTAGGGTTTCGCCCGAGCTGCTGGAGAGACGGGTTCACGGAGAGGGCGGGGTAGAGGGAGGTCGCCGGCATGGATGGGGGAGAGGAGGCCGCTGGCGAGGCATGTCACCGGGGAAGATGGGATCGGCGGCGGCGGCGTTCAGTCCCTAGGAAACAGATCGAGAGAGGAGTCAAGGGGGCCTCGTTCCTCTGGTTTCGTTTCGTGGGACGGGGCCCAGTTGGTTTTGGTTGGTTTTTTTGGAACCGTAAGGTGGGATCGAGGACGAAAAAAATCTACCAAGGTTAACCTACGGAAAAAACCGGGACGAAAGTGGTGGGGCGAAAATTGACCGGCGGAGACTACCAACTGCTCCATTAGGAGTAGAGATGGTTTCCAGGGAGAGGGATTGGGATTTATTTTTCCTTTTCATTTTTACTTGGGGCGCAGGATCTTCTGTGATAGTTTAGGATGGAGGGCTGTGTGCATTTGCTTGTTCACAGTTTTTTAACACAGTACAGACGCAAGCGCTCATACATACGCGCATACACTCACGTCTAACGCACGCAAGCATTTGTTACCCCTATGAGTGTTGGGAGCGTAGCATGCAATTTTAAAAAAATTCCTATAATCATGCAAGATTTATCTAGGAGATGCATAGCAACGAGAGGGGGAGAGTGTGCATGTACCCTCATAGACCGAAAGGGGAAGCGTTAGGTTAACGCCGTTGATGTAGTCGAACGTCTTCACGATCCAACCGATCCAAGTACCGAATGTATGGCACCTCTGTGTTCAGCACATGTTCAAGTCGATGACGTCTCTCGAACTCTTGATCCAGCAGAGGGTCGAGGAAGAGTTCCGTCAACATGACGGCGTGATGACGGTGATGGTGATGTGATTCACGCAGGGCTTCGCCTAAGCACTACGGCGCTATGAACGAAGGAGTAAACTGTGGAGGGAGGCACCTGTGACGCCCCAAGACCGGAGCTTCAGACGCCTTCCATGTTTTCCGAGTTTCGTCGTGTGAGTTTTTGGTTTGATTGCATTCATCTTTGCATCATGAGCTTTGCATCATGCCATTTAATTTTTTTTAAAACTCAACCAATTAAATTGCATGGATCGTCGGTCCATTTAAATCGAGGGATATTCACTATGGTGATTTCTCTTTAAAACTTATTCTCCCAATATTTTAGGGAGCTACTATTAAATATTCCATTGAGGTGGAATCAACCATAACACACCTGCAGTTTAAGTTCCATGCTTTTTCTATCTCAATTCCTTGCCTCAAACTTCGCCAACAATTCTTATCTTTTTTTTGAGGCTCCTCTTAAAGTCTCAATATTTTCAGGCACTTCAAAAACCTAGTCCCAATTCAAATTGATTTGAATTGTATTCAAATGAATTTGAATTTAACCTTGCAATCTTGCTCACTCCAATTTTCTTGGAACCAACGCATTTTTGCGAGTCCGGGAAAATTATCCCCGTGCCCAAACTCTTTCTATACCCTTTTCTTTTCTTCCCTTTTCTTCCTCTTTATATTCTGTTTTGAAAAGAGTAAGAGAGGGGGAAGAAAGCGCATGAGCCAGCTGGGCCTCCCAACTACCGCAACCTACCAGGCCGGCCTCCCTAGGCCACTTGGGCCTCCTGCAGCCGCATCCACTAGGCCCATATGCTGTCGAAACCTAGCCTGACAGCCCTCCTGTCGATCTCTCCCTCTCCCTCGTCTCCACCCCGCCGCTAGCGAGCCACGTTCGATCCCATCTCCTCCATCTCCTTCCCTCCAACCCCGCAGACCCAGAACCGCTCGATCCCCTCTCCCTCCCTCGCAGCTTGCACGCACCTCCAGTCCGCGTCGCCGCCTCCACCGCGAGACCCCCGCGCCCGTCCTCCTCCCTGCTGCCCCTGGTGCCACGCCACCGAACCTTCCCATCGCCCTTGTCGTCAACCATCACTGCCCCTGCAGCCTTCCCTCCTCCGTGTTGTCGCCTCCCCATGGCACCCGCGCCCGCAACCATCTCCGCCGCCTCGCTCCCTCTCCCCGTCCCTCCAGTGCCGCCATCGCCCTGCCTCCGTTCGACTCCCTCGCCGGAGGCCGCTACCGCGACCCTGCCGGACACTGACGACCCGGAGCGCTGCGCCCTCAAGGGCCCCGCCTCCGCGTCGCTGTCCTCCATGGCCGCAGCCAGCCGAGCTCGAAGCTCTTGCAGCTGCACCTCGTCGCCGGGCGTTGACCCCTCCTCTGCTCCAGCCGTGGGCACCTCCTGCAAGCACCTTCGGCCTCGCCAGGGTTCTCTTGCTCCAGCGCCGTCCGGCAAGGGCGTCGCCCCGCTGCATCTCTTGACGTGACCAGTACCACCTCATCACGCCTCTGATCACCTCGCCATGACCATCTCCTCCCCGACGCCCTGGTTGCTGCTACAAGACCACCACGGCGCCATCATGGAGCCCTAGGGCCGAAGATGACCACGACCGTGCATCTCTCCTTGTGCCACTTTGGAGATCGAGACCATCAAGTTGAAGACTGCCCCGGACCATGTCGTCTCGCCGGATCGTCAAAAAACCCCGGTTGTTGCCAAGTACCTCGACGCCCATGCCTAGAACAACTATCGTCACCAAAACCCGAGATGAAGTACCCTGACGAAGATCGGCAAGTCACAAGTTTGTCCTGGATATCGTCAAGTACCACGACGACCCTCGAAGAGTTCGGATTCGAAAAGTTCGACTATGGAACATGAACCACTACTTCCACTACCGCCGTCTTCGGAATCGCTAAGAACGTCAAGTTCCACCACGACGTCCGACGCCTAAAACGATCACCGAACCGGAAATAATGCCAAGTACCAGGACGACGAGGACCGCCAAGTTCGTCTTCCGCCGTCTCCAAAATCGTCAAGTACCGCTATGAGATGTGCAACTACTTCCACGACGAAACGAGAACAACTACCGCCGTTGAAGGCCATCAAGTGAACATCTACCGATGACGTGTACGACCTACTCCGTGAACGTGTACCACTACGTCCGGAGACCGCGAACCCGTCAAGTCCGACAACGTTTGTGTACAACTACCGACGATGCGCATGTTTCCAAGTACCCTTTCCGGATCGTCATGTTCGACTACCGATAAACATGTACAACTACCGTCGTCACGAGAACGCCTACTTCCCTCTATGAACGAGAACCGTCCCCTATTCACGCTCCGAAAGGTATAACCGCCGAGACGGCCGCCCGTGAACTAATGCATGTGTGATGTATGAGATACTCGTGCTTGCTCCGTGCTCGAATTGTCGGTGCACGTTGCCCCTCTGTTGCCTTGTCACCATCGTCGACTCATGGGACACCCGGTATCCGGGAGTGCCCCATCATCTTGCATGACACGCTCTCGTCACACTTCTTTTTTTTTGCCCCGGCATCTCAATCGAGTACCGAAACCGGAACGTTGCCCTGGCACCATTACCATTATCATTGCCGTGGCACCCCTTTTCTTTCCACCACGGTGACAAATGCTTCATAATGCTCTTGCCAACATTTTCATAAAAATTTCATAAACTTACATATGTCATCCGCATCATGTTAACAACATCAAGAATGTTTAAAATTGTTGTTTGCATTAATTTGCTAAATGCATATGGGGATTTACCGGATTTTTTGTTTGCTATATCCGGCCCCATTTAAATTGTTTAGATAGATAATTCCTTTATGTTTCACCTCTTGACATGTTTAACAACATTTAATATTGTTGGGTACATAAACGAGATAGAACTAAATAACTTGAATGTGGTGTTTCGTCGATATGCAACGGAGTTGCATATCGAGCTCCATTTAATTTGTAGGATTGTTTGTGCATCTTGCCATGCCATGTATCATTAAACCGGACATGCATCATACTTGGTTGTGCATCATGCCATGTTCATGTGTTGGTTGTTTACTATGTTGTTTGCTTTCTTTCCGGTGTACTTCTTCTCGGTATCCGGTAACGTTGTGTGTGTGAGGATCCGTTCGACTACATCCATTTGTCTTCTTCATGGACTCATTCTTCTTCCTTGCGGGATTTCAGGCAAGATGACCATACCCTCGAAATCACTTCTATCTTTGCTTGCTAGATGCTTGCTCTTTTGCTATGCCTATGCTGCGATACCTACCACTTGCTTATCATGCCTCCCATATTGTTGAACTAAGCCTCTAACCCACCTTGTCCTAGCAAACCGTTGTTTGGCTATGTTACCGCTTTGCTCAGCCCCTCTTATAGCATTGTTAGTTGCAGGTGAAGATTGAAGTTTGTTCCTTGTTGGAACATGGAGATGTTGTTCCTTGTTGGAACATGTTTACTTGTTGGGATATCACAATATATCTTATTTAATTAATGCATCTATATACTTGGTAAAGGGTGGAAGGCTCGGCCTTATGCCTGGTGTTTTGTTCCACTCTTGCCGCCCTAGTTTCCGTCAAATCGGTGTTATGTTCCCGGATTTTGCGTTCCTTACGCGGTTGGGCTATAATGGGAACCCCTTGACAATTCGCCTTGAATAAAACTCCTCCAGCAATGCCCAACATTGGTTTTACCATTCGCCACCTAGCCTCTTTTTCCCTTGGGTTCCGCGGACTCAAGGGTCATCTTTATTTAACCCCCGGGCCAGTGCTCCTCTGAGTGTTGGTCCACCTCGTCAGCCGCCGGTGGCCACCAGGGACAACTCTGGGCTAGCCTACCGGAAGTTTAGACAATCTGAGTGTGCCCTGAGAACGAGATATGTGCAGCTCCTATCGGGATTTGTCGGCACATTCGGGCGGTGTTGCTGGATTTGTTTTATCATTGTCGAAATGTCTTGTAACCGGGATTCCGAGTCTGATCGGGTCTTCCCGCTAGAAGGAATATCCTTCATTGACCGCGAGAGCTTGTGATGGGCTAAGTTTGGACACCCCTGCAGGGATTTGAACTTTCGAAAGCCGTGCCCGCGGTTATGGGCAGATGGGAATTTGTTAACGTCCGGTTGTAGAAAACTTGAAGTTGACCTTAATTAAAATACATCAACCGCATGTGTAGCCGTGATGGTCTCTTCTCGGCGGAGTCCGGGAAGTGAACACGGTGTTGGAGTTATGCTTGACGTAGGTTGTGCTAGGATCACTTCTTGATCATACTTTTATCGACCGTGCTTTGCCTTCTCTTCTCGCTCTCATTTGCATATGTTAGCCACCATATATGCTAGTCGCTTGTTGCAGCTCCACCTCATACCTTTACCTTACTCATAAGCTTAAATAGTCTTGATCGCGAGGGTGCGAGATTGCTGAGTCCCCGTGACTCACAGATACTTCCAAAACCAGTTTGCAGGTGCCGTTGAACCGTGCAGGTGACGCAACCAAGCTCAAGGAGGAGCTCGATGAAGATCTCGTTCTTTGTGTTGTTCCATTTTCAGTTGATCAGTAGTGGAGCCCAGTCGGGACGATCGGGGATCTGTGTAGCTTTTGGGGTAGTCTTCTTTTATTTTGGGTTCCGTAGTCAGACCTTGATTGTATCTGGTTGATGTAATGCTTTATTCATGTAATTGTGTGAAGTGGCGATTGTAAGCCAACTATGTATCTCTTTCCCTTATGTATTACATGGGTTGTGTGAAGATTACCTCACTTGCGACATTGCTTTCAATGCGGTTATGCCTCTAAGTCGTGCTTCAACACGTGGGAGATATAGCCGCATCGAGGGCGTTACAGCACCGTACACGGCTAAGAGAACTATTGGTGTGCCTTTGGGGTGCCCCCGTATATAAAGGAGGGGAGGAGGAGGAGGCCGGCCAGGGGCGCGTGCCATGGGGGGAGTCCTACTAGGAGTAGGATTCGCGCCCCCCTTTTCTTTCTTCCATCAGAGGAAAAAGGAAGGAGAGGGAGAGGGAAAGGGGGGGCCGCGCCCCCTCCTTCTTGTCCTATTTGGACTCTCTAGGAGAAGGCACGCGCCACCCCCCTCCCGCGGGCTTCCCTCTCTCTCCCTTAGGCCCATGTAGGCCCAACACTTCCCCGGAGGAGGTTCCGGTAACCCCTCGGTACTCCAGAAAAAATACCCGAATCACTCGGAACCATTCTGATGCCCGAATACTACCTTCCAATATATGAATCTTTACTTCTCGACCATTTCGAGACTCCTCCTCATGTCCGTGGTCTCATCTGGGACTCCGAATAAACTTCGGTCACCAAAACACATAGCTCATAATACAAATCATCACCGAACGTTAAGCGTGCGGATCCTACGGGTTCGAGAACTATGTAGACATGACCGAGACACATCTCCGGTCAATAACCAATAGCGGAACCTAGATGCTCATATTGGTTCCTACATATTCTTCGAAGATCTTTACCGGTCAAATCGCATAACAACATACGTCATTCCCTTTGTCATTGATATGTTACTTGCCCAAGATTTGATCGTCAGTATCATCATACCGAGTTCAATCTTGTTACCGGCAAGTCTCTTTACTCATTCTGTAATGCATCATCCCGCAACTAACTCATTAGTCACATTGCTTGCAAGGCTTATAGTGATGTGCATTACCGAGAGGGCCCAGCGATACCTCTCCTATACAAGGAGTGACAAATCATAATCTTGATCTATGCCAACCAAACAAACACCTTCTGAGACACCTATAGAGCATATTTATAATCACCCAGTTACGTTGTGACGTTTGATATCACACAAGGTGTTCCTCCGGTATTCGGGAGTTGCATAATCTCATAATTAGAGGAATATGTATAAGTCATGAAGAAAGTAATAGCAATAAAACTAAACGATCATTATGCTAAGCTAACGGATGGGTCTTGTCCATCACATCATTCTCTAATGATGTGATCCCGTTCATCAAATGACAACACATGTCTATGGTCAGGAAACTTAACCATCTTTGATTAACGAGCTAGTCAAGTAAAGGCATACTAGGGACACTCTGTTTTGTCTATGTATCCACACATGTACTAATTTTTCGGTTAATACAATTCTAGCATGAATAATAAACATTTATCATGATATAAGGAAATATAAATAACGAATTTATGATTGCCTCTAGGGCATATTTCCTTCAGTCTCCTACTTGCACTAGAGTCAATAATCTAGATTACATGGTAATGATTCTAACACCCATTGAGTCTTGGTGTTGATCATGTTTTGCTCGTGAAAGAGGCTTAGTCAACGGGTCTGCAACATTCAGATCCGTATGTATTTTGCAAATCTCTATGTCTCCCTCGTTGACTTGATCGCGAATGGAATTGAAGCGTCTCTTGATGTGTTTGGTTCTCTTGTGAAATCTGGATTCCTTCGCTAAGGCAATAGCTCAAGTATTGTCACAAAAGATTTTCATTGGACCCGATGCACTAGGTATTACACCTAGATCGGATATGAACTCCTTCATCCAGACTCCTTCGTTTGCTGCTTCCGAAGAAGCTATGTACTCCGCTTCACACGTAGATCCCGCCATGACGATCTGCTTGGAACTGCACCAACTTACAGCTCCACCATTCAATATAAATACGTATCCGGTTTGTGACTTTGAGTCTTCCGGATCAGTGTCAAAGCTTGTATAGACGTAACCATTTACGACGAGCTCTTTGTCACCTCCATAAACGAGAAACATATCCTTAGTCCTTTTCAGGTATTTCAGGATGTTCTGAACCGCTGTCCAGTGATCCAATCCTGGATTCCTTTGGCACCTCCCTGCTAAACTTATAGCAAGGCACACATCACGTCTGGTACACAGCATTGCATACATGATAGAACCTATGGCTGAAGCATAGGGAATGACTTTCATTTTCTCTCTATCTTCTGCAGTGGTCGGACATTGAGTCTGACTCAACTTCACACCTTGTAACACAGGAAAGAACCCTTTCTTTGACTGATCCATTTTGAACTTCTTCAAAACTTTATCAAGGTATGTGCTTTGTGAAAGTCCAATTAAGCGTCTTGATCTATCTCTATAGATCTTGATGCCCAATATATAAGCAGCTTCACCGAGGTCTTTCATTGAAAAATTCTTATTCAAGTACCCTTTTATGCTATCCAGAAATTATGTATTATTTCCAATCAACAATATGTCATCCACATATAATATTAGAAATGTTACAGAGCTCCCACTCACTTTCTTGTAAATACAGGCTTCTCCAAAAGTTTGTATAAAACCATATGCTTTGATCACACTATCAAAGCGTATATTCCAACTCCGAGAGGCTTGCGCCAATTCATAAATGGATTGCTGGAGCTTGCACACTTTGTTAGCACCTTTAGGGTTGACAAAACCTTCTGGTTGCATCATATACAACTCTTATTTAAGAAATCCATTAAGGAATGCAGTTTTGACATCCATTTGCCAAATTTCATAATCATAAAATGCGGCAATTGCTAACATGATTCGGACAGACTTAAGCATCAGTCCGGGTGAGAAGGTCTCATCGTAGTCAACTCATTGAACTTATCAAAAACCTTTCGCAACAAGTCGAGCTTTGTAGACAGTGACATTACCATCAGCGCCAGTCTTCTTCTTGAAGATCCATTTATTCTCTATGGATTGCCGATCATCGGGAAAGTCAACCAAAGTCCACACTTTGTTCTCATACATGGATCCCATCTCAGATTTCATGGCCTCAAGCCATTTTGCGGAATCTGGGTTCATCATCACCTCCTCATAGTTTGTAGGTTCGTCATGGTCAAGTAACATGACTTCCATAATAGGATTACCGTACCACTCTAGTGCGGAACGTACTCTGGTTGACCTATGAGGTTTGGTAGTAACTTGATCTGAAGTTTCATGATCATCATCATTAACTTCCTCACTAATTGGTGTAGGCATCACCGGAACTGATTTCTATGATGAACCACTTTCCAAATCGGGAGAAGGTACAATTACCTCATCAAGTTCTACTTTCCTCCCACTCACTTCTTTCGAGAGGAACTCCTTCTCTAGAAAGGATCCATTCTTAGCAATGAATACATTGCCTTCGAATCTGTGATAGAAGGTGTACCCAATAGTTTCATTTGGGTTTCCTATAAAGACACATTTCTCTTATTTGGGTTCGAGCTTATCAGGTTGAAGCTTTTCACATAAGCATCGCAACCCCAAACTTTAAGAAACGACAGTTTAGGTTTCTTGCCAAACCATAGTTCATATGGTGTCGTCTCAACGGATTTAGATGGTGCCCTATTTAACGTGAATGTAGCCGTCTCAAAAGCATAACCCCAAAACGATAGCGGTAAATCGGTAAGAGACACCATAGATCGCACCATATCTAATAAAGTACGGTTACGACATTCGGACACACCATTACACTATGGTGTTCCAGGTGGCGTGAGTTGCGAAACTATTCCACATTGTTTCAAATGAAGAACAAACTCATAACTCAAATATTCACATCCACGATCGGATCGTAGAAACTTTATTTTCTTGTTATGATGATTTTCACTTCACTCTTAAATTATTTGAACTTTTCAAATGTTTCAGACTTATTTTTCATTAAGTAGATATACCCATATCTTCTCAAATCATCTGTGAAGGTCAGAAAATAACGATACCCGCCGCGAGCCTCAACACTCATTGGACCGCATACATCAATATGTATTATTTACAATAAGTCAGTGGCTCGCTCCATTGTTTCGGAGAATAGAGTCTTAGTCATCTTGCCCATGAGGCATGGTTCACAAGCATCAAGTGATTCCAAAAGTCCATCAGCATGGAGTTTCTTCATGCGCTTTACACCAATATGACCTAAACGGCAGTGCCACAAATAAGTTGCACTATCATTATTAACTTTGCATCTTTTGGCTTCAATATTATGAATATGTGTATCACTACAATTGAGATTCAAAAAAATAGACCAATCATCAAGGGTGCATGACCATAAAATATATTACTCATATAAACAGAACAACCATTATTCTCTGATTTAAATGAATAACCGTCTCGCATCAAACAATATCCAGATATAATGTTCATGCTCAACACTGGCACCAAATAACAATTATTCAGGTCTAAAACTAATCCCGACGGTAGATGTAGAGGTAGTGTGGCGACGGCGATCACATCAACCTTGGAACCATTTTCAACACGCATTGTCACCTTGTTCTTAGACAATCTTCGCTTAATCCATATCCCCTATTTCGAGTTGCAAATATGAGCAACAAAACCAGTATCAAATACCCAAGCGCTACTACGAGCATTAGTAAGGTACACATCAATAACATGTATATCAAATATACCTTTCACTTTGCCATCCTTCTTATCCGCCAAATACTTGGGGCACTTCCGCTTCTAGTGACCAATCCCTTTGTAGTAGAAGCACTCAGTTTCAGGCTTATGTCCAGACTTGGATTTCTTCCCTTGAGCAGCAACTTACTTGCTGTTCTTTTTGAAGTTCCCCTTATTCCATTTTCCCTTTTTCTTGAAACTAGTGATCTTGTTAGCCATCAACACTTGATGCTCCTTCTTGATTTCTACCTCTGCAGCCTTTAGCATTGCGAAGAGCTCGGGAATTGTCTTTTCCATCCCTGGCATATTATAGTTTATCACGAACCCTTCATATCTTGGTGGCAGTGATTGAAGAATTCTGCCAATGACACTATCATTAGGAAGATTAACTCCTAGCTGAGTCAAGTGGTTATGGTACCCGGACATTCTGAGTATGTGTTCACTGATAGAACTATTCTCCTCCATTTTGCAGCATTAGAACTTGTTGTAGACTTCACATCTCTCAACTCGGGCATTTGCTTGAAATGTTAACTTCAACGCCTGGAACATCTCATATGCTCCATGATGTTCAAAACGTCTTTGAAGTCCCGATTCTAAGCCGTAAAGCATGGCACACTGAACTATCGAGTAGTCATCAGCTTTGCTCTGCTAGACGTTCATAACATCCAGAGTTGCTCCTGCAGCGGTTCTTGCACCTAGCGGTGCTTCCAGGACGTAATTCTTTTGTGCAGCAATGAGGATAATCCTGAAGTTACGAATCCAGTCCATGTAGTTGCTACCATCATCTTTCAACTTAGCTTTCTCTAGGAACACATTAAAATTCAACGGAACGGTAGCACGGGCCATTGATCTACAACAACATAGATATGCAAAAACTAACAGGACTAAGTTCATGATAAATTAAAGTTGAAAAGGATCGAGAAGAGGTGTCTAGAGGGGGGTGAATAGACACTTAGCAAAGAAAAGTGGCAGTTTTTAATTTCTTCAAGTTGAGGTGGAGTATTAGCACATGTTTAAACATTCACAATACATATCAAGCAAGCATGGCAAGAGTATATGGGAAGCGGAAAGTAAAGCATGCAACTTTGCAAGAATGTAAAGGGATGGGATTGGAGTTTGCAAACGCAATTGGATACACGAAGATTTTTGGCGTGGTTCCGATAGGTGGTGCTATTGTACATCCACGTTGATGGAGACTTCAACCCATGAAGGGTAACGGTTGCGCGAGTCCATGGAGGGCTCCACCCACGAAGGGTCCACGAAGAAGCAACCTTGTTTATCCCACCATGGCCATCTCCCACGAAGGACTTGCCTCACTAGGGTAGATCTTCACGAAGTAGGTGATCTCCTTGCCCGTACAAACTCCTTGGTTCAACTCCATAATCTTGACAGAGGCTCCCAAGTGACACCTAACCAATCTAGGAGACACCACTCTCCAAAAGGTAATAGACAATGTGTTGATGATGAACTCCTTGCTCTTGTGCTTCAAATGATAGTCTCCCCAACACTCAACTCTCTCTCATAGGATTGGATTTGGTAGAAAGATGATTTGAGTGGAAAGCAACTTGGGAAGGGCTAGAGATCAAGATTTATGTGTTTAGAATGGAATATCTTGACCTCAACACAAGTGTAGGTGGTTCTCTCTCAGAAAATGTATGATGGAAGTGTAGGCATGTTCTGATGGCTCTCTCCATGAATGAAGAGTGCGTGGAGGGGTATGTATAGCCTCCACATAAAATCTAACCGTTATACACAATTTACCAAAATTGGTGGGACCGAATCAGAAAACTCGGTCAGACCGATTTAGTTCATAATGTGACCGTTAGGAGTTTCGGTGGGACCGATATGATCAACTCGGTAGGACCGATGTGCTAGGGTTAGGGTAAAGCCTCATCTTGGTTTGACCGATCACACAAACTCGGTGGGACCGATTTGGGTAATAAGTGAAACAGAGAGTTGGCCAAGCAAACTCGGTGAGACCGATTGCATATTTTGGTGGGACCGAAATTATTGTAATAGGCAACAGAGATTTTGCAAGCCCATCTTGGCGAGACCGAGATCCCATCGGTAAAACCGAATTGGTTAGGGTTTCTGGCAGTGGCTATGTCAACAGAACTCGGTGGCGCCGGATAGAAAGTTTCGGTAGGGCCGAGTTTGTCTTTTGGTTTGGGACAAATGTGGGTGTGAGAAAGTGGTTGAGGGCTTTGGAGCATATCACTAAGCACTTTGAGCAAGCAAGCCATTAAGCAACACCTCATCCCCTTTTAATAGTATTGGCTTTCCTATGGACTCAATGTGATCTTGGATCACTAAAATAGAAAATGTAGAGTCCAGAGCTTTGAGCTTGAGCCAATCCTTTGTCCTCATCATCTTGAAGGGGTTCCACATCCTCTAGTCCATGCCACTCCATTGTTGAACTTATCTGAAACATACTAGATGAAAACATTAGTCCAATAAGAGATATTTTGACAATAATTACCAAAATCACCCAGGGAGCACTTGTGCTTTCAAAAGTTCAATTAATCATATTACTTAAGAACTCACACTTAGATAGACATCCCTCTAGTCATCTAAATGATCACGTGATCCATAGCAACTAAACCATGTCCGATCATCACGTGAGATGGAGTGTTTTCAATGGTTAATATCACTATGTTGATCGTATCTACTATATGATTCACGTTCGACCTTTCGGTCTTAGTGTTCCGAGGCCATATCTGCATATGCTAGGCATAAAGGATAAACATCACATGCAATCAATATAAGTGATATGATATGGCCATCATCATCTTGTGCCTTTGATCTCCATCTCCAAAGCACCATCATGATCACCATCGTCACCGACTTGACACCTTGATCTCCATCGAAGCATCGTTGTCGTCTCGCCAACTATTGCTTCTACGACTATCACTACCGCTTAGTGATAAAGTAAAGCAATTACATGGCGATTGCATTTCATACAATAAAGCGACAACCATAAGGCTCCTGCCAGTTGCCGATAACTTTTACAAAACATGATCATCTCATACAACAATTTATATCTCATCACGTCTTGACCATATAACATCACAACATGGCCTGCAAAAACAAGTTAGACGTCCTCTACTTTGTTGTTGCAAGTTCTACATGGCTGCTACGGGCTTCTTTCAAGACCGTTCTTACCTACGCATCAAAACCACAACGATTTTTCGTCAAGTGTGTTGTTTTAACCTTCAACAAGGACCGGCCATAGTCAAATTCGATTCAACTAAAGTTGGAGAAACAGACACCCGCCAGCCACCTGTGTGCAAAGCATGTCGATAGAACCGGTCTCAAAAACGTGGTCATGTAATGTTGGTCCTGGCCGCTTCATCCAACAATACCGCTGAATCAAAATAAGACGTTGGTGGTAAGCAATATGACTTTTATCGCCCACAACTCATTGTGTTCTACTCGTGCATATCATGTATGCATAGACCTGGCTCTGATGCCATTGTTGGGAACGTAGCATGCAATTTCAAAAAAAATCCTACGATCACGCAAGATCTATCTAGGAGATGCATAGCAACGAGAGGGGGAGAGTGTGTCCACGTACCCTCGTAGACCGAAAGCGGAAGCGTTAGGTTAACATGGTTGATGTAGTCGAACGTCTTCATGATCCAACCGATCCAAGTAACGAACGTATGACACCTCTGTGTTCAGCACACATTCATCTTGATGACGTCCCTCGAACTCTTGATCCAGTAGAGGGTCGAGGGAGAGTTCTGTCAGCATGACGGCATGGTGACGGTGATGGTGATGTGATTCGCACAGGGCTTCGCCTAAGCACTACGACGCTATGACCGGAGGACTAAACTGTGAAGGGGGGCATCGCACACGGCTAAGAGAACTATTGATGTGCCTTTGGGTGCCCCCTCACCCCCGTATATAAAGGAGGGGAGGAGGAGGAGGCCGGCCAGGGGGCACGCGCCATGGGGGGGTCCTACTAGGAGTAGGATTCACGCCCTTTTTTTTCTTTACTTCCACCGGAGGGAAAAGGAAGGAGAGGGAGAGGGAAAGGGGGGCCACACCCCCTCCTCCTTGTCCTATCCGGACTCCCTAGGATGGGGGATGCACACCACCACCCCCGCCCCCGCGGGCTTCCCTCTCTCTCCCTTAGGCCCATGTAGGCCCAACACTTCCCCGGGGGGCTTCCGGTAACCCCTCGGTACTCCGGAAAAATACCCGAATCAATCGGAACCATTCTGATGCCAGAATACTACCTTCTAATATATGAATCTTTACCTCTCAACCATTTAAAGACTCCTCGTCATGTTCGTGATTTCATCCAGGACTCCGAACAAACTTCGGTCAGCAAAACACATAACTCATAATACAAAATCATCATTGAACGTTAAGCGTGCGGACCCTACGGGTTCGAGAACTATGTAGACATGACCGAGACACATCTCCGGTCAATAACCAATAGTGGAACCTGGATGTTCATATTGGTTCCTACATATTCTTTGAAGATCTTTATCGGTCAAACCACATAACAACATATGTCATTCCCTTTGTCATCGGTATGTTACTTGCCCAAGATTCGATCGTCGGTATCATCATACCTAGTCCAATCTCATTACTGGCAAGTTTCTTTACTCGTTTCGTAATGCATCATCCCACAACTAACTCATTAGTCACATTGGTTGCAAGGCTTATAGTGATGTGCATTACTGAGAGGGCCCAGAGATACCACTCCAATACAAGGAGTGACAAATCCTAATCTTGTTCTATGCCAACCCAACAAACACCTGTAGAGACACCTATAGAGCATATTTATAATCACCCAGTTACGTTGTGATGTTTGATAGCAGACGAGGTGTTCCTCAGGTATTCGGGAGTTGCATAATCTCATAGTCAGAGGAATATGTATACATCATGAAGAAAGCAATAGAAATAAAACTAAATGATCATTATGCTAAGCTAACGGATGGGTCTTGTCCATCACATCATTCTCTAACGATGTGACCCCATTCATCAAATGACAACACATGTCTATGGTTAGGAAACGTAACCATCTTTGATTAACGAGCTTGTCAAGTAGAGGCATACTAGGGACACTCTTTTTTGTCTATGTATTCACACATGCACTAAGTTTCCGGTTAATACAATTCTGGCATGAATAATAAAAATTTATCATGATATAAGGAAATATAAATAAAAACTTTATTATTGCCTCTAGGGCATATTTCCTTCAATGAGCACATTCAAAAGACTGAGCCGACATACCATCTTGAAATCTACGAAGTCACCGTAGGCGCCTCAGCGTCGATGGGAACGTCTTCTCCCACTGAAAGCGCATCACCGGAAATCCTGAAATAAATCCAGGAATAATGCGAGCACCAGCACTTGAACCCTGGTGGGCTGGGGATACCACTATCCCTCTAACTATCTAACCACAGGTTGGTTCGCTTGTTCACGGGGTTGCTGGGTAGTGACGGGTGTTCGTGTATAGCACTCTCAGTCCCGTTCCTTTTTTACTTCTTTTTGGGATTGAAAAAATAAATCAACTTTCACAAGACAAAATAAATATGAATTTAATTTTCATATTGTATAAAGTATTGTATACATTAATATTTTCTAATATCAATGTGGTTAAAATTTACAAAGTTTGACATCACACAAATCTTATATATGGAATAAAAGAAACCGGAGAGTCCACTATGGCTGTTGAAGGGGTTATACGAAGATAAACCTACACATACATATAGCCCGGCCTAAGGCCCAATAGGAGTCGAAATACGGTCCAGAATACAATGGACCAAGGGGCTATCAACCATGCCCAATGAGGTTACAACCCAAGACATGAGATACCAGAGGGGATACCTATCACAGGACCAAGTGTCTACGATCGAATTGCCACCTCTAATAGACATGACTCAACAGTCGGTCGGTTGCACTCTAGGATTTCATGCCCCCCCAATGCAATCAATAGCGCAGTTACCCAACGGTAGAGTAATCCTATTAAATACGACAGTTGCCAAGGAGTATTGGTCACTAATAGTTGATCATGCCTCGGATCATCAATAACATTTAATACCCTCCTAGATCACTCTATATAAGCAGGGAGGAGAGCACCAGACAGAGGTTTTAACTCTCTCATATTATACCTTACGCCAAGAGCAAAGAACACCACAAATGTAGGGTATTACCTCCACCAGAGAGGGCCTAAACCTATATAAACCCTTGTGCATACTCCTACATGTACTGTTTGGTACATAAGATTGCCTCCACATACACAACACCATAGTAGTCACTATTATATTGACGAATGTTGGCGCCAACCTTGGGCAAGCATCTATTGACATCATGGTGCATATCGTTCCTTCATCAACTCCTACCGTGAGCATTCGTTTCATGTTTCGGTGTCCTTGAGTTCGCCATTGATGGCTTAGTGTGGCATCCCGGTGCCCCGTTGAACGATGCTGACTACCAACACGCGGGAGCATTCATTATTGAACCAATGACTCTGTCGTTTTGAGCCTCCGACTCTTGGTTTCGCTTCAGACGGCCGGCTTAGCACCACGGCGCCGACAGAAGCTCTCGGGCAAGCCTCGTCCATAGTTTCATCATTCCGCTAGACAGCTCGATGGGGTGATGGACACTAAATCATTGATCCTTTTGCTAGAGTTTGAGTTTGGGGAGGAAGATAGTTGTGAAACTCATGGTGCCGTGGATGAATTCTTAATGGATGGCACACCGCCTCCCGAGTCAAGCCTACGAGGGGGGCACTGGTCGATCCATCTGCTACAACCAGCAATGCCGTGGCAGGTGATAGCTCCATCATATCTACTTTTCCAAACTCTTTTGCCCTTGTTCCGGACTCTAATTTGCATGATTTGAATGGAACTAACCAGGACTGACGCTATTTTCAGTAGAATTGCCAAGGTGTTATTTTTGTGCAGAAATAAAAGTTCTTGGAATGACTTAAAAATTCACGAAGATCACTTTTAGAATTAATAAAAAAAATTGGTGAAAGAATCAAGTGAAGGGGGCCCACACCCTGGCCACAGGGGGCGCCCACCCCCCCTGGGGCGCGCCACCCATCCTTGTGGGCCCCCTCGACCTCCACCGACCTCAACCCCTGTTGGAAATATGCCCTAGAGGCAATAATAAAATGGTTATTATTATATTTCTTTGTTCATGATAATTGTCTATTGTTCATGCTATAATTGTGTTATCCGGAAATCGTAATACATGTGTGAATACATAGACCACAACACGTCCCTAGTGAGCCTCTAGTTGACTAGCTCGTTGATCAAAAGATAGTCATGGTTTCCTGACTATGGACATTGGATGTCATTGATAACGGGATCACATCATTAGGAGAATGATTTGATGGACAAGACCCAATCCTAAGCATAGCTCAAAGATCGTGTAGTTCGTTTGCTATAGCTTTTCCGAATGTCAAGTATCATTTCCTTAGACCATGAGATTGTGCAACTCCCGGATACCGTAGGACTGCTTTGGGTGTGCCAAACGTCATAACGTAACTGGGTGACTATAAAGGTACACTACAGGTATCTCTGAAAGTGTCTGTTGGGTTGGCACGAATCGAGACTGGGATTTGTCACTCCATATGATGGAGAGGTATCTTTGGGCCCACTCGGTAATGCATCATCATAATGAGCTCAATGTGACCAAGTGGTTGATCACGGGATCATGCATTACGGTACGAGTAAAGTGACTTGCCGATAACGAGATTGAACGAGGTATTGGGATACCGACGATCGAGTCTCGGGCAAGTAACGTACCGATTGACAAAGGGAATTGTATACGGATTGATTGAATCCTCGACATCGTGGTTCATCCGATGAGATCATCGAGGAGCATGTGGGAGCCAACATGGGTATCCATATCCCATTGTTGGTTATTGACCGGAGAGTCGTCTCGATCATGTCTGCGTGTCTCTCGAACCCATAGGGTCTACACACTTAAGGTTCGGTGACGCTAGGGTTGTTGAGATATTAGTATACAATAACCCGAAAGTTGTTCGGAGTCCTGGATGAGATCCTGGATGTCACGAGGAGTTCCGGAATGGTCCGGAGGTGAAGATTTATATATAGGAAGTCAAGTTTCGGCCATCGAGAAAGTTTTGGGGGTACTCGGTATTGTACCGGGACCACCGGAAGGGTCCCGGGGGTCCACCAGGTGGGGCCACCTATCCCGGAGGGCCCCATGGGCTGAAGTGGGAGGGGAACCAGCCCCTAGTGGGCTGGTGCGCCCCCCTTGGGCCTCCCCCTGCGCCTAGGGTTGGAAACCCTAGGGGTGGGGGCGCCCCACTTGGCTTGGGGGGCAAGCCACCCCCTTGGCCGCCGCCCCCCCTTGGAGATTGGATCTCCTAGGGCTGGCGCCCCCCTTAGGGACCCTATATATAGTGGGGGGGGGGAGGGAGGGCAGCCTCACCCTAGCCCCTGGCCTCTCCCTCTCCCTCCCGTGACACTCCTCCCCCTCCTTGTGCTTGGCGAAGCCCTGCCGAGATCACCGTTGCTTCCACCACCACGCCGTCGTGCTGCTGGATCTTCATCAACCTCTCCTTCCCCCTTGCTAGATCAAGTTGGAGGAGACGTCTTCCCAACCGTACGTGTGTTGAACGCGGAGGTGCCATCCATTCGGCGCTAGGTCATCGGTGATTTGGATCACGACGAGTACGACTCCATCAACCCCGTTCTCTTGAATGCTTCCGCGCGCGATCTACAAGGGTATGTAGATGCACTCCCCTCTCCCTCATTGCTAGATGACTCCATACATTGATCTTGGTGATGCGTAGAAAATTTTAAAATTCTGCTACGTTCCCCAATAGTGGCATCATGAGCTAGGTCTATGAGTAGTTTCTATGCACGAGTAGAACACAAAGTAGTTGTGGGCATCGATATTGTCAATTTGCTTGCTGTTACTAGTCTTATCTTGATTCGGCGGCATCGTGGGATGAAGCGGCCCGGACCGACCTTACACATACGCTTACGTGAGACTGGTTCCACCGATTGACATGCACTAGTTGCATAAGGTGGCTGGCGGGTGTCTGTCTCTCCCACTTTAGTCGGACCGGATTCGATGAAAAGGGTCCTTATGAAGGGTAAACAGAAATTGGCATATCACGTTGTGGTTTTGGCGTAGGTAAGAAACGTTCTTGCTAGAAACCTATAGCAGCCACGTAAAAACTTGCAACAACAATTAGAGGACGTCTAACTTGTTTTTGCAGCATGTGTCGTGTGATGTGATATGGCCAAAAGGATGTGATGAATGATATATGTGATGTATGAGATTGATCATGTTGTTGTAATAGGAATCACGACTTGCATGTCGATGAGTATGACAACTGGCAGGAGCCATAGGAGTTGTCTTAATTTATTTATGACCTGTGTGTCAACATAAACGTCATGTAATTACTTTACTTTATTGCTAAAGCGTTAGCTGTAGTAGTAGAAGTAATAGATGACAAGACAACTTCAAGAAGACACGATGATGGAGATCATGGTGTCATGCCGGTGACAACGATGATCATGAAGCCCCGAAGATGGAGATCAAAAGGAGCAAATGATATTGGCCATATCATGTCACTATTTGATTGCATGTGATGTTTATCATTTTTTACATATTATTTGCTTAGAACGACGGTAGCTTAAATAAGATGATCCCTCGTAATAATTTCAAGAAAGTGTTCCCCCTAACTGTGCACCGTTGCGAAGGTTCGTTGTTTCGAAGCGCCACGTGATGATCGGGTGTGATAGATTCTAACGTTCGAATACAACGGGTGTAAGCCAGATTTACACACGCAATACACTTAGGTTAACTTGACGAGCCTAGCATGTACATACATGGCCTTGGAACACGGAAGACCGAAAGGTCGAGCATGAGTCGTATAGAAGATACGATCAATATGAAGATGTTCACCGATGTTGGCTAGTCTGTCTCACGTGATGATCGGACACAGCCTAGTTGACTCGGATCATGTTTCACTTAGATGACTAGAGGGATGTCTATCTGAGTGGGAGTTCATTGAATAATTTGATTAGATGAACTTAATTATCATGAACTTAGTCTAAAATCTTTAAACTATGTCTTGTAGATCAAATGGCCCACGCTAATGTTGCCCTCAACTTCAACGCGTTCCTAGAGAAAGCCAAGCTGAAAGATGATGGCAGCAACTATACGGACTGGGTCCGGAACCTGAGGATCATCCTCATAGCTGCCAAGAAAGATTATGTCCTAGAAGCACCGCTAGGTGACGCACCCATCCCAGAGAAGCAAGACGTTATGAACGCTTGGCAGTCACGTGCTGATGATTACTCCCTCGTTCAGTGCGGCATGCTTTACAGCTTAGAACTAGGGTCCAAAAGCGTTTTGAGAGACACAGAGCATATGAGATGTTCGAAGAGATGAAAATGGTTTTCCAAGCTCATGCCCGGGTCGAGAGATATGAAGTCTATGACAAGTTCTTCAGTTGTAAGATGGAGGAAAATAGTTTTGTCAGTGAGCACATACTCAAAATATCTGGGTTGCATAACCGCTTGACTCAGCTGGGAATTAATCTCCCGGATGACGCGGTCATTGACAGAATCCTTCAGTCGCTTCCACCGAGCTACAAGAGCTTTGTGATGAACTTCAATATGCAGGGGATGGAAAAGACCATTCGTGAGGTATATTCAATGCTGAAATCAGCGGAGGTGGAAATCAAAAAGGAACATCAAGTGTTGATGGTGAATAAAACCACTAAGTTCAAGAAAGGCAAGGGTAAGAAGAACTTCAAGAAGGAAGGCAAGGGGGTTGCCGCGCCCGGTAAGCAGTCTGTCGGGAAGAAGCCAAAGAATGGACCCAAGCCCGAGACTGAGTGTTTTTATTGCAAGGGAAGTGATCACTAGAAGCGGAACTGCCCCAAATACTTAGCGGACAAGAAGGCCGGCAACACTAAAGGTATATGTGATATACATGTAATTGATGTGTACCTTACCAGTGCTCGTAGTAGCTCTTGGGTATTTGATACCGGTGCGGTTGCTCACATTTGTAACTCAAAGCAGGAGCTGCGGAATAAGCGGAGACTGGCGAAGGACGAGGTGATGATGCACGTCGGGAATGGTTCCAAGGTCGATGTGATCGCCGTCGGCACGCTGCCTCTACATTTACCTACGGGATTTGTTTTAAACCTCAATAATTGTTATTTAGTGCTAGCTTTGAGCATGAACATTGTATCAGGATCTCGTTTAATTTGAGATGGCTACTCATTTAAATCCGAGAATAATGGTTGTTCTATTTATATGAGAGATATGTTTATGGTCATGCTCCGCTGGTGAATGGTTTATTCTTAATGAATCTCGAGCGTAATGTTACACATATTCATAGTGTGAATACCAAAAGATGTAAGGTTGATAATGATAGTCCCACATACTTGTGGCACTGCCGCCTTGGTCACATAGGTGTCAAACGCATGAAGAAGCTCCATGCAGATGGACTTTTGGAGTCTCTTGATTACAAATCATTTGACACGTGCAAACCATGCCTCATGGGTAAAATGACCAAGACTCCGTTCTCAGGAACAATGGAGTGAGCAACCAACTTATTGGATATCATACATACTGATGTGTGCGGTCCAATGAGTGTTGAGGCTCGCGGTGGCTATCGTTATGTTCTCACCCTCACTGACGACTTGAGTAGATATGGGTATGTCTACTTAATGAAACACAAGTCTAAGACCTTTGAAAAGTTCAAGGAATTTTAGAGTGACGTTGAGAATCAACATGAAAAGAAAATCAAGTTCTTGCGATCAGATCGTGGGGGAGAATACTTGAGTCACGAATTTGGCACACACTTGAGAAAATGTGGAATAGTTTCACAACTCACGCCGCCTGGAACACCTCAGCGTAATGGTGTGTCTGAATGTCGTAATCGCACTCTATTGGATATGGTGCGATCTATGATGTCTCTTACCGATCTACCGCTGTCATTTTGGGGCTATGCTTTATAGACTGCCGCATTCACTTTAAATAGGGCTCCGTCGAAATCCGTTGAGATGACACCGTATGAATTATGGTTTGGGAAGAAACCTAAGCTGTCGTTTCTAAAACTTTTGGGGATGCGATGCTTATGTCAAGAAACTTCAACCTGAAAAGCTCGAACCCAAATCGGAAAAATGCGTCTTCATAGGATACCCTAAAGAAACTATTGGGTATACCTTCTACCTCAGATCCGAAGGCAAGATCTTTTTTGCCAAGAATGGGTCCTTTCTAGAGAAAGAGTTTCTCTCGAAAGAAATAAGTGGGAGGAAAGTAGAACTTGATGAAGTATTACCTCTTGAACCGGTAAGTGGCGCAACTCAAGAAAATGTTCCTGAGGTGCCTGCATCGACTAGAGAGGAAGTTAATGATGATGATCATGAAACTTCAGATCAAGTTGCTACTAAACTTCGTAGGTCCACGAGGACATGTTCCGCACCAGAGTGGTACGGCAACCCTGTCTTGGAAATCATGTTGTTAGACAACGGTGAACCTTCAAACTATGAAGAAGCGATGGCGGGCCCGGATTCCGACAAATGGCTGGAAGCCATGAAATCTGAGATAGGATCCATGTATGAAAATGAAGTATGGACTTTGACTGACTTGCCCGATGATCGGCGAGCCATAGAAAATAAATGGATCTTTAAGAAGAAGACAGACACGGATGGTAATGTAACCATCTATAAAGCTCGGCTTGTCGCTAAGGGTTATCGACAAGTTCAAGGGGTTGACTACGATGAGACTTTTTCACCCATAGCGAAGCTGAAGTCCGTCCGAATCATGTTAGAAATTGCCGCATTCTATGATTATGAGATATGGCAAATGGACGTCAAAACGACATTCCTTAATGGCTTCCTTAAGGAAGAATTGTATATGATGCAGCCGGAAGGTTTTTTCGATCCTAAGAATGCTGACAAGGTGTGCAAGCTCCAACGCTCGATTTATGGGCTGGTGCAAGCATCTCGGAGTTGGGACATTCGTTTTGATGAGATGATCAAAGCGTTTGGGTTTATGCAGACTTATGGAGAAGCCTGCATTTACAAGAAAGTGAGTGGGAGCTTTGTAGCATTTCTCATATTGTATGTGGATGACATACTGTTGATGGGAAATGATATAGAATTCTTAGAAAGCATAAAGGCCTACTTGAACAAGTGTTTTTCAATGAAGGATCTTGGAGAAGCTGTTTATATATTAGGCATCAAGATCTATAGAGATAGATCGAGACGCCTCATTGGTCTTTCACAGAGTACGTACCTTGACAAGATATTGAAGAAGTTCAAAATGGATCAGTCAAAGAAGGGGTTCTTGCTTGTATTGCAAGGTACGATATTGAGCACGGCTCAATGCCCGACCACGACAGAAGATAGAGAAAAGATGAGTGTCGTCCCCTATGCCTCGGCCATAGGGTCTATCATGTATGCTATGCTGTGTACCAGACCTGATGTAAACCTTGCCGTAAGTTTGGTAGGAAAGTACCAAAGTAATCCCGGCATGGAACACTGGACAGCGGTCAAGAATATCGTGAAGTACCTGAAAAGGACTAAGGATATGTTTCTCGTTTATGGAGGTGACGAAGAGCTTGTCGTAAAGGGTTACGTCGATGCTAGCTTCGACACAGATCTGGATGACTCTAAGTCACAAACCGGATACGTGTATATTTTGAATGGTGGGGCCTTAAGCTAGTGCAGTTGCAAGCAAAGCGTTGTGGCGGGATCTACATGTGAAGCGGAGTACATGGCAGCCTCGGAGGCAGCACAAGAGGCAATCTGGGTGAAGGAGTTCATTACCAACCTAGGAGTCATACCCAATGCCTTGGGCCCGATGACTCTCTTCTGTGACAACACTGGAGCTATTGCCCTTGCCAAGGAGCCCGGGTTTCACAGGAAGACCAGGCATATCAAGCGTCGCTTCAACTCCATTCGTGAAAGTGTTCAAAATGGAGACATAGATATTTGTAAAGTACATACGGACTTGAATGTGGCAGATCCATTGACTAAACCTCTCCCTAGAGCAAAACATGGCCAACACCAGAACTGCATGGGTGTTCGATTCATCACAATGTAACTAGACTATTGACTCTAGTGCAAGTGGGAGACTATTGGAAATATGCCCTAGAGGCAATAATAAAATGGTTATTATTATATTTCTTTGTTCATGATAATTGTCTATTGTTCATGCTATAATTGTGTTATCCGGAAATCGTAATACATGTGAATATACATAGACCACAACACGTCCCTAGTGAGCCTCTAGTTGACTAGCTCGTTGATCAAAAGATAGTCATGGTTTCCTGACTATGGACATTGGATGTCATTGATAACGGGATCACATCATTAGGAGAATGATGTGATGGACAAGACCCAATCCTAAGCATAGCTCAAAGATCGTGTAGTTCGTTTGCTATAGCTTTTCGGAATGTCAAGTATCATTTCCTTAGACCATGAGATTGTGCAACTCCCGGATACCGTAGGAGTGCTTTGGGTGTGCCAAACGTCACAACGTAACTGGGTGACTATAAAGGTACACTACAGGTATCTCCGAAAGTGTCTGTTGGGTTGGCACGAACCGAGACTGGGATTTGTCACTCCGTATGATGGAGAGGTATCTCTGGGCCCACTCGGTAATGCATCATCATAATGAGCTCAATGTGACCAAGTGGTTGATCACGGGATCATGCATTACGGTACGAGTAAAGTGACTTGCCGGTAACGAGATTGAACGAGGTATTGGGATATCGACGATCGAGTCTCGGGCAAGTAACGTACCGATTGACAAAGGGAATTGAATACAGATTGATTGAATCCTCGACATCGTGGTTCATCCGATGAGATCATCGAGGAGCATGTGGGAGCCAACATGGGTATCCATATCCCGCTGTTGGTTATTGACCGGAGAGTCGTCTCGGTCATGTTTGCGTGTCTCCCGAACCCATAGGGTCTACACACTTAAGGTTCGGTGACGCTAGGGTTGTTGAGATATTAGTATACAATAACCCGAAAGTTGTTCGGAGTCCTGGATGAGATCCTGGATGTCACGAGGAGTTCCGGAATGGTCCGGAGGTGAAGATTTATATATAGGAAGTCAAGTTTCGGCCATCGAGAAAGTTTTGGGGGTACTCGGTATTGTACCGGGACCACCGGAAGGGTCCCGGGGGTCCACCAGGTGGGGCCACCTATCCCGGAGGGCCCCATGGGCTGAAGTGGGAGGGGAACCAGCCCCTAGTGGGCTGGTGCGCCCCCCTTGGGCCTCCCCCTGCGCCTAGGGTTGGAAACTCTAGGGGTGGGGGCGCCCCACTTGGCTTGGAGGGCAAGCCACCCCCTTGGCCGCCGCCCCCTTGGAGATTGGATCTCCTAGGGCCGGCGCCCCCCTTAGGGACCCTATATATAGTGGGGGGAGGGAGGGCAGCCGCACCCTAGCCCCTGGCCTCTCCCTCTCCCTCTCGTGACACTCCTCCCTCTCCCTGTGCTTGGCGAAGCCCTGCCGAGATCACCGTTGCTTCCACCACCACGCCGTCGTGCTGCTGGATCTTCATCAACCTCTCCTTCCCCTTGCTGTATCAAGTTGGAGGAGACTGTCGGATTTCAGGTTCCGGCAGACCCTTAAGGTTCGAACACTGGGGTGCGCGCGGAAACCTCGCCTTCAACCCCTCCGTCTCGATGGGATCTAAACTACTAAAAGAACTGCACGAAAGACACAAGATTTATACTGGTTCAGGCCACCATTGTGGTGTAATACCCTACTCTAGTGTGTGGTAGATGGATTGCCTCTTGGGGGCTGGTGATGATGAACCATACAAGGAAGAACTGCCTCGCGAGGGTCTGTTCTTGGCTGGGGTGATGAACTGCTATGGGGAGTTCAGCCACCTCTCTCTATCTCTCTCTTTCTCTCTTCCTCTCTTCCAGATCCCAACTGACCAACCGAACCCCTTGCTATGTGGGTGGCTAGTCCTATTTATAGAGGACATGGTCCTCTTCCCAAATATTGAGCGGGAAGGGATCCAACAATGGCGGGCTAATTTGAAGGGGGACAGCGAGTACGTCTATCCTGACAAAAGCAGTCTTCGCCTGCCAAAGGCTCTGGTGGTGACGCCGGGCTGGGCTCCATGGTGACCTCCGTCTCGTAGTCCTCCTGGTCTTGGTCTCGTTGCACCGAAGTGGCAACCTTTGCCTGATGCCTCAGTACTCCGCGGATATGCTTGTCCCCTTTGCACCAAAGAGGAAAGAAGGACGCTGCGCGCGCTGGCGCCCTCGATCGTCATGGCTTACGTCACGGGCACCTCACGAGGCACCCCACCTTGATATCTCCGTCTCCTCGCGAGCCAGCCTGAGGAGGCTGCGCCTGAGGCTGCGCCGTGTCGTCCGCCTCGCAAGGCTTGGCCCATCACGAGGGTCTTGAGTCTCGTGTTGATGAAGATGGGCCGCACTGGGCCCCCACTTGAGCCACGCCGCAGGCCGCAGGCAGGCAAGTATGGGGACCCCCGTTCCCAGAACGCCGACAGTAGCCCCCGGGCCCAAGGCGCGCATGGACTTGGCCGTGCCGAGAGGCAAAAGGGCAAGGGCGAAGCGCCGCGGGCCCTAACAGCCTGCGGCCTTGGACGCCGCGTGGCGATTGATTGGATGTGGCGTCTCCGCTTCCCCATGACGCCTTGGTGATTGTGCGAGTCGGATAAGTCCCTTGATCTCATTTTTGTACTTCTTGATCTCCCGCCTGTGCATAGATAGCTTTCGACCCCTGCTGGGGGAGTGGGCGACCGACCCAGGCCCTGTGTGCGCGTCGCGGTACCCGAGGGGCACGGACTAGGAGGGGTGCTCCTATAATGCGCCAGGGCCGTGAAACCCTCCTGTGGCTAGGGCAGAAACCCTCGCGAGGGCGTCTGAGCGCCATCCCTCTCGAGGTTGTTCACGAGAGAAACCAAAGCGAGGGGCAAAAATCGACGAACCACAAATCAGCAACAGCGATAACTTCAATAAGACTCCAAATGCAAACAAACACGTCAACTGCGGAAAGCAAATGAAAAAGCCGCGTCCGGCACCTAATCTAGTCTTCGACGTCTTCTCACCAGCGCGGAGCTAAGTGCTGCCACTGGGCGTGGGAGGGAGCCCCAGGGCCTGAGGCCAGCACTCCTGAGACTCCGGGGCTTGTACAGCCCCACTCATTATTACGTGAGAGTGTCACGGGGCGGCGAGCTTCACAGACATTGGCCTTGCTTCACAGGCTCCGAGCCTTTCCAAAAGAGATGATCTTCACAGGCACTCGCCTTGCTTCACAGGCTCCGGGCCTTTCCAAAAGAGATGATCTTCATAGGCACTCGCCTTGCTTCACAGGCTCCGGGCCTTTCCAAAAGAGATGATCTTCGCAGGCACTCGCCTTGCTTCACAGGCTCCGGGCCTTTCCAAAAAAGATGATCTTCACAGGCACTTGCCTTGCTTCACAGGCTCCGGGCCTTTCCAAAAGAGATGATCTTCACAGGCACTCGCCTTGCTTCACAGGCTCCGGGCCTTTCCAAAAGAGATGATCTTCACAGGCACTCGCCTTGCTTCACAAGCTCCGGGTCTTTCCAAAAGAGATGATCTTCACAGGCACTCGCCTTGCTTCACAGGCTCCAGGCCTTTTCTAGGGGTAGAACCTCCGGAAGTGCTGGATGTTCCACGCGTTCTGGACCGGCACTCCCTCCCGAGTCTCCAAGCGTGCGGAGCCGGGCCTGGAAACATGAACAACCTTGAACGGGCCCTCCCACATGGGAGAGAGCTTGTGTAATCCCTCCCTGGAGAGGACCCGCCTGAGCACGAGGTCTCCTACCTCGAGGGTCCTGGGGCGGATGTTGCGGCAGTGCTATCGCCGCAGCGCTTGCTGATACCTCGCCGCCCGCAGTGCGGCCTCCCGGCGACGTTCCTCTCCCAACATGAGGTCCATCCCCCGCATGGCGCCCTGCTGCGCCTCGTCGAACGCCAGGACCCGCGCGGAGCGACGTCTGACCTCGTGAGGGAGGACTGCCTCCGCTCCATAGACTAGGAAGAATGGGGTCTCTCCAGTCGGCTTGGTCGCAGTGGTGCGGATGGACCACAGCACGGATTGAAGCTCGTCGTACCAACCTCGGCCGCAGGCCTCCAGCTTCTTCTTGAACATCCTGGTCTTGAGGCCTCTCAGGACCTCTGCGTTGGCTCGCTCGGCCTGGCCGTTGCTTCGAGGGTGCGCCACTGAAGCATAGCATATCTGCGTTCTAAGGTTAGCACAGTATGCTTTGAAGAGGTTACTGGTGAACTGCGAACCGTTGTCTGTGATGATGCGGTTCGGCACCCCGAACCGGCTCACGATGCCCCTGATGAACTTGACCACAGAGCCTGCGGGGATGGTGCGGACGGGCACCATGCAGCTAAGCGTGATAGGCAATGCATAGTTGGAAATAAACGCTAGGGGGATACACGCCACTGGGTCTGGCCCGAACGGCTTGGGGGATGATGCAGCCCGAGGGGCGCCCCCAGCAAGGCAAACTAACGACGGAAAGGTAAATGCAGATACATGCCGCGGGGACGGACCCACGCGGCCTGGGAGTGATGCAACCCTGGGAGGGTGCTCCTAGCTGAGAACGGAACTTGAAAGATGTCACCTGAGGATGTCGTCGGCGTAGTGGCGTTGGTGCAGCAGACTTGACGGGCTGCAGAAGCCGATCCTCATGAGCCCCCAGGCCCCGGGGCCTCGGGAGGCTCCGGAGGCGCTGGTGACTCCTCGCGAGCTGCCTCCATCTCCGCCAAGGCCGCGGAACGCCTGTCTTCCTGAGCCTCTACGATGCCCCTCATGAGGCGCTGGTACGCCGCAGCCATGCTCGGCAGGCCGTAAGGCATGCGAACATAGCTGTGGGGTGGACCTCCACAGCGCCCCACTTGTGAGGGCCAGAGGCGCTCCATTGTGGCGATCTGATTAAGCCCTGGTATGTCGACGCAGATGCGCAGCCCACCATCCTCGCTTGGATGTGGGGCCACGGCTAGCAAGTGGCGGCAACCTCTCATGATCCTTGTCTCCTGTAGCTCTTGAATGGCCTCATCAACGAACTCTTGCTGGTCTGATCTTCCTCGCCTGGCTCCCTCTCGAGGGAAACATGCTGCGAAGCACGCCTCCACATGGTGCCCAAGCGCCTCCCTCGTGACCCTGGCTAGGTCGGTGGCCCTCCAGGTGAGAGCCCCCGAGCCCTGCCTGAGGAGGGTGCCGGGCGCGCTTTCCTATGCGATGGAAGGAGGGTCCCCCTGGGCAGACACGGGCCCTGAGGGGCCTGCCTCCTGAGGGGCCGAGCCTGACGATGTCTTCCCCTTCTTGGGGGTGGTCTCGGGAAGCCTCCTGCTTCCGCGATCTGGGTCCTCTAGCAACGCGGCCTGATAGGCTCTCTCCAGGGAACACACTGCATCCTTCTCTTCACAGGGCACCGTGATGACGCCGCCACTTCCTGGCATCTTGAGGACGTTGTAGCCGTGGTGAGTCGCAGCCATAAACTTGGCCAGCACTGGGTACCCGAGGATGGCGTTGTACGGCAGGCGGATGTGGGCGACGTCGAAGTCGATGAGCTCGGTGCGGTAGTTGCTGCGAGCCCCGAAGGTGACAGGGAGGTAGACCTGCCCGATCGGGATTGTGGAACCGTCGGTGATCCCGGAGAAAGGCCTGGTTGGCTGAAGCTGGTCATAGGGCACTTGGAGGTTGTTGAATGTTTCCACGGACAGGACGTTGAGCCCTGCCCCGCCATCGATGAGGGTCTTGGTGACTAGCACGTTGCTGATGACTGGGGAGCAGAGCAACGGGAGGACTCCTGCAGTGGCTGAGCACTTGAGCTGATCTGCTGAGCTGAACGTGATGGCGCACGCTGACCACCTGAGGGGGCGCGTTGCTTCGAGCTTGGAGAGGGCTGCATTCACTTCATGGGCGAACTGCTTGTAGATGCATTGGGAGGCTGGGGCTTGAGCTCCGCCCAGGATGCAGGCGATCACGCGCGGCTCCTGGAAGCCCCCAACCCCCTTGTCTTGATGTCGGTCTTCGTTCCTTCTTGGTGGAGGCGGCAGCAGAGGTAGGCCTGCATTTCCATGAGGGCGATCCTCGCGAGGTTGATCCCTCCAGTCTCCCTCGCGAGGCAGGTCCCGCCAACGGTCCTCGCGAGGCTGGTCGCGCCACCCCGAGCGCGGGCCGCGATCTTCCTAGCGTCCTGGGTTTCTTCCTCCTCCCCGGTCGTAGCCCCGGTCAGCACGGTCAGGGCGACGGCCGATCCTTCCTTCTCGCATGGCGCGGAGCTCTTGACATTCGTTGGTGTTGTGGGTGTGGAGGTCATGGTACACACAGTACCGGCTGCCTCTGGAGGGTTCGGGCAGATCCTTGCCCCGCTTGGTGTCTGGTTCTGCCGTGAGTACGGCAGCCCCCTTGCACTTCGCGTCCTTGGCTTTGGGCTTCTTCTCTTCTGGGTCCGCGGCAGGCAGCTCGAGGAGGGAGAGACGTCCCTCCTCAGCCCTGGCGCACTTGTTCGCCAAGTTGAACAGCTCCAGGGAGGTGTAGAGGTCTTTGTGCATCGCCAGCTCCTCCTTCATCTTGACGTCACGCACGCCGTCAGAGAAGGCGGAGATGATGGCCTCCTCGGACACCTTGGGGATCTTGAGGCGCGCGCTGTTGAAGCGCTGGATGTACTTTTGCAGGGTCTCTCCGGGTTGTTGCTTGATGCGGCGCATGTCGCTCACGGCGGGCGGCCGGTCGCGAGTACCTTGGAAGTTGGCGATGAAGCGGGTGCACATCTGGTCCCAGGAAGAGATTGTTCCTGGAGCCAGATTCAGGAGCCAGGTGCGCGCCCCTTCCTTCAGCGCCATGGGGAACCAGTTAGCCATGACCTTTTCATCCCCGCCGGCAGCCTCGATGCCCAGCTCATAGAGCTGGAGGAACTCTGCGGGATCGGTTGTGCCGTCGTAGCGAGGAGGCAGGTCGGGCTTGAACTTGCCGGGCCACGTGACGTTGCGCAGCTCAGTGGTGTAGGCATGGCAGCCCGCGATGGCCATGAAAGGCCTCGGTTGGTGGAGAGCTTGGTCTTGAGGGTCCCCATGCATTGCAGCTAGGAGCAGGGCGGGGTCTTGGCGCGCCGGAGCTGGAGCAGGGTCGCGGCGTGCCGGAGCAGGGAGCGCCCTGGCAGCCCCTTGTGGGCGAGGAACTTCTTGGCAGCTTCGCTCTTGCTGCGCTGGCGCCTGACAGAGCGGGTTCCGCCCAGGGACCAAGCGCCTTGGAGCCATGGCATCTTCTTGGAGGGGAGGCGGCTGGTGCGCCTCTAGAGCTTCGTTGCCCACGCGGGGCGGAGTGCGGCGCAGAGGGACGGACGGCGCGGAAGAGCCCCCTGCAGCGTAGACAAGCTCGGCGACGCGATCGAGCCATTCTTCGTAGACGTCGTCGACGGGACGGTAGCACAGGAGCTCGTTTGCCGCGAGAAGCGCAGCCCGAGCCTCCAAGGGTGTGCGGAGCGCGCGGGACGAAGAACCGGCTGGAGCGAGTGATGGAGTGGCGGTGCGGCCGTCTTTCCGCATGGACGGGTGCTGAGACGATGCCTGCTGCTCGCCCCCCGCCGGGCCGGTGGCGGCGTTGACGGCGGGCGACGGGGAACGACGAGGACGCCCACCGACGGGGGCCGTCTGTGAAGGAAATATGCCCTAGAGGCAATAATAAAGTTATTATTTATTTCCTTACATCATGATAAATGTTTATTATTCATGCTAGAATTGTATTAACCGGAAACATAATACATGTGTGAATACATAGACAAACAGAGTGTCACTAGTATGCCTCTACTTGACTAGCTCGTTAATCAAAGATGGTTATGTTTCCTAACCATGAACAAAGAGTTGTTATTTGATTAACGAGGTCACATCATTAGTTGAATGATCTGATTGACATGACCCATTCCATTAGCTTAGCAACCGATCGTTTAGTATGTTGCTATTGCTTTCTTCATGACTTATACATGTTCCTATGACTATGAGATTATGCAACTCCCGTTTGCCGGAGGAACACTTTGGGTGCTACCAAACGTCACAACGTAACTGGGTGATTATAAAGGAGTACTACAGGTGTTTCCAATGGTAGATGTTGGGTTGGCGTATTTCGAGAATAGGATTTGTCACTCCGATTGTCGAAGAGGTATCTCTGGGCCCTCTCGGTAATACACATCACATAAGCCTTGCAAGCATTATAACTAAGATGTTAGTTGTGAGATGATGTATTACGGAACAAGTAAAGAGACTTGCCAGTAACGAGATTGAACTAGGTATTGTATACCGACGATCGAATCTCGGGCAAGTAACATACCGATGACAAAGGGAACAACGTATGTTGTTATGCGGTCTGACCGATAAAGATCTTCGTAGAATATGTAGGAGCCAATATGGGCATCTAGGTCCCACTATTGGTTATTGACCGGAGACATGTCTCGGTCATGTCTACATTGTTCTCGAACCATAGGGTCCGCACGCTTAACGTTACGATGACAGTTATTATGAGTTTATACATTTTGATGTACCGAAGGTTGTTCGGAGTCCCGGATGTGATCACGGACATGACGAGGAGTCTCGAAATGGTCGAGACATAAAGATTGATAGATTGGAAGCCTATGTTTGGACATCGGAAGTGTTCCGGGTGAAATCGGGATTTTACCGGATCACCAGGAGGTTACCGGAACCCCCCGGGAACCATATGGGCCTTCATGGGCCTTAGTGGAAAAGAGAAAAAGGGCAGCCCATAGCTGGCCGCGCGCCCCCCCCCTTCCCTGAGTCCTATTAGGACTAGGAGAAGGGGCCGGCCCCCCTCTCTCGCTCTTTTCCCCCTTGGGAATCCTAGTTGGAATAGGATTGAGGGGGGGGGGGAGTCCTACTCCCGGTAGGAGTAGGACTCCTCCCGAGCCCTCTCCCTGGCCGGCGCACCCCTCCCCCTTGGATCCTTTATATACGGGGGCAGGGGGCACCTCTAGACACACAAGTTGATCATTGAGATTGTTCCTTAGCCGTGTGCGGTGCCCCCTGCCACCAAATTCCACCTTGATCATATCGTTGTAGTGCTTAGGCGAAGCCCTGCGTCGGTAGTACATCAAGATCGTCACCACGCCGTCGTGCTGACAGAACTCCTCCCCGAAGCTTTGCTGGATCGGAGCCCGGGGATCGTCATCGAGCTGAACGTGTGCTAAGAACTCGGAGGTGCCGGAGTAACGGTGCTTGGATCGGTCGGATCGGGAAGAAGACGTACGACTACTTCCTCTACGTTGTGTCAACGCTTCCGTTGCGATCTACAAGGGTACGTAGATCAGACTCTCCCCCTCGTTGCTATGCATCACCATGATCTTGAGTGTGCGTAGGAAATTTCTTGAAATTACTACGTTCCCCAACAGTGGTATCAGAGCCTAGGTTTTATGGTTTGATGTTATTTGCACAAGTAGAACACAAGTGAGCTGTGGGCGATACAAGTCATACTGCCTACCAGCATGTCATACTTTGGTTCAGCGGTATTGTTGGACGAGACGACCCGGACCAACCTTACACGTACGCTTACGCGAGACCGGTTCCCTCGACGTGCTTTGCACATAGATGGCTTGCGGGCGACTGTCTCTCCAACTTTAGTTGAACCAAGTGTGGCTACGCCCGGTCCTTGAGAAGGTTAAAACGGAGTCTATTTGACAAACTATCGTTGTGGTTTTGATGCGTAGGTAAGATGAGTTCTTGCTTAAAGCCCGTAGCAGCCACGTAAAACTTGCAACAACAAAGTAGAGGACGTCTAACTTGTTTTTGCAGGGCATGCTGTGATGTGATATGGTCAAGGCATGATGCTAAATTTTATTGTATGAGATGATCATGTTTTGTAACCAAGTTATCGGCAATTGGCAGGAGCCATATGGTTGTCACTTTATTGTATGCAATGCAATCGCGATGTAATGCTTTACTTTATTACTAAGCGGTAGTGATAGTCGTGGAAGCATAAGATGGCGAGACGACAACGATGCTACGATGGAGATCAAGGTGTCGTGCCGGTGACGATGGTGATCATGACGGTGCTTCGGAGATGGAGATCACAAGCACAAGATGATGATGGCCATATCATATCACTTATATTGATTGCATGTGATGTTTATCCTTTTATGCATCTTATCTTGCTTTGATTGACGGTAGCATTATAAGATGATCTCTCACTAAATTATCAAGAAGTGTTCTCCCTGAGTATGCACCGTTGCCAAAGTTCGTCGTGCCCAGACACCACGTGATGATCGGGTGTGATAAGCTCTACGTCCATCTACAACGGGTGCAAGCCAGTTTTGCACACACAGAATACTCAGGTTAAACTTGACGAGCCTAGCATATACAGATATGGCCTCGGAACACAGAGACCGAAAGGTCGAGCGTGAATCATATAGTAGATATGATCAACATAACGATGTTCACCATTGAAAACTACTCCATCTCACGTGATGATCGGTTATGGTTTAGTTGATTTGGATCACGTGATCACTTAGAGGATTAGAGGGATGTCTATCTAAGTGGGAGTTCTTAAGTAATTTGATTAACTGAACTTAAACTTATCATGAACTTAGTACCTGATAGTATCTTGCTTGTTTATGTTGATTGTAGATAGATGGCTCGTGCTGTTGTTCCGTTGAATTTTAATGCATTCCTTGAGAAAGCAAAGTTGAAAGATGATGGTAGCAATTACACGGACTGGGTCCATAACTTGAGGATTATCCTCATTGCTGCACAGAAGAATTACGTCCTGGAAGCACCGCTGGGTGCCAGGCCTGCTGCTGGAGCAACACCAGATGTTATGAACGTCTGGCAGAGCAAAGCTGATGACTACTCGATAGTTCAGTGTGCCATGCTTTACGGCTTAGAATCGGGACTTCAACGATGTTTTGAACGTCATGGAGCATATGAGATGTTCCAGGAGTTGAAGTTAATATTTCAAGAAAATGCCCGGATTGAGAGATATGAAGTCTCCAATAAGTTCTATAGCTGCAAGATGGAGGAGAACAGTTCTGTCAGTGAGCATGTACTCAAGATGTCTGGGTATAATAATCACTTGATTCAATTGGGAGTTAATCTTCCGGATGATTGCGTCATTGACAGAATTCTCCAATCACTGCCACCAAGCTCCAAGAGCTTTGTGATGAACTATAATATGCAAGGGATGAACAAGACTATTCCCGAGCTCTTCGCAATGCTGAAAACTGCGGAGGTAGAAATCAAGAAGTAGCATCAAGTGTTGATGGTCAACAAGACCACTAGTTTCAAGAAAAAGGGCAAAGGGAAGAAGAAGGGGAACTTCAAGAAGAACAACAAGCAAGTTGCTGCTCAGGAGAAGAAACCCAAGTCTGGACCTAAGCCTGAAACTGAGTGCTTCTACTGCAAGCAGACTGGTCACTGGAAGCGGAACTGCCCCAAGTATTTGGCGGATAAGAAGGATGGCAAGGTGAACAAAGGTATATGTGATATACATGTTATTGATGTGTACCTTACTAGAGCTCGCAGTAGAACCTGGGTATTTGATACTGGTTCTGTTGCTAATATTTGCAACTCGAAACAGGGACTACGGAATAAGCGGACACTAGCAAAGGACGAGGTGACGATGCGCGTGGGAAACGGTTCCAAAGTCGATGTGATCGCGGTCGGCACGCTACCTCTACATCTACCTTCAGGATTAATATTAGACCTAAATAATTGTTATTTGGTGCCAGCGTTGAGCATGAACATTATATCCGGATCTTGTTTAATGCGAGACGGTTATTCATTTAAATCAGAGAATAATGGTTGTTCTATTTATATGAGTAATATCTTTTATGGTCATGCACCTTTGAAGAGTGGTCTATTTTTGATGAATCTCGATAGTAGTGATACACATATTCATAATGTTGAAACCAAAAGATACAGAGTTGATAATGATAGTGCAACTTATTTGTTGCACTGCCGTTTAGGTCATATCGGTGTAAAGCGCATGAAGAAACTCCATACTGATGGGCTTTTGGAACCACTTGATTATGAATGACTTGGTACTTGCGAACCGTGCCTCATAGGCAAGATGACTAAAACACCGTTCTCCGGTACTATGGAGAGAGCAACAGATTTATTGGAAATCATACATACCGATGTATGTGGTCCGATGAATATTGAGGCTCGTGGCGGATATCGTTATTTTCTCACCTTCACAGATGATTTAAGCAGATATGGGTATATCTACTTAATGAAACACAAGTCTGAACATTTGAAAAGTTCAAAGAATTTCAGAGTGAAGTTGAAAATCATCGTAACAAGAAAATAAAGTTTCTACGATCTGATCGTGGAGGAGAATATTTGAGTTACAAGTTTGGTGTACATTTGAAAAATTGTGGAATAGTTTCGCAACTCACGCCACCCGGAACACCACAGCGTAATGGTGTGTCCGAACGTCGTAATCGTACTTTACTAGATATGGTGCGATCTATGATGTCTCTTACTGATTTACCGCTATCATTTTGGGGTTATGCTTTAGAGACGGCCGCATTCACGTTAAATAGGGCACCATCAAAATCCGTTGAGACGACGCCTTATGAACTATGGTTTGGAAAGAAACCAAAGTTGTCGTTTCTTAAAGTTTGGGGCTGCGATGCTTATGTGGAAAAGCTTCAACCTGATAAGCTCGAACCCAAAGCGGAGAAATGTGTCTTCATAGGATACCCAAAGGAGACTGTTGGGTACACCTTCTGTCACAGATCCGAAGGCAAGACATTCGTTGCTAAGAATGGATCATTTCTAGAGAAGGAGTTTCTCTCGAAAGAAGTGAGTGGGAGGAAAGTAGAACTTGACGAGGTAACTGTACCTGCTCCCTTATTGGAAAATAGTACATCACAGAAAACTGTTTCTGCGACACCTATACCAATTAGTGAGGAAGCTAATGATGATGATCATGAAACTTCAGGACAAGATACTACCGAACCACGTAGATCAACCAGAGTGAGATCCGCACCAGAGTGGTACGGTAATCCAATTCTGGAAGTCATGCTACTAGATCATGATGAACCTACGAACTATGAAGAAGCGATGGTGAGCCCAGATTCCGCAAAGTGGCTTGAAGCCATGAAATCTGAGATGGGATCCATGTATGAGAACAAAGTATGGACTTTGGTTGACTTGCCCGATGATCGGCAAGCAATAGAGAATAAATGGATCTTCAAGAAAAAGACTGACGCTGACGGTAATATTACCGTCTATAAAGCTCGGCTTGTCGCAAAAGGTTTTCGACAAGTTCAAGGGGTTGACTACGATGAGACCTTCTCACCCGTAGCGATGCTTAAGTCTGTCAGAATCATGTTAGCAATTGCCGCATTTTATGATTATGAAATTTGGCAGATGGATGTCAAAACTGCATTCCTGAATGGATTTCTGGAAGAAGAGTTGTATATGATGCAACCAGAAGGTTTTGTCGATCCAAAGGGAGCTGACAAAGTGTGCAAGCTCCAGCGATCCATTTATGGACTGGTGCAAGCCTCTCGGAGTTGGAATAAACGCTTTGATAGTGTGATCAAAGCATTTGGTTTTATACAGACGTTTGGAGAAGCCTGTATTTACAAGAAAGTGAGTGGGAGCTCTGTAGCATTTCTGATATTATATGTGGATGACATATTGCTGATTGGAAATGATATAGAATTTCTGGATAGCATAAAGGGATACTTGAATAAAAGTTTTTCAATGAAAGACCTCGGGGAAGCTGCTTACATATTAGGCATAAAGATCTATAGAGATAGATCAAGACGCTTAATTGGACTTTCACAAAGCACATACCTTGACAAGATTTTGAAGAAGTTCAAAATGGATCAAGCAAAGAAAGGGTTCTTGCCTGTGTTACAAGGAGTGAAGTTGAGTCAGACTCAATGCCCGACCACTGCAGAAGATAGAGAGAAAATGAAAGATGTTCCCTATGCTTCAGCCATAGGCTCTATCATGTATGTAATGCTGTGTACCATACCTGATGTGTGCCTTGCTATAAGTTTAGCAGGGAGGTACCAAAGTAATCCAGGAGTGGACACTGGACAGCGGTCAAGAACATCCTGAAATACCTGAAAAGGACCAAGGATATGTTTCTCATATATGGAGGTGACAAAGAGCTCACCGTAAGAGGTTACGTTGATGCAAGCTTTGACACTGATCCGGACGATTCTAAATCGCAAACCGGATACATGTTTACTTTAAATGGTGGAGCTGTCAGTTGGTGCAGTTCTAAACAAAGCGTCGTAGCGGGCTCTACATGTGAAGCAGAGTACATAGCTGCTTCGGAAGCAGCGAACGAAGGAGTCTGGATGAAGGAGTTCATATCCGATCTAGGTGTCATACCTAGTGCATCGGGTCCAATGAAAATCTTTTGTGACAATACTGGTGCAATTGCTTTGGCAAAGGAATCCACATTTCACAAAAGGACCAAACACATCAAGAGACGCTTCAATTCCATCCGGGATCTAGTCCAGGTGGGAGACATAGAGATTTGCAAGATACATACGGATCTGAATGTTGCAGACCCGTTGACTAAGCCTCTTCCACGGGCAAAACATGATCAGCACCAAAGCTCCATGGGTGTTAGAATCATTACTGTGTAATCTAGATTATTGACTCTAGTGCAAGTGGGAGACTGAAGGAAATATGCCCTAGAGGCAATAATAAAGTTATTATTTATTTCCTTACATCATGATAAATGTTTATTATTCATGCTAGAATTGTATTAACCGGAAACATAATACATGTGTGAATACATAGACAAACAGAGTGTCACTAGTATGCCTCTACTTGACTAGCTCGTTAATCAAAGATGGTTATGTTTCCTAACCATGAACAAAGAGTTGTTATTTGATTAACGAGGTCACATCATTAGTTGAATGATCTGATTGACATGACCCATTCCATTAGCTTAGCACCCGATCGTTTAGTATGTTGCTATTGCTTTCTTCATGACTTATACATGTTGCTATGACTATGAGATTATGCAACTCCCGTTTGCTGGAGGAACACTTTGGGTGCTACCAAACGTCACAACGTAACTGGGTGATTATAAAGGAGTACTACAGGTGTTTCCAATGGTAGATGTTGGGTTGGCGTATTTCGAGAATAGGATTTGTCACTCCGATTGTCGAAGAGGTATCTCTGGGCCCTCTCGGTAATACACATCACATAAGCCTTGCAAGCATTATAACTAAGATGTTAGTTGTGAGATGATGTATTACGGAACGAGTAAAGAGACTTGCCAGTAACGAGATTGAACTAGGTATTGTATACCGACGATCGAATCTCGGGCAAGTAACATACCGATGACAAAGGGAACAACGTATGTTGTTATGCGGTCTGACCGATAAAGATCTTCGTAGAATATGTAGGAGCCAATATGGGCATCTAGGTCCCACTATTGGTTATTGACCGGAGACATGTCTTGGTCATGTCTACATTGTTCTCGAACCGTAGGGTCCGCACGCTTAACGTTACGATGACAGTTATTATGAGTTTATACATTTTGATGTACCGAAGGTTGTTCGGAGTCCCGGATGTGATCACGGACATGACGAGGAGTCTCGAAATGGTCGAGACATAAAGATTGATAGATTGGAAGCCTATGTTTGGACATCGGAAGTGTTCCGGGTGAAATCGGGATTTTACCGGATCACCGGGAGGTTACCGGAACCCCCCGGGAACCATATGGGCCTTCATGGGCCTTAGTGGAAAAGAGAAAAAGGGCAGCCCATAGCTGGCCGAGCGCCCCCCCCCCTTCCCTGAGTCCTATTAGGACTAGGAGAAGGGGCCGGCCCCCCTCTCTCGCTCTTTTCCCCCTTGGGAATCCTAGTTGGAATAGGATTGAGGGGGGGGGGGAGTCCTACTCCCGGTAGGAGTAGGACTCCTCCCGAGCCCTCTCCCTGGCCGGCGCACCCCTCCCCCTTGGATCCTTTATATACGGGGGCAGGGGGCACCTCTAGACACACAAGTTGATCATTGAGATTGTTCCTTAGCCGTGTGCGGTGCCCCCTGCCACCAAATTCCACCTCGATCATATCGTTGTAGTGCTTAGGCGAAGCCCTGCGTCGGTAGTACATCAAGATCGTCACCACGCCGTCGTGCTGACGGAACTCCTCCCCGAAGCTTTGCTGGATCAGAGCCCGGGGATCGTCATCGAGCTGAACGTGTGCTAAGAACTCGGAGGTGCCGGAGTAACGGTGCTTGGATCGGTCGGATCGGGAAGAAGACATACGACTACTTCCTCGACGTTGTGTCAACGCTTCCGTTGCGATCTACAAGGGTACGTAGATCAGAATCTCCCCCTCGTTGCTATGCATCACCATGATCTTGAGTGTGCATAGGAATTTTTTTGAAATTACTACGTTCCCCAACAGTCTGGGCGACGCGAGAAGCGATGGCGGCCCGGCGCTCGGGGCGGGCCCGACGAGCGTCGGACATGGATGCGACGGTCGGAGGAGAACGGAGTGGTGGAAGACAGATTCCGGCGCACCCCTACCTGGCGCGCCAAATGTCAGATTTCGGGTTCCAGCAGACCCTTAAGGTTCGAACACTGGGGTGCACGCGGAAACCTCGTCTTTAACCCCTCCGTCTCGATGGGATCTAAACTACTAAAAGAACGGCATGAAAGACACAAGATTTATACTGGTTCGGCCCACCATTGTGGTGTAATACCCTACTCCAGTGTGTGGTGGATGGATTGCCTCTTGGAGGCTGGTGATGATGAACCATACAAGGAAGAACAGCCTCGCGAGGGTCTGTTCTTGGCTGGGGTGATGAACTGCTATGGGGAGTTCAGCCACCTCTCTCTATCTCTCTCTTTCTCTCTTCCTCTCTTCCAGATCCCAACTGACCAACCGAACCCCTTGCTATGTGGGTGGCTAGTCCTATTTATAGAGGCCCTGGTCCTCTTCCCAAATATTGAGCGGGAAGGGATCCAACAATGGCGGGCTAATTTGAAGGGGGACAGCGAGTACGTCTATCCTGACAAAAGCAGTCTTCACCTGCCAAAGGCTCTGGTGGTGACGCCGGGCTGGGCTCCATGGTGACCTCCATCTCGTAGTCCTCCTGGTCTTGGTCTCGTTGCACCGAAGTGGCAACCTTTGCCTGATGCCTCGGTACTCCGCGGATATGCTTGTCCCCTTTGCACCAAAGAGGAAAGAAGGATGCTGCGCGCGCTGGCGCCTGCCTGGCGCCCTCGATCGTCATGGCTTACATCACGGGCACCTCACGAGGCACCCCACCTTGATATCTCCGTCTCCTCGCGAGCCAGCCTAAGGAGGCTGTGCCTGAGGATGCGCCGCGTCGTCCGCCTCGCGAGGGTCTTGAGTCTCGTGTTAATGAAGATGGGCCGCACTGGGCCCCCACTTGAGCCACGCCCCAGGCCGCAGGCAGGCAAGTCTGGGGACCCCCGTTCCTAGAACGCCGACAGAGACGTCTTCCCAACCGTACGTGTGTTGAACGCGGAGGTGCCGTCTGTTCGGCGCTAGGTCATCGGTGATTTGGATCACGACGAGTACGACTCCATCAACCCCGTTCTCTTGAACGCTTCCGCGCGCAATCTGCAAGGGTATGTAGATGCACTCCCCTCTCCCTCGTTGCTAGATGACTCCATGGATTGATCTTGGTGATGCGTAGAAAATTTTAAAATTCTGCTACGTTCCCCAACAACCCCAACTCTATATATTCATGTTCGGGGAGAAAAAAATTCAAAGAGAAGGATTCATCGCATTTTACGATATGGAGCCGCCGCCAAGCCCTATTCTTCCTCGGGAGGGCAGATCTGGAGTCTGTTTTGGGCTTCAGAGAGAGGAATCCTTTGCCATCGTCATCATCAACCATCCTCCATCACCAATTTCATGATGCTCACTGCCGTGCGTGAGTAATTCCATCGTAGGCTTGCTGGACCATGATGGATTGGATGAGATTTACCATGTAATCGAGTTAGTTTTGTTAGGGTTTGATCCCTAGTATCCACTATGTTCTAAGATTGATGTTGCTATGACTTTCCTATGCCTAATGCTTGTCACTAGGGTCCGAGTGCCATGATTTCAGATCTGAACCTATTATGTTTTCATGAATATATTTGTGTTCTTGATCTGATATTGCAAGTTATGATCCGGCAACCCCGGAGTGACAATAGTCGGGACCACTCCCGATGATGACCGTAGTTTGAGGATTTCATGTATTCACTAAGTGCTAATGCTTTGGTCCGATACTCTATTAAAAGGAGGCCTTAATATGCCTTAGTTTGCACTAGGACCCCGCTGCCACGGGAGGGTAGGACAAAAGATGTCATGCAAGTTCTTTTCCATAGGCACGTATGAATATATTCGGAATACATGCCTACATTATATTGATGAATTGGAGCTAGTTCTATGTCACCCTATGATATAACTGTTGCATGATGAATGCCATCCGACATAATTATCCATCATTGATCCATTTCCTACGAGCTTTTCACATATTGATCTTTGCTCCGTTACTTATCCGTTGCCACTATTATGGTTGCTACAAAACTGCTACGACTACTTTTGCCACTATTACCGTTACTTCCATACTACTTTGCTACTAAATATTTTGCTGCAGATATTAAGTCTTCCAGGTGTGGTTGAATTGACAACTCAGCTGATAATACTTGAGAATATCCTTTGGCTCTCCTTGTGTTGAATCAATAAATTTGGGTTGAATACTCTACCATCAAAAACTGTTTTGATCCCCTATACCTGTGGGTTATCAATACTTTTTTGTGGCGCCGTTGCCGGGGAGCACAGCTCTATTCTCCGAGTCACTTGGGATTTATATCTGTTGATCACTATGAGGAATTTGAAAGATCAAAGAACCAAGATTTTTCCCTCGACTACGAGGGGAGGTAAGGAACTGCCATCTAGCTCTGCACTTGATTATCCTTCTGTTTTGAGTAAACTTGCGACACCTACACCTTCTATTGATTCGAATATGTCACATGTTATTGATGATGCCACTTCTGCTATGCATGATGTTTATGATGAAACTACTTCTCTGCTTGATAATACTCTGCCACTAGGTGAATTTCTTGATGAACAACTTTCTAGGGTTATAGAGAATGAAATTACTGAAACTAATGATGAAGATTATGATTCTCCCCCTAGATATGAATTGCTTGTTGTACTTGAGGGTTATGTTATGGATGAAGAAACTGCTAGAGACTTCTTTCCTTGCAATGATAGAGAGGATCTTAAGAAATTATTAGCTAAGCTGAAAGAAAAATCCTTGAATGCTAGAATGAAATATGATCCCGTTTTTGCTACTTCACCTATCATTGTTACTAGTAAGGATTATGAATTCTCGGTCGATCCTGAGTTAATTGCTTTGGTTGAATCTGATCCTTTCTATGGTTATGAATCTAAACGTAATATCCCAAATTTTCAATTTGGAATGTTATACATTAGACCATCATTGCATATCATCATTTATTTTCTTTTGGTTTTGATCCTAGAAATTCCATGCAACTCAAGGACCCATGGAGAGAGTTGGGGATTTCGTTATTTTCATATTTGAGTTTTCTCAAATTTTGCGAATAAGATTAATTATTTTATCATCAATTATTTCTATTACAAAAATATGAGAGAGGGAATAAAATGACTTTCCAAAAATAAAGAAATATTGAGGATTTAATAATAAAATCAAATAAGATTTTATTTCGGAGTTTTTCGGTATTTTATTTGAATTTAAGAAAAATGTGCGTTTTTCAAAATTGCATTTAGGCCCCAAATAAATGTTCACCTTGTGCGGCTTGATTTTAGAAGCCCGGGAAAATTTATTTCGGGATTTTTGGAGTCCGTTTAGTATTTCTTTTATTTGTTTTTCTGCGCGGAATAATAAAAAAAACGCGAACCGACTTTGGGCCGTACCCGAGTGGGACTCCGCCCGGGGGCAGCCTTTATAAGCCGCCCGACCCGAGCCGCTAGCCCACCGCGCCCGAAACCCTAATTAGCCGCCGCCGCCCGCCCGCCCGCCGCCGCCGCCGGACCCGCCGCCCGAGGTCAACCTCGTTTTCGCCGCCCGTTTTTTTAAAAAAAAGAAAGAGAAAAAAGTCACGGTTTTTTTTAGTTTCGGTTTTTTTAAATAGATCGGTTTTTCCGGTTTATTTATTTAGCGAGCGTTCGTCCGTTCGTTCGTTCTAGCGAACATTAGTTGTTTTTCTTTTTCTCGGATTAAATCCGCGATTTTTCTGATCGCGATTCGTGATCCGATTTTCGTTTTAGTATAACTTTTCACTCGTTTATCGGAATCAAGCGATTCAAGCGCCTTGAGTTTCGTCTCGAAACCCTCTATCCGTTTAACCAACTTAAACAAGTTTTTGCCACTATAAAAATTTCCCTAGATCCAGAATAGTAAACGAAGCTTGTTTCTTTTGCCGTTTGACTTTCGTTGCTTCGTTTGATTTGATTCTTTTTGCAAACCGGAGTTCTTAAGTTGAACCTTCTGGTTAGATCTCTTATTTGAGTTTTACCCCTCCATTAGATGAATACTTATTGTATGCTTTTTTGTTTGTCTGCGATAGAATACCCGGAGTGCGCCGCCTGTTACTTCGAATCTCTAGGTTTCGCGGATCATCAGCAATGCAAGTAACAGTTTGATCATACCTCCTACTACCCAGTTTTATTGCATTAGATCAATCCTCAAACATTGCATGATTAGGATCTAATTAAATTGTGGGATGGGAAGTAGTTGAGGTAGTACCTATTACCTGTTATATTATCAAACCTTTGGGAGTTACTTCTATGTTTGCCTATTATGCCATGCTATGCTAGTAGACGTGGATTGGGTTAGTGATATCCATGATAGATGTTAGTTTGTTAATTAATGGTTTATCTAAGGTGGCAACTTAAACACACATCTGGGTGGATTGAGGTACCTGGGTATTCCGGGATTGCCTGTTTTTCTTTATGGACCGCCACCGAGGCCCAAAGGGATCATGAGATTTTTCATACCAGAAACTTTCGTGAGCAGCCACAAGCTATTATGGGCTCTAGCATAGTTGATTAAGTCGTGCGAACTCTTACAGGGTAGACTAGCAGATGTAGGGGAAAGTAGGTGTAACGGTCTATCCATCGTAAGGTGCTAGCGCTTCTGAAAGACTATGTCTCGGTCATCCATTTATCAAACACCATGTAGTGCGAGAAACCAAACGGAGGCGATTGAGTCTTGTGGGGAAAAGTGCGCAAACCTCTGCAGAGTGTATAAACTAATCATGGTTAGCCGTGTCCCCGGTTACGGACAGTTTGAGTATCTAGTACTTGGATTATCATGTGAATCTCAATATGTTACTCTAAAATTTAATTTTGTTGGGTTTTGTTTAATGATGATGCTTAATTGGGATTGAGGATGCTATCAACCATTCTCAATGTTTAACAACTACCATGATAGTTAAATAAATTTATTCCTTTGCAGTAGGGAAAAATTGGCTTTTCGCAAAACTGTAACCATAGAGCTTTCCACCGGCCAAATATGCATATAGTATAGCTGTTTCATTCCATTACTCTCTATGTGTTACTTTGCCAGCATATTCCATGTGCTGACCCATTTCGCACTGCAACGTTAATGTTGCAGACTTTTCAGACGACGATTAAGGAGTTTTAGGTCATGGTTCTATACTCAGTGATGCCATTGGAGTTGATGGACTCACTTATCTTCCAAGCTTTCCGCTGTTATAGTTATTAGATGGCCTTAAGCCATATTTATTGTAATAAGTTCTCTATTGAGACACTCGATGTAATAAGTATGTGATTGCTACTATGTTATAAATCCTCCGAGTACTGTGTGGTGGTAGCATTACTGATCCAGGGATGACACGTGAGCACAGAGATCAGACTGTTTGAGGTCTGGTCGCTACAGAGATGGTATTAGAGCACACGCTGACTATAGGACACGACCACTAAGCTAAAGACCTAGATCACTATTCACTCTCTTCTCTTCTGACCTCTCATCTTTTCTACTCTTTAGGATGGCGGATGCAAGGAACAAGTTCACGCAACCGGATGATGATACACCCTTTGGACGTCACTTGAAGGAAGTCACTAGATACCTAAACATAGGAGTACCAAGCTTCACCGGAACCTACAACGCCACTTTACCTGAAGAAGAGCGCTGGATGATTCAAGTTCAAATTCCAGGAAGTACGTTCATGCCAGTCACTGAGCCCATAGAGTTTTCTTTTGATGCACCAACTTGGAGTCTAGGGAAGAGCATGGCAGCTCACATCACTATGGGACGCATTGGAGAAGTCTACCGTAATGATGTCAAGTATACTATCTACCAGATTTGTGGGCGCCGAGATGAACACTGGGAGATGATCAGCACCAGGAAGGATAGATCAGTTGCAGCTTTTATCCAGGAGTTAAACCAGCACATTCGACGACAGGAGAACCAGATGTGCGCCGACATGATAGACCTGAAGAAGGCAAGGACAAGAATCAAGGAACTGGAGGAAGAACTTAAGGCTACACGTGAAGATTATGAAGAAGAAATTGAAGTATTGGTGGAGAAGAATGACGATCTGATCAAGAAGATTGGGATATTTATGGGAGGCCCTACACTAGTAGATGAAGACGAAGAACCCAAGGAGATTCGCCTGGAAGACTACATCATCATCAACGACACCGACTCGGACCCAGATGACAGCGATGATGACTATGTTGATGAAGCCGGAGCAGATATCATGGAGTCTGTAACTGAAGAATATTTCTAGTAGACCACCTCATCAGTAGTAGTAGTCCACCATGTAAATACAGTAGTCCGAGCACTTTTGCGATAGTTAGATCGATTGCATGCCCTTGTTTGAATGAATGAAGTGAATTGTTTGCTTTTGCCTCATGTGCATATGGTTAGTGTTTTCTCTTTAGACCCCCTCTATTCTAAATTCTCATCTTTTCTAAACCCTCAGATGCCTCCAAGACGTGACCCCGGATTCACCTTTCCACCGGAGCTCACCCAGTTGATCCAGCAGCAGAACACATTGATGCAGTTGCTTGTTCAGAATCAGAATCAGGGGAACAACAACAACAACCCACCACCACCACCACCTGTTGATCACTTAGCCCGTTTTCTTAGGCTGAATCCGCCGGTGTTTTCCAGTAGCACCGAGCCAATAGTAACAGATGATTGGCTCCGCAAGACAGCTAGAGAGTTAACCACAGCAGGATGCATAGATGCGGAGAAGGTGAAGTTTGCCGCACATCAGCTTGAAGGACCCGCAGCATCATGGTGGGAGAATTTCACAGCCACTTTCCCTGTTGACACTATCACTTGGGACTAATTTCAGCAGGCTTTTCGTACTGCCCATGTTTCAGCAGGAGCTATGGCCATGAAGAAGCGAGAGTTTCGCAACTTGCGCCAAGGAGGACGAACAGTTGGCTAGTATGTGGAGGACTTTAGTAAATTAGCACGTTATGCCCCAGATGACATTGCTATGGATGCAGCTAAGCAGGAGAAGTTTCTGGAAGGACTGAATGATGGGTTGAGCATGTAGTTGATGGTAGCAACTTTCAACAACTACCAGGAGTTGGTAGACCGTGCTCTTATGATTGAAGGCAAGCAACAGCAAATTGAGAACCGCAAGAGGAAGTATGGACAAGGGAAGTACAATTCTGGAGCTCAGCAGAAGCCACGTTTTACCCCTAGATCGGGAAGACATTTTCAGCATACCCATGGAGGAGGTAGCTTGCACAATCACAATGGCACCAAGAATGGTAATGGCAATGGAGGAAGCAACGGCCAGAACCGTACCAACCCATCAACCCCAGCCAAGAAGGACCTGAGCCAAGTCACTTGCTTTAAGTGCCAGAAGACCGGACATTATGCCAATGAATGTCCTGAAGGCCAGAATGGCAATGGAAGCTCTGGGAAGAAGCCGAACCCTTTCAACAGGGGACAGGTGAACCACATTAACGTGGAGGAGGTTGAAGATCAACCGGATGCCGTAATTGGTAAGTTTTTGGTTAAGTCAATTACTGCACTCGTTCTTTTTGATACTGGTGCATCGCATTCATACATATCAAGGGGATTTGTGGATAAGTATAACCTGCCCACTAAGGTTCTTAGAACACCTATGCTAGTAAGCTCACCAGGAGCGGAGTATATGGCCAATCAAGGATGTTTTGAAGTGCCATTGAGTATAGGTAGGCATGTGTTTCCCTCTGATTTAATCATTTTGGAATCACAAGGATTGGATGTAATTCTGGGTATGGATTGGCTGTCGATGTACGGAGGAAACATTGATTGCGCCAGTAAGACAATTTTGCTTACTACCCCAGAAGGGAGAAGGATCAAGTATGTATCCCGACATGTGCCAAAAGGGACTCAAGTAAATTGTTTAACAGGAGTTGTGCAGGAGGAGGTACTAGTGGTAAGGGATTTCCCTAAAGTATTTCCAGAAGAGTTGCCAGGCATGCCACCGGATAGAGATATTGAGTTTTTGATTGAGCTATTGCCAGGCACAGGGCCAATATCAAAGAGACCATACAGGATGCCTGCAAAGGATTTGGTGGAAATTAAGAAGCAGATTAAGGAGTTACTGGATAAAGGTTACATTCGCCCAAGTTCGTCGCCTTGGGGATCACCAGTACTTCTAGTGGAGAAAAAGGATGGATCGTTAAGGATGGTTGTTGATTATTGAGGATTGAATGAAGTAACCATCAAGAACAAGTACCCACTACCAATGATCAATGATCTGTTTGATCTTGCAAGGAGCTAAGGTATTTTCCAAGATCGATCTGCGATCAGGATACCACCAGTTGAAGATTCGAGAACAGGATATACCTAAGACAGCTTTTACTACCAGGTATGGGCTGTACGAGTATACCGTTATGTCATTTGGTCTAACTAATGCACATGCTTATTTTATGAACATGATGAACAAAGTGTTTATGGAGTTCTTGGATAAGTTCGTCGTGGTGTTCATTGATGATATTATGGTTTACTCGAAAAGTGAAGAGGGGCATAAGGAACAATTGCGATTGGTACTTGAGAAGCTCAGAGAACATCAGTTGTATGCCAAGTTTAGCAAATGTGAGTTTTGGTTGAAGGAAGTAGGATTCCTCGGACACGTTATATCTGGAGAAGGTATATCAGTAGATCCCACTAAAGTTGATACCGTGACCAAGTGGGAGGCACCAACAACAGTTGGAGAGATCCGGAGTTTCCTTGGACTCGCAGGATACTACCGGAGATTCATTGAGATTTTCTCAAAGATTGCGAAGCCTATGACGGAGTTGTTGAAAAAGGATACCAAGTTCATATGGACCGAGGAGTGTGAGGCTAGTTTCCAAGAGTTGAAGAAACGCTTGGTTACTTCACCAGTGTTGATTTTGCCAGACCAGACCAAGGACTATGAGGTGTATTGCGACGCTTCACGTCGAGGACTTGGAGCAGTGCTTATGCAGGAAGGGAGAGTTGTTTCATATGCCTCGAGACAACTGAAATCTCACGAGTTGAATTATGCTACGCATGATTTGGAGTTAGCATCCGTAGTGCATGCACTAAAGACATGGAGACATTTCCTCATTGGAAATCATTGTGAGGTGTACACGGATCACAAGAGTTTGAAGTACATTTTCACGCAGAAGGAGTTGAACCTTAGACAAAGGAGATGGTTGGAGCTCATCAAGGATTATGATATGAGATTGCATTACCATCCCGGAAAAGCTAATGTAGTAGCTGACGCATTAAGCCGCAAAAGCCATGTCAATACAGTAATGACAGGAGAAATACCAAGGGAGTTAGCCGAAAATCTTCGTGAACTATCTTTGGAAATAGTTCCGAGAGGCTATGTAGCAGCATTGGAGATTCAGTCAACTTTGATGGATAGAATCAGAGAAGCTCAGAAGACTGACAAGGAGATTGCCTCTATAAAGGAGAAAATGAGCGAAGGAAAGGCTAAAGGATTTCGTGAGGATGAGCACGACACCCTATGGTTTGATGACCGTGTTTATGTGCCCAATGACCCGGAGATCAGGAAGTTGATTCTGCAAGAGGCACACGATTCACCATATTCGATTCACCCAGGAAATACCAAGATGTATTTGGATTTGAAGGATATTTTCTGGTGGACCGGAATGAAGAAAGATATGGCGGAGTATGTAGTAGTTTGTGATGTATGTCAGAGAGTAAAGGCAGAGCATCAGAAGCCAGCAGGATTGCTACAGCCATTGCCGATACCCGAATGGAAGTGGGACAAGTTAGGCATGGATTTTATCACGGGATTACCCAGGACTTGTTCAGGCTATGACTCGATTTGGGTTGTAGTTGATCGGTTGACGAAGGTAGCCCATTTCATCCCGGTAAAGACCACTTACACCAGTGCTAAGTTGGCAAAGATATACATGACTAGGATTGTATGCTTACATGGAGTTCCGAGGAGTATAGTATCCGATAGAGGAACCCAATTTACCTCAAAGTTCTGGAATCAGTTGCACGAAACTTTGGGTACCAGGCTAGAGTTCAGCACAACTTTTCATCCACAGACAGATGGACAGACCGAGAGAGTCAATCAGATTTTGGAGGGCATGCTGAGAGCTTGTGCATTAGATTATGGATCTAGTTGGGATGAGAATTTGCCGTATGAAGAGTTCTCTTACAACAACAGCTATCAATCCAGTTTAAAGATGGCCCCTTTCGATGCCTTGTACGGAAGGAGGTACAGGACACCCTTGATGTGGGATGAAGTTGGAGACCGCCAGTTGTTTGGACCTGACTTGATTAAGGAGTCTGAACAAAAGGTGAAATTGATTCGCGATAGGCTCAAGATAGCCCAGTCCAGACAGAAGAGTTATGCAGATTCTAAACGCAAGGAGACAGTTTACGAAGTTGGAGATAAAGCTTATCTTCGAGTATCCCCACTTCGGGGAACAAAGCGCTTTGGTGTTAAAGGAAAGTTAGCGCCATGATTTGTAGGACCATACCGAGTATTGGTACGTATGGGAGAAGTGGCCTACAAGTTGGAATTGCCTGAAGGATTGTCAGGAGTTCATGATGTGTTCCACGTTTCTCAGTTGAAGAAGTGCCACGCGGAGATGGCTGACATATCCTTGAGAGACACAGTGCCATTGGAAACAATTTAGTTGGATAATGATTTGACCTATGAGGAGAAACCAGTTAAGATTCTAGAGTATGCCAGTCGAGTCACCCGCGGCAAGGTTATCAAGTTTTGCAAGGTTCAATGGAGCCACCACACGGAGGATGAAGCCACCTGGGAGCGAGAGGAAGATTTGCTCAAGGACCACCCTCACCTATTTTCTAGCCAACCCGAATCTCGAGGGCGAGATTCATCTTAAGGGGGGGTACGTTTGTAACATCCAAAATTTTAAATTTGGAATGTTATACATTAGACCATCATTGCATATCATAATTTATTTGCTTTTGTTTTTGATCCTAGAAATTCCACGCAACTCAAGGACCCACGAAGAGAGTTGGGGATTTCATTATTTTCATATTTGAGTTTTCTCAAATTTTGCGAATAGGATCATTTGATTTTAATTATTTTATCATCAATTATTTCTATATTGCATTTAGGCCCTAAATAAATGTTCACCTTGTGCGGCTTGATTTTAGAAGCCCGGGAAAATTTATTTCGGGATTTTTGGAGTCTGTTTATTATTTCTTTTATTTGTTTTTCTGCGCGGAATAATTAAAAAAACGCGAACTGACTTTGGGCCGTACCCGAGCGGGACTCCGCCCGGGGGCAGCCTTTATAAGCCGCCCGACCCGAGCCACCAGCCCACCGCGCCCGAAACCCTAATCAGCCGCCGTCGCCTGCCCGCCCGCCGCCGCCGCCGTCGCGCCGGAGCTGCTGCCGCCGGACCCGCCGCCCGAGGTCAACCTCGTTTTCGCCGCCCGTTTTTTTTAAAAGAAAGAAAGAGAAAAAAGTCACGGTTTTTATTTTTTTAGTTTCGGTGTTTTAAATAGATCGGTTTTTCCAATTTATTTATTTAGCGAGCGTTCGTCCGTTCGTTCGTTCCAGCGAACGTTCGTTGTTTTTATTTTTCTCGGATTAAATCCGTGATTTTTTTGATCGCGATTCCTGATTCGATTTTCGTTTTAGTATAATTTTTCGCTTGTTTATCGGAATCAGGCGATTCAAGCGCCTGGAGTTTTGTCTCGAAACCCTCTATCCGTTTAACCAACTTAAACAAGTTTTTGCCACTGTAAAAATTGCCCTAGATTCAGAATAGTAAATGAAGCTTGTTTCTTTTGCTGTTTGACTTTCGTTGCTTCGTTTGATTTGATTCTTTTTGCAAACCGGAGTTCTTAAGTTGAACCTTCTGGTTAGATCTCTTATTTGAGTTTTACCCGTGCATTAGATGAATACTTATTGTATGCTTGTTTGTTTGTCTGCGATAGAATACCTGGAGTGCGCCGCCTGTTACTTCGAATCTCTAGGTTTCGCGGATCATTAGCAAGGCAAGTAACACTTTGATCATACCTCCTAGTACCTAGTTTTATTGCATTAGATCAATCCTCAAACATTGCATGATTAGGATCTAATTAAATTGTGGGATGGGAAGTAGTTGAGGTAGTACCTATTACCTGTTATATTATCGAACCTTTGGGAGTTACTTCTATGTTTGCCTATTATGCCATGCTATGCTAGTAGACGTGGATTGGGTGAGTGATATCCATGACAGATGTGAGTTTGTTAATTAATGGTTTATCTAAGGTGGCAACTTAAACACACATCTGGGTGGATTGAGGTACCTGGGTATTCCAGGGTTGCCTGTTTTTCTTTATGGACCGCCACCCAGGCCCAAAGGAATCATGAGATTTTTCATACTAGAAAGTTCCGTGTGCAGCCACAAGCTATTATGGGCTCTAGCATAGTTGATTAAGTCGTGCGAACTCTTACAGGGTAGACTAGCTGATGAAGGGAAAGTAGGTGTAACGGTCTATCCATCGTAAGTTGCTAGCGCTTCTGAAAGACTATGTCTCGGTCATCCGTTTCTCAAACACCATGTAGTGCGAGAAACCAAACGGAGGCGATCGAGTCTGGTGGGGAAAAGTGCGCAAACCTCTGCAGAGTGTATAAATAATCATGGTTAGCCGTGTCCCCAGTTATGGACAGTTTGAGTATCTAGTACTTGGATTATCATGTGAATCTCAACATGTTACTCTAAAATTTAATTTTGTTGGGTTTTGTTTAATGATGATGCTTAATTGGGATTGAGGATGCTGTCAACCATTCTCAATGTTTAACAACTACCATAATAGTTAAATAAAATTTATTCCTTTGCAGTAGGGAAAAATTGGCTTTTCGCAAAACTGTAACCATAGAGCTTTCCGCCAGCCAAATATGCATATAGTATAGCTATTTCATTCCATTACTCTCTATGTGTTACTTTGCGAGCATATTCCATGTGCTGACCCGTTTCGGGCTGCAACGTTAATGTTGCAGACTTTTCAGACAACGATTAAGGAGTTTTAGGTCGTGGTTCTATACTCAGTGATGCCGTTGGAGTTGATGGACTCACTTATCTTCCAAGCTTTCCGCTGGTATAGTTATTAGATGGCCTTAAGCCATATTTATTGTAATAAGTTCTCTATTGAGACACTCGATGTAATAAGTGTGTGATTGCTACTCTGTTATAAATCCTCCGAGTACTGTGTGGTGTCAGCATTACTGATCCAGGGATGACACCTGAGCACAGAGATCAGACTATTTGAGGTCTGGTCGCTACACTAAAACTATTATGGTACATCTTACTAACCTAAATGATATAGCCACCCTATTTGCTCATGAGGAAAAAATTCGCTACTACTATATTCTTAAATTGTTTCCTTTCTCGTTAAAGGGTGATGCTAATATATGGTTTAATTCTCTTGCTCCTCGTTGTGTGAGTAGTCCCCAGGATATGATTTACTACTTCTTTGAAAAATATTTCCCCGCTCATAAGAAACAAGCTGCTTTAAGGGAAATATTTAATTTTGTGCAAATTGAAGAAGATAGTCTCCCACAAGCTTGGGGGAGGCTTCTCCAATTACTTAATGCTTTGCCTGATCATTCTCTCAAGAAAAATGAAATAGTTGATATGTTTTATAATGGACTAACCGATGCTTCCAGAGACCACTTGGATAGTTGTGCTGGTTGTGTTTTCAGGGAAAGAACTGTTGAGCAAGATAAATTGCTATTGAATAAAATATTGAGTAATGATAATGATTGGACACTTCCTGAACCAACTCCTAAGCCAACTCCGAAGAAGAGGGGTATTCTATTTCTCAGTCCTGAAGATATGCAAGAGGCAAGAAATCTATGAAAGAAATAGGTATTAAAGCTTAAGATGTTAAGAATTTACCGCCTATTGAAGAAATACATGGTCTTGATAACCTGACACAGGTAGTAGATGTAAACTCTCTCCGTAGATTTGATGAAGGTAATATTCCTCATAATAAGTCTGCTAGTCAATGCTTGGATGAGTTTGATAATTTCATTATTAAACAAGAAAATTTCAATGCTTATGTTAGTAGACAATTGAAACATAATGCTTACATGCTCAACCACTTGGGTGATTATATGAGTAGAACTGTTAATTATCTTAAGCTTATTAGTAAACATGCTTCCCTGGTTACAACTCAAGTAGAACAAGTACTCAAAGCTCAAGATGATTTGCTTAATGAGTTGAATAGTAAGAATAATGATAATGCTGTTAGGGTTATAACTAGAGGAGGTAAGATGACTCAGGAACCTCTGTATCCTGAGGGACATCCTAGGAGAATTGAGCAAGATTCTCAGAAAATTAATACTAATGCACCTAGTCCTAATAATAAAAAGAAAAAGAAAACTAATAGGACTTTGCATGCTTCTAGTGAACCTGTTATAGACACACCTGAGAATCCCAATGATATTTCTATTTCTGATGTTGAGACACAATCTGGTAATGAACATGAACCTAGTAATAATATTAATGATGATGTTCATGTTGATGCTCAACCTAGTAATGATAATGATGTAGAGATTGAACCTGTTGTTGATCTTGATAACCCACAATCAAGGAATCAACGTCATGATAAGATAGGAAACATGGTAAAGAAAGAGAACCATGGGTTCAGGAACCCATGCACTTTCCTCCTAAGCCATCCAAGAAAAAGGATGACGAGGATTTTGAGCGATTTGCTGAAATGATTAGACCTATCTTTTTGTGTATGCATTTGACTAATATGCTTAAAATGCATCCTTATGCTAAATACATGAAAGATATTGTTACTAATAAAAGAAAGATACCGGAAGCTGAAATTTTCACCATGCTTGGTAATTACACTTTTAAGGGTGGAATACCAAAGAAACTTGGAGATCCACGGGTACCAACTATACCATGCTCCATTAAAAGAAACTATGTTAAAACTGCTTTATGTGATATTGGAGCCAGTGTTAGTGTTATGCCTTTCTCTTTGTATCGTAGACTTGAATTGAATAAGTTGACACCTACTGAAATCTCTTTGCAAATGGCTGATAAATCAACTGCTATACCCATCGCTATTTGTGAGGATGTGCCTGTTGTGGTTCCAAACGTTACTATCTTAACGGACTTTGTTATTCTTGATATTCCCGAGGACATTATGTCGATTATCCTTGGTAGACCCTTTTTAATACTGCAAGGGCTGTTATTGATTGCAACAAAGGCAATGTTACTTTTCATGTTAATGATAATGAGTATACGATACACTTTCCGAAGAAACAACCTCAAGTTCATAGTATCAACTCTATTGGAAAAATTTCAACTATTACTATTGGAGGTTTTGAATTCCCTCTTCCTACTGTCAAAAAGAAATATGATATTCTTATTGTTGGGGAAATGCATATCCCCATTGAGGTAACCTAGTGTTATTCGAAAATTCTTCGTTGTCATGACATTCCGAAGAAGTTTGTTAATAATACTTGATCAACCTTGTTAATGGATTCCTTTTGATGAGCATGAGATGGATGAATTTAGAAGCACAAACCTTCTGTACCCATCTTTTACTTTCTGTTATTTAGTTTAAATAAAAGCAAAAATAGTATTTTCTGTCTGTTTTCTAAATTATCCCTGCAATAAAAAATGTCCCAAAAATAAAAGTTCTCCAAATGCCCTGAAAATTTAGTATGATGTTTTATGGAATATTTGAGAATATTTGGCACTAAGAACATACCAAGGGGCCTCACCAGCTGCCACATGGATGGAGGGCGCGCCCCTGTCCTTGTGGACCCCACGTGCCCCCCTCAACTTATGTCAGCACCCATCCTCTTCCTCCAGAAAAAATTACTCCATAGCTCAAACTCGTGTTCTTGCTCATTTTGCTGCCATTTTCGATCTCCTTGCTCAAAGATCCATTCACAAAACTGCTTTGGGGGATTGTTCTTCCGTATGTGACTCCTCCAACGGTCCAATTAGTTTTTGTTCTAGTGCTTTATTTATTGCAAATTTTTGCTGCTGTGGTGACCTTGTTCTTGAGCTTGCATGTCACATTTATATGGTCCAAAGTAGTTTTGATGCATGATATAGCCTCTAGGCACTTATAGGAGTAGTTGTTATCAATTTTGTTGAGTTTGGTTCACTTTTATTTTGAGTCACTAAAAATTTCAGAAATTTTCAAAGGAAGAAAATGATGAGGAAAAGAGACTCATTTATAACTTGATATTTAGCGAGGATACTTGTCAGATTGTTACCTTGCCTGCACCTACTTTGTTCGGTATTCGTTCAGGCAGGTACTTCGTTTTGCCCGCGGACATTCATGCATACTAGGAGGGGACACGATCCCCAGCTCCTGAGCCAGAGCCATCACCTGATCCATATCAGGAGTCTATTTATCAGTGGGATCCACATGAGCTCGCTAACCAGTGGAACCCCCAGGATCCTCCTCAGTACACCGGAGAGGGCTACTTTGATCCATGAGCGTAGACCAACTTAGGGCAAAAGGCTAAGCTTGGGGGAGTACGTATTTCTCACTAACGTTACATTCATGTTCGCACACTCATTTTAGTTGTTAGTGTTCATACTTTTTCATTGTATTATCCATGTTAGTTTATTTCTTTTTCTTGCTTTCTTTTTGTATGTTCAATAAACCTTGAGAAAAACCAAAAATAATCATTGTTGTTTAGTTTACTTTCCATGCATGCTTAGTTGTAAATTAAAATAAAACCCAAAAAGATTTCTCGTTCTTCTTTTGCTTGTTGGGAGCTTTCCCGTGTAAATAGTTTTTCTCATTCTTGTGTTACATTTCTTCAGAAAAACAAAAACTCCAAAAATATTTCAGTGTGTTTCTTTGAAATTCTTTTCTTTTCTTTGGGGGTCGAGAGGAGAAGACCATGATGAAAATGTTGAGTGGCTCTCATATGCATCATTGTTGATCTAACAAAGAGCCCATATTACCTTGTCTTCTCCTTTGAATAAATGTTTGCAGATTTTAGCTTAGTCCAATGCACATGCACTATTATTATTATTCACACCGTTCGGTTGTGCAAGTGAAAGGCAATAATGACGATATATGATGAATGATTGAGATGAGGATAAGTTGGTACGAACTTGACCTATCTTGTTTTTGTAAATATGATTAGTTCATCATTCCTGATTCAGCCTATTATGAATGAAACCTGTTTGCAATGACAATTAGAGATTATAGTTACTCATGCCATGCTTAATTAGCTAGGAGTTTATAATGGTTTACCTTGCGTGCCAACATGCTATTAAAATGGTTGTGATGTAGTATGATAGGATGGCATCCTCCTTTGAATGATTCGAGTGGCTTGACTTGTCACATGTTCACACATGTAGTTGAAACAAAATCAACATAGCCTCCACGATATTTATGTTCACGGTGATTTATATCCTACTCATGCTTGCATTCAATGTTGGTTAATCTCAATGCATGTTTATGACTATTGTCGCTCTCTAGTTGGTGGCTTCCCAGTCTCTTTCTAGCCTTCACTTGTACTAAGCGGGAATACTGCTTGTGCATCCACTTCCTTAAACCCCAAAGTGGTTCCATATGAGTCCATCATACCTTCCTATATGCGGTATTTACCTGCCATTCCAAGTAAATTTGCCAGTGCCAAACTCTAATCCTTCAAATGATAATCTGTTTTGTATGCTCGAATCGCTCATGTACCAACTAGGGCTGTCAATATCTTCCATGCTAGGTGGGTTATTCTCATTATGAATGGACTCTGCTCATCATTCATGAGAAAATGGCTGGTAATCGGGATGCCCCATCCCATGCTCAAAACAAATCAAAATAATTGCAAACAAACCCCCCAGGATTGTTGTTAGTTGGACGGTACCTGTTGTTTCAGACCAGCCGTGGAGTGTGCTTGTTGGTGGTGGGGGAGTATAAACTTTACCATTCTGTTTGGGAACCGCCTATAATGTATGTAGCGTGGAAGATACCGAGATCTCTTAGTTGTTATGTTGAAAATGAAAGCATGCCGCTAAAAATATTATTTATCTCTATTTCAAAACTCGAGCTCTCGCACCTCTGCAAATCCCTGCTTCCCTCTGCGAAGGGCCTATCTATTTACTTTTATTGCTGAGTCATCATCCTCTTATAAAAAGCATCGGTTAGAGCGCACCAATGTCATTTGTATGCATTGTTATTAACTTATATTGAGTATGACTGTGACGGGATCTCTTTTACCATGAATTACAATGTCTTGTCAGTCCTTGATCCTCAGGGGTGCTCTGCATTTATGTTTTGTGGTCTCAGAAAGGGCTAGCAAGATACCATCTTGTTATATCATATCATGATTGTTTTGAGAAATTGTTGTCATCCGAGATTTATTATTATTGCTCGCTAGTTCATTATGCCATTGATATGAGTAAATGTGAGACCTAAATGTTATTGTGAATATGGTTAGTTCATGATCTTTGCTGAAAACTTGAGTGTTGGCTTTACATATTTGCAACAACAAGATCAAGCAGAGTTTGTAAAAGTTTTTCTTTATCACTTTCAATTTCTCAACTGAATTGCTTGAGGACAAGCAATGGGTTAAGCTTGGGGGACTTGATATGCCTCCATCGTATCTACTTTTCCAAACTCTTTTGCCCTTGTTTTGGACTCTAATTTGCATGATTTGAATGGAACTAACCCGGACTGGCGTTGTTTTCAGCAGAATTGCCATGGTGTTATTTTTGTGCAGAAATATAAGTTCTCGGAATGACCTAAAAATTCACGGACATCACTTTTGGAATTAATAAAAAATATTGGCAAAAGAATAAAGTGAAGGGGGCCCACACCCTAGCCACAAGGGTGGGGGGCGTGCTGATACGTCTCCAATGTATCTATAATTTTTTATTGCTCCATGCTATATTATATTCTGTTTTGGACATTATTGGGCTTTATTATCCAGTTTTATATTATTTTTGGGACTAACCTATTCACTGGAGGCCTAGCCCAGAATTGCTGTTTTTTTTTGCCTATTTTAGGGTTTCGAAGAAAAGGAATATCAAACGGAGTCCAAACGGAATGAAACCTTCAGGAACGTGATTTTTCGAACGAACAAGATCCAGGAGAGTTGGACCCTACGTCAAGCAACCAACAGGGAGGCCACAAGGTAGGGGGGCACGCCTACCCCCCCAGGCGCGGCCTCCACCCTCGTGGGCCCCCTGTTGCTCCACCGACGTACTTCTTCCTCCTATATATACCTACGTACCCCCAAACGATCAGATACGGAGCCAAAACCCTAATTCCACCGCAGTAACTTTTTGTATCCACGAGATCCCATCTTGGGGCCTATTCCGGAGCTCCGCCGGAGGGGGCATCGATCACGGAGGGCTTCTACATCAACACCATAGCCTCTCTAATGAAGTGTGAGTAGTTTACCTCAAACCTTCGGGTCCATAGTTATTAGCTAGATGACTTCTTCTCTCTTTTTGGATCTCAATACAAAGTTCTCCCCCTCTCTTGTGGAGATCTATTCGATGTAATCTTCTTTTGCGGTGTGTTTGTTAAGACCGATGAATTGTGGGGTTATGATCAAGTTTATCTATGAACAATATTTGAATCTTCTCTGAATTCTTTTATGTATGATTGGTTATCTTTGCAAGTCTCTTTGAATTATCAGTTTGGTTTGGCCTACTAGATTGATCTTTCTTGCAATGGGAGAAGTGCTTAGCTTTGGGTTCAATCTTGCGGTGTCCTTTCCCAGTGACAGTAGGGGCAGCAAGGCACGTATTGTATTGTTGCCATTGAGGATAACAAGATGGGGTTTTCATCATATTGCATGAGTTTATCCCCCTACATCATGTCATCTTGCTTAAAGCGTTACTCTGTTCTCTTGGACTTAATACTCTAGATGCATGCTGGATAGCGGTCGATGTGTGGAGTAATAGTAGTAGATGTAGGCAGGAGTCGGTCTACTTGTCTCGGACGTGATGCCTATATACATGATCATACCTAGATATTCTCATAACTTTGCTCAATTCTGTCAATTGCTCAACAGTAATTTGTTCATCCACCGTAAAATACTTATGCTCTTGAGAGAAGCCACCAGTGAAACCTATGGCCCCCGGGTCTATCTTCATAATATTAATCTTCCAATACTTAGTTATTTTCATTGCCTTTTATTTTACTTTGCGTCTTTATCATAAAAATACCAAAATACTATCTTATCATATCTATCAGATCTCACCCTCGTAAGTGACCGTGTAGGGATTGACAACCCCTTATCGCATTGGTTGCGAGGATTTATTTGTTTTGTGTAGGTGCAGGGACTTGCGCGTAGCCTCCTACTGGTTTGATACCTTGGTTCTCAAAAACTGAGGGAAATACTTACGCTACTTTGCTGCACCACCCTTTCCTCTTCAAGGGAAAACCAACGCAAGTGCTCAAGAGGTAGCAAGAAGGATTTCTGGCGCAATTGCCGGGGAGGTCTACGCAAAAGTCAACATACCAAGTACCCATCACAAACCCTTATCCACCGCATTACATTATTTGCCATTTGCCTCTCGTTTTCCTCTCCCCCACTTCACCCTTACCGTTTTATTCGCCCTCTCTCTCTCTATCCCCCCTCTCTTTCTCTATTTGCCTCTTTTTCGCTTGCTCCTCGTTTGCTTGTGTGTTGGATTGCTTGCCTGTCACGATGGCTCTTCCCCGATTTGGTGATGTTCATCTTAAAAGGTTAGAAGAAATCGAAAGCAACATTAGGAGTTTTATGGTCTTGCAATTTGAGCTTAATAGTTTCTTTAGAGACGAGTTTAACGAACAAAAAAGCATTATGAGTTATATGAATAAAGAGCTCGACGATATGTCTAAATAATTTGATGGTTTGAGATCCCAAATTGCTTGTCTTGAGAAGTTAATAGCTGAAGTTTCGGATAAGCAGGCTACCTTAGTTAATAAGATGGCCGCTAAGCCCGAAGACCATGATAATAAAGATGAAGATCTAAAGGTTATTGATGTGTCCCCTATTAAATCTTTGTTTTGCAATATGAATCTTGATAATGATGGGACTGAATATGATCCACCTTTACCTAGAAGGTGTTCCAAAAATTCGGAGTTTTTAGATCTTGATGCTAAATTTGATAAAAGTGGGATTGAAGAAATCAAAACTTTAAATAGTAATGAACCCAGTATCTTGGATTTCAAGGAATTTAATTACGATAATTGCTCTTTGATAGATTGTATTTCCTTGTTGCAATCCGTTCTAATTTCTCCTCATGATTATAGTCAAAATAAAGCTTTTACCAAACATATCATTGATGCTTTGATGCAATCTTATGAAGAAAAACTTGAGTTGGAAGTTTATATCCCTAGAAAACTTTATGATGAGTGGGAACCTACTATTAAAATTAAAATTAAAGATCATGAATGCTATGCTTTGTGTGATTTGGGTGCTAGTGTTTCCACGATTCCAAAAACTTTGTGTGATTTGTTAGGTTTCCGTGATTTTGATGATTGCTCTTTAAATTTGCACCTTGAGGATTCCAATATTAAGAAACCTATGGGAAGAATTAATGATGTTCTTATTGTTGAAAATAGGAATTACGTGCCCGTAGATTTTATCGTTCTTGATATAGATTGCAATCCTTCATGTCCTATTATTCTTGGTAGACCTTTCCTTAGAACGATTGGTGCGATTATTGATATGAAGGAAGGAAATATTAGATTACAATTTCCGTTAAGGAAAGGCATGGAACACTTTCATGGAAATAAAATTAAATTACCTTATGAATCTATTATGAGAGCCACTTATGGATTTCCAACCAAAGATGGCGATACCTAGATCTATCCTTGCTTTTTATGCCTAGCTAGGGGCGTTAAACGATAGCGCTTGTTGTGAGGCAACCGAATTTTATTTTTATTCCTTACTTTTTGCTCCTGTTTAGTAACAAATAATTTATCTATCCTCTGTTTTGGTTGTGTTTTTTGTGTTTAATTAGTGTTTGTGCCAAGTAGAACCGTTGGGAAGACTTGGGGAAAGTCTTGTTAATCTTGCTGTAAAAAACAGAAACTTTAGCGCTCACGAGAACTGCTGCAATTTTTATTTGGAAAGTGCTATTTAGTTAATTCTTTTTAAAGATGATTAATAGATAAATTACTCACGTCCAGCAATTTATTTTAGAATTTTTGGGGTTCCAGATCTTGCGCTAGCTACAGATTACTACAGACTGTTCTGTTTTTGACAGATTCTGTTTTTCGTGTGTTGTTTGCTTATTTTGACGAATCTATGGCTAGTAAAATAGTTTATAAACCATAGAGAAGTTAGAATACAGTAGGTTTAACAACAATATAAATAAATAATGAGTTCATTACAGTACCTTGAAGTGGTCTTTCGTTTTCTTTCGCTAATGGAGCTCACGAGATTTTCTACTTTAACTTTTGTGTTGTGAAGTTTTCAAGTTTTGGGTAAAGATTTGATGGATTATGGAACAAAGAGTGGTAAGAGCCTAAGATTGTGGATTCCCATGGAACCCCCAAGATAATCTAAGGACACCTAAAAGCAAAAGCTTGGGGATGCCCTGGAAGGCATCCCCTCTTTCGTCTACTTCTATCGGTAACTTTACTTGGAGCTATATTTTTATTCACCACATGATATGTGTTTTGCTTGGAGCGTCTTGTATGATTAGAGTCTTTGCTTTCTAGTTTACCACAATCATCTTTGCTGTACACACCTTTTGAGAGAGACACACATGATTCGGAAATTATTAGAATACTCTATGTGCTTCACTTATATCTTTTGAGTTATATAGTTTTGCTCTAGTACTTCACTTATATGTTTTAGAGCACGGTGGTGGATTTGTTTTATAGAAACTATTGATCTCTCATGCTTCACTTAGATTATTTTGAGAGTCTTAAATAGCATGGTTATTTTCTTAAATAATCCTAATATGCTAGGTATACAAGATTAATAATAAAATTCTCTTATGAGTGTGTTGAATAGTATGAGAAGTTTGGTACTTGATAATTGTTTTGAGATATGCAGATGGTGATATTAGAGTCATGCTAGTTGAGTAGTTGTGAATTTGAGAAATACTTGTGTTAAAGTTTGTGATTCCTGTAGCATGCACGTATGGTGAACCGTTATGTGAAGAAGTCGGAACATGATTTATTTATTGATTGTCTTCCTTACGAGTGGCGGTCGGGGACGAGCGATGGTCTTTTCCTACCAATCTATCCCCCTAGGAGCATGCACGTAATACTTTGCTTTGATAACTTGTAAATTTTTGCAATAAGTATGTGAGTTCTTTATGACTAATGTTGAGTCCATGGATCATACGCACTCTCACCCTTCCACCATTGCTAGCCTCTCTAATACCGCACACCTTTCGCCGGTATCATACACCCACCATATACCTTCCTCAAAACAACCACCATACCTACCTATCATGGCATTTCCATAGCCATTTCGAGATATATTGCCATGCAACATTCCACCGCCCCGTTAACTATGACACGCTTCATCATTGTCATATTGCTTTTCATGATCATGTAGTTGACATTGTATTTGTGGCAAAGCCACCATTCATAATTCTTTCATACATGTCACTCATGAGTCATTGCATATCCCAGTACACCGCCGGAGGCATTCACATAGAGTCATATCTTGTTCTCAGTATCGAGTTGTAATTCTTGAGTTGTAAGAAAAATAAAAGTGTGACGATCATCATTATTAGAGCATTGTCCCAAGTGAGGAAAGGATGATGGAGACTATGATTCCCCCACAAGTCGAGATGAGACCCCGGATGAAAAATAAAATAAAATAAAAAGAGGCCAAAGAAGCCCAAATAAAAAAACTGAAAGAAAAAGAGAGAAGGGACAATGCTACTATCCTTTTACCACACTTGTGCTTCAAAGTAGCACCATGATCTTCATGATAGAGAGTCTTCTATGGTATCACTTTCATATACTAGTGGGAATTTTTCATTATAGAACTTGGCTTGCATATTCCAATGATGGGCTTCCTCAAAATGCCCTAGGTCTTCGTGAGCAAGCAAGTAGGATGCACACCCATTTAGTTTCTTTTGTTGAGCTTTCATATACTTATAGCTCTAGTGCATCCGTTGCATGGCAATCCCTAATCACTCACATTTATATCTATTGATGGGCATCTCCATAGCCCATTGATATGCCTAGTTGATGTGAGACTATCTTCTCCCTTTTTGTCTTCTCCACAACCACCATTATATTCCACCTATAGTGCTATATCCATGGCCCACGCTCATGTATTGAGTGAAGATTGAAAAAGTTTGAGAATGTCAAAAGTATGAAACAATTGCTTGGCTTGTCATCGGGGTTGTGCATGATTTAAATACTTTGTGTGGTGAAGATAGAGCATAGCCAGACTATATGATTTTGTAGGGATAACTTTCTTTGGCCATGTTATTTTGAAGAGACATAATTGCTTAGTTAGTATGCTTGAAGTAATATTATTTCGATGTCAATATTAAACTTTTTGTCTTGAATCTTTCGGATCTGAATATTCATACCACAATTAAGAAGAATTACATTGAAATTATGCCAAGTAGCATTCCACATCAAAAATTCTGTTTTTATCATTTACCTACTCGAGGACGAGCAGGAATTAAGCTTGGGGATGCTTGATACGTCTCCAACGTATCTATAATTTTTGATTGCTCCATGCTATATTATATTCTGTTTTGGACATTATTGGGCTTTATTATCCACTTTTATATTATTTTGGGGACTAACCTATTAACCGGAGGCCCAGCCCAGAATTGCTATTTTTTGCCTATTTTAGGGTTTCAAAGAAAAGGAATATCAAAAGTCCAAACAGAATGAAACCTTCGGGAACGTGATTTTTGGAACGTACAAGATCCAGGAGACTTGGACCCTACGCCAAGCAACCAACATGGAGGCCACGAGGTAGGGGGGCGCGCCTACCCCCCAGGCACACCCTCCACCCTCATGGGCCCCCTATTGCTCCACCGACGTACTCCTCCTATATGTACCTACGTACCCCCAAACGATCAGATACGGAGCCAAAACCCTAATTCCACTGTCGTAACTTTCTGTATCCACGAGATCCCCTCTTGGGGCCTGTTCCGGAACTCCGCCGGATGGGGCATCGATCACAGAGGGCTTCTACATCAACACCATAGCCTCTCCGATGAAGTGTGAGTAGTTTATCTTAGACCTTCGGGTCCATAGTTATTAGCTAGATGGCTTCTTCTCTCTTTTTGGATCTCAATACAAAGTTCTCCCCCTCTCTTGTGGAGATCTATTCGATGTAATCTTCTTTTGCAGTGTGTTTGTTGAGACCGACGAATTGTGGGTTTATGATCAAGTTTATCTATGAAAAATATTTGAATCTTCTCTGAATCCTTTTATGTATGATTGGTTATCTTTGCAAGTCTCTTCGAATTATCAGTTTGGTTTGGCCTACTAGATTGATCTTTCTTGCAATGGGAGAAGTGCTTAGCTTTGGGTTCAATCTTGCGGTGTCCTTTCCCAGTGACAGTAGGGGCAGCAAGGCACGTATTGTATTGTTGCCATCGAGGATAACAAGATGGGGTTTTCATCATATTGCATGAGTTTATCCCTCTACATCATGTCATCTTGCTTAAAGCGTTAATCTGTTCTCTTGAACTTAATACACTAGATGCATGTTGGATAGCGGTCGATGTGTGGAGTAATAGTAGTAGATGCAGGCAGGAGTCGGTCTACTTGTCTCGGACGTGATGCCTATATACATGATCATACCTAGATATTCTCATAACTATGCTCAATTCTGTCAATTGCTCAACAGTAATTTGTTCACCCACCGTAAAATACTTATGCTCTTGAGAGAAGCCACTAGTGAAACCTATGCCCCCGTGTCTATCTTCATCATATTAATCTTCCAATACTTAGTTATTTTCATTGCCTTTTATTTTACTTTGCATATTTATCATAAAAATACCAAAAATATTATCTTATCATATCTACCAGATCTCACTCTCGTAGGTGACCGTGTAGGTATTGACAACCCCTTATCGCGTTGGTTGCGAGGATTTATTTGTTTTGTGTAGGTGCAGGGACTCGCGCATAGCCTCCTACTGGATTGATACCTTTGTAACGCCCTCGATGCAGCTATATCTCCTACGTGTCGAAGCACGACTTAGAGGCATAACCGCATTGAAAGCAATGTCGCAAGTGAGGTAATCTTCACACAACCCATGTAATACATAAGGGAAAGGGTTAAATAGTTGGCTTACAATCGCCAATTCACACAATACATGAATAAAGCATTACAACATCCAATTACAATCAAGGTCCGACTATGGAACCAAAATAAAGAACAACCCCAAATGCGACAAGGTCCCCGATCGACCCCAACTGGGCTCCACTACTGATCAACTAGAACGAAAACAACACAAAGGACAAGATCTTCGTCGAGCTCCTCCTTGAGCTTGGTTGTGTCATCTGCACGGTTCAACGACACCTGCAAGCTGGTTTTGGAAGTATCTGTGAGCCACGGGGACTCAGCAATCTCACACCCTCGTGATCAAGACTATTTAAGCTTATGGGTAAGTTAAAGGTATGATGTGGAGCTGCAGCAAGCGACTAGCATATATGGTGGCTAACATACACAAATGAGAGCGAGAAGAGGAGGCAAAAGCACGGTCGAACAACTATGATCAAGAAGTGATCCTAGAACAACCTATGTCAAGCATTACTCCAACACCGTGTTCACTTCCCGGACTCCGCCGAGAAGAGACCATCACAGTTACACATGAGGTTGGTGCATTTTAATTAAGTTAAGTTTCATGTTATCTTGAACCGGACATTAACAAATTCCCATCTGATCATAACCGCGGGCACGGCTTTCGAAAGTTCAAATCCCTGCAGGGGAGTCCCAACTTAGCCCATCACAAACTCTCACGATCAATGAAGGATATTCCTTCTCCCAAGACAATCCGATCAGACTTGGAATCCCGGTTACAAGACATCTCGACAATGGTAAAACTAAACCAGCAAAGCCACTCAGATGTGCCGACAAATCCCGATAGGAGCTGCACATATCTCGTTCTCAGGGCACACCGGATGAGCCAGACGTCGGGTGGGCCAGCCCAGAGTTGCCCCTGGTAGCTCCGGACATCGCTTAGTTTGGACCAACACTCAGAGGAGCACTAGCCCGGGGGTTCAAATAAAGATGACCCTTGAGCCGGACGACCCAAGGGAAAGAAAAGGCTAGGTGGCAAATGGTAAAACCAATGTTGGGCCTTGCTGGATGAGTTTTATTCAAGGCGAACTGTAAAGGGGTTCCCATTATAACCCAACCGCATGAGGAACACAAAATCCGGGAACATAACACCGATATGACGGAAACTAGGGTGGCAAGAGTGGAACAAAACACCAGGCATAAGGCCGAGCCTTCCACCCTTTACCAAGTATATAGATGCATTAATTAAATAAGATATATTGTGATATCCCAACAAAATATATCCATGTTCCAATATGGAACAAACTCCAATCTTCACCTGTAGCTAACAATGCTATAAGAGGGGCTGAGCAAAGCGGTAACATAGCCAAACAATGGTTTGCTAGGACAAGGTGGGTTAGAGGCTTGGCTTAACAATATGGGAGGCATGATAAGGAAGTGGTAGGTATCATAGCATAGGCATAGCAAAAGAGCGAGCAACTAGCAAGCAAATATAGAAGTGATTTCGAGGGTATGGTCATCTTGCCTGAAATCCCGCAAGGAAGAAGAACGAGTCCATGAAGAAGAAAAATGTACGTAGTCGAACGGGTCCTCACAAACGCGATGTTATCGGAACCAACCCAAAGAAGCAACACCGGAAAGAAGCACACAACATAGTAAACAACCAACACATGAACATGGCATGATATGCAGGATGCGGTATGCGACGCATATGCATGATTTGGAAAGGAATGATTGAACCTGGCCTCAACATGTAAATCCAAGAGTGCCATTGGAAAGGTGAGATGATTTCGGTCGAAATTGATATAAAGATCACCGGAATCGGATGCACGGTTTGGAAATGGCAAGCAAAACAAATATGGCACTGGTCTGCGATAAACAGCAAGTAGCCTCCTAAATGCATCAAGAACAACATGCTACAGCACTCCAACATGACAACAAAATACATGTCAGGGATCCACTAATGATTCTTGACAAAAGATGAACACTGAGCTATGGCTAATTCATCCATTAACAGGTTCAAACAAGCATGGCAAAAGAGCAAATGATAACAGGTTTCAGACTTAGTGAAATTAACAACATATCAGGAATTTATCATCAGGAAGAAATCTTTAGAGCATGAAAACTACATGATACAGGAACATATCATGGTAAAGCAAGGCATGGCATGAAGCTACTCAAAGCACATAACAAAAGTTCCTTAGTGACCATGAATCAAAAGGGATCATAGAATACAATTGCAAGCATGTGAACATAGCAAAAACATAAACATATTCAGACTTAGTGAAAACTGGAGCATGCAAAACAGATTAACAAGTAGGCATGTTCACGAGCTCGATGCACTCACTAAAAAGCATAACATGATAAACTAAGCATACACCCATCAAGAAGACATGGCAAGAACAACATAGCATGCACGGATCAATAGCAACAACCTCGGCAAAATTGCTAAACATGTTAACAATCTGCGAGGAACATTTTATAGCAAAAGTAGAGCTCGATTGACTCAAGCTAGGGTGCTCCATAATTTCAAACAAAGACATGGATGGATAGAGCACAACAATATTAACAAAACATCCTTAATGATCATCCTCAAAAGAGGCACGGATCACTAGGAAACAACATGAACATATGGCATAAAAATAAGGACAGGGCAAGGACTTAGAATAATCCTAAGTCTCTGAAATCAGCATCATTGAGTAAGCTACTTTGCATGCTTGTGCTAGTCACCACAAAGATCACAAAAATACATGGCATACACCCCTGTAAAGATGGCATGGCATTCATCAAAACACATGTAGAGCTCAGGATCATAGCATGCACATATTAATCATGGCAAAAATGACAAAAGGCCATTTGCTGAAACAGATCTGACATATTCATCACATAGCCCTCTTCCAATGACATTTTGGGAATCAATATGAGCTCAAATTAAAATGATGCAATGATATGAAATGATGTACTCGTCGAGACAAACATTTTGATATGCTACACGCACGAATCGGAGCTACGGATGCAGAGTTACGAGCTGATGAAGATTGCATAAAATTTTATCAGGAAAAAGGATTGACAAAAATCACCTCCGAAACTGGATCTAGGGTTTCGGGGCATGTGGATCGAGGTGGCGGCACGAGCTCGCCAGAGCCGGTGGGAAGAGGGGCGGCGAGGTGCCCCCGGGCCGGATCTCGCCGGATCCGGCCGGCGGGGAGCCGGAGCGGCGACGGGGAGCCGCGGCGGAGGCGGAGGAGGTGCGGGCCAGCAAGGCACGGCGGAGCTCAGCTCCGGCCGGCGAGGTGCGGCGCCGGGCGGCGACCGCTAAGGCAGCGGAGAGGATGAAGGCGTGAGGTGGCGGTGCGGGGAAGCCGCAGGCGGCGCGGGGTGGCTCGGCCCGGTCGCAGGCCGGGAGGGCCGACCGTGCATCGGGCGGGCCGCGGGGGTGCGGTGAAGTGGGCGTGGGCGGCGACGAATAAGAGGATGCCATGTCACGGCGGACGGCGGAGCGGACGTGTCCGTCGGCGGGATTTGTGTCCGGCGCGCGAGGAGAGGGAGGGGGCTAGGGTTAGACGCAAAATTTGGAGAGGGCACATATTTATAGGTAGAGGGAGCTAGGAGAGTCCAAATGAGGTGCGGTTTGCGGCCACGTGATCGTGATCGAACGCTCTAGATGATGGAGAGGGTTTAGGTGGGTTTTGGGACAGTTTGGATGGGTGTTGGGCTGCAACACACACGAGGCCTTTTCGGTCCCTCGGTTAACCGTTGGAGTATCAAACGAAGTCCAAATGGCACAAAACTTGACAGGTGGTCTACCGGTAGTACACCAAGGCCGCATGACAAGTATCGGTCCAATCCGAAAATGTTTAACACCCGCACACGAAAAGAGGTAGAAAGGGACACCAGAGGACATAGGAGCGCGGGATTGCAAAACGGACAACGGGGAAAATGCTCGGATGCATGAGACGAACATGTACGCAAATGAAATGCACATGATGATATGATATGCAATGCATGACACGCAAGCAATGACAAGGCAACAATAGCGAATAACTGGACGACACCTGGCACATCGGTCTCGGGGTGTTACAACCTTGGTTCTCAAAAACTGAGGGAAATACTTACGCTACTTTGCTGCACCACCCTTTCCTCTTCAAGGGAAAACCAACGCAAGTGCTCAAGAGGTAGCAAGAAGGATTTCTGGCGCTGTTGCCGGGGAGGTCTACACAAAAGTCAACATAGCAAGTACCCATCACAAACCCTTATCTCCCGCATTACATTATTTGCCATTTGCCTCTTGCTTTCCTCTCCCCCACTTCACCCTTGCCGTTTTATTCGCCCTCTCTCTCTATCGTCCCTCTCTTTCTCTATTTGCCTCTTTTTTGCTTGCTCCTCGTTTGCTTGTTTGTTGGATTGCTTGCTTGTCACGATGGCTCTTCCCCGATTTGGTGATCTTCACCTTAAAAGGTTAGAAGAAATCGAAAGCAACGTTAGGAGTTTTATGGTATTGCAATTTGAGCATAATAGTTTCTTTAGAGACGAGCTTAAGGAACAAAAAAGCTTTAAGAGTTATATGAATAAAGAGCTCGACGATATGTCTAAATAATTTGATGGTTTGAGATCCCAAATTGCTTGTCTTGAGAAGTTAATAGCCGAAGTTTCGGATAAGCAGGCTACCTTAGTTAATAAGATGGCCGCTAAGCCTGAAGACCATGATAATAAAGATGAAGATCTAAAAGTTATTGATGTGCCCCCTATTAAATATTTGTTTTGCAATATGAATCTTGATAATGATGGGACTGAATATGATCCACCTTTACCTAGAAGGCGTTCCAAACATTTGGAGTTTTTAGATCTTGATGCTAAATTTGATAAAAGTGGGATTGAAGAAATCAAAACTTTAAATAGTAATGAACCCACTATCTTGGATTTCAAGGATTTTAATTATGATAATTGCTCTTTGATAGATTGTATTTCCTTGTTGCAATCCGTGCTAATTTCTCCTCATGCTTATAGTCAAAATAAAGCTTTTACCAAACATATCATTGATGCTTTGATGCAATCTTATGAACAAAAACTTGAGTTGGAAGTTTCTATCCCTAGAAAACTTTATGATGAGTGGGAACCTACTATTAAAATTAAAATTAAAGATCATGAATGCTATGCTTTGTGTGATTTGGGTGCTAGTGTTTCCACGATTCCAAAAATTTGTGTGATTTGTTAGGTTTCCGTGATTTTGATGATTGCTCTTTAAATTTGCACCTTGCGGATTCCACTATTAAGAAACCTATGGGAAGAATGAATGATGTCCCGTAGATTTTATCGTTCTTGATATAGATTGCAATCCTTCATGTCCTATTATTCTTGGTAGACCTTTCCTTATAACGATTGGTGCGATTATTGATATGAAGGAAGGAAATATTAGATTACAATTTCCGTTAAGGAAAGGCATGGAACACTTTCATAGAAATAAAATTAAATTACCTTATGAATCTATTATGAGAGCCACTTATGGATTTCCAACCAAAGATGGCAATACCTAGATCTATCCTTGCTTTTTATTTTTTATTTTTTTGACAGAAAGACTGTAAGGGAACCCCCTACATTATAATTGGTGCAACAAACCCAAATTGCAAGTACCATGCCTTGAATCTGGGCGGGTGGGAAGGCATCAGCCCCTTCACACCACTAGGCTATGCCTTAGTCTGCATCCTTGCTTTTTATGCCTAGCTAGGGGCGTTAAACGATAGCGCTTGTTGGGAGGCAAACAAATTTTATTTTTATTCCTTGCTTTTTGCTCCTGTTTAGTAACAAATAATTTATGTAGCCTCTGTTTTGGTTGTGTTTTTTGTGTTTAATTAGTGTTTGTGCCAAGTAGAACCGTTGGGAAGACTTGAGGAAAGTCTTGTTAATCTTGCTGTAAAAAACAGAAACTTTAACACTCACGAGAACTGCTACCATTTTTATTTGGAAAGTGATATTTAGTTAATTCTTTTTACAGATGATTAATAGATAAATTACACAGGTCCAGCAATTTATTTTAGAATTTTTGGGGTTCCAGATCTTGCGCTAGCTACAGATTACTACAGACTGTTCTGTTTTTGACAGATTCTGTTTTTCGTGTGTTGTTTGCTTATTTTGATGAATCTATGGCTAGTAAAATAGTTTATAAACCATAGAGAAGTTGGAATACATTAGGTTTAACACCAATATAAATAAATAATTAGTTCATTACAGTACCTTGAAGTGGTCTTTCATTTTCTTTCGCTAACGGAGCTCACAAGATTTTCTACTTTAACTTTTGTGTTGTGAAGTTTTCAAGTTTTGGGTAAAGATTTGATGGATTTTGGAACAAGGAATAGCAAGAGCCTAAGCTTGGGGATGCCCATGGCACCCCCAAGATAATCTAAGGACACCTAAAAGCCAAAGCTTGGGGATGCCCCGGAAGGCATCCCCTCTTTCGTCTAGTTCTATCGGTAACTTTACTTGGAGCTATATTTTTATTCACCACATAATATGTGTTTTGCTTGGAGAGTCTTGTATGATTTGAGTATTTTGTTTATAGTTTACCACAATCATCTTTGCTGTACACACCTTTTGAGAGAGACACACATGATTCGGAAATTATTAGAATACTCTATGTGCTTCAGTTATATGTTTTGAGTTATATAGTTTTGCTCTAGTACTTCACTTATATCTTTTAGAGCACGGTGGTGGATTTGTTTTATAGAAACTATTGATCTCTCATGCTTCACTTAGATTATTTTGAGAGTCTTAAATAGCATGGTAATTTGCTTAAATAATCCTAATATGCTAGGTATACAAGATTAATAATAAAATTCTCTTATGAGTGTGTTCATACCATGAGAAGTTTGATACTTGATAATTGTTTTGAGATGTGGAGATGGTGATATTAGAGTCATGCTAGTTGAGTAGTTTTGAATTTGAAAAATACTTGTGTTAAAGTTTGTGATTCCCGTAGCATGCACGTATTGTGAACCGTTATGTGATGAAGTCGGAGCATGATTTATTTATTGATTGTCTTCCTTATGAGTGGCGGTCGAGGACGAGCGATGGTCTTTTCCTACCAATCTATACCCCTAGGAGTATGCACATAATAATTTGCTTTGATAACTTGTAAATTTTTGCAATAAGTATGTGAGTTCTTTATGACTAATGTTGAGTCCATGGATCATATGCACTCTCACCCTTCCACCATTGCTAGCCTCTCTAATACCGCGCACCTTTCGCCGGTATCATACACCCACCATATACCTTCCTCAAAACAACCACCATACCTACCTATCATGGCATTTCCATAGCCATTCCGAGATATATTGCCATGCAACTTTCCACCGTTCCGTTTACTATGACACGCTTCATCATTGTCATATTGCTTTGCATGATCATGTTGTTGACATTGTATTTGTGGCAAAGCCATCGTTCATAATTCTTTAAAACATGTCACCCACGAATCATTGCATATCCCGGTACACTGCCGGAGGCATTCACATAGAGTCATATCTTGTTCTAAGTATCGAGTTGTAATTCTTGAGTTGTAAGAAAAATAGAAGTGTGATGATCATGTTTTTGACATTGTCCCAAGTGAGGAAAGGATGATGGAGACTATGATTCCCCCACAAGTCAGGATGAGACTCCGGACGAAAAATAAAATAAAATAAAAAGAGGCCAAAGAAGCCCAAATAAAAAAATGAGAGAAAAAGAGAGAAGGGACAATGCTACTATCCTTTTACCACACTTGTGCTTCAAAGTGGCACCATGATCTTCATGATAGAGAGTCTCCTATGATATCACTTTCATATACTAGTGGGAATTTTTCATTATAGAACTTGGCTTGCATATTCCAATGATGGGCTTCCTCAAAATGCCCTAGGTCTTCGTGAGCAAGCAAGTTGGATGCACACCCACTTAGTTTATTTTGTTGAGCTTTCATATACTTATAGCTCTAGTGCATCTGTTGCATGGCAATCCCTACTCACTCACATTGATATCTATTGATGGGCATCTCCATATCCCATTGATACGCCTAGTTGATGTGAGACTATCTTCTCCCTTTTTGTCTTCTCCACAACCACCATTCTATTCCACCTATAGTGCTATATCCATGGATCACGCTCATGTATTGAGTGAAGATTGCAAAAGTTTGAGAATGTCAAAAGTATGAAACAATTGCTTGGCTTGTCATCGGGGTTGTGAATGATTTAAATACTTTGTGTGGTGAAGATAGAGCATAGCCAGACTATATGACTTTGTAGGGATGACTTTCTTTGGCCATGTTATTTTGAAGAGACATAATTGCTTAGTTAGTATGCTTGAAGTATTATTATTTCCATTTCAATATTAATCTTTTTGTCTTGAATCTTTCGGATCTGAATATTCATACCACAATTAAGAAGAATTACATTGAAATTATGCCAAGTAGCATTCCACATCAAAAATTCTATTTTTATCATTTACCTACTCGAGGACGAGCAGGAATTAAGCTTGGGGATGCTTGATACGTCTCCAACGTATCTATAATTTTTGATTGCTCCATGCTATATTATATTCTGTTTTGGACATTATTGGGCTTTATTATCCACTTTATTATTATTTTTGGGACTAACCTATTAACCGGAGGCCCATACCAGAATTGCTATTTTTTTGTGTGCCTATTTTAGGGTTTTGAAGAAAAGGAATATCAAAAGTCCAAACGGAATGAAACCTTCGGGAACGTGATTTTTGGAACGAACAAGATCCAGGAGACTTGGACCCTACGTCAAGCAACCAACAGGGAGGCCACGAGGTAGGGGGCGTGCCTACCCCCCCCCCCCCCAGGCGCGCCCTCCAACCTCGTGGGCCCCTTGTTGCTCCACCGACGTACTTCTTCCTCCTATATATACCTACGTACCCCCAAACGATCAAATACGAAGCCAAAACCCTAATTCCACCGCCGTAACTTTCTGTATCCACGAGATCCCATCTTGGGGCTTGTTCCAAGCTCCGCCGGAGGGGGCATCGATCACGGAGGGCTTCTACATCAACACCCACTACAAAAAAGACACATCTGTGACATTTTAGGCCGAATTTTTTTTCTATCATACATGTGACACTTCTATGACGGTAACTGTGACAAAACCCGGTATCATCATAGATGTCATGGGCTCCTACTTCTATGACAAAAAATCATGACAGAAAATGGGCTTTTCGTCCTGGGTGGGCCGGAGAAGCAGCTGCATGACATTCTTTGGGCCGTCCGTGACGGAAAACCTATGGTAGAAGCGAGGGGGAGGAAAATTTCAGGGAGTTCCCGGTTACGGTGGTAGGTCGGGGGCCGAGCGATGCGCGTTTCTCTCGTACACATACGCGCGTGTGTGCGAGATGTTGGCTCAAACTGAACCCGAGCGAGGCATTGGGCTCTAACTGAACCCGAGCAATTGCATTGCAGGCTACACGTTACTGAACCCGAGCGATCGATCGATGGCTGTTAACTGAACCCGATCGAGCGATTCCTTCGCTACTGCTGCTAACTGAAGCCGATCGATGCTGCCTCTGGGATGAACAGTGAGCGTTGCGGGGGGTTTGGATGGACAGTGAGTGGTGGCGTTGCCTCTGGATGAACATGACCCCGTGGTGTGGTGGAGGGCTGGATGAATAGTAGACGATGGAGGGGTGCCCGTGGAGGGGTGGTTGAACAGGACCCCGTGGTGTGGAGGGCTGGATGAACAGTAGATGGTGGAGGGGTGGTTGAAAAGTAGCCGGTGGAGTAGCGCGCGGTGGAGGCTGGATGAACAGGAGCCCGTGGAGGCTGGAGGAGGTCGACGGTAGCCCGTGGAGGCTGGAGGAGGTCGACAGTGGAGATGAACAGTATCCCATGGAGTCCCGTTTTGCGGTACACCACACCCCTCCCGATGAACAAGACTCCCGTTTCGACCGTAGGAGGTCTGTTTCGTCCGTTTTGCGGTACGCCACACCCCTCCCGATCAACAGGACCCCGTTTCGACCGTAGGAGGTCCATTTCCTCCGTTTTGCGGTACGCCAAACCCCTCCCGATCAACAAGACCCCGTTCCGAACATAGGAGGTCCGTTTCCTCCGTTGTGCGGTACGCCAGGCCTTGTTTCCATTGCCTGTTCCGTCCAAGCCCTCTCGATGAACACGACCACACATTCCATTCCGACCCAGCCGGTTGGCTCCCACGCGTTCCGTTGCCTCCCGATGAACACGACGCATTCCGTTGCCTCCCCATGAACACGACGCATTCCATTGCCTCCCCATGAACACGACAACGATGTTGTTTCTCCGTTCCAACCCAGCCATGTACATGAGCCCTGGCCGTACGTATGCGCGAGTAGGTGTTCGAGACCCCGCCCGTATGTACACATACGTGGCCGTATTTTCTTTCTTGCAACCTGACCGATGTACGTACATGTACATGCTACATGCGCGCCTCTACTATGACACGTACACGCCTCTACTACGACACGTGCGCGCCTCTACATCCACCAGTATATATCTATGTACACGTTCGCGACCAGAATGACAATGCTAGGTACGCTTCGACCAGGTGGGTCCCGACTGTCAGGCACTTCCTTGCCCGCGAAGATGTAGCTGGTGGGTCCCAACAGTCAGGGGGCGAATCGTTTTTTTTTGCCCGGACGCACTTCCTTGCGTGCAAAGATGTAGCTGGTGGGTCCCAGCAGTCAGGGGCAAACATTTTTTTTCGCGAAATACCGTGGCCTGTCCGGTGGGTCCTAGCTGTCAGGTGGAGGAATCATTATTTTCCGCGTAATAAGGAGGCACTTCCTTGCTGCGGCCGTGGACCCAGCTGTCAGCCTCTCCACGTACAGTCCACGTCCGATGGAAGTCGTTCCTTGACCACGTTGACCACGCCGTGCCGAGAGCACCAGGGCGGTGGACGACGGCGAGGCCTAGGAAGGGGACGACGGGGAGCCAAGGAAGACGCGACAGTGGAAGCCCACGCGGAGAGGAGTACGAGGGTTCATTGGTTTGGCTGCGGTGTGAAGCTGCTGTCGCTGCAGGGCCTGGCCAGCGGTGGGAATAGTAGGGGGCGGTGAGGCCTCCGCGACAGCACAGCCGGCCATGGGAGGCAGGAGCATGCGACACGACCGACGCTGCTTTGGGCGGCTGGAGCAAGAAGACCAGAGGTTGAAGAAGCACTACGGCCGTTGGATGGACATTGTACGGTCACTGGAGCTAGAATCGTTCATATTGACTAAAGTTGACAAAGGCCCCCTTCCAGTCAACTTAGTAGGCCCACAAGTCAGCCTCCCACCATGGTGGGTCCCAGCTAGCAGGGGGAGTATTCATTTTTTTGTGCGTAATAAGGAGGCACTTCCTGTGGGTCCGAGCTGACAGCGGGGGGAACATTTTTTTCGCAAATACGCTGGCTTGTCCGGTGGGTTCCAGCAGTCAGGGGGGAAACGTTTTTCGCGAAATAAGGTGGCCCGTCTAGTGGGTCCCTACTGTCAGGTGGAGGAATAATTATTTTGCGCGTAATAAGGAGGCACTTCCTTGCGGCCGCCTGGACCCAGCTGTCAGCCTCTCCACATACAGTACTCTTCCGATGGAAGTCAGTCATTGACCATGTTGACCACGCCGCGCCGAGAGCACCAGGGCGGTGGTCTAGACGACGGCGAGGCCTAGGAAGAGGACGACATGGAGCCGGGGAAGACGCAGCAGTGGAAGCCCGCGCAGAGAGGAGTACGAGGGTTCACTGGTTCGGCTGCGGTGTGAGGCTGCCATCGCCGCAGAATAACAGGGGGTGTGGGTGAGTAGAGGGGTGGCTTGGCCAGCGGTGGGAGTAGTACAGAGCGGTGAGGCCTCCGCGGCATCACAGCCGGCCACGGGAGGCAGGAGCACGTGACACGACTGGCGCTGCTTTGGGCGGCTGGAGCAAGAAGACCAGAGGTTGAAGAAGCACTACGGCCGTTGGATGGACATCGTACGATCACAGAAGCTAGAATCGTTTATATTGACTAAGTTGACAAGGCCCTTGGTACGCGTCAACTTAGTAGGCCCACAACTCGGATTTGGCAGAGAACATATAGCCCATTTGCGATTCATAAGAATGTACAATCCATTTATTAATTCTAATGGAATTTATTACAGCCCATTTACAGTTTGTTAAAAGTACATCCCAACTTCTAGCTAGGACAACGATTAATAATTTCAAACACCGCTCAAAACAGAATTCAAAAAAATTCCCACATTTTGATGGGATCTGAAATATTTTTATCCGAAATTTCTAGTCAGGTTAAATTTAATTTCAAAATAAAGTTGTATTATGTTAAAATCCAACGAAATATTGCGCGCGCAACAAGTAATGAAATTAAACTTTTCAAATTCCAAAAATAATATATTTTTCAAACTAATTACGTGTTTGGTGCATAGTAACTATCCAGTTATTATAATTACATCCCATTTATTATTTCTTAAAGTCCATTTTCTTGTTAAGCCTAATGCATACCTCCTAGGAAAGTTTGCAGCCCAGCGGGGCGGAGAATAACAAGTTGACCCGGATAGTGTGTACAACTGTCGGCCTAGTTGCATTGCTGATGTTGAAAAAAGGCCTGTGTAGTACAGTACAACCTAACATGGTTACTCAGCCCACATTCAGCGACGCCGGAAAGGCCCAAACAAGGCTTCTGTACAACTTTTTGAAGTCACTGAGCTCAATTAATAACTTAAGAAAAAAGTTAGATTAGAGTGGAACCTAATTAAAAGCTATCACGAGCAAATAAATAATTCAACGGGTCCCACTTATGCGTGTGCACGTGTGTGTGTGTGTGTGTGCGTGTGTGTGGGAGAGAGAGAGAGAGATAGAGAGAGAGACCCATCGGTCAATGCTTGTAAATACATCTTTCAGCCATATGCATTGCTGATGCTCAGTAAAAACTTATATAGTTGACACAATCATATAGGACATCATAGCACACTGAACTTGCATACAAAAATTTCACGCATGCGGCACAATCAGGAACAAAGTCGTACATGACGGTTCATCGTCTTTATCAATGATGGGGAAATACCTTGAATGTTGTGCGAAGAAAACAGACAGACAACACAATGAGTTCTGGTAGCACATTAAGTTGACGTACAACCCTGTCTAAAAAAAATTCAGGTACAAAATTAGAACAAGTCACAATCAAATGTACTGGCATATCAGTGCTTCACACCCATAGCTCGGATTTAACTAGTATCTGACAAGATTTAGTTGTTACCTCAAATTAGAGCACATCCAGGCAGCCAGCTCTGCCTCTTCTCCCAAAGAAGCAGTGGCCTCCGCTGCGCAATGGCGTAGGCCCTGTGCCATCCATCGTTCCGAGCAACACGGGGAAAGTCTGATGTCGACTCCTATAATGGACGTCGTCGACAGACCCTGGCAGCAGCGACGGTGACAGGACTTCGATTGATGGATTGACCACTTCTTTGACATGCACGAACACTCGATACAGGTACATCCCTAATGTGGTCCGCGGCGGCCTTGGTGGCGACGAATAGTACAACCCCGGTTCCTGCACCGGTATCTCAACACCAATCACCTTCGGTATGGTGGACGGCTTCTTCATCCATGCATTAACCTTCAGAGCCCAGCTGTCTGGAGGAACAAACATACTTACGAGCACACCTCCAAGGTCATTGATAAGCTCGTTCATGGACTCGCTGTTCCAAGCACGTCAAGGCATGCCGTGGAAGGTAAGCTTTGTTAAAAACTCAAGCTCGGAGGACACACCAGCGCACCATCGCAGAACAAATGCCGGGAAGATTCGAACACACGACTGCAGTCGAAAGTTGTCCGGAACCTGATGAAGAAATCAGCCAGTGGCGGACAGACTTCGACGAGCAAGTCACTTATTTGGATGCCGTGCACAATGCCAAGAGCTTTGACAAGGTCGTCCAACGAGACGGGAGGCCGGTCGCCGTTGATGGTTACCATCAGCACTTTGCCGACAAACTGGTTGTCAAGCGCCACCATGCCACTGTTGAGCGACAACACGCAGCGACCGAAGGCAGGACGGACCTCAGGATCTCCGGCTCGGAGATCCGCGTTGACCAGCGACATGATAGTGCGCTTGAGTACAGGGAGTACAGGAGGGGGATTTTGGGGGAACTGGAGTAGGAATCGAGATTCCAGAGGTGGGGAGGGACGGGAGACTGGGGATGAAAAGGTAGCATGAATTTTGAGCACGCGCCAATATGCTCTTGGCGCGCAAGCGCACAAAAACACCGGTGGCGCCCACATGTCAGCCTAAGAGTCCTTATTCTTTCTTTTTTGGAGAGCCCGACCTTTTTTTCAGGATCTTTTGAGAGTCCGGCCTGAGAGTCATAATTGACCTGTTTGGCATTACATTACTACTCGACCCATATTCAACGACACCTCACTGGCCCAAACAAGTGTACATCATCGAAAAGACACTGAGCTCAAATTATATACCTTGAAAAAAGGAGATATACTCTGAACACTGGAGAATGGTGATGCCCTCATTTAGCCCACCAGTAGTTCGAGACAATAAACAGTTCAAAACAACGATATATACAATATTCAAACACTGACTAGTGACTACTACTGACATAAACAACAAGACATGATAGTTTATAAGAAGTCTTGCTACACCACCAAAACGCACCCGTCTGCAGCGCTCAGACTCTCATGATCCAGACGAGAATGACATTCTAAACAAAAGCAACTATTACATAGTAAGAGTGACATAGACGAGGATGACCAAATGACAAGGAATATGCATAACAAAAGAAAGAACTACCCATCCAGAACCAGCAACAAAGACAACAAAATCATTCGAAGAGATGATCCAACACCATCATAATTTGCAGCCCCGCTTCAGCGACCAGTGATCCGGAGACACCAGTACTCCACCATTTCGATGCAACAACCCAATTACCTATCAACCTGAAGGCTTGAACCACATCACTGCCTGTCGTAATTGAGACATCCAAGGATCAAAGTTAATCCGGATGCCTTTGTCATCCTCACCTTCTTTTGGCTGCAAGCTGTTGAAGGAAATATGCCCTAGAGGCAATAATAAAGTTATTATTTATTTCCTTATATCATGATAAATGTTTATTATTCATGCTAGAATTGTATTAACCGGAAACATAATACATGTGTGAATACATAGACAAACAGAGTGTCACTAGTATGCCTCTACTTGACTAGCTCGTTAATCGAAGATGGTTATGTTTCCTAACCATAGACATGAGTTGTCATTTGATTAATGGGATCACATCATTAATGGGATCACATCATTTGATTAATGGGATCCTTCCTTCTCGCATGGCGCGGAGCTCTTGACATTCGTTGGTGTTGTGGGTGTGGAGGTCATGGTACACACAGTACCGGCTGCCTCTGGAGGGTTCGGGCAGATCCTTGCCCCGCTTGGTGTCTGGTTCTGCCGTGAGTACGGCAGCCCCCTTGCACTTCGCGTCCTTGGCTTTGGGCTTCTTCTCTTCTGGGTCCGCGGCAGGCAGCTCGAGGAGGGAGAGACGTCCCTCCTCAGCCCTGGCGCACTTGTTCGCCAAGTTGAACAGCTCCAGGGAGGTGTAGAGGTCTTTGTGCATCGCCAGCTCCTCCTTCATCTTGACGTCACGCACGCCGTCAGAGAAGGCGGAGATGATGGCCTCCTCGGACACCTTGGGGATCTTGAGGCGCGCGCTGTTGAAGCGCTGGATGTACTTTTGCAGGGTCTCTCCGGGTTGTTGCTTGATGCGGCGCATGTCGCTCACGGCGGGCGGCTGGTCGCGAGTACCTTGGAAGTTGGCGATGAAGCGGGTGCACATCTGGTCCCAGGAAGAGATTGTTCCTGGAGCCAGATTCAGGAGCCAGGTGCGCGCCCCTTCCTTCAGCGCCATGGGGAACCAGTTAGCCATGACCTTTTCATCCCCGCCGGCAGCCTCGATGCCCAGCTCATAGAGCTGGAGGAACTCTGCGGGATCGGTTGTGCCGTCGTAGCGAGGAGGCAGGTCGGGCTTGAACTTGCCGGGCCACGTGACGTTGCGCAGCTCAGTGGTGTAGGCATGGCAGCCCGCGATGGCCACGAAAGGCCTCGGTTGGTGGAGAGCTTGGTCTTGAGGGTCCCCATGCGTTGCAGCTAGGAGCAGGGCGGGGTCTTGGCGCGCCGGAGCTGGAGCAGGGTCGCGGCGTGCCGGAGCAGGGAGCGCCCTGGCAGCCCCTTGTGGGCGAGGAACTTCTTGGCAGCTTCGCTCTTGCTGCGCTGGCGCCTGACAGAGCGGGTTCCGCCCAGGGACCAAGCGCCTTGGAGCCATGGCATCTTCTTGGAGGGGAGGCGGCTGGTGCGCCTCTAGAGCTTCGTTGCCCACGCGGGGCGGAGTGCGGCGCAGAGGGACGGACGGCGCGGAAGAGCCCCCTGCAGCGTAGACAAGCTCGGCGACGCGATCGAGCCATTCTTCGTAGACGTCGTCGACGGGACGGTAGCACAGGAGCTCGTTTGCCGCGAGAAGCGCAGCCCGAGCCTCCAAGGGTGTGCGGAGCGCGCGGGACGAAGAACCGGCTGGAGCGAGTGATGGAGTGGCGGTGCGGCCGTCTTTCCGCACGGACGGGTGCTGAGACGATGCCTGCTGCTCGCCCCCCGCCGGGCCGGTGGCGGCGTTGACGGCGGGCGACGGGGAACGACGAGGACGCCCACCGACGGGGGCCGTCTGTGAAGGAAATATGCCCTAGAGGCAATAATAAAGTTATTATTTATTTCCTTACATCATGATAAATGTTTATTATTCATGCTAGAATTGTATTAACCGGAAACATAATACATGTGTGAATACATAGACAAACAGAGTGTCACTAGTATGCCTCTACTTGACTAGCTCGTTAATCAAAGATGGTTATGTTTCCTAACCATGAACAAAGAGTTGTTATTTGATTAACGAGGTCACATCATTAGTTGAATGATCTGATTGACATGACCCATTCCATTAGCTTAGCAACCGATCGTTTAGTATGTTGCTATTGCTTTCTTCATGACTTATACATGTTCCTATGACTATGAGATTATGCAACTCCCGTTTGCCGGAGGAACACTTTGGGTGCTACCAAACGTCACAACGTAACTGGGTGATTATAAAGGAGTACTACAGGTGTTTCCAATGGTAGATGTTGGGTTGGCGTATTTCGAGAATAGGATTTGTCACTCCGATTGTCGAAGAGGTATCTCTGGGCCCTCTCGGTAATACACATCACATAAGCCTTGCAAGCATTATAACTAAGATGTTAGTTGTGAGATGATGTATTACGGAACGAGTAAAGAGACTTGCCAGTAACGAGATTGAACTAGGTATTGTATACCGACGATCGAATCTCGGGCAAGTAACATACCGATGACAAAGGGAACAACGTATGTTGTTATGCGGTCTGACCGATAAAGATCTTCGTAGAATATGTAGGAGCCAATATGGGCATCTAGGTCCCACTATTGGTTATTGACCGGAGACATGTCTCGGTCATGTCTACATTGTTCTCGAACCATAGGGTCCGCACGCTTAACGTTACGATGACAGTTATTATGAGTTTATACATTTTGATGTACCGAAGGTTGTTTGGAGTCCCGGATGTGATCACGGACATGACGAGGAGTCTCGAAATGGTCGAGACATAAAGATTGATAGATTGGAAGCCTATGTTTGGACATCGGAAGTGTTCCGGGTGAAATCGGGATTTTACCGGATCACCGGGAGGTTACCGGAACCCCCGGGGAACCATATGGGCCTTCATGGGCCTTAGTGGAAAAGAGAAAAAGGGCAGCCCATAGCTGGCCGCGCGCCCCCCCTTCCCTGAGTCCTATTAGGACTAGGAGAAGGGGCCGGCCCCCCTCTCTCGCTCTTTTCCCCCTTGGGAATCCTAGTTGGAATAGGATTGAGGGGGGGGGGGAGTCCTACTCCCGGTAGGAGTAGGACTCCTCCCGAGCCCTCTCCCTGGCCGGCGCACCCCTCCCCCTTGGATCCTTTATATACGGGGGCAGGGGGCACCTCTAGACACACAAGTTGATCATTGAGATTGTTCCTTAGCCGTGTGCGGTGCCCCCTGCCACCAAATTCCACCTCGATCATATCGTTGTAGTGCTTAGGCGAAGCCCTGCGTCGGTAGTACATCAAGATCGTCACCACGCCGTCGTGCTGACAGAACTCCTCCCCGAAGCTTTGCTGGATCGGAGCCCGGGGATCGTCATCGAGCTGAACGTGTGCTAAGAACTCGGAGGTGCCGGAGTAACGGTGCTTGGATCGGTCGGATCGGGAAGAAGACGTACGACTACTTCCTCTACGTTGTGTCAACGCTTCCGTTGCGATCTACAAGGGTACGTAGATCAGACTCTCCCCCTCGTTGCTATGCATCACCATGATCTTGAGTGTGCGTAGGAAATTTCTTGAAATTACTACGTTCCCCAACAGTGGTATCAGAGCCTAGGTTTTATGGTTTGATGTTATTTGCACAAGTAGAACACAAGTGAGTTGTGGGCGATACAAGTCATACTGCCTACCAGCATGTCATACTTTGGTTCAGCGGTATTGTTGGACGAGACGACCCGGACCAACCTTACACGTACGCTTACGCGAGACCGGTTCCCTCGACGTGCTTTGCACATAGATGGCTTGCGGGCGACTGTCTCTCCAACTTTAGTTGAACCAAGTGTGGCTACGCCCGGTCCTTGAGAAGGTTAAAACGGAGTCTATTTGACAAACTATCGTTGTGGTTTTGATGCGTAGGTAAGATGAGTTCTTGCTTAAAGCCCGTAGCAGCCACGTAAAACTTGCAACAACAAAGTAGAGGACGTCTAACTTGTTTTTGCAGGGCATGTTGTGATGTGATATGGTCAAGGCATGATGCTAAATTTTATTGTATGAGATGATCATGTTTTGTAACCAAGTTATCGGCAATTGGCAGGAGCCATATGGTTGTCACTTTATTGTATGCAATGCAATCGCGATGTAATGCTTTACTTTATTACTAAGCGGTAGTGATAGTCGTGGAAGCATAAGATGGCGAGACGACAACGATGCTACGATGGAGATCAAGGTGTCGTGCCGGTGACGATGGTGATCATGACGGTGCTTCGGAGATGGAGATCACAAGCACAAGATGATGATGGCCATATCATATCACTTATATTGATTGCATGTGATGTTTATCCTTTTATGCATCTTATCTTGCTTTGATTGACGGTAGCATTATAAGATGATCTCTCACTAAATTATCAAGAAGTGTTCTCCCTGAGTATGCACCGTTGCCAAAGTTCGTCGTGCCCAGACACCACGTGATGATCGGGTGTGATAAGCTCTACGTCCATCTACAACGGGTGCAAGCCAGTTTTGCACACGCAGAATACTCAGGTTAAACTTGACGAGCCTAGCATATACAGATATGGCCTCGGAACACAGAGACCGAAAGGTCGAGCGTGAATCATATAGTAGATATGATCAACATAACGATGTTCACCATTGAAAACTACTCCATCTCACGTGATGATCGGTTATGGTTTAGTTGATTTGGATCACGTGATCACTTAGAGGATTAGAGGGATGTCTATCTAAGTGGGAGTTCTTAAGTAATTTGATTAACTGAACTTAAACTTATCATGAACTTAGTACCTGATAGTATCTTGCTTGTTTATGTTGATTGTAGATAGATGGCTCGTGCTGTTGTTCCGTTGAATTTTAATGCATTCCTTGAGAAAGCAAAGTTGAAAGATGATGGTAGCAATTACACGGACTGGGTCCATAACTTGAGGATTATCCTCATTGCTGCACAGAAGAATTACGTCCTGGAAGCACCGCTGGGTGCCAGGCCTGCTGCTGGAGCAACACCAGATGTTATGAACGTCTGGCAGAGCAAAGCTGATGACTACTCGATAGTTCAGTGTGCCATGCTTTACGGCTTAGAATCGGGACTTGAACGATGTTTTGAACGTCATGGAGCATATGAGATGTTCCAGGAGTTGAAGTTAATATTTCAAGAAAATGCCCGGATTGAGAGATATGAAGTCTCCAATAAGTTCTATAGCTGCAAGATGGAGGAGAACAGTTCTGTCAGTGAGCATATACTCAAGATGTCTGGGTATAATAATCACTTGATTCAATTGGGAGTTAATCTTCCGGATGATTGCGTCATTGACAGAATTCTCCAATCACTGCCACCAAGCTCCAAGAGCTTTGTGATGAACTATAATATGCAAGGGATGAACAAGACTATTCCCGAGCTCTTCGCAATGCTGAAAACTGCGGAGGTAGAAATCAAGAAGGAGCATCAAGTGTTGATGGTCAACAAGACCACTAGTTTCAAGAAAAAGGGCAAAGGGAAGAAGAAGGGGAACTTCAAGAAGAACAACAAGCAAGTTGCTGCTCAGGAGAAGAAACCCAAGTCTGGACCTAAGCCTAAAACTGAGTGCTTCTACTGCAAGCAGACTGGTCACTGGAAGCGGAACTGCCCCAAGTATTTGGCGGATAAGAAGGATGTCAAGGTGAACAAAGGTATATGTGATATACATGTTATTGATGTGTACCTTACTAGAGCTCGCAGTAGCACCTGGGTATTTGATACTAGTTCTATTGCTAATATTTGCAACTCGAAACAGGGACTACGGATTAAGCGAACACTGGCGAAGGACGAGGTGACGATGTGCGTGGGAAATGGTTCCAAAGTCGATGTGATCGCGGTCGGCACGCTACCTCTACATCTACCATCGGGATTAGTATTAGACCTAAATAATTGTTATTTGTTGCCAGCGTTGAGCATGAACATTATATCTGGATCTTGTTTCATGCGAGACGGTTATTCATTTAAATCAGAGAATAATGGTTGTTCTATTTATATGAGTAATATCTTTTATGGTCATGCACCCTTGAAGAGTGGTCTATTCATAATGTTGAAGCCAAAAGATGCAGTGTTAATAATGATAGTGCAACTTATTTGTGGCACTGCCGTTTAGGTCATATCGGTGTAAAGCGCATGAAGAAACTCCATAATGTTGGACTTTTGGAACCACTTGATTATGAATCACTTGGTACTTGCGAACCGTGCCTCATGGGCAAGATTACTAAAACGCAATTCTCCAGTACTATGGAGAGAGCAACAGATTTGTTAGAAATCATACATACAGATGTATGTGGTCCAATGAATGTTGAAGCTTGTGGTGGATATCGTTATTTTCTCACCTTCACAGATGATTTAAGCAGATATGGGTATATCTACTTAATGAAACATAAGTCTAAAACATTTGAAAAGTTCAAAGAATTTCAGAGTGAAGTCGAAAATCATCGTAACAAGAAAATAAAGTTTCTACGATCTGATCGTGGAGGAGAATATTTGAGTTACGAGTTTGGTTTACATTTGAAACAATGCAGAATAGTTTCGCAACTCACGCCACTCGGAACACCACAACGTAATGGTGTGTCCGAACGTCGTAATCATACTTTACTTCATATGGTGCGATCTATGATGTCTCTTCCAGATTTACCGCTATCGTTTTGGGGTTATGCTTTAGAGACGGCCGCATTCACGTTAAATAGGGCACCATCAAAGTCCGTTGAGATGACGCCTTATGAACTATGGTTTGGCAAGAAACTAAAGTTGTCGTTTCTGAAAGTTTGGGGCTGCGATGCTTATGTGAAAAAGCTTCAACCTGATAAGCTCGAACCCAAATCAGAGAAATGTGTCTTCATAGGATACCCGAAGGAGACTGTTAGGTACACCTTCTATCACAGATCCGAAGGCAAGACATTTGTTGCTAAGAATGGATCCTTTCTAGAGTAGGAGTTTCTCTCGAAAGAAGTGAGTGGGAGGAAAGTAGAACTTGATGAGGTAACTGTACCTGCTCCCTTATTGGAAAGTAGCGCAACACAGAAACCGGTTTCTGTGACACCTACACCAATTAGTGAGGAAGCTAATGATGATGATCATGAAACTTCAGAACATGTTACTACTGAACCTCGTAGATCAACCAGAGTAAGATCCGCACCAGAGTGGTACGGTAATCCTGTTCTGGAAGTCATGCTACTATATCATGATGAACCTACGAACTATGAAGAAGCGATGGTGAGCCCAGATTCCGCAAAATGGCTTGAAGCCATGAAATCTGAGATGGGAGCTCTGTAGCATTTCTGATATTATATGTGGATGACATATTGCTAATTGGAAATGATATAGAATTTCCGGATAGCATAAAGGGATACTTGAATAAGAGTTTTTCAATGAAAGACGTCGGTGAAGCTGCTTACATATTGGGCATTAAGATCTATAGAGATAGATCAAGATGCTTAATTGGACTTTCACAAAGCACATACCTTGACAAAGTTTTGAAGAAGTTCACAATGGATCAAGCAAAGAAAGGATTCTTGCCTGTGTTACAAGGTGTGAAGTTGAGTAAGACTCAATGCCCGACCACCGCAGAAGATAGAGAGAAAATGAAAGATGTTCCCTATGCTTCAGCCAAAGGCTCTATCATGTATGCAATGCTGTGTACCAGACCTGATGTGTGCCTTGCTATAAGTCAAGCAGGGAGGTACCAAAGTAATCCAGGAGTGGATCACTGGACAGCGGTCAAGAACATCCTGAAATACCTAAAAAGGACTAAGGATATGTTTCTTGTATATGGAGGTGACAAAGAGCTCAGCGTAAATGGTTACATTGATGCAAGCTTTGACACTGATCCGGACGATTCTAAATCGCAAACCGGATACGTATTTCTATTAAACGGTGGAGCTATCAGTTGGTGCGGTTCTAAACAAAGCGTCGTGGTGGGATCTACATGTGAAGCAGAGTACATAGCTGCTTCGGAAGCAGCAAACGAAGGAGTCTAGATGAAGGAGTTCATATCCTATCTAGGTGTCATACCTAGTGCATCGGGTCCAATGAAAATCTTTTGTGACAATACTGGTGCAATTGCCTTGGCAAAGGAATCCAGATTTCACAAGAGAACCAAGCACATCAAGAGATGCTTCAATTCCATTCGGGATCTAGTCCAGGTGGGAGACATAGAGATTTGCAAGATACATACGGATCTGAATGTAGCAGATCCATTGACTAAGCCTCTTCCACGAGCAAAACATGATCAGCACCAAGGCTCCATGGGTGTTAGAATCATTACTATGTAATCTAGATTATTGACTCTAGTGCAAGTGGGAGACTAAAGGAAATATGCCCTAGAGGCAATAATAAAGTTATTATTTAATTCCTCATATAACGATAAATGTTTATTATTCATGCTAGAATTGTATTAACCGGAAACATAATACATGTGTGAATACATAGACAAACAAAGTGTCACTAGTATGCCTCTACTTGACTAGCTCACTAATCGAAGATGGTTATGTTTCCTAACCATAGACATGAGTTGTCATTTGATTAACGGGATCACATCATTAGGAGAATGATGTGATTGACATGACCCATTCCATTAGCTTAGCACCCGATCGTTTAGTATGTTGCTATTGCTTTCTTCATGACTTATACATGTTCCTGTGACTATGAGATTATGCAACTCCCGTTTACCGGAGGAACACTTTGTGTGCTACCAAACATCACAACGTAACTGGGTGATTATAAAGGTGCTCTACAGGTGTCTCCAAAGGTACATGTTGGGTTGGCGTATTTCGAGATTAGGATTTGTCACTCCAATTGTCGGAGAGGTATCTCTGGGCCCTCTCGGTAATGCAAATCACTTAAGCCTTGCAAGCAATGCAACTAATAAGTTAGTTGCAAGATGATGTATTACAGAATGAGTAAAGAGACTTGCCGGTAACGAGATTGAACTAGGTATTGAGATACCGATGATCGAATCTCAGGCAAGTAACATACCGATGACAAAAGGAACAAACGTATGTTGTTATGCGGTCTGACCGATAAAGATCTTCGTAGAATATGTTGGAGCCAATATGAGCATCCAGGTTCCGCTATTGATTATTGACCGGAGATGTGTCTCGGTCATGTCTACATTGTTCTCGAACCCGTAGGGTCCGCATGCTTAACGTTACGATGACAGTTTCATTATGAGTTTATATATTTTGATGTACCAAAGGTTGTTCGGAGTCCCGGATGTGATCACGGACTTGACGAGGAGTCTCGAAATGGTCGAGACATAAAGATCGATATATTGGACGACTATATTTGGACACCGGAAAGGTTCCGGGTGAGATTGGGACAATACTGAATCACCGGGATGTTTTCAGAACCCCCCGGGAGGTATATGGGCCTTATTGGGTCTTAGTGGAAAGGTGGGGAAAGGAGCAAGGGGGGGGGGGCACGCCCCCCCAAGCCCAATCCGAATTGGGAGGGGGGCCGGCCCCCCCTTTCCTTCCTCCTTCCTTCCTCTTCCTTCCCTCTCCTACTCCTAATAGGAAAAAGGGGAGTCCTACTCCCTGTGGGAGTTGGACTCCCCCTTAGGGCACGCCACCCTCCTTGGCCGGCCCCCTCCTCCACTCCTTTATATACGGGGGCAGGGGGGCACCCCATAGACACAACAGTTGATCATTGATCGCTTAGCCGTGTGCGGTGCCCCCCTCCACCATAGTCCTTGATAATATTGTAGCGGTGCTTAGGCGAAGCCCTGCGACGGTAAAACATCAAGATCGTCACCAGGCCGTCGTGCTGACGGAACTCATCCCCGACACTTTGCTGGATCGGAGTCCGGGGATCGTCATCGAGCTAAATGTGTGCTAAAACTCGGAGGTGCCGTAGTTTCAGTGCTTGATCGGTCGGGCCGTGAAGACGTACGACTACATCAACCATGTTGTGCTAACGCTTCCGCTTCCGGTATACGAGGGTACGTAGACAACACTCTCCCCTCTCGTTGCTATGCATCACCATGATCTTGCGTGTGCGTAGGAATTTTTTTGAAATTACTACGTTCCCCAACAGCTGTATCGTTGACAATATGGGGAGTTTGCTCCCGAACTCCTAGGGCTCGCTGTGTAGACATAGTTTTCCATAGAAAACAGAGCCTCTCTGCCATCAAGGTCCTTGCCAACGGTGATCTCCTAGTTAATCGGATAATTGAGTCAGAGAAACTGAGAGTGTGAACTAAGGCTCTTTACCCGCCTCCAACTAAAAAATCCTAAAGGCCCCAACAAGCTGGTATCCTGCTCATAGATGTAACAACCACTGTCCGGATACTCACGTATTACACGGTGGTTGTATAAAGTGGGGTTTTTTGCAATATAACTTTTCCGGCTCATGTGTCTGAATGAACATCAGTCTTTTGCCGTCGTCTGATCGAGCGAGGAACCAGTTGTGCTTCCCTGTTTTTGGCAAAGGTGGTGTGATTACAAAGGGAAGTAACTGTAGGGACACTGCATCATATCAAAAAGGACATGCAGTGTTAATGTAAGATCAGCATTGTTCAGAGTATGCGTAGGATAATGCAAGAAACATCATTGATATGTCCCTGTTGGAATTGGGAGGAAAATACAGGGAAATGTATACTGGGTTCAAAAATGTAGAAGTGCCATGCATGGTTATACTCATGTTATCTCGCAATCGATTCTTCACAGGAAACTACCATGTCATGCATGTTATGTAATCATGTTCTGTCCTCACAAACAAATTCTTCAAGGTAACTAACAGACCATGCATTGTTATATACTCGTGTTCTGTGGGCAAAAATTTTGTGAGGATATTATTCTAGCCATTGATTGCTGAAGGGCGAATATAGGTATGTACACATGGTAAGCATTGCAGGATTTCACTACTTCCAAATATAGAGTTCTCCATATGCACATTCACTTCCCTAATGTATGGTTAGATGAAACCAACAGTGTGGTGCATGTTTCTACATCATGAAAATGAGGAAAGTAACATGGCCATTGATACACACTCATATTTAGTAGTAGTATATAGATTACTGTAAAATAAGGATAATATCCATATATTCCTAACCGTTTGATTATTCAGGGTACAAATTGGCTGTAATGACATGGTCACAATCACATGAATTAACTCATTCCAAATATAGCTGATTTACGGCGTCTCTAATACATTGCCATAGTTCTACTCAAATTCTACTCGAACAGGGATATGCCAATCATCACAAAAATTTCAAACAGTGTCATGGCATCATCATTAACATGAGACGGAAACAACTTACACGCGTCATCCCAGCAATATGTGGTGCCATCTGCTTTGTCGATCGCGTAGATGATGCCATTGTGTTCAATAGCATCACAGAAGTGTGTATTAGCTTTGACGATGATCCATTGTGAGCCAAGTTGTCTCCAGCTAAAGAAGGCACCGGCGTAAAGATAGGCGAGTCCACGGTCGAACAAGGCAATTAGCTTGAAGTCTGTGTAATTTGCATGTCATGTGGGCACTTGGCAGATTACAATCTTATGCAAAACAAGGTCCGTCCAACTGACATAGTAATCTAGATGACTTGGACCGCGATGGTAATACTCTATATAATCCAACGGAGGAAGTATAATCTCATGGGAGGTCTGGAAGTTCACGAGCACCAACTTTTTACCGTCTTCTCTGAAGGCAGCCATCCAGTGGGAGTTCATGCCGCCCTAGTACATACCAGCCAAGAAGTTTCGGGCGATGGTGATCGGACCGATGTCGAGGGAAATGATGTACGATGACCCACTACATACCTGCAAAGAAGTTTCAGCTAATGTAGATCGGATTGAAGTCGAGGGGCATCATGCACGCCTCCGTATCATGGTGAGCCAATCTCGCAAGACCAGATAGCAGCAAGCAGGGTGTCTTGAAAAGCTTAGGCCCCGCTTCGACGATGGCCGTGTGCATGTCCCTCGAGCATGCAGCCAGTCGCAGGGCGCTCAACATATCCATACACAAACAACAGAGGTCGAGGATGTCACTGGGGAGATTGCTCCAATCGTGGCTCATATGGATGCTGCGTGGTTCGCATTCGGCCATGGTGGAGTTTGGAAGGGGGCTTGATTTACGGGGGAGAAGGATGTCGGTGCTGGTAGCGGCTAGCGAGTGAATAGTGGTACTGGGGGAGGCGAGTGAGGTGACGGTACACGGGGGCACAGTGAGATGGAGACGGAGACGGAGTAGGAGAAGGTGATGGAGATGGAGTGGTGCTATGGGAGCGGAGAGGGAGACGAGGCGAGGCGCCAATGTGCTGTACAGCGGCGGTGATAGACTGCACAGTGCACAGGGTGAGACTGACTTTGGTAACCCGAACACGCCGCCTGGACTAGTGTCAGGCGCAGGGTGTTGTCACTTCAATGTGAGGACCGGATGAATAGTATTTTGACCATCAAATGTACCACAGTTGTACTACTACTACTACTACTAGTAGTAGGAACATGAGTACTCCAGTATTGTATAGCAGAAATAGGTCTCCCATGCTAGCATGCCTGTTCACTTCATGTTTCATGTATCATCCATATTGCGAGCAGAACCAAATTCTCGTGCATGCCCAATCAACGCCCTGCCATGATGCATGCAGTGGTCGTTCTGGTGCATCAAGGACGGCATGCAGATCGTTCCACACTTGAGAAGAGGAAAAATGGAAAGGTAGAACGCGGCAACAGAGGAAGAGAACGCTGGCTAACGAGGCTGAGAGGGGATCGAGCAGGAAGTTAATGCTCCACGCCTAAAGGTTTTGGGAAAACCTGATTTTCATAAGGTGACTTATACTCACCTAAACGGAGGGAGTATTCCTTAACGAGAGAATGTTGTGTCTCCCACTCACGCGCTCTAAAAAAAGCTACGACACATTTTTTTTATCTGTTTGCATGCATAGGTCCCACCTATCAGGAAGGATGGGCACGTACACGAACAGGTACGACTCATCAGTCTACCCGCATAGCCTTTTCGTTTAGTCTACCTAGCCGTATAATCAACTGCCTGCACGGCACTTCTCCCATTTACTTCTCCATCGGGCACCAATTCTCCTCGGCTTCTTCACCTCCCCTTCGTCTTCATTTGCATCCAAACCCCATACATATGCAAGCCAATCTCCACTAGCACCGAGCCTAACCTGTGAAATAGTGGGCAGGGGGAGAATTAGGAAATGGACACGGAAGTAGTCTTTAGAATGCATTTACTACGTGATCAAACTCATCTTACCTGCTCATCGGAGGAAATCTGAGTGCCCCTCAACGTCGGCATCTCAAGGGGCGTCAACTTGCAACTACGGCCACGCCGCACTGGAGAGACCCCCAAGGAAACATCCTCGTGCGTTCCATGGAACATCAAGATGCATTTGTATGAGTAGTTTATCTTGTCAGAGAAAAGGATGAACGAGGGAAGGCCTCTAGAGATAGAGATGGACACTACTACTACCAATGTGTTGGCCCGTGCATTGAAAAGGATCTAAAGTAGTAGAATAATACTTGTTCACGTGCTTGAAATATAAACACTCTAGTTTTGATATACATGTGTCAGCAGACATGACAACTTGTCCATGGAAGTTGAACCACGGCTACCATCACATTTCTTGTTTCTACCACTGCCACACCCACACGCGATTCCCACGACGCCACTCCAACCCACGGCACGACGTCCCCCGACATGGACATGGATCCTCTGACATGGCTATCACTTCCTTGCCCTGCCTTTCCTTCGCTGACAGGTGGGACCCACGCTTATGGGCCCCACATGTCAGTGACTGAATGGTAGGATTGTTCGCGTCAGGGGATCCTCATCCCCCTGACATGCCCCTCATCCCTCTCGGCCCCACCGCTCCTCTGCCTTTGTGTGCATGACATGCGGGCCAGCTGAACTGCGGCGACCATCAACTTTCTACCACAGACACACCCGATTGGACACGGTTTGCCTGCTCCACTGCTGTGCTCCGATCCGTACTCCCGCACCATCGAATTTTCATCCAGCGGCTGTGACACATTTCGTCCCGGGCATCAATCCTCAGCTGGAGTACTTATGTACTCCCTCAGGTCCTTTTTACTCTGCACATTGGATTTGTTGAAAGTCAAACTTTGCTAAGTTTGACCAAATATATATTAGAAATTATTAGCATCTATAATATCTAATAAATATAATATGAAAATATATTCCAAGATGAATCTAATGATATTGGTGTTGTTATGTGAATGTCTGTAATTTTTTATATAAACTTGGTCAAAGTTGGATGAGATTGACTTCAGACAAACCTAATATGCAGAGTAAAAAGGACCGGAGGGAGTACTACAAGTAGTACCCGCCGGTGTGGCCATCTACGCCTCGTAATGCCCCGACGCCCGGCTATGGCACCCTCGCCACGGCCATGCCACCACCGGTCGGTTCATCTCGAACGAGTGAGTCGCGAACCACGCCACCACCATGAGAATGACATGTGGGCCAGCCGCATTTAAGGTCCGCATGTCATTGACTCATAGGCCGGGCACTAAGCCACTAAAGTTTGGTCCTGTGGGCCCCGAGAGGGAAATGTAACTCCTGCGGCAGGCCTTGTGGTGCTCCCGCAGTATGAGCTCATGCCAAAACTGGAATTTGTTTCTTACTACTACCAACTACTAGTACTAGTAAGGTACACGTGCATTGCACGCATGAGATTCTGGTGGTTTGTGCATTATGCTTCTACATGTGGAGCTTTCTGGATTCTAACATGTGGCAAAATCTGGTGGAATGTAAGGTTAGGCAAGTTTGATTAACTTAGGTGAGTGTTTGGTTCAAGCCACACCTTAGGCAAGCCACACTAAGGCCCCACATGACATACACACAAAAAATGTGGCAAGATTCCCTTAGGCTTGCCAACTTGTTTCTCTCATTTTGAAGAACTAATAACTTTTCCTAAGCTTAGTTGTGGCAAAGTTAGGGTCTGTTTGATTCAAAGGATTTTCATAGGATCTTTGAAGGATTAGAATCCTTAGGAATTTTTCCTACGTTAGTCGTTTGATTCGTAGGATTGAATCACGTAGAATATTTTCCAAAGGATTCATTTGTACTATGTTTCACAGGAATTCTAACATGCATTCCAACCTCTTGAAATAAATCCTTTGTTTTTGATGTGACACAATCAAACAAACTCAAATCCTATAGGGATCCAATGAACATGCCATTCCAATCCTACTTTTTTTCCTATTCCTGTGTTTCTGCAATCCTATGAATCAAAGAGGCCCTTAGTCAAGAATTCAGTTCAACCATGGAGTCTTCTAGATTATACATGTGGCAGAATCTGGTGGATGATATCCTACGGCCAGTAGTGCTCGAATTTGCCATCTTTGTACCGTCGGATTGGCTTCATCCAACGACCAACTTTCAAAGTTTTTCACACACTATATAGGGGGTATAGATATAGATGTGCCGGTCCGTTGCAATGGATCCAAAGTATATATATATATATATATATATATATATATATATATATATATATATATATAGTGGAGTGCACTCTAAACACATTATCTATTTATTTTTCTCTAACCTTCCGTAGCCATGCAACCAGGCCACATAAGCTTCATGGGTGCCCCCCACATCATATTATTCATACTACGTTGATTGAAAAAAGATAAATCACCCAAAACAAGATCTTCCTGTTTTTTGTTCCTACGATGTTGTGCCGTGCACGTACCTACTAGTTGTATAGTGGTAGTACTAGTAATATAGTATTAGGAGTACAAACTTGGTACTAGTTGGAGTAGTACTAGTACGGAATGCTTCTACTCTATCAACGAGCCCCGTCTGACACCAAATTTCTTGGCTTCCGTGCTACAGCTAGATCTTCCCCTCATTTCTGTTTTCCAACCCAGCGGCGGGCGGGGTGTCGGTTTGCTCAACGGCGGTCCCACATGAAAGTGAAAATGCTAGGCAACACACCTTCCCTAAGCTATGTGTCATGCCGGACGGGCCGTGTTGTACTCCCGATTCCCGGGCGTGTGTGGGTGCGACGCGAACGCGTCACGCCTTTTCCTTTTACCAGCAATGTGCCTGTGCGTTGCGACAGATCCAAAGTAGTAGAATAGTAGTATTTGTTCACAAACTTGAAATAAATCACTATTGTTTTGATATACTCCTAATATATTACTCCCTCCGTACCTAAATATTTGTCTTTTTTGAGATTTCAAATGGACTATCACATACGGATTATATAGACATATTCTAGTGTTTGTAGCAAGATGCCCGCGCGTTGCACGAAGTTGATGGAAAAGGTAAGCACAACTTATAAATTGACGGATGGAGTACTAGTTACAATGATGCATATAATTAAGCAAAGGGATCGCACATGTCGGTATTGACTGGAACGAGAATGCAACAACACAATAAGAATTAAGGCCACGATGATGCGATCATAGTGGTGGTTACAGAAGGCAAGAAGAAAGATGGATCCATGAACGTACGACCTCCTCCTCCTCCTCAACTTAGTGCGCCGGGCCACCGACCGGCGGCTAAGGAGCGGCGGTTTTGTGGCGAGGTCGAGGTGCTTCTCAGCAAAGGCATCCAAGGCTTCCAGCCGGTTGAGGAAGGCCAACGTCATAGCGTCCTCACTGGCCTTTTAGATACCTATGTACATGATTTCCTCATACATGTGGATGTGTAGGTCGATTAATTCTTGCAGGGCGAGGCGCCTTGCGGCGAGCGCGACCTCCAGGTGGACATTCTTCGTGGCATCGGCGGGCAGTCGCAGGGCCACCAGTGCTTCAAAGAGGTTCCGGCCATGGAGGCCGATTAGGGTGGCAGGCAATGAGGAGCCCGGGCGCGCGGGCTGGAGGAGTACGGCGATGTCGTCCGCGAGCTTCTTGAGGACGGTGAACTTGTTGCTGGTGGCAACGATCATCTGGTCCAACTGAGAGTCGTAATTGGCATTGAAGGTGGCCATCCACCAGCCGGTCTCCAACACCGTCTGGAGACGATCCTCGGCGCCATGCCGCAGGCCGGCATCGTGGACCATCTGGCACAGCCGCTGGCCGCTCACGAGCATCGCTGCCATGGGTCTGGAGTGATCTCTTTTGCGCTTAGTGTAGGTGCTTAGGCAAATGCTTAGGTGCGTACGATGTGGTAGATGCATTGGAATGGAGGGGCGTCTTTATATGAGGGCAATGAGGGCCAACTGCGTTGCATTCACATCATGTAGCCTCTTTTCCTAGACCTCCTCCCATTGCTTCCCTCATGCATTAATTGAAGGTGGATGCATTGGCCGTTCAACATATCGGGAACCGCTACTCCCTCCCTCGTCTGCATTAAAGCCGTATCGGGAACTGCGCCACCCGCTGTCAAATCGAATACTCCCTCCGTCTAGGTGAGTATTAAGTCATCTTACGAAAACCAAATAGTAAACACATAGGCGTGGTGCATTAACTCTCACATTGTTTCTTATTTTTTGACATAAATAGAGGAATCAACCAAGAAGAGATGTGGGGCTTGTATGCTTTTAATGACTTGAGACTATCAAACATGACATGCAGTGGTCAGTTCGTTGCACAAGAACAAATACAACCCACGTCAGCACACACGCATCTTATATAGCATCACATCCAATGGCTATAAAAGATGAATGAAATTATATCTCATCTAGATGAGTTCTAGCAAAATTGTATTAATAATACTTAGTACTCCTGTGCCATGTATCATATATTAGTATCATGTAGTACTTTATTTATTTATGAGGTATCCAGATGGCACCGCACCGCCAAGAAAAGAGGGTAACATCAAAATTATGGACTACTTTTTTGAGTATGTTGGTAAGGTCCGGTCATAGTCACTTGTTGAAATCTCTAAAAAGACAAATACTCCCTTCGTCCGGAAATACTTGTCATCAAAATGGATAAAAGGAAATGTATTGAGACGTATTTTAGTTTTAGATACATCTCTTTTTATCCATTTTGATGACAAGTATTTTCGGACGGAGGGAGTAGAAAACAGAGTTGGTGATGATGGTGTGCGTGCCATCCTGCAATATAGGCCGTCGGATTTATATCTAACGGATAGGAAAGAAACTATGGCAATTTTGCAAAAATACACCCACACGTCTCTCCACGTTTGCAAATAAGGCCTTCCCTCGTTCAACATTTTCTCTCACAAGATAAACTACTCATACAAAAGCATCTTGATGTTCCGTGCAACGCACGGGCAGCTAGCTTATTTCTTTTAAAAAATTAGCGACGATAATTGGGTTGAAGTGATATATTTTATGTCTGCCCCGAATGATTTCAGATTCACTAGTAGTAACAAAGAAAAGGTTGCCTTGTTAATTAACAGAAAACAGGGTGAAAACTATCACATGAGGCCGGTAAAAACAAGGCACGCTAGGTTCGGCGTCATCGTCACTACAGCTGTGCGCGCGCGAGAAGTCTACATATCGAGGGGGATACCGAGCGAGGCACCGAGACACAATGTTTGAGAGAGAAACCAATTGACAGGTTATGATCAGATCGAGTTGTCACCCTTCTGCTGTCATTGTTGGGGGGGGAGAGAAAGATGTATCGAGAGTGTGCGCGGTAGGCACAGAGGCACAACTAGTGTGTGTGTGTGTGTGTGTGTGTGTGTGTGTGTGTGTGTGTTTGAAAGAGGAGTAGATAGATTATTATCAAGATCGATGTGCCACCCTACTCCTTCGGTGCCGGGTAGTGTGTGTGTGTGTGTGTGTGTGTGTGTGTATGTTTGAGAGAGAAGCCAGTTGATAGATTTGTATCAAGATCGAGGTGTCACCCTACTCCTTCGGTGTTGGGAAGTGTGGGTGTGGGGGGGGGTGCAGTGACATTACATATCTCTACTCTTATAAAAAACAGAGTTGGTGATGATGGTGTTCCTGCCATCCTGCAATATAGGCCATCCGATTTATACCCGACGGACAGGAAGGAAACTATGGCAATTTTGCAAAAAGATACCCGCACCCCTCTCCGCATTTGCAAATAAGGCATTCCCTCGTTCATCCTTTTCTCCCACAAGATAAACTTCTCATACAAATGCATCTTGATGTTCCGTGCAACGCATGGGCATCTTGCTAGTAGGGAGAAGGAGTTTGTGTGACACATATCTAGCTATATTAAGGGATAGGTAGATAGAATATGTGTGAGAGACATTATTATACTTTGAGGCATTAGTGGCTGTGGGTGGGCGGAATTAAAGGGGTGGGTGTGTTAGACATAGAGAGCGTGTGTGTTTCTGTGTGAGAGACTTGTAGGATGGGGTAGAAAGACCAATTTAACCCTGACGGAGGGAGAGAAATACATGAAGTGCGCGTGTGTGATTCCGATGCCCACGGGGAAATGAGATATGTATGCGTGTGAGAGAGATTGTACAATTCATTCACGTATCACTATCTAGCGATCGTGGACGTGCATCGCTTGAACATAAGTCAATATCTACTTCATATCGTGGCCAAAGGTACAATATCGATTCAACGCTATAAAGATTGGGATTCACATATCACATTTTTTTCTATTTAAATAAAACTTTTCAGTTGTGCATGCCAAAGTTACAGTGATGTTTCTTCAAACAGCCAGTGTAGCTATCATGTACATGCACCATTGTTACTCTTGCATTCAAATTCATTAGTCTTGGATGATTTAAGTTTCTATTTTGAAGTAATAGATGTAATATTCATATATGAATTCAACGGGTACGCAATTTATGAAATGGAGGCTATGTAATCATATGAGGTAACACTTTTAAGTAGCTGACTACAATATCCATTTCTTTTTGTGCGCCTCTACACTAACACGTCAATGCATTATGTTTAAAGTAAATAACCAATGGCACTAAATTATCTATTTACACGAGAAATACATAGGCCGAGCGTTTGATCCCTTTTTTGTGAACGCGCCACTACACCCGTACGATTGGCCGCGCCCGTGTGAACGTCCAAGTTATCGGCGCATCATCCCGAGTTATTGTCTTTTTTTCTAGGGTGGACTTCACACCAGTTATTAACTGCTGACGCGTGCCCCGTGTACACAGTCTAGCATGACCTTCCCGCTAGCACGGTCCAAAATTAGTTGAAACTGGATACGAACGATCCCGCGGGCGACAAAATCTCCCGCCTCCTTCTAAAATTTCCGCCACCTTAGTCTTTAGCATGCGAAATCCCCCTTTTGTCCTTGGTGCACGGAGAACAACAGTTACAATACCGCCCTCATCTACATGATAGGTCGGGGCTGCTTTGGTAACTTCCGGTTCCCCCACTACATGGCACCCCCATTTCCTCTTCCCCTCCCGCAAAAATGACTAACTCCACGACACCAGAGTATCTTACATCATGTCGTCCGTACTTCATCGCCCTTTCTCCCCTCCCCTCTCGAAACCCTAGACTGCTCATCCACCGGCATACCATAGCCCATTCACTGCCAGCGGCGTCCACCTCGCCAGATCTGCTTCTCCGGCCACATCTACCCCTCCCACCTCCCCTAGAAACAAGTAGACTGCTCATCCACCACTGTACCACAGCCCATTCAGTGCCGTCCTTGTCCATGGTGCCGGATCTGCTTCGCCGGTACTCTCGTCAACCGCCGCGCATCTGTAGCGGCTCATTCGTACTCCCCACCGGAGACGCTTCGTCCACACCCCCTGGAGCCGCCCCACCGACGCCCCCGTCGACGGCCTCTGATCCTCTTCAGCAACACCTTCCTCAACCCTACCGGAGCCGCTTCGCTGACACCTTCCTTAACCCTACCAGAGCCGCTTCGCCGACACCATCGTCAACCCTACCGGAGTAGCTTCGCCTATACCATTCTCAACCCTACTGGGCCGCTTTGCCAACTCACAAGTCCATGGCCTCAGATCCGCTTCCTCACACCCTCATCCAACCTATCGGGGCAGCTTCTGACGCCCCGTCCACGGCCGCAGATCCGCATCGTCGACACCACCCTTAACCCAACCACCGGAGCAGCTTCTGACGCCCCGTCCACGGCCGCAGATCCGCATCGTCGACACCATCCTTAACCCAACCACCGGAGCAGCTTTTGACGCCTCGTCCATGGCCGCAGATCCGCGTCGTCGACACCATCCTTAACCCAACCACCGGAGCAGCTTCACCTATGCCCTCATCCAGGGCCACAGATCCGCTTCGCCCACACCGTAGTCCACCCTACCGGAGCCGCTCCACAAACACCCTACTCGATGGTTCTAGATCTCCTTACCGGACCCCGGCAGCCAGTGCAGCGTCATCACCCTCGACATTTCTAACCCGATTCCCACCGTCTGGAGAGATGCCAAGCAGCCGCCACGACCTAGGTACTTGTCACCTTTAAACCCGTCCAGCATCACCTGCCTGATGTACTTCAAATATACTAACCGGTCGCTGTTACCTGTTATGCAGCTGGCAAAAACTACAAGGACGATGTTTCTTCTGGATCTAACAGCTTGGCCAACCAAGATCCTGGACTGAGGCATTGCTATGATCTTGTAAGCGCGTCTTTCTCTCTTGTATTGTTCTGTGCCTGCCAGCGTGCTTTGCTAGGATTTTCGACCAGTAATCCCTATGTGCAGACAATGATTTCTACTACTGGCTGCTAAATTAGATATGTAGATGTCATACATGATACTACCTCGTACCTCCGTTCCTAAATATAAGTCTTTCTAGAGATTCCACTATAGGATACATACGGAGCAAAATGAGTGAATCTACAATCGAAAATGCATCTATATACATCTGTATGTGGTCCATACTGGAATCTCTACAAAGACATATATTTAGGAACAGGGGCAGTACATTACACAAAATCATAGGTGGCATGTAGGAATTCCAGTGCACTACATTAGCCTCCCTTAGAGTGCCTGCTAGTCCAGCATACAGAGTCATGGCTAGTTTATGGTACGCACACAATCGTTAATTGGTGGTTTAAATATGCGCAAGGGATATGCAATGTTGTATCATGTAGAGATGTCTGAAATTAGCCGTGAAAAAGTACAAGATGTATGTGGCAATTTCATGGAACATCGCAAAAAAGGAGAGGCAGCGGTGAGCCTATATAGTGTGCTATGGTACGTCACTCCTCCATTGCAATCATCGTGACATGTTATTTGTATGCCAGTTCTATTAGCCAAGTTTCTTAGGGACAGTTATTACGAGTTATCCTAAGAAAATAAGCACCTGTGAATATAAGCTCTATGTAATAAGCCAACCAGTTCTTTTCATTGCGTTTTCAGCTTATGTTTGGTATGATCATGGAAAGTCTAGATTGCATTTTTTTTCATTTTGCTGCCCATATGGAAATTAATTTGACTTGCAAACATCATAAATTGAACCCAGTGCAGTAATTAATACGATAGGAAAATAGACCATCACTATTTGCTCAAAATGCAAATACAAAGATACCATCTACTTGGCACAATCTACTTTGGTCAATGTTTTCCATAGAGATCCCATTGCCTAATTTAAACGAATAACGCATGACCCACATTTAAATGAAGAACAATTATTTATTGAAATTCGATGGTCCAAGTGGCTGGTTATTATCGTATAGCAGCACCACCTGAAAGCATCATATAGCAGCAGCAGCTCATAGCAACTCATCATACAATAGCAGCAGTCTGCAATTCATCATATATCAGCAGCAGCGCATAGCAATTCATCATATAGCAGCAGGAGCAGCTGATAGCAATTCATCATATAGCAGCAGCAGGAGCAGCTCATAGCAATTCATCATATAGCAGCAGCAGGAGCAGCTTGTAGCAACTCATCATATAGCAGCAGCAACAGCCCATAGCAATTCATCATATAGCAGCAGCAGCTCATAGCAACTCATCATACAGCAACAGCAGCTTATAGCAATTCATCATATAGCAGCAGCAGGAGCAGCTCATAGCAATGCATCATATAGCAGCAACAAAAGCAGCTCATAGCAATTCATCGTATAGTGGATCATAATGAAAATTTGGCAAAAAAATCAGAGGAGATCCTCACCTTGTTGGATGAGCTCATCCTTCAACAGCACCTCAAGGCCATGGCCTGGGAGGAGGGGAGGGGGAATAAGGTGCCTTCTGCTGCAATGTGGCATCAGCCGTAGTTGTGCAGCGCCCGCCGGAGTAGTTCGTTGGACGAACCACAGTGGAGCAGCTGCTGGAGACCATGAGAATGAGGGGCGGCGCCAGAGGGAGGAGCAGCCAGGGAGATTTGCCGCTACCCGCCGACCATGTAGCCTAGTGATACGTCTCCAACGTATCTATAATTTTTGATTGCTCCATGTTATATTATCTACTGTTTTGGATGTTTATGGGCTTTATTATACACTTTTATATTATTTTTCTGGGACTAACCTATTAACCCAGAGCCCAGTGCCAGTTTCTGTTTTTACCTTGTTTTAGGGTTTCAAAGAAAAGGAAAACCTAACGGAGTCCAATGGACCTGAAACTTCACGGAACCCATTTTTGGAAGGAAAGAAGCCCAGAAGACTTGAAGTGCACGTAAGGGAAGCTTCGAGGAGGCCACGAGGTAGGGGGGCGCGCCCACCCCCTAGGCGCGCCCTCCACCCTCGTGGGCCCCTCGTGCCCCCCTGACGTACTTCTTCCACCTATATATCTCCATATACCCTAAAATGATCGGAGAGCACAATAGATCGGGAGTTCCGCTGCCAGAAGCCTCCGTAGCCACCGAAAGCCAATCTAGACCCGTTCCGGCACCCTGCCGGAGGGGGCAATCCCTCTTCGGTGGCCATCTTCATCATCCCGGTGCTCTCCATGACGAGGAGGGAGTAGTTCTCCCTCGGGGCTGAGGGTATGTACCAGTAGCTATGTGTTTGATCTCTCTCTCTCCCTTGTGTTCTTGATTTGATACGATCTTGATGTATCGCGAGCTTTGCTATTATATTTGGATCCTATGATGTTTCTCCCCCTCTACTCTCTTGTAATGGATTGAGTTTCCCCTTTGAAGTTATCTTATCGGATTGAGTCTTTAAAGATTTGAGAACAGTTGATGTATGTCTTGCCGTGCGTATCTGTGGTGACAATGGGATACCACGTGATTCACTTCATGTATGTTTCGGTGATCAACTTGCGGGTTCCGCCCATGAACCTATGCATAGGGGTTGGCACACGTTTTCGTCGTGATTCTCCGGTAGAAACTTTGGGGCACTCTTTGAGGTTCTATGTGTTGGTTGAATAGATGAATCTGAGATTGTGTGATGCATATCGTATAATCATACCCGCGGATACTTGAGGTGACATTGGAGTATCTAGGTGACATTAAGGTTTTGGTTGATTTGTCTTAAGGTGTTATTTTAGTACAAACTCTAGGGATATTTGTGACACCTATAGGAATAGCCCAACGGATTGATCGGAAAGAATAACTTTGAGGTGGTTTCGTACCCTACCATATTCTCTTTGTTCGTTCTCCGCTATTAGTGACTTTGGAGTGACTCTTTGTTGCAGTTGAGGGATAGTTATGTAATCCAATTATGTTATCATTGTTGAGGGAACTTACACTAGCGAAAGTATGAACCCTATGACTTGTTTCAACACATTGCAATACCGTTTACGCTCACTTTTATCATTAGTTACCTTGCTGTTTTTTATAATTTCATATTACAAATACCTTTATCTACTATCCATATACCACTTGTATCACCATCTCTTCACCGAACTAGTGCACCTATACAATTTACCATTGTATTGGGTGTGTTGGGGACACAAGAGACTCTTTGTTATTTGGTTGCAGGGTTGCTTGAGAGAGACCATCTTCATCCTACGCCTCCTATAGATTGATAAACCTTAGGTCATCCACTTGAGGGAAATTTGCTCCTATCCTACAAACCTCTGCACTTGGAGGCCCAACAACATGTACAAGAAGAAGGTTGTGTAGTAGACATCAAGCTCTTTTCTGGCGCCGTTGCCGGGGACGTGAGTGCTTGAAGGTATATCTTTAGATCTTGCAATCGAGTCTTTTAGTTTCTTGTTTTATCACTAGTTTAGTTTATAAAAGAAAACTATAAAAAATGTAATTGAGTTTGTCTCATACGCTTCACCTTTTTAATATCTTTCGTAAGTATGATGGAAAGGAAAATTGTGCTCAAGTGCTAGAAGAAGAAATCTATAAAATGTTTGGCACTAAATATGTGAATGATGAGCATGATTGCAATGTTGTTAGTACGAATTCTTTGAATATCCATGATACTAATGATGACTACACTAGTTATGATGAAAATGTATCCTATAAACATGTCAATTTTTGTGGAGTGCATTGGGTTTGTAAGTACACACCAAATAGGGAAGATAGAAATTGCAAGAGGCATAAGTACTTAGAAACTAAATTGTTGCAAGAAAGTCTTGATGATTGTGCTGAAAAATTCAATATTTTTCGCGCCCCTTGTGAACTTTGCAATGAACATGGTCATTTAAATCTCCAATGCAAATTGTTTCATGGCCGAATCATATCCAAAAATTGTGATAATTTGATTACCCTTGAGCATCATAAAGAGCTTAGTCTTCTTTTGGGGCATGAGGAAATGAAACGTATAACTGAGGTTATTCCAAAGTTTAATCTTGATAGATTTCTTGATTTTGATCTAGAGAAAATTTATATGTATTGTGCGGTGAATTGTATTGAAAACCCTTATATTGCCAACTACATAAAGAAAAAAAAAGAAGATGAAGAGAATACTAATGAAAGGGAAGAGGCTTCCCAATACCCTCCTATTATTTCTTATGATGAATTAGGTAACGAGGAGGAGCCTCCTATTCAACCAATCTCATTAATAAGGAGCTCCAAAAAGAGTATTGAACCCACACATGATGTGGTGAAGAAGAAGAAAAGAAAAAGGAAGAGAGGTAAAAAGATATCTCCCCCAAATAATGCTGCTCCTATTAATATTGTGCCTCATGAAAATATAATTGTGGAAGATAATGATACCTCTTATGATCTTGAAAATCTTTTTGGCACTTGCTTGGAAGAATATGATAATTGCTATACTATAGGTGCTATCCATACAATTAATGATGAGAGTGATTATGCTTATGATATGAAAAGGCCCAAGCTAGGGGATGCTATGTTTGATGAAGATGATGTTTTTGAGAATATATTTTCTGCAATTAATGTTTGTCCCAAGCTTGGGGATGCCACGTTTAATGAAGATGATATTTTTAGTCTCCCAAGTTTTGATATGCAAATTTATAATGATGATAGCATGCCTCCTACGTATGATGATTATTGTGATGATATTTATGCTATAAAAGTAGTGATTATATTTATAAAACTTGTCATGATTATGGTTACCCATTTCCTGAACATTACTCTTTTAATGTGGAAACAATTTATAGTATTCGAGTCTCTTATGATACTCCCACTATTCCGAATGAGAAGAATTTTGCTTATGTGGAGAGTAGTAAATTTTCTATCCTTTTTGATCATGAAAAGAATGCTTTAGGTGCTGGTTATATTGTTGAATTCATTCATGATGCTACTGAAAATTATTATGAGGGAGGAATATATGCTTGTAGGAATTGCAATAATATCAAGTTTCCTCTCTATGTGCTTAAAGTTTTGAAGTTATGCTTGTTTTACCTTCCTATGCAAGTTGATTCTTGTTCCCACAAGTTGTTTGCTCACAAAATCCCTATTCATAGGAAGTATGTTATACTTAAATGTGCTAGTCATATTATTCATGATGCTCTCTTTATGTTTCAATTCTTATCTTTTATGTGAGCATCGTTGAAATCATCATGCCTAGCTAGGGGCGTTAAACGATAGCGCTTGTTGGGAGGCAACCCAACTTTATTTTTGTTCCTTGCTTTTTGTTCCTGTTTAGTAATAAATAATTCATATAGCCTCTTTTTATATGTGGTTTTATGCTTTTAATTAGTGTTTGTGCCAAGTAGAACCTTTGGGAAGATTGGGGGAAGTCTTTGTGATCATGCTGTAAAAAACAGAAACTTTAGCACTCACGAGAATTGCTGCCATTTTTATTTGGAGAGTGATATTTAGTTAATTCTTTTTGCATATGATTAATAGATAAATTACTCAGGTCCAGAAATTTATTTGAGAATTTTATGAGTTCGATAAGTATACGTTTGATCCAGATTACTACAGACTGTTCTGTTTTTGACAGATTCTGTTTTTCGTGTGTTGTTTGCTTATTTTGACGAATCTATGGCTAGTAAAAGAGTTTATAAACCATAGAGAAGTTGGAATACATTAAGTTTAACACCAATATAAATAAATAATGAGTTCATTACAGTACCTTGAAGTGGTGTTTTCTTTTCTTATACTAACGGAGCTTACGAGTTTTCTGTTAAGTTTTGTGTTGTGAAGTTTTCAAGTTTTGGGTAAAGATTCGATGGACTATGGAATAAGGAGTGGCAAGAGCCAAAGCTTGGGGATGCCCAAGGCACCCCAAGGTAATATTCAAGGACAACCAAAATCCTAAGCTTGGGTATGCCCCGGAAGGCATCCCCTCTTTCGTCTTCATTCATCGGTAACTTTACTTGGAGCTATATTTTTATTTACCACATGATATGTGTTTTGCTTGGAGCGTAAATTTATTTTATTTAGTTTTGCTTGCTTTTTGAATGAAATAACAAGATCTGAAATTATTAAATGTAAGAGATTCTTCACATAGTTGCATAATTATTCGACTACTCATTGATCTTCACTTATATCTTTCGGAGTAGTTTGTATTTTGCTCTAGTGCTTCACTTATATCTTGTTAGAGCACGGTGGTGGTTTTATTTTGAAGAAATAATTGAATTCTCGTGCTTCACTTATATTATTTTGAGAGTCTTAAATAGCATGGTAATTTTCTTAAATAATCCTAATATGCTAGGCATCCAAGAATAGTAAAAACTTTCTTATGAGTGTGTTGAATACTAAGAGAAGTTTGATGCTTGATGATTGTTTTGAGATATGGAGGTAATAATATCAAAGTCGTGCTAGTTGAGTAGTTGTGAATTTGAGAAATGCTTGTGTTGAAGTTTGCAAGTCCCGTAGCATGCACGTATGGTAAACGTTGTGTAACAAATTTGAAACATGAGGTGTTATTTGATTGTCTTCCTTATGAGTGGCGGTCGGGGACGAGCGATGGTCTTTTCCTACCAATCTATCCCCCTAGGAGCATGCGCGTAGTACCAAGGATTTTGATGACTTGTAGATTTTTGCAATAAGTATGTAAGTTCTTTATGACTAATGTTGAGTCCATGGGTTATACGCACTCTCACCCTTCCATCATTGCTAGCCTCTTCGGTACCGTGCATTGCCCTTTCTCACATTGAGAGTTGGTGCAAATGTCGCCGGTGCATCCAAACCCCGTGATATGATATGCTCTTTCACACATAAACCTCCTTATATCTTCCTGAACACAGCCACCATACCTACCTATTATGGCATTTCCATAGCCATTCCGAGATATATTGCCATGGAACTTTCCACCGTTCCGTTTATTATGACACACATCATCATTGTCATATTGCTTTGCATGATCATGTAATTTACATAGTATTTGTGGCAAAGCCACCATTCATAATTCTTTCATACATGTCACTCATGAGTCATTGCACATCCCGGTACACCGCCGGAGGCCTTCAAATAGAGTCATACTTTGTTCTAGTATCGAGTTGTAATCATTGAGTTGTAAATAAATAGAAGTGTGATGATCATCATTTTCTAGAGCATTGTCCCAAGTGAGGAATAAAGAAAGAGAGAAGGCCTAAAAAAGGAGATAGAAAGGCCATAAAAAAAGAGAAGGCCCAAAAAATGAGAGAAAAAGAGAGAAGGGACAATGTTACTATCCTTTGCCACACTTGTGCTTCAAAGTAGCACCATAATCTTCATGATAGAGAGTCTCTTGTTTTGTCACTTTCATATACTAGTGGGAATTTTTCATTATAGAACTTGGCTTGTATATTCCAACAATGGGCCTCCTCAAGTGCCCTAGGTCTTCGTGAGCAAGCAAGTTGGATGCACACCCACTTAGTTTCTTTTGTTGAGCTTTTATACATTTATATCTCTAGTGCATCCGTTGCATGGCAATCCCTACTCCTTGCATTAACATCAATCGATGGGCATCTCCATAGTCCATTGATTAGCCTCGTTGATGTGAGACTTTCTCCTTTTTGTCTTCTCCACATAACCCTCATCATCATATTATATTCCACCCATAGTGCTATATCCATGGCTCGCTCTCATGTATTGCGTGAAATTTTATAGGTTTGAGATTACTAAAGTATGAAACAAGTGCTTGGCTTGTCATCGGGGTTGTGCATGATGAGACCATTCTTGTGTAACGAAAATGGAGCATGACCAAACTATATGATTTTGTAGGGATGAACTTTCTTTGGCCATGTTATTTTGAGAAGACATAATTGCTTAGTTAGTATGCTTGAAGTATTATTGTTTCTATGTCAATATTAAACTTTTGTCTTAAATCTTATGGATCTGAATATTCATGCCACAATTAAGAAGAATTACATTGAAATTATGCCAAGTAGCACTCCGCATCAAAAATTCTGTTTTTATCATTTACCTACTCGAGGACGAGCAGGAATTAAGCTTGGGGATGCTGATACGTCTCCAACGTATCTATAATTTTTGATTGCTCCATGCTATATTATCTACTGTTTTGGATGTTTATGGGCTTTATTATACACTTCTATATCATTTTTTGGGACTAACCTATTAACCCAGAGCCCAGTGCGAGTTTCTGTTGTTACCTTGTTTTAGGGTTTCGAAGAAAAGGAAAACCAAACGGAGTCCAATTGACCTGAAACTTCACGGAACCCATTGTTGGAAGGAAAGAAGCCCAGAAGACTTGAAGTGCACATAAGGGAAGCTTTGAGGAGGCCACGAGGTAGGGGGGCGCCCCACCCCCCTGGGCGCGCCCTCCACCCTTGTGGGACCCTCGTGGCCCCCCTGACGTACTTCTTCCGCCTATATATCTCCATATACCCTAAAACGATCGGAGAGCACAATAGATCGGGAGTTCCGCCGCCAGAAGCCTCCGTAGCCACCGAATTCCAATCTAGACCCGTTCCGGCACCCTGCCGGAAGTGGCAATCTCTCTCCGGTGGCCATCTTCATCATCCCGGTGCTCTCCATGACGAAGAGGGAGTAGTTCTCCCTCGGGGCTGAGGGTATGTACGAGTAGCTATGTGTTTGATCTCTCTCTCTCTCTCTCTCTCGTGTTCTTGATTTGATACGATCTTGATGTATCGCGAGCTTTGCTATTATATTCGGATCCTATGATGTTTCTCCCCCTCTACTCTCTTGTAATGGATTGAGTTTCCCCTTTGAAGTTATCTTATCGGATTGAGTCTTTAAAGATTTGAGAACACTTGATGTATGTCTTGCCGTGCGTATCTGTGGTGACAATGGGATACCACGTGACTCACTTCATGTATGTTTTGGTGATCAACTTGCGGGTTCCTCCCATGAACCTATGCATAGGGGTTGGCACACGTTTTCGTCGTGATTCTCCGGTAGAAACTTTGGGGCATTCTTTGAGGTTCTATGTGTTGGTTGAATAGATGAATCTGAGATTGTGTGATGCATATCGTATAATCATACCTGCGGATACTTGAGGTGACATTGGAGTATCTAGGTGACATTAGGGTTTGGTTGATTTGTGTCATAAGGTGTTATTCTAGTACGAACTCTAGGGCTGTTTGTGACACCTATAGGAATAGCCCAACGGATTGATTGGAAAGAATAACTTTGAGGTGGTTTCATACCCTACCATAATCTCTTTGTTCGTTCTCCACTATTAGTGACTTTGGAGTGACTCTTTGTTGCATGTTGAGGGATAGTTATGTGATCCAATTATGTTATCATTGTTGAGGGAACTTACACTAGCGAAAGTATGAACCCTAGGCCTTGTTTCAACACATTGCAATACCGTTTATGCTCACTTTTATCATTAGTTACCTTGCTGTTTTTTTATAATTCCAGATTACAAATACCTTTATCTACTATCCATATACCACTTGTATCACCATCTCTTCGCCGAACTAGTGCACCTATACAATTTACCATTCGTATTGGGTGTGTTGGGGACACAAGAGACTCTTTGTTATTTGGTTGCAGGGTTGCTTGAGAGAGACCATCTTCATCCTACGCCTCCTACAGATTGATAAACCTTAGGTCATCCACTTGAGGGAAATTTGCTACTGTCCTACAAACCTCTGCACTTGGAGGCCCAACAACGTCTACAAGAACAAGGTTGTGTAGTAGACATCACCTAGCTGGACATAGCATCGTCGAGGACCAGGCCAGATGGAACCAGTGGTGACGGCTCGCTGGAGGAACCCTAGTGCTGCAGGCAGGGGATCGAGGTAGAGGGAAAGGGGAGAGGAGATGCAAGTGGGCAGGGCAATGAATGCTTGCGTGTTTGTTTTTACTTGAGGGTAAGGTGTGACACGGGCGTCAACAGTTGCATTTTGAGTGTAATATAGGCACACAACAGAGTCATTTCACTATTCCCCTTCCCTTCAATTTTTAGTGAGGTTCTACCTGAAACACCCCCCTCCAAAGAGAAATTAGTTAAGCCCAAGCCCGTAACTCAAAAATGACTTCTTTACATCTTTTATGGCTTATTTTGACAAGATGCCCTGAAAAGGCGGAATCGAAGTGGCCCTTAACCTGCAATTCAATTGTGCGTGCAATGATGAATCACTCCTGCCTGCTATCTGTGCATTTAGGCATCATCATACATGGCATAACCTAATACATGTGCATTCCATTGTAGAATCTGGAATATGCAATGTTTATGTTAGTTCATACGTTGCACATGATGTTTAAATGCCCCTTAAATCTGGTCAGTCAAGTGATGGTCTTTAAGCCTCCTTCTTTGCTTCTTTTATTGATATGTAAGATTTTCTCACACATCTGTTCAATTGCTTGTTTGCATCAGCCAGCCATACTAGGACTGTTTGCTTTTATTACTTGTTGTTCTTGACCTAACACTCTAACAGAGCTTGTCAACGATTTAAACACTAAGGGATGCTGTAGTGGGGCCTTGTCTAACTCATAGGTGACATAAAGGCTTGGCTGTACACTACAGTAGGCTTTACAAGAGTACCTGGAGATCCAGTTCGAAGGTATGCCTATTTTTTACATAGTGTAGACATAGTAAATTCTAATTTCATTGTGTGCAAGTGCAAGAGATGCAGCATGTTTCATAATGTGGTGTTGTTTTGTTATAATCTCATTCTTTTGTGTTCACGGACTGGAAAGTATGCATATTTATCTTCCAAGGAGACGAGTAACTAGTTTGTGTCACCTTGCAGAGGGGGTGCAATGAAGATAAGATTGAGGATTTCCAAGTACAAGATGTTAGGAAGGAGCCTTGCAAGAGAAGTAGGAGCTGCGCTGAGCCTCTTCAACCTGCTAAGGTAAGTCACTGTATGCAACTCCACAGTTCAATTCCTTGTTTGTTTCAGGCATAGTTAATTTTCTCTTTTCAATTGCTTTATTTGTCCTCAGTTAATGAGATGCCCAAATAATCATGCCTGATGTTCGGTACTTGTATCACTATTAGTTGACATAATTAAAGGCCTTACCATTTAATTACACTGCCGAAGTGTGCCTAAAGCTTTGAAGTCTATTAACCAACTATTATTGCATGAGGCTCACAATCTAGTTTATACTATGCTAATGATTGCATAGTTTTGCCTGCTGTAGTATGTTTGTATGAAACCCTCTGCTGTTAATTATGCTCCCTAAGACTTTAATCGAGTCACAGAATGGCCAACTGCTTGCTTACTTATACGCAACGTGCTGTCTAAATTTGTAACTTGTCCGTGTTTTCGATTGGGCCCCAACATCATGCTCCTCTGGTGAGCTAAGAGGGATTTCTGTATGCAGGCTGCACAGACTATTTTTTTATAATTTTTAAAATATCACCTGCTTATGCTTCATGACGTGTAACATTTTTTTAAAGTGACATGTAACATTATTGTTAGTCATGTTTTGCCATGTAGTACAAAATAGTGTCTTGTTCGCATCACTGTTGTAACTATATATTTGCCCTAGTCATGTGTACTTACAGAAACATTTCAGGATGAAGTGACATCAACACAAAGATCTGCGAGCAGTGCGGCATGGCCGTTACCGAATGATTATGGATTGGAATTGGAATGTGCTGATGTTCTCGAGCATCAACTAGAGGTGGCAAGACAACGTGTACATGATTGTCAACGTATAATCAACAATTTGAGACTAGACATGCAGGTATTAGATGCAGGAGTCAAAAAATGAAACAAGACACTGAGGTAACCATGAAGGAATTGGAGATTTTGCAGACTGAAATTTGTGCTATATGAATCCGGCCAATCCTATTTTCTGAAAAGATTATAGTTCAAATGGAGTTAAGTTGATGCGCGTCCATGATGTATGAGCTGTATTTGCCCAGTGTATGTAATTTGCTGTTTGTGTATGCTTTATTATCACCTATGCCGAACCATAATGCCCAGTGGGTATAATCGGCTGTAATTTCTTTATTGTATAGTGTAGGATTATTCTCCCTTTCTATGCCTTGATCTCTTCGTTGTATAGTGTATGCTTTTTATAGGTGATAGTATTGAGTAGGATAATTCTTTGAATATGCTATATCGTTCAAATGGGGGCCAACTCGCCCGACCATGGCCCTTCACGGGCCGTCGGATCTGTCGGATTTCGGGTTCCAGCAGACCCTTGAGGTTTGAACACTAGGGTGCGCGCAGAGATTTCGCCTCCTACCTACCTGCACCCCTCCGCCACGCAAGGATCTAAGCTATCGAATGATCAACACAAGAGACACAGGGTTTATACTAGTTCGGGCCACCATTGTGGTGTAATACCCTACTCCAGTTTGTGGTGTGTGGATTGCCTCTTGGGCTGTTGATGACAAACAGTACAAGGAAGAACAGCCTCGCGAGGGTCTGTTCTTGGCTGGGGCGATGAACTGCTGGGAGGAGTTCAGTCACCTTTCTCTCTCTCTCTCTCTCTCTCTCTCTCTCTCTCTCTCCAACCAGCCGACCCCTTGCTATGTGGGTGGCCGGTCCTATTTATAGAGGCCCTGGTCCTCTTCCCAAATATCGAGTGGGAAGGGAGCCAACAATGGCGGGCTAATTTGAAGGGGGACAACAAGTATCAGCTATCCTGACAAAAGTAGTCTTCGCCTGCGAAAAGCTCTGGTGATGACGCCGTCTTGGGCTCCACGGTGACCTCTGTCTCGTAGTCCTCCTGGTCTTGGTCTCGTTGTACCGAAATGGCAACCTTTGCCTGGTGCCTCAGTACTCCGCGGCTGCGCTTGCCCCCTTTGCACGAAAAAGGAAAGGAGGACGCTGCACGGGCTGGCACCCGCCTGGCACCCTGAGCCGTCATGGCGTCACGGGTACCTCGCGAGGTACCCCGCCTTGATCTCTCCGCCTCCTCGCGAGCCAGCCTGACGAGGCCGTGCCTGTGGAGGCTCCGCGTCGTCCGTCCCGCGAGGCTTGGCCCCTCGCGAGGGTCTTGGTTTGTGTTGATGAAGATGGGCCATGCTGGGCCCCCCTTTGAGCCACGCCGCGGGCCGCAGGCAGGCAAGTCTGGGGACCCCCGTTCCCAGAACGCCGACAGTAGCCCCCGGGCCCAAGGCGTGCTCGGACTTGGCCATGCAGGGAGGCGGAAGGGCAAGAGCGAAGCGCCGCGGGCCCTAACAGCCTGCGGCCTTGGGCGCCGCGTGGCGGTTGATTGGACGTGGGCGTCTCCACTTCCCCATGATGCCTCGGCAACTGCGCGGATTGGACAAGTCCCTGCATGCAAAGCGGGTCATAATGACCTACGATCGTGGGGGCCATTGTTTGGCCATCGCCAGCCATAAGTATGGACCGACGTGCGCCCTTCCAGTTCATCCCCCTTGCTTCTCCTCTTTCTTCATGGCCCCGTCGAAGAGGTCCTCGGCCGCCGAGATGGGGAAGGCTTGCCGGGTTGAGCCCGCCTCTACCTCACCCAAGCGCGGCCCTGGGCGCCCTCGCAAGCATCCTGTGGCCACCACGGTAGCTCCCCGCGGCCCTGGAGGCGATCTCCAGCTCAGCGGCGGGCGGATTGCCGCAGCCGGGGGGCGCGTCCCCCCAGGCCGCGCGTTCGTGCTGCTAAAGTGCTGCCTGAGTTCGTCATGTGGTCGGCGGAGCCGGCTAGCACCCGGCTTCCGCTTCCTCGCTTCCTCCTCGGCGAGCTCCCGGTCGGCACCCCGGGCGGCCTCTGGCTCCAGGCCGACGGTTGCTGCAGCCGGGCCTCATGGGTCTCGCTGGAGGTCTTCGCGGCCGGGAGCCTGTCCCTGGCCCGCGGTTGGTAGGCGTTTGCCCGCGCGCGTGGCCTGAGCCGGCGGTGCACCCTACACTTCAAGTTCGATGGCGACGCCACCCTCTACGTGAGGGTGTTTGGGGAAGATGGTCGCCGCGCGGGGTGTTGCCCCGAGGGTGACGACCGCGGCTGGGAACCCAGCTCCGGCGATGATGGAGAGAGCAGCGCTCGCGCGGCTGGCAGCTTTCGGGGTTACTCAAGCTTCCCCGGTTCTTCTTCAGGCGGCGGCTCCTCTAGCGGTGGCCGTGGTCGGCCTCCACGCCGTCGTATCTGCTTGGGGGGTGGCAACGTGTCCGCCCGCCATCGCGCCCTGGTGAAGCGCAAGAGGGAGTCCGCCTGAGCTCCGGAGGCAGCTTGGGCCTTCCCTGCGGGCCGGTGTGAGGCGAGCCGCGCCGGATTTGTTCTTCCTTTTCCCTTTTTCCTGCGTAACAAAGACAATAGTGCGGAGCCCCGCGGGGGCGTGTTTGGGTTATTGCTGTTAATCATCGTTTTGCTTTCGTTACCGTACCTTCCGGCTATGTGTCTGAGCATGGATAGCTCCTGGCCCCGGCCGTGGGGGGGCGACCGACCCAAGCCCTGTGTTTGTGTCGCGGTGCCCGAGGGGCACGGACTGGAGGGGTGCTCCTGCAAGGGGCCAAGGTCGTGGACCCTTTGAATGACTAGGATAGGAACACTCGCAAGGGCGCTCGGCTCCCCCCCTCGCGAGGCCTTGTGCAAGAGAAATCGAGGCAGGAGAGCGAAAAGCCGAAGAACCGCAAGCCAAAGACGGCAATAACTTCAACAAAACTCCAAATGAGAAGGAACAAGCCAACTGCGGAAAGCAAATGAAAAGCCGCGTCCGACACCTAATCTAGTCTTCGACGTCTTCTCACCAGCGCGGAGCTAAGTGCTGCCACTGGGCATGGGAGGGAGCCCCAGGGCCTAAGGCCGGCGCTCCTGAGACTCTGGGGCATGTACAGCCCCAACTCATTATTACGTGTGAGTGTCACGGGCGGCGAGCTTCACAGGCATTGGCCTTCTTCACAGGCTCCGGGCCTTTTCCGAAATGCGATAGCTTCACAGGCACTCGCCTTGCTTCACAGACTCTGGGCTTTTTCCAAAATGCGATAGCTTCATAGGCACTCGCCTTGCTTCATAGGCTCTGGGCCTTTTCCAAAACGCGATAGCTTCACAGGCACTCTCCTTGCTTCACAGGCTCTGGGCCTTTTTCCAAAACGCGATAGCTTCACAGGCACTCGCCTTGCTTCACAGGCTCTGGGCCTTTTCCAAAACGCGATAGCTTCACAGGCTCTGGGCCTTCTCCAAAACGCGATAGCTTCACAGGCACTCGCCTTGCTTCACAGGCTCTGGGCCTTTTCAGGGGTAGAACCTCCGGAGGTGCTGGATGTTCCATGCATTCTGGACCGGCACTCCCTTCTAAGTCTCCAAGCGCGCGGAGCCGGGCCTGGAAACTTGAACAACCTTGAACGGGCCCTCCCACATGGGAGAGAGCTTGTGCAATCCCTCCCTGGAGAGAACCCGCCTGAGCACGAGGTCTCCTACCTCAAGAGTCCTGGGGCGGATGTTGCGGCAGTGATATCGCCGCAGTGCTTGTAGGTACCTCGCCGCTCGCAGCGCGGCTTCCCGGCGATGCTCCTCCCCCAGCACGAGGTCCGTCCCCCGCATGGCGTCTTGCTGCGCCTCGTCGAACGCCAGGACCCGCGCGGAGCGTCGTCTGACCTCGTGAGGGAGGAATGCTTCTGCTCCATAGACCAGGAAGGACGGGGTCTCTCCAGTCGGCTTGGTCGCGGTGGTGCGGATGGACCACAACACGGACTGCAGCTCGTCGTACCAACCTCTGCCGCAGTCCTCCAGCTTCTTTTTGAATGTCTTGGTCTTGAGGCCCCTCAGGACCTCCGCGTTGGCTCGCTCGACCTGGCCGTTGCTTCGGGGGTGCGGCACTGAAGCGTAGCATATCTACGTTCCAAGGTTAGCACAGTATGTTTTGAAGAGGTTACTGGTGAAATGCGAACCGTTGTCCATGATGATGCGATTCGGCACCCCGAGCCAGCTCACGATGCCCTTGATGAACTTGACTGCAGAACCCGCAGGAATGGTGCGGACAGCCTCCACTTCAGCCCACTTGGTGAACTTGTCCATGGCAACGTAAAGGTAGCGGTAGCCCCCTGGCGCCCGAGGAAACGGACCCAAGATGTCGAGCCCCCAGACTACGAATGGCCACGAAAGGGGGATAGTCTGCAAGCCCCCTGCCGGCTGATGGATCTGCTTGGTGTGGAACTGGCACGCCTCACAAGCTTTCACTAGTTCAACGGCGTCATTGAGCGCGGTGGGCCAATAAAACCCACTGCGGAACGCCTTGCGAATGAGGGTCCGTGATGATGAATGATGTCCGCAGTCTCCGCCGTGTATATCTTCCAGTAGTTCCTTCCCTTGCTCCCTGGAGATGCAGCGCAGGGATACATCGTTTGGTCGCTTCCGGTAGAGCTCTCCATCTTTGATGCAGTATGCCGTGGCCTGGCGCGCCACTCTCTCTGCTTCCTCCTCCTTCTCTGGCAGGGTCCCTTGCGTTAAGTAGCTCCGGAGCTCCATGATCCAACATCCTTCGTGAGGTTCCATCGTCAGGAGCAGGCGTGCTCCCGAGGCCGGGCCACAAGCCGGAGCTCCTGAGGCAGGTGGCTGAGGGAGCTCCTCACTGGGCTGAGCCGTGTTTGATAATGACGGTAAGGCTGAAGGCTTGAAGAGCCGCTCCTCGAAAATGTCAGGCTCCTGAGGTAACCGCCTGGACGCGCGTTTGGAGATGTCGTCGGCTTCCTGATTGGTGCCACGGGGCACATGCTGCAACTCCAAACCCTAGAACTGCTTCTCCATCCTGCGGACCTCTGCAAGGTAGGCCTCCATGTGCTCATCCTTCGGCTCGTACACCTTGTTGGAGAAATTGACAAGGAGCTGCGAATCACCCTTGATGGTGAGGCGTTTCACCCCCAGGGCAGTTGCGGCCTTCAGGCCCGCTATTAAACCTTCATACTCCGCTATGTTGTTGGAGACCTTTTCACCTTGCTGGAAACAGAGCTGCACAGCGTAATAGAGCTTGTCCTGGGTGGGCGATATAAGCACCGCCCCAGCCCCAGTGCCGTGTCTGGAGAACGCCCCATCGAAGTACATGACCCAGCCTTCTGGCGCCTCGCTTCCCGGGGATAGGGACCGACCCTCATCGGCCTTGAGGCCTGGCGCCTCCGTCCATTCTGCCACAAAATCTGCCAACGCTGCTCCCTTGATGACCCTGGTCGTGCTGAATTCGAGCTGAAACGCTTGCAGTTCTATGTTCAACTCAGCGACCCTTCCAGCCGAATTAGGGCTCCTAAGCACTGTCTCCAAGGGGTATGACGAGACGACCTTGATGGGGTGACCCTGAAAATAGTGCCGCAGTTTGCGCGAAGCCACCAGTAGCGCGAGGAGGAGTTTTTGAGGCATGGGGTACCGTGCTCTTGCATCCCGCAGCACTGTGCTGACGAAGTACACTGGGTGCTCAACAAGGTAGAGTGCGTCAGTGCTGGTGGCTCCCTTCGGAGACCGTGGCGCCTCTTGGGGCAATGAGGCCTCCTGAGACTGGCCATCTGGAAGAGAGGCCTCTTCCGCCTCTGGTGCGCCCCTCTGCGACGGCTGATCCTCCTCAGCCGCGGTGGCGGTTTCTGTAGGCCTTCCTTGTCCCTGTTCTGCCTTGTCCCGGGCTGCTGCCGTCGTTTTGATCCGGCGCTCCTCTCTGACTGCTACCAAGGCTGCGCTGGCGGAGTAGGGAGTGGCGGTGAGGTAGAGCACCAGGGGCTCCTGAGGGCGCGGGGCCACCATGACCGGTGGGCTGGTCAGGTATCGCTTGAGATCCTGGAACACCTTGTCGGCCTCTTCGGTCCATTCGAAGGGCCCCTTTTTCTTCATTAGCTGGAAGAAGGGCAAGGCTCATTCCCCCAACTTGGAGATGAAGCGCCCTAGCGCGGTCACGCGCCCCGTGAGCTTCTGCATTTCTCTGAGGGTCTTTGGCGGGCTCATGTCTTCCACCGCCTTGACCTTCTCCGGGTTAGCCTCGATGCCTCGGTGGGACACGAGGAAACCCAAGAGCTTGCCCGAGGGGACTCCGAACACACACTTCTCTGGGTTGAGCCGCAGGTTCACTGTGTTGAGGCTCGCGAAGGTTTCCTCCAGGTTTTGTATCAAGGTCCTGGCCTCCCGAGATCTTACCACGATGTCATCGACGTAAGCTTCAACATTCTTCCCGAGCTGCGGGCCCAAGGTGATATGCATCAGCCGCTGAAAGGTCGCCCCTGCATTACGCAGCCCGAACGGCATGCAGGTGTAGCAGTATACCCCGCACGGGGTTAGGAAGGCCGTCTTCTCGACGTCTTCTACCGCCATCTTGATCTGGTGATACCCAGAGAATGCATCCAGGAAGCATAACAGGTCGCATTCCGTAGTGGAATCAACGATCTGGTCGATGCGGGGGAGCAGGAACGGATCTTGCGGGCACGCTTTGTTGAGGTTGGTGAAGTCGACACACATGTGTTCCTTCCCTCCCTTCTTCGGCACAATGACAGGGTTGGCCAACCAATCTGGATATCGGACCTCGCGAATGACCCCAACGGCCTCTAATTTGCGGGTTTCTTGGACGATGAAGGCCGGCTTTTCTGTGGACTGCCGCCTGGCCTTCTGCTTCACGGGGCGCACATTGGGGCGCACGTTGAGGTGATGCTCGATTACACTCCTGGGGATCCCTGCCAACTGGTCCGGCTCCCAAGCAAATACCTTCTTGTTTGCGTGCAGGAACCCGACCAGGGCCTCCTCCTGCTCGGTTTTGAGGTGGGCGCCTATGGTGAAAGTGGCGTTGGTGGACCCGTCCTCATCGACGGGTATCTTCTTGGTTTCTGCCTTGTCTTGGGTGAACAACTGCTTCTTCCTAGCGGGCGCAGCCCCCTTGGGCTCGGGGGCTTCCAAGTCGGCAGGCTGTGCCGACGCTGCTATCTTGAAGACGAGCTTGAGCACCCGCAGAGCGTCACCGGTATCCCCGTGCACGGTGAGGACACCGCTGCTCCCAGGCATCTTCATGAGGTTGTACGCCGGGTGCATTGCGGCCATGAACTAGGCCAGCGCTGGGTAGCCGAGGATGGCATTGTAGGGGAGGCCGATGGGGGCGATGTCGAAGTCGACCAGCTCCGTGCGGAAGTTACCGTAGGTGCCGAAGGTCACTGGGAGCCGGATCTGCCCCAAGGAGCTGGATGACCTGCCCCCAACGCCTGAGAAGGGCCGGCTGGGCTGCAACCGTTCCAGAGGAGGTTGAAGGCCTCGACGGAGAGCACGCTGAGGCCCGCCCCGCCATCAATGAGGGTTCTGGTGACGGCCACCTGGCATAGCATGGGGAGCGCGCCCGAGCAGGCCGAGTTGGAGGGGTGGTCCTCCGGGCTAAAGCTCAGGCCGGTCTCGGGCGCCGCCCGATCCAGGGGAGCCCCCTGCCGCATGGAAGCGGCGCTGACCCGGCGGGTGAACGGCTTGACGTGGTAACTTGTAGGCGGCGCCTGCGAGCCGCCCAAGAGGGCCGCGACGACCGGGGGTGTCGGTGCAGCACGATAGGCGGGGGAGAGGTTGCGGGGCTCCATGGGCGCGCGGAGCGCGCGGGACAAAGAACCAGCTGGGGTGAGCGAGGGAGTTGCGGTGCGGCCGTCTTGCCGCACGGACAGATGCCGGGACGATGCTTGTTGCTCGTCCCCCGCCGGGCCGGTGGCGGCGTTGATGGCAGGTGACGGGGAACGGCGGGGACGCCCGCCGACAGGGGTCTCCTGGGCGACGCGGGAAGCGAAGGCGGCCTGGCGCTCTGCGCGGGGCCGACGAGCGCCAGACATGGGCGCGATGGTCGGAGGAGAACGGAGCGGTGGAAGACGATTTCCGGCGCACCCCTACCTGGCGCGCCAAGTGTCGGATTTCGGGTTCTGGCAGACCCTTGAGGTTCGAACACTGGGGTGCGCGCGGAGATTTCGCCTCCTACCTACCTGCACCCCTCCGCCACGCAAGGATCTAAGCTATCGAATGATCAACACAAGAGACACGGGGTTTATACTGGTTCGGGCCACCGTTGTGGTGTAATACCCTACTCCAGTTTGTGGTGTGTGGATTGCCTCTTGGGCTAATGATGACGAACTGTACAAGGAAGAACAGCCTCCCGAGGGTCTGTTCTTGGCTGGGGCGATGAACTGCTGGGAGGAGTTCAGTCACCTTTCTCTCTCTCTCTCTCTCTCTCTCTCTCTCTCTCTCTCTCTCTCTCTCTCTTTCCAACCAGCCGACCCCTTGCTATGTGGGTGGCCGGTCCTATTTATAGAGGCCCTGGTCCTCTTCCCAAATATCAAGCGGGAAGGGACCCAACAATGGCGGGCTAATTTGAAGGGGGACAACAAGTATCAGCTATCCTCACAAAAGTAGTCTTCGCCTGCGAAAAGCTCTGGTGATGATGCCGTCTTGGGCTCCACGGTGAGCTCTGTCTCCTAGTCCTCCTGGTCTTGGTCTCGTTGCACCGAAATGGCAACCTTTGCCTGGTGCCTCGGTACTCCGCGGCTGCGCTTGCCCCCTTTGCATGAAAGAGGAAAGGAGGACGCTGCGCGGGCTGGCACCCGCCTGGCGCCCTGAGCCGTCATGGCTTGCGTCACGGGTACCTCGCGAGGTACCCCGCCTTGATCTCTCCGCCTCCTCGCGAGCCAGCCTGATGAGGCCGTGCCTATGGAGCTACGCATCGTCCGCCCCGCGAGGCTTGGCCCCTCGCGAGGGTCTTGGTTTGTGTTGATGAAGATGGGCCGTGCTGGGCCCCCCTTTGAGCCACGCCGCGGGCCGCAAGCAGGCAAGTCTGGGGACCCCCGTTCCCAGAACGCCGACAGGGTCCATGGGCCTTGTACGTCTCGTAGGATCCATGGGCCTTCTACGTCTTGTAGGATCCATTGGCCTTCTACATCTCGTAGGATCCATGGCCCGTTGACTCATTTATGGGTCTTGTACGAGCCTTTAATGGGCCATAGACGGGTCTTTAATGGAAATCATACGTTTTATGGGCTGACCATAACGGGCCGTTAATAGGCCGTATTTGGTGATGCTAGGAAAATGGCCCAACAGACTAACGGTCCACAAACGAGCCGACTGTAATGACGGGCTGAATTTGGCCCACAAGCAGAAAATGACAGTAACAGGTCGTAAGTAACCGAATGCTGCAAATGAGCCCAAGAATAAATGGGCCCTCAAAAGGCCGAAAGTTAACTTGGGTTGGAAATGGCCCAACGGAATAACGGGCCGTTAATGGGTATAAAGGGACACACTTTCATTACGGGCCAGTTTCACCACGGGCCGTTAATGGGTGTATAGTAATACACTGTTCATTATGGGCCAGTTTCAGCACGTGCCGCTAACGGGCCAAGAGTTACAAAGGGCCTCATATGGTCCGAAAGACGTCATGGGTTATACATGGGCCAGAAGTGAAAACGGGTTGGAATCATATTAGATGGCCCAGATGACGCTACTGGGCCTAATTCGGATAGGGCATAATGGGCCTTGGGTTAGCGGGCTGTAAATGGGCTATATGCGAACATGCCGTTAACAGGCTTTCCATGGGCCGGCCCGCCAGCTTTTGACCAAGTCAAACGGGCTGGCCTTTTCACAGGAATGGGCCACTGTTGGGCCGTGCCACGTGTCGACGTATCATAGGCGCCTTCTGTCCAGTGAGTGGATGACATCTGTCCCAACGATGAGCCGACACGTGTTTCCTCTAGCCAATGATGATTTTACACATGGAAAATCCCCATTGGTCGGGGCTGTTAATGGGTTATCGGATCCAAAACCCGACCCGATAGCTTAACGGCATTCCGTTACGGTGGATGCCACGTGTCGGTCACCCTTGACGAAAGCACTTCTGTGACGCGCGATTTATCGTCATGGAAGTGGACACTTCCATGATGATAATTTTGGTAATGTCATGGAACACTTCTACGACAACACAGGTATGACTATCTTGATTCTGTCATAAATTTGTCATGGATGTACATGCATGACAAAAAACGCGACCTACTGTGACAAACACGTATCATCACGGAAGTGTATTTTTTTTGTAGTGACCATAGCCTCTCTGATGAAGTGTGAGTAGTTTACCTCAGACCTTCGGGTCCATAGTTATTAGCTAGATGGCTTCTTCTCTCTTTTTGGATCTCAACACAAAGTTCTCCCCCTCTCTTGTGGAGATCTATTCGATGTAATCTTCTTTTGCGGTGTGTTTGTTGAGACCGATGAATTGTGGGTTTATGACCAAGTTTATCTATGAACAATATTTGAATCTTCTCTGAATTCTTTTATGTGTGATTGGTTATCTTTCCAAGTCTCTTCAAATTATCAGTTTGGTTTGTCCTACTAGATTGATCTTTCTTGCAATGGGAGAAGTGTCCTTTCCCAGTGACAGTAGGGCAGCAAGGCACGTATTGTATTGTTGCCATCGAGGATAACAAGATGGGGTTTTCATCATATTGCATGAGTTTATCCCTCTACATCATGTCATCTTGCTTAAAGCGTTAATCCGTTCTCTTGAACTTAATACTCTAGATGCATGTTGGATAGCGGTCGATGTGTGGAGTAATAGTAGTAGATGCAGGCAGGAGTCGGTCTACTTGTCTCGGACATGATTCCTATATACATGATCATACCTAGATATTCTCATAACTATGCCCAATTCTGTCAATTGCTCAACAGTAATTTGTTCACCCATCGTAAAATACTTATGCTCTTGAGAGAAGCCACTAGTGAAACCTATGCCCCCCGGGTCTATCTTCATCATATTAATCTTCCAATACTTAGTTATTTTCATTGCCTTTTATTTTACTTTGCATCTTTATCATAAAAATACCAAAAATATTATCTTATCATATCTATCAGATCTCACTCTCGTAAGTGACCGTGTAGGGATTGACAACCCCTTATCGCGTTGGTTGCGAGGATTTATTTGTTTTGTGTAGGTGCGAGGGACTCACGCATAGCCTCCTACTAGATTGATACCTTGGTTCTCAAAAAATGAGGGAAATACTTATGCTACTTTGCTGCACCACCCTTTCCTCTTCAAGGGAAAACCAACGCAAGTGCTCAAGAGGTAGCACGCGCCCACCCCCTGGGACGAGCAACCCATCCTTGTGCCCCCTGGACCTCCACCGACCTCTACTCCAACTCCATATATTCACATTTGGGGAGAAAAAAATCAGAGAGAAGGATTCATCGTGTTTTACGATACGGAGCCGCTGCCAAGCCCCGTTCTTCCTTGGAAGGGCATATGTGGAGTCTGTTTTGGGCTCCGGAGAGGGGAATCCGTCACCATCATCAACCATCCTCCATCACCAATTTCATGATGCTCACCGCCGTGCGTGAGTAATTCCATCATAGGCTTGCTGGACCATGATGGTTTGGATGAGATTTACCATGTAATTGAGTTAGTTTTGATCGGGTTTGATCCCTAGTATCCACTATGTTCTAAGATTGATGTTGCTATGACTTTGCTATGCCAAATGCTTGTCACTAGGGCCCGAGTGCCATGATTTCAGATCTGAGCCTATTATCTTTTCATGAATATACTTGTGTTCTTGATCTGATATTGCAAGTTATAGTCACCTACTACATGTTATGACCCGGCAACCCCGGAGTGACAATAGACGGGACCACTCCTGGTGATGACCGTAGTTTGAGGATTTCATGTATTTACTAAGTGCTAATGCTTTGGTCTGGTACTCTATTAAAAGGAGGCCTTAATATCCCTTAGTTTCCACTAGAACCCCGCTGCCACGGGAGGGTAGGACAAATGATGTCATGCAAGTTCTTTTCCATAAGCACATATGACTATATTCGGAATACATGCCTACATTATATTGATGAATTTGAGCTAGTTCTGTGTCACCCTATGTTATAACTGTTGCATGATGAATACCATCTGACATAATTATCCATCAATTATCCATTGCCTATGAGCTTTTCACATATTGATCTTTGCTCCATTACTTTTCCGTTGCCACTGTTACGATTTCTACAAAACTGCTACCACTACTTTTGCCACTGTTACCGTTACTTACATAATACTTTGCTACTAAATATTTTGCTGCAGATATTAAGTCTTTCAGGTGTGGTTGAATTGACAACTCAGCTGCTAATACTTGAGAATATTCTTTGGCTCCACTTGTGTTGAATCAATAAATTTGGGTTGAATACTCTACCCTCGAAAACTGTTGTGATCCCCTATACTTGTGGATTATCAGCTGGTGACTTCATGCGACGAATAATATTCCACTTTGGTACTCCCTGTGACATCATCACAAATAACGAGACAAACTATTCTTCACATGAGTTCAAGGAGTTCTGTCGGTCTAATGTAAGGACTTAGTCGCGAGGCCAACGCATCTATGTGGTAGCTTGAAGGGGTTGAGCGGAATCGAGAGACGCAACACACAAGACGAGGATTTAGACAGCTTCGGGCCCCGGGAAACATCATCCGGTAATAACCCTACATGCTATTTGTGGCTAGGTCTCATTATGATTATGAGGGAGTCGCCGTAAGCCGGCTCTCCTCTTTGTGTCTAGCCCTAGATATTGTTTCTTGTTTCTTGTCCCTATTGGGGAGCCCTGCCCTCCTTATATAAGTTAGAGGGGCGGGTTACATGTGGAGTCCTATTAGGATTAGGACTAGTCTACCTTCTAATACAAACCGGATACAAGTCCAGGTCTTAACTCCTTGTAAGATAAATGTTCCCCACGCCTTTACTCGTAAACCGGCCCACCATAACATGAGCCAGCCTTCTGGGCCTTGGGCCTTGTCATCCATCTGAAACACGCGCCGGGTCACCAATGAGTCTTCAGGCTCATGAATCGTCATACCAGCGAACCGCCAGACACGTAAGTCGCCAATCCTCTGGCGGGTTACCAATGAAACACCATGTCCTACCGGTTATACTTCCATCCGGTTTACCCCGCGGGGTATATCCCCGACATTAGCCCCCAAGTTTAGCTTGGATTTATCCATGGTAAACTTATGCTGCAAAATAAGTACAAGAACAAATTTGACAGGTTGTGCTCTGGGTTAAGAATTCTTGTAAACCGGCACCTGATCATCCTTAAGTCCTTGTCATTTCATCCTTCTAGAAAATCCGAGTCAATAGAACAGCTTCATAATCAATTTGCTTGTAAAATAAATATTGTAAATAAAGAATCCATTTGAGTCGGCCTTCAATGCTCTAACTTGACAAAAATATTGGTCTTCAAATATTCAACTGATATTCAGCCGGCTTGAAAATGTAGCACTTGCCAAGCTATAATTTCCCAAATCGGCAGGTTATAAAAACTGATAATTCTGGGTCATGATTGTTGCCAACGCCGGTTCATGATTGTTGCCAACGCCGGTTCATGATTATCGATGACACCGGATTATGATTGTTGGAGACACCGGGTCAATCTGGTTTATTCAAAACTGAGAATTTGAAGATTTTTCTCCCTTATATCCATATTACCTGTAGCCCCCAAGTCTTGAGCAGAACAAAGTGATGGCTTAAGACTTGCTTCAATATAAATACTACCACTTAAGAAGAAATCCATGTTGTTCATCCCAGTCACTTAGTAAAAACTGAACACTCCATATTATGTAGCCCCCAAGTGCCGAGTTGTCATGCTTGCAGCAACCTGAGACTTGTAATTGCCTGATGCTCACAAAACTTCAACTAGTGTAGCCCCCAAGGGCTAGGTCATTATGCAATAATGAGCAGGGACTTTATATATAATCACGCTTCACTAAAAATAACATCATATGATGTAACTCCACCATGGGGCTTGAACCCACGTCCACAAGGTTAAGAGCTTTGTGTTTTACCAACTGAGCAGTGGACCCTTGAATATAACGGATTAAGATTTGTGTACCTTGAATCATTGATAGGAGCAATTGGTAGCCCCCAAGGGCCGGCTCATTACAATGTGATGAGTCAGGTCTTCAATAAGGTGAGCAAATAATGACTTTACATTAGCCCCCAAGTGTCATGGTGCATGCTTGCAGTGACATGAGACTTGTATATTTAATGTAATCTCAACTTGAATAATGTAGCCCCCAAGTGCTGGGTCGTAAGCCTGCAGTGACTCAGGAGTATTCCTTCAACTGTAGAATAAATTATATCTATTTATTAAGATAATAGCCATTGCGCTTAAAGCGACTTTGAAAACCTCAATCATAATACTGGTTATTGATAACCATAAAAAATCCAGCCATGTTTGGCTATTTGAAGATTTGAATAATATAATCCGGTTTAAAAACCACAATCATTCAATATCATCATGAAAATCAAGCCAATTTTGGCTATGAAAGATATGAATATATTACCAGTTGATAAGTAAATCCGGAGTTTAAATACTCGGCGGCTCTTGGCCGATGGCGACTTAATGCGCATTCATTATAAGCCGGAATTTTTATAACCCGACGGCTGATAGCTTTTGAGAAAATCCAAAATGCATAACCCTTTTGAAGCATCAATTTGGATGACGAGCTTGAATTTATATGTCATAATTCTACAAATCCTGCACAAAGTGTAAATAACATATGCCCTGGCAAGTTAACATCGAAAGCCAGGGTGGGTAGCCACCCGAATGCATTCTTATCTTGCACACAGGTAGATCACAAGAATCCTTGGCGGTTTTACCGCAGGGCGGGTCATAATGCCCATATAAATAGCCAGGGTTTGTAACCAAAGCTGTAATTGAAGATAATCAAATATGACATAGATGATACCTGTGACATTGAATCACCTCGTTGGTTTAACCAATTCTTGTAGTGAGGGTGGTAACCCCAATCTTGAGTATTTAAGAACTCCCTCCTTAATTTGCCGGATTATGATAATAAACCATACCGGGATATAATAAACACCGGATTTTCCTTATAACACTGGCGACTTGTTAGTCAAAACCAGACCGGGTTAATGAACACCAGATTATAACTGATCATGTACTCACAACTTGTAGTTGAAAGCCAAGCCGGGTCAAAGACGCCGGTTTATCAGAAGATATTATGAACCTCAACAAAGGCGAAAAAACTTGGCAAATAGAACTCAAAAAAGAACATGCGAGGCTTTTTACGAGCTGCCACGCTCCAAATCGAGGCTTTTCATGGGCTGCCAGGCCACTGAATTAACCATTTCACAAAGCCTCTTAAGATGGACCTCAATCTTTAACCAATCACGTTTTAACTTTGACAAGTTCAGGGTCTATGAGATTGATTGTCAAACGTTCGCGGGTCGTACCAGGTTTACCTGGGCGGAGTGACTTACTTAAAGAAGGCACGTTAATCCGGGGTTTTAGGTGCGTACACCTGGCTTCCAAGCCTGGCTTGATAGCCTATTACAAGAGTGAAGACTCTTAGTCCGTTGTGAAGCAAAGAATCCCCAAGTAACGTTTTGAGCTGTGCTCAGTGGGTGCTTATGTTTGAGCTGCTGTTTTTTACAACACTCTCTTTGTCCCCGGTTTTGGCGTGAGCCGATCAAGAGGTGTGACTGGTTCGGATACGACCAAGCCCCCAAGTGATGCTGTGGCATTGCGCCGATCAAGAGGTGTAGCTATGGTTCGAATACGACCAAGCCCCCAAGTGATATTGTAGAAAGCTTTGATAAGCTGAATCAATGGGTAAACCGAACGCCGCTTTATAAGTAGAAGCCCCCATGTGATCAATAATGTGACAGGCCAATAAGGTGGGATACCCATGTTTGAACTGTGCATCATGGCAACAGGTCCTCTTCGGCAACCTTTAACTTGTTTGCAAGAGATAAATTCTTCTTGAGCCAGAATTTTGAACCGTATATTGAGAGCTTCAAAGCTTTGTGGGAGACATCTTTCCCTTGAACCAGATTTTAAACTGGAATCTTCATTTTCAGCCAGAAATTTTCTGACGGCCTTTAAACTCGAACTTGCGAGAAGTTAATTCCTTTTTGAACCGGACATTGTTAAACCGGATTTGAGTGCTTCAGAGCTTTGTGAAAGAATAGATTTCCCTTGAACCGGATTGTAAACTGGATACTGAGAGCTTCAGTGAGACTGACTTACCTTGAGCCGGATTTTGAACCGGAGTAATTTCTGATGACCCGAAACTTCTTCATTGAGCCAGGATTTTGTAGCTGTCATATACTTTCTAAACCGGAAATTTTCCGACGGCCTTTAAATTTTCATCAATATAGCAGTAGCCTCCGGGACCGGGTTATCTTTCCCTCCATCGTCCTGAGGTTCTTAATTTTGCTGAAACTGGCAAGATTTGCTGAGTCATGTCATCATAGCCCCCGAGTCTCAAAGGTGACTCGAGGAGTTGGCTTGAGATTCTCCATATTTGACCGTGATATAAACCAGCATAACTTGTATATCATTGGTGTTGATAGCGCGATGTGAATCCACAGAAGGTTGAGGTGACTGCGGCAGGTTATAAATGATCCCATATGAGCCATGTCAGCAACTCGGTCAATGGTTCCTTCCAACTGGCGATTTGAAATTAACCAAACAGTAGTGGCGGCGACTTGTGCGCCTGCCCATTGAGCCACCCAGTGCAGACGGCGGTTGATAGTATATGATAATTTTTCTTCATTTTATTGAAAGAAAACCGGGCTACCCAAGCTGTGACTTGCTCAAACAGCTCATGCAGATAGGTGCGGCCCGATATGTTGATGTAGACCAGGCCGCGAGTGGCGGACGACAAAGACGACCGCAACATCAGAGGCCACTCGGACAGATGACTCAGCCGCGGCATTGTAAGCCGATGCGGACGGGCGAGTCGGTCGCAGGCGCGATAAAATCGCGCGGATGGGCGGTTTTGCCTCGTCATGTTGATGTAAACTGGGCCGCAGAGGCGGCGGCTTGCACATATATTCATTGTGCATTATGGCATGGTCAGATGACGGCGCTTCATAATAGTGGCGCGAGTCATACATCCATGACCCTTACATTTGCAGTGAACAATTGTCCTACATAAAAATACAGAAACCAAAGTAATTGTTCTTTGACAAAAATGAATATATGCAAAAAATATACTTAGAGGGATGTCACCAGATTCGTCGGGACAACAGATGAATAGGCCGCGGTGTTGTAAGCCGACGCGGTCGAGAAAGTTGGGTGCGGTCGCAACATTTGTTAGCCGGTGCAGGCACACAAGTCGACCGCAGGTGTAGACGGATGAGTCGACCTCGTTTGACACAAACCGGGGCAGCGATTTGCACGCGTATCATCAGGCAGCGTAATCCACGCAAACAGTAATGCAGATGTCAGTGGCTCACACTCCATACTCGGAGTCTTGACGACACCTTTATAGTGAATAATTGTCCTGCGTATAACAACACTGTAGAATAGAGTAGTTGCTCTCACAAGAATTAGTAAGTACCAATAAAAATAAATTAGACAGATATCACCTGGTAAATTTGGACGACAGATGATTTTCATGTGCTGTATTGTCCATGAGAATGTCTTTTGACTGATGCGACTGGTTATACTGTTTGATCAACCAACAAAATCCAAACCACCAGTAACCTTCACGTAAGCAGATTTCTGTAAAATCAATCAGTACATGTGTACTAGTACTTGATGATGTGCCCCACGCTTCCACTAGTATTTGACCCAGACAGTTTTTGTTTAATGGGAATGGATCACATGTGGACTAGTATTTGACCCAGACAGTTTTTGTTTGATGGGAATGGATCACATGTGGAGTAGTAGCATCAGCCAGCCGGTCAGGTATACGTGCGGCGCTACGGCTGAAATTTAAGAGCTGCGGCAGAGGAGGCGCTAGCGACTCGGCGAGGCGGGCCACAGTGACGGCGGCTCGATGCAGCTGCGACTTAAGAGGTGGCCGCCCGGCTGAAGGACTTGGAGACAGGTTTGAGACAAGGCGGCTTGCAGGAGCTACCGGAGTGGAAACTGCGGTGACCTGACGCAACCGGCCGGCTCCGTGGCGGCGACTCACGGCCGAAACGAAGGGCACGTTGCTCCGGGGCCATAGTGAGGTGCAGCAGTCGGCGGTTTAGCCACGGCGGACCGACCACGGCGTGCGGCAGCTGAGGTGGCTGCGTTTAACTAAGGCATGCCAGAGCCGGCAAGGCTCCGAGGACACGGACGAGGCTGGCAAGGACTCACAGTGGTTCAACAACTTAGAGGCAAGGCCGTAAGCAGCAGGACCAGTGTGATGCAGTAGTGGCGAAGACTTGGCCGGGGTGGCTCGAGGAGGCCCCTGGCGGGTCGCAGCGCCAGCGGGGCATCGCAGCCACGAGTCGGCGCAGCTGTGGGTGAAGAGGCGCGGTGAGGACGGGTCATGAACTGACGACGGCGACTGAGGTGGCAGAGACGGCGAGGCGCAGCTAAACCGTCAGCGAGTTGGAGAGGCGCCGGTGTAGCGGGGCCGCAACGACCGGCGGTAGTCAGAAAACATGCCCGGCGATAGCGGTTTAGACATGAAAACAGAAACCGAAACTCAGTCCGTGGCCTCTTCCAAGCTTGGTGTTGACTTGTCAAACCGATTAGGTGTTGGAATCATGTATGTTCACGTAAGGGAAATCGTGCTATTTTCCTTCCTTTTTGACTTCTACCCGTGATGGGCTCTTGTTTTTAAACTATTCCTTGAACATTGCAAAACCAAGTTGCACTCTGACTTGACGTACTGCCATACGGAAACCGGCCAGCGTAATCGATTGATTCGGCTAGCAACGAAATATCTGGTTAAGTTTGGCGAGGAACGACTGGACTCGTGAGCTGGCTGGAATCGATGATCGCCGTTGTTTGCTCCTTTCAATACCTCTGGTGTTCCCGTGTCGCTAAAACAATGACCAAATCCAATTTTCTCCAGAACCGCTCCAGTAATGCCTCTGGTGTTCCCGTTTGCCTCAGTTTGCAGGGCGGCCGTTTAAACGAATATCTCGTCTCTAGATACGACAGCTCGCCGGCTCACATCCACGCACAACCCTAATTTCTCTAAAACTCAAATTTCACGGACTGCAATCTTGAACTGATAAACTCAAAGCTGATGCAGATCCTTCAAAACCGGTCTTTCTTAATCCGGAAAATTACGACCTTTTTTATCTCTGAGAAAAGATCCCTCCAAGAACTCATCACCACCGTGCGCCAGGCCCCACGACCACAAGGTTAAGAGCCTTCCTCACTCAAACCCTGATCCATTCAGGGGCTAATGATGAAGCTATGTACTTAGGGTAGGGTCATGAATCTGTCCAACATACCCTCCCCAAGGACATCTCTACAAAGAACCAGAAGCAGTCGAAGAGAAATCATCATCCACTCGACCATGAAGCTATGTTCACTCGACAGCCTTGAAGACACTCGACCATGCGAACAACCACTCGACCACCAGAAGATGTGAAGCCCTTCACTCCGCAACGGTTGGGGTTTAAGTCATAGCTTTATGGTCATTTATAGCATTTTACTTCTGGCGTTACCAGTAACGCCCCTCCTTTATGAACATTGAACCCTGTGTAACGGAGGAGAGCGGGGGTCCTGGCGCACTTTATGTAAGCCACCCACTCCTCTGGGACAAGGGTTCGCACCTTTTATAATTCACACGCATATATCCAGTCGACTGCCCCCGGGCTCCGAGACGTAGGGATGTTACTTCCTCCGATAAGGGCCTGAACTTGTAAAACTCGCGTGTACAACTCCTCCATAGCTAGGATCTTGGCTCTACATTCCTACCCCCTATTCTACTGTCAAGCTTAGAACCACGACACCCTCCACCCTCGTGGCCAGGTGGATGCCCCTCCTACTGTGTTCTCAGTGCCAAATATTCTCAAGTATTCCAGAAAAATCATATTTAAATTTCAGGTCATTTGGGGAACTTTTTTTCAGGGTATTTTTATATTGCATGAATAATTCAGATAACAGATAAAAAAATTATTTTTATTTTATTTAATATAAATAACAGAAAGTAAAAGGAGGGTACAGAAGGTTGTGCCTTCTAGTTTCATCCATCTCATGCTCATCAAAAGGAATCCACTAACAAGGTTGATCAAGTCTTGTTAACGAATTCATTCCGAATAACATGGAACCGGAGAAATTTCGAATAACACTATGTTACCTCAACGGGGATATGCACATCCCCAATAATAAGAATATCGTATTTCTTTTTGACAGTAGGTATAGGAAATTGAAAACCTCCAAAAGTAATCGATGCAATTTTTCCAATAGAGTTGATACTATGAACTTGAGGTTGTTTCCTCGAAAAGTGTCGTATACTCATTACCATTAACATGAAAAGTGGCATTTCCTTTAGTGCAATCAATAACAGCCCCTGTAGTATTCAAAAAGGGTCTTCCAAGAATAATAGACATACTATCGTCCTCGGGAATATCAAGAATAACAAAGTCCGTTAAAATAGTAACGTTTGCAACTACAATAGGCACATCCTCACAAACACCGACAGGTATAGCAGTTGATTTATCAGCCATTTGCAAAGATATTTCAGTAGGTGTCAACTTATTCAAATTAAGTCTATGATATAAAGAGAGAGGCATAACACTAACACCGGCTCCAAGATCACATAAAGCAGTTTTAACATAGTTTCTTTTAATGGAGCATGATATAGTGGGTACTCCTGGATCTCCAAGTTTCTTTGGTATTCCACCTTTAAAAGTATAATTAGCAAGCATGGTGGAAATTTCAGCTTCCGGTATCTTTCTTTTATTTGTAACAATATCTTTCATGTACTTAGCATAAGGATTAATTTTAAGCATATCAGTTAATCGCATACGCAAAAAGATAGGTCTAATCATTTCAGCAAAGCGCTCAAAATCCTCACCATCCTTTTTCTTGGATGGTTTGGGAGGAAAAGGCATGGGTTTCTAAACCCATGGCTCTCTTTCTTTACCATGTTTCCTAGCAACAAAGTCTTTCTTATCATAACGTTGATTCTTTGATTGTGGGTTATCAGGATCAACAACAGGTTCAATTTCTATATCATTATCATTGCTAGGTTGAGCATCAACATGAACATTATCATTAATATTATCACTATTTTCAGGTTCATTACCAGATTGTGTTTCAGCATCAGAAATAGAAATATCATTTGGATTCTCAGGTGGTTCAGCAATAGGTTCACTAGAAGCATGCAAAGTCCTATCATTTTTCTTTTTCTTCCTTTTAGAAGGACTAGGTGCATTTATATTATTTCTCTAAGAATCTTGCTCAATTCTCTTAGGATGGCCTTCAGGATACAGTGGTTCCTGAGTCATTCTACCACCTCTAGTCATAACTCTAACAACATTATCATTATTCTTACTATTCAGTTCATCGAGCAAATCATTTTGAGCCTTAAGTACTTGTTCTACTTGAGTGGTAACCATAGAAGCATGTTTACTAATAAGTTTTAATTCACCTTTGACATTAGCCATATAATCACCCAAGTGTTCAAGCATATTCAAATTGTATTTCAACTATCTACCAAAATAAGCATTGAAGTCTTCTTGCTTAACCATAAATTTATCAAACTCATCTAAGCATGGGCTAGCAAACTTAGAAAATGGGATTTCAGCTTTATCATATTTATAGAGAGAATTTACCTTTACGACATGTGTCGGGTTATCAAGACCATGTATTTCTTCAATAGGTAATGGATTAAGATCATATGTTTCTTGAACATGCGGTAAATTAAGACCGTGAATTTCTTCAATAGGAGGTAAATTCTTAACATCTGCAACTTTAATACCTTTTTCTTTCATAGATTTCTTTGCCTCTTGCATATCTTCAGGACTGAGAAATAGAACACCTCTTTTCTTCGGAGTTGGTTTAGGAATAGGATCAGGAATTGGCTCAGGAGCTAGCTCAGGAAGTTTCCAATTATTTTCATTTGTCAACATATTATTCCATAGAATTTTAGCTTCATCCGGTGTTCTTTCCCTGAAAATAGAACCATCACAACTATCCAGGTAATCTCTGGAAGTATCGGTTAGTCCATTATAAAAGATATCAAGTATTTCATTTTTCTTAAGAGGATGATCATGCAAAGCATTAAGTAACTTGAGAAGCCTCCCCCAAGCTTGTGGGAGACTCTCTTCTTCAATTTAAACAAAATTATATATATCCCTCAAAGCAACTTGTTTCTTATGAAAAGGGAAATATTTAGCAGAGAAGTAATAAATCATATCCTGGGGACTACACACACAACCAGGATCAAGAGAATTAAACCATATCTTAGCATCACCCTTTAATGAGAACGAAAATATTTTAAGGATATAAAAGTAGCGAGTTCTCTCATCATTAGTGAACAAGGTAGCTATATCATTTAATTTAGTAAGATGTGCCACAACAGTTTTAGATTCATAGCCATGAAAAGGATCAGATTCAACCAAAGTAATTATATCAGGATCAACAGAGAATTCATAATCCTTATCAGTAGATAGGTGAAGTAGCAAAAGCAGGGTCAGGTTTCATTCTAGCATTAAGAGATTGCTGGTTCCATTTAGCTAATAACCTCTTGAGCTCGTATCTATCTTTGCAAGCTAAAATAGCTAGAGAAGCTTGTTTTTCAAAAACATTACCCTTAGGAATAATAGGTGGTTCATATTTATTAGGGGAAGAGTCTTCATCATCACTTTCATCAATATTATCAGTTTCAATATTTTCATTCTCTCTAACCCTAGCAAGTTGTTCACCAATAAATTCACCAAGTGGCACAGTAGTATCAAGCATAGAAGTAGTTTCATCATAAGTATCATGCATAGCAGAAGTGGCATCATCAATAACATGCGACATATCAGAACGAATAGCAGAAGTAGGTTTAGGTGTCGCAAGCTTACTCAAAACAGAAGGTGAATCAAGTGCAGAGCTAGATGGCAGTTCCTTACCTCCCCTCGTAGTTGAGGGATAAATCTTGGTTTTTGGATCTCTCAAGTTCTTCATAATGATAAGCAGATATAAATCCCAAGTGACTCAAAGAATAGAGCTATGCTCCACGGCAACGGCGCTAGAAAATAGTCTTGATAACCCACAAGTATAGGGGATCGCAACAGTTTTCGAGGGTAGAGTATTCAACCCAAATTTATTGATTCGACACAAGGGGAGCCAAAGAATATTCTCAAGTATTAGCAGCTGAGTTGTCAATTCAACCACACCTGGAAACTTAATGTCTGAAACAAAGTGTTTAGTAGCAAAGTAATATGATAGTAGTGGTAACGGTAGCAAAAGGTAATGATAGCAAAAGTAATGTTTTTGGTATTTTGTAGTAATGATAGCAATAGCAACGGAAAAGTAAATAAGCAAAGAACAATATATGGAAAGCTCGTAGGCAATGGATCGGTGATTGAGAATTATGCCGGATGCGGTTCATCATGTAACAGTCATAACATAGGGTGACACAAACTAGCTCCAATTCATCAATGTAATGTAGGCATGTATTCCGAATATAGTCATACATGCTTATGGAAAAGAACTTGCATGCCATCTTTTGTCCTACCCTCCCGTGGCAGCGGGGTCCTAATGGAAACTAGGGGATATTAAGGCCTCCTTTTAATAGAGTACCGGACCAAAGCATTAACACATAGTGAATACATGAACTCCTCAAACTACGGTCATCACCGGTAAGTATCCCGATTATTGTCACTTCGGGGTTAATGGATAATAACACATAATAGGTGACTATAGACTTGCAAGATAGGATCAAGAACTCTCATATATTGATGAAAACATAATAGGTTCAGATCTGAAATCATGGCACTCGGGCCCTAGTGACAAGCACTAAGCATAGCAAAGTCATAGCAACATCAATCTCAGAACATAGTGGATACTAGGGATGAAACCCTAACAAAAATAACTTGGTTACATGATAAATCTCATCCAACCCATCACCGTCCAGCAAGCCTACGATGGAATTACTCACGCACGGCGGTGAGCATAATGAAATTGGTGATGGAGCAAGGTTGATGATGACGATGGTGATGGATTCCCCTATCCGGAGCCCCGGACGAACTCCAGATCAGCCCTCCCGAGAGGTTTTAGGGCTTGGCGGCGGCTCCGTATCATAAAACGCGATGAATCCTTCTCTCTGATTTTTTTTCTCCCCGAAAGCAAATATATAGAGTTGGAGTTGAGGTCGGAGGAGCTCCAGGGGGCCCACGAGGTAGGGGAGCGCCCTGGGGGGGGGGGGGGCAAGCGCGCCCCACCCTCGTGGCTAGGGTGTGCCCCCCTAGTCTTCATCTTTTGCAAGGATTTTTTTTATTATTTTCAAATAGGCGTTACGTGAAGTTTCAGGTCATTTCAAGAACTTTTGTTTCTGCACATAAATAACACCATGGCAATTCTGCTGAAAACAGCGTCAGTCCGGGTTAGTTCCATTCAAATCATGCAAGTTAGAGTCCAAAACAAGGGCAAAAGTGTTTGGAAAAGAAGATACAACGGAGACGTATCAGCAGGCAACAGAATAATATCACAAGTTTCAATGCTAAAAACCAGGTTATATGAAATAGGAATGTCAGGAGATTTATCATCAGTAAAATGGTGGTGATCCATGGCAGCACGATCTTGGTAAACCTTGGTCAGAGGATAATCATGAGGGCGTATCTCAACCTCGAAGTGAGCCACCAAACGAGTAGCATAAATCCCACCATAAATTTTACCCTTGGATTTATTAAGGTGGAGGCGACGAGCCACAATAGCTCCCAATCTATAAGTGTTGTCGCCCTCTAATGCACGGCATAAAACAACAAGGTCTGGTGAACTAAGTGCACCTACATTCTCTCTAGCAAGCAAGCATTTTGCGATGAAAAGAGAAAAGCAATGAACAAGAAGAAAATGCATGCCAACGGCTGCTACCTCTTGAGCACTGCGTTGGATTTCCCCGAAGAGGAAAGGATGATGCAGCAAAGTAGTGTAAGTATTTCCCTCAGTTTTTGAGAACCAAGGTATCAATCCAGTAGGAGGTTGCGGGCGCGTCCCTAGTACATGCACAAAACAAATAACTCCTCGCAACCAACGTGATAAGGGGTTGTCAACCACTTCACCGTCACTTACGAGAGTGAGATCTGATAGATATGATAAGATAATATTTTTGGCATTTTTATGATAAAGATGCAAAGTAAAATAAAAGCAAAGGAAATAACTAAGTATTGGAAGATTAATATGATGAAGTTAGACCAGGGGGCCATAGGTTTCACTAGTGGATTCTCTCAAGAGCATAAGTATTTTACGGTGGGTGAACGAATTTTTGTTGAGCAATTGATAGAATTAAGCATAGTTATGAGAATATCTAGGTATGATCATGTATATAGGCATCATGTCCGAGACAAGTAGATCGACTCCTGCCTGCATCTACTACTATTACTCCACTCATCGACCGCTATCCAGCATGCATCTAGAGTATTAATTTCATGATAACAGAGTAACGCCTTAAGCAAGATGACATGATGTAGAGGGATAAATTCATGCTATATGATAAAAAACCCATCTTGTTATCCTTGATGGCAACAATACAATACGTGCCTTGCTGCCCCTGCCGTCACTGGGAAAGGACACCGCAAGATTGAACCAAAGCTAAGCACTTCTCCCATTGCAAGAAAGATCAATCTAGTAGGCCAAACCAATTTGATAATTCAAAGAGACTTGCAAAGATAACCAATCATACATAAAAGAATTCAGAGAAGATTCAAATATTGTTCATAGATAAACTTGATCATAAACCCACAATTCATCGGTCTCAACAAATAACACCGCAAAAAGAAGATTACATCGAATAGATCTCCACAAGAGAGGGGGAGAACATTCTATTGAGATCCAAAAAGAGAGAAGAAGACATCTAGCTAATAACTATGGACCCGAAGGTCTGTGGTAAACTACTCACACTTCATCGGAGAGGGTATGGTGTTGATGTAGAAGCCCTCCGTGATGGATACCCCCTCCGACGGAGCTCCGGAACAGGCCCCAAGATGGGATCTCATGGATACAGAAAGTTATGACGGTGGAATTAGGGTTTTGGCTCCGTATCTGATCGTTTGGGGGTACGTAGGTATATACAGGAGGAAGGAGTACGTCGATGGAGCAACAGGGGGCCCACGAGGGTGGAGGGCGTGCCTGGGGGGTAGGCACGCCCCCTAGCTCGTGGCCTCCTCCTTTGTTTCTTGATGTAGGGTCCAAGTCTCCGGGATCATGTTCGGTGAGAAAATCACGTTCCCGAAGGTTTCATTCCGTTTGGACTCCGTTTGGACTCCGTTTGATATTCCTTTTCTTCGAAACCCTAAAATAGGCAAAAAACAGCAATTCTGGGCCGGGCTTTCGGTTAATAGGTTAGTCCCAAAAATAATATAAAAGTGGATAATAAAGCCCAATAATGTCCAACAGTAGATAATATAGCATGGAGCAATCAATAATTATAGATACGTTGGAGACGTATCGAGCATCGTCAAGTTTAATTCCTGCTCGTCCTCGAGTAGGTAATTGATAAAAACAGAATTTTTGATGTGGAATGCTACTTGGCATAATTTCAATGTAATTCTTGTTAATTGTGGCATGAATATTCAAACCCAAAAGATTCAAGATAAAAGTTCATATTGACATAAAAATAATAATACTTCAAGCATACTAACTAAGCAATTATGTCTTCTCAAAATAACATGGCCAAAGAAAGTTCATCCCTACAAAATCATATAGTTTAGTCATGCTCCATTTTCGTCACACAAGAATGTTCTCATCATGCACAACCCCGATGACAAGTCAAGCAATTGTTTAATACTTTAGTAATCTCAAACCTATAAACTTTCACGCAATATATGAGCGCGAGCCATGGACATAGCACTATGGGTGTAATAGAATATGATGATGGGGGTTATGTGGAGAAGACAAAAAAGGAGAAAGTCTCACATCAACGAGGCTAATCAATGGGCTATGGAGATGCCCATCGATTGATGTTAATGCAAGGAGTAGGGATTGCCATGCAACGGATGCACTAGAGCTATAAATGTATGAAAGCTCAACGAAAGAAACTAAGTGGGTGTGCATCCAACTTGCTTTCTCATGAAGACCTAGGGCACTTGAGGAGGCCCATTTTTGGAATATACAAGCCAAGTTCTATAATGAAAAATTCCCACTAGTATATGAAAGTGACAAAACAAAGGACTCTCTATCATGAAGATTATGGTGCTACTTTAAAGCACAAGTGTGGCAAAGGATAGTAGCATTGTCCCTTCTATTTTTGTATGGCCTTTCTCTTTTTTTACTTGGGATAATGCTCTACAAAATTATGATCGTCACACTTCTATTTATTTACAACTCAATGATTACAAGTCGATACTAGAACAAAAGATGACTCCATATGAATGCCTCCGGCGGTGTACCGGGATATGCAATGAATCAAGAGTGACATGTATGAAAATTATGACGGTGGCTTTGCCACAAATACTATGTCAGCTACATGATCATGCTAAGCAATATGACAATGATGAATGTGTCATGATAAACGGAATGGTGGAAAGTTGCATGGCAATATATCTCGGAATGGCTATGGAAATTCCATAATAGGTAGGTATGGTGGCTGTTTTGAGGAAGATATAAGGAGGTTTATGTGTGAAAGAGTGTATCATATCATGGGGTTTGGATGCACAGGCGAAGTTTGCACCAACTCTCAAGGTGAGAAAGGGCAATGCACAGTACCGAAGAGGCTAGCAATGATGGAAAGGTGAGAGTGCGTATAATACATGGACTCAACATTAGTCATAAAGAACTCACATACTTATTGCAAAAATCTACAAGTCATCAAAAACCAAGCACTACGCGCATGCTCCTAGGGGGATAGATTGGTAGGAAAAGACCATCGCTCGTCCCCGACCGCCACTCATAAGGAGGACAAGCAAAGAACACCTCATGTTTCAAATTTGTTACATAACAATTACCATATGTGCATGCTACGGGACTTACAAACTTCAACACAAGCATTTCTCAAATTCACAACTACTCAACTAGCACGACTTTGATACTATTACCTCCATATCTCAAAACAATCATCAAGCATCAAACTTCTCTTAGTATTCAAAAGACTCATAAGATTTTTTTACTAATCTTGAATACCTGGCATATTAATATTATTTAAGCAAATTACCATGCTATTTAAGACTCTCAAAATAATCTAAGTGAATCATGAGAGATCAATAGTATCTATAAAGAAATCCACCACCGTGCTCTAAAAGATATAAGTGAAGTACTAGAGCAAAACTATATAACTCAAATGATATAAGCGGAGCACATAGAGTATTCTAACAAATTCTAAATCATGTATGACTCTCTAAAAAGGTGTGTACAACAAGGATGATTGTGGTAAACTAAAGAGCAAAGACTCAAATCATACAAGACGCTCCAAGCAAAACACATATCATGTGGTGAATAAAAATATAGCTCCAAGTAAAGTTACCGATAGAAGTAGACGAAAGAGGGGATGCCTTCCGGGGCATCCCCAAGCTTTGGCTTTTGGGTGTCCTTAGATTATATTGGGGGTGCCATGGGAATCCCCAAGCTTAGGCTCATGCCACTCCTTGTTCCATAATCCATCAAATCTTTACCCAAAACTTGAAAACTTCACAACACAAAACTCAAAGTAGAAAATCTCGTGAGCTCCGTTAGCGAAAGAAAACAAAAGACCGCTTCAAGGTACTGTAATGAACTCATTCTTTATTTATATTGGTTTTAAATTGTATTCCAACTTATCTATGGTTTATAAACTATTTTACTAGCCATAGATTCATCAAAATAAGCAAACAACACATGAAAAACAGAATCTGTCAAAAACAGAACAGTCTGTAGTAATCTGTATCTAGCGCAAGATATGGAACCCCAAAAATTCTAAAATAAATTTCTGGACGTGAGGAATTTATCTATTAATCATCTGCAAAAATAATTTACTAAATATCACTTTCCAAATAAAAAAGGCAGCAGTTCTCGTGAGCGCTAAAGTTTCTGTTTTTTACAGCAAGATATCAAGACTTTCCCCAATTCTTCCCAACGGTTCTACTTGGCACAAACACTAATTAAACACAAAAAACACAACCAAAACAGAGGATAGATAAATTATTTATTACTAAACAGGAGCAAAAAGCAAGGAATAAAAATAAAATTGGGTTGCCTCCCAACAAAAGCTATTGTTTAACGCCCCTAGCTAGGCATAAAGAGCAAGGATAGATCTAGGTATTGCCATCTTTGGTAGGCAATCCATAAGTGGCTCTCATAATAGATTCATAAGGTAATTTAATTTTATTTCTAGGAAAGTGTTCCATGACTTTCCTTAACGGAAATTGGAATCTAATATTTCCTTCCTTCATATCAATAATTGCACCAATCGTTCTAAGGAAAGGTCTGCCAAAGAATAATAGGACATGAAGGATTGCAATCTATGTCAAGAACAATAAAATCTACGGGCACATGATTCCTATTTGCAACAATAAGAACATCATTAATTCTTTCCATAGTTTTCTTAATAATGGAATCCGCAAGGTTCAAGTTTAGAGAGCAATCATCAAAATCACGGAAACCTAACAAATCACACAAAGTCTTTGGAATCGTGGAAACACTAGCACCCAAATCACATAAAGAATAGAACTCATGATATTTAATATTAATTTTAATAGTTGGTTCCCACTCATCATAAATTTTTCTAGGGATATAAACTTCCAACTCAAGTTTTTCTTCATAAGATTGCATGAAGGCATCAACGATATGTTTAGTAAACGCTTTATTTTGACTATAAGTATGAGGAGAATTTAGAACGGATTGCAACAAGGAAATACAATCAATCAAAGAGCAATTTTCATAATTAAATTACTTGAAATCCAAAATAGTGGGTTTAGCAACATCTAGGGTTTTAATTTTAGCATCAAGATCTAAAAACTCCAAATTTTTGGAACGCCTTCTTGGTAAAGGTGGATCATATTCAGTCCCATAATTATCAAGATTCATATTGCAAAACAAAGATTTAATAGGGGACACATCAATAACTATTAGATCTTCATCTTTATTTTCATAGTAACTAGAAGAACACGCTCTTATAAAGGCATCTTTCTTAGCACGCATCCTAGCGGTTCTTTCTTTGCACTCATCAATGGAAATTCTCATAGCTTTGAGAGACTCATTGATATCATGCTTAGGTGGAATAGATCTATGTTTCAAAGAATCAACATCAAGAGAAATTCTATCAACGTTCCTAGCCAAATCATCAATCTTAAGCAATTTTTCTTCAATCAAAGCATTGGAATTCTTTTGCAAAGTAATAAATTCTTTAATATTAGATTCAAAATCAGAGGGCATCTTATTAAAATTTCCATAAGAATTGTTGTAGGAATTACCATAATTATTAGAGAGATTACTAGGATAAGGCCTAGGATTAAAATTTCCTCTATACGCGTTGTTACCAAAATTATTCCTACCAACAAAATTCACATCCATAGATTCATTATTATTCTCAATCAAGGTAGACAAGGGCATATAATTAGGATCAGAAGAAACACTCTTACTAGCAAATAATTTCATAAGTTCATCCATCTTTCCACTCAAAACATTAATTTCTTCTATCGCATGCACCTTTTTATTAGTAGATCTTTTAGTATGCCATTGAGAATAATTAACCATAATATCATCTAGGAGTTTAGTAGCTTCTCCTAAAGTGATTTCCATAAAAGTGCCTCCCGCGGCCGAATCTAAAAGATTTCTAGAAGCAAAATTCAATCCGGCATAAAATTTTTGTATAATCATCCACAAATTCAAACCATGAGTAGGGCAATTACGTATCATTAATTTCATCCTCTCCCAAGCTTGTGCAACATGTTCATGATCAAGTTTCTTAAAATTCATAATATAGTTTCTAAGGGAGATGATCTTAGCGGGAGGAAAATACTTAGAGATAAAAGCATCTTTGCACTTGTTCCAAGAATCAATACTATTTTTAGGCAAAGATGAAAACCAAGATTTAGCACGATCTCTAAGTGAAAAAGGAAATAGCTTCAATTTAACAATATAATTATCCACATCTTTCTTCTTTTGCATATCACACAAATCAACGAAGCTATTTAGATGGGTAGCGGCATCTTCACTAGGAAGGCCGGAAAACAGATCTTTCATGACAAGATTCAGCAAAGCGGCATTAATTTCACAAGATTCAGCATCGGTAAGAGGAGCAATCGCAGTGCTAATAAAATCATTGTTGTTGGTATTGGTAAAGTCACACAATTTAGTGTTATCTTGAGCCATCGTGATAAGAAAGCAATCCAACACACAAGCAAACAAAAAGCAAGCGGGCAAAAAGAGGCAAATAGAGGAAGAGAGGGAGGGTAGAGAGAGAGGGTGAACAAAACGGCAAGGGTGAAGTGGGGGAGAGGAAAACGAGAGGCAAATGGCAAATAATGTAATGCGGGAGGTAAGGGTTGTGATGGGTACTTGGTATGTTGACTTTTGCATGGACTCCCCGGCAACGACGCCAGAAATGGCTTGTTGTCGTGAGTCAGATCTTGACTTGCGCGAACCTCCCCGGCAACGGCGCCAGAAATTCTTCTTGCTACCTCTTGAGCACTGCGTTGGATTTCCCCGAAGAGGAATGGATGATGCAGCAAAGTAGCGTAAGTATTTCCCTCAGTTTTTGAGAACCAAGGTATCAATCCAGTAGGAGGTTGCGCGCGCGTCCTTAGTACCTGCACAAAACAAATAACACCTCGCAACCAACGTGATAAGGGGTTGTCAATCCCTTCATGGTCACTTATGAGAGTGAGATCTGATAGATATGATAAGATAATATTTTTGGTATTTTTATGATAAAGATGCAAAGTAAAATAAAAGCAAAGGAAATAACTAAGTATTGGAAGATTAATATGTTGAAGATCGACCCGGGGGCCATAGGTTTCACTAGTGGCTTCTCTGAAGAGCATACGTATTTTACGGTGGGTGAACGAATATGACAGAATTGAGCATAGTTATGAGAATATCTAGGTATGATCATGTATATAGGCATCACGTCCGAGACAAGTAGACCGACTCCTGCCTGCATCTACTATTATTACTCTACTCATCAACTGCTATGCAGCATGCATCTAGAGTATTAAGTTCATGAAAACAGAGTAACACCTTAAGCAAGATGACATGATGTAGAGGGATAAATTCATGCAATATGATAAAAAACCCATCTTGTTATCCTCGATGGCAACAATACAATATGTGCCTTGATGCCCCTACTATCACTGGGAAAGTACACCGCAAGATTGAACCCAAAGCTAAGCACTTCTCCCATTGCAAGAAAGATCAATCTAGTAGGCCAAACAAAACTGATAATTTGAAGAGACTTGCAAAGATAACCAATCATACATAAAAGAATTCAGAGAAGATTCAAATATTGTTCATAGATAAACTTGATCATAAACCCACAATTCATCGGTCTCAACAAACACACCGCAAAAAGAAGATTACATCGAATAGATCTCCACAAGAGAGGGGGAGACCATTGTATTGAGATTCAAAAAGAGAGAAGAAGCCATCTAGCTAATAACTATGGACCCGAAGGTCTGAGGTAAACTACTCACACTTCATCGGAGAGGCTATGGTGTTGATGTTGAAGCCCTCTGTGATGGATACCCCCTCCGACGGAGGTCCGGAACAGGCCCCAAGATGGGATCTCGTGGATACAGATATTTACGGCGGTCGAATTAGGGTTTTGGCTTTGTATCTGATCGGTTGGGGGTATGTAGGTATATATAGGAGGAAGGAGTACGTCGATGGAGCAACAGGGGGCCCACGAGGGTGGAGGGCGTGCCTGGGGGGTAGGCGCGCCCCCTACCTCGTGGCCTCCTCCTTTCTTTCTTGACGTAGGGTCCAAGTCTCCTGGATCATGTTCGGTGAGAAAATCACGTTCCCGAAGGTTTCATTCCGTTTGGATTCCGTTTGATATTCCTTTTCTTCGAAACCCTAAAATAGGCAAAACAGCAATTCTGGGCTGGGCCTCCAGTTAATAGGTTAGTCCCAAAAATAATATAAAAGTGGATAATAAAGCCCAATAATGTCCAAAACAGTAGATAATATAGCATGGAGCAATCAAAAATTATTGATACGTTGGAGACGTATCAGCGGCAGTGATAGCTGACACTCCTCTCTCATCTCCCACTGTCAAGGTGCGATAAAAGGTCTCAAACTCCGCCGGACTAGGCTCGGCTAAGCTCCCATCAGAAGGGATCAAGCATATGTCACAAAATTTAGTAAGTGGTACCTGATGGTTTTCAACATATAAATCAAAGCTCACTTCAGGAGTATTATTCCTAGGCAGGAAAGTAAAACTCCGAACAAAGATGTTTGTGAGGATTTGGTGCTGTTCACACTCATCTGCGATGAAGTCGGTGAGGCCGGCATTAGCAGCATATTGCATGAACTCGTGAAGGATTCTAGCCTCTTCTAGGAACGGGGTGTGTGGCCATTCACATGGCCGGACTTCCGCCAACCTCCAAGGATGGAGATCACTATCAGATAACTCCCCATGACACCCTTGGAGTTCTTCTTAGAGCCAATCTTCCTAAAGATATACATGGTTTTCCTATGAACAAAATTTTGAAATTTACTAGCCCACAAAATTTTCTCAACAAAGCTTCACAAAAATGATACCAACTACTCATAGGGATACATAGAGGCCATATCAAGCATTCAAACTACTTAGAACACTAAGAATTCAACATGCAAGCTCATCTACAGCAGCACCAAGAGTAGCTAATTATTCGAACTATAAACCACTAAAACAAAAACTAATTGGACAAATGGTGGAGTCACATACCAAGCAACAATCTCCTGAAACAGTTTCGAAAACGGAGCTTCGAGCAAAGGGATCGAAATCCGCGGGTTTGAGAGCAAAAACATGGGAGAGAGAGCATTGGAGATTCTTTTCTGGAGGTAGGTTATGATGTGGCATGAAGACATAAGTGAGGGGGCCCACGTGGGGACCACAACCCACCAGGGCGTGCCTAGGACTCCTGGCACGCCCAGGTGGGTTGTGCTCACCTGGTGCACCTCCCTCTAATGTTATTTGCACAAAAAATTCTTAAATATTCAGAAAAAAATCGTATTAAATTTTGAGGGAATTCTGAGAACTTTTATTTTGGGTCATTTTTTATTGCACGGGAAATTCAGAAAACAGACAAAACATGGCACTTTATTTTATTTAACTAATAAAAAGAGAGAATAAAATGTATGGACACAAGGTAGTTCTTACTAAATTCATCAACTTCATACCATTCAAAAATGATCCATTAATAAGGTTGATCAAGTCTTATTAACAACCACTTTCGATTAGCATGAAATCGAAGAACTTTCGTAAATCACTAAGTTACCTCAAAGGGGATATGAATGTCCCCATCAATAAGCATTTCATATTTCTTTTTGACAGTAGGTAGAGGTATTTAAAAACTTCCAATAGTGATTGTCAGAGATTTTTCATTAACATTAATACCATTCACTTGGAATTGTTTCTTCGGAAAGTGCACTGTATGCTCATTACCATTGATATGAAAAGTGGCCTTGCTTTTATTGCAATCAATAACAGCCCCTGCAGTATTCAAGAAGGGTCTACCAAGGATAATCAACATGTTGTCATCCTCAGGCATCTCAAGTATAACAAAGTCAGTCAAGATAGTAACATTAGCAACAACAACAGGAACATCTTCACAGATACCGATAGGTATGGCAGTTGATTTATCAGCCATTTGCAAAGATATTTCAGTAGGTGTTAGTTTATTCAAATCAAGTCTTTTATATAAAGAGAAAGGCATAATAGTAACGCGAGCTCCTAAATGACACAAAGCAGTATTCACATAATTCTTTTTGATGGAGCAAGGTATAGTTGGTATTCCCGGATCTCCAAGTTTTTTAGGTACTCCATCTTTAAAAGTATAATTAGCAAGCATAGTGTAGATTTCAGCTTCCGGTATTTTTCTCTTATTTGTCATGATGTCTTTCATATACTTTGCATAAGGAGGCATTTTCAAGCTATCAGTCAAGCGAGTGCGCAAAAAGACTGGCCTCAGCATTTTAGCAAAGCATTCAAATTCTTCATTATCATTCTTTTTAGTTGGCTTAGGTGGAAAAGGCATAGGTTTTTTAACCCACGGTTCTCTTTCTTTACCGTGTTTTCTAGCAACAAAGTCTCTTTTATCATACTTTTTTTCTTAGGTTTTGGGTTATCAACATCAACAGGTGGTTCTATCTCAACATAATTGTCTGGCTCTCTATTATTTGGTTGAGTTTCTTCATGAACATCAGCATTATCTTTTTCATTATCACTAGGTGAGTGTTCATTACCAGACTGAGTTTCAGCATGAGAGACAGAAACTTCATTATCATTATTAGGAGTTTTTTCTATTTCAGGTTCACTAGGAGCATGCAAAGTCCTATCATTTTTCTTCTTCGTTTTCTTTTTAGAAGAACTAGGTGCACTAGTGTTAGCTCTTTGTGAATCTGGTTCAATTCTTTTTGGGTGCCCCTCAGGATAAAGTGATTCCCGAGTCATTTTACCTCCTCTAGTTGCAACTCTAACATCAAATTCATGCATATTATTATTCATTTCATCAAGCAATTCTCTCTGTGATTTAGCAACTTGTTCTAACTGAGTTTGAACCATAGAAGCATGCTCTCCAACACCTCTAACATCATTTGAGATTCTAAATAACAAGTCACTCAAGCGAGCAATCATATCAGAGTTGTATTTCAATTGTTTCATAACATTAGCATCGAAGTGATCTTGTTTTCTAATATAGTTTTCAAACTCATAAAGGCATTGGCTAGGGTGCATATTGTGAGGATTGTCATTATCATTGAACTTCATAAGAGAATTTTCCTCTACCACCTTAGGAGGTGGTGGTGTATTAAGCCCATGTATTTCTTCAATAGGAGGTAAATTTTTAATATCCTCAGCTTTAATACCTTTTTCCTTCATAGATTTCTTTGCCTCTTGCATATCTTTAGGAGTGAGATATAATATACCCCTCTTCTTCGGAGTGGGTCTAGGCGGTGGTTCAGGAAGAGTCCAATCATCATAATTTTTCAATATGTTATTCAATAATTCTTCAGCTTTCCCAATAGTTGTTCCCTGAAAACACAACCAGCACAACTATCTAGGAAGTCCCTAGAAGCATCGGTTAGTCCATTATAGAAGATATCAAGTATTTCATTTTTCTTAAGAGGGTGATCAGGCAAAGTATTAAGTAATTGGCAAAGCCTCTCCCAAGCTTGTGGGAGACTCTCTTCTTTAATTTGCACAAACTTAAATATTTCCTGTAAGGCAGCTTGTCTCTTATGAGCAGGAAACTATTTTTCAGAGAAGTAATAAATCATATCCCGGGGACTACGCACATAACCAGGAGCAAGAGTATTGTACCAAGATTTAGCATCACCCTTTAATGAGAATAGAAATAATTTGAGAATAAAGTAATAGCTAGTTTTCTCATCATGAGTAAAAAGGGTGGCTATGTCATTCAACTTAGTAAGATGTGCCACAACAGTTTCAGTTTCATAACCATGGAAAGGATCAGATTCAACCAAAGTAATTAACTCTAGGTCGATAGATAATTCATAATACTTATCATCAATAAAGATAGGTGATGTAGCAAACTTAGGATCACATTTCATTCTAGCATTCAGAGATTTTTCTTTATACATGCGTAATAATTTCTCTAGATCATCTCTGTCTCTGCAAGCAAGAATATGTCTAGTTGTTTCTTCACTCATAACATAACCTTTTGGTACCTTAGGCAATTCATATCTAGGAGGCTAGTTCTAGCAGGTGTTTCAGGAGTTTCAGTTTCAAGCTCATCATCAGATTCAACAACATCATGTTGTATAACTCTAGCAATTTGTTTATCAAGAAAGTCACCAAGTGGCACACCATCATTAAGCAAGGTACTAGCATCATCATAAGCATTATCCTTAGCAGAAGTAGCATCATCAATAACTTGCGACATATCAAAATTAGTAGCATGTGGTGGTGTTGCAAGTTTACTTATAACAGAAGGTGAATCTAAAGCAGAACTGGATGACAGTTCCTTACCTCCCCTCGTCTTTGAGGGAAATATCTTAGTCTTAGCATCCTTCAGATTCTTCATAGTGATAATATGATAATAATCCCAAGTGACTCAACAAATATAGCTATGCTCCCCGGCAACGGCGCTAGAAAAAGGTCTTGATAACCCACAAGTATAGGGGATCGCAACAAATTTCGAGGCTAGAGTATTCAACCCAAATTTATAGATTCGACACAAGGGGAGCCAAAGCATATTTGAAGGTATTAGCAGCTGAGTTGTCAATTCAACCACACCTGGAGATTAATTATCCGTAGCAAAGTGATCAGTAGAAAAGTAGTATGATAGTTTTGATAATAGTAGCAGTAGAATGGTAACAATAACAGTGATAGCAATAATTTTGTAGCAAGTGTAACAGTGATGATAGTAGTAGTAACTTAGCAAGAATCAATATAAGATAACTTTGTAGGCATTGGATCGGTGACTTGTTGGATGATATTCATCATGAGACAATTATAACCTAGGGCGATATGGCACTAGCACCAGTTAATCGCTATAATGTAGGCATGCATTCCGTAAATAGTCATACGTGCTTATGGAAAGAACTTGCATGACATCTTTTGTGCTACCCTCCCATGGCAGCGGGGTCCTATTGGAAACTAAGGGATATTAAGGCCTCCTTTTAATAGAGAACCGGAACAAAGCATTAACACATAGTGAATACATGAACTCCTCAAACTATGGTCATCACCGGGAGTGGTCCCGACTATTGTCACTCTGGGGTTGCCAGATTGTAACACGTAGTAGGTGACTATAACTTGCAAGATCGGATCTAGAACATGGATATAATGGTGATAACATAAACGGTTCAGATCTGAAATCATGGCACCCGGGCCCAAAGTGTAACGCCCACGATGCGGCTATATCTCCCACGTGTCGAAGCACGACTTAGAGGCATACCCGCATTGTAAGCAATGTCGCAAGTGAGGTAATCTTCACACAACCCATGTAATGAAATAGGAAAAGAGGTACATAGTTGGCTTACACTCGCCACTTCACACAATAGCATAAATATCATTACATTCATCCAGATACAATCAAGGTCCGACTACGGAACCAAAATAAAGAACAACCCCAAATGCGACAAAGTCCCCGATCGCCCCAACTGGGCACCACTACTGATCGTTTGGAAAGGAAACATAGTATCGTCCTGAGTCCTCATCGAACTCCCACTTGAGCTCAGTTGAATCTCCTGGAGCGGTATCATCGGTCCCTGCATCTGGTTTTGGAAGTAATCTGTGAGTCACGGGGACTCAGCAATCTCACACCCTCACGATCAAGAGTATTTAAGCTTATAGGAAGGGTAAAAGGTATGAGGTGGAGCTGCAGCAAGCACTAGCATATATGGTGGCTAACACACGCAAATGAGAGCGAGAAGAGAAGGCAAAGGCACGGTCGATAAACTATGATCAAGAAGTGATCCTAGAACAACCTACGTTCAAGCACAACACGAGACCGTGTTCTCTTCCCAGACTCCACCAAAAAGAGACCATCACGGCCACACACTCTGTTGATTCATTTTAATTAAGTTAAGTTCAAGTTATCTACAACCGGACATTAACAAATTCCCATTTGCCCATAACCACGGGCACGGCTTTCGAAAGTTCAAATCCCTGCAGGGGTGTCCCAACTTAGCCCATCACAAGCTCTCACGGTCAACGAAGGATATTCCTTCTCCCAAGACAACCCGATCAGACTCGGAATCCCGGTTACAAGACATCTCGACAATGGTAAAACTAAACCAGCAAAGCCGCCCGAATGTGCCGACAAATCCCAATAGGAGCTGCACATATCTCGTTCTCAGGGTACACTCGGATGAGCCAGACGTCGGGTAGGCCAGCCCAGAGTTGCCCCTGGTGGCACCGGACATCGCCCAGTTTGGACCAACACTCAGAGGAGCACTGGCCCCAGGGGGGTTAAAATAAAGATGACCCTCGGGCTCCGGAAACCCAAGGGAAAAGAGGCTAGGTGGCAAATGGTATAACCAATGTTGGGCCTTGCTGGAGGAGTTTTATTCAAGGCGAACTGTCAAGGGGTTCCCATTATAACCCAACCATGTAAGGAACGCAAAATCAAGGAACATAACACCGGTCTGACGGAAACTAGGGTGGCAAGAGTGGAACAAAACACCAGGCATAAGGCCGAGCCATCCACCCTTTACCAAGTATATAGATGCATTAAAGTAGAACAAGATATAATAATGATATCCCAACAATAAACATGTTCCAACAAGGAACAAGCTCCAATCTTCACCTGCAACTAGCAACGCTATAAGAGGGGCTGAGCAAAGCGGTAACATAGCCAAACAACGGTTTGCTAGGACAAGATGGGTTAGGGGTTTTACATGGCAATATGGGAGGCATGATAAGCAAGTGGTAGGTATCGCAGCATAGGCATAGCAATAGAGCGAGCAACTAGCAAGCAAAGATAGAAGTGATTTCAAGGGTATGGTCATCTTGCCTGCAAAGTTCTCCGAGTTGATGTTAGCTTGATCCTCGTAAGGGTACTCAACGGGTTCCTCGATCACGTACTCGTCTCCCGGCTCTACCCAAAGCAAGAACACAAGCAAAGGGAGACACAATCAACCACGTGCAATGCACAAGCAACATGATGGAAAACATGTCATGATATGCGGGATGCGGTATGCAATGCATATGCATGATTCAGAAAGGAAAAATTGAACCTGGCCTCAACTTGGAAAACCAAGAGTTCCACCAAAAAGAGGAGTTGATTTTGGTCGAAATCGATATAAAGATCACTGGAATCGGATGCACGGTTTGCAAATGGCAAGCAAAACAAATATGACACCATTCTGCGATTAAGAGCACGAGGCCATCTAAATGCATCAAGAACAACAAGCTACTGCACTCTAACATAGCAGCAAAATACATGGCTGGGATCCACTCAAGATGCTTGACAAAAGATGAACACTGAGCTATGGCTAATTCACTCAATAGCAGGTGCAAACAAGCATGGCAAAAGTGCAAAAGATATCAGGTTACATTCTTAGTGAAAATAACAACATGCCAGGAATTTAACATCAGGAAGCAATGTTTAGAGCAAGGTAACAGCATGCTACAGGAACATATCATGGCAAAGCAAGGCATGGCATGAAGCTACTCAAAGCATACAGCAAAAATCCCTTACTGACCTTGAGCCAAAAGGGAACGGAAAATACAATGGCAACCATGTGAACATAGCAATTATCGTTAACAGATTCAGACTTAGTAGAAAACTGGAACATGGCAAAACATATATTAAGTAGGCATGTTTACGAGCTCGATGCACTCACCACGAGGCATTGCATGACAAACTAAGCATACACCCAGCAAGTAGACATGGCATAGAAGCTAAACATGGCAAGAACAACAACATAGCATGCATGGATCAACTACAACAAGCTCGGCAAAAATGCTTAACATGTAAACATTCTACCAGGAACATTTTATAGCAAAAGTAGAGCTCGATTGAGTCAAGCTAGGGTGCTCCATAATTGCAAATAAAGACATGGATGGATAGAGCACAACAATATCTACAAAACATCCTTACTGATCATACTCAAAAGAGGCATGGATCACTCAGTAGCAACATGAATACATGGCATAAAAAATATTGAGAGGACAAAGACTTAGAATATTTCTAAGTCCCTGAAATCAGCAACATTATGAGAGCTACTTTGCATGCTTGTGCTAGTCACCACAGAGATCACAAAAATACATGGCATACACCCCTGTAAAGATGGCATGGCATACTTCAAAACACATGTAGGGCTCAAGTTCATAGGAGGCACACATCAAACATGGCAAAAATGACAAATGTCCAATTGCTGATAATAATCTGAAACTAATATAAACTAGCACTCTTGCAACATCATTTAGGGCATCAAGATGAGCTCAACTGAACATGATGCAATGAGATGAAATGAAGTACCCGTCGAGATGAACAATTTGATAGGCTACACGCCCGAAACGGAGCCACGGTTGCATAGATATGATGCAATGAAAATATGCAAAAATTACTGAGATAGAGGGAAAAGTCAACCCTTAGATCTAGGGTTTGTCGGCAAGTGAACTGAGGCGGCCAGGATCTTGCCGGAGTCGAGGATGCGGTGGCAGGAGCAGGCACCGAAGTAGACGAGGACGGCGGCCGGTGCGGGATCCAGCCGGGACGCTCGCCGGGGCGGCGACGCGGCGACGAGGGCGGTGGAGGTGCGGAAGCCGACGTGACGGCGGCGGTCGCCGGCGTCGGGGAGGCGCGGCGGCCGGTGATGGGGAAGCGCGGCAGCACGACGGAGGTGCGGCGCTGGGCGTCGGGGAGGCAGCGGCACGGGCGGTGGAGCAGGTGATGGGCTTCGGGGGCCCGATACGGGCCTCGGCGGGCCGGCGGCGCGGGGGCGAGGAGCTGCCACATGGCGGCCCGTGACTGGCGCGGGGCGGCGGCGCGGGGTGTCCGGCTAGGTGACGGACATGTCCGGCGGCGGAGATGCAGATTTTTAGGGTTAGGGTGTGAAATGACCCGGGATTTGGAAGGGGAGGACCTTTTTATAGGTAGGAGGAGCTAGGAGGCTCCAAATTGAGCGCGGTTTTTGGCCATGTGATCGTGATCGAACGACCTAGATGATGGAGGAGGTTTAGGTGGGTTTTGGGCCACTTTGGAGGGGTGTTGGGCTGCAACACACACGAGGCCTTTTTGGTTCCTCGGTTAACCGTTGGAGTATCAAACGAAGTCCAAATGGCACGAAACTTGACAGGCGGTCTACTGGTAGTAAACCAAGGCCGCTTGGCAAATCTTGGTCCAATCCGAAAACGTTTAATACCCTCACACGAAAAGAGGTAAAAGGAGACACCGGAGGACATAGGAGCGCCGGAATGCAAAACGGACAACGGGGAAAAAGCTCGAATGCATGAGACGAACACGTATGCAAATGCAATGCACATGATGACATGATATGGGATGCATGCCAAAGACAAAAACAAAACAAAGACAAAAACCCGACAACGAGGAAATATCATAACTTAGTGCCGGAAATGGCAAGAGTCGGAATACAAATATGGCAAGTTACATATGGGGTGTTACACAAAGTGACAACCATTAAGCATGGCAGAGTCATAGCAACATCAATCTTAGAACATAATCGATACTAGGGATCAAGCCCTAACAAAACTAACTTGATTACATGATGAATCTCATCCAACTCCTCACCGACCAACAAGCCTACGAAGGAATTACTCACTCCCAGTGGGGAGCATCATGGAATTGGCGATGGAGAAGGGTTGGTGATGACGAAGAACGAAGATCCCCTCTCCGAAGCCCCAAACAGACTCCATATTTGGCCTCCCGATGAAGAACATGAGGTGGCAGCGGCTCTGTCTCGTAGATCGTGATAATTCTTTCTCCCTGATTTATTTTTGAAAAAATATGATTTTATAGCGTCGGTTTCAGGGTCTACGGGGCCACCAGGTGGGCACAACCCACCTGGGCGCGACAGGAGAGGGGCGCGCGCCCTGGTGGGTTATGCTCACCCAAGTGCCTCCCTCTGGTGGGTCTTGGTTCCAGAAATTCTTATTATTGATAAAAAATCCTCGCAAAGTTTCGTTCCATTCCAAGAACTTTTATTTCTGCACAAAAACAACACCATGGTAGTTCTGCTGAAAATAGTGTTAGTCCGGGGTTAGTTTCATTCGAATCATGCAAATTAGAGCCCCAAACAAGAGGAAAAGCATTAGGAAAAGTAGATACATTGGAGACGTATCAATAAGCTTCGGTTAAAGAAGCCCCCAATCATGGTGGGGTGTATACATTTTAAGATGTGTACCCCTTAAGGGTTCGGCCTATCCAAACATATCCTGGGAAACGTATAAAAACAGGAAAAAGTAAATGAAGAGGAAAAAAAGGGAAAAAAGAAGCATGGCCGAACTTATACGTAGAATCTTCGGAGCCGAGCAGCGTTCCATGGATTTGGCTCTAGGCGATTATCCGATGCATTACGAAGGCCATAGGCTCCTCCTGTGTGAACTTCATCTATAACGAAGAGGCCGTACCATTTTGGTTTGAGCTTGTCCTTTTTCTATTCTGGGAGTCATAAAAGAGTTCGCAGACATTATATGTCTTGGCCTGCACTTCTCTGCTTTGGTATCTCCAAGCCTGTTCTTGATAAAATGCGGAACGGGCTCTTGCAATTTTGCGCTCCTCCTCCAGGCCGTCTAGGTCGTCCTGCCGATCGAGCTCGGCTTCTCTCTCTTCATACATGCGCACTTGAGGTGAGTCATGAATAATCACTACAAAAAAAATACACTTCCGTGATGATACGTGTTTGTCACAGTAGGTCGCTTTTTTTATCATGCATGTACATCCATGACAAATTTATGACAGACTCAAGATAGTCATACCTGTGCTGTCGTAGAAGTGTTCCATGATATTACCAAAATTATCATCACAGAAGTGTCCACTTCCATGATGATAAATCACGCATCACAGAAGTGCTTTCATCAAGGGTGACCGACACGTGGCATCCACCGTAACGGAACGCCGTTAAGCTATCGGGTCGGGTTTTGGATCCGATAACCCGTTAACAGCCCCGACCAATGGGGATTTTCCACGTGTAAAATCATCATTGGCTAGAGGAAACACATGTCGGCTCATCGTCGGGACAGATGTCATCCACTCACTGGACAGAAGGCGCCTATGATAAGTCGACACGTGGCACGGCCCAACAAGTTTAAATGGGCCGGCCCAACTAAAGGCCCACAAGATTTTGCGGACCATAATGGGCCGGCCCAGCTAAAGGCCCACGAGATTTTGCAGACCATAATGGGCTGGCCCAGCTAAAGGCCCACAAGATTTCGCGGGCCAAAATGGGCCGGCCCAGGTAAAGGCCCACAAGATTTTCGTGTGCCATAATAGGCCGGCCCAGGTAAAGGCCCATGGTGACTCTAGCCCATAATGAACAGTAATTTTCTTTATACTCGTTAACGGCCCGTGATTTACATGGGCCGTTTCCAGCCCGTGTTAGCTTTCGGCCTATTGACGGCCCATACGTTCTTGGGCTCCTTTTCGGCCGTCGATTACTTCCGGCCCATTACTGGCCTGTTCCCCTAATGGGCCAAATTCGGCCCATGGCAAGAGTCGGCCCGTTACTGGCCTGTTCCACTAATGGGCCAAATTCGGCCCATGGCAAGAGTCGGCCCATTACTGGCCTGTTACCCTAATGGGTCAAATTCGGCCCATGGCAAGAGTCGGCCCGTTTCTGGCCTGTTAACCCGTTGCGCCGTTTCCAGCCCGTCCTATATTTTGGCCTATTAACGACCCGTTATGCCTGTGAAAGAATTAAGCCTTTGCTATCCTACAGCCTATTAACGGCATGTTACCATGCTGGGCCAATACAATTACGCCCGATTATGGCCCATGTAGACCCATTTATCCGACGGCCCGAGGCCCACCGATTACAGGCCCATTTATCGACGGCCCGTAGGAGACCCATGGATCCTGCGGCCCGTATATGGCCCATGGTAGTTGCGGCCACTAGCAAACCAGGGAAAAAGAAGACTAGGAAATAAATAATGCTGAAACTAACGCTAGGCTATTAAGGCGATTGCACAGATTACATCCACTCGGCATCAAAGATCGCCACCAGTGCAAATATAGGGAACACCCTACACTATACAAAAATGGCTTGCTGTTTTCTTCAGGTGGTGGCTGCATGTTAAGAATAAATTTTGTATCGCACCTAAACAAATTACAACTATATAACAAAAGGAAGGTTGGCATAAAACTTAATAGTCTAGTAGATAAATGCACCACCAGAAGTTCAGAAGCTCAGTTCATTTTGACCCGACTGTTACGCTTTCATGCTGTATTGTCCGATGGAGCACCATAACCCTTGCCTTCATTTCCCCTAGGCTCCTGAACAACATAGCAAATGTCTGATAGTCTGGTTTCAAAACCATGCATATCTTGACGACATTGAGCAATGTTTCTCCTTGTTTCACAAAGGGTCTCTGTTAGGGAATGGACTTGTGTCTGGAGCACAGATACAACATTGCTTTGAGCTTGCATATCTTGATCATGAGACAGTTTGGACGATATTGCCTTAACAACCAACCGAGTATTACGCAGGAACGTGCTTTTGGCACTGTTAGTGGACAGGTACTGACCCACTGCAGCAGGAGCTGACATTGCGGTTATAGTTGCCTCACCACCTTCAGAAGGTGGCGGTTCCACCATTTTTTCCATAGCTCGCTAAAAAGTTGAGGTTTTACATTAGTAGTACCAGAACAGAATATATTAAGGAGGCAACAAAACCAAGCAAAATAGCTTTGGTCTATATACGAAACTTATTCTGGTGAACCCATGTAAAATATTAGTTCTATTTTATTGCAAAGTACATAATAAAACCAGGTTCCAAACATATGACCATGTACCATCGCTAATGTATTGTCTATTTCTTCACATTGTATTGAGGGCTAAGGATAAAGAGACGAAGTTTATAATACGGTAAGCATAGTATGACGTCATTCATATCACAAAACAACTGAGAATAGACAAATAGGCAATTGTAACGTTGTGTGGGCAAGTCCAGCACGGAACTATATTACGGGTCAAGATCAAAGGAACATCACTCCTCTCTTTTAAACCTTGTAAGGTGTAATGATACTCTAAGACAATTGTGTATAAAATTGAAAAGAGTAATAGACATTGGCTGCAAACCATGCAGTTCAAGGCACAAGTCAGAGTAAGTAGTAGTTAAAAGGCATGAGGATTAAGGACTTATAACAGTGGCTTTGACTGGTGTAGTCATGCCCTTCTTCTTGCTGGTGTGACAGTCCTTGAAGATTTCCACGGCATTTGGTTCAGGTACTTTTTGGTCCTTGCGGGCTTTCCTCTGCATTTGGAACAAGTCAATATAGATCTGATAATATGGTACAGCAAAAAGAGTGAAACAACAGCTAATTACAAGAGCCTCGCAGTGTGCAATATAGCTACGAGATCCTGTCGTCTATTGGAATTTCACTTTCGTACGGTTGGCCTTGTTCTTTGAATAGTTCACCTACAAGAAGATAGATTTGTGTGGCACATGCATAAATAGGACTTCAACATGTGATCTGATGACATATATATAATGTACCTGATACTTTGGATCGGACCAGTGTTTAACGAGGCCTCTCCAGTCTTCATCAGATATATTTTCCACTTGAGATGTTTGGGCAAGTTCACTGTTAGCCTTGCCTTCAAAGTGAGTTTTCCTCAAGTTATACCGATATTGTCACAGAGCAGACTTGAAAACATGGGTGCAAGCTTGTCTGGTTGCATCATCTTGGCTATCCAACTTGAACCTCATCTGTTGAAAATTATGGGAGTCTCATTATCAGCAACCTAGAAAGTATTGGAAAGAGCAAGACGATATTACTAGTTTCCATACATAACCATACTTACAGATAAATGGTCGAGGAAGATGTTGAACTGGGTTTCATCTTTGTCATTCCTATACTGAATCGATGTTGGGAGGATACGTACATGACACCTAACAGCAACCGCTGCCTCTGATACTAACTTGGCTGACTCTGTAGCATCATGTGGCCTTTTTAAACCTGCCTCAAAACGGATCTCCATTCTTCCTCCTCTAGATTTAGTTAACCTATCGAGCATTTCTGTTTCTTGAGAATCATGTCGGGAGGCTGACGCTGCATTCTTTAAATGAGGAGTAGTCCCCTTGCCTGCCTGCCTCGTCATAAGTGATTGATGAGGGATACACAAGAACATTAGTTTGATGTAAGAACATGGTTAATACACAGATGTACTAGTATGTACCAAAAACAGAAAGGCATGTCATATTCAAAGGTATAATGTGTAAGCTAAGCAGATGTAATTTAACCAAATTGGAAGCAATACAAGCTAGAGATCCGGCTGGAGTGGTGAGCATGATCAGCTAGGACCTGACAGCCTAGTGGGAGGTGGGCTGCTTCGCCACCATCGCAGCTTTTTAGTTGGCTTCTAGGTGATGCCTATCTTTGTTGGGCTTGTCACTGGCTCGGCCAGTGCCCTGACTAGCTATTTGTCTTCTGGTGCTCACGGGATGGTGGTTCATGTAAAAAAATATCTTTCCTTATCTTACCGACTTCGGCCTTTCGAATACAAGCTAGACACCATATGGAACATGCAACCACATATGACACCGCGAAGTTAAAGCAAGCACCTGGGATGGTGGTTCATTGCGAGTGAGGTCATCAACTCCAGAGCTACGTTTACCGTCTCCATCTGCTGATACTGCACCCATTATAGCACTGAAACGTGTCTTGCCTACCCGCACACCAAACTGGAGCGACTTCTCTCTTTTTTTTGGCTTCTCTCATGGCAGCAGAGTCTGAAATACCCTTGCATCAAAACACAACAGTGAGAGTAACGGTGAAGTGTGTGCAGAACTAGTGCACTGTAAAAGTAGAAGATAGCAGGTGGCTGAAAAATAAATGACAAGAGACATATGATAGCTCTACAACATTGCATGGCAAACAAAAATTATATTCTACTCTGTATGATTTTGGAATATATGAGCACAGGAAATGCAGGTACTCCTCCAGCACACCACCACATGTGGTCATATCTAAGATAACAGTCGACTGAAAATAAATAGGTCAGTCGATTTTTTAATGAACCGTCCGTTCTATAAGGAACGGGCAGATGGCCTTCGTCTCCCTCCCGCCAGTCACTATTGACGATCTTTCTCGAACCGCCAGCGACCACCGGCCCAGACCCTGCCTCCGCCGCCCCGCCCTCCCATCGACCTCACACCACCGCCGTGCTTAGCAGCGCCCCCGGGCCATCCCTTTAATCCCGGCCGACCTCCAGATCGGGCGCCAGTAGCTCTAGGCCGCACACGCCCCTAAGATAAACACCAAGGCGCTGCTTCCCCAGTGTAATAGGCGTACTAGCGCCTATTACACCGGGGAATGCTTCCGTTAATTGGGAATCAAGTGCCCAGAAATTGAAATTCAGGGGGCGACAGACCCCTAGCTAAGCTCAAATAGTATATGAGGAGAAACCTTGTGCATCACGAGTTACTAGGAACATCTAGTATCAAGAAGAAGCGGTCAACTAGTGTCTTATGTGGGATGAATACCGTGCAAGCAGAGACGTAAGATTTGCATGAATAAGGGAAGAGGAGTACCTTTTTCGGTTGCCGGTGTGGTCACCTCCACAAGTCGGACCGATTTTCTTCTTTTTACCGAGGAAACCGATGTTCTGGAGGGTGCAGGCTTGGACGAACCCATGGCCAACTTGTTGACTGTGTTGCTGTGGCCGTATGTCGGTGGAGGGGAAGCAGATCCGAGGCGGCGAAGGACGGCGTAGCAGGAACAGCTCCGGTGCGGTGGAGGGTGGCGAAGTTGGAGCATCAGCGGTGAGGTGCAAGACGGCGTGGTTGAACTGGCTCGGGTACGGATGGCTCGGCCTCGGCTTCAACTACTAGCCCTGGAGGGCGTTGCGGTTGAGGTTGCGGTGGACGACGACGTCGGGGTATCGGCTCCGGTGTGATGGAGGAGGGCGGCGGTTGATGGGTGGGATGGGGTGGTGGACGGAGGACGCTGGGGTTTCGTGGCTGCTGGAGAGGTAGTTTTGGCGCCCACGGAGTACGAATGGGGAATAGGACGGGTGGGGGGGAACCATGTTTCGGTCTGGGACGCGCTTGTTTTTTGCTTTTTTGAACAGAAATGGGACGCGCTTGTTTGAAATTTGGGGAAAGTACAAACTTTGCCCCCTCTTAAATTTCGGACATACTGCGGGTCGGGGGTAGGATGGTAATCCCAGGTGTCCCAAATAGTGGGCGGGAGCGATTTCGGCCGCGCGCATGTGTGCTTAGGCGGCCATTGTGTATGAATGTTTTTCGGATGCGGTTGCGTGGCGTCTAGATGAAGCTACAAACCTACCCCGGTTTAGACCTTTGGACGTCGGGCCGGTAGGTTTCACGGGTCGGAGTTATTAGAAAAGTAATTTCCTAGTACTACCAAACATTGGTCTCACGCGGTTTCAGGCGAGTAGAGGCTCTTTTGGCGCTTCATTCGAAATTTTGAAACACAAGCATTCACGTTTAGAGTACTCTTGAACTATGAGGATTGACCTAAATATACAACGTTATATTTGACCTTGTATGTTTGAAAACCTCATTAAATTATCCACTTCTTTTTGAAATTTTGACACTTGAAAATCCTATAACTACGATTATTTTGGAATGGAGGAGCTAAATTTGAATCTATTTTGTACAAGACTACATATGCTATTATGTACAAAATTAGAGCAAAGATTGGTGCCCCCATAATTTAGGTATGGTTTACAAATGCCATGATATCAAATTCAAATAATTGAATGGACTTCATGTTGAATTCGATTTTTTAAACCACCTTAAGTTGAATTCAAATGTATGCTAGTTCATAGGTAGTAGCTATTTATAATGTCCATTGTGTAACTTTCATATGTATAATGTGCTTTACACACACAACATGAACTATACTCATGTTTATATTCGATTGCTAAAGCGATGCATTGTCTGGAGTTCAAAATACTAATTATGTGGATCAATTGTGTCGAATAATAACATAGACATGCTCAAATTCGATAGAATCTAGATATCTGATGGATCAATGACCGTTCCTTACGCGAATTGCAAATATCATGATCCCATCCTAATATTTGGATACAATTTATATCTTTAATCAATGTGTAGAGCAGTATTTTACGTGTAGTTTCACTCTCCATCGGTGGTCTCTCACACATGCTCACACACTCTCTCCCGAGGTGTCTTTCTCGCACATATGCTCTAGATATAACCCTCCCTCCCTCTCGTAACCATTTACAACTGTTTTCACTAACCTTCATCACAAGCACTCTTCCTCTCGCAAACATACACACGCACAATCCTCATCGACCCTTTCTATATACATGGACCTGCCTGCGTGTCTCATGTACGCACATTATCTTTATGCCTATCTCTCACGCATTGTTTCACACCTCTCTTCCTAATCGACAAGTATGATTCTAGCAGAGCATTCTGTAGGATGCCCCTTAAAGTTAGGTTGGATGAATAGTAATATCAGAGATAAATGGGTTACCTTAGTCCGAGAACCTAGGGTTACAAATCCTTGCCGGCTTTGTCAGTGGACACAGAGTCCTTCACAATTCTGCTATCTTTGTCTTGTACGACTAGTCATCCATGGGTCTTCCTATATGCATCACGGGCCGACCAATGTGGCGCAGGACGGAACAGAACGAAGGGCCTCACCTCGACCCACCGGACCTCACGCGGTGACACACCCTCTGTCCCCACGTCTCATTATCTTCTCACACCCACACATACCAACACAAACACCACACACATAGAAAATTTCTCCTGGTGCCTCTCTTCCCTCCCCCCTTGCATATACACACTCAAGGGAATGGAATCTCTTGTCGTGACGTCATATTCGTCTCTCTCTCTAGACCACTCTCATTTCTCGTGCTATCTCTCCCACGCCCCCAGTCAGCCCCTCTATCCATGCCTCTCTCGAATACGTAATACACACACATACCTCTTTAGGCCCCGCCAAATGCATCAACTACACATTCACACATGTTACATCACGTACCCCATTGATCTAAAAAGCCCTCTCTTCACGTTTATTTTGCATACAACATTCCTTTTGAATAAAGTGTGGCCAAAAAATTATTTTAGAGTTTCTACATATATACAACATTACAAAGTTATATGGAGGAGTACGAACGCTAATTTGCATTGCATGGTGCCCACAATGATATTTATTCCGCACTGTGAATTTGTATATTTTTATACTATATACAAAGTTAGTCATAATAAAGAGAAACGAAGAGCATCTCTCTCTCCATTGCATACCCCCCCCGTACGCCCCTTTCACATATGCACACAAAACTATCTCCAGGTCCTCTAAAAGTAAGCCCCCAGAAAATTCACGCATGTTTCATCTTTCTCTCGCGATATATGCAATGACGATCATTGTATTTGAAGCGAAAGCACGATATGTACATTGGACTTCAGAATCCACTCATTACGGTCACCATTTACATTTAGTGGTTATTATGCAGTCACAGGATCACCGTACAACTCTATATTTGCTCATGACATGACTAGTTGACCAGTTAAACGCTCCACGTGGCACCTCTAGTGTTGCATCACATTATCTCACTACCATCGTGCCCACCAGTCGACTTGTATCTACTCTACATCTACACTCTTATAAAATACATAAAATACACTCTTATAAGAAATAGAGTTGGTGATGATGGTGTGCCTGCCATCCTGCAATATAGGCCGTCCAATTTATATCTAACAGATAGGAAAGAAACTATGGCAATTTTGCAAAAAGGTACCCACACACCTCTCCCACATTTGCAAATAAGGCCTTCCCTCGTTCATCCTTTTCTCTCACAAGATAAACAAGTCATACAAATGCATCTTGATGTTACATGCAATGCACGGGCATCTTGCTAGTAAGAATGAAAAAAACGACAAAAATATATTTGGACGGTGGTTCGAAGTCATGACCGCGGGCACAGCGGACAAGGTGGCATTGTATTGGTATGCTGAGCCGTCTGTTTTAACACACAGGAGCTGGTGTGGTGATTATACACACACGCACGCATGCACACGAACTACATCCAACACTCAGACAAACACATGCACCCACGCACGCACGCAACACTCACACGTACACGCGCAGCCACGCACGCACGCACGCAACACTCACACGCACACACACACACGCATGCATGCACACACCAGTACACCACACGACCAACACACACTCTCATGCTCAAGTGCTCAACCTACACGTGCATGCGCACACATCAGGCCCTGACAGACACATACAAAACCAGGTGATTCCCGCGCACGGGTTGAAGCCTTTTCGCGCCTGCGTAAATTTGTGTTTATTTGACCTTTTGCCTATGCAAACTGACAGGTGGGACCCACAACGAACATGGTAAATTTAACTAGTCAACATGGCGCCACACAAACTATTTGGCCGGTCAACAGAGTGCAATCCGATGCTGAGCTGTGAGCAAGTGACCGTATAATCACCGCAAAACGTATATAGTGACCGTAATCAGCTTATTCTGAAGTTTGGTGACCATATTACGCTTTTCTCTCTGTAGGCCCTCCAAAACTACATCTCTACACGTTCTCGCATGTTACATCTAACAACTATGCAATACATCACTACTACTACACTCTAACACAATAAATCATATGTGTTTTTAGTATTACTAGATATCATATTGTTACTTATAATTATTCAGTTTGCATACATTATAGTTGCCTTTGAAATGTATGGCTAGTATCATCTACCGCGCGGGAAAAATCCCGCCCTTTCCTTTTTAATCGGGTTTGTATCGATGGATCGTGCGAAACAACAAAACTATAGTACTATACAGTACAAGTGACAGTTCACTGGGCCGTCGTGTCGTCTACTCCTCCGTCGTAAGAGTGGAGCACTCGCTTTCATAAATCTTCTAGTCCCTTTCGCCGACATGTGGGACATCAAGCTACCGGGTCCACGTGCCATACCGGAATACAGTGCAGAGCAGCCGGGGTGAAGCACCCCAGTCATGGCGCCGGCGTAGTAATGAGCAATGAGGCGTCAAATCACAAAGCTGCACCTTTCCCGCAGTTAAGTTGGAGGGACAAAGCAACCATCATTTCACCCGTTGCTGAATCCGCTTCTCCCTCATCTACTTCAACTTAACCAGGTGTTGCTTCTGTCGTTGTTCTGCCTCATGTGGGACGCGGATCGGCTTGGTAAAGCACTGACACGTGGGACCGCATGTTAGCAAACCGCTAGGACAACGTCCTCCAAAAATAAGAAACCTCCCCCGCCATCCGCGCGGCAAAATCACCTCCTTTTTACTAATCTCGATTCTATACTTTTTTAGATCAATATAATTGAGATTTGTATAGATAGCTCACAGGAGCAAAACCAAGTGGTACGGTTAAGGGCATCCACAATGTGTAGCCAAATGTGAAAATAGCTTTTGCATCGCGGGAACCATTGTGGACGGTGTTGCCAAAGCCAAAAAGATGGAACCGAAGGTCCCTGATTGATTGATTGAAGGAATAGAAAAATGCAACATCTCTCCTCTTTCTCCCATGCTTGGACGCATGTAGTACAGTATAGAGCACAGAGTCTACTCCCATGTCCCTTCTATCACAAATCACAAAGCAGTGAGGCGTCAAATCACAAAAGCACGGATAAAGCAACCATCATTTCACTCTTCGCTGACTCCGCTTCTCCATCGTCTTCTTCGAGAAGCCATCTCACCGCATTAGCTATAGTAGTACTAGTAAAGGACTTCCTGGATGCAAATAAGGCGGTTGTCTTGGCTTGCAGGCGGCACTTGTGAACGACTTACCGTGGTCTCCCTCAATGGTGTTCTCCGTCGAACGCACTTCGCCAAACCACCAAAAAAATATCGTCGATGTCACCGCAATGGGGAAGGAAGTCAAATATAGTTACTACCTCCATTTTTTGTACACAATGCCAGTATATCAAAATTACAATTTGCAAAGGGCCACTAACACTAATCGAGGCAAAATTGATGGGGTTAGCAACCAAGGACATTAATATCCCCTGCATGCATGCGGAAATGAGAAGGTTGGTTTGCATGGTGCTGCATTAATCAAGCGATGAGGAGTGAGATGGTTAGCTATTTGGTCTTTGGAGAAAAAAATACGCATTAATTGACACGTGAAACGAGGATTTGTATCGATTAAATCCCGCGAAGGAAAACCCAGCCTTTCTTTTTTAACACTAGTACTCCTAGTACATACGTACCTATCCTGTTTGGGTCTAGGCCTTGCATTGCCAAACTTCGCCAAACATTTTTTCCAAGCTTGCCTAAAGTTTTCAAAATGAGAAGGAGGTACACTTGTGCACGGCTATCACGGTCGCACTGCACCCTCACACGGTCGCTCCTGCACGCCGCGGTCGCACCGCACCCTCACACGGTCGCTCCTGCACGCCGCAAACCCAACCAAGGGAACGCACCCTCACTGACACGCGCTGTCGCATGGGAACACACCAAACTCAGCCATCCTATCGCTGACACATAATTTTCGTTCATAGAGTATGTTTATACAACCGCATTTTGGGGAGTATCCGTATGGCCCGTGCGGTGGTCTGTTGGGGAAGAAGAAGAGGTGATGAAGAAGGAAAGGAGGGTTAGGAGACGTATGGTATTCATCCAACCGCTTGAAATGGTAGACTGACCCAAGTCAGGCGACTTGCATAACAAATATATGTTTTTACACGGCAAAAGATCCATAAAAACAACAACATAAAGAAAAACTATCACTGCTCGCGGAAAGAGACGACCTCGTCGTCTTTGCCTGCCGGCGCGAACCAGCCGTCGCTGCCGACGTGTGTCTCTGCACCGTGGTAGTCCTCGGCCTCTAGCTACTCGTTCAAGCGGAGCATGCGGGTGCTCTGCACGGACGAGAGCACAGCCTGGTTCAAGTCGAGGACGTCCGGTTCCGCCTGCAGGAGGGCCTCGATGGCAGCGGCATCCGCTCGCTCCGTGTTGAGTCGAGCCTCCGCCGCCCAGTTCAAGTCCAGGACGTCCGGTTCTGCCTGCAGGAGGGCGTTGATGAGAGTGGCATCCGCGTGCTCTACGTCGAGTCGAGCCTCTGCCGCCCGGTTCAAGTCTAGGACGTCCGGTTCCGCCTGCAGGAGGGCCTTGATGGCTGCGGCATCCGCGCGCTCCGCCTCAAGTTGAGCCTCCGCCGCCCGGTTCACATCCATGACATCCGGTTCCGCCTGCAGGAGAGCCTCGATGGCAGCGGCATGCGCACGCTCCGCGTCGAGTTGAGCCTCTGCCTCCCGGTCCTCCTTTAGTATCGCCATGTTGAACCGCTGGTCCGCCTACACCATGGGGGACTCAGACGCCGGCACGAAGTCGACGTCCATCGTCTCATACCCATCGGGGGCTTTCTGCGCCGCGACCTCCGCCATGAACATTGGATCGGCTTCCTCCTCTTCGTAGCTTGGCTCCAGAGAACTCGGGGATTGGCCCGCCGCAAAGCGAGCTTGGGAACGGAGGTCTGTGGCGCCGACCGCCGCCGTGATTTCTACGCGGCGCTCCAGCGTCAGCATCTTGTAGTAATTGATCTTGTGACGCACCAGGGCTTTCCGGCGAACTAGGGGACACTTGATGCGGGCTAGGGGATCGAAAGGTGGGGGAATGGGCTGGAGATTTGGTGTGGTTTTAGGGCAGTGGCTGGCATTGGCCGAGCAGCGAAGGTTCTGGTGTTAATAGTGGTTCCGGTGATGACCGGTCAATTGGTTTTGACTTTACATCGCTCTTGTCGCGTTCGCGTTGCAGCCCGGCACGCTGGACCCTCCACGTCGCTCACCGAATGGAACACGCTTCGTCTTGCGTTTTTGCTTGCTTGTGGGACCATAGTTGAGAGCAAACCGACGTCCCTCCCCCTCCCCCGCCCGCGTCATTTATTATTCCCTCCGTTTCTTTTTACTCCGCATATAAGATTTGGTCAAAGTCAAACTACACAAATTTTGACCAAATTTACATAAAAAAATATGAAAATCTACAATACTAAAACTGTATAGTATGAAAATACGTTTCATGGTGCATCTGATGATATTGATTTCATATAGTGAATGTTTATATTTAATAATATAAAGTTAGTCAAACTCTACAAAGCTTGACTTTGACCAAACCTTATATGCGGACTAAAAAGAAACTAAGGGAGTATACCACCACTCCCTCCGTTTTATGCGGAGTAAATAAAAACAGAGGGAGTATACTACGGATGAGGATCCCCTGACGTGGCCGAACCCATTGAGTAACTGACATGCGGGGCCTAGCAAGCATGGGGTCCGCTAGTAAGTGACTGAAAGGGAGGGTAAGGCAGGGATACCTACGTCAGAGGATCCACTTCCACTATACTACTTTGACCAAATGTTAGAGTAATAATATATGACATGCAACTTACACAAATGTTAGAGTAATAATACTCCTATATGACATGTAACTTACACAAAGCATACAAGGTCTAATGCGTTTTTCAAGGCTAACTTTGACCAAATGTTAGAGTAATAATATATGACATGCAACTTACACAAAGCATACGGTCAAATTCGTATGTGAAAGGAGTTTCCAATGATATAATTTTCACATTATACATCTCATGTACTATTAATCCTGTCAGTAGTCAAATTGGAAACCATCTCGAGTACAAATCTAGGAGTACGTACAAATCTAACAATATTGATTGGCGTTGTTGAATGTTGATACATTTTTGATCAAAGTAGATATACTTTGACTACACATAAAACTTATATGTAAACTAGAAAGGATAGGAGGGAGTATATTTTACGTTCAAAAACGAAACGAACATTGAATACCCTTTATATATGATTTGCGGATGCTATGATCACCGGTTCAATATTTTGAATCCGCCTTAGGTATCACGTGCCCCCACTCGTTCCCTCTCGATTTCATCTCGGGGTCCGGAGATCTATTGAAAGAGGACTAGGGTGGGTACATGCGAATGATACTCGGTGGAATATTCAAATGAGGCATGCGGGAGGATGGACTCGACTGGAGGGCGACATGATCGATGGAGAAGAGGGTTGGAGAGGAATGAGAAATAAGCAAACGCCACATGATTATACTTGAACGGCTCAAATAAACAATAAGTTGTCTCGCTTGGCCTACATAGTGAAAGGCCTAATGTGCAACGCGGAGCACTGACGCTCGAATATGGCCGGGAAAACAGGGAAGACATGTGGGGCACACCCGTCGGGATGATGTAGTGCAGACTAGTCCAATGGAGGAGATGGCCCACGACCTCCTCGCCACCGACAACCGTTCATGTGGGTCGTTGGGGCCAACAACGGGGCACAACTCCAGCACCGCCTCTGGACACGGCGACCGTGGTGAGTGACACGCTCATATCGTAGCTAGACACGGTCGGTTTCAGTTTGCCGAGGGTGGTGTTAGTGTTGTGGCACGACCAACGGTATGTTTGGTTTGTGCCCAAGGTTGCCCCATCAAAGAATTGGGTAGCCAAAATTTTGGTTGAGGTATTGGTTGCCCATGATTTGGCCGACATTGGCAAGAAAAATGAACTTGAGTTGGCTAGAGTTCATTGGCATGCCAAAGAAATGGCAACCGTCCAAACAAAGACCAATCTGTGGGTCGTGACCAAAATTTTGGTTGAGGTATTGGTTTCCCATGATTTGGCTGACATTGGCAAGAAAAATGAACTAGAGTTGGCTAGAGTTCATTGGCATGCCAAAAAATGGCAACCATCCAAACAAAGACCAATCTTTTGGTCATGACCAAAATTTTGGCAAGGTGCACTTTGGCCACAATCCAAACACACCCCCACACCCGACTCATCGAGGATGCACGGGGCGCCGCGACGCGTCCGCAGAGTGGTGTAGCGCGGCCAACTGCATCCTCTGGAACTGAGACCATGCCGGGTCGTCTTGCTTTTCCAATGACATGCGGGGATCACATGTGAGCAAAGGCCATCTCCAACGTTGCCATGACCGCAGCTGACTACCCTGGCTCACCAAAACCCTCGTCCCTCGCGCCGTCGCGCGGTGCGTTCCCAGCCGGCGCCAGCTGCCCGCATTCATGCCGTCTATTCGTATGTCGTCATTAAGAGGCTCGGTGCCCGCGGAACCAACTCCAGCGACTTAATGACGCACCCGGACGCTTGGCCTCACCGGAATGTGCTACTTAAAGCAGCAACGCCCAGCTAACCTCCACACCATAGCATATCGTCCTCCTACCTGGAACCACATCCGCCATGACCGCAAGCTTGAACGCTCTGTGGGAGAGCTTGTCTTCGGGGATGGAGCTCGAGGTCGCCGCCCTCGCTCAAGTCGCCGCACAAGCGGTGGCCACGCTGGCGGCCGACGACGGGAGCATCGTCAGCCACACGTCCTACTTGCCGCCGTCCAACGTCCGGCACCGCCGAGGTCGGGGACTCCTCCAAGGATGAGTAGGGCATGGGAGGCGGCAGGGCATGGTGTGCCAACTGGCCGGTCCGTCTCCCGTGTTCTACTTTTCCTCGCCGGAGACCGCACCTTCACTTCACGGGTCTTGAACCCTGCCCCCGTACATGGAGATCACAGATGGAGGACGTCGGTCGCCGCCGTAGAATAGGTTTAGGGTCGGGTTTCTTTTATTTTTTGTGCTATAAAAGTTCGAAATGTAATGAAAATCTGCCGTGTTTGCATTAATCTCGGCCGGTGTATATGAACTTTCACAATAATATACATATTGTATGAGTACTAGCAAGATGCCCGTGCGTTGCACGGAAGATCAAGATCTTGTGGGAGAAAAGGATGAACGAGGGAAAGCCTTATCTGCAAATATGGAGAGGAGTGCGGGTAAATTGTCATAGTTTCCTTCGTATCCGTTAGATATAGATCGGAAGCCTATATTGCAGGATCAGACACATCTTTCTACATCTACAGGAACCTATGAAAGGGTTAACATAAATTGCCTCTCTCTCTCCTCCCCTGATTTTCATGGTGATGGGCCCCTCCCTCCCCCCAATCTACAATCAACAGCTCACACGTTTCAGATTGTGTTAATTACGTAACTGGGATTACGTAGGTGTAGCATTACTCATCCTAAAAAACCCAACTAAGCCAACCTCCCAACATACCGCGCGGGAAAAGACCCGGCCGCGCCGTTTTAGTCGGGATTACCGGATTAATAGTAGTAGTATCGATGGATCGCGCGAAGCAACAGATTTTTTTAGGGGGCGAAGCACCTAGTTTAAAAGGAAAAAATACGGTACACTCACAGCACTCCTGTCGCGGTCGCATTGCACACGATACATGTTCGGTCCTGCACACGGCTCACGCAAACGGAACGCGCTTCGGCTTGCCTTTTCGCTGACACGTGGGACTGCACTTGGAGAAACCGACCATGCGCCAAACTCCCCCCGCCCACCGCGCGAAAATCCTCCCCCCCCCCCCCACACCCAAAAATTCCCCCCAAATCCGATTCAACTGCCCTTCGGCCAACTAGCCAATAATATTCCCCAAACCCCCTCCCCCCTGTGCCCCTCCACTCCATTCGCTCTGCCAAAGACGCCCTCCCCGCCGCGCCGATACGTCGGCACCGCGGTTCGGTGATCCTCTCGCTCCCACAGTACGCTCTCGTAGACTGCCGTCCTCTAGCCGCGCCGCCACCTCTGGCTACATTCTTGTGGAGGTGCACGGCGATCAGCGCCGCCACCGCTGGCGACGTTCGTGTGGAGACGCATGGCGGTCAGCTTCTCCCACGGTACGCACATTCTAGACTGAGGCCCCGTTCATGTCGGTGTAGCGCTGAATGTTAGTTGATAGACGCTGTTAATCTCACTGTTTGCCGAAGTAGTTTACTGTCAATATGCTCTGCTTAAGAAGCTTCCTTGCCCTGTTCTACACTCAATCTGCTTAGCTGAGATGGCATGCCAAGGCCGATTAGTTGCTAAAATATCCTGCCATATATTTATTGTGACATAGATTGCCATGGTCTAGTAGCCAATCTGTTAGCTGAAATAGCTCTACACCGTTTTATACTCGATCTTTGTTGCTCCGATGGCCTTCGATAGTTCGATGGCTGTGTGCTCGACCTCATTGACTACTGAAACCGCCTGCCATAATTTGGCACTCAAATCTATTTGCTGAATTAGCTTTACATATATTTCGTTACTTAGATTTTCTCATCCAAATATCTTGCCATAGCTTTAGACATCGACCTAGGTATTTTTTTCTAGACTTCATAAAAAAGCATATATGTTTTTCTTGTAATATCTAGTAGAAGAACTAATTTGTATGTCTAACAGATGGATAGGACTTGGATAACTTCAGCTCAAAGATTCTCCGCTGCATATGTCGAGGGGGTTGAAAACTTCATGAACTTTATCAGAGCTGAGTACGGTGGTCCGAAATCAGATGTGCTCTGCCCGTGTAGCAGTTGTATGAATTCAGTTACAAGACCCCAGTCAACTGTGCAAAATCATCTACACTTGTATGGGATGTCGGTCACATATACTAGGTGGGTTCATCATGGTGAAGCTGTGAACGTCAATGTTATTGACTACGTGGAAGCAGCAGATCACCATCTTGATCTGCCTGATGCTCAGGTGGAAGAGGAGGAGGAGGTGGTGGTGGCGGAGCCAGTTAGTTTGACCAACATTGAAACAATGCTACGAAATGCTCATGCATTCTGTGAACTTTCACCTGCAGAAGAAAAATGGTGGGCCCGCATGTTGGAACAATGCAACGTTGCTGTCACCCCAGGAAATAAGCTGTCAGTATTCTCAGCTATCGTCACCTTTCTTCAGGTGAAGACATCTAAGCGGATGACCAACAAATCATTCGATGCGATGTTGGCTGCTTTCCGCGAATCTTTCCCAAATGCGTCTGAGCTGCCACACACCTACAGGAAAATGAAGAATTTCCTTCGTGCAGTTGGAATTGGATATGATATGATCCATGTTTGTAAGAATAATTGTGTTCTGTTCCGGAAGGATTATGCCAACTTAAGTGAATGCCCGAAATGCAAATCATCAAGATGAAAAGATGGCGATGCTGTGAAGAGGATTCCTCATAATGTTTTGAGACATTTTCCAATTACACCAAGATTGCAGAGGTTGTTTCATGATGCTGAAACAAGAGAGGATGTACTATGGCATTCTAGGAACCAAGAGTACAGAGATCAGAATGTAATGAGCCATCCATCTCACGGTAGTGAGTGGAAAAGCTTCAATGATAAACACAAAGAGTTTGCTGCTGACCCGAGAAACATTAGACTTGGCTTAGCTTCAGATGGATTTAACCCATTTGGCAACCAGAGCGCCACATATAGCATGTGGCCAGTGCTTGTTATCCCTTACAACATGCCTCCAAATGTCTGCACCGAAGAATCAAACTACATGAGGGCCTTGCTCATCCCAGGTCCAAAAAGTCCTGGAAAGGATTTTGATTTGTTCATGGAGCCTCTTGTGGAGGAACTTCAACAGCTATGGAAGGGTGTTCTCACTCGAGACCTATATAGCAGCCCACTAGCTGATTTCTTTCTGCATGCTATTATAATTTGGTGCATCCATGATTATCTGGCTTTGGGCACTATGTCTGGGCGAACGACACATGGTTACAATGCATGTGTTCGCTGTGATAGGAATCCATTGTCATACGCAATATTTAGCAAGATCTATTACATTGGACACCGCCGTTTCCTTGCCAAAGACAAGCCGCATCCTAGAAAATACCGAAGACATGTGTTCAATGTAAAGCATGAAAACCGTGATGCGCCAAAGAGGCTCACCGCCAATGAGTTGCAAGTGGAATTAGAGAAGGTCAGGCATATTACACCAGGAAACCATCCTGGTAATGGTAGCGGGAAAAGGAAGCGTGGCAGGGTAGAAGAGAGATTATTGTTTACCCGCAGGTCCACTTTGTGGGACTTGGAGTATTGGAAAGATTTGGATCTAAGGCATAATCTTGATGTGATGCACATCGAGAAAAATATATGTGATAGCATTATCGGCACACTTCTTAATATTGAAGGCAAGAGAAAGATACCTTAAAATCTAGGATTGATTTGACACTCCTGGGTATCAGAAAGGATTTGCAGGTGCAAGATGAAGGTAAACCACGGGATATGGCACCAGCTGTGTACGTCTTGGATAAGGTAAAAAGAAAAGAATTCTGCGAGGTCCTGTCACATGTGAGATTCCCACATGGATTTGCTTCCAACCCTGAAAGGAGAGTCAGTGCAGATGGAAACAAGGTACAAGGGTTGAAAACTCATGACTGCCACGTCCTACTTCAAAGGGTTTTACCTATTATCCTTAGAGGATTGGGCCGCCCTGACTTATACAGAGCAGTTGTAGAGTTGGGACAATTCTTCAGGGAACTCTGCAGTAGGAATATCAGGATAGATGCTTTGGAGCGTCTTAGAGACAAGATACCAACTATCCTATGCGACCTTGAGAAGATATATCCTCCAGCCTTCTTTGATGTGATGGTGCATTTGGCAGTTCATCTACCCGATGAGGCACTACTTAGAGGTCCAGTACAGTATGGCTGGATGTACCCTATTGAAAGGCAGCTAGGCACTTTCAAGGGCTATGTTAGGAACAGAGCTAGACCCGAGGGTTCCATTGGAGAGGCCTACATTGCTACAGAAGCGTTGACATTCTGCTCAAAATACATTGAAACACCTGATTAGCTTAGCAAAGAGGTGGGTGAAGACAATCCCAGGCTCAATGTTTTCGATTATTTTGTTCGAGTTACAGGGAAGAGTCGACAAGAGGACAAACCTAAAGATTTGGACAAAATGGTTTGGTATGTGTTGAATAACTGTCCTGAGATACTACCTTATATCAACTAAGTGCAATACTGCAGCTTATACATCGTAATCTACTAAAATTGCAGCACATTCTTATATATTTAGATGTTTGACGCGATCACTATGTTGTGCAGCATCTACAAAGAGGAGTTACTGCCGCAAAATCCAAGAAACGTTGACAAACTGGTTATGGCAGGATTTGCGAAATGGTTCAAGAACCATGTAAGCTTTTGAAGTGCACTGTCAGTTTTTTTAATATATTGAGTACATAAGATGATCAGCTTGTCTATTTTGTAACCATAGGTTAAGAAGATGCGGGATGATGGGCAGGCAGTTGATGATGCCCTTTACTCACTAGCAATGGGTCCTGATACTCGAGTAAGACATTATGAATCTTGCATTGTTGGAGATGTGCGCTACAACACCCTTGCACGAGACGAAGGCAGGAAGACACAAAACAGTGACATCATGAGCACGGATACGTATGACAAAGAGACAACTGAAATGTATGCTAACATAATAGACATTATTCAGTTGCAGTATATCTCCAGTTTCGAGGATCATCGGTGTGTGGTTCTGTTGCGCTATTGTTGGTATAACCTGTTTTCCAGGATCGCAAAACCCAGAGCTGATGATTATTTCAAATCCATGAATGTCAAGGCGGCATACCAGACCAACGAGCCTTTTATTTTGGCAAATCAAGCAACACAGATATTTTCTTGGAAGACACATTTGCACGTAGCGATGACTGGAGAGTATTGCAAAGGTTTGAGCTGAGGAATTCGTTTAATGAAGTTGCACAACAAGATGATGCTTACACTGCTCCTGATGTATAAGCTAACACCGATGTTCCTAATATCTTTGAGAACCATCACGTCAATGACACCGGCGAAAAGATTGCCTGTCGTGTTGTGGACATACAAGAGTTGATCAAGAAGAAGCCAACGTTCGAGGACGTTGAGGACGAAGAAGAAGATGACACCGTGGGGAATTACGATTCACACTGATACACATGGCGAGGATGTTGACGCTGCTGCTGCGGATGATGATTACATTGCTTTTGTCGTATTTGCTTGTCAGAAGACGTTTTTTTATCTATATGTGAAACTGTGTTTGCTATGACAACTGAAACCTGATGAACATGTTGTTTAGTATTTTGCTGTGAGAACGTCACTTGTTATGTATGCTGATTTGTGTTTGGTGATTGTATGACAACTAAAACATGATGACATTGTTGTTTAGTTGTACTCATATTTGGCTGTGAAACTTGAATTTGATGACATAGTTTGCTGTTGGACTACAATTTGCTCGACGTCTTCGAATAAGAACAAAGCTGACCCGACAGGGCCTCTGCTATTTATTTATTTATATGAGCTGTCGGATCACGGGTTCCGGCAGACCCTTAAGGTTCGAACACTGGGGTGCGCACGGAGATCACGCCTTCTACCTCCCCGTGTCACAAAGATCTAAACTACTGGAAGAACTGCACAAGAGACACAAGGTTTATACTGGTTCGGGCCACCGTTGAGGTGTAATACCCTACTCCAGTGTGTGGTTGGTGGATTGCCTTCTGGGGCTGGTGATGATGAACAATACAAGGAAGAACAGCCTCGCGAGGGTCTGTTCTTGGCTGGGGCGATGAACTGCTAGGAGGAGTTCAGTCACCCTTCTCTCTCTCTCACTCACTCTCTCTGCTTGCAAACGGAACAAACCAACCCCCTTTCTTCTAATTGCCCTACCCTGGGGGTGGCTAGTCCTATTTATAGGCAAAGGCCCTGGGCCTCTTCCCAAATATTGAGTGGGAAGGGCGCCAACAATTGGCCAATTCGAAGGGGAACATCTAGTACACTTATCCTGACTAAAGTTGGTCTTCGCCTTCCAAAGGCTCTGTGGTGACGCCGTGCCGGGCTCCATGGTGACCTCCGTCTCGTAGTCCTCCTGGTCTTGGTCTCATTGCACCAAAATGGCAACCTTTGCCTGATGCCTCGGTACTCCGCGGCTGCGCTTGCCCCCTTTGCACCAAAGAGGAAAGAAGGACGCTGCGCGCGCTGGCGCCCGCCTGGCACCCTCGATCATCAGTGCTTGCGTCATGGGCACCTCGCAAGGTACCCTGCCTTGATCTCTCTGCCTCCTCGCGAGCCAGCCTGATGAGGCTGCGCCCGAGGATGCGCCGTGTCGTCCGCCCCGCGAGGCTTGGCCCCTCGCGAGGGTCTTGAGTCTTGTGTCGATGAAGACGGGCCGCACTGGGCCTCCTTTGAGCCACGCCGCAGGCCGCAGGTAGGCAAGTCTGGGGACCCCCGTTCCCAGAATGCCGATAGTAGCCCCCGGGCCGAAGGCGCGCATGGACTTGGCCGTGCCGAGAGGCGAAAGGGCAAGGGCGAAGCGCCGCGGGACCTAACAGCCTTCGGCCTTGGGCGCCGCGTGGCGGTTGATGGGACGTGGGCGTCTCCACTTCCCCACGAGGCCTCGGTGATCGCGCGAGTTGGACAAGTCCCTGCATGCAGATCGTGTCATGATTACCTGTGATCGTGGAGGCCGGTGGTTGGTCTTCGCCGGCTATAAGTACGGCACCGCGCGTGCCCTTCCAGTCCATTCCTCCTGGCTTCTCCTTCTTCGCGATCCTTGCTCCGTCTTGCTGCGATGGCTCCGATCTGCCGATTCTCTACAGCGGAGAAGGGAAAGGCTCCTCGAGAGGGGCCAGACCCGCTCCCGCCGAAGAAACGGCTCGCCTTTTGTAGCCGGGGCGAGGAAGACCGTCAGGCGGTGCCGAGGCCCTGGTGTGAGCAGGCTCCGCCGGGGTTCCCACTTCCCTTGTATGCCCACATCGAGGGCCCCGAAGGTGTCGATGCCGATCTCCGCGGTCCACGCCGTCGTAGGCGCCGTCGGGTCACGAAGGCGTGGGTTGTTCCTCCTTGAGTCCATGCCGAGGGCTCCTCCCAAGATTTCATGCTCCACGTCGCCATTCCTCTCCAGTCCTGGATCCGTCTGCCTCCCTTCTTCGCCTCCATCATCCCTCCAGGAGGGCCCCTGGAGCTCTGGCTGCAGCACGCCGGCTGCAGCGCCCTCGCGACCAAGGCAGAGGTTGTGGTCGCTGCCCCGGGCGAGGTCTACATGTCCCGCGGTTGGAGAGAGATCGCCCGGGTTTGTAGGGAAAGGGGCGTCTTCGCGGTCCACTTGGAGTACGATGGCGCTGCGGTGATGTTCTTCAAGGTCTTCGACGCGAACGGGCGCCGGCTGGAGTGTTGCCCCGGGAGAGGTGGCCAGGACTTTGCCCTGGTGAGGGCTAGGCCCGTCGACCGCTCCCTTGGCGGAGGCGCCGGAGGGTCCAGTGACTCCGGCGAAATCTTCGCGACTCCGGAGACGAGCGACGACAGCTACGAGCCCCCGAGTCGGCGCCGCTCCCGGAGCAGGGCGGGCTCGTCTGGCCGTCGCCGACCCTAATCTGGATGGGGTTGGCGCCAGCGCCTGACGGCCCACTGTTGATGATGACATATTTTGCAGGAGCTCATGTAGTTAGTATCCCTTAGGATCCCTTCCCTGCGAGGAACCAAAATGCACCCCACGGGGGCTTGTAAGGTGCCTGTAGTCCCGTTTGTTAATACATAACCTTTGCTGCAGAGCTGTGTGAGTTGCTGATTCCGTCTTAGCTCAGTTCTCCCTTTTGAACCTCGCAAGGGCTTGGTGCTCTGCGTAGACAGGTCCCAGTCCCAAGGCAGCGTCAGCCGTCGCTGGTATGCCAGGTTGCGATGCCATGGTCAAGGCCAGGAGGTGAGCGACCCGGGGTCCGGTAAGAGCCCCTGAGTCGCGATGCTCAGGAGGTCCCCTTTGGCGCCCAAGCAGCCGTCACTTGGTGAGAAAGGGAAGCAACGTCGCTAGTACAGAATTGCTTTAGGTGCAGGGGTAGCACCACGGTAGCCAGTGCTTTGGGTGGTGACTTATCTTGAGGATCGGGGATCGCCCCCAGCGCATCGTCGGGTCCGTGGGGTAGTTGGGACGGAGTTGCTCGGCGAGGTCCTCACGCGCCCCTTCTCCCTCGCCTCTGCTCCCCTTTTTGCTCTACGTCCTCGGGTCCCGGCCCTCGAGCTGGTCTCAGCCGTCGTTGGTATGCCAGGTCGTGATGCCGTGGTCAAGGCCAGAGGGTGAGGGCTGGAGAGCCAGTAGGAGCCCTGAGTCGCGATGCTCAGGCGCCCCCCCTTTAACGTGTAAGCGGTTCGCGCGGGCCAGGGTGAAGGGAACTCCGTGAGGGCCTTGGCTAGCGCAGTTCCCTCCAAGGATCCTGCAGATTCATCACAGAAAGAAGATGGGGTTGCCATGGCAGTCATCAGTCGATCGTTAGTCGCTCAAGAGCTCGCTGGTTGGAGCAGGTGAGGTGTATCAGGGCACCCGTGAGCCAGCGCGGGACTCACGAGGCCCTACCTCTAGGCGGGTTGCGCCTGGCAGTGGGCCGTATCTTGAGATGTGTCCCTGCAAAATTTGGTTAGATGCCGGTACTCTACGTCCTCGGGTCCCGGCCCTCGAGCTTCTCTCAGCCGTCACTGGTATGCCAGGTCGCGATGCCGTGGACAAGGCCAGAGGGTGAGGGCTGGAGAGCCAGTAAGAGCCCTGAGTCGCGATGCTCAGGCACCCCCCCTTTAACGTGCAAGTGGCCGACATGGAGAAGAAGGGATGCCACGGACAGGCATCAAGCAATCAAGCGTGATAGGCGAATGCATAGTTGGAAATAAACGCGAGGGAGATACACGCCGCTGGGCCTAGCCCGAGCGGCTTGGGGATGATGCAACCCGAGGGGCGCCCCCAATAAGGCAAACTAACGACCGAAAAATAAAGAGGATACATGCCGCAGGGACGGACCCACGCGGCCTGGGAGTGATGCAACCCTGGGAGGGCGCTCCCAGCTGGGAATGAAGCTTGAAAGATGTCACTTGAGGATGTCGTCGGCGAAGTGGCGTTGGTGCAGCAGACTCGGTGGGCTGCGGAAGCCGATCCTCACGAGCCCCCAGGCCCCGGGGCCTCGCGAGGCTCCGGAGGCACTGGTGGCTCCTCGCGAGCTGTCTTCATCTCCGCCAGGGCCGCAGAACACCTGTCTTCCTGAGCCTCCATGATGCCCCTCATGAGGTGCTGGTACGCCGCAGCCTTGCTCGGCAAGCCGTAAGGCATGCGAACATAGCTGTGGGGTGGACCCCCGCAGCGCCCCACTTGCGAGGGCCAGAGACGCTCCGTCGTGGCGATCTGATTGAGCTCTGGTACGTCGACGCAGACGCGCAGCCCACCATCCTCGCCTGGATGTGGGGCCACAGCTGGTAGACGGCGGCAACCTCTCATGATCCTTGACTCCTGTAGTTCTTCAATGGCCTTGCTAACAAACTCCTGCTGGTCTGACCTTCCTTGCCTGGCTCCTTCTCGAGGGAAACGTGCTTCGAAGCACGCCTCCACATGGTGCCCAAGCGCCTCCCTCGTGACCCTGGCTAGGTCGGTGGCCCTCCAGGTGAGAGCCCCTGAGCCCTGCCTGAGGAGGGCGCCGGGCGCGCTTTCCTATGCGATGGAAGGGAGGTCCCCCTGGGCAGACACGGGCCCTGAAGGGCCTGCCTCCTGAGGGGCTGAGCCTGACGACGTCTTCTTCTTCTTGGGGGTGGTCTCAGGAAGCCTCCTGCTTTCGCGATCTGGGTCTTCTAGCGACGCGGCCTGATAGGCTCGCTCCAGGGAACACACTGCATCCTTCTCTTCACAGGGCACCGTGATGACGCCGCCACTTCCTGGCATCTTGAGGATGTTGTAGCCGTGGTGGGTCACGGCCATGAACTTGGCCAGCGCTGGGTACCCGAGGATGGCGTTGTACGGCAGGCGGATGTGGGCGATGTCGAAGTCGATGAGCTCGGTGCGGTAGTTGCTGCGGGCCCCGAAGGTGACAGGGAGGCAGACCTGCCCGATCGGGACTGTGGAACCGTCGGTGACTCCGGAGAAAGGCTTGGTTGGCTGAAACTGGTCATAGGGCACTTGGAGGTTGTTGAATGTTTCCACGGACAGGACGTTGAGCCCTGCCCCTCCGTCGATGAGGGTCCTGGTGACCAGCACGTTGCTGATGACTGGGGAGCAAAGCATCGGGAGGAATCCGGCCGTGGCCGCGCACTTGAGCTGGTCTGCTGAGCTAAACGTGATGGCGCACGCCAACCACCTGAGGGGGCGTGTTGCTTCAAGCTTGGGGAGAACTGCATTCACTTCGCGGGCAAACTGCTTGAAGATACGTTGACAGGCTGGGGCGATTGCGCGCGGCTCTTGGAAGCCCCCAGCCCCCTCGTCTTGATGGCGGTCTTCGTTCCTCCTTGGCTGAGGCGGCAACGGAGGTAGGCCTGCGTTGCCATGAGGGCGATCCTCACGAGGCTGATCCCTCCAGTCCCCCTCGCGAGGCAGGTCCCGCCAGCGGTCCTCGCGAGGTTGGTCGCGCCACCCCTGGCGCAGGCCGCGATCTTCCCAGCGTCCTGGGTTTCTTCCTCCTCCTCGGCCGTAGCCCCAGTCAGCACGGTCAGGGCGACGGCCGATCCTTCCTTCTCGCACGGCGCGGAGTTCCTGATATTCGTTGGTGTTGTGGGTGTGGAGGTCGTGGTACACACAGTACCAGCTACCCCTGGAGGGTTCGGGCAGATCCTTGCCCCACTTGGTGTCTGGTTCTGCTGCGAGTACGGCAGCCCCCTTGCGCTTCACGTCCTTGGCTTTGGGCTTCTTCTCTTCTGGGTCCGTGGCAGGCAGCTCGAGGAGGGAGAGACGTCCCTCCACAGCCCTAGCGCACTTGGTCGCCAAGTTGAACAACTCCAGGGAGGTGCAGAGGTCTTCATGCATCGCCAGCTCCTCCTTCATCTTGACGTCGTGCACGCCATCGGAGAAGGCCGAGATGATGGCTTCCTCGGACACCTTGGGGATCTTGAGGCGTGCACTGTTGAAGCGCTGGATGTACTTTTGCAGGGTCTCCCCAGGTTGCTACTTGATGCGGCGCATGTCGCTCACAGCGGGCGGCCGATCGCGGGTACCTTGGAAGTTGGCGATGAAGCGAGTGCGCATCTGGTCCCAGGAGGAGATCGTGCCCGGAGCCAGATTCAGGAGCCAGGTGCGAGCTCCTTCCTTCAGCGCCATGGGGAACCAGTTCGCCATGACCTTTTCATCCCCGCTGGCAGCCTCGATGCCCAGCTCATAGAGCTGGAGGTACACTGCGGGATCAGTTGTGCCGTCGTAGCGAGGAGGCAGGTCTGGCTTGAACTTGCTGGGCCACGCGATGCTGCGCAGCTCGGTGGTGTAGGCGCGGCAGCCTGCGGTGGCTATGGGAGGCTTCGTTTAAGGGAGAGCTTGGCCTTGAGGGTCCCCACGTGCTGCAGCTAGGAGCAGAGCGGGGTCTTGGCGTGCCGGAGCCGGAGCAGGGTCGCGGCGTGCCGGAGCAGGGAGCGCCCGGGCAGCTCCTTGCGGGCGAGGGACTTCTTGGCAGCTCCGTTCTTGTTGTGCTGGCATCTGGCGGAGCGGGTTCCGCCCAGGGGCCACGCGCCTTGGAGCCATGGCGTCTTCTTGGAGAGGAGGCGGTTGGTACACCCTCGGAGCTTCATTGCCCGCGCGGGGCGGGGTGCGGCGCAGCGGAGCGGACGGTGCAGGAGAGCCCCCTGCGGCGCGGACAAGCTCGGTGACGTGGTCGAGCCACTCCTCGTAGACGTCATCGACGGGGCGGTAGCGCAGGAGTTCGTTTGCCGCGATGAGCACAGCTCGAGCCTCCAAGGGTGCGCGGAGCGCGCGGGGTGAAGAGCCCACTGGGGTGAGCGATGGAGTAGCTATGCGGCCGTCTTGCCGCACGGATGGATGCTGAGACGACGCTTGCTGCTCGCCCCCCGCCGGGCCGGTGGAGGCATTGACGGCGGGCGACGGGGAACAACAAGGACGCCCACCGACGGGGGCCGTCTGGGCGACGGGAGAAGCAATGGCGGCCCGCCGCTCAGCGCGGGCCCGACGAGCGTCAGACATGGATGCGACGGTCGGAGGAGAGCGGAGTGGTGGAAGACAGATTCCGGCGCACCCCTACCTGGCGCGCCAAATGTCGGATCACGGGTTCCGGCAGACCCTTAAGGTTCGATCACTGGGTGCGCGCGGAGATCACGCCTTCTACCTCCCCGTCTCACAAAGATCTAAACTACTGGAAGTACTGCACAAGAGACACAAGGTTTATACTGGTTCGGGCCACCTTTGAGGTGTAATACCCTACTCCAGTGTGTGGTTGGTGGATTGCCTTCTGGGGCTGGTGATGATGAACAATACAAGGAAGAACAGCCTCGCGAGGGTTTGTTCTTGGCTGGGGCGATGAACTGCTAGGAGGAGTTCAGTCACCCTTCTCTCTCTCTCACTCACTCTCTCTGCTTGCAAACCGAACGAACCAACCCCCTTTCTTCTAATTGCCCTACCCTGGGGGTGGCTAGTCCTATTTATAGGCAAAGGCCCTGGGCCTCTTCCCAAATATTGAGCGGGAAGGGCGCCAACAATTGGCCAATTCGAAGGGGAACATCTAGTACACTTATCCTGACTAAAGTTGGTCTTCGCCTGCCAAAGGCTCTGTGGTGACGCCGTGCTGGGCTCCATGGTGACCTCCATCTCGTAGTCCTCCTGGTCTTGGTCTCGTTGCACCGAAATGGCAACCTTTGCCTGATGCCTCGGTACTCCGCGGCTGTGCTTGCCCCCTTTGCACCAAAGAGGAAAGAAGGACGCTGCGCACGCTGGCGCCCGCCCGGCACCCTCGATCGTCATGGCTTGCGTCATGGGCACCTCACGAGGTACCCTGCCTTGATCTCTCTGCCTCCTCGCGAGCCAGCCTGATGAGGCTACGCCAGAGGATGCACCGTGTCGTCCGCCCCGCGAGGCTTGGCCCCTCGCGAGGGTCTTGTGTCTTGTGTCGATGAAGACGGGCCGCACTGGGCCTCCTTTGAGCCATGCCGCAGGCCGTAGGCAGGCAAGTCCGGGGACCCCCGTTCCCAAAACACCGACATGTGCAAAAGGGGATACCCCCTGATTTCCATTAATAGAAATCATTAGATGTTCACAACACTACGCCCAGCCTGCTACACAGGTTTCATTCATTACTAGTTTCAACAAAGTGCTCATGTCGTAGGCACCGAATATATCACGAGTGCTACATACACTGCAAATAAAGAGACAATCATCCAACATAGCACATCGATTTTGCCCATTATCTTCACAAGCTCTTTCATCTCCTCATTGCTGTCAAGGCCGTTCAGCAGCTGTTGCTTGGCCATGATCAGAGGAACTGAATCTTTAAGCTTCTGCTCTGCATCTTCCTCTTCTGTCGTTCCTTCATTTACTTGTCCAACACCCCAACCTGTTGGTATTGGGATTCCTCGGCTAACCAAATAATCAGCGTAGTTGCATCCCCCCACATCAGCAACTTCCCAGTAATACAAATAACACGAATCTTCCCTTTTCTGCACGAATCAAATTGGTAGATCATCAACCAAACTAGTAAAAAAATCAGCACCTGAAAGCAGTAGAACAACACTTAAACATATTATTATCCCATTATTCGGGCATTTGTAGAAGACTCGGCCAAGGTTGCGGATTGTGGTTGAGACGCGACGGATGACTCTGCGTGATTTGCAGCAGTGGCACCACACCAACGGCATCGGGTTGCGATGAGCAATCGGCTGTGGTGCGCGTGCCGGCGAGGGTGTGATGAGACCCACAGGCGATGGTACGGGTTGCGACTTGGCGCATATCTGGTTGTTGCCTACTGAAGAGCAGGTGGACGAGCAGCCAGCGCACATGGTTGCTACGGCCAGAGCTTCTGATGCTAGGCAGAGTAAGTAGAGAAGAGGAGAAGCGAACGTTGGATATGTCAGTTTCATTACTTGCAGAGTAGCATAGCACCATATATAGTCATAGTCTATGTTTGGATTCGAACTAGCTACAGGAGCACGTCTTTCTTTTTTTCTAAAACTCGGCAATGTCTCATTACCGGTACACTAGCTTGTTCTCTACGCCTTCCCAAGTCTTTGATTTTCTTTCCCTTTTTTGCGAGGAAAGAAGGAGGACAAAATTGAGAGTTCCTGGGACTCGAACCCAAGACCTCTCGGTTGAAAACCAAGGGTGGTAGTCACTTATGTGGCGAACGTTCCCTGTGAGGAGGAAGGCAGATGAACGCATTTTCCTCACAGTTTTCTTCCTATATATAAAAAAGTATGCTACTTGGTGTCCGCTTAGTCAACAAAACGATTATGCCAACCTTGATCGTTGGATTGACATTCAACGTCTGTCGTGTTTCTTCAGTCTCTTCTTCCTCGAGCCACCAAAGCCAAACCAGCGCCGGCAGGACCGCCTGCTCCCGCCTCCCATGGCTGGCTGTGATCTGCCCCGGCTCCTATTTGTTCCCGTCCGAGGCCTCACCATCGTCCTCCTCCTTGGTTCGCTCGCCGCGGCGCCACCCTCCAGTGTTGTCAACATGGTCAACAACCGAGAGGAATAAGGAGATGACTGTACATGGTGAGGATGACAGTAGGGACCCAGTAGCGCACACAGTAATTTTCTTTTTTCGGGACGGAGAAGGGTATCAACTGGGTTGTGCGGGACCCGTGGCCCATCTAGCCCAGGCTTATATTTCATATGTTTAGCACATGGCTAGCCCAATTTGTTTTTTTCCTTTCTGAAAATTGCTAGCCAGCTATTTTGTTTTTTGCAGAATAACCAACGTAGGCCTACTTGCTTTTCTACGCCCTGCTGGGCCGGAAATCTTTCAAGACGAGGAGGGATGCATTTTGCCCAGAAAATGGGCTATAAGTAATAAGAAATGGGCTATAAGTAATAATAAATGGGCTGTAAAATGAAAAAAATATAGCAAACAGACAATTAGTTCCAAAATATTGTTTTCTTTCGAATTTTGATATTTTAAATTTCATTGTTTTTGTGCGGGTAAAATTTCATTGAATTTAAATTAAGGTATATTTAGATTTAAAATTAATTTGAATCTGGCTAGAAATTTCGGGCTGTATGCTGTTTGGGACAAATTTGGAGGCTGACTTGTGGGTCTACTAGGTTGACGTGTACTTTGGCTTTGTCAACTTAGTCCACAAACGATTCTAGCATCAGTGACCGTTGGATGTTAATCCAACGGCCGTGTTGCTTCTTCAATATCTGATCTTCTTGCTCCAGCCGCCCAAACCAGCTTCGGTGGGACTGCGTGCTCCTGCCTCCCGTGGCCGGTTGTGCTTCCGCACAGGCCGCACCGCCCCACCCTACTTCATTGCTGGCCAGGCCATTCCTCTACTCACCCACACCTCCTGTTATTTTTCGGCGACGGAAGCCGGACCAGTAAACCCTCGTACTCTCCACCGTCTGGGCAACCATTGTCGAGTCTTCCCCGGTTCCATGTCGTTCCCTTCCCAGGCCTCATCGTTGTCCACCGCCATGGTGCTCTCGGGGCGGCCTGGTCAACTTGGTCAATGAACGATATCCATCGGCCATGGACTGTACGCGCAAAATAATGATTCCTCCACCTGACAGCTGGGACCCACCGGAAGGGCCTCTGTATTTCGCGAAAAAAACGTTCCCCCTGCTGACATGTCGGACCCACCAGCTATATCTTCGCACGCAAGGAAGTGCCTCCTTATTACGCACAAAAAAAAGGAATACCCCCTGCTAGCTAGGACCCACCATAGTGGGAGGATGACTTGTGGGCCAACAAAGTTGACGGGGACGGAGGGCTTTGTCAACTTAGTCAATATGAATGATTCTAGCTCCAGTGACCGTACGATGTCCATCTAACAGCCGTAGTGCTTCTTCAACCTCTGGTCTTCTTGCTCCAGCCGCCCAAAGCAGCGCCGGTCGTGTCGCATGCTCCTGCCTCCCGTTGCCGGCTGTGCTGCCACGGAGGCCTCACCGCCCCCTACTATTCCCACCACTGGCCAGGCCCTGCGGCGACGGCAGCCTCACACCGCAGCCAAACCAGTGAACCCGTGTACTCCTGTCCGAACGGGCTTCCACTGCCGCGTCTTCCCCAGCTCCGCGTCGTCCCCTTCCTAGGCCTCGCCGTCGTCCACCGCCGTGGTGCTCTCCGTGCGGCGTGGTCAACGTGGTCAAGGAACGACTTCCATCGGAAGAGTACTGTACATGGAGAGGCTGACAGCTGGGTCCATGGCCACAGCCTAGTTTTTTTGTGATTTGCCAAGTAAGTCGCTTTGTCAGGCCTATTGGGCTACAAATCTTTCAAGACGAGGAGAGCTTTCATTTGGCTGGCCAAGAAAATGGCCCATGAGTAATGAGAAATGAGTTGTACATTTTTAAAACACATCAAACTGACAATTAGTTTCAAATATTATTTTTTTCATTTCAAGATTTTAAATTACATTAATTTTTATGCGTGGAGAATTTGTTAGATTTTATATTGATATACATTTATTTTAAAATCAGTTTGAATGTGAGTCGAAATTTTGGGATTAAAAACAGTTTGGACCGCACCGAAATATGCAAAATTTCGTATAATTTTTTAACCATGGCCCCAATTTGGGCTGTAATGCTAACAAAAAGAATATGGGCTCCAAAAAAGCCATAAGAATTAGCAAATGGGCTGAAAATTATTGGAAATAATGGCAGATGGGATGTATGCTGTTTTCCACAGATTTGAGGCTTTCCTAAAAAAAGGTTGGCGGACAAGCAGTGACTGTTGGATGTCCATCCAACGGCCATCGTGGCGGGACTGCCTGCTCCTTCCTCCCCGCGGCCGACTGTGCTGCCGCACAAGCCTCACCGCCCCACCGTACTCCCATAGCTGGCCTAGCCATCCCTCTACTCACCCACACCTGCTGTTATTCTCTGGCGACGGCAGACGAACCAGTAAACCCTCGTACAGTCGTACTCCCCTCCATGCGGTAAACAACTGCCGAGTCTTCCCTGCCTCCGTGTCGTTCCCTTCCTAGGCCTCGCCGTCGTCCACCGCCCTGGTGCTCTCGGTGTGGCCTGGTCAACGTGGTCAACGACCGACATGCATCTGAAGTGGACTGTGCGTGGAGAGGCCGACAGCTGGGTCCACGGCCGCACGCAAGGAAATGCCTCCTTACTACGCGCAAAATAATGATTCCTCCACCTGACATCAGGGACCCTCCGAAAGGGCCTTTGTATTTTGCGAAAAAATGTTACCGCCGCTGACAGCTCGGACCCACCAGCTATATCTTCGCACACAAGGAAGTGCCTCCTTATTACGCACAAAAAAAATGAATACTCCCCCTGTAAGCTAGGACCCATTATAGTGGCAGGCTGACTTGTGGGCCTACTAAGTTGACGGGGACGGAGGGCTTTGTCAACTTAGTCAATATGCACGATTCTTGCTCCAGTGACCGTACGATGTCCATCCAACGGCCGTAGTGCTTCTTCAACCTCTGATCTTCTTGCTCCAGCCGCCCAAACCAGTGCCGCTCGTGCCTCGTGCTCCTGCCTCCTGTGGCCGGCTGCGATGCGGTGGAGGCCTCACCGCACCCTACTACTCCCACCGCTGGCCAGGCCATCCCTCTACTCACCCACACCCCCTGTTACTCTGCGGCGACGGCAGCCTCACACCGCAGCGAACCAGTGCCCTCGTACTCCTCTACGTGTGGGCATCCACGACCGCGTCTTCCCCGGCTCCGCGTCGTCCCCTTCCTAGGCCTCACCGTCGTCCACCGCCCTGGTGCTCTCGGCACGGCGTGGTCAACGTGCTCAAGGAACGGCTTCCATCGGACATGGATTGTACGTGGAGAGGCTGACGGCTGGGTCCACGGCCGCAACAAGGAAGTGCCTCCTTATTACATGCAAAATAATTATTCCTCCACCTGACAGCGAGGACCCATCGGACGGGCCACCGTATTTCGCCCCCCAGACTGCTGGGACCCACCAGCTACATCTTCGTAGGCAAGGAAGTGCCTGACAGTCGGGACCCACCTGGTCGAAGCATACGCAGCGTTGTCATTCTGGTCGCGAACGTGTACGTACATACTGGTCGATGTAGAGGTGCGCACGTGTCATAGTAGAGGCACGCACATGTCTTAGTAGAGGCGCGCACGTAGCATGTACACGTATGTACAGCGGCCAGGGTGCAAGAAAGAAAATACGGCCACGTATGTGTACATATGGGCGGGGTCTCGAACGCCTACTCGCGCATACGTACAGCCAGGGCTCGTGTACGTGGTCAGGTCGGAATGGAGAAACAGCGTCGTCGTCGTGTTCATGGGGAGGCAACAGAATGCGTCATGTTCATGGGGAGGCAACGGAATGCGTCGTGTTCATCGGGAGGGCTTGGACGGAACAGACGATGGAAACGAGGCCTGGCGTACAGCAGAACGGAGGAAACTGCCTTGTGTTCGACCGGCCACGTTCGAAACGGGATCCTGTTGATCGGGAGGGGTCTGGCGTACCGCAAAACGGAGGAAACAGACCTCCTATGGTCGAAACGGGGGTCCTGTTGATCGGGAGGGGTGTGGCGTACCGCAAAACGGAGGAAACAGACTTGTGTTGGAGCGCTATGGTCGAAACGGGGGTCCTGTTCATCAGGAGGGGTGTGGCGTACCGCAAAATGGGACTCCACGGGATACTGTTCATCTCCACCGTTGACCCCCTCCAGCCTCCACGAGCTACTCTTCATCCACCGTCGACCTCCTCCAGCCGCCACCTGCGACTGTTCATCCACGGCCTCCTGTTCATCCAGCCTCCATTGCGCGCTACTCCACCGGCTACTGTTCAACCACCCCTCCACCGTCTATTGTTCATCCAGCCCTCCACACCACGGGGTCCTGTTCAACCACCCCTCCACAGGCACCCCTCCACCGTCTACTGTTCATCCAGCCCTCCACACCACGGGGTCCTGTTCAACCACCCCTCCACCGTCTACTGTTCATCCAGCCCTCCACACCACGAGGTCCTGTTCATCCACCCCTCCACGGGCACCCCTCCACCGTCTACTGTTCATCCAGCCCTCCACCACACCACGGGGTCCTGTTCATCTAGAGGCAACGCCACTGCTCCCTGTTCATCCAACTCCCCCCCGCAACGCTCATTGTTCATCCCATCGATCGGCTTCAGTTAGCAGTAGTAGCGAAGGAATTGCTCGATCGGGTTCAGTTAACAACCATCGATCGATCGCTCGGGTTCAGTTAGAGCCCAACGCCTTGCTCGGGTTCAGTTAGAGCCAATGCCTCGCACACACGCACGTACGTGTACAAGAGAAACGTGCATCGCTCGGCCCCCAACCTCCCACCATAACCGGGAACTCCCCGAAATTTTCCTCCCCCTCGCTTCTACCACCGTTTTTCCATCATGGACGACCCAAAGAATGTCATGCAGCTGTGTCTCCGGTCCGCCCAGGACGAAAAGCCCATTTTCTTTCATGATTTTTTGTCATAGAAGTAGGAGCCCACCACATCTATGATGATACCGGGTTTTGTCACAATTATTGTCATACAAGTGTCATATGTATGACATAAATTTTTTTCATTCGACCCAAAATGTCATGGATGTGTCTTTTTTGTAGTGAATGTCGCAGGGAAAGATAGCCTCTGTGCCATACACCATGAAAAAGGGTTTGTATCTGGTCGTGCAATTGGGTGTAGTTTGCAATCCCCAGATTGCGGAATCAAGTTGCTCGGCCCACTGTTTATCTGAATCCCGTAGGGATCGCACTAGTCTGGGTTTGATGCCGCTCATTATCAGGCCATTAGCCGGTTCGACCTGGCCGTTTGTTTGAGGGTGGTATACGGAGGCGTAACCGAGCTTAATGCCCAAGTTAGCACACTAATTTTTCACCTCATCGGCTGTGAAATTGGATCCATTATCGGTGATGATGTTGTGCGGGATACCATAACGGTGTACCACACCGGATATAAAGTCGATCACTGGCCCGACTTCAGCCATCTTTACTGGTTTGGCCTCTATCCACTAAGTGAATTTATCCACCATAACTAGCAAATATTTCTTCTTGTGGCTTCCCCCTTTAAGGGGTCTGACCATATCTAGCCCCCAGATCACAAAAGGGCCAAGTAATGGGGATTGTTCTTAGGGCAGTGCGCGGCATATGACTTTGATTGGTGAAAAGCTGACACCCCACACAGCACTGGACAAGGGCCTGCGCATCTGCTCTGGCCGTTGGCCAAAAGAAACCTGTACAAAAGGCCTTACTTACGAGGGCCCGAGCTGCCGCGTGATGGCCACCGAGACCAGCATGTATTTTAGCCAAGAGCTGTCGTCCCTCCTCTTCGGAGATGCATCTTTGACGGACTCCAGTAGTACTTTTCTTGTAGAGTTCACCTTCATGAACTTTGTAAGCTTTGGAGCGTCAAACTATGCGATGGGCCTCATTCTGGTCATCGGGGAGCTCCTGCCTAATAAGGTAAGCCAGGAAGGGTTCGGTCGACGGAGTAATGATGACCATGATTACATGGGCGGAAGGTTTCGTTTCAGTGTCCAAGCCCCCGATGATATCAGAATTGTGTTCGGCTACTGGGGTAAGATCGACTCCGGACTAGTATTTCGGTTCCCGTCCTGCCATACCACAGATGGCTTAAAGAGCGTTTCCACAAAGGTGTTCGGCGGGACAGGATCCCTCTTAGTGCCCATTTGAGCAAGGATGTCCGCTACCTGATTACTGTCTCGAGCAACGTGATGGAATTCGAGCCCCTCAAACCGAGCTGCTATTTTGAGTACGACGTTTCAGTATGCCACCATTTTTGGGTCTTTTGCGTTCGAATCCCCGCGCACCTCTAGGCATTGTATGCCCATGGAGACATCCGTTTGGAGACCATGTACTAATGCCTCGTATTCGGCTGCATTATATGAATCCGTATACATGATTTGTAACACATAGCGGACTGTGTCTCCTGTACTGGATGTCAAGATGACACCAACCCCCAGTTCGGCTAACATTTTGGAGCCGTCAAAGTACATAATCTAGTTGGAGTATGTGCTATACTCTTTAGGGAGCTTGGCTTCCGTACATTCGGCGACAAAGTCGGCCAGCACCTGAGATTTAAAAGCTCGGCGTGGCTTGTATGTTATTTCAAAATGTAAGAGCTCGATGGCTGATGGCAGCTCGAACTATGTCGGTATGTCCCCGGAGAGGGAGGGATGATGCAGCACAGCGGCGGTAGGTATTTCCCTTAATTATGAAACCAGGGTTATTGAACCAGTAAGAGAACCAAGCAACACAACGTAAACAGCTCCTGGACACAAATAACAACACCTCGCAACCCGACGTGTTAAAGGGGTTGTCAATCCCTTTCGGGTAACGACGCCAGAAATTGGTGTGTGACGGTAAAAAGGTTGTAATAGATTGGATAAATAGATCGCAAATAAAATAAAGTGCAGCAAAGTATTTTTGGTTTAATAGATTTGAAAATAAAAGCAAGGAAAAAGTAGATCGCAAAGGCAAATATATGAGAAATAAGACCTGGGGGCCGTAGGTTTCACTAGTGGCTTCTCTCAAGAAAAATAGCAAACGGTGGGTAAACAAATTACTGTTGGGCAATTGATAGAACTTCAAATAATTATGACGATATCCAGGCAATGATCATTACATAGGCATCACGTCCAAGATTAGTAGACCGACTCCTGCCTGCATCTACTACTATTACTCCACACATCGACTGCTATCCAGCATGCATCTAGTGTATTAAGTTCATGAAAAAACGGAGTGATGCAATAAGAACAATGACATGATGTAGATAGGATCCGTTTATCTATATGGCGGTAGATATAGATCTCGTCTTTTTATCCTTAGTGGCAATGATACATACGTGTCGGTTCCCTTTCTATCACTAGGATCACGCACCGTAAGATCGAACCCACTACTGGGCACCTCTTCCCATTGCAAGATAAATAGATCGAGTTGGCCAGACAAAACCCAAATATCGGAGAAGAAATACAAGGCTACAAGAGATCATGCATAAAAGAGATCAAAGAAACTCAAATACTTTCATGGATATAAAAACATAGATCTAATCATAAACTCGAAGTTCATCGATCCCAACAAACATACCTCAAAAGAGTTACATCATATGGATCTCCAAGAGACCATTGTATTGAGGATCAAGAGAGAGAGATGAAGCCATCTAGCTACTAACTACGGGCCCGAAGGTACAAAGAACTACTCACGCATCATCGAAGAGGCACCAATGGAAGTGGTGAACCCCTCCGTGATGGTGTTTAGATTGGATCTGGTGATTCTGGACTCTGCGGCGGCTGGATGAATATTTCACCGACTCCCCAAGGGTTTTTGGAATATTTGGGTATTTATAGAGCAAAGAGGTGGTCCGAGGGGCACCCGAGGTGGGCACAACCCACTAGGGCACGCCAGGGCCTTATGGTGCTCCCTGGTGGGTCACGCCCCCCTCGGGGCACCCCCAGGTGCAACCAGGGCCCATCTGCTTCCTTTTGGCCCATAAAAATTCATCGTAAAGTTTCGTGCCATTTGGAATCCGTTTGATATTGATTTCCTGTGATGTGAAAACATGGAAAAACAGGAACTGGCACTGGGCACTATGTCAATAGGCTAGTACCAAAAAATGATATAAAATGATTATAAAACATCCAAGATTGATAATAAAATAGCATGGAACAATCAAAAATTATTGATACGTTGAAGACGTATCAATATCCCCAAGCTTAACTCCTACTCATCCTCGAGTAGGTAAGTTATAAAAACAGAATTTTTGACATAGAGTGTTGTTCATCAAGTCATATCATATTCTTTTCTTTATAGCAAGGATATTTGGACTTTTATGTGATTCAAAGCAATAGTCTAGTTTCGACACAATAATTTAGATACTCAAGCATATCAACAAGCAACCATGTCTTTCAAAATATCAATGCTAAAATAAGTTATCCCTAGCCCATCATGCTCAAACATTGATCCATTCATGAAACACACGAATTTTAACTAGACCCAATACTTGAGCATGATCATATTGCCCCCTAGTTGGTGCTTTTTATAAGATAAGATGGAGACTCAAATTTCAAAATAAAAATTGCGTAAAGTAAAAGATAGACCCTTCGTAGAGGGAAGTAGGGATTTGTAGAGGTGTCAGAGCTCAAAGCGAAAATTTTGAGATAAAAACATTTTAGGAGGTGTATACATCCCACCAACGAAAACGACTTAGAGTTCCGAACACTTTCCATGCTAGATATGCCATAGGCGGTTCCCAAACAGAAAATAAAGTTTATTCCTTTTTCCACCATAACTTTCACTTTGCATGCCTAACCGTATCCACGGGTGCCCTCCATACCAACACTTTCCAAGGAATTTAGTATTTGACAACATAAAGTAAATTCATTTTTGTTTTTGCATTTCGGGACTGGGCATCCCTAATACCTTTTCCTTACTCTCGTGCAATGACAAGTGAATAAAAACTCATCTTGAGAATAAGACATCTAGCACGGAAAATATTAGCCACCCCTCACCGCTCCGTGAGCGAAACAAACACACAAAAGAGAAATTTATTTTGAAAATTAGAGATGACACATGCAAATTTGCTTAGAACGACAAAAGAATACATCATGTAGGTAAATATAGTGGACTCATGTGGCAAAACTGGTTTAAAGGATTTTGGATGCACAAGTAGAGGTCATACTTAGTGCAAAATGAAGGCTAGAAAAAGATTGAGAAGCGACCAACCAAGAAACAAATAATCTCATAAGCAAGCATTGAGCATAATTAACACCGAATAATGCACCACAAGTAGGATACAATTTTCATTGCATGACTATTGACTTTCGTACTTGCATAGGGATTCACAAACCTTAACACCCATATTATTACTAGAACACAATTACTCATCAACATAACTCACATATCACATCATCATATCTCAAAACTATTACCAAGAATCAAGTTTATTTTGTCCAATGATCTTCATGACATTTTCTTTACTTTATCCTTCTTGGATATATATTACTTTTGGACTAATTTTCATGAGTTGCTTTTCATAAGCTCAACCAAATATAATTGAAGATCATGAGCATAATTTTTTTCTTTCTCTCCAAATAATTTAAGTGAAGCAAGAGAGAATTTATTCAAAAATAAGAAAGCACACCATGCTCAAAAAGATATAAGTGAAGTACTAGAGCAAGTCCTAGCTCATAAAAGATTTAAGTGAAGCGTAGAGAGCAATTCTAACAAGTCATGACATAATTTTGGCTCTCTCAAAAAGGTGTGTCCATCAAGGATTGATAACTTAAAACACAAAATAAAACAAGCAAAGACACATATCATACAAGACGCTCCAAGAAAAACACATATCATGTGACGAATAAAAATATAGTCTCGAGTAAAATACCGGTAGTTGTTGGAAGAAAGCGGGGATGCCACTCGAGGCATCCCCAAGCTTAGTTGGTTGCTCATTCCTGGATAATAGCTTGGGATGTCGGGGAATCCCCAAGCTTAGGCTCTTACATCCTTCCTTCATCCATCGTAAGATAACCCAAAACTTGAAAACTTCAATCACACAAAACTCAACAAAGCCTTCGTGAGATCTGTTAGTATAAGAATAATAAACCACTACTATAAGTGTTGTATCAAACCAATTAATATTTTGTTTTTGTATTATATCTACTGTATTCCAACTTTTCTATGGCAAAAACTCATCAAAGAAAACCATAGAGCCATCAAAACAAGCACACACCACAAAGAAAACAGAATCTGTCAAAACAGAATAGTCTGTAGCAATCTGACTATTTCCAATACTTCTGTACCTCCAAAAACTCTGAAAAATTAGGACGACTTTAGAAATTTGTATATTGGCCTGCTGCAATTGGAATGGGTATTTTATCGCTCTCTGGTAAAAAATGGAAATTAATTTCGTGAGCGTAAACTTTCTGTTTTTTTTCAGCAAGATCAAACAACTATTGCCCAAGAAGATCCTAAAGGCTTTACTTGGCACACACACTAATTAAAACATAAAACACACAATAATAACAGTAGCATAATTGTGCTGACACTCAAGAACAGAAAGAAAAAATAGAAAATAAATTTTATTCATTGGGTTGCCTCCCGACAAGCGCTATAGTTTTACGCCCGTAGCTAGGCAGATATCAAGGATCTAAGTTTTGTCATCCTTCTTCTTCTTCTTCTTAATTTTCTTGGGGGTATTTTTATCATGAGGTTTTGTGAACACAACATAAAACATATTATCCATATAAACTTTAGCATTCCTTAGTTGATTTTCATCATAACCCCTTTGATTTCCCGCTACAATCCAAGAATAGTGTTGATTAGCATTATTAAAAACTTGTTGGATTATATGTAGAAAGGGGACCTCCTTTTTAAGATTCTCATCAAAGATCTTATTATCCCCAAGCAAATGCCTTAGTGCATAGTCACTATTGTAAAGAATTTCGTCTATCATGGGTTTTTCACGATTCATACCATAAAAATCAAAGATTTCCCTAGCTTCCTGAATTATGTAGTCAAACTCGTTCATCAGAACGAGAGTGGCAACTTTTTAGCTCTAGGATGTTTTATTTTGGGAACATCAAAAAAAATCTTTGCAAAGTAGGATGAGTGCGGATAAATTTGCTTTCAAGTTTCAGAACTAGTGCTGAAATAGCATCCGCATAAGATCTAGTAGTTTCAAGTATAGGAGCATCATCAAGACCCAAATTTCTAACACAATTGAAGAATTCTTGGATACATTCTTTTCCCGTAACGTTCCCTTGCCCCAGGGTAAAAGTTTTAGCATCCGGATTGCCTGTATGTACCATCTTAGGAGTCAGGCCATCATCTGTTGGTGCCATACTGAAATCACTCATGATTGCAAGCAGAGAATAGATCTGACAAGAAAACGGCGAACGGGAAAAGAGAGGCGAATAAAACGGCAAATTTTTGTGAAGTGGGGGAGAGGTAAACGAGAGGCAAATGGTGAAGAATGTAAATTGCGAGGGGGTGAGATTTGTGATTAGGAACCTGGTATATGTTGAAGATCCTCCCCGGCAACGGCACCAGAAATTCTCCTTGATAGCAGCTGGAACTATGTCGGTATTTCCCCGGAGAGGGAGGGATGATGCAGCACATAGGCGGTAGGTATTTCCCTCAGTAATGAAACCAAGGTTATCGAACCAGTAGGAGAACCAAGCAACACAATGTAAACAGCTCCTACACACAAATAACAACACCTCGCAACCTGACGTGTTAAAGAGCTTGTCAATCCCTTTCGGGTAACGGCGCCAGAAATTGGTGTGTGATGGTAAAAAGCTTGTAATAGATTGGATAAATAGATCGCAAACAAAATAAAGTGCAGCAAAGTATTTTTGTATTTTTGTTTTAATAGATCTGAAAATAAAAGCAAGGAAAAAGTAGACCGCAAAGGCAAATATATGAGAAATAAGACCCGGGGCCGTAGGTTTCACTAGTGGTTTCTCTCGAGAAAAATAACAAACGGTGGGTAAACAAATTATTGTTCTGCAATTGATAGAACTTCAAATAATTATGACGATATCCAGGCAATATTCATTATATAGGCATCACGTCCAAGATTAGTAGACCGACTCCTACCTGCATCTACTACTATTACTCCACACATCGACCGCTATCCTGCATGCATCTAGTGTATTAAGTTCATGGAAAAACCGAGTAATGCAATAAGAACGATGACATGATGTAGATAAGATCCGTTTATTTATATGGCGGTAGATATAGATCTCGTCTTTTTATCCTTAGTGGCAACGATACATACGTGTCGGTTCCCTTTCTGTCACTGGGATCAAGCACCGTAAGATCGAACCCACTACTGGGCACCTCTTCCCATTGCAAGATAAATAGATCGAGTTGGCCATACAAAACCCAAATATCGAAGAAGAAATACGAGGCTATAAGAGATCATGCATAAAATAGATCAAAGAAACTCAAATACTTTCATGGATATAAAAACATAGATCTGGTCATAAACTTGAAGTTCATCGATCCCAACAAACACACCACAAAAGAGTTACATCATATGGATCTCCAAGAGACCATTGTATTGAGGATCAAGAGAGAGAGAGAGAGAGAGATGAATCCATCTAGCTACTAACTACTCATGCATCATCGGGAGAGGCACCAATGGCAGTGGTGAACCCCTCCTTGGTGGTGTTTAGACTGGATCTGGTGATTCTGGACTCTACGGCAGCTGGATGAATATTTTGTCGACTCCCCTTGGGTTCTGGAATTTTTGGGGTATTTATAGAGCAAAGAGGCTGTCCGGGGGGCACCCAAGGTGGGCACAACCCACCAGGACGCGCCAGGACCTCCTGGCGTGCCCTGGTGGGTTGTGCCCCCTCGGGGCATCCCCAGGTGCAACCAGGGCCCATCTGCTTCCTTTTGGCCCGTAAAAAATCATCGTAAAGTTTCGTGCCATTTGGACTCCGTTTGATATTGATTTCCTGGAATGTAAAAAACATGGAAAAATAGGAACTGGCACTGGGCACTATGCCAATAGGTTAGTACCTAAAAAATGATATAATATGATTATAAAACATCCAAGATTGATAATAAAACAACATGGAACAATCAAAAATTATAGATACATTGGAGACGTATCAAGCACTCGTAGTAGCCCGAAGACGGTTCTCCTCGAGTAGCACAGCGTCGTCATGCCGGTGCTGATCTTGCGCTACTTCATTGTAGGCAAGCAGTCGAGGCGACCCGTAAATGAGTTTTGTGGGGATAACTGCTTCTGCCCCGTAGACCAGGGAGAAGGGAGTCTGTCCGGTAGCCCGATTTGGTGTCGTTCTGAGGGACCAGAGAACTATCGGCAGCTCCTCGATCCACCGCCTATCGTGCTTCTGCATCGTATCAAAGGTTCTTGTCTCGAGTCCTCGCAGCACTTCAGCGTTCGCTCTGTCAGCTTGTCCATTGCTTCGGGGTGTGCCAGAGAGGCAAATGAGATCTTGCATCCGAGGGCATGAACATATTGCATGATGTGACTCGTGAACTGGGTGCCGTTGTCAGTAATGATCCTTGCCGGAACTCCAAAACGGCACATCAATTCTTTCAAGAACTTGATAGCTCACTGAGTAGTCACCTTTCTCACGGCAGTCACTTCCGACCACTTTGTAAAATTGTCGGTAGCAACAAACAAGAATTCAAAGCCCCCGGCCGCTCAGGGGAAGGGGCCGAGGATATCGAGCCCCCAGATCAAAAATGGCCATGATAAAGGGATTGTCTGAAGAGCTTGGGCAGGTAGGTATATGTTCTTGGAATGGAACTGGCAGGCTTCACACCTGGTGACTAGGTCGACCGCATCTTGGAGGGCCGTGGGCCAATAGAATCCTTGCCGGAATGCTTTCCCAACTAATGCCCTTGATCCAATTTGGGAGTCGCACATGCCTTTGTTTATCTTAGCCAGCTGTTCCTTCCCTTCTTCCCGGCATATGCACTTCAATTTCACACCGTTGGGCCTCCTTCTGTATAGAGTGTCATCGACAAACAGATACATAATGGCCCTCCGGGCTACTCTTTCAGCTTCATCTCGATCACCGGGAAGCTCTCCGGTTTGTAGAAAGAAGACTATGTGCCTTGCCCAAGTTGGAGCCTGGGGCTTGGCAACGAGGACTAGCGGCACCTCCTCTGCTACGGGAGCACATGCCTCATTTGCGGGGTCCATGGGCCCGGCTGGAGGGTGTGGTCCGGTAGGCGCCGAGGAGTTGTGGTCGGCAAGGTCTCTATCAGGAGTGGATGGCTCTACCGGGAGAGGCTTACCGGAGTCCAACTTTCTCCTTTTCCGAGCCATTGTTGCTGGGGATACGGAGGGCTTAGTAAGATGGAGAACAAAAGTCCCTGGTTCCACAGGAAGCTTCTGTGCAGCACACTTTGACAAATGGTCAGATATGTTGTCTTCCACACGGGGTACGTTCTCTGTTTGCAATCTGTCAAAGCGTTCCTCTAATCTTCTCACTTCCCTGACGTATGCCTCCATCAATGGACTTTGGTAATCCTTGTTGACTTGTCTCACCACAAGCTGTGAATCTGCTCGAATGATCAGCTTCTTAATTCCCAATTTTGCGGCAATCCCGATCCTGACAAGGAGCCCTTCATACTCTGATGTATTGTTGGTTGCCTCTTCCCGGGCAAAGTGCATCTGGATGACGTACTTCAAGTACTCCCCGGAGGGGGCGACAAGAAGCACGCCAACCCTTGCACCTTGTAGGGAAAAGGCACCATCAAAATACATAACCCATTCTTGGGGTGATTCCTTGCCGGGGATAAATGTCTCTAGTACTTCCTCGTCAGGGGTTGGCGTCCATTATGCAATAAACTATGCCAATGCCCTGCTCTGGATTGTTGATGTGCTCTCAAACTTCAAACCAAAACTGGATAAATCCAAAGCCCACTCCACTATTCTGTCAGTAGCCTCAGGGTTTCGGAGTATCCATTGCAATGGGAAACGAGTGGCAACCGTGATCTCATGGGCTTGGAAGTAGTGGCGCAGTTTCCTTGAGGCCATGATGAGACCAAATATCAACTTTTGCATGCCAGAGTACCTCGACCTAGCCCCCTATAAGAAGGAGCTGACGAAGTACACCGGGCGCTGCACCACTTTCTTCCTTGTCATGTTCTTCAGGTTGGTCTCGTTGTCGTGCTCATTACTGCCTTGATCCTTCTCTGGCTCTGCCGGTCTTTGCTCACTTTCTGCTTCGTGCATTTCCTGCTGCGCTAACCACTTGGTTGGTTGCCGCCAATTATAGCAGCAAAGGCTCTTGTGGCTTAGGGGCAACCAAGGTGGGCACAGAGGACAAGTAGGGCTTCAATTATTGCAAAGCTACATCTGCTTCCGCAGTCCACTTCATGGGCCCTGCCTTCTTCAAAATTTTAAAGAACGGCAGGGCACGCTCGACAGACTTAGAGATGAATCTGCTTAGCATGCAACACACCCAATCAGATGCCTCACATCCTTGACTATCCTCGGTGCTCGAATCTGCTCGATAGCTTTAATCTTGTCGGGGTTGGCTTCGATCCCTCGATGGGACACAAAGAACCAAGCAGCTTGCCGGAGGGAACGCCAAACACACACTTTTCCGGGCTGAGCTTCAAGTTGATCTTGCGCAGATTAGCAAATGTCTCCTCTAAATGCCAAATAAGGGTGGCTCTATCCTTGGTCTTGACCACAATATCATCCATATAAGCTCCGATGTTTCTGTGCAGTTGTGGCTTGAAACCAATCTGGACTGCCCTTGCAAAAGTGGACCCGGCACTCTTTAATCCGAACAACATGCAGACAAAACAGTACATACCACAGGGAGTGATGAACGATGTCTTCTCTTTGTCTTCCTCGGACATGAAGATCTGATGGTACCCAGAATATGCGTCTAGGAAGGAGAGCAAGTCACAACCAGAAGTGGAATCCACAATTTGATTGATGCGCGGCAAGGGAAATGGGTCTTTCGGGCAGGCTTTGTTGAGATCCGTGAAATCTATGCAAAGCCTCCATTTCCCGTTAGCCTTCCAGACTACTACTGGATTTGCCAACCACGTGGGATGTAGCACTCCTCTGACCAAACCAGCTGCTTCAACTTTCTTGATCTCTTCTGCAATGAACTGTTGCCTTTCCAGAGCTTGATGTCTACTATGCAACTTTATTCTTGTAGACTCGTGTTGGGCCTCCAAGCGCAGAGTTTTGTAGGACAGTTGCAATTTTCCCTCAAGTGGATGACCTAAGGTTTATCAATCCGTGGGAGGCGTAGGATGAAGATGGTCTCTCTCAAACAAGCCTGCAACCAAATAAAAGAAATATCTTGTGTCCCCAACACACCTAATACAATGGCAAATTGTATAGGTGCACTAGTTCGGCGAAGAGATGATGATACAAGTGTAATATGGATAGAAGATATTGATTTTTGTAATAAGAACAATAAAAAACAGCAATGTAGCAATTGATAAAATGGAGCATAAACAGTATTGCAATGCTTGAAAATAAGGCCTAGGGTCCGTACTTTTGCTAGTGCAATCTCTCAACAATGCTAATATAATTGGATCATATAACCATCCCTCAACGTGTGATGAAGAATCACTCCAAAGTTCCTATCTAGCAGAGAACATAAGAAGAAATCTTTTGTAGGGTACGAAACCACCTCGAAGCTATTCTTACCGATCGATCTGTCCAAGAGTTCATACTATAATAACACCAAATAATTTCAGATTCATAATATTCAATCCAACACAAAGAACCTCAAAGAGTGCCCCAAGATTTCTACCGGAGAAACAAAGACAAGAACTTTCATCAACCCATATGCATAGATTACCCCAATGTCATCTCAGGAATCCGCGAGTTGAGTGCCAAAACATACATCAAGTGAATCAATATGATACCCCATTGTCACCACGAGTATTCATTTGCAAGACATATATCAAGTGCTCTCAAATCCATAAAAGTATTCAACCAATAACTACGAAATCTCAAAGGGAAAAACTCAATTCATCACAACAAGATAGAGAGGGGAAAACACCATATGATCCGACTATATTAACAAAGCCCGCGATACATCAAGATCGTGACATCTCAAGAACACGAGATAGAGAGAGAGAGAGAGAGATATTAAACACATAGCTACTGGTACAAACCCTTGGCCCCGAGGGTGGACTACTCCCTCCTCATCGTGGTGGCCGCCGGGATGATGAAGATGGCCACCAGTGATGATCCCCCTCCGGCGGAGTGCCGGAATGGGGTCTAGATTAGTTTTCAGTGGCTACAGAGCCTTGCACGGCGGAACTTCTGATCTAGGGTTACCCTCGAGGGTTTTGGAATATTTGGCAATTTACAGGGCAAAGAAGGGGTGTGGGAGGCCACTGAGGTGGGCACAACCTACCTGGGCGCGCATGGGCCTCCAGACGCGCCCTGGTGGGTTGTGCCCCCCTTGGGGCACCCCCGGGTGCTGCTCTGGCCCACTAGTGGTCTTCTGGTGCATAAAAAATCCACAAAAAGTTTCGCGATGTTTGGACTCCGTTTGATATTGATTTCCAGTGATGTAAAAAACAAGCAAAAACAGCAACTGGCATTGGGCACTGGGTCAATAAGTTAGTCCCAAAAAATGATATAAAGTTGCTATAAAATGATTGTAAAACATCCAAGAATGATAATATATTAGCATCAATACTTCATAAATTATAGATATGTTGGAGACGTATCAAGGCCCGCTTCCGGACTTTCTGCTTGATAGGTCAGGCGTGTGGGCAGACAACAAGGTGGTGCTTGATTACCTCCCTGGGAACACCGGGGATATCATATGCTTGCCAGAAAAACACATCGATATTCGCCTGCAGGAAGGCAACGAGCGCGCTTTCCTATTTGTCATCGAGGGTGGCACTGATCATGAAAGTACCATCAACGCCATCTCGCCATGCCGGGACCTTCTTCACTTGGGGAGCAGTGACCTTGGATCTCTTGCTATTGGAACTCTCTGGCAAGTCATCGACAGGCGCAACGCACTCCGAAGAGGTACGCTTCCCGGATTCCTTGCTAGCGTCCTTGCTACCCTTCCTCTTTCCTCTGTCCTCCATGGCGGGAACTACTGCTGTCGCTGACTCTGCCGCGACTGCGTCCCGGTACATCTTGTCCATGCAAATGATTGCATCCTTGTCATTTGATGGGATGGTAATGACACCCAAAGGCCCAAGCATCTTCAAGGTGTTGTAGGCATAGTGGGATGCGGCCATGAACTTAGCCAGGGTTGGACAGCCAAGGATCCCATTGTACGGCAGGGGGAGGTCAACCACATCAAACACAATCTTCTCTGTCCGGTAATTCAGCTCTCCCCCAAATGTTACCGGCAACGTAATCATTCCCTTAGGTTGGCTCCTGCCGGGATTAACTAGTGGGTAACACAGTAATTTCAAAAAAAAATTCCTACGCACACGCAAGATCTATCATGGTGATGCATAGCAACGAGAGGGGAAGAGTGTTGTCCATGTACCCTCGTAGACCGTAAGCGGAAGCATTATGACAACGCGGTTGAAGTAGTCGTACGTCTTCACGATCGACCGATCCTAGTACCAAAATTACGTCACCTCCGCCATCTGCACATGTTCGGCTCGGTGACATCCCACGAACTCTCGATCCAGCTGAGTGTCGAGGGAGAGCTTCGTCAGCACAATGGTGTGATGACGGTGATGATGATGCTATCGTCGCAGGGCTTTGCCAAAGCACTACGATGATATGACCGAGGTGGATTATGGTGGAGGGGGGCACTGCACACGGCTAAGGGATCAATGATCAACTTGTGTGTCCATGGGGTGCCCCCACCCCCGTATATAAAGGAGTGGAGGAGGGGGAGGGGGCCATCCTCCTAGGTGCACCCCAAGGGGAGTCCTACTCCCACCGGGAGTAGGATTCCCCCCTCCCCTAGTTGGATTAGGAGAGAAGGAAGGGGGAGGAAGGAGGAAGGAAAGGGGGGCGGGGTGGCCCCCCTCCCAATTCGGATTGGGCTTGGCGGGGGGCTCCTTTGCTACCTTCTCCTCTGTCCCACTACGGCCCAATAAGGCCCATATACCTCCCGGTGGGTTCCAGTAACCTCCCAGATCATCGGTAAATGCCCGATCTCACCTGGAACTATTCCGATGTCCAAATATAGTCGTCCAATATATCGATCTTTATGTCTCGACCATTTCGAGACTCCTCTTCATGTCCCCGCTCTCATCCGGGACTCCGAACAAACTTCGGGCATCAAATCACATAACTCATAATACAAATCGTCACAGAACATTAAGCGCGCGGACCCTACGGGTTCGAGAACTATGTAGACATGACCGAGACTCATCTTCAGTCAATAACCAATAGCGGAACCTGGATGCTCATATTGGTTCCTACATATTCTATGAAGATCTTTATCGGTCAAACGGCATAACAACATACGTTGTTCCCTTTGTCATCCGTATGTTACTTGCTCGAGATTCGATCGTCGGTATCTCAATACCTAGTTCAATCTCGTTACAGGAAAGTCTCTTTACTCATCCCTTAATGCATCATCCCGCAACTACCTCATTAGTCACTTTGCTTGCAAGGCTTATAGTGATGTGCATTATCGAGAGGGCCCAGAGATACCTCTCCGATAGACGGAGTAACAAATACTAATCTCGATCTGTGCCAACTCAGCAAACACCATTGGAGACACCATTGGAGACATCTTTATAATCACCCAATTACGTTGTGACGTTTGATAGCACACAAGGTGTTCCTCCAGTATTCGGGAGTTGCATAATCTCATAGTCAGAGGAACATGTATAAGTCATGAAGAAAGCAGTAGCAATAAAACTGAACGATCATTATGCTAAGATAACAGATGGGTCTTGTCCATCACATTATTCTCTAATGATGTGATCCCATTCATCAAATGACAACACATGTCCATGGCTAGGAAACTTAACCATCTTTGATTAACGAGCTAGTCAAGTAGAGGCATACTAGGGACACTCTATTTGTCTATGTATTCACACATGTACTAAGTTTCCGGTAATACAATTCTAGCATGAATAATAAACATTTATCATGATATAAGGAAATATAAATAACAACTTTATTATTGCCTCTAGGGCATATTTCCTTCAGTCTCCCACTTGCACTAGAGTCAATAATCTAGTTCACATCATCATGTGATTTAACACCAATAGTTCACATCTTTATGTGATCAGTTCACATCTCCATGTGACTAACACCCAAAGGGTTTACTAGAGTCAATAATCTAGTTCACATTGCTATGTGATTAACGCCCAAAGAGTGATCATGTTTTGCTTGTGCGAGAAATTTAGTCAATGGGTCTGTCACATTCAGAGCCGTATGTATTTTGCAAATTTTCTATGTCTACAATGCTTTGCACAGAGCTACTCTAGCTAATTGCTCCCACTTTCAATATTTATCTAGATCTAGACGTAGAGTCATCCAGATCGGTGTCAAAGCTTGCATCGACGCAACTCTTTACGACGAACTCTTTGTCACCTCCATAACTAAGAAACATTTCCTAATTCCACTAAGGATATTTTGACCGCTGTCCAGTGATCCACTCTGGATCACTATTGTACCCTCTTGCCAAACTTATGGTGAGGTACACAATAGGTCTGGTACACAACATAGAATACTTTGTAGAACCTATGACCGAGGCATAGGGATTTACTTTTCATTCTCTTTCTATTTTCTGTCGTGGTCGGGTTTTGAGTCTTTACTCAACTTCACACCTTGTAACACACGCAAGTACTCCTTCTTTGACTATTCCATTTTGACTACTTCAAAATCTTGTCAAGGTATGTACTCATTGAAAATATATCAAGCGTCTTGATCTATCTCTATAGATCTTGGTGCTCAATATGTAAGTAGCTTCACCGAGGTCTTTCTTTGAAAAACTCCTTTCAAACATTCCTTTATGCTTTCCAAAAAATTCTACATTATTTCCGATCAACAATATGTCATTCACATATACTTATCAGAAATGTTGTAGTGCTCCCACTCACTTTCTTGTAAATACAGGCTTCACCACAAGTCCATATAAAACCATATGCTTTGATCACTTTATCAAAGCATATATTCCAACTCCGAGATGCTTGCACCAGTCCATAGATGGATCCCGGAGCTTGCTCACTTTGTTAGCACCTTTAGGATCGACAAAACCTTCTGGTTGCATCATGTACAACTCTTCTTTAAGAAATCCATTAAGGAATGCAGTTTTGACATCCATTTGCCAGATTTCATAAAATGAGGCAACTGCTAACATGATCCGGATAGACTTTTAAGCATCGATACGAGTGAGAGAATCTCATCGTAGTCAACACCTTGAACTTGTCAAAAACATTATTGCGACAATTCGAGCTCTGTAGATAGTAACACTACTATCAGTGTCTGTCTTCCTCTTGAAGATCCATTTATTCTCAATGACTCACCGATCATCGGGCAAGTCAATCAAAGTCCATACTTTGTTCTCATACATGAATCCCATCTCAGATTTCATGGCCTCAAGACATTTTGCGGAATCTAGGCTCATCATCGCTTCCTCATAGTTCGTAGGTTTGTCATGGTCTAGTAACATGACTTCCAGAACAGGATTACCGTACCACTCTGGTGTGGACCGTTCGCTGGTTGACCTACGATGTTCGGTAGTAACTTGATCTGAAGTTTCATGATCATCATCATTATCTTCCTCACTAATTGGTGTAGGAATCACTGGAACTGATTTCTGTGATGAACTACTTTCCAATTTGGGAGAAGGTATAATTACCTCATCAAGTTCTACTTTCCTCCCACTCACTTCTTTTGAGAGAAACTCCTTCTTTAGAAAGGATCCATTCTTATCAACAAAATATCTTGCCTTCGGATCTGTGATAGAAGGTGTACCCAATAGTTTCTTTTTGGGTATCCTATGAAGACACACTACTCCGGTTTGGGTTCGAGCTTATCAGTTTGAAACTTTTTCACATAAGCATCGCAACCCCAAACTTTAAGAAACGACAGCTTTGGTTTCTTGCCAAACCATAGTTCATATGGTGTTATCTCAACGGATTTAGATGGTGCCCTATTTAACGTGAATGCAGCTGTCTCTAATGCATAACCCCTTTACAATAGTGGTAAATTGATAAGAGGCATCATAGATCACACCATATCCAATAAAGTACGATTACATCGTTTGGACACACCATTATGCTCTGGTGTTCTAGGTGGCGTGAGTTCCGAAACTATTCCACATTGTTTCAAATGAAGACCAAACTCGTAACTCAAATATTCGCCTCCGCGATCAGATCGTACAAACTTTATTTTCTTGTTACGATGATTTTCCACTTCACTCTGAAATTCCTTTGAACTTTTAAAATGTTTCAGACTTATGTTTCATTAAGTAGATATACCCATATCTGCTCAAATCATCGGTGAAGATCAGAAAATAACGATACCCGCCACGAGCCTCAACACTTATCGGATCACATACATCAGTATATATTATTTCCAATATGTCAGTTGCTCATTCCATTGTTTCGGAGAACGGAGTCTTAGTCATCTTGCCCATGAGGCATGGTTCGCAAGCATCAAGTGATTCATAATCAAGTAATTCCAAAAGTCCATCAGCATGGAGTGTCTTCATGCGCTTTACACCAATATGACCTAAACAACAGTGCCACATATAAGTTGCACTATCATTATTAACTTTGCATCTTTTGGCTTCAATATTATGAATATGTGTATTACTACGATCGAGATTCAATAAACCATTTATATTAAGTGTATGACCATAGAAGGTATTATTCATGTAAATAGAACAACAATTGTTCTTTGACTTAAATGAATAACTGTATTGCAATAAACATGATCCAATCATATTTATGCTCAATGCAAACACCAAATAACATTTATTTTAGGTTCAACACTAATCCCGAAGGTAAAGGGAGTGTGCGATGGTGATCTTATCAACCTTGGAATCACTTCCAACTCTCATCATCACCTTGCCCTTAACTAGTCTCTGCTTATTTTGCAACTCCCATTTCGAGTTACTACTCTTAGCAACTGAAGCGGTATAAAACACTGATGGGTTGCTATAAACACTAGTAAAGTACACATCAATAACATGTATACCAAATATACCTTTGTTCACTTTGCCATCCTTCTTATCCGCCAAGTATCTAAGGCAGTTCCACTTCCAGTGACCATTTCCTTTGCAGTAGAAGCACTTAGTTTCAGGCTTGGGTCTATCTTTGGGCTTCTTCATGGGAGTGGCAACTTTCTTGCCATTCTTCTTGGAGTTCCCTTTCTTTCCCTTGCCCTTTTGCTTGAAACCAGTGGTTTTTTCAACCATCAACATTTGATGCTTTTCTTGATTTCTACATTCGTAGATTTCATCACCACGAAGAGCTCGGGAATCGTTTTCGTCATCCCTTGCATATTATAGGTCATCACTAAGTTCTAGTAACTTGGTGATAATGACTAGAGAACTTTATCAATTACTATCTTATCTGGAATATTAACTCCCACTTGATTCAAGCAATTTTAGTACCTAGACAATCTGAGCATATACTCACTGGTTGAGCTATTCTCCTCCATCTTGTAGGCAACCTACTATCCGAGGTCTCATACCTCTCGACACAGGCATGCGTATGAAATACCAATTTCAACTCTTAGAACATCTTATATGTTCTATGGCATTCAAAACGTTTTTGAAGTCTCGGTTCTAAGCCGTAAAGCATGGTGCACTAAACTATTAAGTAGTCATCATACCGAGCTTTGTCAAACGTTCATATCATGTGCATTTGCTCCTGCAATAGGTCTGTCACCTAGCGGTGCATCAAGGACATAATTCTTTTGTGCAGCAATGAGGATAATTCTCAGATCATGGACCAAGTCCGCATCATTGCTACTATCATCTTTCAACTTCTTTTTCTCTAGGAACATATCAAAATTAAATGAGAAGCTACGTCGCAAGCTATTGATCTACAACATAGATATGCAATTACTAGCAGGACTAAGTTCATGATAAATTAAAGTTCAATTAATCATATTACTTAAGAACTCCCACTTAGATAGACATCTCTCTAATCATCTAAGTGATCACGTGATCCATATCAACTAAACCATGTCCGATCATCACGTGAGATGGAGTAGTTTTCAATGGTGAACATCACTATGTTGATCATATCTACTACATGATACATGCTCGACCTCTCGGTCTCAGTGTTCCGAGGCCATATTTGCATATGCTAGGCTCGTCAAGTTTAACCCGAGTATTCCGCGTGTGCAAAACTGGCTTGCACCTGTTGTATGTGAATGTAGAGCTTATCACACCCGATCATCACGTGGTGTCTCAGCACGACGAACTGTAGCAATGATGCATACTCAGGGAGAACACTTATACCTTGAAATTTAGTGAGGGATCATCTTATAATGCTACCGCCGTATTAAGCAAAATAATATGCATAAAAGATAAACATTACATGCAATCAAAATATGTGACATGATATGGCCATCATCATCTTGTGCCTTTGATCTCCATCTCCAAAGCACTTTCATGATCTCCATCATCACCGGCTTGACACCTTGATCTCCATCGTAGCGTCGTTGTCGTCTCGCCAACTATTGCTTCTATGACTATCGCTACCGCTTAGTGATAAAGTAAAGCAATTACATGGTGATTGCACTTCATACAATGAAGTGACAACCATAAGGCTCCTGCCAGTTGCCGATAACTTTTACAAAACATGATCATCTCATACAATAAAATTTAGCATCACGTCTTGACCATATCACATCACAACATGCTGTACAAAAATAAGTTAGATCGATGTCGTCTACTTTGTTGTTGCAAGTTTTATGTGGCCCACCGGGAGTAGGATTCCCCCCTTCCCTAGTTGGATTAGGAGAGAAGGAAGGGGGAGGAAGGAAAGGGGGGCCGGCCCCCCCTCCCAATTCGGATTGGGCTTGGGTGGGGGGGGCTCCTTTGCTCCCTTCTCCTCTCTCCCACTATGGCCCAATAAGGCCCATATATGTAACACCCTCGATGCGACTATATCTCCCACGTGTCGAGGCACGACTTAGAGGCATAATCGCATTGAAGGCATATGTCGCAAGTGAGGTAATCTTCACACAACCCATGTAATACAATAGGGGAAAAGGTTACATAGTTGGCTTACAATCGCCACTTCACACAAATACATGAATAAAGCATTACATCAACCAAATACACTCATGGTCCGACTACAGAACCAAAATAAAAGAAGAACCCCAAATGCGACAAAGGTCCCCGATCGACCCCAACTGGGCTCCACTACTGATCAACTAACACGAAACAACACGAAGGACAAGATCTTCATCGAGCTCCTCCTGAGCTGGGTTGCGTCATCTGCTCGGACTCATCAGCACCTGCAAGTTGGTTTTGGAAGTATCTGTGAGCCACAGGACTCAGCAATCTCGCACCCTCGCGATCAAGACTATTTAAGCTTATGGGTAAGGTAAAGGTATGAGGTGGAGCTGCAGCAAGCGACTAGCATATATGGTGGCTAACCTATTTGCAAAAGAGAGCGAGAAGAGAAGGCAAAGCACGGTCGATAAAAGTATGATCAAGAAGTGATCCTGGACTACCTACGTCAAGCATAACTCCAACAACCGTGTTCACTTCCCGGACTCCGCCGGAAAGAGACCATCACGGTTACACACGTAGTTGATTCATTTTAATTAAGGTCACTTCAGGTTTTCTACAACCGGACGTTAACAAATTCCCATCTGCCCATAACCGCGGGCACGGCTTTCGAAAGTTCAAATCCCTACAGGGTGTCCCAACTTAGCCCATCACAAGCTCTCACGGTCAATGAAGGAATAGACCTCAACCCGAGACATTCCAATCAGACTCGGTATCCCAGTACAACAAGACATTTTGACAGGGTAAAACTAAACCAGCAACACCGCCCGATGCGCCGACATCCTGATGGGAGCTGCACATATCTTGTTCTCAGGGCAACACCGGATTGTCTAAACTTCCGGTAGGCCAGCCCAGAGTTGCCCCTGGTAGCCACCGGCGGCTGACAGTTTGGACCAACACTTAAACAAGCACTGGCCCGGGGGGGTTAAAATAAAGATGACCCTCGGGATGCGCGACTCCCAAGGGAAAAAGGCTAGGTGGCAAATGGTAAAACCAATGTTGGGCATTGCTGGCAAAGCTTTACTTAAGGCGAACTGTCAAGGGGTTCCCATTGTAGCCCAACTGCGTAAGGGACGCAAAATCCGGGAACATAACACCGATATGACGGAAACTAGGGCGGCAAGAGTGGAACAAAACACCAGGCATAAGGCCGAGCCTTCCACCCTTTACCAAGTATATAGATGCATTAATTAAATATGATATATATAGTGATATCCCAACAAGTAAACATGTCCCAACAAGGAACAACATCTCCATGTTCCAACAAGGAACAAACTTCAATCTTCACCTGCAACTAACAACGCTATATGAGGGGCTGAGCAAAGCGGTAACATAGCCAATCAACGGTTTGCTAGGACAAAGGTGGGTTAGGGGCTGAACATGGCAATTTGGGAGGCTGACAAGCAAGTGGTAGGCATCGTAGCAATGGCATAGCAAAAGAGCGAGCATCTAGCAAAGCAAAGATAGTAGTGATTTCGAGGGTATGATCATCTTGCCTGAGATCCCGCAAGGAAGAAGAACGAATCCACGAAGAAGACAAACGGGCGTAGACGAACGGTTCCTCACAAGCACGACGTTATCGGAACCAACCCGAAGAAGCAATCACCGGAAAAGAAGCACACAACATAGTAAACAACCACGACATCAACATGGCATGATGCACAATCGAGTATGATGCATGTCCGGTTTAATGAGGCATGGCATGGCAAAATGCACAAGCAATCCTACAATTTAAGTGGAGCTCATTATGCATCGGGATGCATATTGACAAAACACCACATCAATTATTTAGTTCGATCTCGTTTATGTAACCAACAATATTAAATGTTGTTAAACATGGCAAAAGGAGAAGCAAATGAAAACTACCTATCTAGTCAAGGTTAAATGAGGCCGGAAGCAACGAACAACAATTCCGGAAAATCCTCATGTGCAAATATTAGGTTAGGTCCTGATCTGTCCTAAACACAATTTTAGCGTTGTTTAACATGCAAGATGAGACCACCATGTTAAACTAGGCAAAATTCTACCCCATTTACATACAAAGTTTATTAAAATCGGAGCTACGGTTATTTAGTTATGAATTAAATCATCTTAGCATGACATAGAGCAAAATTTAATCAAACAACATTTTATACATTTCAAACATAGGTGAAAGTTGGATATTATTAATCTACGCAAAATTCTGAGCAAGTTTCATATATAATTTATTTACATCCGATGCACAATTTGTGAGATATTAAATGCATGAAGGCTAGGGGGTTTTCTATAAAACTGCAATGCTCTGGAAATTAGACAAATTCGTTCCACAGGAAAATCATGAATCGGGCCGAAACTGAATGGCCCAACAGTGCATAGGAAGGGGGCGCTGGAGGGGCTGCTCAATTCGGAGGAGGAGACAGGCCGAGGCGGGGCGCTGCGCTGGGCCTGGAGGCGCGGCCCGTGGCACGCAGGAGGCAGGCCAGGCGCGTCTCAGGCAGCAGAGGCGAGGCGCTGGCCTGGAATCGGGACGAGGCCGACTGGTAACATCGTGGGCCGAGCTGGATCTGACCGATCCGGTCAACGCGGGCGCTGGAGGCGTCGGCATCGTCTTCGAAGCAGAGGAAAACAGGGGCACGACTGGTGATGCAGGTGGTCTCCGGCAAGGGCTCCGGTGGACGGGGACGACGGAAGCCGGCCGGAATGGTTGGAACGGAGCACGGGAGGACGCCTGAGTTCAGATCCGGGAAGGGGAGGCGCGGATCAAAGCTCGAAGCAGAGGTGCGGTGCAACCTGTTCGAACAAGAGAGAGGGAGCTCGAGGTGAGGTGAGGAAGAGAGTAAATAGAGGGGAACGAGGGGGAGAGGGCCATGTGGGGGCTTGCTCACCGGCGGACCACGGTGGCCGGCGCTCCTGCGGTCAAGGGCGGCGGAGGAGAGGGGACCCGGTCCAGATCGGGGCCGAGGTAGCGACTGCCCATGCTCCAGGCGTCCATGGCGGCTGCTGGTTTGTCTCCCTGAAGACGGAGAGGGAGCGATGGGGCTGCGGGTTCGGGCGGCCGTGGCTTGACTCCGGTGACGCGGGGCTGAAGAAGAGCTCGGGTGCGAGGGCACCAGGTGAGGGGATCAGAGATCGACGCAGAGAAGCCCGAAGGGATTTTTGGATCAGGGAAGGTGGAGGCTTGGCTAAGTGGATCGGGCAGGTAGGTGGCGGCGCTGGGTTGGCCAAGCGCGGAAAACAAGGGGCGGCGGCTGGGAAGGATGGATGGGACATCTCCCCTAGAAACTAGGGTTAGGCAGCGAATATATAGCACGGATTTTTGGGTAGGGGCTACCTGACGGTCGCGAATAAAATAGCTAGGAAGTCCAAATAATAAAATGGTGACGTTTTGTAGACGTTTGGGGATGATCCGGATCCAACGGTGACGACAGTCCGGGTCGGGTCCGGGACAACTTTCGGACGCACGCGAGGGGGGGCTGCGGGCTGACGAGAGGGGTTAGGTAGGGCCTGGCGATAGGTAGTGATCTGTGTAGACGGTCCCGGGCTGAGAGAAGAGAAGAGAGGGAAGCCCGGCATCTGTTTCCGGAGACCGAAAACGTCCGACGTTAGACCGGCTACTATTGCCGCTATATTTATCCGTTGGGGCATCAAACGAACTCCGATTGCGATGAAACTTGACATGCGTTCTGTCTGCACTATAATAAGACCCCACACCAAATTTCAACCCAATCCGAGAACATTTTCCGGCCACTTATAAAATAATATTTCGGACATGCCGCGGGCGCGTGCAAGTGTGTCTGGGCTCAGAACGGACAACGGAGAGAACGAGGAGGCCGAGACGGATGCAAGTTTTGAAAACATGATGATGCAATGCACATGATGACATGATGAAATGCAACACGCAAGCAAATGACATGGCAACGACGGCGAATAACTCAAAGACACCTGGCACATCGGTCTCGGGGCATTACAACACTCCACCACTACGAGAGGATCTCGTCCCGAGATCTAGAATGGCGCCGGGGGAACAACGGAAGAGAAAAGAGGAGAGGTAAGGCTAAGTTTCTCCTTTGACAAACGAGTGAGACCACAAACCTTGAGGTTGAATAAATTTGAGAAAAGAATACAATGAAGGTGAACAAGGTCGAAAACACTCCGTTAGAAAAGAGGGAGACAGAACATTGCGAAACCCTTGAGGTTGAAGGGCAAGATATTTATTAAAAACACTCCGGTTAAGGAAGGGGATCAAGGAAGACCAAATTCGGGCAGCACTCCGGTTGAAACGAAAGGAATTGAATAAGGTCTTGATAAGATGAGAAGATACTTGATGAAATCACAACACACTGCCTCCGTAACTATTGAATGGATGGAACGAAGGGTAAGAAATATCTCAGACAACATTGTGGTTGAGAAGGGAGTCAAAATTTGATAAGATGAGAGAGCTCAAATGAAAACACGACACTCCGGTTGAGAAAGGGATGCAAGACTTGATAAGGCGAAAAGAACTTGAACAAAGTGGCGCAATACTCCGGTTAAACAAGATAGAGAAGGAAAAAGACTGATATAATTTGGACAGCACTCCGTCTGTCAATGGAAGAAATTAAACTTGACAAGATGAGAGGATACTTTAAAAGAGGACACAACACTCCAATTAAAAGGATAGGCACGACAAGAACACGATCCTGATAAAACAAGAAGATGGGTTGAAGAGAGCAACATCACCATGCCTCCGGAACACAAGAATAGACGATAAATAATTGAAATAAAAGAATGGAGAAGCAAATGCCAACTTCTATCATAAAAAGAGTTTGAGAAGGTATCCTTAGGAGAAGGGTCGAACGGAGTTGTTGGAAACCAACAACGAAAAGAGTAGCTTGATATGGGCTTAAGGAATACATCTCAAATTAAGAGATGAAAAACCTGCCACTCACGGGAAGAAGAATTGAATTGATAAGAACAAGGAGACAGAAACTTATTTCACCGGGAGGATAAATGAAGAACTTGGATCATTTATAAGCACCATAATAGCAAACATCCTTAGGGAAGGCTTAAGGTGAAATATAATCCAAGATAACTCCAAAAAAAAGAGGTTGATGGATTTAAAATACCTCATTCTTAATAATATGTGAATCGTGAAGCATGAACTCAAATTATCAAGAATGACATAATACCACCTCCAATGATACGGTAGATAGAAATGCACTCCGGATTACAATATGAAGAAAGCTTGAGTTCCTCTGAACAGAATCTCAATGAACACTTCGAGAAGAAATTGAATCCTTGATGAACCCATTATGTAGAACCTCCAAGAAGAAACTCCGGTAAACAAAAGAAAGATCCAAAATAATAGAATGATGAAAATAATAAGATTGAAGACTCGCAATGATTTAGACAGAGATCTCCGTGATAATATAATTGAAAGAGGTTGGACTCCGGGAAAAAGAGAAGATGAAACAAATGAAACCGAGAGTTTGAAGGGCCTCCGGAATAAGAATTAATCATTAGGATGAAACAAGAATAAGAATTATGTTATGCTTATCCTTCACCAATTAAATTGATGACAATCAACGGATTTGGCATACTACTTATCCTCGTATCAAGGATTAAGAGAGATATACATAAACTTGAGAACGTCTTCAACGAAACACCGGTGGAATCGAAACAACGAATGAATTAATATAACAACGAATGACGAGAACTCTTGAACGAACCACCGTGAGAATTAAAATGACCGAAGGAAAAAAAATAAAGAAACACCGGAAGAATTGAGCAAATGAACGAAGACGCTTGAGAGAATATGGATACATGAGAGCGAAGAGATCACGAGCTGATTAGAGATCACTTGATGCACCGGTAAAATTGGAGAATGATAACTGGAAGCTGAGAATGAAAAAGCCCAAAAATAATGGCCTTCGAAGAATCAAACTGAAAAGACTCCTGAATTTGCACCGGATGGATGAAAAGAATTCCGACAAACAAAATGATTATGAGAGGATGGCCACAAGCTGGAATCACGAATGTTTGCGAGAACGAATAAGATTGAGGAAAATCTTCTTCGATCTTCAAATGATGAGAATGACGACGAGAAACACCACCAAGAATTATTTAGACACTCCGGAAGAATCAAAACAAAGAGGTTGAGCCAATGATGAAAATAATTGTGAAAGATCTAGGAGATGGCATTTGACTGATGATAACTCATTCTTACGTCAAACTTCGAAAAGAATTTTAAGATATCTCCGGGAGAATTAGAAGAGTCAGGTAAGATCCTGGGGAAAAGACCTGTGGGTTAGGGCCCACTCAAAAGAGAACACCGTTGAAATGATATAGAGGAGAGGTTGCACCTATTGAATTAAGTGACTTGAATGAGGGAACATCCTTGAAAGAACTTGAATGAAAGTAGAGTGGAAACACGAATCTTCGAGATATCTTGAGCACTCCGGAACAATAGAATAGCGAGAAGTTAATTATTAAGAGTTGCACCGGTATGGAAAGGCATTGAAATGAGGAAAGGGTAAGATCAACAACGCTTGACTTGAAACCACCGGAGAAGAAAGATAACGAACAATGATGAACTTGAGGCTCCGTTAGAATCTTCATGAGAATCACCGGATAAGAACATTGAGGAAAAAGAATGGAGAGACTTCACAATGATAAAAGGATACTTGATTAAAACATCTGAGTACTTGGAGAAAAACAAAGGGAGGGAGGGTGGGAAAATCAAAGACAATTTGGAATGGATGGAACGAACATCATAGCGAAGAACTGATAATTGATCTTGCAAATGTTGAAGTGAACGGATCCACTTTAAGAGAAACACGCCGGTTGAAAAGGATTGACAACACAAACTCGATGATCAAGAGGGATTAGTATTCGCATAGGAATATGAGAACACCACTTGAGGAAGGTATGGAATCAACACTTGACATTGAAGCAACTCGAATACCACAACTCAAAACAAAACAAAGGATTGTCTTGCGGAATAAGTCGAAACAAACATATGATAGAGATTTCGTCCGAAGTTTTCGTGGTGGGACCTACACGGGCTCGATCGTACAGCACCATCATGTACAAGGTAGTGCACATGACATACGAAGCGTCCCCGAGTCAGCATAGCCAAGGACTCTTTAAGACACAACGAGACCACTGTAAAATCGACCGTGAATAGGCGAACCACTAGACGTCGAACCCCAATTTCATATCATACATCTGTCGGAAAGATATCCTAAGAGCTACTTGAATTCCCACCTATGAAACTCCCGAAATTTTCCGGTTATGCAATTAGGTGTTGGGGATACAGGGGAAGCATAATATCTCACCCAAACTAGCAAATCCTACATCCAGCTGTATCCATCCTTCAACACATAACCAAGAAACCTTCGGAAACCATCTACCTCAACCTTCGAAAAGCATCCGTTATACAAGTTATGGCGATACTCCCGAACTCCCGCCCAGTACTGGGTGGCGTCGAGGTTATCTCACCAACGAACTGCATAAAAGAGATTTTCGATGTCGCGAACATATCTCAAGTATACCAGAATTGCAACGATAAAATTATGATGACAACACCTCATAGCTCAACTCCCCGGGGCACTTCCACTAAACCCCTAACAGGAGGCACCAAGACAGTATTCTCATCATAAGCCATCGGAACAAATCCAAGATACTCGCGTGATCCTAAAAAAAAATTAGTGAAATTTGAGAAGAGAAGAGTCAAAACTCTACGTCAGGATGCCTTACCAGAGCGATGAAGGGACTGGGAAGTAAAAAGAATTCCTAAACTCTCCGATATATGATTCCTAAATGACTCAAAACATTTTTCTAGACACAACTCGGATGCTAAAACGATCAAGCAATGGGGCTCCTAAGGTCGGGGAAGGCTCTGATTACCAACTTGTAACACCCTCGATGCGACTATATCTCCCACGTGTCGAGGCACGACTTAGAGGCATAATCGCATTGAAGGCATATGTCGCAAGTGAGGTAATCTTCACACAACCCATGTAATACAATAGGGGAAAAGGTTACATAGTTGGCTTACAATCGCCACTTCACACAAATACATGAATAAAGCATTACATCAACCAAATACACTCATGGTCCGACTACGGAACCAAAATAAAAGAAGAACCCCAAATGCGACAAAGGTCCCCGATCGACCCCAACTGGGCTCCACTACTGATCAACTAACACGAAACAACACGAAGGACAAGATCTTCATCGAGCTCCTCCTGAGCTGGGTTGCGTCATCTGCTCGGACTCATCGGCACCTGCAAGCTGGTTTGGGAAGTATCTGTGAGCCACAGGGACTCAGCAATCTCGCACCCTCGCGATCAAGACTATTTAAGCTTATGGGTAAGGTAAAGGTATGAGGTAGAGCTGCAGCAAGCGACATATATGGTGGCTAACCTATTTGCAAAAGAGAGCGAGAAGAGAAGGCAAAGCACGGTCGATAAAAGTATGATCAAGAAGTGATCCTGGACTACCTACGTCAAGCATAACTCCAACAACCGTGTTCATTTCCCGGACTCCGCCGGAAAGAGACCATCACGGTTACACACGCAGTTGATTCATTTTAATTAAGGTCACTTCAGGTTTTCTACAACCGGACGTTAACAAATTCCCATCTGCCCATAACCGCGGGCACGGCTTTCGAAAGTTCAAATCCCTGCAGGGTGTCCCAACTTAGCCCATCACAAGCTCTCACGGTCAATGAAGGAATAGACCTCCACCCGAGACATTCCGATCAGACTCGGTATCCCAGTACAACAAGACATTTCGACAGGGTAAAACTAAACCAGCAACACCGCCCGATGTGCCGACATCCTGATGGGATCTGCACATATCTCGTTCTCAGGGCAACACCGGATTGTCTAAACTTCCGGTAGGCCAGCCCAGAGTTGCCCCTGGTAGCCACCGGCGGCTGACAGTTTGGACCAACACTTAAACAAGCACTGGCCCAGGGGGGTTAAAATAAAGATGACCCTCGGGATGTGCGACTCCCAAGGGAAAAAGGCTAGGTGGCAAATGGTAAAACCAATGTTGGGCATTGCTGGCAAAGCTTTACTTAAGGCGAACTGTCAAGGGGTTCCCATTATAGCCCAACCGCATAAGGGACGCAAAATCCGGGAACATAACACCGATATGACGGAAACTAGGGCGGCAAGAGTGGAACAAAACATCAGGCATAAGGCCGAGCCTTCCACCCTTTACCAAGTATATAGATGCATTAATTAAATACGATATATATAGTGATATCCCAACAAGTAAACATGTCCCAACAAGGAACAACATCTCCATGTTCCAACAAGGAACAAACTTCAATCTTCACCTGCAACTAACAAAGCTATAAGAGGGGCTGAGCAAAGCGGTAACATAGCCAATCAACGGTTTGCTAGGACAAAGGTGGGTTAGGGGCTGAACATGGCAATTTGGGAGGCTGACAAGCAAGTGGTAGGCATCGTAGCAATGGCATAGCAAAAGAGCGAGCATCTAGCAAAGCAAAGATAGTAGTGATTTCGAGGGTATGATCATCTTGCCTGAGATCCCGCAAGGAAGAAGAACGAATCCATGAAGATGACAAACAGGCGTAGACAAACGGTTCCTCACAAGCACGACGTTATCAGAACCAACCCAAAGAAGCAATCACCGGAAAATAAGCACACAACATAGTAAACAACCACGACATCAACATGGCATGATGCACAATCGAGTATGATGCATGTCCGGTTTAATGAGGCATGGCATGGCAAAATGCACAAGCAATCCTACAATTTAAGTCGAGTTCATTATGCATCGGGATGCATATTGACAAAACACCACATCAATTATTTAGTTCGATCTCGTTTATGTAACCAACAATATTAAATGTTGTTAAACATGGCAAGAGGAGAAGCAAATGAAAACTACCTATCTAGTCAAGGTTAAATGAGGCCGGAAGCAACGAACAACAATTCCGGAAAATCCTCATGTGCAAATATTAGGTTAGGTCCTGATCTGTCCTAAACACAATTTTAGCGTTGTTTAACATGCAAGATGAGGCCACCATGTTAAACTAGGCAAAATTCTACCCCATTTACATATAAAGTTTATTAAAATCGGAGCTACGGTTATTTAGTTATGAATTAAATCATCTTAGCATGACATAGAGCAAAATTTAATCAAACAACATTTTAGACATTTCAAACATAGGTGAAAGTTGGATATTATTAATCTATGCAAAATTCTGAGCAAGTTTCATATATAATTTATTTACATCCGATGCACGGTTTGTGAGCTATTAAATGCATGAAGGCTAGGGGGTTTTCTATAAAACTGCAATGCTCTGGAAATTAGACAAATTCGTTCCATAGGAAAATCATGAATCGGGCCGAAACTAAATGGCCGAACAGTGCATAGGAAGGGGGCGCTGGAGGGGCTGCTCACTTAGTGGGCTGAGGCCCAGTTCGGAGGAGGAGACAGGCCGAGGCGGGGCGCTGCGCTGGGCCTGGAGGCGCGGCCCGTGGCACGCAGGAGGCAGGCCAGGCACGTCTCAGGTAGCAGAGGCGAGGCGCTGGCCTGGAATCGGGACGAGGCCGGCTGGTAACATCGTGGGCCGAGCTGGATCTGACCGATCCGGTCAACGCGGGCGCTGGAGGCGTCGGCATCGTCTTCGAAGCAGAGGAAAACAGGGGCACGACTGGTGATGCAGGTGGTCTCCGGCAAGGGCTCCGGTGGACGGGGACGACGGAAGCCGGCCGGAACGGTTGGAACGGAGCACGGAGAGACGCCTGAGTTCAGATCCGGGAAGGGGAGGCGCGGATCAAAGCTCGAAGCAGAGGTGCGGTGCAACCTGTTCGAACAAGAGAGAGGGAGCTCGAGGTGAGGTGAGGAAGAGAGTAAATAGAGGGGAACGAGGGGGAGAGGGCCATGTGGGGGCTTGCTCACCGGCGGACCACGGTGGCCGGCGCTCCTGCGGTCAAGGGCGGCGGAGGAGAGGGGACCCGGTCCAGATCGGGGCCGAGGTAGCGATTGCCCATGCTCCAGGCGTCCATGGCGGCTGCTGGTTTGTCTCCTTGGAGACAGAGAGGAAGCGATGGGGCTGCGGGTTCGGGCGGCCGTGGCTTGACTCCGGTGACGCGGGGCTGAAGAAGAGCTCGGGTGCGAGGGCACCAGGTGAGGGGATCAGAGATCGACGCAGAGAAGCCCGAAGGGATTTTTGGATCAGGGAAGGTGGAGGCTTGGCTGAGTGGATCGGGTAGGTAGGTGGCGGCGCTGGGTTGGCCAAGCGCGGAAAACAAGGGGCGGCGGCTGGGAAGGATGGATGGGACATCTCCCCTAGAAACTAGGGTTAGGCAGCGAATATATAGCACGGATTTTTGGGTAGGGGCTACCTCGTCCCTCCAATCGAAATCAGACGGTCGCGAATAAAATAGCTAGGAAGTCCAAATAAGAAAACGGTGACGTTTTGTAGACGTTTGGGGATGATCCGGATCCAACGGTGACGACAGTCCAGGTCGGGTCCGGGACAACTTTCGGACGCGCGCGAGGGGGGGCTGCAGGCTGACGAGAGGGGTTAGGTAGGGCCTGGCGATAGGTAGTGATCTGTGTAGATGGTCTCCGGCTGAGAGAAGAGAAGAGAGGGAAGCCCGGCATCTGTTTCCGGAGACCGAAAATGTCCGACGTTAGACCGGCTACTATTGCCGCTATATTTGTCCGTTGGGGCATCAAGCGAACTCTGATTGCGATGAAACTTGACATGCGGTCTGTCTACACTATAATAAGACCCGACACCAAATTTCAACCCAATCCGAGAACATTTTCCGGCCACTTATAAAATAATATTTCGGACATGCCCCGGGCGCGTGCAAGTGTGTCTGGGCTCAGAACGAACAACGGAGAGAACGAGGAGGCCGGGACGGATGCAAGTTTTGAAAACATGATGATGCAATGCACATGATGACATGATGAAATGCAACACGCAAGCAGATGACATGGCAATGACGGCGAATAACTCGAAGACACCTGGCACATCGGTCTCGGGGCGTTACAATATACCTCCCGCGGGGTTCCGGTAACCTCCCGGTTCATCGGTAAATGCTCGAACTCACCCGGAACCATTCCAATGTCCAAATATAGTCGTCCAACATATCAATCTTCAGATCTCAACCATTTTGAGACTCCTCGTCATGTCCCCGATCCCATCCGGGACTCCGAACAAACTTCGGTCATCAAATCACATAACTCATAATACAAATCATCACAGAACGTTAAGCGTGTGGACCCTACGGGTTCGAGAACTATGTAGACATGACCGAGACTCATCTCCGATCAATAACCAATAGCGGAAGCTGGATGCTCATATTGGTTCCTACATATTCTATGAAGATCTTTATCGATCAAACCACATAACAACATACGTTGTTCCCTGTGTCATTGGTATGTTACTTGCCCGAGATTCGATCATCGGTATCTCAATACCTAGTTCAATCTCGTTACCGGCAAGTCTCTTTACTCGTTCTGTAATGCATCATCCCGAAACTAACTCCTTAGTCACATTGCTTGCAAGGCTTATAGTGATGTGCATTACCGAGAGGGCCCAGCGATAGCTCTCCTATAGACGGAGTGACAAATCCTAATCTTGATCTATGCCAACTCAACAAACACCATTGGAGACACCTGTAGAGCATCTTTATAATCACCCGGTTACGTTGTGACGTTTGATAGCACACAAGGTGTTCCTCCGGTATTCGGGAGTTGCATAATCTCATAGTCAGAGGAAAATGTACAAGTCATGAAGAAAGCAGTAGCAATAAAACTAAACGATCATTATGCTAAGCTATGGATGGGTCTTGTCCATCACATCATTCTCTAATGATGTGATCCCGTTCAGCAAATGACAACACATGCCCATGGCTAGGAAACTTAACCATCTTTGATTAACGAGCTAGCCAAGTAGAGGCTTACTAGGGACACTATGTTTGTCTATGTATTCACACATGTACTAAGTTTCCGGTTAATACAATTCTAGCATGAATAATAAACTTTTATCATGATATAAGGAAATATAAATAACAACTTTATTATTGCCTCTAGGGCATATTTCCTCCATTAACTCCTTGAAACATGCCGATAACCTCTAGCTCTTCCTCTACTATCTGAAGCTTGCTGATAACTGCCCGGGAGATCAGATTCAACCCCGCACCGCCGTCCACCAACAACGGCAAACACCCTACCGCAATGGTACGGTTGGGGTGATCCTCTTCGTCAAAGATTATGGGAGTGCGCGACCATTTGAGCGACTTCCAGGCCTCTGGCGTTGGTTCCACGACATTGACTTCCCGTGCCCACCGTTTGAGCCGGCGATGAGAGGTGTGCAAAGATGCACCAACGTCAATGCACATGGCGTCAACTGCCTCCTGAAACTACTGCTCACTGGTTTCCTATTCATCCCCTCCATCACTCCCATCATCACAGGCTTCCTTCTCTCGACCTCTAGCGGGTTTTCCTTGGTTCCTGAAGGGTTTGCCGGGGCGGTTTGCTTCGCCGCCTCGGTCCTTCCCACGAGCAACATTCTGACCCTTTTCCTTGTCACGCTTCTCATATTCTGCACTCTGTCTCTTAACAAGCTGCTCAACCTGATAGAACTCTCGAAGGTCATGGCCTTTGGTCCGATGAATCTTGCAGTACGGCCCATCACCTTTCCCAGCCTTCTCGGCAGCTGCGGCTTCCTGGCAGTCTGCGCACATGGCAGCTTCCTTGCTGGAGGCCTCAGCTTTGCCCTTCTTGCCAGTACTAGGCTGATACGTCCATTTTGCATCATGTTTTCTTACTGTTATTTATGATGTTTTTATCCATTATAATGCTTTTTGGAGTAATTGTAATGCCTCTTCTATCGTAATATGCAAGGTACACACAAAGAGGGAGAATTTCGGCAGCTGGAAATCGGGACCTGGAAAAGCTACGTTAGGCCACCTATTCCGCACAACTCCAAATGAGCTGAAACTTCATGGAGAATTTTTATGGAATATTTGAGGAATATTGGAGCAATTAACTACCAGAGGGGGCCCACCTAGGCGCGCCAGGGAGCCCATGCGCGCCCTGGTGGGTTGTGCTCACCCAGGCCCACCTCACGTGCCCATCTTCTGGTATATAAGTCATTTTGACCTAGAAACAATAAGAAGTGGACTTTCGGGACGAAGCGCCGCCGTCTTGACGCAGAAATCGGGCAGGAGCACTTTTGCCCTCCGGCGGAGCGATTCCGCCGGGGGCACTTCCCTTCCTGAGGGGAAATCATCGTCATCATCATCACCAACAACTCTCCCATCTTGGGGAGGGCAATCTCCATCAACATCTTCAACAACACCATCTCCTCTAAAACCCTAGTTCATCTCTTGTGTTCAATCTTGTTACCAGAACTATAGATTGGTGCTTGTGGGTGACTAGTAGTGTTGATTACATCTTGTAGTTGATTACTATATGGTTTATTTGGTGGAAGATTATATGTTTGAATCCAATATGCTATTTAATACCCCTTTGATCTTGAGCATGATTATCATTTGTGAGTAGTTACTTTTATTCTTGAGGTCACGGGAGAAATCATGTTGCAAGTAATCATGTGAACTTGATATGTGTTTGCTATTTTGATAGTGTGTATGTTGTGATTCCCTTAGTGATGTCATGTGAACGTCGACTACGTGAAACTTCACCATATTTGGGCCTAAGGGAATGCATTGTGGAGTAGCAATTAGATGATGGGTTCCGAGAGTGACAGAAGCTTAAACCCCAGTTTATGCGCTATTCCATAAGGGACCAATTGGATCCAAAAGTTTAATGCTATGGTTAGAATTTATAATTAATACTTTTCTCCTAGTTGTGTATGCTTGTAGGAGGGTTAATCATAAGTAGGAGGTAGTAAGAACAACACCTAAGCACCGGTCCACCCACATATCAAATTATCAAAGTACCGAACACAAATTAAGCCAACCTGATGAAAGTGACTAGATGAAAATCCTGTGTACCCTCAAGAATGCTTTGCTCATCATAAGAGACCATTTTGGCATGTCCTTTGCCTCAAAAGGATTGGGCTACCTTGCTGGACTTTTGTTACTACTATCGTTACTTGCTCTTTACAAATTACCTTGCTATCAAACTACTCTACTATAGCACTTGCAGACACTACCTTACTGAAAACCACTTGTCATTTCCTTTTGCTCCTCGTTGGGTTCGACACTTGCTACCAAACTACTCCGCTACAACACTTGTAGACACTACCTTACTGAAAACCACTTGTCATTTCCTTCTGCTCCTCGTTGGGTTCAACACTCTTACTTATCAAAAAAGAGCTACAATTGATCCCCTATACTTGTGGGCCATCAAGTCTATTTTCTGGCACTGTTACTTGGGAGTGAAGCGCCTTTGGTAAGGAAACATTTATATAGTGTGCTGAAATTTACTGTCACTTGTTACTATGGAAAACAATCATTTGAGGGGTTTGTTCGGGGTATCTTCACCTCGACCGGAGCCACAATTATCTACTCCTCAACCTACTGCACCTACTGAAAATATTGAATATGAAATTCCTTTGGGTATGATAGAACAACTGCTAGCTGATCCTTATACAGGAGATGGAACCGAACATCCTGATATGCACTTGATATATGTAGAACAAACTTCTGGATTGTTCAAGCTTCTAGGTTTACCCGGAGATGAAGTTATGAAGAAGGTTTTCCCTTTATCTTTGAAGGGAAAAGCATTGGGATGGTATAGGCTATGCGATGATATTGGATCTTGGAATTGGAATCGATTGAAATTGGAGTTCCAACAAAAAATTATCCTATGCATCTAGTTCATCGTGATCGGAATTATATATATAATTTTTGGCCTCGTGAAGGAGAAAGTACCGCTCTAGCTTGGGGGATGCCTAAATCAGTGTTATAGTCATGCCCCAATCATGAGATCTCGAGAGAAATTATTATCCAGAACTTTTATGCTAGGCTTTCTCGTAATGATCAAACCATGCTTGATACTTCTTGTGCTAGTTCTTTTATGAAGAAGACTATTGAATTCCGATGGGATATTTTGGAAAGAACTAAACGCAACTCTGAAGATTGGGAACTCGACAAAGGTAAATATTCAGGTATTAACTTAAGTATGATTGTGTTAAATCTTTTATGGATACCGATGCTTTTCAAAAGTTTAGCACTAAATATGGACTTGACTCTGAGATAGTAGCCTCCTTTTGTGAATCATTTTCTACTCATGTTGATCTCCCCAAAGAGAAGTGGTTTAAGTATCACCCACCTATTAAAGAAGAAATCAAAGAACCGATACCAGTTAAAGAAGAAACTATACTTTATAAAGTTGATCCAGTTGTTCCTTCTGCTTATATTGAGAAACCACCTTTCCCTGTTAGGATAAAGGAACATGCTAAAGTTTCAACTGTGGTTAGAACACCCAAACCCGATGAACAAATTAAAGTAGAACCTAGTATTGCTATGGTTAAAGATCTCTTAGAAGAAGATATGGATGGGCATGTTATTTAGTTTTGTGAAGAAGCTGCTAGAATTGCCAAACCTGATAAAAAGGATAAACATAGACCTGTAGTTGGCATGCCTGTCATCTTAGTTAAAATAGGAGATCAATGTTATCGTGGTTCAAGTGACATAGGTGCTAGTGTGAGTGCTATTCCTTACACCTTATACCAAGAAATTATGAATGACATAGCACTCGCAGAGATAGAAGACATAGATGTTACTATTAAACTTGCTAATAGAGACACTATTTCACCAATTGGGATTGTTAGAGATGTTGAAGTCTTGTGTGGAAAAATAAAATACCCTACTAATTTTCTTGTTCCTGGTTCCCCACAATATGACTTTTGTCCCATTATCTTTGGTAGACCTTTCTTGAACACCGTTAATGCTAAGATAGATCGTGAGAAGCAAACTGTCGGGGTTATTTTTGGTGATGAGTCTCGTGAGTTTAATTTTTCCAAGTTTAGTAGAAAGCTTCATGAAAAAGAATTTCCTAGTAAGGATGAATTAATTGGTCTTGCTTCTATTGCTGTACCACCTATCGATCCTTTAGAACAATATTTGCTAGACCATGAAAATGATTTTCATATGCATGAAAGAAATGAAATAGATAAGATTTTGTTTGAACCACGTCCTCTAGTTAAACACAATTTGCCTATTGAAACTCTAGGAGGTCCTCCTCCACCTAAATGTGATCCTGTGTTTGAATTAAAACAATTGCCAGACACTTTGAAATATGCTTATCTTAATAAAAATAAGATATATCCTATTTATTAGTGCTAACCTTTCAGAACATGATGAAAAAAGATTATTGAAAGTTCTAAGGAAGCACCGAGCTGCTATTGGATATACTCTTGATGATTTAAAGGGCATTAGTCCCACCCTATGTTAGCACAAAATTAATATGGAACCTGATGCTAAACCCGTAGTTGATCACCAACGTCGGTTAAATCCGAAGATGAAAGATGTGGTAAGAACGGAAATCTTAAAACTTCTGGAAGCAGGTATAATCTATCCCATAGCTGATAGTAGATGGGTAAGTCCTGTTCATTGTGTCCCTAAGAAAGGAGGTAAAACTGTTGTTCCTAATGATAAGAATGAAGTTATTCCACAAAAAATTGTTACAGGTTATATAATGGTAATTGATTTTAGAAAATTAAAAAGGCAAATAGAAAATATCATTACCCTCTGCCTTTTATTCATCAAATGCTTGAAAGATTATCTAAGCACACACACTTTTGCTTCCTTGATGGATACTATGGTTTTTCACAAATACCTATTTCTCAACCTGATCAAGAAAATACCACTTTTACTTGTCAATTTGGAACCTATGCTTATAGACGTATGCCTTTCGGTTTATGTAATGCACCTGCTACCTTTCAAAGATGTATAACCACTATTTTCTCTGACTTTTGTCAAAAGATTGTTGAGGTTTTCATGGATGACTTCTCTATTTATGGGAAGTCTTTTGATGATTGTTTAAGCAATCTTGATAGAGTTTTGCAGACATGTGAACAAACAAATCTTGTCTTGAATTGGGAGAAGTGCCACTTTATGGTTAATGAAGGCATTGTCTTGGGTCATAAAATTTCTGAAAGAGGTATTGAAGTGGACAAAGCTAAGGTTGTTGCAATTTAGAAAATTCCATGTCCTAAAGATATAAAATGTATTTGTAGTTTCTTAGGTCATGCTGGTTTTTACAGGAGATTAATCAAAGACTTTTCTAAAATTTCTAGGCCACTTACGAATATTTTGCAAAAGGATATTCCTTTTGTTTTTGATGATGATTGTTTAGAAGCCTTTGAAACACTCAAGAAAGCCTTAATTTCTGCACCTATTATTCAACCACCTGATTGGAACTTGCCTTTTTAAATTGTATGTGATGCTAGTGATTATGCTATTAGTGTTGTTCTAGGACAAAGAGTTGATAAGAAACTGAATGTTATTCATTATGCTAGTAAAAGTCTAGACAGTGCTCAAAGAAATTATGCTACTACTGAAAAAGAATTCTTAGCAGTGGTGTTTGCTTGTGATAAATTTAGACCTTATATTGTTGATTCCAAAGTAACTGTTCACATAGACCATGCTGCTATTAAATATCTTATGGAAAAGAAAGATGCTAAACCTAGACTTATTTGATGGGTTCTCTTGTTACAAGAATTTGATTTACATATCATTGATAGAAAAGGTGCTGATAACCTCATAGCTGATAATTTATCTAGGCCTAAAAATGTGCTTGATGACCCGCTACCTATTGATGATAGTTTTCCTGATGAGCAGTTAGCTGCAATAAATGTTGCTCACAGTACTCCTTGGTATGCTGATTATGCTAATTACATTGTTGCTAAATATCTACCACCTAGCTTTACTTACCAACAAAAAAATTCTTCTATGATTTAAGACATTAATTTTGGGATGACCCACATGTTTATAAGGAAGGAGTAGACGGTATTATTAGACGTTGTGTACCTAAGCATGAACAGGGACAAATCCTACGTAAATGTCATTCCGAAGCTTATGGAGGGCATCATGCTAGAGATAGAATTGCTCACAAGGTATTGCAATATGGATTTTATTGGCCTACTCTCTTCAAGGATGGCCGTAAGTTCGTCTTATCTTGTGATGAATGTTAAAGAATAGGTAACATCGGTAAGCGTCAAGAAATGCCTATGAATTATTCACTTGCTCTTGAACCATTTGATGTTTGGGGATTTGATTACATGGGACATTTTCCTTCCTCTAATGGGTATACACATGTTTTGGTTGATGTTGATTATGTTACTAAATGCGTAGAAGCTATTCCAACCAGTAGTGCTGATCACAACACCTCTATTAAAATGCTTAAGGAAGTTATTTTCCCAAGGTTTGGAGCCCTAGATATTTAATGACTGATGGTGGTTCACACTTTATTCATGATGTTTTCCGTAAAATGCTTGCCATGTATGATGTCAACCATAGAATATCATCACCTTATTATCCTTAGTCTACTGGTCAAGTTGAACTTAGCAATAGAGAAATAAAATTAATTTTGCAGAAGACTATCAATAGGTCCAAGAAGAATTGGTCTAAGAAATTAGATGATGCAATTTGGTCATATAGAATAGCATATAAAAATCCTATGGGCATGTATCCATATAAAATGGTTTATGGAAAAGCTTGTCATTTGCCTCTTGAGTTAGAACATAAAGCATATTGGACCATCAAAGAGCTCAATTATGATTCCAAACTTGCTGGTGAAAATAGGTTATTTGATATTAACTCATTAGATGAATGGATAACCGAAGCTTATGAAAATGCAAAATTATTTAAAGAAAAAGTTAAAAGATGGCATGACAAAAGAATCCAAAAGCATGAGTTTAAAGTCGGAGAATATGTTCTTTTGTATAACTCTTGTTTTAGATTCTTTGCAGGAAAACTCCTCTCAAAATGGGAAGGCCCTTATGTTATCGAGGATGTTTATCGGTCTGGAGCCATCAAAATAAATAATTCCGAAGATACTAACCCGAAGGTTGTCAATGCGCAACGAATAAAGCATTATATCTCAGGTACACCCATTAATGTTGAAAGTAATATTGTACAAACTTTGACACCGGAAGAACACATAAAAGAGTCCTTCCAGAGCACTCCAGAATCGTGAAAGTAAGGAGGTACGTGATACGGTAAGTAAACGGACTCCGAAAAATCCGCAAAAATATTTTTTATCAGTTTTGGAATGTTTGGAAAAATTAGGAAATAAAGAAACTTCCAGGAAGCGTCCCCTAGTGGGCACAAGACACCAAGGGTGGGTTGTGCCCACCCGAGACACCTTCCGGACTCCATTTTTCTTCCGTTTACTTGTCCCCTAAGATAAAAAATCTATATATACTTGCCGAACCTGTTGATCATCGTATCACAGAGAAATCCTCTATTCTCTTTTCTTGATGTTTTTCTACCAGATCCCATCAACCATGGCCACCTCGAGCTCTGCCAAGGACAAGTTCTTCAAGAGCGTCATTCGAAGATTGGAGTATCTTTTGAGCCTGAAAGAGAAGGACGAACCCTCCACTACATCAACACCACCACCGCCTTCTTCATCACCAAAATAGACTTGAGTACCGGGTATGGGTACCGGGTATGGTAGGTGATCACACCACATAAGGAAAAGTATAAGTAGAAAATTTTATTAGAGATTGACAAACATAGCATTAGTCAATGATGCAACTCATGAAAGAATTATTAAGGGAAGAGAAGATTCACATATAAATATACTATCCTAGAAATCTTTGGTGATTGTGAGCCTTCATCAAAATATTATATGCCAAAATTGTTGACGTTGGACAAGGAAGCGAACTTAATGGTTTATGTTTGTTCATATTCACATAGAAGTCATATTGTCATAGATCCCTTAACATGTGGTGCTTTCCCCTATCTTTGCTAGCCAAAAATTCCGCACTAAGTAGAGATACTACTTGTGCATCCAAAAACCCTTAAACCAAAATCTTATTTTCAATTGTCCACCATACCTACCTAGGGATTGAGCAAGATCCCTCAAGTAAGTTGTCATGAGTGCAAAACGGCAATAAAAATTGCTTCTAAAAGTGTGAGATCATTTAGTGTAAGAGAAAATTGAGCATTGCACGAACTTGTGATGGTGAAGAATAAAAGCGACACAGTGCATAATAAAGGTCGCTATCACAAGGGGCAATGAAACGTGACATTCTTTTGCACTAAGGGGTTGAGCATACAACCAAATAAGTGCATGGCAACCTCCGCTTCCCTCTGCGATTGGCCTATCTTTTACTTTTATGTATTTACTTTTATGCAGAGAGTCAAAAGTTTTCCTTCTATTCCTTTTTATTTTTCTCCTTTGGCAAGCATCATGTGGTGAGGAAAGATCTAGGCACATATGTCCAGTTGAATATAGATAGCATGAGTTACTATTGTTGACATCACCCTTGAGGTGAATATGTTGGGAGGCAAAACTATAAGCCCCTATCTTTATATGTGTCCGGTTGAAATGTTTTGCTCATGTGTACGCGGTGAGTGTTAGCAATCACAAAACACTATATGATGGTTGAGTATGTGGACTTGCCTCAAGGCTCTGATACGTGACCCTTCCTGAAAAGATGATGAATTGTAGTTGCAAAGTTGACTGAGAACATAGCTTGTTGGTTTTTAATAGAGTTTTTGCTTTATACTTCAATTGTGTGATGAATTGTCACTTATTCATGAGAAGTCTATGATAAAATATTACGTTTAAATTTGTTGCTGTTATAATAATCTACATGATGCGTCCATGTCCGTATTTTGGTTTTATTGATACCTCTCTCTCAATGCATGTGGACATGTTTTTCGATTTTGGTTTTCGCTTGAGGACAAGTGAGGTCTAAGCTTGGGGTAGTTGATATGTCCATTTTGCATCATGTTTTATTACTGTTATTTATGATGTTTTTATCCATAATAATGCCTTTTGGAGTAATTCTAATGCCTTTTCTCTCATAATATGCAAGGTACACACAAAGAGGGAGAATTCCGGCAGCTGGAAATCTGGACCTGGAAAAGCTACGTCGGGCCACCTATTCTTCACAACTCCAAATGAGCTGAAACTTCATGGAGAATTTTTATGGAATATTTGAGGAATATTGCAGCAAATAACTACCAAAGGACGCCCACCAGCTGGGCACAACCCACCTGGGCGCGTTAGGGATCCCATGCGCGCCCTGGTGGGTTGTGCTCACCCAGGCCCACCTCCGGTGTCCATCTTCTGGTATGTAAGTCATTTTGACCTAGAAAAAATAAGCAGCGGACTTTCGGGACAGAGCACCACCGTCTTGAGGCGGAACTTGGGCAGGAGTACTTTTGCCCTCCAGCGGAGCGATTCTGCCAGGGGAACTTCCCTCCCGGACGGGGAAATCATCGTCATCATCATCACCAACAACTCTCCCATCTTGGGGAGGGTAATATCCATGAACATCTTCAACAACACCATCTCCTCTCAAACCCTTGTTCATCTCTTGTGTCCAATCTTGTTACCGGAACTATAGATTGGTGCTTGTGGGTGACTACTAGTGTTGATTACATCTTGTAGTTGATTACTATATGGTTTATTTGGTGGAAGATTATATGTTCAGATCCAATATGCTATTTAATACCCCTCTGATATTGAGCATGATTATCATATGTGAGTAGTAAATTTTGTTCTTGACGTCAGTGGAGAAATCATATTGCAAGTAATCATGTGAACTTGATATGTGTTCGATATTTTGATAGTGTGTAGGTTGTGATTCCCTTTGTGGTGTCATGGGAACATCGACTACATGACACTTCACCATATTTGGGCCTAAGGGAATGCATTGTGGAGTAGGAATTAGATGATGTGTTGCGATAGTGACAGAAGCTTAAACCCCAGTTTATGCGCTATTCTGTAAGGGTCCGATTGGATCCAAAAGTTTAATGCTATGGTTAGAATTTATTCTTAATACTTTTCTTGTAGTTCTGGATGCTTGCGGGAGGGTTAATCATAGGTAGGACTTTATTCAAGTAAGAACATCACTTAAGCACCAGTCCACCCACATATCAAATTATCAAAGTACTAAACACGAATTAAGCCAACATGATGAAAGTGACTAGATGAGCACCCCATGTACCCTCAAGAACGCTTTGCTTATCATAAGAGACCGTTTTGGCCTGTCCTTTGCCTCAAAAGGATTGGGCTACCTTGCTGCACTTTTGTTACTACTATTGTTACTTGCTCGTTACAAATTACCTTGCTATCAAACAACTCTGCTACTTACAATTTCAGCACTTGCAGACACTACCTTACTAAAAACCACTTGTCATTTCCTTCTGTGTCCCATTGGGTTCAATAATCTTACTTATCTAAAAGAGCTACAATTGATCCCCTATACTTGTGGGTCATCATAGGCATACCCGATCCTTCAATAGTCATCACTGCCTCATCCTTCCGCTTCTTGCTCTTTTTCTGACTGGTTGATTCATCATCATCCTATGAATCGACATTGATGCAATATTCCTCTCCGAGCAACTTCCTACCCTCCTCCATCCAGGCACTTATCCACTAAAGTGTAGAGCTCCTTCACTGTCTTGGGCAACCACACGTTTATCTTGGAACAAATCTGACGGTTACGCACATTGGACTGGAAGGCAGCTATCGCAGCTGCCGGATGGATATTTGGGATGTTCCTACGAACCTTGTCGAATCTATGTAAATACTTACGGAGGATTTCTCCTTCCTTCTGTTGGATAAGCTGCAAGTCGCTGGGCCTGCCTAGCTCTTGGTGGCCGCCGGTGAAGGCGCCAATGAACTCGTGGCATAGGTCAGCCCATGACGAAATGGAGTTTTCCGGCCAAAGGGAAGTAGTTGGCAAACACCTTCTCATCTGTTCCCCCGGCATCCTAAACAGCGATGGTGTAGATGCTCAGAAACTCTACCGGGTTTAGCCTTCCATCGTACTTCTCGGGTATCTCTGGCTTGAACGTGCGAACGGACGGCCACCGGACTTACCGCAGCTCTCGGGTAAAGGCGGGGGTGAAAGTATCGAGAAGAGGTGTCTAGAGGGGGGTGATTAGACACTAAGTACCAAAAGTTGCAGTTTTTAATTTTCTTAAGTTGAAGTGGAGTTTAGGCACAAGTTTAACAAACACAATACATATCAAGCAAGCATGCAAAGAGTATATGAGTAGTGGAAAGTAAAGCATGCAACTTGCAAGAATGTAAAGGGAAGGGTTTGGAGAATTCAAACGCAATTGGAGACACGGATGTTTTTGTCGTGGTTCCGATAGGTGGTGCTATCATACATCCACGTTGATGGAGACTTCAACCCACAAAGGGTAATGGTTGCGCGAGTCCACGGAGGGCTCCACCCAGGAAGGGTCCACGAAGAAGCAACCTTATCTATCCCATCATGGCCATTGCCCACGAAGGACTTGCCTCACTAGCGGTAGATCTTCACGAAGTAGGCGATATCCTTGCCCTTACAAACTCCTTGGTTCAACTCCAAAATCTTTGTCGGATGCTCCCAAGTGACACCTAGCCAATCTAGGAGACACCACTCTCCAAGAAGTAACAAATGCTGTGTTGATGATGAACTCCTTGCTCTTGTGCTTCAAATGATAGTCTCCCCAACACTCAACTCTCTCGCTCTCATAGGATTTGGATTTGGTGGAAAGAAGACTTGAGTGGAAAGCAACTTGGGAAGGCTAGAGATCAAGATTCATATGGTAGGAATGAAATATCTTGGCCTCAACACATGAGTAGGTGGTTCTCTCTCAGAAAATGTGTATTGGAAGTGTAGGTATGTTCTGATGGCTCTCTCCATGAATGAAGTGTAGGTGGAGGGGTATATATAGCCTCCACACAAAATCTAACTGTTACACACAATTTACCAATCTCGGTGAGACCGAATTGAGAAACTCGGTCGGACTGATATAGCAAACCTAGTGACCGTTAGGGTTTTCGGTGGGACTGACTGGATCAACTCGGTGGGACCGATGTGCTAGGGTTAGGGTAAATGCAAAACTCGGTTTGACCGTTACTCAATCTCGGTGGGAACGATTTGGGTAATAAGTGAAATAGAGAGTTGGCCAAGCAAACTCGGTGGGGCCGATTGCATATCTCGATGGAACCGAAAATATTGCAATAGGTAATAGAGAGTTTGCAAGCCCATCTCGGTGAGACCGAGATCCCATCGGTGAGACCGAACTGATTAGGGTTTCTAGCAGTGGCTATGTCAACTGACCTCGGTGGCTCCGGATAGAAAGAATCGGTGGGGCCGAGTTTGACTTTTGGTTTAGGTCATATGTGGATGTGGGAAGGTAGTTGAGGGTTTTGGAGCATATCACTAAGCACTTTGAGAAAGCAAGCCATTAAGCAACACCTCATCCCTCCTTGATAGTATTGGCTTTTCCTATAGACTCAATGTGATCTTGGATCACTAAAATAGAAAATGTAGAGTCTTGAACTTGAAGTTTGAGCCAATCCTTTGTCCTTAGCATCTTGAAGGGGTTCCACATCCTTTAGTCCATGCCACTTAATTTGTTGAACTTTTCTGAAACATACTAAGTAAAAGTATTAGTCCAACAAGAGATATGTTGTCATTAATTATCAAAATCACCCAGGGAGCACTTGTGCTTTCAATCTCCCCCTTTTTGGTAATTGATGGCAACATACATCAAAGCTTTAGATAAAGATATAGAGAATAGCAAGTAAAGCTTTGGAAAGACATGTAATAAGCATAGGCTCCCCCTACATGTATGCAATCATGTGAATATGGAATATAGAAGTATGTGAGAGCATAACCATGACAGAGTAGCAATGTGTTACATGTATCTTGGCTATATGCATCAGGGCAAAAGATATGAATATGGGAAATGTACCTTCATGCCCATGAGTCCTTCTCGCAAACAATATGTACATTAGCAAGAATTTCTCATACACATGACTATGATGCATATACTTACCTTGTGGTCTTGCATTGGCTAGGATGGGATGAGCCTGCGTAAACAAGGTTAGATAACACAGATGCACCCACTAGCTAGAGAAAACAAAAGAAACCTCAAGAGTACCAAGACTGGGATGACATGTAGAGAGTGAGTACTAAGTACCACATTTGATATAGACATGTCCCCAACGGTAAAGATGTGCAATGAATTTAAGAATTTCTTTCCCTTGGATGTCTTGCTCCCCCTGAATCTAGCATGGGATACTGGGAGAAGATAGGGAACAGAAAAACAGAGCTCAAAGAAACAAATGAACACAGCTAATGCAAATAGGCACATATGAACATGTCTTTCCCCTCATGAAGACATGTGGCATCTCTCCCCTTGAACATCAAGCATCTGGGATCCTTGAAGATTACTCTTTCTTGGAGTATTCCCTCCCCCTAGAGATCTCCCCCCTAGAGATATTGTTAAGCTTTGATGTGATCTCTCTCTCTCCCCCTTTGACATCAATTTCCAAGAAGGGTCTTCTGGAATTTGTTGTGAATGGGTTCGGTTCTTGAATCACAATACAAAGCATTAAGGTAAATGTGATGCTGGCAGAGGACAAGATTCATCGAGTGGAGCTAGATCAAGAATAAAACATGAATAAATGGCAAAATGTTTTTCCTATAGTCAACTCGGTGTCACCGAGTTGTATGCTTCGGTTGCGCCGAAAATCTTCGGCTAGACCGGAGACATGAAACCGGTGGAACCGAGTTCGTCACAAAGAAAAACACTTGTCACCTCAGCTCACTGGACAAATAAGATCTCACAAAGATTTGCAAAGAATTGGATGCAGGGAATGCAGAACAAACAGAAAAGAAATTAAAAGATCTAGATGAAGTTTTTTTTGAAAGGGGACAAAATCTAGAGTATATTGAGCGGTGACAAAATCACCTATGTTAGAGTATATTGACTTAGGAGTCAAGTGAGGCCACTTGATCTTTGGTCATACTCATCGTTTAAGCTCAAAATGGGGTTACCATTTTTCTTTTAAGTATCTTGATGTATTCACATATTGTCGAGTTGCTTTGACTCATGACTTGGAGTAAAGCTACTCTAAGATGGAATAACATACCTTGGGTGGCGGTGTTGATCTTGATCATGTAGTTGAACTTTTGTGGGTTGCTCAAGGTTGATGTAGCCCATCAAGAGTTGGGAGCACCCTTTGGATTTTGAGTTCATCTACCTACATGGGTTAGTTTTTGCAAGGAAGAGCACTTGTGTATCCAACATGACAATCATGAAACTCAACATAGAATTTGTCAAAGGATATGTTTTAAAGGTTTCGTGCTTCCTTGTCATCAATCACCATTGTGTAGAGACTTGGTGGTGTAGAGATTTGCTCAAGATGTGAGTGAGTTGAAATCTCATAGAATTAGATTCATCCAAGTACCTACAAGGGTTAGATAACATGCAAGGTGCAAATATATCCAAGACATAAGATTATCATCATAAGAGAAATATCAAGGATTAGTCATAAGCTCATGTCTTGCATGTATCCAATGGAGTTCCTACTCCAAGTTTGAAGCATCAATGATGTTCAATTCACCTCTTAACCTGGAAAACACTTTCTCATCAAGTGGTTTTGTGAATACATCCGCTAATTGCTTATCGGTGCGAACATGCTTAAGGTTTATGTCACCCTTAACAACGTGATCTCGAATGAAATGATGACGAACTTCAATATGCTTAGTTCGAGAATGTTGCATGGGATTGTGAGCAATCTTGATAGCACTTTCATTCTCACAAAGTAATGGAACATGTTTCACATATATCCCATAATCTTTAAGAGTTTGGGTCATCCAAAGTAATTGAGCACAACATGAACCAGCGGCAATGTATTCCGCTTCGGCGGTGGATAAGGATACCGAGTTTTTTTTCTTGGAAGACCAAGACACAAGAGATCTACCAAGGAATTGACAAGTACCCAAAGTAGACCTTCTATCAACCTTGTCACCGGCATAGTCCGAGTCGGAGTAGCCAACAAGATCAAAGGAAGCCCTCTTTGGATACCAAATGCCAAAATTTGGTGTATGTATTAAGTATCTCGCTATCCTCTTCACGGCCTTAAGATGACATTCCTTAGATGCAGCTTGATATCGTGCACACATGCACACACTTAGCATGATATTGGGACGTGAAGCACATAGATATAATAATGAACCAATCATAGAGCGGTAAACTTTTTGATCAACCGGTTCACCATCTTTGGTCAAATCAAGATGTCCACTAGTAGGCATTGGTGTAGTCATACCTTTGCATTATTGCATATTGAACTTCTTGAATAAGTCCTTGGTGTACTTCGTTTGAGAGACAAAGGTGCCTTCCTTAGTTTTCTTGATTTGCAAACCAAGAAAGAATTTGAGTTCACTCATCATAGACATCTCAAACTTCTCCGACATTAGCTTCCCAAACTTTTCACTAAAATGAGGGTTAGTTGATCCAAATATAATATCATCAACATAAATTTGGCATACAAATAGTTCTCCATTAACCCTTTTAGTAAAAAGAGTAGAATCTATTTTTCCAATTTCAAAGCCTTTTTCAATAAGGAACTTGGTCAAGCATTTATACAATGCTCTAGGAGCTTGTTTAAGACCATAAAGGGCCTTGTGAAGTTTGTAGACATGATTAGGTTTCTTAGGATTGACAAAGCCGGGAGGTTGCTTAACATAAACTTCCTCCTCAATTTCACCATTTAGAAAAGCACTTTTAATGTCCATTTGGTACAAGGTGATATCATGGTGATTAGCATAGGCAAGTAAGATGCGAATGGACTCAAGTCTAGCAACGGGAGCATATGTCTCACCATAGTCCATACCTTCGACTTGTGTGTAGCCTTGGGCGACGAGACATGCTTTGTTGCGAACCACTTGTCCATTTTCATCCTGCTTGTTGTGAAACACCCGTTTGGTACCAATGATGTTGTGGTTGTTGTCGGGATTTTCAACCATTGTCCACACTTGATTTCTCTCAAAGTTGTGTAGATCTTCATGCATAGCGTTTATCCAATCCGGATCTTCCAATGCTTCTTCAACCTTCATAGGTTCAATGCGAGAGATGACTGAATAGTGTTCATAAAAGTTAGCTAAATGAGTTTTTGAGCGAGTGATTCTCCCGGTTTGGATATCATTGTAGATTTGCTCCATGTGATGATCTTTAGCAATTCTTGCTCGAAATCGTGAAAGCTTTTGCTTGGGTCTTGGTTGAACATCTTCTTCATCTTGTTCTTCTTCTTGGCCTTCTTCATTGTTGGCCTTGTCGTTCTCTTCTAGTGGTGGAGAGGGAGGTTGTTGACGTTCGTCGTGGTGCACTTCCTTGTTTTCTTCATCTTGGTGTGTCCCACTCGTGGATGCTTCCGTATCAACTCTTGGTTCACCTTGTCATGAGGTAGAAGCTTCCACTTGGATGGACGAGGTACTCTCCTTCACCTCCATTGGACGAATCTTGCCAATAGACAAGTCTTGGATTGCTTCCGAGGGATCTTTGTCTCCTACATCAATTGGCAATTGCTTTACTTGGAGCCGTTAGATTCATCAAACTTCACATCTACCGTTTCTTCAACCTTTCGGGTGAAATTGTTGTAGACACGGTATGTGTGAGAGTTTGAGCCATAACCAAGTAGGAAACCTTCATGAGACTTAGGAGCAAATTTAGAACGACGATGGTTATCAAGAATGTAGCACTTTGAGACGAATACTCGAAGGTATCCAACTTGGGGTTTGTTACCGGTGAGGAGCTCGTATGCCGTCTTGCCGAGTAGCTTGTGAAGATACAAATGATTTGTTGCATGACAAGCTGTCTCAACCGCTTCCGCCCAAAAGCGTTTTGGCGTCTTGTACTCATCAAGCATCATTCTTCCATCTCGATAAGAGTCTGGTTCTTCCTCTCAACAACTCCATTTTGTCGAGGTGTGTATGTAGCCGAGAACTCATGTGCGATCCCTTCTTCATCAAGAAAGGTGTCTACATTTGCGTTCTTGAACTCCGTTCCATTGTCGCCCCGAACCTTCTTGATCTTCATGTCAAATTGATTTTGGGCCTTCCTAGCAAAGTTTTTGAAGATCTTTTGGACCTGCGATTTTTCATCAAGAAAGAACACCCACGTAAATCTTGAAAAATCATCAACTATGACTAGACCAAATGAGTTACCACCAAGACTCTTGTAGGCATTTGGACGAAAGAGATCCATGTGAAGTAGCTCGAGTGGTCTTCTTGTGGTCATGATGTTCTTAGCGCGATGACTTGCTCCAACTTGTTTCCTTGCTTGACAAGCACTACAAAGTCTATCCTTGTCAAATATGACATCATTAACGCCAAGGATATGATTTCCTTTAATGAGTTTGTCAAGGTTTCGCATGCCCACATGGCCTAGCCTTCTATGCCACAACCAGCCTTTAGAAGATTTAGCAATTAAGCAAGTTCTAGGTTGAGCCTTTTTAGTGAAATGAACACTGTAAAGATCTCCTCTACGTATACCGGTAAAGACCATTTTATGATTATCTCTATGAAACACTTGGCAGTCTACTTCAGTAAATAGGACATTGAAACCGAAATTAGCAAGTCTAGATACTAAAAGTAAGTTGTAGCCAAGAGATTCAACGAGCATGACATTTTGTATGGAGCTATCATGTGAGATGGCCACCTTACCAAGGCCAACCACCTTACCCTTTGAATTATCACCAAAAGTGACATACTTTCGAGGGCCGTCGTTTTCAGCAAGCTCACGGAACATGTCTTTATCTCCGGTCATATGATCAGTACATCCACTATCAAGGACCCATTCCTTTCCTCAAGCCATGTAGCTGTGAAGATTTGCCATGAGACCAAAGTGTCTCATCCCATCATCGAGATCATAATCACTATCATCATCATCCTCATCATAGTAACCATGTTCAACATCATTTTGTGATTGATCAATTCCTAGAGAGGTTAATTCATTAGACAAATGATCATTTCTATAGTTATCTTTATGAATTCTAATAGCTCTAGAAATGATATTGCTAATGATTCCAACATCTCCTTTGGCACTCATAAGATTAGTAAGCTCAAATAAGCAGTCACCAAATTTGGGATCATTGGAACTCATTTTAATCAAGGCAATAGACTTACGGAGGATTTCATCTAGATCTTTCAAGGAATAATTTGGAAAGAGTTCCTCAAGAAATTTCCATATGGTGTAGGCACACTTAAGAGTAGGAAAACATCCAATCAACTTTCTAGGCAAGCCTCTAGTGATAAGATTAACAGTTCTAAGATTGCGAATCATTTCAATTGACTCATCAAGGGTAGGATCCATGGGATCAACATGAGGTGCACAAGGGATAGCAATATACTTGTTCAAGTGATATTCATTGAAAATCTCAAGCATTTCATTTTTCCACTAATGAAAATATTCTCCATCAAGAATAGGCACTCTATGTCTAAGACTCCCCAAAGAAGACTCATCCATCTTCCTCCAAAGGTGTTTAAACCAAGGTAATGGAAACCAATGCTCTGACACCAATTGAAAGGAATGAGAAGAGGTGTCTAGAGGGGGGGTGATTAGACACTAAGTACCAAAAGTTGAAGTTTTTAATTTTCTTAAGTTGAAGTGGAGTTTAGGCACAAGTTTAACAAACACAATATATATCAAGCAAGCATGCAAAGAGTATATGAGCAGCGGAAAGTAAAGCATGCAACTTGCAAGAATCTAAAGGGAAGGGTTTGGAGAATTCAAACAACAATTGGAGACACAGATGTTTTGGCATGCTTCCGATAGGTGGTGCTATCGTACATCCACGTTGATGGAGACTTCAACCCATGAAGGTAACGGTTGCGCGAGTCCATGGAGGGCTCCACCCATGAAGGGTAACGGTTGTGCGAGTCCTCGGAGGGCTCCACCCACGAAGGGTCCACGAAGAAGCAACCTTGTCTATCCATCATGGCCATCGCCCACGAAGGACTTGCCTCACTAGTGGTAGATCTTCACGAAGTAGGCGATCTCCTTGCCCTTACAAACTCCTTGGTTCAACTCCACAATGTTTGTCGGAGGCTCCCAAGTGACACCTAGCCAATCTAGGAGACACCACTCTCCTAGAAGTAACAAATGATAGTCTCCCCAACACTCAACTCTCTCTCATAGGATTTGGATTTTGTGGAAATAAGATTTGAGTGGGAAGCAACTAGGGAAGGCTAGAGATCAAGATTCATAGGAATGGAATATCTTGGCCTCAACACATGAGTAGGTGGTTCTCTCTCAGAAAATGTGTATTGGAAGTGTACGTATGTTCTAATGGCTCTCTCCACGAATGAAGAGTGGGTGGAGGGGTACATATAGCCTCCACACAAAATCTAACCGTTACGCACAATTTATCAATCTCGGTGAGACCGAATTGAGAAACTCGGTCGGACCGATATAGCAAATCTAGTGACCATTAGGGTTTTCGGTGGGACCGACTGGATCAACTTGGTGGGACCGATGTGCTAGGGTTAGGGTAAATCCAAAACTCGGTTTGACCGATTACTCAAACTCGGTGGGACTGATTTGGGTAATAAGTGAAACAAAGAGTTGGCCAAGCAAACTCGGTGGGGCCGATTGCATATCTCGGTGGAACCGAAAATATTGCAATCGGTAACAGAGAGTTTGCAAGCCCATCTCTGTGAGACCGAGATCCCATCGGTGAGACCGAACTGATTAGGGTTTCTAGCAGTGGCTATGTCAACTGAACTCGGTGGCTCCCGATAGAAATAATCGGTGGGGTCGAGTTTGACTTTTGGTTTAGGTCATATGTGGATGTGGGAAGGTAGTTGAGGGTTTTGGGGCATATCACTAAGCACTTTGAGCAAGCAAGCCATTAAGCAACACCTCATCCCTCCTTGATAGTATTGGCTTTTCCTATAGACTCAATGTTATCTTGGATCACTAAAATAGAAAATGTAGAGTCTTGAACTTGAAGCTTGAGCCAATCCTTTGTCCTTAGCATCTTGAAGGGGTTCCACATCCTTTAGTCCATGCCACTTAATTTGTTGAACTTGTCAGATACATACTAAGTTAAAGTATTAGTCCAACAAGAGATATGCTATCATTAATTATCAAAATCACCCAGGGAGCACTTGTGCTTTCAGGGGGCACCCAACATCGAAAGGTAGGCATCCGCCAATACCGAGCGCGGGCTCGTCGACGTCGGGGCCATCGCACCCATCGGTCCGGCGGTGGTCGTCGTGGTGTTGCTCAACAATGATGTGCGTGTCTTCCCTCCCCCTATCCTCCGGGACTCGCTGTTGGCCTGGACGGGCTGAAGGGTCAGAGGAGGCCATCGAGACATCATCAGGTTCTTGATTCTGTCGAGCTCGCATTGGCTGTCGTGGTAGGGACTGCACCATGGGGGTGCCCCCTTCCATACGGCCAGCAGCACGAGCCGTTGTCATCACTTGGGGAGGCCGTGGCAGGCCAGCTCATTGTGAGCCCTCAGCCTCGGTGAAACTGAGCAGACTTTGGATGGTGGCACGCCATTCGACCATCTGCTCGACTGCAAGTGCAAACCTCAACAGCAGCTAAGCCCGCGCCATGGCCTCTCTGGCTATGCTCGGCATGGGTGATGATGAAGTAGATCGCACCGTCGCTCGGATCCTGATGGTGCCAGCGGCGGCAGCACTGTGCCCCCGCTATTGCGGAGTGGTGTAACATCCCAAAATTCTAAATTTTGGAATGTTATAATAAATAGATATATTTGATTGATTGTTTGATTGATTGTGTGAAATTGAGTGAAATTTGAAACATTTTTGAAAGTTAAATGAGAGGGAATAAAAGGACTTTCCCAAACTTTCATTTTTCATTTATGATCTTCTTGAATTCAAATACTTTCCATCAAAAAACCCTGGAGAGAAGATGACATGACTTCTTCCATTTATTTAAATGACAAGGGGGTGTTGAAAATATTTGAATTTCATTTGGAAAATATTTCCACTTCTGAAACTTTATGCAACTCAATGATTTTCATGAGAGAAGATAAAATGACTTCTTCAAAATATATGAAATATGAGTTGGGAGTTTTGAAGAATCAAATTCAAAGCCCTTTTGAATTTATTTTCAATTTGGAGTTATTTGAGTTTTATTCAAATTATTTTTCTCCAAAAATAAAATATATGGAAATTAGGGTAACATGATTCCCTACAATAGAAAATTGGAGAAAAATTAATTTGAATCATTTTGGTATTTTTAAAATGATTTTTGTTGGATTTTAATAGACCAGTAACACTCTTTGAATTATTAGAATTTGTGTGTATTTTATTTAATGCTAGAAAAATGTTCATGTCATAGAAAATCTTTTTCTGAAAATTTTGATATATAATATGCCTATATAAAGTTTTATTTTATTTTCGTTTTTCAGTTTATCGCATTCTGTAAAAAAAATTGCACCACGCGGCCGGCCGAAGGCAACAAAAACTACACCGCGCGGCCGGCCGAAGGCCTTTAGGCCCATCGCCTCTTTTCTTCTCTGTTTCATATATTTTCATCTACGTTTAGTCCCAAATTGCCTAGCCTTTGACCCCTAAGCCTCTTTTCCACCAATAAATATAGACCCATAGAGCCTCCAAAAATCATCCGATTCGGGTTAATTCAATATTTTGGTTTGACTAGATTCATTTGAAAAAATATATATTTCTCCTCTCCGGCGTGACTTCTGAAAATTATCTCTTCTCTCCAAAGTCGTCTTTTCTCTGCCTTATAAAGGTATCTTCTTTGTGAACTCTTACAGTGGTAGACTAGCAGATGTAGGGGTTGTAGGTGGTACGGTCTACTCATCGTAAGGTGCAAACGCTTTTGAAAGGCTATGTCTCGGTCATCCGTTTCTCAAACACCATGTAGTGCGAGAAATCCAACGGAGGAGATCAAGTCTTGTGGGGAAAAGTGCGCAAACCTCTGCAGAGTGTATAAACTAATCATGATTAGCCGTGTCCCCGGTTATGGACATCTTGAGTATCTAGTTCTTGGGTTATCCTGTTGATCTCATCACGTTATTTTAAATGAATATTGCTGGGTTTAATGATGTTACTTAATTGGGATTGAGAATGCTGTCAACCATTCTCAGTGTTTAACAACCACCATGATAGTTAAATAAAATTTATTCCTTTGCAGTAGGGAAAAATTGGCTTTTCGCAAAAACATTATAACCATAGAGCTTTTCCACCAGCCATATATGCATGTAGTGATAGCCATTGTTCATCATTTTCTCTATGGTGTGAATTTGCCAATACATTCAATGTATTGACCCGTCTCGGGCTGCAACATCTCATGTAGCAGGTTTCTTACGACGAGTAAGTGATACGTTAGGGTTACGATTTCTACACTCAACTTTGCCGTTGGTGTTGATGGGAATCCACAACCTTGTTGCTTCCGCTATATGGATTGAGGTAATAGTATTTACGTTACTTTTACATGTGATTTACCTCTGTTATAAATCCTCGGGTACTGTGTGTGTCAGCATACCGATCCAGGGATGACACTTAAGCACAAAGACTTGACCCATTCGGGTCGGGTCGCTACAAGATGGTATCAGAGCATATGTTGACTGTAGGACGTGACTCTAGAAACTGGCAAGCCCATAGCAAAGATTTTTCTCTACAACTTTCCCTTTCAAAAGGATCTTTTACATCTCTTCTCTTCTGAGCTTATTCAAAAATCCCCTTTAGTGAGACCATACCCCTTTCCCCTTTTAACCACACGAAGATTTGACTGATGAGACCACTCCAAGAAGTACAAGATATCGGACAACTAAGACCACTTCGGAATGAAGAGTATTTTCCGTGCATCTGAATAATGGAAACTACAACGGTTGACGACCGAAGACAAGTAGAATTTGAAGGCTGTGAAGAATTCCCAGATTTTTATGACCTAGGAAGGCTACCCTTATGGAACTTGGCAAAATATGGAAGTTGTCAATATCCCAGATCAAGGTGTATCGGAGAAAGACCGGAGCATGTAGAGTTAAGAACTCAGGGATTGTCAAGAAAACCCTAAGGCAGGAGATATCAACTATGGAATGATAGCTCATGGAAATGACAAGAGCAGAAACACAGCTATCCATGAAGTTATCTCCCGCTTATGGTATTGTCACCGTGCTGAGTTAAGCATGCATATGCATGGAAGGATTGGATGGTAGAAGGCTGATGGAGCATCTATCAGCAAGAGGTGCAGTTTTAACCTTAGCTGGTGTATCACCAGGATCTGGAGTATTACATCCAGAAGTTAAGATGGAACCACATGAAGCCGTATTAGCCAAGGAAACATTTCGTGAAGAACTCAGGAACCAAAAGCTGAAAGTAGCCAAGCTGGAGGAGCTACAACCTCAAGATACCGGAGATTTGCCAGGAACTGAAGGACAGTAGGATCATGGCTCATGTCGAGGTTGATGAAACTCAGAAGTTTGGAACGCAACTCCAGAAATATTAAAGGACATCACGATAGACTTTGCGACAATAGAAATGATCTGGCAAAAGGATTTGAGAAAGACAAGCATGATCGGGAGAAGCCATTGGAGGCATGAACAAGACTTGAAGAGTTAGACGACGTTGAAGATTTATTGACCTTTAGAAGACCAAACCCCTGTTATATACCTATGTTAGATGCGATGTTTGTGAGCTGTCATTTGTTTGATGTTTTTCCCGACAGCCACAAATAAAATCTGTCTTTTCAAAACTTTTGTTTGTATTGTGTGTATCCCTCTCTATCTCTCTTATCTCACCCCAAACCCATGGACCCAATAGAGGATGAATGAAGATGAGCTTGTATTTTCTGGACCGATGAGTCAATTGGACACGGACCGATGGATTCAGAACATGGAGGATCACATGGAGAATAACCCTATAGCCGGAAAGGATATGACCCAGCATGCTCTTCAGTGCTTTGAAAGAGGTGCTGCTACTTGGTGGAGGATATACCAAACCAGGAATGGATGGCAAGGAGTAACCACTTGGAAAGAATTTAAGTTGACTCTGCCAAAGTCTCGGATATTTTCCCAGAAGTTGAAGCCTTATGGGAAGGATATGAAAGAACCTTGTGCATGCAAGATTTGTGGAGAAATAGGACACAACCGTAAAGAACACAAGGAAGAATGCCCTAATTGTGAAGGAAGTCACCCAGTTGAAGAATGCCCAACTAGGCAGATTACTTGTTTCTTGTGTGAAGGGACTACCCACTATCCTGCTAAGTGTCACATTTACCCCATGGTACAATGAACCGTACAGCTGAAGAAAGAAGTAAAGAAAGGAGCCCTTATGGAAATTTTAGAAGAAAACGTGATGAAGGAAGAGATGGAGGACAAACCTAAAGAAGACCCGAGTAAACCCTGCACTAAGTCTTGCTATTCATGTGGAGAAGAAGGACACATCTCCCAAAATTGTTTGAATCGGGATCTAGTAGAATTCCAGACAGAGGAAGTAGAATATGACCCACAAGAAATAGAATCCATGATTGGAATGGAAAAGTCCAGGAAGAGAAGCAGATTTGATCCCAGGAAGGACCTGAGTCATATCATCTGTTATAGGTGCAAGGAGTCAGGGCACTACCTCAACAATTGCCCAAAAAGGAAACCTCGATACTTTTCAGAAGTAATATGTTTTAGTTGTAATGGAGCAGGGCACTTTGCCAGAGAATGCCCCAAGGAGAAGGAAACTTGTGCTAGATAGTTGAGTTTGCAACAAAAGAAATGGAGTAGTAGAAGAGAGGACATTCTCTCTATATTGAGGTGTTGAGTTGAGACATGTAATGGAAAAGCGAGAGATTGTAATCAATTGAGAGTGAAATAAAGTTAGCATCGTTGGTACTGGTATGGATTTTATGAGTTGTTACTCTATGAAGAAGAATTTTGGCCATTCTGAGGATATGAGAAATATGGTCTATGGAAGATTTGTGCATTCTAAGGGTGGTAGTACCCTGTAAGAACCGTTGACCCCTAGAAAAGATAAGGATACTCCACTGAGTGGATTCCGGACAAAATGAATACGAGTTTTGTCTCGATATGTGTGATACCCCAAGAGTATGTGGGATGAAGTTGGAGACCGTCAGTTGTTTGGACCAAATGTGATCAAGGAGTCAGAAGAGAATGTTAAGTTGATTTGAGATAGACTAAGGTAGCTCAGTCCAGGTAGAAGAGTTATGTAGACTCAAAAACTCAAGGAGGTAGTCCATGAACTTGGAGATAGAGCATGTCTTCGCGTGTCCCCTATGTGAGGAGTTAAATGGATTGGAGTTAAGGGAAAATTAGCCCCGAGATTTGTAGGACCATACCGAGTTTTGGAGCATATGGGAGAAGTGGCGAACAAGTTGGAGTCACCCGAAGGACTGTCAGGAGTTCATGATGTGTTTCACGTTTCCGAGTTGAAGAAGTGCCATGTAGAGATGGCCAATATTTCCCTGTAAGGACGCTTGACCCTGGAAAGGATAATGATGTTCCATGAAGTGGAATATGGACTCCATAAGTATAAGTTTTTATCTCGGTATGTGGGATATCCTACAAGGATGAAGAGATAAATAATATTGGATATAAAGGAGGTATGATGTTGGAAATACGGATCAATGAAAATTCCATGATGAGTCTGAGTAAACATGTCTTAGTTTGGTGCCAATAGAAGGAAGGAAGACAGTACAATTGGATGGATTTTAGTATACTTGGAAAGCTGGAAGTTGGATGTTGGACTAGAGATCCATTGCCCCGATGAAGAGTTCAAGGTTTGCAAGTGATGAGATGGGCCATAACCCACAGGCCCCAGGACCTGCCAAGAAGCAAGCACACTCTTGCTGAAGGAAAAACCCTGGACGAAGTTACGATTTTATCAATAAGACAATTTTATAGGAGTAATGCAAAACCTGAGAGTTGTGAAGGAACGATAGATGTTTGTTTGGCTTGCAGAATCAATGGATTATTCCGAACGCAGTTCATGGACAAGAGAAATTCTGCAATGCTTGTGAGGATGACCGAGTGTTAGAACACGAGATTCGCTAAACCGTATACAAGGTAATGATTTGGGTGCGGGATGGATTGATCACCATACTGACTTACTCTTATTATTCACCTTGCTATGTGGGATGGTAAATCTGAGTGACTTACCTATAGTAAAGAGACGACGATCAAAACCCTGTTTAAACTTAGAATGGTATAAGTATTTTTCCCTTGTACACGGCAGTTGTTGCCAACCGTAGGTTATACGGTGAGGTTCAACCCAGACCCATTTCCTGCAGGAGAAACCATAAGTTGTTGACCACCATGAGATATCGATAGTCATTTAGTTTTGGCGCCAGACCCATCAGCTAAGAAGACCCAATCTCGGAATAACCTTACTAAGAGGAAAGGACAAAAGAATTGAGGAAAAGGTTATGCCACTACCGAGAGAGCTAGAGAAGGAATTTTCTTGAGGATCTGAGAAGACCGACACTGTCAATAATAAGGATGGAGTATATGAGTTTGATGGAACAGTAACCATGCTTCTAAGGGTGGTAGCACCCCAGACACTATGTGATGATCGATGGATTTTGAGAAGACCCCAACCCTAACCTATTTCTTTCTAGCCTCTCCGAATCTCGAGGACGAGATTCCTTTTAAGGGTGGTAGGTTTGTAACATCCCAAAATTCTAAATTTTGGAATGTTATAATAAATAGATAGATTTGATTGATTGTTTGACTGATTGTGTGAAATTGAGTGAAATTCGAAACCTTTTTGAAAGTTAAATGAGAGGGAATAAAAGGACTTTCCCAAACTTTCATTTTTCATTTATGATCTTCTTGAATTCAAATACTTTCCATCAGAAAACCCTGGAGAGAAGATGACATGACTTCTTCCATTTATTTAAATGACAAGGGGGTGTTGAAAATATTTGAATTTCATTTGGAAAATATTTCCACTTCTGAAACTTTATGCAACTCAATGATTTTCATGAGAGAAGATAAAATGACTTATTCAAAATATATAAAATATGAGTTGGGAGTTTTGAAGAATCAAATTCAAAGCCCTTTTGAATTTATTTTCAATTTGGAGTTATTTGAGTTTTATTAAAATTATTTTTCTCCAAAAATAAAATATATGGAAATTAGGGTAACATGATTCCCTACAATAGAAAATTGGAGAAAAATTAATTTGAAATCATTTTGGTATTTTTAAAATGATTTTTGTTGGATTTTAATAGATCAGTAGCACTCTTTGAATTATTAGAATTTGTGTGTATTTTATTTAATGCTAGAAAAATGTTCATGTCGTAGAAAATCTTTTTCTGAAAATTTTGATACATAATATGCCTTTAGGCCCATCGCCTCTTTTCTTCTCTGTTTCGTATATTTTCGTCTACGTTTAGTCCCATATTGCCTAGCCTTTGACCCCTAAGCCTCTTTTCCACCGATAAATATAGACCCATAGAGCCTCCCAAAATCATCCGATTTGGGTTAAATCAATATTTTGGTTTGACTAGATTCATTTAAAAAATATATATATATTTCTCCTCTCCGGCGCGAATTCTGGAAATTATCTATTCTCTCCAAAGTCGTCTTTTCTCTGCCTTATAAAGGTATCTTTCTTTGTTTTTTTTCTTCTTATACCTCCGTAGTTTATTATTTTTAGACTAATATGATAAAATAATTAGATTATTAATTAGTCTACGTATTTATACATTAGACCTTAACCGTAGCTATTTTTTTCTTTCGTAAAACAGCTTGGCCCTGATTTTTCAAATAGCCATAACTCTTTACTCGTTTATCCAAATCCAACGAAACCAATGCCCACTTCTTCGTTATGATCTCCTCTATCCAGTAATCCAACTCAAACATGTTTTTGAAAAGTTTAAAATTTGAATTAAATCAGATTTGAATTCAAACTTCGTTTGATCATAACTTGAGTTTCGTAACTCCGATTTAGTTGATTCTTTTTGCAAATCGAAGCTCTTGACCTAAATTTTCTGATAAGGCCAAATTCATATAATTTTGGTACTGTTAGAAATTGTTTTATGTTGCAAGAGTTATTTGCTTGGTTTTGATGTTTTCCGAATCGTTTTCTTCGATCTTTCTGATCTTTTGAGTGATTGCCTATGTGTGGTTACTATTGCTTGCTTACGATAGATTGACCGGAGTGTGACGAGTAGATCTATCAAGATTTTTGAGTGCGAATCATCTTCATCAACATTGCAGGCAAGTTCACACTTTGATCATATCCCTTTAACACCCAGTTTTATGCATTAGTTTCAACCCTCAAACATTGCATGATTAGGAATTGATAACATGTGGGTATTGGGAAGTAGTTGATGCGGTAGGAACCTATTACCTGTTACATTCAAACCCTTGGGAGTTACTATTACGTTATGCTTATATTGCCATGCTATGCTCGTAGACGTGGATTGTGTTTGAGAGTATTTCATGACAGACGTGAGAGATTATTGTTAACTAAGGTTTAACTTAAGGTGGCTACTTTAATACACATCTGGGTGGATTGGTTGGGGCACCCTGGGGATATACCAGTGGACTTGCCCGGACACCTGGGGATATACCAGTGTTGTCCTAGGAGATCCCGGGGTTACCGTGTGATCATCCTATAGTTCGCCACCCAGGCTCAAAGGGATCATGAGACTATTCATACTAGAAACTTCCGTGTGCATCCACAAGCTATTATGGGCTCTAGCATAGTTGATTAAGTCATGTGAACTCTTACAGTGGTAGACTAGCAGATGTAGGGGTTGTAGGTGGTACGGTCTACCCATCGTAAGGTGCAAACGCTTCTGAAAGGCCATGTCTCGGTCATCCGTTTCTCAAACACCATGTAGTGCGAGAAATCCAACGGAGGAGATCGAGTCTTGTGGGGAAAAGTGTGCAAACCTCTGCAGAGTGTATAAACTAATCATGATTAGCCGTGTCCCCGGTTATGGACATCTTGAGTATCTAGTTCTTGGGTTATCTTGTTGATCTCATCACGTTACTTTAAATGAATATTGTTGGGTTTAATGATGTTACTTAATTGGGATTGAGAATGTTGTCAACCATTCTCAATGTTTAACAACCACCATGATAGTTAAATAAAATTTATTCCTTTGCAGTAGGGAAAAATTGGCTTTTCGCAAAAACATTATAACCATAGAGCTTTTCCACCAGCCATATATGCATGTGGTGATAGCCATTGTTCATCATTTTCTCTATGGTGTGAATTTGCCAGTACATTCAATGTATTGACCCGTCTCGGGCTGCAACATCTCATGTTGCAGGTTTCTTACGACGAGTAAGTGATACGTTAGGGTTACGATTTCTACACTCAACTTTGCCATTGGTGTTGATGGGAATCCACGACCTTGTTGCTTCCACTATATGGATTGAGGTAATAGTATTTACGTTACTTTTACATGTGATTTACCTCTGTTATAAATCCTCGGGTACTGTGTGTGTCAGCATACCGATCCAGGGATGACACTTAAGCACAGAGACTTGACCCATTCGGGTCGGGTCGCTACAAGTGGCCACCTGGGTGACAAGATGGCGCGGTGGAGGCGCTCGAGGGCCAGGGGCTCCGTCGGGCGCAGCAACTTGGTCGACCTGCTTCGGGGGTGGCGCACGTGCTGCGGTCGCTCCTGTGGTGGGGGCGGCCGGAGGGTGGCGATCCGCCCCGGAACGAGCGCCATTGCTGCAGTTGTGCCCGTCAGCGGGAGAAGGGGGCGCGGACGGAGTGACCCCCTCACCCTTGCCTTGTGGAGAATGGCCGTGGAGGCGTTGCTGATGTTGTTCTCCTCCGATGTCTCCCGCTCTGGTGTTGGCCATGGGGGAAGTGGTGATGGTGCCGCCTGCTCCGACCACGTTGTCAGTGTACAAAGGTAGGGGCTCTCCTTTTGCACCTCTTTACTTGTGCACGGGCAGTCAGAGCTGCGCCAACGGCCGCACGGAGCAGGGCAGAGGAGGGATGCCGAAGCGCAAGACAACCAGAGCAACGCCAAGACTATGGGCGCAGAGAGGGCAAGAGGGCGAGGTGGACTCCCCCGGCAAGACTCTTGTCGGGGTAGCCTCCGCAGCCCCGACAAGATCCTTGCCGGGGCAACTTGCCTGACGCCAGCAGAGCACGCCACCCTTGAGCCCAAGGGTTTCTGACGGCACCGACCACATCGAAACCAAGGCTCTGGAGGCACCTCCACGGTGGCATGCAGATATTTGTAGAGATCGTAAATACGCAAGATCGGATGAGAACAAGAAGACGACAGTCCTTGGCGAGGTCCTGGCCAAGGAAATCCACGAGACCCCCGGCAAGATCCTTGTCGGGGACGACCGCGGTGCCATGGTAAGACCCTTGCCGGGCCCCCGGCAAGACCCTTGCCGAGGACATCTGCAGGGCCGCAGCCAGGCCCACGTCTGCCAAGACTCTATCGCTGCTCCCATGCAGCTGCTAGCTCAACCAGTTGGGCAGGCGTCTGCATGGCAGCACACGGCCTCCACACCGACTCAGCAAGCAGCTGCGTGGTGGAATGCAGATCTTCATGAAGGCTCCACCATCACGCCAGCCTAGCAGCCAACCAACATGGTGCTACAACGCCTTGTCAGCTCGGATGCGCGTCGGAGCCAGGCGAGGCAGCGACAGCTGGGACGAGCTTCCTCGCCGTCCCCGATAAAGCAAGAGGGGCATGTCGGCAGCGCATTAAATGTGTTTGTCTGACGGTGCCAGAAGATAGACTCTGCCGCGATGCACCTTTCCACCTCCTGTGTGCCACTTTGGCGACCCCCTTTGTCTATAAAAGGAGGCCCGAGGCGTACTGGAGGGGGATTCGGATCTTTGGAACAAGAAAGACACCGTAGCTAGTTCAAGAACTCAAGAACACTCAAATATACACCAAAGCGGGACTAAGGTATTACGCGTCTCCGCGGCCCGAACCTGGGTAAATGATCCTTGTGCTGACCACAAGACCCGCTCTTTGCACAACCCCGAACCCGCCAACCGTAGAAGGGATCCCAGTGAACCCATAGGTGTCGTTGCCCACCGACATCTCTGGCGCGCCGGGTAGGGGGTGCGTAGTTGTGAAAATCTGGTCTAGCAGTTAGTTTAGCAGTTCTTCATCGCCATGGCTCCCAAGAAGAAGACGATCACAGCGATCGGTTCATCGGGGGCCGAACGGCCTGCACTAGTGCAGGCGAGTGGTGGGGCGGTCGTGGACGGAAGCCGAGGCACGGCCCGTGAACACCCGCATCGCTCTGGTAGCCAAAGGCTGGCGAGCGGTGTCGCTCGTGCGCGAGACGACGGGCCGTACGCCACAAAATCAAAAGACGGAGCCCCCCCCCCCGCAGGAGGCGCGAGGCTCTCTAGGGGCGGCGCGGCGACTTCCGAGGCACATAGACCGGCGCCCGCGACGCGCTCCTCCTAGGTTGCGCGTGACGAGCAGCGTCACCACGCTGGTGACCCTGGGCGCCGCCGTGGGAAGAGTCATGTGCATCATTCGCGGGACAGAGAAGGCCACCATGCACGCCGAGACTCTGGTGAAAACGGCGCACGGCCGCCAGGCCATGATAGATCTCCTTCTAACGTGGTTAGAAGTCGGAGCGCATCACGGTCCGCACAGCTTTCGCCGCCACACACACCAGCGGAAGCTCTGGTGTGCGCGCAGTTGCTCCTCGACTTTCCTCCTGCTACGGAAGAGCTCGACGAGTGGAGAGCCACCATCCGGAGCCTCGTTGGCGTTGCCAACAAAGATGAGCCGCAACCAGCGGGGGCCTCAGGCCAGCGCTCCGTCGAGCCACCGCATGCCAGTGGTGGAAGGACCGGGGGTGTTGCGGCCACGGTGCACTCTCCTCCTCCACACCAGCCACCGCGGGTGCCGGTGCGTCATGATGACGCTTGTGATAACATCTCCATAGCATCGTCCGACCCACAGACCCACCACGATCAACGCCAAGTTCTTCGGGAGCGAGCCCGTGAATATGCTCGAACCACCATCGAGCGCCGGCATGACGCACACCACCAATCAGATCGGCGGGCGGGGCCCACTATGGACCACCTTGCACCGGAAGGCTCTGGCGGCTACCCTATGAAGTGGGTTGCCCAGGCTTTACCCGTGAGCTGCGGCAGATCCAGTGGCCCTCCCACCACACATTCAACCCGACGTTGTCGAGAAGTACAACGGCAAGACCCACTCGTCAGAGTTCCTCAGCATCTACACCATCGCCATGCAAGCTGCTGGAGCCCGCGACGACAAGGTGCTTGCCATCCTGTTGGCACTCAAACCCAATGTCCTGTCATGGTTGATGCACTTGCCGGCGGATTACATTTATTCTTGGTCGGACTTGTGCCATGAGTTTGTTGGCGCCTTTACCAGAGGCCACCAAGCTCATGGCCAGGCAAGCGATTTGCATATCATCCCCCAGGAGGAAGGTGAAACCCTGCCCAAGTTCATACAGACGTTCAACCGGGTGCAAAAGAACATCCCAGATGTTCATCCAGCCGCCGTGATTAGCGCATTCCATCAGAATGTGCGCAACCGCAAGATGCGTGAAGAGCTGGCGATGAACAAGGTCAAAGATATGGCTGAACTTTATGTTCTGGCCGATAGGTGCGCTCGAGCTGAAGAGGGGAGGAAGTACCCTGACGAGGACGCCGGCATGGAAACCGACTCCACAAACGAAGACACAGCCATGATACGTCTCCGTCGTATCTACTTTTCCAAACACTTTTGCCCTTGTTCTGGACTCTAACTTGCATGATTTGAATGGAACTAACCCGGACCGACGCTGTTTTTAGCAGAATTGCCATGGTGTTATTTTTGTGCAGAAATAAAAGTTCTCGGAATGACCTGAAAATCAATGGAGAATTATTTTGGAATATATAAAAAATACTGGAAGAAGAATCCACGCCAAGAGGGCCTCCACCTGTCCACGAGGGTGGGGGCGCACCTGCCCCCCTGGGCGCGCCCCTGCCTCATGGGCCCCCTGATGCTCCATCGACCTCAACCTTGAATCCATGTATTCACTTTCTGGGAGAAAACAACAGAGAGAAGGATTCATCGCGTCTTACAATACGGAGCCGCCGCCAAGCCCTAAAGCCTAAGCTCTCTCGGGAGGGCTGATCTGGAGTCCGTTCGGGGCTCCGGAGTGGGGAATTCATCGCCATCGTCATCATCAACCTTTCTCCATCACCAATTTCATGATGCTCACCGCCGTGCGTGAGTAATTCCATCACAGGCTTGCTGGACGGTGATGGGTTGGATGAGATTTATCATGTAATCGAGTTAGTTTTGTTAGGGTTTGATCCCTAGTATCCACTATGTTTTGAGATTGATGTTGCTATGACTTTGCTATGCTTAATGCTTGTCACTAGGGCCCGAGTGCCATGATTTCAGATATGAACCTATTATGTTTTCATCAATATATGAGAGTTCTTGATCCTATCTTGCAATTCTATAGTCACCTACTATGTGTTATGATCCGGCAACCCCGAAGTGACAATAGTCGGGACCACTCCCGGTGATAACCGTAGTTTGAGGAGTTCATGTATTCACTATGTGTTAATGCTTTGGTTCGGTACTCTATTAAAAGGAGGCCTTAATATCCCTTCGTTTCCAATAGGACCCTCCTGCCACGGGAGGGTAGGACAAAAGATGTCATGCAAGTTCTTTTCCATAAGCACGTATGACTATATTCGGAATACATGCCTACATTACATTGATGAACTGGAGCTAGTTCTGTGTCACCCTAGGTTATGACTGTTACATGATCGATCACATCCGTCATAATTCTCTATCACCGATCCATTGCCTATGAGCTTTCCATATATTGTTCTTCGCTTATTTACTTTTCTGTTGCAATTGTTATCACCACCATAAAACCCAAAAATATTACTTTTGCTACCGTTACCACTACTATCATATTACTTTGCTACTAAATACTTTGCTGCAGATATTAAGTTTCCAGGTGTGGTTGAATTGACAACTCAGCTGCTAATACTTGAGAATATTCTTTGGCTCCCCTTGTGTCGAATCAATAAATTTGGGTTGAATACTCTACCCTCGAAAACTGTTGCGATCCCCTATACTTGTGGGTTATCAAGACTATTTTCTGGCGCCGTTGGCGGGGAGCATAGCTCTATTCTTTGAGTCACTTGGGATTTATATCTGCTTATCATTATGAAGAACTTGAAAGATCCAAGAACCAAGATTTATCCCTCAACTACGAGGGGATGTAAGGAACTGCCATCTAGCTCTGCACTTGATTCACCTTCTGTTTTGAGTAAGCTCGCGACACCTAGACATGTGTCTGCTATTAATTCTGACATGTCGCATGTTATTGATGATGCCACTTCTACTAGGCATGATACTTATGATGAAACTACTTCTATGCTTGATACTACTGTGCCACTTGGTGAATTTCTTGATGAACAACTTGCTAGGACTAGAGAGAATGAAATTATTAAAACTGATAATATTGATGAAAGTGATGATGAAGATTCTGCCCCTAGATATGAATTGCATTTTGTTCCTGAGGGTTATGTTATGGATGAAGAAACTGCTAGAGACTTTCTTGCTTGCAATGATAGAAGTGATCTTAAGAAACTATTAGCTAAGGTGAAACAAAAATCTCTGAATGCTAGAATGAAATATGACCCTGCTTATGCTACTTCACCTATATTTGTTACTGATAAGGATTATGATTTCTCTGTTGATCCTGAGATAATTACTTTAGTTGAATCTGATCCTTTCTATGCCTATGAATCTGAAACTGTTGTTGCACATCTTACTAAATTAAATGATATAGTTACCCTGTTCACTAATGATGAGAAAACTCGCTATTATTATATCCTTAAATTATTTCTGTTCTCATTAAAGGGTGATGCTAAGATATGGTTTAATTCTCTTGATCCTGGTTGTGTGTGTACTCCCCAGGATATGATTTACTACTTCTCTGCTAAATATTTCCCCGCTCATAAGAAACAAGCTGCTTTGAGGGAAATATATAATTTTGTGCAAATTGAAGAAGAGAGTCTCCCACAAGCTTGGGGGAGGCTTCTCCAGTTACTTAATGCTTTGCCTGATCATTCTCTGAAGAAAAATGAGATACTTGATATCTTTTATAATGCACTAACCGATGCTTCCAGAGACCACCTGGATAGTTGTGTTGGTTGTGTTTTCAGTGGAAAACTATTGATGAAGCTGAAATTCTATTGAATAATATGTTGGCTAATGAAAATAATTGGACACTTCCTGATCCAATCCCTGATCCAATTCCTGAACCAACTCCTGAGCCAACTCCGAAGAAAAGGAGTATTCTATTTCTCAGTCCTGAAGATATGCAAGAGGCAAAGAAATCTATGAAAGAAAAAGGTATTAATGATGAAGATGTTAAGAATTTACCTCCTATTGAAGAAATACGTGGTCTTAATTTACCGCCTGTTGAAGAAATACATGGTCTTGATAACCCGACATACGTAGTGAAGGTAAATTCTCTCTCTATATATATGATAAAGCTGAAATCCCTCCTACTAAGTTTGCTAGCCAATGCTTATATGAGTTTGATAACTTTATGGTTAAGCAAGAAGATTTTAATGCTTATGTTGGTAGACAATTGAAGCATAATGCTTATATGATTGAACACTTGAGTGATTATATGGCTAATGTTAAAGGTGAACTAAAACTTATTAGTAAACATGCTTCTATGGTTACCACTCAAGTAGAACAAGCACTAAAAGCTCAGAATGATTTGCTCAATAAATTAAATAGTAAGAAAAATGATAATGCTGTTAGAGTTACGACTAGAGCTGGTAAAATGACTCAGGAACCTTTGTATCCTGAGGGCCATCCTAAGAGAATTGAGCAAGATTATCAGAGAACTAATATTGATGCACCTAGTCCTTCTAAAAGGAAGAAAAAGAAAAATGATAGGACTTTGCATGCTTCTAGTGAACCTGTTGATGACACACCTGAGAATCCCAATGATATTTCTATTTATGATGCTGAAACACAATATGGTAATGAGAATGAACCTAGTGATAATGTTAATAATGACGTTCATGTTGATGCTCAACCTAGTAATGACAATGAAGTAGAGATTGAACCTGCTGTTGATCTTGATAACCCCCAATCAAAGAATCAATGTTATGATAAGAGAGACTTTGTTGCTAGGAAGCACGGTAAAGAAAGAGAACCATGGGTTCCAAAACCCATGCCTTTTCCCCCTAAACAATCCAAGGAAAAGGATGATGAGGATTTTGAGCACTTTGCTGAAATGATTAGACCTATCTTCTTGCATATGCATTTGACTGATATGCTTAAAATGAATCCTTATACTAAGTACATGAAATATATTGTTACTAGTAAAAGAAAGATACCGGAGGCTGAAATTTCCACCATGCTTGGTAATTATAATTTTAAGGGTGGAATACCAAAGAAACTTGGGGACCCAGGAGTACCAACTATACCATGCTCCATTAAAAGAAACTATGTTAAAACTTCTTTATGGGATCTTGGAGCCGGTGTTAGTGTTATGCCTCTCTCTTTATATCGTAGACTTGATTTGAATAAGTTGACACCTACTGAAATATCTTTGCAAATGGCTGATAAATCAACTACTATACCTGTCGGTATTTGTGAGGATGTGCCATTTGTGGTTGCAAACATTACTATTTTAACGGACTTTGTTATTCTTGATATTCCTGAGGACGATAGCATGTCTATTATTCTTGGAAGACACTTTTTGAATACTGCAGGGGATGTTATTGATTGCACCAAAGGCAATTTCACTTTTCATGTTAATGGTAATGAGCATACAGTACACTTTCCGAGGAAACAACCTCAAATCCACAGTATCAATTCTATTGGAAAAATTTCAACTATTACTATTGGAGGTTTTGAATTTCCTCTTCCTAATGTCAAGAAGAAATATGATATTCTTATTGTTGGGGACATGCATATCCCCATTGAGGCAACCTAGTGTTATTCAAAAATTCTCCGGTTCCATGTTATTCGGAATGAGTTTGTTAACAAGACCTGATCAACCTTGTTAGTGGATTCCTTTTGATGAGCATGAGATGGATGAATTTAGAAAACACAACTCTGTACCCTCTTTTTACTTTCTGTTATTTATATTAAACAAAGCAAAAATAGTATTTTTTGTCTGTTTTCTGAATTATCCATGCAATAAAAAAATAGCCTGAAAATAAAAGTTCTCTAAATGCCCTGAAATTTAAATATGATTTTTTCTGGAATATTTGAGAATATCTGGCACTGAGAACACAACAGGGGTAGCAAGCACCTGGCCACGAGGGTCCAGGGCGCACCCACCCCCCTGGGCGCCCCCCTGCCTCATGGGCCCATGGTGGCTCCCCTCCACTTATTCCAGCTACCACACACTCCTTCTTCCTCCCACAGAAATCACCAACCAGCTCAAGCATGAGTTCTAGCTTATCTTGCTGCCATTTTCAATCTCCTTGCTCAAAGCTCCATTCACAAAACTGCTTTGGGGGATTGTTCTTTGGTATGTGACTCCTCCAATGGTCCAATTAGTTTCTGTTCTAGTGCTTTATTCATTCCATATTTTTTCTGCTTAGGTGACCCTGTTCTTGAGCTTGCATGTCAAATTTATGTGGTCAAAAGTAGTTTTGATGCATGATATTGTCTCTAGGCACTTGTAGGAGTAGTTGCTATCAATTTTGTAGAGTTTGGTTCACTTTTATTTTGAAGTTACTAAAAACTTCAGAAATTTTCAGAAAAAGATGAAGAGATTTTTGAGGGGCTCATTGAGCCGAAGCTCGAAGGATAAACAAAGTGAAGAGAACAAGAAGCCCAAGTATAATCTCCCTCGCACCACGGAGGTCCGGCCGTGTGAATGGCCTTGTGATGATTTCTTGAGAGCAGGCGGGATTTATGATGATTTCTATGAATTGGCTGAGAATGCAGGCCTCACCGCCTTCCTCCACGACCAACACGAACAATATCTCTTACTCACCAATATATTTGTGCAAAACTTTAATTTCCATGCTAGGAGCTCACTACCTACGGTGGAATTTTATTTAGATGATGATCATAAAGAGATGTCACTTCGTGATTTTTGTCGGGTTTGTTTGATCCCTTTTAAGGGCAGCATAGAGGAACCACATCGTGATGATGTGGAGGGATTTATTGATACAATTGTTGTAGGGGAAACGAGGAAAGTTTCCGATGCAAGAATTACTAGCATACATTTTCCTGTTTTACGTTACTTTGCAATATTTGCTAGTAGATACTTAATTGGTCGCGGAAACTGTGGCAACCTTAGTGCCCCTGATATTGTTATTTTGTGCCATGCCTTGTTCCGTGATGACACATTTAGTATGGGCGTTATTGTTACAAAGCGATTAAATCTTAACCGTACTAAGGGCCCCATCTTGGGAGGTATTTTTGCCTCGCGCCTCACTGCACATTTTAACATACCTACTAGACATTATGAGAAGGAAGAAAAGTTGCAGCCTCCTCTTTTTTCTAGACTATAAGAGTATGGTAGCACATGATTTTATCGTTAAGAATAAGGAAAAGATGCTTAAGTACAAGCTGATATTTGATAAAAATCACCCTGAGACTATTATGTTTTCATCAATATATGAGAGTTCTTGATCCTATCTTGCAAGTCTATAGTCACCTACTATGCGTTATGATCCGACAACCTCAAAGTGACAATAGTCGGGACCACTCCCTGTGATAACCGTAGTTTGAGGAGTTCATGTATTCACTATGTGTTAATGCTTTGGTCTGGTACTCTATTAAAAGGAGGCCTTAATATCCCTTAGTTTCCAATAGGACCCCGCTGCCACGGGAGGGTAGGCCAAAAGTTGTCATGTAAGTTCTTTTCCATAAGCACGTATGACTATATTCGGAATACATGCCTACATTACATTGATGAACTGGAGCTAGTTTTGTGTCACCCTAGGTTATGACTGTTACATGATCGATCGCATCCGGCATAATTCTCTATCACCGATCCATTGCCTACGAGCTTTCCATATATTGTTCTTCGCTTATTTAATTTTCCGTTGCTATTGCTATCACCACTATAAAACCCAAAAATATTACTTTTGCTACAGTTACCTTTTGCTACCGTTACCACTACTGTCATATTACTTTGCTACTAAATACTTTGCTGCAGATATTAAGTTTCCAGGTGTGGTTGAATTGACAACTCAGCTGCTAATACTTGAGAATATTCTTTGGCTCCCCTTGTGTCGAATAAATAAATTTGGGGTGAATACTCTACCCTTGAAATCTCTTGCGATCCCCTATACTTGTGGGTTATCAAGCCACCCTGACGAAGAAGGGTCGGCGCCGCAACAGGAGGCGCAAGGGCAAGACCATGCTTGCCGTCGAGGGATCCGAGGACACCGGCGCTTCCAAGAAGGACAAGGGAGACGACCCCAGCAAGGAAATTGCCGGGTGCGGGGCTTGCCGGGCCTTGGCGGCTGCCGACAAGCCAGGAGGCTCCGACAAGTAATATTGCAAGATCCACCGCACCAAGGGCCATGACCTCCAGAACTGCCGGCAAGTCAAAGTGCTTGATGAGAAGCAAAAAGCTGAGTATGAGAAGCGAGACAAGGAGAAAGGCCAGGATGGTGCCGAGGGATCTGGCAAGAAGCGTGGTGGCCAAGGGGGTCGCCGCGGAAATGATAACTAGCAAGAGAGGCCCGCTCGGGGCCGCAACAAGAAGCAAGGAGATGATGATCATGATGAAGATGATGAGTCCGGAGAGCATGAGTTCAAGAAGGCAGCGAAGGCCATGTGCGTCAACGGTGCCGCCTCGCTGCAGAATTCTCACCGCCAGCTCAGGCAGTGGGCGCGTGAGATCAGAGCAGCGGAATCATCACTCGATGCTCAGAAGCCACTGAAGTGGTCCAGCACGCCTATCATTTTTGACACCAAGGACCACCCTAATCGCACAACAGCGGTCGGGTGTTTGCCGTTGTTGGTCTCGCCAACGATATGCAACCTCAAGGTGACGAAGATGCTAGTTGACGGCGGGGCCGGTCTGAACTTGATCTCACTCGTTGTCATCAAAAGGCTGCAGATTCCTGATGGAGACCTCCAAGAGACGGGCACGTTTCAAGGGGTCAACCCGGGGAGGAGTTAGCCGACGGGTAAGGTCACGCTGCCCGTGACGTTTGGAGGCGAGTTAAACTACAGGACATAGAGGATTGTTTTCGATGTAGCCGAGATCCCCTTGCCCTACAACGGGATCCTCGGCCGCCCGACACTAGTCAAGTTCATGGCGGCGTCACTTTACGCCTACAACACGCTGAAGATTCCTGGGCCGATGACCATCATCACCGTCCCCTCCAACAAGAAAGACGCACTGTTCCGCACCGACCAACTATACCAGGAAGCAGTTGTAGCAACTGCTGCCAAGGCACTCGCTCCTACCGCTGGAGCCCCAGCAGGGAAGAAGACCAGCAAGACCTCTCGCACCCACTCCGGCAAGTGCACCTCTTCGGAGTGTTGTGCTCCCGTCGAGGACGTGCCAGAGAGCTCCACCGGAAAGAGCAAGAGATCCAGTGTTGTGCCACTAGAGACCAAGAGGGTTTCCGTCGGTGAGGATGGCACGGGAGGGGCTTTCACCATAAGCTCCACCCTAGACAGCAAATAGGAAAGCGCACTCGTCACCTTCCTATGGGCGAATGTCGACGTTTTTGCATGGCAAGCATCCGACATCCCCGGCGTTCCCAGGGAGGTGATTGAGCACCATCTTGCTGTCTGTCCTTATGCGCGACCCATGAAGCAGAAGGTCAGGAAGCAAGCTTTGGAATGACAGGAGTTCATTACGGAGGAGATCAGGAAGTTAGAAGCGGCAGGCTTGGTGAGAGGAGTACTCCATCCGACGTGGTTGGCCAATCCGGTGGTGGTGCGCAAGGCAAATGGGAAGTGGAGGCTGTATATTGACTACACATATATTAATAAGGCTTGTCCCAAGGACCCTTTCCCGTTGACGCGCATTGACCAGATTGTTGACTCCACAGCCGGGTGTGATCTATTATCATTCCTTGACACCTACTCGGGGTATCACCAGATCTTCATGACAAGAGAAGACGAAGAGAAGACAACGTTCATCACCCCATGTGGCACGTATTGCTTTTTACGGATGCCTTTCGGGTTGAAGAGTGCTGGCTCGACGTGTTTGCATGGACAGTCCAGATTGGTTTTGAGCCCTAGCTACATAGAAATATGGAAGCTTATATGGATGACATAGTGGTCAAAACCAAGGACAGGGCGACACTTGTACAAGATTTGGAAGAGACGTTTGCATATCTGCGCACGATCAACCTCAAGTTGAACCCTGAGAAGTGTGTCTTCGGCGTTCCGTCTGGCAAACTTCTCGGGTTCTTTGTGTCATAGTGTGGGATCGAGGCGAATCCAGACAAGATCAAGGCTATTGAGCAGATTGAGGCGCCCAAGCGGATCAAGGATGTGCGTCGGCTCACTAGCTGCGTTGCCGCCATGAGCAGATTCATCTCCAAGTCTGTTGAGCACGCCCTTCCCTTTTTCAAAATCTTGAAAAAGGCGGGCCCAATGGAATGGACCCAAGAGGCCGAAGCAGCGCTGCATGATCTGAAGAAATACCTTTCCTCTACACCAATACTGGTTGCGCCCAAACCACAAGAGCCATTGCTGCTGTATCTGGTGGCAACGAATCAAGTGGTCAGTGCCGCGCTAGTGGCGCAGAGGGAGGTTGACGAAGAGGCAGTGGAAATGGTAGGACTGGCGGATGGCAAGCCAGAGCTCCCCCCGGTAGGACCTGGTGCCGGTAAGGCAAGGCCCCCCGCAGAGCCTGATGCTGGCAAGACATGGCCTGCGCAGCCAAACGAAGTGGTGCAGAAGAAGAAAATGATGAAGCACCCAGTTTACTTTGTCAGCTCCCTCTTGCAGGGGCTAGGTCAAGGTACTCCGGTGTGCAGAAATTGCTCTTCGACCTCCTTATGGCCTCGAGGAAGCTGCGTCATTACTTCCAAGCACACGAAATCACCTTCGTCACCCGCCTCCCGTTGCAACGGATATTGCATAACCCAGACACAACCGGGAGGATTGTGGAGTGGGCCATGGAACTGTCAAGCTTTGGTTTGAAGTTCGAAAGTACTTCAACAATCCAGAGCAGAGTCTTGGCAGAGTTCATTGCCGAGTGGACCTCAACGCCTGACGAAGAGGTCCAGGAGACAACCCTCCCCGGCAAGGAGGCAAGTCGCAACTGGATTATGTACTTTGACGGGGCTTTCTCACTGCAAGGCGCCGGTGCTGGTGTGCTGCTCGTTGCACCCACCGGAGAGCACCTCAAGTATGTAATCCAGATGCACTTTCCTAGGGAGATGTCCACAAACAACACTACTGAATACGAGGGTCTGCTTGCTGGTCTCAGTATCACGGCAGACCTCGATATTAAGAAGCTCATCATCAGGGGTGATTCACTGCTTATCGTCAGGCAAGTCAACAAAGATTATCAAAGCCCGTTGATGGAGGCCTACATAGATGAGGTGAGGAAGCTGGAGGAGCGTTTTGACGGTATACAGGCGGAGCATGTTCCCCGAGTGGAGAACGACATCGCCAACTACCTGTCGAAGCATGCCGCCTTCAAACTACCTGTGGAACCAGGTACTTTTGTGCTTTGGTTGACTCAACCATGCGTTGAACCATCAACAGAGAAGAACAAGCGAAGGAAATCAGGCCCCGGCAAGTACTGTCCTGCCGGGCTCCCACGAGCCGCCAACAAAGATGTTGCCGTGGACGCTGAGCCTACCATCAAGCCCCAGGCTCCGGCATCGACGCAACATACCGTCCGATTCCTCCAAACAAGGGAACTCCCCGAGGAGCAAGAATAAGCAGAGAAAGTAGCCCATCGGTCTGCCATGTATCAGTTCGTCGACGACGTCCTGTACAAAAAGAGACCAAATGTTGTGAAATTGAAGCGCATTCCCCAGGAGGAAGGACTGCAGCTGTTGGCGGAGATACATTGAGGCATATGTGGCTCCCACATAGGGTCGATGGCCCTTGCCGGAAGGCATTCCGGCAAGGTTTCTTCTGGCCCACTGCCCTCCAGGATTGAATGACACTAGTAACCAAGTGTGAAGCATGTCAGTTCCATTCGAAAAAGCTTCATCAAGCAGCTCAAGCCCTTCAAACGATTCCTCTCTCCCAGCCATTTTTGGTCTGGGGGCTCGACATACTGGGTCCCTTCCCCCGCGCTATCGGGGGCTTTGAGTACTTGTACGTTGCAATTGACAAGTTCACAAACTGGCCGGAGGTGGAAGCAGTAAGGAAGGTGACGACGCAATCAACCATCAAATTTTTCAAGGGGCTAGTCTACCGTTTTGGTGTGCCAAACAGAGTCATCACCGACAACGGGACGCAGTATATAAGCCACACCTTCATGTAATACATCCAAGACCTCGGCATCAAGGTCTGTTTTGCTTTCGTGGCACACCCACAGAGCAACGGCTAGGCGGAGAGGGCAAATGCTGAAGTACTGCGAGGCTAAGGACAAAGACTTTTGACAGGCTACACAAGAATGGAAGGCGCTGGATTGATGAGTTGCCGGCAGTTCTTTGGTCGATCAGAACGACGCCAAATCGAGCCACCAGCCAGACACCCTTCGCCCTGGTATACGGGGTGGAAGCAGTTCACCCCACAGAACTCACATGCGGGTCACCTCGAGTGCTCGCTTATGATGAGCTTGAGAAAGAGCAGTTGCGACAAGATGACGCAACGCTCCTTGAGGAAGATCGTCTTCGGGCGGCTGTGAGAGCAGCGCACTGCCAGCAAGCCTTGCGCAGCTACCATAGCCGCAAGGTCCATGCCCGAATCTTTGAGGAAGGCGACCTTGTTCTTCGGCGCGTTCAATCGGCCAAGAATTCCAACAAGTTGATGCCAAAATGGGAAGGCCTTTATCGGGTAATACGAGTCACCAGGCCCGGCGCAGTCCGCATGAAGACCGAAGATGCTATTCCAGTGAGCAACTCCTGGAATATCGAACATCTTCGTATGTTTTACCCATAAGGCGCGGTTGCCGCCCCCCGGCAAGCCACCTTTTGTACGAGCCTTGCCGGCAAGGCATGTAACCCTTTGTACAAAGCCAGGCGCAGACCCTGAGCATAAATAAATGAAGCGCTGGCGCCCTAAGTTTTAGCATGCATGCTAGTTTGAGTCTCTCCCTCGGTTAGGGTTAATAGTGCTTAGCAGCGGCTAACCCCTAGCATAGAGGTCGAGTGTGTGACTCTCTGTTCCTTCCCGTCCTCTTTGGTTCGTAGGGTACATGGACTTTTCTGCTGACTATTTGGAAGGAAGAGAATAGGCCGACGCCCCGACCCCGACAAGCCAAGGTTGCCGGGGGCTGCAGGTCTAAGGATCCAACCACGGCAAGCCAAGCTTCCCGGGGGCTGCGACATCAGATAAGTCTTTCTCCCCCACTCCATGCCCCGTATGAACCTTGAACGCATAAGACTTCGCTCGCTCTCATACCATCTTGCTCCCTCTGTCCCGCGTTCGAAAACCTTACTTTGGGCCAGAACTTGGTTGTAGTGAAGTGAGAAGAGAGCGAGCGAGGGGCCTACTCGGCCCCTACCTCCGCCAAGGGCGTGAGTGTAGCCAAGCCATAGAGCAGGAGAACGGCAAGGCCTGTTGCCGGGATACAATGTTTATCTTAATATAACGAGGACGTGTTCCTCGGTATGGCCCTCGCCCACGCGCAAGCAAAACCCGGCAAACACCCTTCTTTTCATTCATACGTTGTAAACAGGTACAATTCATATGGAATGAGTACATGAGCGAGAGGATTACAAGATCTAAATTCTACCAAGCCACGTAGGCTTACCAACTAAAAAAAGATAAGTGCCCCGTGATCCCCGTTCTTGCCCTTTTCCTCCCAGGTGCGGCAGGTGAAGGCAAAAATAAGGCAACGGGGAACGCGCCGATGGAGAGCTTGACGAGGAAGGCCCTCGGCAGGGCGCAAGGCCGAGGGAGGGGCGGTGTGGTCAGTCAGAGTCGGAGTCGGAGTCGGTGTTCCCCCGCTCGACACCCTCGTCATCGCTGTCGCTGTCCTCCTCGTCACTCCTGCTTGAGGAAGAGTCTTTGTCATCGGAGGAGCTCTCCACGCAGCACTTCAGGTGAGTTCCAGAGTCTCCAAAGACCTTGACGGAGAGCAGGCCATTCTCCGTTAATTTGAAATAGAGAACGAGCCCCGCCGTCAGGCTGTGGATAAGAGCAAAAGTCTTCCATCCGCGGCGAAGATACATGATGTGAGGGGCGGGAAAGTCAACATCGACGCACGTGCCACCGTTCCCGCAGACCCTCATATGCAACCTCAGGGTCTGGGGCGGATCAAGCTCCATCTCCCAAGCAAATGGAGCAGGGAGACGAAGGCGACGACGCGGTGGGCGGCGCAGCCTGATGAAGAACTCACGGGGCTGGTCCCTGACGTGGCTCTCCTTTGGAGGAGGCATTGCTGGCAGAGGCAAGGCCGGTGCGCTGCCCCGTCCCCCTCTTCCCCGAGCGCCACGCTGACCTCAGCTTCGCCCCTCCTCCTTCCTCTCGTGGCCGGCTCCACCGCCGCGAGCTCTTGGGAACGAGGGACGCACTGTCGAGCAGAGACCCTCGCCGCCACCGTCGAAGGGTTGGTGCCCCTCTCGCCATGGCAGATGGAAGAATGGAGCCGAAGTGGAAGGAGATGAATGGTGAAAGATTGTGGGATGCCATCCCCCCTTCTTATAAAAGGGCGGGGTCGGGGCTCGGCCGCCCCACTTAGCCAATCTAGCCATCGGGGGCACGGGGAATCGGGACCGACCCGCCGCTCCAATCAGCGACGACCCGGTTTCCCGCCTCGTTATTTAAAGTCCGTGCCCCCCCACGCGTCCGCCGCCTGCCACCTCGGGGGCACGGGGGACACGTGGAGAGCAAGCAGAAATCAAGGGGACGGGTGAGGCGACCGTTCTCCACCCCGTGGTCGCGGGGCGCGGGCGCCTTGAAGACCACGACCCAAGTCCACTCAGTAAATGAGCCGCACCTCTGCGTTTTCCTCTTTTTATGGGGAGGCACGAGCCACCTCTTTACCATGATGTGACGCATGCGTGCGGAAACCGCCCCACGCATGACCCCCCCCCCCACGTCGCACGTTCAACATGAGTCATGGGGAAGCGCAGCGGACGGAAAAGTTACTGCAGTAAAAATCTGCCCCACTTGCCCGCGCACCGTTCTGGGCCTAGCCCAACAAGACGTCGCGCTTATGTGTGGCCCAGGCCCGGGGGCTCCTGTCGGTGTACAAAGGTAGGGGCTCTCCTTTTGCACCCCTTTACTTGTGCACGGGTAGTTAGAGCCGTGCCCACGACTGCATTGAGCAGGGTATAGGAGGGATGTCGGAGCGCAAGACAGCCATAGCAACACCAAGACCAGGGGCGCAGAGAGGGCAAGAGGGCGAGGTGGACTCCCCCGGCAAGATCCTTGCTGGGGCAACTTGTCTGACACCAGCAGAGCGCACCACCCTTGAGCCCAAGGGTTTCCGACGCCATCAGCCACATCGAAACCAAGGCTCGGGAGGCACCTCCATGGTGGCATCCAGATCTTTGTAGAGATCATAAATACGCAAGATCGGATGAGAACTCGAAGACGAAGGTCCTTGGTGAGGTCTTTGCCAAGGAAATCCACGAGACCCCCGGCAAGATCCTTGCCAGGGACGACCACGGTGCCATGGCAAGACCCTTGCTGGGCCCCCGGCAAGACCCTTGCCGAGGACATCTGCGGGGCCGTAGCCAGGCCCACGTCTGCCAAGACTCCATCGCCACTCCCATGCAGCTAATAGCTCAACCAGTTGGGCAGGCGTCTGCATGGCAGCGCGCGGCCTCCACGCCGACTCAGCAAGCACCTGCGTGGTGGCATGCAGATCTTCGTGAAGGCTCCGCCATCATGCCAGCCTAGCAGCCAGCCAATGTGGCGCTACAATGCCTCGTCAGCTCGGACGCGCGTCGGAGCCAGGCAAGGCGGTGACAGCTGGGATGAGCTTCCTCGCTGTCCCCGATAAAGCAAGAGGGGCACGTCGGCAGCGCATTAAGTGTGTTTGTCCCACGGTGCCAGAAGATAGACTCAGCCGTGATGCACCTTTCCACCTCCTGTGTGCCACTGTGGCGACCTCCTTTGTCTATAAAAGGAGGCCCGAGGCGTACTGGAGGGGGATTCGGATCTTTGGAACAAGAAAGACACCGTAGCTAGTTCAAGAACTCAAGAACACTCAAATATACACCAAAGCAGGACTAGGGTATTATGCGTCTCCGCGGCCCGAACCTGGGTAAATGATCCTTGTGCTGACCGCCAGACCCGCTCTTTGCACAAACCCGCGCCCGCCAACCGTAGAAGGGATCCCAGTGACCCGATAGGTGTCGTTTCCCACCAACACACATCCCCAGCAGTGTCCTTGTCCTCGCGTGCCTCTGCATCCCCAGCAACATTAGAGGCCGTGGAGCCTTCGAGGTGGATGGATGAGCCGAAGCACTAGATTTTTTCTTGGGCGCCATGGCCGATGGCGCTGTCAAAGGTGAAGATGGTGATGAAGATGACGTGCTGCACACGCTTTCAGGTTCGCGCAAGAGGTCCCCCTACCTGGCGCACCTTAAAGATGTCATGGGAAACCACGGACACCTATGGGACCGGAGGGCCCCTTGCTGGTTCGGCAGGGGGGCGTCGCGTTGCACAAAGAGCAGCCGAGCATGGGGCAGCAGGACAGAGATCACACATGTAATTTACCCAGGTTCGGGCCGCTGTGAGGCATAAAACCCTACTCCTTCTTTGGTGTATTGATGGTGGAAGAGTGGTGGTGGAGCGTAGTACACTTGCCTAGCAAAGGCGGTAGTGGCTATGTGCGTATGGGTGTGTGAGTTATCCAACCTTCTAACCCTTTCTACGGTTGCCATGGGTCTCCTTTTATAGATTAAGGGTTTGCTACAATGGCAAACTAGTCATTATGCACTGATATGATAGCAAACAGTGCTATCATACCTAATTCTACAAGCTGATAGGGTGCATTAAATGCATCTCTTAACGTCATGTCATTGTGTATCTGGAAAGCCTTGCCGGGCTATCTCGCCAGCTCCACGCCTACTTGCTTGACACGTCGCAGGATGGGTGTCATTTGTAGGCATCTCCTATAGGAAGAGGCGGCCATGTGGAGAATGGCTACCACTTAGTCACTTTGCGGTTTGACACCGCATTGATTGACAACATGGGTCGTGGCGGAGTGGTTGGGTGAGGTTGTTTTGCCTTCGTGAGCCCCGACAGGCCCTGCTGGGACATCTTGGGCATCTTCTTCCAGCGATGGCCCCATCTTTGTCAAGCTCGCCTGTCCGACACAGAAGGCTTTTCTCCTGGTGGCATCTTGCTTCTCTGGCTTGATCTTGGTCCTTTTGATCTACATGTTGATTCTTCGAAGCTCTCGGTTCCTTGTACTAGGACTTGGGTTGGTGTCTCAATCTTGTTCCCGATCCTGTGCAAAGTATGGGCAACAGACCGAGGGTTTGTTGCACCGACACTAGCTCAAGTCTTGTTGGTGATCAACATTTTCCGGATCTTAGGATATTATTAAGTGTAATGATAGTCTTAAAAACAACATTCATATTATGATGTTGGAAGAACAATCATATTGAATCGACCCAATCTTGACTGTTATGAATTGAGTGTATATCGTCGGTAATCAATTGCAATAACACAGGGTGTTAACGTGTGATTTTGCTCCCTATACCATGAGAGTATCGTAGTCACTTCTTACCATACTGTGGGCTTTGGGGTTGCTCAAATGTCACGTTTAACACGTGATCATAACGACAACTTACGGGTTCATCAGAAAGTTTAACAAGGGACTAGATAGCTCGAGAGTGGGATTTGCTCCTCCGACAATGGATAGAAATTATTAGGGCTCTCTTGGTGTGACGGCATCCATCATCGTCTGGCCATACAACAGGTGACTACTGATAACCCACAAGTATAGGGGATCGCAATAGTTTTTGAGGGTAGAGTATACAACCCAAATTTATAGATTCGACACAAGGGGAGCCAAAGAATATTTGAAGGTATTAGCAGCTAAGTTTTCAATTCAACCACACCTAGAGATTAATTATCTGCAACAACATGACTAGTAGCAAAGTAATATGATAGTGTTGATAATAGTGACCAGAGAAATGGTAACGGTAACAATGATAGCAGTAGTTTTGTAGCAAGTGTAACAGTAATGAGAGCATTAGTAATTTAGCAGAAACAATATAATATAAATTCGTAGGCATTGGGTCGGTAATTTGTTGGATGATATTCATCATGTGACAGTCATAACCTTGGGCGATACAGCACTAGCTCCAGCTCTTAAATATAATGTAGGCATGTATTTCATAAATAGTCATACGTGCTTATAGAAAGAACTTGCATGACATCTTTTGTCCTACCCTCCCGTGGCAGGGGTCCAATTGGAAACTAAGGGATATTAAGGCCTCCTTTTGATAGAGTACCGGAACAAAGTATTAACACACGATGAATACATGAACTCCTCAAACAACGGTCATCACCGGGAGTGGACCTGACTATTGTCACTCCGGGGTTGCCGGATCATAACATGTAGTAGGTGACTATAACTTGCAAGATACGATCTAGAGCAAGGATATAATGGTGATAACATAAACGGTTCCGATCCAAAATCATGGCACCCGGGCCCAAAGTGACAAGCATTAAGCATGGCAAAGTCATAGCAACATCAATCTAAGAACATATTGGATACTATGAATCAAGCCCTAACAAAACTAACTGGATTACATGATGAGTCTCATCCAAATCCTCACTGACCAACGAGCCTACGAAGGAATTACTCATTCCAGGTGGGTAGCATCATGGAATTGGCGATGGAGAAGGGTTGGTGATGACGAAGGACGAAGATCCCCCTCTTCGGAGCCCCAAACGGACTCTAGATCTCGCCTCCCGATGAAGAACAAGAGGTGATGGCGCCTTCGTCTCGTGGACCACGATAATTCTTCCTCCCTGATTTTTTCTGGAAAAGTAGGATTTGACAGTGTCGGTTTCAGGGTCTGCGCGGCCACCAGGTGGGGACAACTGTTGGGGAATGCAGTGATTTTAAAAAATTTCCTACGCACTCGCAAGATCATGGTGATGCATAGCAACGAGAGGGGAGAGTATCATCTACGTACACTCGTAGACCATAAGCGGAAGCGTTATGACAACGCGGTTGATGTAGTCGTACGTCTTCACGATCGACCGATCTAGCACCGAAGGTACGGCACCTCCGCGATCTGCACACGTTCAGCTCGGTGACGTCCCGTGAACTCATGATCCAGTAGAGCTTCGAGGGAGAGTTTCATCAGCACAACAACATGATGACGGCGATGATGATGCTACCGGAACAGGGCTTCGCCTAAGCACCGCTACGATATAACCGAGGTGGATTATGATGGAGGGGGGCACCGCACACGATTAAAAGATCAATGATCAACTTGTGTGTCTATGGGGTGCCCCTGGCCACGTATATAAAGGAGCAAGGGGAGGGGGCCGGCGGCCTCATAGGGTGCACCCCAAGGGGGGAATCCTACTCCTACTAGGAGTAGGTTCCCCCTTTCCTAGTCCAACTAGGAGGGGAAGGCAAGAGGGGGCCAGCCCCCAAAGACCTAAACCAATTCGGTTTGGGCCTAGGCGGAAGGGGGCACACCTCACACTTCCTTGCTGCCCTCTATTTCCACTAAAGCCCACGAAGGCCCATTGACGCTCCTAGTGAATTCCCGTAACTCTCCGGTACTCCAAAAAATACCCAAATCACTCGGAACCTTTCCGATGTCCGAATATAGTCATCCAATATATCGATCTGTACGTCTCGACCATTTCAAGACTCCTTGTCATGTCCCCGATCTCATCCGGGACTCCGAACTACTGTCAGGACCCCGATTCTAAGCCACATCGATCTAGCCGGTAACACCTCATATCACTTTGCGGCCTCACGCACGGTATCCCACGGGTGTCGCCTTACCATGGCCCGGGACCGTTTGCGCCTTTTGGCTCACGTATATGACAATGTCGCTAGCATCCATATGACCGAGAACCCGGGCCGACATGGCTAGTCGTGAACCCAAAGCGGCACAGACCTATGGAGACAGGCATACATGAATCACAACGAACATGTCGGTCATCAACGAGTGATTCCGGGCTGTAGCACTGGGCTAACAGGACTCCGGGGAATCCCGGGCTGTAGCAGGCTAGACAGGACTCCGGAGATCACCGCGTGACATTTCCCCGAAGGGACAGACATAGGGACGAAGTGAAACACATGCCGGCCAGTCAAGTGTCCTGAACAGTAGTGCTGGGCTAGCAGGACTCCAGTGAACCGGGCTGTAGCGGACTACTATGGCTCGAGGAGCACTAGACTACATTTCCCCATAAGAAAGGCTGCGAAGGGCAAACAACTAGATTGTCGGATCCCACTCATACCAAGCATTTCAAACATACATACAATATGCTCGATATGGGTACATACAACATGGCATCACAACAAAACTCTACAACTCAAGTACTTTATTTAAAGGCTCCAGGGAGCCATACATAACATATCCATACAGGTAGGGGTCACATGACCCGACACTCAAGTCATACAGTCATACAAGCACATGCGGAAGCAACTAGTCTGAGTACAGACTCTAAAAAGAAAGAAGGCTTCTCGAAGCCTGTCTATCTACATAGGCCCTCCATGGCCTGGATCACCACCTGGGTGTCTAGTCACTCGTCGACGTCAAGATCTACGTAAAACCCATCGGAGGGGGCAGTGTTGTCGTCTGAAAACAATAAATAAGCAAACATGAGTACAAACGTACTCAGCAAGTCTTACATCAGAACCTACTGTACATGCTCATTCTCAAGAAGGTGGTGGGGTTTATGCAGCAAGCCAGCTTTGATTCTTGGCTAAGCTATCCTACGGAATCTTTTAGCAAAATAGTTTTCGCACACGAGTCCACTACTCACCATCACAATACTCCACCGAGGATCCTCCCTCGTATCCTGTGAGGGGGCCATCCTCGGTACTCACACTTATCTTGAGTCTTTTAGTAGTATCCATTAACTTGTCTATGAACTGTATATGCAATCAAGTAGTCCTTTACCGCGGACGCGGCTATTCGAATAGTTTTATACCCTGCAGGGGTGTACTTCGTCACACATGTTTCCACCACTTAGCGTCTGCACACGAAATGTGCTCGGCAGACTTCAAGCGAAAACCGACGTGGGTGTAGACCACGACCTGACTAACCTCACAAGTCTCTAGTCCAGGGTCATCGCCTATTCAGGTTCCATCCGCAAGGAAATCCGGCCGGGGTGTCCTCAACGGCCCCGAACGATGTGAACAGGGTTCCCGAGACACCAAACGGGTGACTCGGTACACCGTGCCACGGTGTATCTACCGCAACATAGCCCACCCCTAGGGTCAGCGCTACGCACGGCCGCCAACACATATCCTACAAACACCAGAAACTAGTTGCAACTCCTGGACTGAGGCGAGAGGGGTCGGTAAGTCGAGCGGGGTCATATTTCAGGGCCCTATGTGTGGTAGTAGCTGAATCTTAACTCACGCATACAGAACTCAGTTCTTAGGGACGGCTTCAATGAAACAACCCACCATGTACTCCTACATGGCCTCTCATCGATACCTTTACCAAAACATGTTCAACACCTCCCACATAATACCGGCACAAGCATTTCACTCTAGCCCATCACCCAGATGAACCAGACCTGACACAACTCTAAGCATAGCAGGCATAGCAAGGTAGGAATCACAAAACATGGCTCAATCAACTCCTACACATGCTAGTGGGTTTCATCTAGTTACTGTGGCAATGACAGGTCATGCAGAGGATAAGGGTTCAACTACCGTAGCACACAGCAGTTTGAATCGTGTTGTCTTAATGCAGTAAACAAGAGCAGGAGCGGGAACATGGGTTGTATCGGAATGATCAATGGTTGCTTGCCTGATGGAGTGGGGACGGGATACTGCCCTTCAGTTGGATACTCGTGAATATCCTCGGAGGCAGAACCTACCACGAAGAACACAACCGAGCACAATCAACACATGACGATATGCAACAATATGATGCATGCTATGGCATGGCAATATGGATGTGTCTTGAGCTAATGCAACTAGCTATAATTTAAATGGAGTTGGTTTGAGTACAAGATTCAAATTCCAATCCCATATATGATTATTTAAATGCCCTTTATTTGTTTTGTCCAAAATAGGGGACAAACATTGTTCAAACATGCATGAAAATGGTACAGATGGATTCCTTGAATTTTTCTGATAATTTTACATATATAATTTGTCTCATTTGGAGTTATGGTTGAATTTCTATGAATTTTTGAAGTTTTGGGTATTTTCTGGAATTTCCTGAGTTATTTAAATTCCAGAAAAGATATATTGCGTCAGCATGACAACAGCATTGCGTCAGCAGGTCAAAGGCGGCTGTCCCAGTCAAACCTGACGTGTGGGGGCCACTGGTCAGTGTAACAGGGCAGGGAGAGAGGCTGACTAGTGGGTCCCACCTGTCAGGGTCATTAGTTAATTAAACTAACTAATTTTGGTTAGGAACTAATCTGGATAATTAGCAGAGGGGGGGCCCACTTGTCATTGACTCAGGGGAGTCAACCGGGCCCACCCAGTCCACGTCAGTGGTCAAACTCGCCGGGCTTGGTCCACGGCTCGTCGCCGGCGACGACAGAGACGGCGGAGGGGCTCGGGATCGCCGCTCCGGCGACCATTCGGGCGGCGGAGCTCATCTACTCGATGCCCAGACTCGCGCGAATCCAGTGGGACACACGGGAGGCTGCGGGGCGGCCGGAGCTCGCCGGAATCAGGCTCGAGGCGGCGGCCGGAGCTCGGGCGAGCTCGGGTTCGAGGCTATAAGGCGCGGGGAGGCATGCGGATGGGTCCTACGGGTTCCTGGCGTCACCAGGAGCACGACGACGGGCTCGGTTGCGGCTGGCTTGGCCCCTGGCCACGGCGGCGCCATGAACGGCGGAGCCGAGTTCTCGGCCAAGGTGGCCGGCAGGGCTAGGGGGGCGCTCGAGCTACGGGGCTAGGGGGAGGAGGAAGGGGAGCTCACGGCGGAGTTGCTGAGCAGGCCAGTGGGCTCGGGGAGGCGTTGACGACGGCGAATCGAAGTCGGCGATCGGCGGCGCCCGAGGTTGAAGACGAGCTCGGTGGAGTCGTTTGCGGGCCTCCGGCGGGGCGTGGCTTGGTGGGGCGATCGAGGAGGAAGTGGCGGAGCTTCAGGACACGGTGCAGCAGCGCGGGGACGGCGGTGGACACGACTACGCCGGCGGAACGACGACGGCTGCGTCGGCCATGGCTAAGGGGGGCGAGGGAGTGAGGCAGGGGGCGAGTGAGCATGTCCAGGGGGTCGAGGCGGCGACGTGGAGCCCGTCTAGGCCAGCAGGGCGGCGAGGGGAGGAAGCAGGGCGGCAGCCAGGTGCGTGGCGCGCGCAGGTGCCGCCGGCGAGCACCTGCCTGCCTGCCTGGCCGAGCCAAGCTGCTCGCTGGCGCGGTGGCTGGGCTGGGCCGGCAGGTGGGCCTGGTGAGCGGCGCCAGGTAAGGCCCAGGTGGGCTACTCTCTCTCCTTTTTTTTATTCTGTTTTCTATTTTCTATTTCTGTTGTTTTGTTTTGATTTAGTTTAAATACTAAATCATTTTATAAAATCCTGAAAATATTTATGGACACTTTCTGAATTATTTCAGTGGCCCAAAAATAATTCCAACATTATTTGAGCATTTAAATTATTTAATAGTATTTAAATGCCCAAATTCAAATATTATGAATTAAATCAATGCCCCTTTTGATGACCTAAAATTATATTTACCATTTTTCCCAAGGGTTCTAACCCAAGGCAAAGAGGGTGAACATTTCTGAAGGGCATTTCAGGTTCATTGAATTTATTTTTAGTAAACCCTAGTTGATTTCAGGGGGGGGGGTGCTGGGGGTTCTGCTTTCCCCATTTCCATTTCTGATGAAAGTAGACATGATGCACACTCTAATGCATAACCTAGCTAGGGTGTGACAACTCACCCCCACTCAATAGAATCTCGTCCCGAGATTTAGGATCTTCTGGGAAGAAGGCGGGGTACTCGAGTCGAAGACGATCCTCCCTTTCCCAAGTGGCTTCGTCTTCGGAATGGTGTGACCATTGAACCTTGAGAAACTTGATATTATGACGTCGAGTGGTACGCTCGGCTTGATCAAGGATACCGACGGGGTATTCCCGATAAGAAAGGTTATCCTGTAAATCAAGCGTTTCGTGGTCCACTCCACGGATAGGATCCGCGAAGCAACGCCTGAGTTGCGAAACGTGGAAGACGTCGTGAACTCTGGAAAGATGCGGAGGTAGTTCCAATTGGTAGGCAACTTCTCCTCGTTTGGCAATAATGCGAAAGGGTCCAATGTAACGAGGAGCCAATTTGCCTTTGATACCGAAGCGATGGGTTCCTTTTAACGGGGTAACCCGAAGGTAAGCTTTCTCGTCAATTTCAAATGTCATAGGCTTATGCTTACGATCATATTGACTCTTTTGTCGAGATTGGGCCGTTTTCAATTTCTCACGAATAACGCGAACCTGCTCTTCTGCTTCCTGAATCATATCCGGGCCAAAGAGTTGTCTTTCCCCGGTTTCTGACCAGTTAAGAGGCGTTCGACATTTTCGTCCATAGAGAACTTCGAAGGGAGCCTTGCCCAAACTAGCTTGATAGCTATTGTTATAGGCAAACTCCGCGAATGGAAGGCATTTCTCCCAACTTATTCCGAACGAGATAACAGAAGCTCGGAGCATATCCTCTAGAATTTGATTTACTCGCTCCACTTGACCACTTGATTGAGGATGGAAGGCGGTGCTAAAGGAGAGATGAGTTCCCATAGCATTTTGGAAACTTTCCCAAAATCGAGAGGTGAAGAGACTTCCATGGTCTGAGTTAATTTCCAACGGGACACCATGAAGAGACACTATCCGGGAGATGTATAAATCAGCTAGCTGGCTAGCGGTGATACTCTCACGAACAGGTAGGAAATGGGCTACTTTGGAAAGACGGTCGATCACGACGAAGATGGCATTATTTCCCTTCTTGGTCCTGGGAAATCCAGTGATGAAATCCATACTGATTTTGTCCCATTTCCATTCAGGAATAGCCAAAGGTTGAAGGGTGCCAGCAGGCCGTTGATGCTCTGCTTTAATACGACGACAAACGTTGCAATTAGCAATGTATTGAGCAATTTCCCTCTTCATCCTAGTCCACCAAAACCTCTGGCGTAGGTCTTGATACATTTTGGTACTACCGGGATGAATGGTGAGAGGGGATTCATGAGCTTCCTTAAGGATCATCTGGCGTAGATGTTGGTTCTTGGGAACCACCAGGCGGTTCTCAAAGAAGACAACACCTTGCTCATCCATGGAAAAACATTTAGCTACTCCGCTAGCAATGTTTTCCTTAATCCGGGATATGCCCTTATCACGCTTTTGGGCAGCTATGATTTGATCCATAAGGGTAGGTTTCGCCACCAGGGTAGACAGGAATCCACGAGGAACAATGTAAAGATTAAGCTTACGAAATTCCTCATGGAGAAGTGGTTGACTTTGTTGTAACATCAGGTTGTTACAGTAGGACTTACGACTTAGTGCATCAGCCATGACATTGGCTTTGCCAGGGGTGTAAGTTATTCCTAAGTCGTAATCCGAGATCAACTCGACCCAACGTCTTTGCCTGAGATTCAAATCTGGTTGGGTGAAGATATATTTCAAGCTTTGGTGATCGGTGAAGATCTCGCAACGATTACCGAGGAGGTAATGTCGCCAGGTTTTGAGTGCATGGACTACAGCTGCAAGCTCTAGATCATGTGTGGGATAATTTTCCTCATGTGGGTGTAATTGCCGTGAGGCATAGGCAATTACCTGACGATCCTGCATGAGTATGCAACCTAGTCCTTGTCGCGAGGCGTCGCAATAGATAATAAAGTCCTTGGAGAAATCTGGTGGTACCAGTACGGGAGCAGATGTCAGGCGTCTTTTCAGTTCCTGAAAACTGAACTCGCACTGTGGAGTCCACTCGAACTTTTTATCTTTCTTGAGGAGTTCAGTTAGAGGTTTAGCAACCTTGGAGAAATTCTCGACGAAGCGGCGGCAATAGCTCGCTAGGCCAAGGAAACTCCGAACTTGCTTGACCGAAACAGGTGGAGTCCAATCAAGGACGGCTTGAACTCGCTCGGGATTGACAGCAATACCCTTACCAGAGATTACGTGGCCTAGATAGGTCACTTCTGACAACCAAAATTCACACTTGGAGAATTTTGCATAAAGGCGATGCTCTCGAAGTTTCATCAATACCAGCCTTAGATGTTCGGCATGTTCCTCTTCATTTTTGGAGTAGATGAGTATGTCATCGAGGTATACTACGACGAATTTGTCCAAGTACTCCATGAAAACCGAGTTCATTAACCGGGAGAAAATGGCCGGGGCATTGGTTAAACCGAAGGACATGACGGTGTACTCGTATTGGCCATAACGAGTGACAAAAGCTGTTTTGGGAATGTCCCCGTTTCTGATTTTGATTTGATGGTAGCCCAACCTCAAATCCATCTTGGAGAAGACTGAGGATCCAGCGAGCTGATCGTACAGGTCGTTGATCCTGGGAAGCGGGTATTTGTTCTTGATGGTGACCAGATTGACAGGTCGGTAATCCACAACCATTCGATCCGTTCCATCCTTCTTCTTGACGAAGAGGATGGGGCAAGCCCAAGGAGAGGAGCTAGGACGGATGAACCCTTTATTCAAGGACTCATCGAGTTGGTTCTTAAGCTCGGCTAGTTCTAAGGGTGCCATCTTGTAGGGTCTTCTAGCAATTGGAACGGTTCCTGGAACAAGGTCTATCACAAACTCGACATCCCGGTCAGGTGGAACACCTGGCAGTTCTTCCGGAAACACATCCGGGAAGTCTCGGACTATCGGAACGTCCTCAAGGTCTGGAAGGGGGTTGGCATTAAGAGAGTAAAGTTGGCGCTTGGCCACTCGAGTTAAGACATTAACTGTCTTGCCCGAGGGATGAGTAAGTTGAACGGTTCTAGTGGCACAATCGATCTTGGCGTAATGAGCCGACATCCAGTCCATACCCAAGATGATGTTTATGTCGGAGGACTTGAGAGCTATTAAAGATGCAAGGAAGACAAGCCTATCGACAAGAATTTCGTTCCCATGGCTTACCCTAGAAGTTTGCCATTTGGAACCCGGAGTTTGAATTACCATAGAAGTGGGCATGTCACAGAATGTCGTGTTATGCAACCGAGCATAATTCTCGGATATGAATGAATGAGATGCTCCAGTATCGAAAAGAACAGATGCCGGATGGCAGTTAACAAGGAGCGTACCAAGGACGACGTTGGGATCCTCATGAGCCTCTTCGGCTGAGACGTAGTTGACATGGCCACGTGCAGTAGTGGCCGGCTTGGCGTAGAAAGTCTTTCCCGCGGGCTTACCACGGCCAACGGACTTTCCAGCTTGATTGGGGTTGTTCTGGGGACACTCCCGACTATAGTGACCCGGTTCTCCACACTTGAAGCATGTTACCACAGTGGGGCGTGGAGCAACATTAGCAGCGGGGCCACCATAGGGCTTGGACGGTGCAAATTGCTGGTTGGGACGAGGCGCCTCAAAGGATGGCCTCGGGGTGAATCTGGGTGGCAGTGCGGTGCTTGGAATCCACACCCGGCGCTTCTGAGCTCCAGAGCCGGATGAAGACCCAAAATCACGAGAATGCTTGCGTGAAGCGTCATAATCAGTCTGGCCTGTCTCAGCACTGATAGCTTTATTGACCAACTTTTGGAAGGATGTGCACTCGTGCAGACGGAGATCGCGACGAAGCTCAGGGCTAAGTCCCTTACGGAACCTTGCCTGCTTCTTGGCGTCAGTAGAAACCTCTTCAGGAGCATAGCGTGCCAGGTTCCCAAATTCTCAGCTATATGCATCCACAGTCAGCCTTCCTTGGGTGAAGTTGCAGAACTCCTCCCTCTTGCGATCCATGAGACCTTCCGGAATGTGATGCTCACGGAAAGCCTCGCTGAACTCAGCCCAGGTAGTGATTTGGCCGACCGGGCGCATAGCTTCGTAGTTTTCCCACCAATGGCTAGCGGGGCCCTCAAGATGATAAGCAGCATAGGTAACCTTGTCGGCTTCAGCTACGTTGGCAGAACGTAGCTTGTGGGTGATGCTGCGAAGCCAATCATCCGCGTCGAGGGGCTCGACGGAATGGTTAAACTTTGGTGGGTACAACTTGATGAAGTCGTTGATTGACACCAAGGCATTTCGTGGGTGGCGTGCAGTGTTCTGCTCAATCCGCTCCAACAGGCGGTTGGTCTCACGCTTGTTCCTTTCCGCCTCCAGCATTACTTCGGCCAGGGAAGGTGGGTGAGGCAAATTTTCACCTCTAGCTGCATTGGCTTCCCCCTGCTCTGGGGCAACAGGGTTTCCGCGGGTGTTGACCATCCTAGGAGGGAAAACAAAACAATGGTTTAGACAAGGATGGCTCAAACTTAACAGAGGAAGTGCAGAATGTAAAGGATAACGCGGAATGCAGAGATGCTCATTCGTATGCCATGGTAATATAAAACTGCCATATATACACCAACGGTCATACTCGTCATACATAGTTTAGTACAAGCCCATGCTACAGTACAACTATGAAGGTAGACGTTACATTTCATCGGAGGCATTCCGAGTCCCTATACATTATTTGTCTACACCTCCGGAATCGATTACACACCAAGTCGTATTCCACAAGTCACACAGGACAGTGGAGATACAACTACTACAATACTAGTGGTACTACTACTAACTCAGATAGCTCCGTAGTAGTCCTCATAGAAGTCACCTCCATAGCCTGGAAGTTCAACGTCATCATCCGGAAACAGACGGTCCTGAGGAGCCTGTGGACCGTAGGGGCTAGGATAAGGTCTTGGACCAACAAACGGTGGCCTGCGGGGACCAAGGGGTGGGATGATGCCTCCCACATCACGCCAATCCACCATGTCTAGCAGAGCTGCTCTCACAGGATACAGATCCCTGGTATCCATACATCCAGCTTGCACCGCGGGTGCAAACCGAGTCAATGTGGCCCAATGATCAGCACGGGTATTGAAGAGCTCCAGCCTCAAGGCCCGATTCTCTCGGTCCTTATCTTCGAGCATCTCAGCGGTGGTACGAGTTAATGAGTCCTCCTGAGTGGAGTCAGCATAGATAGCCTGAAGATACCCCTGCGCTCCCGGAAGTGAAGCTGGCATGTAACGGAAGTCAGTGTTCCGAAGCAGGCCAGTCCGGACTCGCAAGATGGTCATCATGGAATAGGCAGCATCCTGCACAGCCATCTCAATGGTAACTCCGAGTCCATAGGAACAGTGAAGGGGCTCGGTAGATCCAGGATAGGAAGGAAATATCCTGACGGTGCATAAATACTGGCTTTGATTAAAGTCGCGGAACTGCTCTTCAACAGTGTATTCGGGATACCAACGGTATCCTGTCTCGATCATTACCCGGACCAACATAGCAGTATGACCGGGCACGTCGAGGCACCTGGTCAGGCGAACCACTTGATTTTGAGACTGGTTGGCCATCTGAAAGCACAGCCACAAGACAAAGACATCAGAATTCCTAAGGAAAATTGGGCAGCATAACGACTGTAAATGCTCAGAAAAGATTTGAGACATCCACAACAGTTCACAATACCGCTCAACAGCATCATATCAAGGTCCTGATTCAATTAGCCACATACTGAAATAGTAGAAACTGGACTGAAACTCGTAGCAAAAATCCTATGAGCTACTACGGATTAGTAACACGTGAACCTGATAGAAGAAGAGAGCCTAGTCCTTAACCCACGTTGAATGAGAAGAGGATGACTCAGATCAGAAGCATAGGGTAAAGGAGTAAAAGAACCTTACGTTCCCTCCCACAATCAATTCCCTTACATATAACTAAAGCATTTCTAGACTCGACATCGACCAGTTTGGCTGAACGAACCTACAGGCAGTCCGGCTCTGATACCAACGCTGTCAGGACCCCGATTCTAAGCCACATCGATCTAGCCGGTAACACCTCATATCACTTTGCGGCCTCACGCACGGTATCCCACGGGTGTCGCCTTACCATGGCCCGGGACCGTTTGCGCCTTTTGGCTCACGTATATGACAATGTCGCTAGCATCCATATGACCGAGAACCCGGGCCGACATGGCTAGTCGTGAACCCAAAGCGGCACAGACCTATGGAGACAGGCATACATGAATCACAACGAACATGTCGGTCATCAACGAGTGATTCTGGGCTGTAGCACTGGGCTAACAGGACTCCGGGGAATCCCGGGCTGTAGCAGGCTAGACAGGACTCCGGAGATCACCGCGTGACATTTCCCCGAAGGGACAGACATAGGGACGAAGTGAAACACATGCCGGCCAGTCAAGTGTCCTGAACAGTAGTGCTGGGCTAGCAGGACTCCGGTGAACCGGGCTGTAGCGGACTACTATGGCTCGAGGAGCACTAGACTACATTTCCCCATAAGAAAGGCTGCGAAGGGCAAACAACTAGATTGTCGGATCCCACTCATACCAAGCATTTCAAACATACATACAATATGCTCGATATGGGTACATACAACATGGCATCACAACAAAACTCTACAACTCAAGTACTTTATTTAAAGGCTCCAGGGAGCCATACATAACATATCCATACAGGTAGGGGTCACATGACCCGACACTCAAGTCATACAGTCATACAAGCACATGCGGAAGCAACTAGTCTGAGTACAGACTCTAAAAAGAAAGAAGGCTTCTCGAAGCCTGTCTATCTACATAGGCCCTCCATGGCCTGGATCACCACCTGGGTGTCTAGTCACTCGTCGACGTCAATATCTACGTAAAACCCATCGGAGGGGGCAGTGTTGTCGTCTGAAAACAATAAATAAGCAAACATGAGTACAAACGTACTCAGCAAGTCTTACATCAGAACCTACTGTACATGCTCATTCTCAAGAAGGTGGTGGGGTTTATGCAGCAAGCCAGCTTTGACTCTTGGCTAAGCTATCCTACGGAATCTTTTAGCAAAATAGTTTTCGCACACGAGTCCACTACTCACCATCACAATACTCCACCGAGGATCCTCCCTCGTATCCTGTGAGGGGGCCATCCTCGGTACTCACACTTATCTTGAGTCTTTTAGTAGTATCCATTAACTTGTCTATGAACTGTATATGCAATCAAGTAGTCCTTTACCGCGGACGCGGCTATTCGAATAGTTTTATACCCTGCAGGGGTGTACTTCGTCACACATGTTTCCACCACTTAGCGTCTGCACACGAAATGTGCTCGGCAGACTTCAAGCGAAAACCGACGTGGGTGTAGACCACGACCTGACTAACCTCACAAGTCTCTAGTCCAGGGTCATCGCCTATTCAGGTTCCATCCGCAAGGAAATCCGGCCGGGGTGTCCTCAACGGCCCCGAACGATGTGAACAGGGTTCCCGAGACACCAAACGGGTGACTCGGTACACCGTGCCACGGTGTATCTACCGCAACATAGCCCACCCCTAGGGTCAGCGCTACGCACGGCCGCCAACACATATCCTACAAACACCAGAAACTAGTTGCAACTCCTGGACTGAGGCGAGAGGGGTCGGTAAGTCGAGCGGGGTCATATTTCAGGGCCCAATGTGTGGTAGTAGCTGAATCTTAACTCACGCATACAGAACTCAGTTCTTAGGGACGGCTTCAATGAAACAACCCACCATGTACTCCTACATGGCCTCTCATCGATACCTTTACCAAAACATGTTCAACACCTCCCACATAATACCGGCACAAGCATTTCACTCTAGCCCATCACCCAGATGAACCAGACCTGACACAACTCTAAGCATAGCAGGCATAGCAAGGTAGGAATCACAAAACATGGCTCAATCAACTCCTACACATGCTAGTTGGTTTCATCTAGTTACTGTGCCAATGACAGGTCATGCAGAGGATAAGGGTTCAACTACCGTAGCACACAGCAGTTTGAATCGTGTTGTATTAATGCAGTAAACAAGAGCAGGAGCGGGAACATGGGTTGTATCGGAATGATCAATGGTTGCTTGCCTGATGGAGTGGGGACGGGATACTGCCCTTCAGTTGGATACTCGTGAATATCCTCGGAGGCAGAACCTACCACGAAGAACACAACCGAGCACAATCAACACATGACGATATGCAACAATATGATGCATGCTATGGCATGGCAATATGGATGTGTCTTGAGCTAATGCAACTAGCTATAATTTAAATGGAGTTGGTTTGAGTACAAGATTCAAATTCCAATCCCATATATGATTATTTAAATGCCCTTTATTTGTTTTGTCCAAAATAGGGGACAAACATTGTTCAAACATGCATGAAAATGGTACAGATGGATTCCTTGAATTTTTCTGATAATTTTACATATATAATTTGTCTCATTTGGAGTTATGGTTGAATTTCTATGAATTTTTGAAGTTTTGGGTATTTTCTGGAATTTCCTGAGTTATTTAAATTCCAGAAAAGATATATTGCGTCAGCATGACAACAGCATTGCGTCAGCAGGTCAAAGGCGGCTGTCCCAGTCAAACCTGACGTGTGGGGGCCACTGGTCAGTGTAACAGGGCAGGGAGAGAGGCTGACTAGTGGGTCCCACCTGTCAGGGTCATTAGTTAATTAAACTAACTAATTTTGGTTAGGAACTAATCTGGATAATTAGCAGAGGGGGGGCCCACTTGTCATTGACTCAGGGGAGTCAACCGGGCCCACCCAGTCCACGTCAGTGGTCAAACTCGCCGGGCTTGGTCCACGGCTCGTCGCCGGCGACGACAGAGACGGCGGAGGGGCTCGGGATCGCCGCTCCGGCGACCATTCGGGCGGCGGAGCTCATCTACTCGATGCCCAGACTCGCGCGAATCCAGTGGGACACACGGGAGGCTGCGGGGCGGCCGGAGCTCGCCGGAATCAGGCTCGAGGCGGCGGCCGGAGCTCGGGCGAGCTCGGGTTCGAGGCTATAAGGCGCGGGGAGGCATGCGGATGGGTCCTACGGGTTCCTGGCGTCACCAGGAGCACGACGACGGGCTCGGTTGCGGCTGGCTTGGCCCCTGGCCACGGCGGCGCCATGAACGGCGGAGCCGAGTTCACGGCCAAGGTGGCCGGCAGGGCTAGGGGGGCGCTCGAGCTACGGGGCTAGGGGGAGGAGGAAGGGGAGCTCACGGCGGAGTTGCTGAGCAGGCCAGTGGGCTCGGGGAGGCGTTGACGACGGCGAATCGAAGTCGGCGATCGGCGGCGCCCGAGGTTGAAGACGAGCTCGGTGGAGTCGTTTGCGGGCCTCCGGCGGGGCGTGGCTTGGTGGGGCGATCGAGGAGGAAGTGGCGGAGCTTCAGGACACGGTGGAGCAGCGCGGGGACGGCGGTGGACACGACTACGCCGGCGGAACGACGACGGCTGCGTCGGCCATGGCTAAGGGGGGGCGAGGGAGTGAGGTAGGGGGCGAGTGAGCATGTCCAGGGGGTCGAGGCGGCGACGTGGAGCCCGTCTAGGCCAGCAGGGCGGCGAGGGGAGGAAGCAGGGCGGCAGCCAGGTGCGTGGCGCGCGCAGGTGCCGCCGGCGAGCACCTGCCTGCCTGCCTGGCCGAGCCAAGCTGCTCGCTGGCGTGGTGGCTGGGCTGGGCCGGCAGGTGGGCCTGGTGAGCGGCGCCAGGTAAGGCCCAGGTGGGCTACTCTCTCTCCTTTTTTTTTATTCTGTTTTCTATTTTCTATTTCTGTTGTTTTGTTTTGATTTAGTTTAAATACTAAATCATTTTATAAAATCCTGAAAATATTTATGGACACTTTCTGAATTATTTCAGTGGCCCAAAAATAATTCCAACATTATTTGAGCATTTAAATTATTTAATAGTATTTAAATGCCCAAATTCAGATATTATGAATTAAATCAATGCCCCTTTTGATGACCTAAAATTATATTTACCATTTTTCCCAAGGGTTCTAACCCAAGGCAAAGAGGGTGAACATTTCTGAAGGGCATTTCAGGTTCATTGAATTTATTTTTAGTAAACCCTAGTTGATTTCAGGGGGGGGGGGTGCTGGGGGTTCTGCTTTCCCCATTTCCATTTCTGATGAAAGTAGACATGATGCACACTCTAATGCATAACCTAGCTAGGGTGTGACAACTACCTTCGGTACATCAAAACACATAAACTCATAATACCAATCATCACCGAATGTTAAGCGTGCGGACCCTACGGGTTCGAGAACTATGTTGACATGACCGAGACTCATCTCTGGTCAATGACCAATAGCGGAACCTAGATGCTCATATTGGTTCCTACATATTTTATGAAGATCTCTATCGGTCAAACAGCATAACAACATATGTTGTTCCCTTTGTCATCGGTATGTTACTTGCCCGAGATTCGATCATCGGCATCCTCATACCTAGTTCAATCTCATTACCGATAAGTCTCTTTACTCGTTATGTAATGCATCATCCCGCAACTAACTCATTAGTCACAATGCTTGCAAGGCTTATAGTGATGTGCATTACCGAGAGGGCCCAAAGATACCTCTCCGACAATCGGAGTGACAAATCCTAATCTCGATCTATGGCAAGTCAACAAGTACCATCGGAGACACCTGTAGAGCACCTTTATAATCACCCAGTTATGTTGTGACGTTTGGTAGCACACAAAGTGTTCCTCCGGTACTCGGGAGTTGCATAATCTCATAGTCATAGGAACATGTATAAGTCATGAAGAAAGTAATAGCAACAAACTAAACGATCATCGTGCTAAGCTAACGGATGGGTCAAGTCAATCACATCATTCTCTAATGATGTGATCCCGTTAATCAAATGACAACTCATGTCTATGGCTAGGAAACTTAACCACCTTTGATTCAACGAGCTAGTTAAGTAGTGGCATACTAGTGACATTTTGTTTGTCTATGTATTCACACATGTACTAAGTTTACGGTTGATACAATTCTAGCATGAATAACAAACATTTATCATGATATAAGGAAATATAAATAACAACTTTATTATTGCCTCTAGGGCATATTTCCTTCAGTCTCCCACTTGCACTAGAGTCAATAATCTAGTTCACATCCTTATGTGATTAGTTTACATCTCCATGTGACTAATACCCAAAGGGTTTACTAGAGTCAATAATCTAGTTCACATCGCTATGTGATTAACACCCAAAGAGTGATCATGTTTTGCTTGTGAGAGAAGTTTAGTCTACGGGTCTACAACATTCAAATCCGTAAATATTTCGCAAATCTCTATGTCTACAATGCTCTACACGGAGCTACTCTAGCTAATTTATCCCACTTTCAATATGTATCCAGATCGAGACTTAGAGTCATCTAGATCGATGTAAAAATCTTGCATCAACGTAACTCTTTACGACGAACTCTTTTATCATGTCCATAATCGAGAAATATTTCCTTAGTCCTCTAAAGATAATTTTGACCGATGTCCAGTGATCTACTCCAAGATCACTATTGTACTCCCTGGCCAGAATCATGCTAAGGTATACAATAGGACTTGTAAATAGCATAGCATACTTTATAGTACCTATTACTGAGGCATAGGGAATGACTTTTCATTATCTTTCTATTTTTTGGCTGTGGTCGGGTTTTGAGTCTTTAATCAACTTCACACCTTGCAACATAGGCAAGAACTCCTTCTTTGTCTGTTCCATTTTGAACTACTTCAAAATCTTGTCAAGGTATGTACTCATTGAAAAAACTTATCAAGCATCTTGATCTATCTCTATAGATCTTGATGCTCAATGTGTTAGCAGCTTCATCGAGGTCTTTCTTTGAAATAATCTTTTCAAACACTCCTTTATGCTTTCCAGAAAATTCTACATTATTTCCGATCAACAATATGTCATTCACATATACTTATCAGAAATGATGTAGTGCTCCCACTCACTTTCTTGTAAATACAGGATTCACCGCAAGTCTGTATAAAACCATATGCTTTGATCACTTTATCAAAGCATATATTCCAACTCCGAGATGCTTGCACCAGTCCATAGATGGATCGCTAGAGCTTGCTCACTTTGTTAGCACCATTAGGATCGACAAAACCTTCTGGTCGCATCATAGACAACTATTCTTTAAGAAATCCATTAAGGAATACAATTTTGACATCCATTCGCCAGATTTCATAAAATGCGGCAACTGCTAACATGATTTGGACAAACTTTTAAGCATTGATACGAGTGAGAAAATCTCATCGTAGTCAACACAATGAACTTGTCGAAAACATTTTGCGACAATTCGAGCTTTGTAGATAGTAACACTACTATCAGTGTCCGTCTTCCTCTTGAAGATCCATTTATTCTTGATGACTCACCGATCATCTGGAAAGTCAATCAAAGTCCATACTTTGTTCTCATACATGGATCCCATCTCAGATTTCATGACCTCAAGCCATTTCGTGGAATCTGGGCTCATCATCGCTTCCTCATAGTTTGTAGGTTCGTCATGGTCTAGTAACATGATTTCCATGAAGGATTACCGTACCACTCTGCTGCGGACCATACTCTGGTTGTCCTACGAGGTTTGGTAGTAACTTGAGCTGAAGTTTCATGATCATCATCATTAGCTTCCTCACTAACTGGTGTAGAGATCACTAGAACTGATTCCTGTGATGAACTACTTTCCAATTTGGGAGAAGGTACAATTACCTCATCAAGTTCTACATTCCTCCCACTCACTTCTTTCAAGACAAACTCCTTCTCTAGAAAAGATCCTTTCTTAGCAACGAATGTCTTGTCTTCGGATCTGTGATAGAAGGTGTCCTATGAAGACACATTTCTCCAACTTGGGTTTGAGCATATCAGGATGAAACCTTTTTCACATAAGCATCGCAACCCCAAACTTTAAGAAACGACAACTTTGGTTTCTTGCCAAACCACAGTTCATATTCTGTCGTCTCAACCGATTTAGATGGTTCCCTATTTAATGTGAATGGAGCTGTCTCTAATGCATAACCCCAAAACGATAGTGGTAAATTGGTAAGAGACATCATAAATTGCACCATATATAATAAAGTACGGTTATGATGTTCGGACACACCATTACGCAATGGTGTTCCAGGAGGCGTGAGTTGCAAAAATATTCCGCATTGTTTCAAATGAAGATCAAACTCATAACTAAAATATTCTCTTCCACGATCAGATCATAGAAACTTTATTTTCTTGTTATGATGATTTTCCACTTCACTCTGAAATTATTTGAACTTTTCAAATGTTTCAGATTTATGTTACATCAAGAAGATATACCCATATCTTACTCAAATCATCTGTCAAGGTCAAAAAATAACGATACCTGCCGCGAGCCTCAACACTGATTGGACTGCATACATCAGTATGTATTATTTCCAACAAGTCAGTTGCTCACTTCATTGTTCCGGAGAACGGAGTCTTAGTCATCTTGCCCATGAGGCATGGTTCGCAAGCATCAACTGATTCATAATCAAGTGATTCCAAAAGCCCATCAGCATGGATTTTCTTCATGCGCTTTACACCAATATGACCTAAACGGCAGTGCCACAAATAAGTTGCACTATCATTATTAACTTTGCATCTTTTGGCTTCAATATTATGAATATGTGTATCACTACGATCGAGATTCAATAAACCATTCACCTTGGGTGTATGACCATTGAAGGTTTTATTCATGTGAACAGAACAACAATTATTCTCTGACTTTAAATGAATAATCGTATTGCAATAAACATGATCAAATCATATTCATGCTTAATGCAAACACCAAATAACATTTATTTAGATTCAACACTAATCCTGAAAGTATAGGGAGTGTGCGATGATGATCATATCAATCTCGGAACCACTTCCAACACACATCGTCACTTCACCCTTAACTAGTCTCTGTTCATTCTGCAACTCCCGTTTCGAGTTACTAATATCAGCAACTGAATTAGTATCAAATACTGGGGGTTGCTATAAACACTAGTAAAGTACACATCAATAACATGTATATCAAATATACCATTGTTCACTTTGCCATCCTTCTTATCCGCCGAATACTTGGGACGGTTCTGCTTCCAGTGACCAGTCCCTTTGCAGTAGAAGCACTTAGTCTCAGGCTTAGGTCTAGACTTGGGCTTCTTCACTTGAGCAGCAACTTGCTTGCCGTTCTTCTTGAAGTTCCCCTTCTTCCCTTTTCTTGAAACTAGTGGTCTTGTCAACCATCAACACTTGATACCTTCGTCGATTTCAGCATCATGAAGAGCTTGGGAATCATTTCCGTTATCCCTTGCATATTATAGTTCATCACAAAGTTATAGTAACTTGGTGATAGTGACTAGAGAACTCTGTCAATCACTATCTTATCTGGAAGATTAACTCCCACTTGATTCAAGTGATTGTAGTACTCAGACATTCTGAGCACATGCTCACTAGCTGAGCTATTCTCCTCCATCTTGTAGGCAAAGTGCTTGTCAAAGGTCTCATACCTTTCGACATGGGCATGAGTCTAAAATACTAAGTTCAACTCTTGGAACATCTCATATGCTCCGTGGCGTTCAAAACGTCTTCGAAGCCCTGATTCTAAGCCGTAAAGCATGGTGCACTAAACTATCAAGTATTCATCATATCGAGCTCGCCAAACGTTCATAACGTCTACATCTGCTCCTGCAATCGGTCTGTCACCTAGCGGTGCATCAAGGACATAATTCTTCTATGCAGCAATGAGGATAATCCTCAGATCACGGATCCAATCCGCATCATTGCTACTAACATCTTTTAACTTAGTTTTCTCTAGGAACATATCAAAATAAACAGGGAGCTACATCGCGAGCTATTGATCTACAACATAGTTATGCAAATACTATGACGACTAAGTTCATGATAAATTAAAGTTCAATTAATCATATTACTTAAGAACTCCCACTTAGATAGACATCCCTCTAGTTATCTAAATGATCACATGATCCTAATCAACTAAACCATGTCTGATCATCACGTGAGATGAAGTAGTTTTCAATGGTGATCATCACTATGTTGATCATATCTACTATATGATCCACGCTCGATCTTTCGGTCTCCAGTGTTCTGAGGCCATATCTGCATATGCTAGGCTCGTCAAGTTTAACCCGAGTATTTCTGCATGTGCAAAACTGGCTTGCACCAGTTGTATGTGAACGTAGAGCTTATCACACCCGATCATCACGTGGTGTCTTGGCACGACGAACTTTGGGAACGGTGCATACTTAGGGAGAACACTTGTACCTTGAAATTTAGTGAGAGATCATCTTAGAATGCTATCGTCAATCAAGCAGAATAAGATGCATAAAGGATAAACATCACATGCAATCAAACTATGTGACATGATATGACCATGATCTTCTTGCGCCTTTGATCTCCATCGCCAAAGTACCGTCATGATCTCTATCGTCACCGGCATGACACCATGATCTCCATCATCTTGATCTCTATCAATGTGTCATCACATGGTCGTCTCGCCAACTATTGCTTTTCCAACTATTGCTATCGCATAGCAATAAAGTAAAGCAATTACATGGCACTTGCATCTTATGCAATAAAGAGACAACCATAAGGCTTTTGCCAGTTGCCGATAACTTTTGCCAGTTGCCGATATCTTTAATAAAGAGACAACCATAAGGCACTTGCATCTCATACAACAATTTATATCTCATCACGTCTTGACCATATCACATCACAACATGCCCTGCAAAAACAAGTTAGACGTCCTCTACTTTGTTGTTGCAAGTTTTACGTGGCTCCTATGGGTTGAGCAAGAACTGTTCTTACCTATGCATCAAAAACACAACGCGGTATAGTGATTGCTTTTTGATCTTCAGAAAGAACCCTGTTCATTGAATCCCATTCAACTAAAGCTGGAGAAATAGACACCCACTAGCCACCTGTGTGTGAAGCACGTCGGTAGAACCAGCCTCGCGTAAGCGTAAGCGTAATGTCGGTCTGGGTCGCTTCATCCAACAATGCCGCTGAATCAAGAATCAACTAGTGACGGAAAGCAATATTTATATACCCACGCCCACAACTCCTTTGTGTTCTACTCATGCATATAACATCTACGCATAAACCTGGCTCGGATGCCACTGTTGGGGAATGTTGGAATTTCAAAAAGATTCCCACGCACACGCAAGATCATGGTGATGCATAGCAACGAGAGGGAAGAGTATCATCTACGTACCCTCGTAGACCGTCAGCGGAAGCATTATGACAACGCGGTTGATGTAGTCGTACGACTTCACGATCGACCGATCTAGCACCGAAGGTATGACACCTCCGCGATCTGCACATGTTTAGCTCGGTGATGTCCTGCGAACTCACGATCCAGTAGAGCTTCGAGGGAGAGTTTCGTCAGCACGACGACGTGATGACGGTGATGATGATGCTACCGGAACAGGGCTTTGCCTAAGCACCGCTACGATATAACCGAGCTGGATTATGGTGCAGGGGGGCACCGCACATGACTAAAAGATCAATGATCAACTTGTGTGTCTATGGGGTGCCCCCTCGCCATGTATATAAAGGAGCAAGGGGAGGGGGGCGGCGGCCTCATAGGGTGCGCCCCAAGGGGGGAATCCTACTCCTACTAGGAGTAGGTTCCCCCTTTCCTAGTCCAACAAGGAGGGGAAGGAAAGAGGAGGAGAGGAGAAGGAAAGAGGGGGTCAGCCCCCAAAGCCCTAAAAAAATCGGTTTGGGCCTAGGGGGGCGTACCTCACACTTCCTTGCTGCCCTCTATTTCCCCTAAAGCCCACGAAGGCCCATTAACCCTCCCGGTGAATTCCCATAACTCTTCGGTACTCCAAAAAATACCCGAATCACTCGGAACCTTTCCAATGTCCGAATATAGTCATCCAATATATCGATCTTTACGTATCGAGCATTTCAAGACTCCTTGTCACGTCCCCGATCTCATCTGGGACTCCGAACTACCTTCGGTATATCAAAACACATAAACTCATAATACCGATCGTCACCGAACGTTAAGCGTGTGGACCCTGCGGGTTCGATAACTATGTAGACTTGACCGAGACTCATCTCCGGTCAATAAACAATAGCAGAACCTAGATGCTCATATTGGTTCCTACATATTCTACGAAGATCTTTATCGGCCAAACTGCATAACAACATACGTTGTTCCCTTTGTCATCGGTATGTTACTTGCCCTAGATTCGATCGTCGGTATCCTCATACCTAGTTCAATCTCGTTATTGGTAAGTCTCTTTACTCGTTCTGTAAGGCATCATCCCGCAACTAACTCATTAGTCACAATGCTTGCAAGGCTTATAGTGATGTGTATTACCGAGAGGGCCTAGAGATACCTCTCCGACAATCGGAGTGACAAATCCTAATCTCGATCTATGCCAACTCAACAAGTACCATCAGACACACCTGTAGAGCACCTTTATAATCACCCAGTTACGTTGTGATGTTTGGTAGCACACAAAGTGTGTCGGCGTTCTAGGAACGGGGGTCCCCAGACTTGCCTGCCTGCGGCCTGCGGCGTGGCTCAAATGGAGGCCCAGCATGGCCCATCTTCATCAACAAAAGACTCAAGACCCTCGCGAGGGGCCAAGCCTCGCGGGGCGGACGACACGGCGCATCTTCAGGCGCAGCCTCCTCAGGCTGGCTCGCGAGGAGGCGGAGAAATCAAGGCGGGGTACCTCGCGAGGTGACCGTGACGCAAGCCATGACGATCGAGGGTGCCAGGCGGGCGCCAGCGCGCGCAACGTCCTTCTTTCCTCTTTGGTGCAAAGGGGGCAAGTGTAGCCGCGGGGTACCGAGGCATCAGGCAAAGGTTGCCATTTCGGTGCAACGAGACCAAGACCAGGCGGACTATGAGACGGAGGTCACCATGGAGCCCAGCACGGCGTCACCGCAGAGCCTTTCGCAGGCGAAGACCAACTTTAGTCAGGTTAAGTGTACTTGTTGTTCCCCTTCAAATTAGCCCGCCATTGTTGGCGCCCTTCCCGCTCAATATTTGGGAAGAGGCCCAGGGCCTTTGCCTATAAATAGGACCGGCCACCCACGTAGCAAAGGGTTCGGTTCAATATCAACTAGACGGTCGACAAGTGAGAGAAAAGCAGAGAGAGTGAGTGAGAGAGAGAGAAAAGGGTGAATGAACTCCTCCTAGCGGTTCATCGCCCCAGCCAAGAACAGACCCTCGTGAAGCTGTTCTTCCTTGTATTGTTCATCATCACCAGCCCCAGAAGGCAATGCACCAACCACACACTGGAGTAGGGTATTACACCACAATGGTGGCCCGAACCAGTATAAACCTTGTGTCTCTTATGCAGTTCTTTTAGTAGTTTAGATCCTTGCGAGACGGGGAGGTAGAAGGCGTGATCTCCACGCGCACCCCAGTGTTCGAACCTTAAGGGTCTGCCGGAACCCGTGATTCGACATTTGGCGCACCAGGTAGGGGTGCGCCGGAATCTGTCTTCCACCACTCCGCTCTCCTCCGACTGTCGCATCCATGTCTGACGCTCGTCGGGCCCGCGCCGAGCGACAGGCCGCCATCGCTTCTCGCGTCGCCCAGACGGCCCCCGTCGGTGGGCGTCCTCATCGTTCCTCGTCGCCCGCTGTCAACGCCGCCACCGGCCCGGCGGGGGGCGAGCAGCAAGCGTCGTCTCAACGAGCTAGTTAAGTAGAGGCATACTAGTGACATTTTGTTTGTCTATGTATTCACACATGTACTAAGTTTACGGTTAATACAATTCTAGCATGAATAATAAACATTTATCGTGATATTAGGAAATATAAATTAAAACTTTATTATTGCCTTTAGGGCATATTTCCTTCAACAACCCACCTGGGCGCCTGGAGAGGGGGCGCCCAGGTGTGTTGTGCACACCCAGGTGCCCCCCTGCGGTGGATCTTGGCTCCAGAAATTCCCTTTATTGATATAAAAATTTCTCGCAAAGTTTTGTTCCATTCCGAGAAGTTTTATTTTTGCACAACAACACCATGGTAGTTCTGCTGAACATAGCGTCAGTCAAGGGTTATTTTCATTTAAATCATGCAAATTAGAGTCCAAAACAAGAGGAAAATCATTAGCAAAAGTAGATGCTTTAGAGACATATCAACTACATCATGGGGATGCCGGAACACAGTAACGAGAAATAAGAACAACACCCGTAACGAGGATTTTGGTATAGTGAGCATAGTGATCACTTAAGAGGATACCGATGCATCCCAGGTTATGTTGTAACACCCCATATGTAACTTGCCATAATTGTATTCCAACTCTTTCCATTTTCGGCACTAAGTTATGATATTTCCTCGTTGTCCGGTTTTTGTCTTCGTGTTTCTTTTGTCTTTGTCATGCATCTCATGTCATGTTATCAAGTGCATCACATTTTCATACGTGTTCGTCTCATGCATCCGAGCATTTTCCCCGTTGTCCGTTTTGCATTCCGGTGCTCCTATGTCCTCCGGTGTCCCCTTTTACCTTTTTTCGTGTGCGGGTGTTAAACGTTCTCGGATTGGACCGAGACTTGCCAAGCGGCCTTGGTTTACTACCGGTAGAACGCCTGTCAAGTTTCGTGCCATTTGGACTTTGTTTGATACTCCAACGGTTAACCGAGGAACCGAGAAGGCCACGTGTGTGTTGCAGCCCAACACCTCTCCAAAGTGGCCCAAAACCCACCAAAAACCCCTCCATCATCTCGGTCGTTTGATCACGATCGCGTGGCCAAAAACTGTGCTCAATTTGGAGCTTCCTAGCTCCCTCTACCTATAAAAGGCATCTCCCCCGAAAATCACGGATGAAACCCTAACCTCTCCCTCTCCTCGCGCCGCTGGACAAAAATCAGCCGGCCGGACGTGTCCGACCCACGCCACCGCCGCCACATGGCACCTCCCCATTCGCTGCCGCTCGCGCCCCACATCGCCGGCCCGCCAAGCCCACGTCGGGCCCTCCCTGGCCCGCGCGCCCGCCGCCACCTACCGCGCCGCCCGTGCCTCGCCCCGCTGCCTTCGCTTGCCGCGTCGCCGCCTGCCTTCCTCGCTGGCGAGCGCCGCCCTCGCGCTGGAGCCGCCGCCGCGCCGCCTCGCGCCCGCGCCGGAGCTGCTGTCCTCGTCGCCCCTCCGGTCCCGCTTCGGCCACCGCCTCCTCGTCGGTCACCGCCTCCTCCTCCGTGCCGGTGATCAACTCCCCCAACTCCGGCGCCAACTCCGGCGGACCTCGGAGTCCGCGCCCGATCCAGATCTGAAAACTTGAGGGTTGACCTAATTTGTTCTCTAAGTCCTAGTAATTTTTAGCATACTTCATCGCATCATAACTTTGCACCGGTGGCTCCGTTTTGGGCGTGTGGCATATCAAATTGTTCGTCTCGACGAGCACTTCATTTCATTCCATTGCACCATGTTCGTTTGAGTTCATCTTGATGCCCTAAATGCTGTTGCAAGAGTGCTATGCAATGTTCGTTTCAGATTCTTATCAGGATTTGGACATTTGTCATTTTTGCCATGATTAATGTGTGCCTCCTATGAACTTGAGTCCTAAATGTGTTTTGAAGTATGCCATGTCCTCTTTACAGGGGTGTATGCCATGTATTTTTGTGATCTTTGTGGTGACTAGCACAAGCATGCAAAGTAGCTCTCGTAATGTTGCTGATTTGAGGGACTTAGAAATCTTCTAAGTGTTTGCCATGTTCATATTTGTATGACATGTATTCTTGTTGCTACAGAGGGATCCATGCCTCTTTTGATCCTGTTCAGTTAGGATGATTTTGAGATAATGTTATGCTCTATCCAACCATGTCTTTGGTTGCAATTATGGAGTACCCTAGCATGACTCAATCTTGCTCTACTTTTGCTATAAAATGTTCCTGGCAGATTGTTTACATGTTAAGAAATTTTGCCGAGGTTGTTGTAGTTTATCCTTGCATGCTATGAGAGTGTTCTTCGCATGGTTAGCTTATTTATCATGTCTACTTGCTGGGTGTATGCTTAGTTTGTCATGCAATGCCTTGTGGTGAGTGCATCGAGCTCGTAAACATGCCTACGTGAATCTGTTTTGCCATGTTCCAGTTTTCTGCTAAGTCTGAATCTATTAACGGAAGTTGCTATGTTCACATGGTTGCCATTGTATTTTGTGATCCCTTTTGGCTTATGGTCAGTAAGGGACTTTTGTTGTATGCTTTGAGTAGCTTCATGCCATGCCTTGCTTTGCCATGATATGTTCCTGTAGCATGTTCTTATCTTGCTCTAAACATTGCTTCCTGATGTTAAATTCCTGGCATGTTGTTATTTTCTCTAAGTCTGTGAACCTTATCTTTTGCACTATTGCCATGCATGTTTGAACCTGCTATTGTAGTGAATTAGCCGTAGCTCAGTGTTCATCTTTTATCAAGCATCTTGAGTGGATCACTGCCATGTGATTTTTTGATACGTTAGAGTGCAGTAGCTTGTTGTTCTTGATGCATTTAGATGGCCTCGTGCTGTTAATCGCAGCTTTGCGCCATTATTATTTTGCTTGCCATTTGCAAACCGTGCATCCGATTCCGGTGATCTTCATATGGATTTCGACCGAAATCAACTCATCTTTCCAGCGGCACTCTTGGTTTGCCAAGTTGAGGCCTGGTTCAATCTTTCCTTTCCGGAGCATGCATATGCATTGCATTTCACATTCCGCATATCATGCCATGTTTTGCATCATGTTGCTTGCGCATTGCACCATGCTTGATTGTGTCTCCCTTTGCTTGTATTCTTGCTTTGGGTAGAGTCGGGAGACGAGTTACATGATCGAGGAACCCATTGAGTACGCTTACGAGGATCAAGCTAACGTCAACTCGGAGAACTTTGCAAGCAAGATGACCACCCTCGAAATCACTTCTATCTTTGCTTGCTAGATGCTCGCTCTATTGCTATGCCTATGACACGGTACCTACCACTTTCTTATCATGCCTCCCATATTGCCATGTCGAACCTCTAACCCACCTTGTCCTAGCAAACCGTTGTTTGGCTATGTTACCGCTTTGCTCAGCCCCTCTTATAGGGTTGCTAGTTGCAGGTGAAGATTGGAGTTTGTTCCTTGTTGGAACATGTTTATTGTTGGGATATCATTATATCATGTCTATTTTAATGCATCTATATACTTGGTAAAGGGTGGAAGGCTCGGCCTTATGCCTGGTGTTTTGTTCCACTATTGCCGCCCTAGTTTCCGTCATACCGGTGTTATGTTCCTTGATTTTGCATTCCTTACACGGTTGGGTTATAATGGCAACCCCTTGATAGTTCGCCTTGAATAAAACTCCTCCAGCAAGGCCCAACCTTGGTTTTACCATTCACCACCTAGCCTCTTTTCCCTTGGGTTCCGCAGATTCAAGGGTCATCTTTATTTTAAACCCCCCCGGACCAGTGCTCCTCTGAGTGTTGGTCCAACTTGTCAGCCGCCGGTGGCCACTAGGGGAAACTCTGGGCTGGCCTAACAAAAGTTTGGACAATCCGGTGTGCCCTGAGAACAAGATATGTGCAGCTCCTATCGGGATTTGTTGGCACATTCGGGTGGCTTTGCTGGTTTAGTTTTACCATTGTCGAGATGTCTTGTAACCGAGATTCCGAGTCTGATCAGGTTGTCTTGGGAGAAGGAATATCCTTCGTTAACTGTGAGAGCTTGTGATGGGCTAAGTTGGGACACCCCTACAGGGATTTGAACTTTTGAAAGCCGTTCCCGCGGTTATGGGCAGATGGGAATTTGTTACTGTCCAGTTGTAGAAAACCCGAATCTTAACTTAATTAAAATGAATCAACAGAGTGTGTGGCCGTGATGGTCTCTTTTTTTCGGCGGAGTCCGGGAAGAGAACACGGTCTCGTATGCTTGAACGTAGGTTGTTCTAGGATCACTTCTTGATCATAGATTCTCGAATGTGCTTCGCCTTCTCTTCTCGCTCTCATTTGCATAGTTTAGCCACCATATATGCTAGTGCTTGCTGCAGCTCCACCTCATACCTTTTGCCTACCTATAAGCTTAAATAGTCTTGATCACCAGAGTGTGAGATTGCTGAGTCCCCATGACTCACAGATTACTTAAAAACCAGATGTAGGGACCGATGATACCACTCCAGGAGATGCGACTGAGCTCAAGTGGGAGTTCGATGAGGACTCAGGACGATACTATGTTTCTTTTCCAGACGATCGGTAGTGGAGCCCAGTTGGGTCGATCAGGGACATTATGTTTCTGGGGGTTGTCTTTATTTTGGTTCCGTAGTCGGACCTTGATTGTATCTGGATAATTGTATTGATATATTTATGCTATTGTGTGACGTGGCGATTGTAAGCCAACTATGTATCTCTTTCCTTATTCAGTACATGGGATGTGTAAAGATTACCCCTCTTGCGACATTGCTTACAATGCGGTTATGCCTCTAAGTCGTGCTTCGACACGTGGGAGATATAGCCACATCGTGGGTGTTACAAGTTGGTAATCAGAGCCTTCCCCGACTTAGGAGCCCCCTGATTGATCAAATCGCTGGCGTTGTTGAGTCTAGAAAAAATGTTCTGAGTCATTTAGGATTATATATATCGGAGAGTAGGATTCTTTTTACTCCTCAGTCCCTTCATCGCTCTGGTGAGGCATCCTGACATAGAGTTTTGACTCTTCTCTTTTCAAATTTCACTAAAAAAATTTAGGATCACGCGGTTATCTTGGAATCGTTTCGATGGTTTTGTGACGAGAACATTGTTCTTGGTGCCTCCTGACATTTAGTGGTTGTGGCAGTGTCTCGGGGAGTTGAGCTCCGAGGTGTTGTCGTCACGATTTTATCGTTGCAATTCTGGAATACCTGAGTTCGCCAACATCGAAAATCTCTTTTATGCAGTTGTTGGTGAGATAACCTCGACGCCACCCAGTACTGGGGTGGGAGTTCGGGAGTATTGCCATAACTTGTATAACAGATGCTTTTTGAAGGTTGAGGTAAATGATTTCCAAAGGTTTCTTGGTTATGTGTTGAAGGATGGATACAGCTGGATGTAGGATTTGCTAGTTTTGGGTGAGATATTATGCTTCCCCTGTATCCTCAACACCTGATTGCATAACCGGAAAATTTCGGGAGTTTCATAGGTGGGAATTCATGTAGCTCTAGTATTTCTTCCGCAGATATTTGGCTTGTGATTGGGTAATCCTTACCAAGTATTTGTTCATGTCCGTACCTTGTTGTTTTATTCTTCTACCTCTATCAAAGTGGCTTCTCAATTTATGGAAGCGTGACCATTTCAATTGGAATTCATTCGTTCATTTTGTTCGAATGTTGAGGCTATATGCTACAATTTCGATCCATTTGATTCAGCTTGAATATATGTCTGTCAAGATGCTAATGGATGTCACCCTCTTCAGGATGGCTCCTCCAACGCGTCAAAATCGGGATCCGCCGCCACCACCTCCACCTCCGGAGGCATGGCAAGCTGTGATGGCTGCTACCAACGCCAACACGCAGATGCTTATGCAACTCTTGCAAGAGCGCAACCAAGGAAATCAAGGCCATGGCAACTATCAGAATCAGTTTGCTACACTCAACCAGTTCCTCGCAAACCGGCCAAAGACCTTCAGTAACTATGTCGAGGCCTCAGACGCTGATGATTGGCTCGTGGATATCTGCAAGCATTTCGAGTGCAGCAACGTCAGGCCTGAGGACTTTGTCAAGTTTGCTTCATTCCAACTCAAAGACCAAGCTGCTGAGTGGTATCAACAATACAAAGATTCCACAGGAGGTCGTGTGATTACTTGGGATGAATTCCGCCAAGACTTCAAAGCTCACCACATTCCTCAAAGTGTTGTTGAGAGTAAGCGTGAGGAGTTCCACAATCTAAAGAAAGGCAGCTTTTCTGTTTACCAGTACAACATCATGTTCCAGAATTGTCGGATTTCAGGTTCCGGCAGACCCTTGAGGTTAGAACACTGGGGTGCGCGTGGAGATTTTGCCTTCTACCTACCTGCACCCCTCCGCCTTGCTAAGATCTAAGCATTGGAAAGAACAGCACAAGAGACACAAGGTTTATACTGGTTCGGGCCACCGTTGTGGTGTAATACCCTACTCCACTGTGTGGTGTGGTGGATTGCCTCTTGGGCTGATGATGATGAGCAATACAAGGAAGAACAACCTCGCGAGGGTCTGTTCTTGGCTGGGGGGATGAACCACTAGGAGGAGTTCAGTCACCCTTCTCTCTCTCTCTCTTCTCAATTCCGATTTTCCGTCCCTCTACCCTGTGGGTGGCTAGTCCTATTTATAGGCAAAGGCCCTGGGCCTCTTCCCAAATATTGACCGGGAAGGGCGCCAACAATTGGCCATTTTGAAGGGGAACATCTGGTACACTTATCCTGACTAAAGTTGGTCCTTGCCTGCCAAAGGCTCTGGCGGTGACGCTGGCTTGGGCTCCACAATGACCTCCCTCCTGCTGTTGGACTGGTCTTGGTCTCGTTGCACCGAAACAGGTGCCTTTGCTTGATGCTCTCGTCCGCGCTTGCTCCCTTTGCACCAATGAGGAAAGGAGGACACTGCGCGGGCTGGCGCCCGCCTGGCACCCTTGGTCGTCATGGCTTGCGTCACGAGCACCTCGTGAGGTACCCCGCCTTGATCTCTCCGCCTCCTCGTGAGCCATCCTGATGAGGCCGTGCCTGAGGAAGCTCCGTGTCGTCCGCCCCACGAGGCTTGGCCCCTCGCGAGGGTCTTGGGTCTGTGTTGATGAAGATGGGCCGTGCTGGGCCCCCCTTTGAGTCACGCCGCAGGCCACAGGCAGGCAAGTTTGGGGACCCCCATTCCCAGAACACCGACAGTAGCCCCCGGGCCCAAGGCGCGCCCGGACTTGGCCGTGCAGGGAGGCGAAAGGGCAAGGACGAAGCGCCTTGGGCCCTAACAGCTGCGGCCTTGGGCGCCGCATGGCGGTTGATTGGGCGTGGGTGGCACTGTTCCCCCACGCCCCCCTTATTTTGCGCCATGCTAGGCGGACTCGCAGTCGTACACAGCCGCTCCCCTTTCTGTCGCTCGAACGCCCTCTGTCCTTCCTCCGCTTGAACTCCAGCTTCTGTTTTCGACCCAATCTCGGACCTCCCCCCCTTCCCATCGCCATGGCTCCGACGAAGAAGGGAATAGGGAAGAAGTCCATGCCTCCACCTTGCTCGCCGCCATTGGCGGGCCCCGCCGAGGGCTTGGGCAAGGTCAGCTCGGCTCTGGCCACCATCTTCAACAAATGCGGGAGGACGAGGGCCTGGCCCGCGTCTCACTTCTCCATCGACAGGATAGCCACCAAGGTCCAGTATTTTGCCGACGCCCTATGGGCGGGTCTAGTTCCCCCCTTTTCTGATTTCTTCAATGTCGTGCTTTCCCACTATCAGATCCACATGATGCATCTGGGTCCTGAATCCATCACCCTCCTTTCGGTCTTCGCCTTTGTTTGCGAGGCAATGATGGGCATCCTTCCTTCGGTTGCCTTGTTGCGCCACTTCTTCTCTCTGCGCCTCGTCAACCCTACCCAATGCTGGGCGTGCGTGAGCTTCGTTGCCGCGTCTGAGACAGTGGCATCAGGGATTGACTTCAGGCTCCCTCCGCCCGCGGCTGGGTTCCGCGAGCAGTGGCTGTATGTGGATGCAGGGGTGCCCAGCCCCCCTGCTATCGGAGCCAACTTCGCCTGCTGTCCCCAATTCTGGCCGGGGCCAGGAGACGGTTGAGAGCCCCCGGCTCGTCTTCGTCTGGCACCGCTTCGCGTTCTTGAGGTCGCTTGGCGTGACAACGCCCAAGGTGGTGAAGGAGTTCCTGCTTCGCCGCATTGCTCCTCTCCAACGCCACTCCCGCCGGATGTGGGCCTTCAGCGGGCGTGATGATCATATGAGGCTCTAGGAAGAGGACCTGATGCCTGAAGTGCTGAGGACAGTGCTCTTGATTCTGACTAGGGACCCCAACCCTGGTGGCATCCAGCAGGGAGGGGCCTTGCTGTACCTCTGCCAGAACAGGGGCGATTTTCTGAATCAGATGCCTACCTTTGATGAGTGGGGGCCGCGCCCCACCGGCCTCTGGGGGCCTCGCGAGAACCCAGTGACGGTGACTGCCCTTCCAGTCGGCCAAGGCGACTCTTCCTCAAGTGGCGCAGCAGGGAGGCATGAGGCGTCAGAGGCCGAGGGGGCTCCCGGCGGGGTGACAGCGTCGGGCGATGCTCATGAGGGATCAGCTCTTGGGGCCCCTGACGCTGAGGCTGAGGGTGGCAAGCAGCTGCCCTCAGCGCCTGCGACTGAGGCCCCTGAGGCTCCAGCCGCTTCTCTTGGTGAGGCGATTGGCAGCGCGCATCAGGCAGGCGCCCCTGACGCGGATCGCCTTGACGCTCCGTCTTCGTCGCAGGTTGATCCTGCGCTCAACTCTTGGGCCGCTTCCGCGTGGACTTTGAGGCCCTCCAAAAGAGAAGGGAGGCCCTGGGCGACGATTACCCTTGTCGCCTGCTGAAGCGTAGGAAGTATTTCACCACTGATGAGTAAGCCTTCTCCTTTCCCAGCTCCCGATCCTTCTATTGCTTTTACTGATCCTTGCTCCGCAGGCCCCTTCCAGTCGAGCTCGCGGAGATGGCTGAGGTGCCGTCCCCCTTGGCTTCGCCCCCTCCACCGTCCTCAAGCGCTCGGAGTAGTAGAGCCCTTGTGGTGAGGGCGATCGGAGAGGCGAACCGTCCTGAGGCGCATCATGGCCCTGCGCACCTCGCGATCCTCCTTCGCGGGCCTTCTCGTGGAATAGCCAGCCTGCCGTGGGCTTCTCGCCTGGTCGTGGACTGCGATTGGCTGAGGCGCTCCCTGCGCTCTTCATCTGGGGATGGGCTGGCCCCAGGCCGGGCTTCTGGGTGGCGTGCCCAGCCGTCACGAGGGTGCCAGCCCCCAGCCCCCTGCCCGGAGGGGGAGTGCTGATTCATGGCCCCCGACGCTTGCTTGGGGCAGATGATGGTGTGGAAGACGTGCTCGAGCGCGCCCGGGAGCGTCGCGCTCTTCGCCAAGGATTCCTTCGAAGGGCGGCTGACGCGGTGAGCCTGCTTGGTGAAGAGCTTGCCGATAAAGACGCGCGCCTTGAGGCCGAGGGCCTGCGCCTGGCTGCAGAGAGGCGCAAGCTGGAGGGCGCCATCGCCCTCGCGCGCTGTCAGCATGATCTTGATGACGCATAGGCCAAGGTGTCACTGGTGGCCTCTCGGGAGGCCCGATCTTGGGCCGCTGAGGAAGCCTGGGAAGCCGACCGGCGATGAGAGGCGGCGGAGGAGCGGGCTCGGGAGCGCCTGGCCTGGTGCCACTCACTGAAGGAGCAAGTGGAGCTGCGCGAGGCAGCCCTCGCGTCGATGGAGGTGGCCTCTGGCGACCCAGCAGAGGTCCAGAAGCATAAGGAGGTGCTGACGCTGGAAGCCGCCGAACGTACCCGCGAGTACGAGCGTCTGGAGACGAGGGAGCGCTTGGTAATGCAGGCGCAGGATGATGTCGCTGCACGGGAAGCCCGTGTCCTGGAGGAGGTCGAACGTCGGGTGGTGATGGCGCGCTTGGACCTCGAGCGCGAGTCCGAGGAGAGGCTGGGGTTGATCCGGGCCGAGGCGGAAGGTAGGACTGCTGCCTTGAGGGCCAAGCTGGGGGAAACGACGCGGCGGGCCGATGCTCTTAGGGACGCCCTTGAGGTAGCGCAAGGGGAGTCAACCACCTCCCAGGCCAAGGTGCTCCTTCTTCGCCAGTGGGTGGAGGAGGCTGAGGTCATCGCGCGCCAGAATGCGGACGAGATACGTCAGCGGCAGATCCTGGAGCATGAGCACGGCCCCATGCTCACCACGCTCCGGGAGAGAGCCAACACAGCCTTGGGCAACATCTGCGAGGCGGCTGTTGGCGAGGCGCACGCAGTCAACTATGCCGGCAACCTTCAGTTCTTCACCGACGTGGTGACGCAGCTGGAGGCACGGTCGGTCAGGGCTGACAGGTTAGTGGAGGAGAGGAGCCGCGCCCTGCTCAGGCGCACCTTTTCACGTGTCTTCAGCCAGCTCCAGAACATGGATCCCCACTTCGATTTCGATGCCGCCATCGCCCCAGTCCCCCAGGCCGTCCGAGACGACCTGGCGCACTGGGTGGAAGACAATGTGGATGCTCTTGTCAGGGCCTTTGCTTCAGATAACGATGGCGTGATCGTTTCTGCCGACGAGGGCGGTGTGGTGAACGGCCTTGTCGCCGCTGGCGGCGACGCAGACAGCGATGGCGAGTCCAGCGACGCCAGCAACGGTTTGGGTGGTGCTCCCGAGGACACATTGGGGGATTTATCCAACTGATTGTGCATCGTTCCTGCTTCCTTACCCTGCATGAATAGAACTCAGGTTTTGGCCTGATGGCTGTGAGAGCATTTTTGAGGGGGAGCCCCTCATGTAAAACTTGTGTTCATCGTATTAGTAGATGTTACATTGCCCATGCGCCCGCGCCAAGTGGTTGGCTTAAGTGACGCGCTGGTCGGCTAGTTTACCTTTGTCCCGTGCGGGCCCTGAGGTAGCCTGTGGGAGGCTGTGGTGTCCCAAGTGTTCCTTGACCGAATCCATAGGATCTGCAGTAAAAACCCTCCTGAGAGGACGCAACGGCGGCAGTCTGGGCTGCGCGCAAGCTGGGCCTGACCGGGCTCGCGAGGGGCTCACGAGGTGAGGCAGCTGAGGCGAAGTTGCAATCAAAGCGCGAGAAATTGCTCGAATGAGACTAAGCACCCATTCCCCAAACAAACACAAATCTCAAATTCGAATCCAACCTAAATCCAGCGGGGGAAAGTGACGACCGAAGGGAAAAGCAGTGAAAGCAAACAAAAGGCCGCGTCCGGCACCTAGTCTAGTCTTGGACGTCTTCTCACCAGCGCGGAGCTAAGTGCTGCCACTAGGCGTGGGAGGGAGCCCCAGGGCCTAAGGTCGGCACCCCTGAGACTCCGGGGCGTGTACAGCCCCACTCATTATTTCGTGAGAGTGTCATGGGGCGGCAAGCTTCACAGGCACTGGGCCTTCTTCACAGGTACCGGCCTTGCTTCATATCGCCAGACGAGGGCCCCGCCTTGCGCCACACTCTAGTGCCATCAACGACGACCAGAAACTAGGATGCCGCCGATGGGGTAGAGCGGTCGCCAGCGGTTCCCCCGACGACCACGGGTCCTGTGCCAGGGGCAGGCCCTGAGGCACCTCCCCAGCAGAGGGCCTACCTCCTGAGAACACCTTGCTCCGAACGCTGCGGTGGCGATGTCGAATCTCGGCCCCTCTCCTGCAGCCCCCTGCGCCCTCCTCCCGAGGGGTAGGAGACTGTGGGAGCGGGGCAGCTGCTCGTTATGGCGACCTGCACCTCCTGCGATCGATGATCAGCGTATGTCTGTTCTTGAGGAATTAGCGGTACCCGATAATCGCTGCCTCCAGCGTGGCCGGTGGGACCATCCCGGGGCTCCTGGAAGAGCTCAGCTTCTGGCGTCTCGTCCTCCCAGCTTGGGCTGAGGAGCGAGCCTTGTTCGCCCTCATGAGGGTGCCCTTGGTCCATCATGTGGGGCACATATTCTTCTGGCGTCGTCATCCCGAAGGCCACACCGTAGTGCTCCGCGTGCCATGCAGCTATGCCTGACGCGCCCACTGTGGGGTGGTAGCGCGGCTGTCCACGGGGGCCGCGGGTCGCGTCGAGTCCTTCTTCTTCGCGGACCAGGAGTGGGGGCAGCGCCACCACCGGTCCGGTGCCGACAGCTTCGCTGGCGTTGGAGTAGCCTTGGAGCCCGCGGGCGCGCGCGGAGCACCCGCGCGGGCCGCCCTGGGCTTGAGATGGGAGCTGGGTGCAGAAGGGGTGAGCCCCCGAGGCGGCGAAGCCCAGGAGCTCTGCCACCCGCTCCAGCAGCACGTCGCGGCCGCCCTCCAGCAGCCTGCACTACCGCAGCTGTCGGGCCACCGCGAGTGCGGCCCTTCAGTTCGCCTGCTCCCGGCGGGTGTACGGTGTCGTGGTCGTGGCGTGATTGGAGGCCCTTGCTGCCTACCGCGCCTGCCGTGGCGTGAGAGCTGTCGAAGCCTGCCCGCGTAGCCCGCGTCTCGCAGCGCCCTGCGGACCGCGAGCTGCCTGGGGCATGGGGTCGCCCGAGGCGAGAGGTTCTGCGCGGGCGGGCCATGCCGCCCATGGATCTAGGTTGCCCGCCTGGTCGCCGGAAGTGGTGATGACAACGCGACAGGACACGAAGCGGTAGAAGGTGGATTCCGGCGCACCCCTACCTGGCGCGCCAAATGTTGGATTTCGGGTTCCGGCAGACCCTTGAGGTTCGAACACTGGGGTGTGTGCGGAGATTTCGCCTTCTACCTACCTGCACCCCTCCACCTCGCTAAGATCTAAGCTATGGAAAGAACAGCACAAGAGACACAGGGTTTATACTGGTTCGGGCCACCGTTGTGGTGTAATACCCTACTCTAGTGTGTGGTGTGGTGGATCGCCTCTTGGGCTGATGATGATGAGCTATACCAGGAAGAACAGCCTCGCGAGAGTCTGTTCTTGGCTGGGGGGATGAACCACTAGGAGGAGTTCAGTCACCCTTCTCTCTCTTCTCGATTCCGATTTTCCGTCCCTCTACCCTATGGGTGGCTAGTCCTATTTATAGGCAAAGGTCCGGGGCCTCTTCCAAAATATTGAGCGGGAAGGGCACCAACAATTGGCCATTTTGAAGGGGAACATCTGGTACACTTATCCTGACTAAAGTTGGTCCTCGCCTGCCAAAGGCTCTGGCGATGACGCTGGCTTGGGCTCCACAATGACCTCCCTCTTGTCGTTGGACTGGTCTTGGTCTCATTGCACCGAAATGGGTGCCTTTGCTTGATGCTCTCGTCTGCGCTTGCTCCCTTTGCACCAAAGAGGAAAGGAGGACACTGCACGGGCTGGCGCCCGCCTGGCACCCTTGGTCGTCATGGCTTGCGTCACGGACACCTCGTGAGGTACGCCGCCTTGATCTCTCCGCCTCCTTGTGAGCCAGCCTGATGAGGCCGTGCCTTAGGAAGCTCCGTGTCGTCTGCCCCGCGAGGCTTGGCCCCTCGCGAGGGTCTTGGGTCTGTGTTGATGAAGATGGGCCGTGCTGGGCCCCCTTTGAGCCACGCCGCAGGCCGCAGGAAGGCAAGTCTGGGGACCCCCGTTCCTAGAATGCCGACAAGAAGCTCGCTCGTTTCGCTAAGCAAGACATCCCTAACGAGAAGAGCATGATGTATCGGTTCAGAGGTGGCCTTAGAGAAGATCTTTAACTAGCTCTCATGCTTTTTGAGCCGAAGAAGTACGATGAGTTTTACAATATGGCACTGAAACAAGAGACTGCTCAGCTCAAGTGCAATGCTTCCAAGAAACGAGTAAGGGATGCAACTCCTTCTTCTTCTTCAACTCAAGTGGCAACTAAGCAGCAAAAGTATTGGTTGCCTCCTCCTCCTCCGTTCCGTCAGCCTTATCAGCTAAAGAGTAAAAGTGGCAATGGATCTTCCCACCCACCCAACCCAGGCTTTCAGAACAAGACTTCGTCTCATGCTCCAAGATCAAGTGTTCCGTATCACCGTCCGCTCTCAGAGGTCATGTGCAACAAGTGTCAGCAGAAGGGTCACTATGCAAACAAATGCTTCAATCAGAGGCATCTTCCTCCTCCTCCTCCCGTGAGATCTGCTAGCACTGCAGTGGTTAAGCATAATCCCAAGTTTGCAAAGGTCAACATGATGAACGCAGCTCAGGCAGAGGACTCGTCAAAAGTGATTATGGGTAACCTTCCTATTAACGATATTCCTGCAAAAGTTCTTTTTGACACTGGTGCAACACATTGTTTCATCTCGAGACCATTTGCATCTAAGCATGAGTTGGCTTTCCAAGATTTGCATAGACCGTTAGCAGTTGTCTCACCGGGTAAATGCTTGCACGCAAGCTACGTTGTTCCAGATGTTTCCATCATGTTGGGCGACTATAAGTTTCTTTCTTCTCCAATGGTCCTTGGTAGCTCGGATATTGATCTTATTCTTGGAATGGACTGGCTTTCTAAGCACAAGGCTCAACTTGATTGTGCTACTAGGCAGATTCAATTGACACATTCGTTTGAGGATGTAATCGTATTTGCCGCTCATGATGATACCATTCAACCGTTTTCTCTCAACGAGAAGGGTGAGCTGGATGCCATCTCTCAGATTCCAGTCATTTGCGAATATCAAGACGTCTTTCCAGAAGAGCTTCCAGGAATGCCTCCTCACCGGCCAGTTGAATTTGTCATCGATCTTGAGCCTGGCACGGAACCTGTTTGCAAACGTCCTTACAAGCTTGGACCTGAAGAGTTGAAGGAGCTGAAGAAACAACTCGATATTCAAGAGCGTATGGGTCTCATCCGACCAAGTTCTTCTCCATAGGGTTGTGGTGTTCTTTTTGTCAAGAAGAAGGATGGAACTGACCGACTTTGTGTCGACTACCGTCCATTGAACAAGAAGACCATAAAGAACAAGTACCCACTTCCCAACATCAATGAGCTTTTCGAACAACTCAAAGGTGCTCAATTATTCTCCAAGCTTGATCTCCGTATGGGCTATCATCAGATTCGCATTCGTGAAGAAGATATCCCCAAGACAACATTCAGAACAAGCTATGGTTCATATGAATACACTGTCATGTCTTTTGGCCTTGTCAACGCTCCTCCAACATTCTCTCGCATGATGAACTTCATCTTCAATGCCTACACAAATGACTTCGCCTTGGTCTACCTTGATGACATCTTTTCCAAGAACAAGGAGGATCATGCCAAGCACTTGAGATTGGTGCTGGATAAACTCAGAGAACATCAGTTCTATGCGAAGTTTTCAAAGTGCGAGTTTTGGCTTGATGAGGTTCTCTACCTTGGGCATATCATCTCCGCCAAGGGCATAGCTGTTAATCCTGAGAAGGTGTCTGCAATTGTGAATTGGGAACCACCTCAGAATGTGAAGCAACTCCGGAGCTTCCTTGGGCTTGCAAGCTATTGTCGAAGGTTCGTTGAGAACTTCTCTAAGATCGCGAAGCCTCTTTCCAACCTTCTCCAGAAGCATGTGAAGTATGTCTGGTCGCCTGAATGTGACACCGCTTTCAATACCCTCAAAGAGAAGTTAGTCACAGCTCCAGTTCTGACTCCTCCTGATGAATCCAAATCGTTCGAAGTTTTCTGTGATGCTTCCCCTCAAGGTCTCAGTGCAGTGTTGATGCAAGAGAAGAAAGTTTTGGCCTATACCTCTTGCCAGTTGAAGCCCAACGAAAAGAACTACCCCACTCATGACCTCGAGTTGGCGGCAGTTGTCTATACTCTTTTAACATGGAGACATCTCTTGTTGGGAAGGAAAGTGGACATCTTCACTGATCATAAGAGCCTCAAGTACATCTTCACTCAGCCAAACCTCAACCTCAGGCAGACTCGTTGGGTCAAACTGATTCAAGAGTATAATCCGAGTATTGAATATACTCCAGGCAAGGCCAATGTAATTGCTGACTCATTGAGCAGGAAGGCTTACTGCAACAGTTTTATTATCAAGCCCTACCAACCAGAGCTTTGTGAAGCTTTCCGCAAACTCAATCTCCAAGTTGTTCCTCAAGGATTCCTTGCCAACCTCCAAGTCTCGCCTACTTTGGAATATCAGATTCGTGAGGCACAACTTCTTGATGCTATGGTTAAGAAGGTGAAGATTGGGATTTCCAAGAGTCAACCCAAGTACAAGTGCTATCATCTTGATGACAAGGATACTCTATTCTTCGAGGATTGCATTGTTGTTCCTAAGGGTGACCTTCGTAAAGTCATTATGAACGAGGCTCACAATTCACTTCTATCTATTCACCCTGGAAGTACAAAGATGTACCATGACCTCAAGCAGTCGTATTGGTGGACTCGAATGAAGCGGGAGATTGCTCAGTTCGTGAATGAATGTGATGTCTGTAGAAGAGTGAAAGCAGAACACCAACGACTAGCTGGTCTCCGCCAACCTCTTGCCATTCCAGAATGGATGTTTGACCATATTGAGATGGACTTCGTGACTGGATTTCCCAAGTCCAAGCGTGGCAATGATGCTGTCTTTGTTGTCATCGACAAGCTCACTAAAGTGGCTCATTTTCTTCCTATCAAAGAATCTATCACAGCAGCTCAGTTGGCAGAGCTATATACCTCTAGGATTGTCTCCTTGCACGGCATTCCGCAGTTGATATCTTCAGATCATGGAAGCATCTTCACCTCTAAGTTTTGGGATTCTTTCCAGAAGGCCATGGGCACCAACATTCGCTTCAACACAGCTTTTCATCCTCAAACTAGTGGCCAAGTAGAGCGAGTCAATCAGATCTTGAAGATATGCTCAGGGCTTGTGTCATTTCTTTCGGTATGAAGTGGGAAGATTGTCTTCCATATGCCGAGTTATCCTACAACAACAGTTTCCAAGTGAGTTCGGGCAAGGCTCAATTCGAGATTCTGTATGGCAGGAAGTGTTGTACTCCTCTTAACTGGTCAGAGACTGGTGAACGCCAACTTCTTGGCAATGACTTGATCACAGAGGCTGAAGCAATGTGCAAAGTCATTCGTGAAAATCTCAAAGCCGCGCAATCGCGCCAAAAGAGTTACTACGATAGCAAGCATCATGACTTGGCTTTCGAGATCGGAGACCATGTCTACCTCCACGTCTCTCCAATGAAAGGTACTCATTGCTTCGGCATCAAAGGGAAGCTTGCCCCTAGATACGTGGGTCCTTTCAAGATCATTGGCAAAAGAGGCGATCTCGCCTATCAACTTGAGCTTCCGTCCAACTTTGCAAACATGCACGACGTGTTTCACGTGTCTCAACTCCGCATGTATTTCAATACTCCTAACCGCACGATCAACTTCGAAGAGAACGATATCCAAGAAGATCTGTCTTATCATGAGCACCCCGTTTCTATTCTTGAAGATACTGAGCGTAAGACTCGCAACAAGTCTATCAAATTCCCGAAAGTCAAGTGGTCACATCATTCCGACCGTGAAGCCACCTGGGAACGCGAGGACCACCTCCGTTCTAAGTACTCGGAGTTTTTCCAGTCCTAGATCTCAGGACGAGATCCTTTCGTAGTGGTGGAGTGTTGTAACACCCCATATGTAACTTGCCATAATTGTATTCCAACTCTTGCCATTTTAGGCACTAAGTTATGATGGTTCCTCGTTGTCGGATTTTTGTCTTCGTGTTGCTTTTGTCTTTGTCATGCATCTCATGTCAAGTCATCATGTGCATCGCATTTGCATACGTGTTCGTCTCATGCATCTGAGCATTTCCCCGTTGTCCGTTTTGCATTCCGGCGCTCCTATGTCCTCCGATGTCCCCTTTTACCTCTTTTCGTGTGCGGGTGTTAAACGTTCTCGGATTGGACCGAGACTTTCCAAGCGGCCTTGGTTTACTACTAGTAGACCGCCTTGTCAAGTTTCGTGCCATTTGGACTTCGTTTGATACTCCAACGGTTAACAGAGGAACTGAGAAGGCCTCGTGTGTGTTGCAGCGCAACACCTCTCCAAAGTGGCCCAAAACCCACCGAAACCCCAGCCATCCTCTCGGTCGTTCGATCACGATTGCGTGACCGAAAACCGTGCTTGATTTGGAGCCTCCTAGCTCCCTCTACCTATAAAAAAGGCATCTCCCCTGAAAATCACGGATGATACCCTAACCTCTCCCTCTACTCGCGCCGCCGGACGAAATCAGCCGGACGGACATGTCCAACCCGCGCCGCCGCCGCCACGTGGCACCTCCCCATTCGCCACCGCTCGCGCCCCACATCGCCGGCCCGCCAAGCCCGCGTCGGGCCCTCCCTGGCCCGCGCGCCCGCCGCCACCTACCGCGCCGCATGCGCCTCGCCCCGCCGCCTTCGCTCACCGCGCCACCGCCTGCCTTCCTCGCCGTTGAGAGCCACCCTCGCACCAGAGCTGCCGTCGCGCCACCTCGTGCCCGCGCCGGAGCCGCCGTCCTCGCCACCCCTCGGGCCCCGCTCCGGCCACCGCCTCCTCGTCGGTCACCGCCTCCTCCTCCGCGCCGGTGATCAGCCCCCCCAACTCCGGCAAACCTCGGAGTCCGTGCCTATTCCAGATCTGAAAACTTGAGGGTTGACCTAATTTCTTCTCTAAGTCTCAGTAATTTTTAGCATACTTCATCGCATCATAACTTTGCACCCGTGGCTCCGTTTTGGGCGTGTAGCATATCAAATTGTTCATCTCAACGAGCACTTCATTTCATTCCATTGCACCATGTTCATTTGAGTTCATCTTGATGCCCTAAATGCTGTTGCAAGAGTGCTATGTAATGTTAGTTTCAGATTCTTATCAGGATTTGGACATTTGTCATTTTTGCTATGATTAATGTGTGCCTCCTGTGAACTTGAGTCCTACATGTGTTTTGAAGTATGCCATGTCATCTTTACAGGGGTGTATGCCATGTATTTTTGTGATCTTCGTGGTGACTAGCACAAGCATGCAAAGTAGCTCTCGTAATGTTGCTGATTTCAGGGACATAGAAATCTTCTAAGTCTTTGCCCTGTTAATATTTGTATGCCATGTATTCTTGTTGCTACAGAGGAATCCATGCCTCTTTTGAGCATGTTCAATTAGGATGATTTTGAGATAATTTTATGCTCTATCCATCCAAGTCTTTGTTTGCAATTATGGAGTACCCTAGAATGACTCAATCTTTCTCTACTTTTGCTATGAAATGTTCCTGGCAGATTGTTTACATGTTAAGCAATTTTGCCGAGGTTGTTGTAGTTTATCCTTGCATGCTATAAGAGTTTTCTTGCCATGGTTAGCTTATTTATAATGTCTACTTGCTGGGTGTATGCTTAGTTTGTCATGCAATGCCTTGTGGTGAGTGCATCGAGCTCGTAAACATGCCTACATGAATCTGTTTTGCCATGTTCCAATCTTCTGCTAAGTCTGAATCTGTTAACGAAAGTTGCTATGTTCACATGGTTGCCGTTGTATTTTCTGATCCCTTTTGGCTTATTGTCAGTAAGGGACTTTTGTTGTATGCTTTGAGTAGCTTCATGCCATGCCTTGATTTGCCATGATATGTTCCTGTAGCATGTTGTTATCTTGCTCTAAACATTGCTCCTGATGTTAAATTCCTCGCATGTTGTTATTTTCTCTAAGTCTGTGAACCTGATATCTTTTGCACTTTTGCCATGCCTGTTTGAACCTGCTATTGTAGTGAATTAGCCGTAGCTCAGTGTTCATCTTTTGTCTAGCATCTTGAGTGGATCACTGCCATGTGATTTGTTGATATGTTAGAGTGCAGTAGCTTATTGTTCTCCATGCATTTAGATGGTCTCGTGCTGTTAATCGCAGCTTTGCGCCATTATTGTTTTGCTTGTCATTTGCAAACCGTGCATCCGATTCCGGTGATCTTCATATCGATTTCAACCAAAATCAACTCATCTTTCCAGCGGCACTCTTGGTTTGCCAAGTTGAGGCCTGGTTCAATCTTTCCTTTTAGGAGCATGCATATGCATTGCATTTCACATCCCACATATCATGCCATGTTTTGCATCATGTTTCTTGCGCATTGAACCGTGGTGGATTGTGTCTCCCTTTGCTTGTGTTCTTGGTTTGGGTAGAGCGGGGAGACGAGTACGTGATTGAGGAATCCGTTGAGTACGCTTACGAGGATCAAGCTAACGTCAACTCAGAGAACTTTGCAGGCAAGATGACCATACCCTCAAAATCACTACTATCTTTGCTTGCTAGATGCTCGCTCTATTGCTATGCCTATGATACGATACCTACCAATTGCTTATCATGCCTCCCATATTGCCATGTCGAACCTTTAACCCACCTTGTCCTAGCAAACCGTTGTTTAGCTATGTTACTGCTTTGCTCAGCCCCTCTTATAGCGTTGCTAGTTGCAGGTGAAGATTGGAGTTTGTTCCTTGTTGGAACATGTTTATTGTTGGGATATCATTATATCTTGTATATGTTAATGCATCTATATACTTGGTAAAGGGTGGAAGGCTCGGCCTTATGCCTGGTGTTTTGTTCCACTCTTGCCGCCCTAGTTTCCGTACCGGTGTTATGTTCCTTGATTTTGCGTTCCTTACACGGTTGGGTTATAGTGGGAACCCCTTGACAGTTCGCCTTGAATAAAACTCCTCCAGCAAGGCCCAACCTTGGTTTTACCATTCGCCACCTAGCCTCTTTTCCCTTGGGTTCCGTGGACTCAAGGGTCATCTTTATTTTAAACCCCCCGGATCAGTGCTCCTCTGAGTGTTGGTCCAACTTCTCAGCCGCCGGTGGCCACCAGGGGCAACTCTGGGCTGGCCTACCGGAAGTTTGGACAATCCGGTTTGCCCTGAGAATGAGATATGTCCAGATCCTATCGGGATTTGTCGGCACATTTGGGTGGCTTTGCTGGTTTAGTTTTACCATTGTCGAGATGTCTTGTAACCGGGATTCCGAGTCTAATCGGGTTGTCTTGGGAGAAGGAATATCCTTCGTTGACCGTGAGAGCTTGTGATGGGCTAAGTTGGGAGATGAAATATCCTTCATTTGCGTAGTTTAGCCACCATATATGCTAGTGCTTGATGCAGCTCCACCTCATACCTTTTCCCTACCTATAAGCTTAAATAGTATTGATCGCGAGAGTGTGAGATTGCTGAGTCCCCGTGACTCGCAGATTACTTAAAAACCAGATCAGGGACCGATGATACCGCTCCAGGAGATGCGACTGAGCTCAAGTGGGAGTTCGATGAGGACTCAGGACGATACTATGTTTCTTTTCCGGACGATCAGTAGTGGAGCCCAGTTGGGTCGATCAGGGACATTATGTTTCTGGGGGTCATCTTTATTTTGGTTCCGTAGTCGGACCTTGATTGTATCTGGATAATTGTATTGATATATTTATGCTATTGTGTGATGTGGCGATTGTAAGCCAACTATGTATCTCTTTCCTTATTCAATACATGGGATGTGTAAAGATTACCCCTCCTCTGACATTGCTTACAATGCGGTTATGCCTCTAAGTCGTGCTTCGACACGTGGGAGATATAGACGCATCGTGGGTGTTACATATGTGAAGTATCTCGAAGCAAAGGAAACATCACATGATAACCAAATGTTCACTCGAATATCATTTGTGTATTCATAGGGATCGATATGGACATCCACGGTCCTACTATCGGTCCTTAAACGACGGAGTTTCATTCATGCCTATGAGTTACCGAACCTACAGGGTCACAAGCTAAAGGAAATCACAATATGCTGAGTGTTAGTAGGATGGGAGTGATGAAAATATATTTGTGGAATTGTTTCATTAATGTTTGGAATAGTTCTGAGAGGATCCGGAAGCATTTCGGGGTCACCGGAAGGGTTTCGGTGAATATAGGGTAATACCGTGTATTACCAATAAATAATATATATATATAGGTGGAAAATGTTTCCTGGGATGTTAAATTATATATAAAATGGGCTGAAAGTATTTAGAACAAATTTATATTTAATTTAATATCAACGATCCTTAAAAGGCCAAGAGGTGGAAGGCAAGTTGGGCCACAAAGGCCCAAGTGGGGGAAGCGCCCCTTGCCTAAGGAAGGAGTCCGAATTGGAGAGTGGGGAGGATTCCTCCTCCCCTCCCTAGGTTGGCGCACCAAGGCGGACCCCTTCTCCCTTGGTGGCAGCCCCCTCCTCCCCTCTAACCTATATATACTCTAGGTTTGGTGCTCTTTTAAAGATACAAGTTTTGGAGCCTCCTCTAGTTCTTCTAGTTCTAGTTCTAGTTGGTTCTAGTTGACTAATTAGAGCTACATCAATCCTTTAATCCTAATGGTTAGAAGCCCCTTGTGGTTCTAGTCTCACCCTCTAATTCTCCGGCGACGATTAGCTCTAGACGATGAAGTGCTGCCGGATCATGAAGATTGTACGCTTGCAACCAAGTATAGAAGTCGTGCTTTCCGTCTTCGGGTCAAGGGACTATTTGTGGGCGGTTCACGGGATCGTTCATCGATGGTTCGAGGGACTCCAAGTATGCTCTACACCGATACGTTCTTCTTCCACTGCAACTCAGTGACGGTAAGGATCGTGATCCCAACCCGTGCTGCGTCTTCATATTGATCTTGAGTGTGCGTAGGTGCAGAATTTTTAGTTTTTCTACTATGTTCTCCAATAGTGGCATCATAAGTAGTTATATGAGTGGGTGTAGGTTACGATCTAGATCACATGTGGATGTTAGGGTTTCATGTTCTTGCTATGCTTCCCTCGAGTGCTACTTTCGATCAATTCATTGGCGGCATGATGAGGCTTTGTACAAAGTTCCGAGAATCGCTCATCTCTGGCTGTTGACGATTTGCTAACAGTTCTATGGGCCTCACTATAGTCAAGAATAGTGAACTATCACATACACAAGAGGGTGCCAAAGATGGATGATCTTCTAGAGGGCACGCGTATTTGACGAAGCATAGTGTGGGCTAGAGATTTTTAATTAAGTATATTGTTTCACACACCCTGAAACTTAATCTAGCACCAAGAATCATTTCCTAAATATTTGTTAAAACTGGTTAACCACGTAACTAAAATTTTGCTAAAATTGAGTAGAGGATGTCTAACTTGGTTTTGCAGGGTATGCGTATGATGTGGTATAGCCTTCGCCATGATAATGTATGAGATAGTTATTTGTTGTAATGTTAAGTGGCATGCGCATCATGGCATGATGGTTGGAGCCATGAGATTACCACGACAATTTAAATATCATAGAGATAGCCTACATGTTATGGATTACGACGGCAAACGTACACGAAGGACCCCAACATGGAGAAGGTGTGTACTTGGCGCGGGGCGAGGAGCTACAATTTCATGCCATGGCGGAATTCCTGAATTTGGTTCCATGAGAACATTTTCTGAAACGGTCGCTATGGCAGTGTTTTATGAAATTGCTGCCACGACAACGTTTTGAAACGATTGCCACGACAACAAAATATTGGCCATCACGATGCTTCAACAGAAGATCAAAGATGATCGTGGAGATTCCCGATGCCCGGGGATATAGCACATCATGCTTTTATGAACTTCCTGAGTTGTTTATCCCTTTTTTGTTTACACCCATTTGATTGTGCAGTATTCAATTATTAGGGTGATCTCTCATAATAAATATCAAGTTAAAAAGGTGCTCTTTCCAGTGTTGCAACCATTTTTAACATGTATCGTTCCAGAGTGCGTCATGGCCGCATGAGTACAAATGAAGCATTAGGTGTAAGATAGTATTGGTCAGACCATGTTAGCACATAACACTCTGTTATCTTGAAGTTCTAGTAGAATTTTTCTAAGCTCGGAGCACGAAGCATCGAAGGATGAACAAGACTCATATGGCGATATGATTGGCAAAAGATTTCCTACCACTCAAAATTCATGTCATCAGTGATGTTCACATCAATGACTGTGAACAAGATCGGGGTCTTAAATCACTCACTTTCAATTATGAGAGATATTGATTTGACTAGGAGTGCACTTTATATTAAATTTGTTTAAGCACTAGTTCAACATTATTTATGAATAAATGCCTAAATCTTGTGTCTATCATTGTAGATCAATGGCTCGCATTATGTTCATCTTAACCCCTATGTTAGAGAAAGAAAAGTTGACTCTAATGGTAGAAACTATGCGGATTCGATCCGGAACCTGAGATTTGTTCTCGGAGTGCTAAGAATGAATATGTGTTGGATCAGCCCGTAGGTGATGCTCTTGGAAAGGATGCAACACCAGAAGCGAAGTTGCTACTTACACTGCCGGTAGTGATGACTATAATTCAGTCTAGTGCCTCATGTTGAATTGCATGGATCCTGAACTACATAAGCGTTTTGAATGATCTACTACTCAGTTTATAATTGGGTCACTAGAAGTTCTGTACAAGAAGTAGGCAAGGACCAAATGTTTTAAATTAACCAAGGCCTTGATTGAATGCAAAATGAAAGAGGGTTCCTGAATGAGTGAGTATATAGTAAAGCTTGTTGGCTATGTTGATAGACTGGCTTCTCTGGAATCTGGAATTCCTCCAACACCCGGTGGAGATATTGTGCTTGCTTCACTCCCCCCATGTTATGATGGCTTTATCATGAATTACAACATGAATGGGATGGTGCAAAGTGCAAATGAGTTGTTTTTTATGCTAAAAACTATGTAAGCTAGAATGAAGAAGAACAAAATAGTGTTGATGGTCAATAGGACCACTAGTTTCAAGAAGAAGGGAAAGTACAAGAAGAAGAAATCTACGGAAGCTGGTAAGACCGAGTATCAAAAGAAGAACAAGGGCGGAGGCTCTAAAGAGACTGAATGTTTCTACTACAAACTGAAGGGATAGTGGAAGTGTACCTGCAAGAATTATTTGTCAGATAAGAAGAATGGTTCTTCCGGTAAAGGTATAAATGTTATTCTTCTTGTAAATTTCCATATGCCATGAGTGTTTGATATTGATAGGTTGCTCTCATTTTGCAAACTAATGCGGGTACTACAAAGAACTCACAAGGAGAGAAGAAATGAAGTCGTGATACAAGTCGGGAATGGTGATGGGATCGCTTCTCGGAGACTGTCAAAGTCATGTCTTTAGTTTCTCTTCAAGATTTATCTTCAAACTAAAATAATAGTTATTTTGCTTTGGAGTTATGTAATGCATTATCATATGGGTTATGTGATGGATATTCTTACAAGTTTTTAAGAAATAGTTGTTCAGATTATTACGACAATATGTTTTTGATTAAACCTCTCTTTTGTGAAGGTTTGTTCATGATGAATCTTGAAGTTTGTGATCTATAACATTAAAAGCAAAACGTCTAGAGAAGACTGATAAAACCACTTGTGCGTGGCACTACTTGGTTATGTCGGATAATTGATCTTCATTGATTTGAAGTGTAAAAGTCTTTTATTTAAATTGTCTAAATACATTGAGATGTATAAAGTCTGAAGGATATGAAAGGGCACGGTGAATATTTATACTTCATCAATGTTATGAGTAAATATGATTTACTTTATTAAGCATAAGCACTGAAAACATTTGAAATAGTTTGAAGAAATTTAGGATGAAGATATAATATCACTATGAGAGAAGATAAAACAAGGATTCTTCTTTCATGAAGAAATATGTCTAAGTCATAATTTTAGCAGGCAATTGTATAATTGTGGAATTATTAATATCGGTATGCTCTTTTGGGGATTTATAGATGAAACAACATAATATTCACTAAACAGATGCACCATCTAAAAGAGTCTGATAAATATTATAAAGATTTGTAAAATATTATAGACCAAAGCTTCATTGTAGGTTTTGTGTTCCTCTCACAAAATCAAAGGATAAAATGTTTGTCAATAACAATTTTTTTTGAGAAAAGGTTTACTCACTAAAAGAGTAAGTGGGAGGATGATACAACTTGTTGAGATTATTGAATCTCCATCTGTTGGTGCAACAGACCCCAGGTATGTTGCCCAGACTGTACACGGGCTCAAGACCAGGATTGCAACATCCAAGACCCGGCCAAGCATAAAAGATCAGCTCTTTGCGGAATCAAAGGGCGGATCAAGAAGACCAAGTCAAGCTAAAGGAGCAAGATACCACTAAGGAAAAACCTCTTGAAAGCTAAAGTGCTCCCTAGGTGTTTTTGGTAATTAATGCCAACATATCTCTTGTTGGACTAACACTTTTACGTAGTATGTTTCAGATAAGTTCAACAATGAAGTGGCATGGACTAGAGGATGTGGAACCCCTTCAAGATGCTAAGGACAAAAGGATTGGCTCAAGCTCCAAGCTCAAGACTCTACATTTTCTATTTTAGTGATCTAAGATCACATTGAGTCTATAGGAAAAGCCGATACTATCAAGGAGGGATGAGGTGTTGCTTAATGAGGCTCTTGCTCAAAATGCTTAGTGATATGCTCCAAAGCCCTCAACTACTTTATCACATCCACATATGACCTAAACCAAAAGTCAAACTCGGCCCCACCGATTCTTGCTATCCGGCGCCACCGAGTTCAGATGTCATAGCCATTGCCACAAACCCTAGGCAAATCGGTCTCACCGATAGGGATCTCGGTCTCACCGAGATGGGATTGCAATCTCTCTGTATGGATTTATTACCAAAATCGGTCTCACCGAGTTTGCGTAATCAGTCCTACCAAGATTGCAATGTAAACTCTCTGTTTCCTTTTCGTAACATTTCGGTCTCACTGAAATGAGCAAATCGGTCCCACCGAGTTTACCTGACCAACTCTCTGGTTACCTTATTACCAAAATCGGTCTCACCGAGTTTGTGTAATCGGTCTCACCGAGATTATGTTATTCCCTAACCCTAACCATATCGGTCCTACCGAGTTGCATGTCGGTCCCACCGAAAGTTCTAACGGTCACTAGATTTGCTGAATCGGTCCGACCGAGTTTATCAATTCGGTCCAACCGAGATTGGCAAGTTGTGTGTAACGGTTAGATTTTGTGTGGAGGCAATATATACCCCTCCACCTCCTCTTCATTCGTGGAGAGAGCCATCAGAACGTGCCTACGCTTCCAACATATATTTTCTGAGAGAGAACTACCTACACTTGTGTTGAGGCCAAGATATTCCATTCTTACCATATGAATCTTGATATCTAGCCTTCCCCAAGCTGCTTTCCACTCAAACCTTCTTTCCACCAAATCCATATCCTGTGACAAACAGTTGAGTGTTAGGGAGACTATCATTTGAAGCACAAGAGCAAGGAGTTCATCATCAACACACCATTTGTTACTTCTTGGAGAGTGGTTTCTCCTAGATTGGCTAGGTGTCACTTGGGAGCCTCCAAGAAGATTGTGGAGTTGAACCAAGGAGTTTGTAAGGGCAAGGAGATTGCCTACTTCGTGAAGATCTACTGCTAGTGAGGCAAGTCCTTCGTGGGCGATGGCCATGGTGGGATAGACAAGGTTGCTTCTTCGTGGACCCTTCATGGGTGGAGCCCTTCGTGGACTCGCGCAGCCGTTACCCTTCGTGGGTTCAAGTCTCCATCAATGTGGATGTACGATAGCACCACCTATCGGAACCACGTCTCAAAAATCTCTATGTCTCCAAATTCCGTTTGGACACTCCAATCCCATCCTTTTACATTCTTGCAAGTTGCATGCTTTACTTTCCGCTGCTCATATACTCTTTGCATTCTTGCTTGATATGTATTGTGTTTGTTAAACTTGTGCCAAAACCAATGTTGGGGATATCACTTATCGGGAACTTATCGGTCGACCCATGATAAGGGGTAAATCGGCCAGTTTATCGGCATGTCGGCCGATTTATCATCATATCGGTTGATTTATCGGCCAATATATCTTATCGGCCAGACACGGGTAAGCGATAAATCGGCCGATTTATCAGAGTATCGGAAGATATCTTGAACAGTGGCCAAAACTCCACTTCAACTTAAAGAAATTAAAAACTGCAACTTTTGGTACTTAGTGTCTAATCACCCCCCCTCTAGACACCTCTTCTCGATCCTTTCAATTGGTATCAGAGCTTTGGTCTCCATTGCTTTGGTTTGAACACCATTGGAGGAAGGTGATTGTCTATTTGAGCTTACAAACCTTATGCGTGCCAAAGGAGATGTTGCAATTATTAGTGATACTATTTCCGAAGCTATTAAAATTCATAAAGAAGATCATTGTCAAACTCACTCTAATGAATCACCCTCTTTAGGATTTGATCCACCACGTGATGATGTTGAACGTGGATACTATGACGAGGATGATGATAGTGATTTTGATCTTGATGATGCAATGAGACACTTTGGTCTTATGGAAAATCTTCGGGGATATATGGCAGGAGGAAAGGAATGGGTTCTTGATAGTGGATGTATCGATCACATGACTGGAGATAAAGACATGTTTCGTGAGCTTGCTGAAAATGATGGTCCTCGAAAGTATGTCACTTTCGGTGACAACTCAAAGGGTAAGGTGGTTGGCCTCGGTAAGGTGGCCATATCACATGGTAGCTCCATACAAAATGTCATGCTCGTTGAATCTCTTGGCTACAATTTACTTTCAGATCGAGACTTGCTGATTTCGGTTTCAATGTCCTATTTACTGAAGTAGACCCAAGTGTTTCGTAGAAATAATCATAAAACAGTCTTTACCGATATACGTAGAGGTGATCTTTACATTGTTGATTTCACTAAAAAGGCTCAACCTAGAACTTGCTTAATTGCTAAATCCTCTAAAGGTTGGTTATGGCATAGACGATTAGGTCATGTTGGTATGCGAAACCTTGACAAGCTTATTAAAGGAAATCATATCCTTGGCGTTAACGATGTCATATTAGATAAGGATAGACTTTGCAGCACTTGTCAAGCAGGTAAACAGGTTGGAGGAAGGCATCCCGTGAAGAACACCATGACCACAAGGAGGCCACTCGAGATACTTCACATGGATCTTTTTGGTCCTAACGCTTACAAACGTCTCAGTGGAAATTCTTTTGGTCTAGTTATAGTTGATGATTTTTCAAGATTTACGTGGGTGTTCTTTCTCAATGATAAATCGTAGGTCCAAAAGATCTTCAAAAACTTCGCTAGGAAGGCCCAAAATTAATTTGAAGTGAAAATCAAGAAGGTTCGTAGAGACAACGGAATGGAGTTCAAGAACGCAAATGTGGACACCTTTCTTGACGAAGAAGGGATTTCACATGAGTTCTCGGCTACGTACTCACCTCAACATAATGGAATTGTTGAGAGGAAGAACTGGACACTCATCGAAATGGCGAGAACGATGCTTGATGAGTACAAGACGCCAAAGCACTTTTGGGCAGAAGCGGTCGAGATAGCTTGTCATGCAACAAATCGCTTGTATCTTCACAAGCTACTCGGCAAGACAGCATACGAGCTCCTCACCGGTAACAAACCACAAGTTGGATACTTTCGAGTATTCGGCTCAAAGTGCTACATTCTTGATAAACATCGTCGTTCTAAATTTTCTCCTAAGTCTCATGAAGGTTTCCTACTTGATTATGGCTCAAACTCTCACACATACCATGTCTACAATAATTTCACCTGAAAGGTAGAAGAGACGGTATATGTGAAGTTTGATGAATTTAACAGCTCGCAAGTAGAGCAATTGGCAATTGATGTAGGAGACAAAGACCCTTCGGAAGCAATCCAGGACTTGTCTATTGGCAAGATTCGTCCAACGGAGGTGAAGGAGAGTACCTCGTCCATCCAAGTGGAAGCTTCTACCTCACGACAAGGTGAACTAAGAGTTGATATGGAAGCAACCACAAGTGGGACACACCAAGATGAAGAAAATGAGGAAGTGCACCAAGATGAACGCCAACAACCTCCTTCTCCACCACGACAAGAGAATGACAACGTGAACAACAAAGAAGGCCAAGAAGAAGAACAAGATGAAGAAGATGTTCAACCAAGATCCAAGCAAAAGCTTTCACGAGTTCGAGCAAGAATTGCTAAAGACCATCTCGTCGAGCAAATCTACAATGATATCCAAATCAGGAGAATCACTTGCTCAAAAACTTGTTTAGCCAACTTTTGTGAACACTATTCATTCATCTCTAGCATTGAACCTATGAAGGTTGAAGAAGCTTTGGAAGATCCGGATTGGATAAATGCCATGCATGAAGAGCTACACAACTTTGAGAGAAATCAAGTTTGGACATTAGTTGAGAAGCCCGACGACAACCACAACATCATCGGTACCAAATGGGTGTTTCGCAACAAGCAAGATGAAGATGGACAAGTAGTTCGCAACAAAGCATGTCTCGTCGCCCAAGGCTACACTCAAGTCGAAGGTATGGACTATGGTGAGACATATGCCCTGTTGCTAGACTTGAGTCCATTCGCATCTTACTTGCCTATGCTAATCATCATGATATCACCTTGTAACAAATGGACATTAAAAGTTCTTTTCTAAATGGTGAAATAGAGGAGGAAGTTTATGTTAAGCAACCTCCCAGATTTGTCAATCCTAAGAAACCTAATCATGTTTACAAACTTCACAAAGCTCTTTATGGTCTTAAAAAAGCTCATAGAGCATGGTATAAATGCTTGACCAAGTTCCTTATTGAAAAAGGCTTTGAAATTGGAAAAATAGATTCTACTCCTTTTACTAAAAGGGTTAATGGAGAACTATTTGTGTGCCAAATTTATGTCGATGATATTATATTTGGATCAACTAACCCTCACTTTATTGAAAAGTTTGGAAAGCTAATGTCGGAGAAGTTTGAGATGTCGATGATGAGTGAACTCAAATTCTATCTTGGTTTGCAAATTAAGCAAACTAAGGAAGGTACCTTTGTCTCTCAAACGGAGTACACCAAGGACTTATTCAAGAAGTTCAATATGCAAGAATGCAAAGGTATGGCTACACCCATGCCTACTAGTGGACATCTTGATTTAACCAAAGATAGTGATCCGGTTGATCAAAAGGTTGTACGTTGTCACACTCCCCGCCCTCCAAAGGTGCCTAGAGGACGGGCCAGACGCAGCAGAGCGACGCCCCAGGAGCGGATTCCCCACGAGCAGGGGGACAGGAGACGGCCATCTTGAGGCACATCACGACCTACAGGCAACACCGGCGAGACCCAGGAAGGTAACCCGATTGGGAGTCAGAGGATCTTGTCAATTTCTTGGTAGATCTCTTGTGTCTTGGTCTACCAAGAAACAAAACTCGGTATCCTTATCCACCGCCGAAGCGGAATACGTTGCCGCTGGATCATGTTGTGCTCAATAACTTTGGATGACCCAAACTCTTAAAGATTATGGGATATTTGTGAAACATGTTCCATTACTTTGTGACAATGAAAGTGCTATTAAGATTGCTCACAATCACGTGCAACATTCTCGAACTAAGCATATTGAAGTTCGTCATCATTTCATTCGAGAGCATGTTGCCAAAGGGGACATTAATCTTAAGCATGCTCACACCGAAAAGCAGTTAGTTGATATATTCACGAAACCACTTGATGAGAAAGTGTTTTGCAGGTTAAGAGGTGAATTGAACATCATTGATGCTTCAAACTTGGAGTAGGAACTCCATTTGATACATGCAAGGCATGAGCATATGACTAATCCTTGATATTTATCTTATGTTGACTATCTTATGTCTTGGATATATTTGCACCTTGAATGTTATCTAACCCATGTAGGTACTTCGATGAATCTAAATCTATGAGATTGCAACTCACTCACATCTTGAGCAATTTCTATATCACCAAGTCTCTACACAATGGTGGATGAAGACAAGGAAGCACGCAACCATTCAAACATATCCTTTGACAAATTCTATGTTGAGTTTCATGATTGTCATTTTGGATACACAAGTGCTCTTCCTTGCAAAAACTAACCCATGTAGGTAGATGAACTCAAACTCCAAGTGGTGCTCCCAACTCCTGATGAGCTACATCAACCTTGAGCAACCCACACAAGTTCAACTACATGATCATGATCAACACCACCACCCAAGGTATGTTATTCCATCTTAGAGAAGCTTTACTCCAAGTCATGAGTCAAAGCAACTCGACAAGATGTGAATACATCAAAAAGCTTAAACGAAAAATGGTAACCCCATTTTGAGCTTAAACGATGAGTATGACCTATGATCAAGTGATCTCACTTGACTCCTAAGTCAATATACTCTAACATAGGTGACTTTGTCGCCGACCAATTCTAGATGAAGTTCTCTTGTGTTCTTTTCTATGCTCTTGCATTTGTCTAATGCATATTTGTTTCCCTCTTCAAAAAAAACTTCATCTAGACTCCCTTTTAGTTTCTTCTCTTTTATTTTCTGTTCTGCATTCCTTGCATCCAATTCATTGCAAATCTTTCAGTTAATTCCTTGTAAATCCTTGTTAGATCTTACTTGTCTAGTGAGCTGAGGTGACAAGTGTTTTCTCTGCGATGGACTCGGTCTCACTAGTCTGATGCTTTCGGTCCAACCGAATCCTCTCGGTACAACTGAACCATACAACTAAGTGTCACTGATTTCACTATAGGAAAGACATCTTGCCACTTGTTTCTGCATTCTTTTTTATCCAGCTCCACTCATTGAATCTTGTCCTTGACCAGCATCCCATTCAACTTGCTGCTTTGTTCTGTGACTCAAGGACCAAACCCATCATGACAAAAATCCAGAAGAACCCTTCTTGGAAATTGATGTCAAAGGGGGAGAGAGAGATCACATCAAAGCTTAATCATATCTATAGGGGGAGAGAATACTCAAGGAAGAAAGAGTAATCATCAAGGACCCCAGATGCTTGGTGTTCAAGAGGAGAGAAGTCACATGTCTTCAAGAGGGGAAAGACATGTTCATATCTCCTCGTTTGCATTAGCTCTGTTTATTTCCTTTGAGCTCTGATTTTGCTCCGATTTTCTATTCCCTATCTTCTCCCAGTATCCCATGCTAGATTCAGGGGGAGCAAGGCATCTAAGGGAAGGAAATCCTTGAATTTATTGCACATCTTTACCTTTAGGGACATGTCTATATCCAATGTGGTACTTAGTACTCACTCTACATGTCATCTCAGTCTTGGTACTCTTGTGGTTTCTTTTGTTTGCTCTGGCCAGTAGGTGTATCTGTGTTATCTAACCTTGTTAACGTAGGTTCATCCCATCCTAAGCCAACTCAAGACCACAAGGTAAGTATATGCATCACAGTCATGTGTATGAGAAATTCTTGCTGATGTACATACTATTTGCAAGAAGGACTCATGAGCATGAAGGTACATTTCTCATATTCACATCATTTGCTCTGATGCATATAGCCAAGATACATGTAACACATTGCTTACTCTGTCATGTTTATGCATTCACATGCTCCTATATTCCATATTCACATGATTTCATACATGTAGGGGGAGCCTATGCATGCTACATGTCTTTCCAAAGCTTTACTTACTATTCTCTATATCTTTATCTAAAGCTTTGATGTATGTTGTCATCAATTACCAAAAAGGGGGAGATTGAAAGCACAAGTGCTCCCTAGGTGGTTTTGGTAATTAATGTCAACATATCTCTTGTTGGACTAACACTTTTACCTAGTATGTTTCAGATAAGTTCAACAATGAAGTGGCATGGACTAGAGGATGTGGAACCCCTTCAAGATGCTAAGGACAAAAGGATTGGCTCAAGATCCAAGCTCAAGACTCTACATTTTCTATTTTAGTGATCCAATATCACATTGAGTCTATAGGAAAAGCCAATACTATCAAGGAGGGATTAGGTGTTGCTTAATGAGTCTCTTGCTCAAAATGCTTAGTGATATGCTCCAAAGCCCTCAACTAGTTTCTCACATCCACATATGACCTAAACGAAAAGTCAAACTAGGCCCCACCGATTCTTTCTACCCGGCGCCACCGAGTTCAGATGTCATAGCCACTGCCACAAACCCTAGGCAAATCGGTCTCACCGATAGGGATCTCGGTCTCACCGAGATGGGATTGCAATCTCTCTGTATAGATTTATTACCAAAATTAGTCTCACCGAGTTTGCGTAATTGGTCCTACCGAGATTGCAATGTAAACTCTTTGTTTCCTTTTCGTGACATTTCGGTCTCACCGAAATGAGCGAATCGGTCCCACCGAGTTTACCTGACCAACTCTCTGGTTAGCTTATTACCAAAATCGGTCTCACCAAGTTTGTGTAATCAGACTCACCGAGATGCCCTAACCCTAACCATATTGGTCCTACCGGGTTGCATGTCGGTCCCACCAAAAAACCTAACGGTCACTAGATTTGCTGAATCAGTCCGACCGAGTTTATCAATTCGGTCCCACCGAGATTGGCAAGTTGTGTTTAACGGTTAGATTTTGTGTGGAGGCTATATATACCCCTCCACCTCCTCTTCATTCATGGAGAGAGCCACCAAAATGTGCCTACACTTCCAACATACATTTTCTGAGAGAGAACCACCTACACTTGTGTTGAGGCCAAGATATTCCATTCTTACCATATGAATCTTGATCTCTAGCCTTCCCCAAGCTGCTTTCCACTGAAATCTTCTTTCCACCAAATCCATATCCTGTGAGAAATAGTTGAGTGTTGGGGAGACTATCATTTGAAGCACAAGAGCAAGGAGTTCATCATCAACACACCATTTGTTACTTCTTGGAGAGTGGTGTCTCCTAGATTGGCTAGGTGTCACTTGGGAGCCTCCGACAAGATTGTGGAGTTGAACCAAGGAGTTTGTAAGGGAAAGGAGATCGCCTACTTCGTGAAGATCTACCACTAGTGAGGCAAGTCCTTCATGGGCGATGGCCATGGTGGGATAGACAAGGTTGCTTCTTCGTGGACCCTTCGTGGCTGGAGCCCTCCGTGGACTCGCGCAGCCGTTACCCTTTATGGGTTCAAGTCTCCATCAACGTGGATGTACGATAGCACCACCTATCGGAACCACGTCTCAAAAATCTCCGTGTCTCCAAATTGCGTTTGCACACTCCAATCCCATCCTTTTACATGCTCGCAAGTTGCATGCTTTACTTTCCGCTGCTCATATACTATTTGCATGCTTGCTTGATATGTATTGTGTTTGTTAAACTTGTGCCAAAACTCCACTTCGACTTAAAGAAATTAAAAACTGCAACTTTTCGTACCTAGTGTCTAATCACCCCCCCCCTCTAGACACCTCTTCTCGATCCTTTCACCTCCCTTGCCGGGCAGGCGAGCCTGTCAAGGTTGAGCTTGCCCCGAAGGCAAGTTCCAAGATTGCCCCGACAAGCTTGCCGGGGACGCCGAGGGTGGGTTCCCCTGCGAAGGCTCCAGCGCTCCACCTCATAAAAACGCAAGTCACCGATTGGTGCGGTGTCGAGCCCCCAAGTGACTAAGTGGCTGTCATTTGGCACGTGGCAGCTATTTCCTAAGGAAATCACCTCCAAATGATACCCGTACAAAGAAGTGTCATGTAGGCATGCGAGAAGGTGGCGGAACGGCGTGGCAAGGCTTGCCAGGCTCCTCCACAATGTGACATTTAGCGGTGCATTTAATGCACCTTGTCCTATCCGCAGAGTTAGGTATGATAACACTGTTTGCTATCTACTCAGTAAATAATGACTGATTTGCCATTGTGGTGCCCCCTTGATCTATAAAAGGAGGGTCGTGGCAATCTTAGAAAGGATTCGGACCCTTGTACACTCATGCACGCATAGCTGCTCTCGCCCTAAGGCAACCTTGCTGGGCTAGAGCGTCGTGTCTCCACCACGGCCCTCTGATCAATTCACCAAAGTAGTAGTAGGGTTTTATGCCTCATGGCGGCCCGAACCTAGGTAAAAACTGCCCATGTGATTGCTATCGCCCTGCTCTGCGCCCTCCGCTCTTTATGCAATGTGCTCTCCCCCTGCCGAACCACAAGGGGCTGATGGCCGCATAGGTTGTCGTGTTTTCCCACAACATCTTTCGTGCGACAGGTAGGTGTAAGTGCTTGCGCGAACCCGAGAGCGTACACAGTGTGTCATCTTCATCAATGTTTTGTTCTTCGATGGCTTCATCATCCATGGCGCCCAAGAAGAAGCCCGGTGTTGCAGCTCACCCATCCACCTCGAAGGCCCCATCGCACGCGGCGGCCGATGTCATGGCAGCCACGGGGACGCACGGGGACGTGGCCGGCGCAGGCAGCGCCGTCACCACCTCCCCTATGGCCGAAGCGGGAGTAGGAGGCACCGGAGAAGGACAACGCCAGCAGCATCCCAGCGGCCATGCTCCACAAGGCGTAGGCAGAGAGATTATTCGATCTCCGCCTCTCCGTCCTACCAGAGAGCGCAACCGCAACGATGACACTCGCTCTGGGGCAAACCGCAATCCTCTGGCCACCCCGCTACAGGTATGCCTACATGACATGCGCCACCCCTGGAGCGAGCTGGCCGAGCCGATGCGCCAAATGGAGCCACCGACCCCAAGCACATCCGCCTCGTCACCATGCCACCCTGGCGACTAGCTCACGACAATGAGAGCATGGCGCTGCCATTACCGGCACCATCAAAAGCCGGGCGACATTACGGTCTATGTCATCATCCATGCCGAGCACTTCTTCACAGACCATGGCGTGAGCCCAACTCCTGTTGAGATTCCCACCGGTGGCCGATCAGATGGATGAGTGGAGAGCCACCATTTAGAGCCTATTTCATTTTGCTGAGGCGGGAGGATCACAGCAAGAGGACCCACCATGGCATCCAAAGGCGGCAAGAATGGCCCGAGCCGCTGGCTATACCGAAGGGGCCACCCCCATGGTGCAATCCCCTCTGCGACAGCCAGCGCAAGGGTCGCAGCCAGAGCTACGCGACCAAGAACCCGATGATGTATCGATGGCTTCATTCGATCCTCGAGCACGTCGAGACCAGCGGCGAGTCCTAGAAGACAGGCGGAGGGAAGGCACGCATGTCGCCATCGAATGACAACGCAAAACCTGCCGCCAGTCTGATAGGTGCAATGGCCCCGACATCGATGAGCCCACACCCGGTGAAGGTGGGTACCTACCTTTGAGGTTGGGTGCGCCGCCTTCACTCGCAACTTGTGGCAAGTCCGTTGGCCATCTACTCACACGGTAAAGCCAGAAATACCAGAGAACTATGATGGGAGACTAAACTCGGCAGAGTTCTTGAGGATCTACACCATCGCTATTCAAGATGCCGGGGGAAGAGACAAGAAGGTATTCGCCAACTACTACCCTTTGGCACTCAAGGCAAATGTGAGGTCTTGGCTGATGCACCTGCCGGAGAACTCCATCTCGACCTGGGCTGACCTGTGCCATGAGTTTATTGGCACCTTCATAGGCGGCCATCAAGAACTAGGGCGGCCCAGTGACTTGCAGCTCCTCTTGTAGAAGGAAGGAGAGAGTCCGCGGAAGTACTACTGGAGGATGCTGCTAACGCGACACTACGATTAGAGACCCTTTCAAAAAACCGTGTGCGATGCATTAATCACAAACGCGGATGTAAAAAACCGTCAAAAAGGTGCAAAACGTTTGCAATGGAGGATGCATCAAACACGGTTCAGATTTTAGTTGCTTGTGCGATCCAGGGCATATGGTTCAGTCCAATCAACATGCAGAGGTTCAACCGAGTGCACAGGAACATTCCAGACATCCACCTGGCAGCTGTGATAGCTGCATTCTAGTCCAATGTGCGCAACCACCGAGTACATTCTAAAATGAACGTTCGGTTGCCCAATACTGTGAATGAGTTGTACACTCTGGTGGGTAAGTGTGCTCGGGTAGAAGAGGGGAGGCGACTCCCTGGTGAAGATGACATCGACTCAGAGGACGATGACGACGCCACCAACCAGAAGTAGAAGAACAAGAAGTGCAACATGAAGCGCAAGGATAAAGCAGTGATGACCGTTGAAGGATCGAGCGCACTTAGTACCGGCAAGAAGGCCAAGACCGAGGCTCCCGGAAAGGAAGCTACCGCATGCACTGATTGTCGGGAAGCCGCGGCTGCCAAGAAGGCTGGGTAGGGTGATGGGCCATACTACAAGATCCATCGGACCAAAGGCCACGATCTTCAGGAGTGTCATCAAGTTGAGCAACTCGTCAAAAAGCAGAGGGCTGAGTACGAGGAGCATTATAAGGAGAAATACCAAGGTGGCGTTGGCGGGAAGGGTCGAGGCGGCAGAGCAGGTCGCCCCGGGAAAGCTCCTCAGTATCAAGGGAAACCCGCCAGAGGCCGTGAGAAGAAGGATTGCGATGACGAGAGTGATGGAGGAGATGAAGAGGAAACTAGCGAGCAGGAGTTCCAGAAAGCGACTGATGCCCTATGCATTGACGGGGGTGCATCTTTGGACTCCTCTCACCGTCGGCTTAAATAGTGGGCGCGTGAAGTCAATGCCGTGGAGCCAGCTGCAGATTCTTGAAACCCGCTCAAGTGGTCCCACACGCCCATCATCTTTGACGAAGAGGATCACCTTGTCCGCGCTACCGTGGTAGCGTGTTTGCCATTGTTGGTCTCACCTACAATCTGCAACCTCATGGTCACAAAGATGTGGGTTGACGGCGGGGCCGGGTTGAATCTGATTTCTCCAAAGGTCATCAGCAAACTCCAGATAGCATATGACGAGCTCAAGGTTACTGGCACGTTCCAAAGGATCAACCCCGGCAGGATTCGTCCTAAGGGGAAGATCACACTGCCGGTGACGTTCGGGGGGGGGGGGGGAGTTAAACTACCGGACCGAGAAGATCGTATTTGATGTGGTTGACCTCCCCCTGCCGTACAATGGAATCCTTTGTCGCCCAGACCTGGCCAAATTCATGGCGGCATGCCACTATGCCTACAACACACTGAAGATGACAGAGCCAATAGGCGTCATTTCCATTCCATCAGACGAGAAAGACACAATCATATGCATGGACAAGATGTACCGGGAAGCAGTCGCTGCAGAGGCTGCGGAAGCTACCGCTCCCGCCAAGGAAAGCAAGAAAAAAGAAGAGGGCTAGCAAGGATGCCAGCAAGGAATCCGGGAAGCATATCTCTTCGGAGTGCGCTGCGCTTGTTGATGACTTGCCGGAGAGTTCCAATAGCAAGAGATCCAAAGTTACTGCACCCGCTGTGAAGAAGGTCCCGACAGGGCTGGCTGGCACTACTGGTATATTTACCATCAGTGCCACCCTCGACGACAAATAGGAAAGCATGCTTGTTGCCTTCGCGTGGGCGAATGTCGACATGTTTGCTTGGCAACCATCTGACATCACCGGTGTTCCCAGGGAGGTAATCGAGCACCACCTTGCTATCTGCCCACATGCCCGGCCCGTCATGCAGAAGATCCGGAAGCAAGCTTTGTAGTGGCATTAGTTTATTGCCGAGGAGATCAAGAAACTTGAGGCAGCTAGTTTGGTCAGAGGGGTATTGCATCAAACGTGGTTAACAAATCCACTAGTGGTGCACAAAGCTAATGGGAAATGGAGGCTTTGCATAGATTTCACAAATCTAGACAAAGCATGCCCGAAGGACCCATTCCCCTTGCCGCGCATCGACCAGATTGTGGATTCCACCTCCGGGTGTGACCTGCTTTCCTTCCTGGATGCCTACTCTAGTTACCACCAGATCTTCATGTCCAAGGAAGAAGATGAGCAGACTACATTCATAACCCCATGTGACACGTACTGTTTTGTGCGGATGCCCTTCGGGTTAAAGAGGACCAGATCCACCTTTGCAAGAGCAGTACAGATTGGCTTTGAGTCCCAGCTACATAGAAATGTTGAAGCCTACATGGATGATATAGTGGGTCAAGACCAAGGACAGATTGACTCTCATTCAGGACTTGGAAGAGACCTTTGCAAATCTATGCAAGATCAACTTGAAGCTGAACCGAGAGAAGTTTGTGTTTGGCATTCCTTCCGGCAAGCTACTTGGCTTCTTCGTGTCCCATCGGGGGATAGAGGCCAACCCCGACAAGATCAAGGCTATCGAGCAAATTCAAGCACCCAAGATAGTTAAAGACGTGAGGCGTTTGACTGGATGCATTGATGCGTTGAGCAGGTTCATTTCTAAGTCTGCCGAGCGCACCCTGCCGTTCTTCAAAATCTTGAAGAAGGCGGGGCCCGTAGAGTGGACCCTGGAGGCGGGCGCTGTGCTACAAAACTTGAATACCTACCTTTCATCTGTTCCCACCTTAGTCGCTCCTAAACAACAAGAGCCATTGCTACTATATATAGCAGCAGCCAATCAAGTGGTTAGCGCAGCACTAGTGGCACAACGGGAGGTAGATTAAGTAGCAGCCACCACTGTTGTCCCCTCTGGAGAAGAAAATGAACCCGTCCCGGCAAGGTCAGATGCAGTTCAAGACAAGGAAGAGCAAGGCAGCGGAGACAGTTCCAAGATCACAACAAGGAAGAAGGTGGTGCAACGCCCAGTGTACTTCGTCAGCTCCCTGCTGCAGGGGGCTAGGTCGAGGTACCCTGGTGTGCAAAATTTGATTTTAGGCCTCATCATGGCCTCAAGGAAACGGTGCCACTACTTCCAAGCCCACGAGATCATGGTTGTCACCCGCTTCCCCTTGCAACGCATACTCCGAAACTCCGAGGCCACTGGCAGAATTGTGGAATGGGCTTTGGAGTTATCCAGCTTTTTTTTAAGTTTAAAAGCACATCAACTATTCAGAGTAGGGCACTTGCAGAGTTCATTGCGGAGTGGATGCCTACCCCTGATGAAGAAGTGCTGGCGACAGTCATCCCCGGCAAGGAAGCTCCCCAAGAATGGATCATGTACTTTGATGGTGCCTTCTCCCTACAAGGTGCAGGAGCTGGCGCGCTTCTCGTCGATCCCACTAGGGAGAACCTCAAGTACGTCGTTCAAATGCATTTTTCCTATGAGAAGGCTACCAACAACACTGCAGAGTATGAAGGGCTCTTTGATGGGGTCATAATTGCAACAAAACTGGGAATCAAGAAGCTGATCATCCGTGGAGATTCACAACTTGTGGTGAGACAAGTGAACTAGGATTATCAAAGCCCATTGATAGAGGCATACATCGAGGAAGTGAGAAAGTTGGAGAAGCGCTTTGACGGATTGCAAACAGAGCACGTCCCACGTGCGAAAAACAACATTGCTGATCATCTGTCAAAGTGCGCTACGCAAAAGCTCCCCGTGCAACCAAGGACTTTTGTTTTCTATATAAACCAACCCTCCGTATCCCCGGCAACAATGGCCAGAAAAAGGAGGAAACTGGACTCCAGCAAGCCTCTCCCGACAGAGGTTCCCAAAGCCCCAGGCAGAGAGCTTGGTGGGAACAACTCCCCTTCGATCGGTGAGCTGCACCCTCCCGCCAAACTACCAATATTTGCGGTTGAGGCATTGATAACCTACAAGTATAGGGGATCAATTGTAGCCTCTTTAGATAAGTAAGAGTGTCGAACCCAACGAGGAGCTAAAGGTAGAACAAATATTCCCTCAAGTTCTATCGACCACCGATACAACTCTATGCACGCTTAACGTTCGCTTTACCTAGAACATTCATAAAAGTAGAAGTACTTAGTAGGTGTAACGAGATAGGTTTGCAAGAATATAAAGAACACGTAAATAAAAACTAGGGGCTGTTTTAGGTAAAGAAGCAATAAAGTTGGTAAAGCGAGTGTGAAAAAGTGGTGGTAGGAGTTGCGAAATTGTCCCTAAGCAATTGACTACGTTACTAGACCGATAGCAAGTTTTATGTGGGAGAGGCCACTGTTAGCATGCCATCCCTGACTTGGAATTATATGCACTTATGATTGGAACTATTAGCAAGCATCCACAACTACTAACGTTCATTAAGGTAAAACCCAACCATAACATCAAGATATATTGGTCCCCCTTCAATCCCGTATGCATCAATTTCTATGTTAGGTTGAAGCTTCTGTCACTCTTGCCCTCGAATACATAGTCCTATCAACATACAACTAACCCTATAGTGTGATCCACGCGCGCGCTCATATGATGGGCACCAAAGGACAACAACATAACCATGAGAAAATTAAACCAATCATAGCAATTCACCAATCACCGATAGGACAACGAAAATATACTCAGACATCATAGGATGGCAACACATCATTGGATAATAATATGAAGCATAAAGCACCATGTTCAAGTAGAGGGTACAGCGGGTTGCGGGAGAGTGGACCGCTATAGATATGTCGGGACCCCGATCCTAGGTCACACCGATCTAGCATGTAACACATCATATCACTTTGTGGCCTCACGCACGGTATTTCCACGGGTGCCACCTTACCTGGCCCGGGACCGTTTGCGCCTTTTGGCTCACGTATATGATAGTGTCGCTAGCATCCATATGACAAAGAACCCGGGCCGACATGGCTAGTCGTGAACCCAAAGCGGCACTAACCCATGGGGACAGGCATACATGAATCAACCTCGAGCATGTCGGTCAACAGCGTGTGAATCCGGGCTGTAGCACTGGGCTAACAGGACTTCGGTAACCCGGGCTGTAGCAGGCTAGGCGGGACTCCGGATGTCACCGCGTGACATTTCCCCGAAGGGACAGACATAGGAACGCAGTGAAACACATGCCGGCCAGTCAAGTGTCCTGAGCAGTAGTGCTGGGCTAGCAGGACTCCGGTGATCCGGGCTGTAGCGGACTACTATCGCTCAGAAGCACTAGACTACATTTCCCCATATGATAGGCTGCCAAGGATAAACAACTAGATAGTCAGATCCCACACATACCAAGCATTTCAATCATACACACAATATGCTCGATATGTGTGAATACAACATGGCATCACAACATAACTCTACAACTCAAGTAATTATTCATTAGGCTCCGAGGAGCGAGATATGACAAACATGGGTCTCATGACCCAACATACAGAGCATACAAGCAACAAGCACATGTGGAAGTTTAACTTGTCTGAGTACAGACAACTACAAATGAAAAAGGCTGAGAAGCCTGACTATCTACCAGATCCTGCCGTGGGCACAAGATCGTAGCTGAGGTATCAAGCTAAACGTCGAAGTCCACGCGGAACTATTAACGAGACTGAAATCTCTCTGCAAAACATAAATTAAGCAAACATGAGTACAAGGTACTCAGCAAGACTTACATCAGAACTAAACTACATATGCATCGGTATCAACAAGGGGGGTGGTGGAGTTTAACTGCAGCAAGCCAGCTTTGACTCAGTGGCTAACCTGAACTACGATTGCGAGCAACTCTTTTGAGGTGGCGCACATGAGTCCACATATTCACCAATCAATACACCACTATGGATCCGCTCTTGTCTCCCTACGAGAAGGCCATCCATAGCACTCACGCTTATCTTGCGAGTTTTAGGGTATCCACTTTCACTTGTCTATGAACTATGCAAGGGGTCCAAGTTTCCATATCCGAGGAATCTGGCTATTCGAATAGATAATGATAAACCTCCAGGGGTGTACTTCTTCACACACGCTCTCACCACTTATAGCCCTGTACACGTCATGTACCTCGGCAACCTTCAAGCGGAAACCGGGCGAGGGTGTCGGCCACGGCCTACCTAAACACTTAAGTCTCTAGTCCAGGTTTATCGCCTATTCGGGTTCCATCCGCGAGGAGATCCGGCCGGAGTTTCGCTCACAGCCCCAAACGATGTGTGCAGGGTTCCCGAGACACCAAACGGGCGCCCGATACACCGTGCCACAGTGTATCTACCGCAACATAGCCCACCCCTAGGGTCAGCGCTACGCACGGCCGCCAACACATATCCTACAAACACCAGAAACTAGTTGCAACTCCTGGACAGAGTACTAGGGTGATTAAGAAGCCGAGAGGGGCCATTGGTTTTGGGCCCACTGCATGGTAGTAACTGTTCATGGATCACAGACACAGAACTCAGTTCATGAGGACGGCTGCAATGAGACAACCCACCATGTACTCCTACATGGCCTCTCACCGCTACCTTTACCAAATCGTGTTCACACACTTAGCTCTCAACAGTAGGACATGTTTACACACCTCCGATTCATCCCCGATGAATCGGACCTGACTCAACTCTAAGCAGTAGCAGGCATGACAAACAAGCATGAATGAGTAGGCACATCAGGGCTCAAACAACTCCTACTCATGCTAGTGGGTTTCATCTATTTACTGTGGCAATGACAGGTCATGCAGAGGATAAGGGGTTCAACTACCGCAACAAGTAACAGATGAATCGTTGTTGTCCTAATGCAGTAAAAGAGAGCAGGAGCGAGAGAGGGGGGATTGTATCGGAATGAACAAGGGGGTTTTGCTTGCCTGGCACTTCTGAAGATATCATTGGGTCTTCATCAGTGTCAACGATCACATCATCGGTACAACGTCTGTCGAGAGGGGACAAATACCGGCAACAGGAGAAAGAAACACAATCAATGCAATGCACAATATGATGCATGATCATGACATGTCAATATGCTGTGGATTGAGCTAATGCAACTAGCTATGATTTAAATGAAGTTGGTTTGAGTACAAGATTCAAATTCCAACCCCATATATGATTATTTAAATGCCCTTTATTTGTTTTGTCCAAAACAGAGGACAAACATTGTTCAAACATGCATGAAAATGGTACAGATGGATTCCTTGAATTTTTCTGATAATTTTACATATATAATTTATCTTATTTGGATTTACGGTTGAATTTCTATGATTTTAGAAGTTTGGGGTATTTTCTGAAATAAATAAATCATTTAAGATTTATTTAAATCCCAGAAAAGGATTACTGCATCAGCATGACATCGTCATGACGTCAGCAGGTCAACGGGGCAGGGTCCTGGTCAAACCTGACCAGTGGGGTCCACTAGTCAGTGACCCAGTGCTGGTTAGGGTCGCTGACGTGTGGGCCCGGTCAACTGCCTCGTCAGCAAAGTCAACCTGACATGTGGGCCTGGTGGGTTAGTCTAAGTTAAACAGGGAATAAATTCCGGGGTTAATTAGCGCGTGGGGCCCATCCGTCAGTGGCACAGTGATCAGCTAATGGCGTCATTAGCGTTAACTAAGTGTGCCACGTTGGCTCGCCGGAGTTTCACCGGCGACGACCAAAACGTGGCGGAGACGCATCGGGGTGGCTCGGGTTTCGCCTACCGTGCACCGTTCGATGTGCCCTTTGGCCCTACGGAGAGCTGGCGCGATGGCGCGTCAGATGGTGGTGGTCTCCGGGCCGGGGGTGGCCGGAGTCGACGGCGGCGAGCTCGGTTGCGGCCGCCGGAGTTCGGGCGCCGATGAAAACGACGACGCCGTGCATGGGAGGATCAATGGGTAGCACCTACGCGTTCTGTAGGCTCTCACAAAGCCAACGGGCATATGAACGGGGCCGATTGGCCACTGGATCCTCGTCGCCGGCGAGCTCGGGCGGCGCCGCAGTTCGGTCATCAAGGGGGCGACGGCTACGGCGACCAAATGAAGCGGGGAAGAGGGGGAAACGGTGGCGGAGCTCACAGGGAGGTCGATGAGTAGCTCAGCGGGCTCGGGGAAGCTTCTGCAACGGCGAATTGACGACGGCGATCTCCGGGCACCGGAGATGAAGACGACGACGCTCGGGTCGACTGGGGCCTCCTCTGGTCGCGTGCTTCGGGTGTGTAGCTCCACGGGGTCAGGGCGGAGCCCAGGGATGCGGAGAGGGAGCGAGGGGGTGGCTGTGGACGCGGTGGCAGCGAACGGCAGCGATGGGCGCGTTCGGTGGTGGGGAAGAGAGCAAGACAGGGGAGGGGAGAGTGCTCGAGGGGGAGAGAGGACAGGTGCAGGCGGTCGAGGGGAAGTGTGTGGCGCTCGGGGACGACTCCAGCAGCGGCAAGCAAGCAGGAGGTGGCCGGACGCGTGCTCGCGCGCGCCGGCCACGCGCTCGTCCTCCTGGCGAGGGGGAAGACGACAGGGAGGAGCCCTGGTGGGCTGGGCCGCTGGTGGCCTGGCGCTGGGCCAGGTAGGACCAGGTAAGTGGCCCAGTGGCCTACTCTCTCTCTTTTTTTCTAATTTATCTAATTCTGTTCTGTTTTCTAATTTGCAGGTTTGTTTTGAATTTGGTTTTGAAGCCAAATCAATTTTGTTGCTTCTGGAAATATTTTTAGAAGCTAAAGGAATTAAACCAAAGCTCCACAAAAATATTTCAGAATTATTGGACCTATATTTATTTAATAGTAAATATAAATCCAATTCAAATAGCTATTGATTTAATTCAAATGCCCGGAATAAATATTTCTGTGAATCCAAAAATATTGGTTTGAATTTTACCTCTTGCCAATATTTTTAGAGAAAACAGGAACATTTTCTTGGACTTATTTGAAGCAATTTTATCTTGATCATTTTTAAAGGGATTCTGAGGCTTGAAAATTCCTCAATTCAAATTTCATTTGAATTTAAACATGATGCAACCACCAAGCTAGACCAAGGCCAAAGTAGGGCTAGGGATGTGATAGCTCACCCCCACTAAACAAGAATCTCGGCCCGAGATTCAAGACATGAGGTAAGAAGGAAGGGGGTTCACAAGACTATCGCAGTCTTCTCGATCCAACTGCCCTTCCCGAGGATGTTGATTCATTTCGTGATCTTGATGTTGAGGTCTTTGCTTTCGGGATCTTCATCCAGCATGATGATGGCAGAAAGAAATTCTACAAAAATCGATCTCCTCGGAGATCGAGCACTCAAGATCAACTCATGGAGTGAGATATAAAACATCTCTTGAGCTGAGACACGAAACACACAACAGGGGTGATGGGAAGAAGCGGATGATAAAGGTTCAAATTTGGTAGGCAACAATTCCATGCTTAAGTAGGATGATGCATGGTTTCAAAGTAGCGAGGAGATAATTGCCATGATACCATAACGAGACATCTTAAGTAAAGTGACTCGCAGAAATATTCCCTTAAGTGGCAAAAAGAATTACTTTTGATTCGGAGATCATAGAAACTCTTTATATCAGCCTAAGGCAATCACAAACGACCTTTTGAAGGAGTTTGAAGAGATGGCATACTTGGACTAGGATGGATGATGTGGACTACCTTGTTGAAGACAACGCAATGGATGATTTTTGCTTATCATCGGAAATGGATGGGACCTATGGTAAGTCCACTTGTGAAGATGATCCTGAACAACAGCTACTGAGGTGTAAGCTGGGAACAAAATGCAAATGTTGGGAATGATTCTAGTAACTGGGGAGAAGGTTCACCGGCAAAGGTGATTCCACCAATTGGATGGATATCGAACAACTGAGAGAACGGAGGCACATTCCAGTTAACGACAACATCAGAACCTAGTGCCTGAGCGTGCTCTCAAGAACTTGAGCATTTCCATACTCATCAAGGTTCTGCCAATAACCGTGTCAAGGATCCTGGCAACACAACATGCTACCATGATGAATAATGGTGGAAGATGCAGATGCAAAGGAAGATAACACTGTCTCAGATTTAACCTTAGCGAAGCCAAGGAAACAAAATCTGGATGATCGACCGAGAGACATTTAGCACTCCGCTTCTAATGTTCTCCTTGATGTACTAGTTACCACGGTCATGCTTTAAGCATCGGCATAGCCACCAAGTAGTGGTCGGACTTCGGAATACAATAGATCCATAAGGAACAACTTCTGGAGTAAATCCTACGAAATCCTCATGGGAAGGTGGCCAACTTTCTTCAATCGAGATACTACAATAATAGGTCTTCCGGCTGGATGTGTTGGCCACGACATCCACTTTACCGTTTATCGAGGGACCAATATTATAGTTCTTGGAAAATGCTCCCACCATCATATCTGCCTGAGATTCAGATCTGGTTGGTGACAGGATTTTCCAGACTCATCGAGTCTAGAAAGGAAAATGAAGGTTTGCAACACAAATCGACGAGATGACATTGCGAGATTCTCGGGGGAATGAACTACGGTAGTAAGCTCGAAAACATGGGCCGGTTCTGCTACAAGCATGTGAACACGTTGTCCTAGACATGCATGGTCACCTGGTAGTCTTAAAATGAAACACTACCGAGTTCAGGGGGAACCATCAACGAGGATATCGAAGTCCTTGCGTAGGTCTAACCCTTAAGAAGAACTTCTTCTCCTTGAACAAATCAATCAGTGGCTTGGTGTGCTAGGGATACGTATAGAATGTAGATGATCAGTCTATCAGACCATAGTATACTTCGCGCATGCATGACTGACTTGGGATGATTCCAGAGGAAGCAAAAACAAACTTTCTCGAATTCACGGCGGCAACTTACATCAGATGCACATGAATTAGAGGAAGTCACATCTTTCAACCGGACATATGCTTCATGATCGGGACATGAGGGCAATGCTTATAAAGTTTCCAACACTAGCTGGATGTTCAACACAATCATGGAGGAGACAAAATGCCGCTGATGGGCTCAACAGCAACTCATCGGAATTTCCATATCACTGGACTTCCACCACTATGTGAACAATGTGATAGTATTGGTCAGACCAAAGATATAATGGTGTATGCTCGAGGGACAACCGTAAGTAAGACAACATTACGAACATCGTTGGTTCTGATTTGATTTGACGATAGCCCACACTCAAATCAAGGTTTGGACAAGATAATAGATCCAATAGCTGACCACGGGGATCAGTCGATGAATATATCATCTTTCTTCAACACACACTCACACAAGGATATCCCTTAGGGATGAACTAAGTCGGACAAGTTTTCATCTTCCAACTCTCCAAGTTGTTGTTAAGCTTAACCAACTAGCTCAGGGGTATCCAACACAGATTCTTGGGGAAAAGTGGTTTATCGGAAACCAACTTGATCACGAACTCAACATAACGGTCAGGTGACAACCTGGTAACACTTCCGAGAAGATATTCGGAAAATCACGAACCACCGATATGTTATTATGCTCGAGAACAATCTTGCTTTTCAGGGCAAGACGATATGATCAAGGAGCGAGGGATTGGCACAATCCTAACCCATTGATCGAAGTGTGCACCAGAAATATGGACTAGGTAGCACGATCAGTCTTAGAATGATAATTCAATAACTAACACGCTAAGGATGAGAATATTGTCCATTAACTACCAAGCAACGGAGTTGCTAGGAGTATTGATTTCACACACCACGATTCACTTGTCGACATACCGGTTGCAACAACACTGAAACCGAGAAATGAATAATGATGGAAAAAGTATCACTGCGTCAAGAATGCATAGGAGAAGGTGCAATTCTCACGACGCTCTTGACATAAAGTGGGTAATACTTCAGGGTAGAACAGAACCAAAAGCTGGATTGGCATTTTGATCTGCGGAATACAACCACTTTGACCCGATCCCAGAAATGGATGAGGTACTGGAGTTTGTTTCTCCTAGTCATTCTAAAATAGAACAGCTCGACGGACCACAAGAATAAAAGGCACCAATGAACACAAATGCACAACTATTCCTGACTATCAATTGATAGACGAAGGTCAGAAAACAACTAAAGAGGGACAACTCAAGGAACATATAATTTTCTAAGCTGTGGAGGCATAGATTAGTATGTCGAGCAAGCTCAACATATTTCTTCCAGGTAACCCATGCAGAAAGGTAGAACTGGCAGAGCCATAACATAGAATGGAGAACTCATCAGGATCACTCTGGTTGTGATCCTTTGGTTCAAGAACTTCTGCCATAAGTGGTTCATAGTATTTGGAAGAAGGAAATACCACGGACCTCGAGGTCTATCACAAGGTTTACTAATGTCCTAAGGAACTAGCAAACACTATCAACATGAAGCAGGTAGGGTGAGTCTCGGGTTCAAAACCCTGGAGTAGAATACCTACCACTACATGGCATCACGGGATGCTTTTGAGAATAATGGCCAGAATCATCACACTGGAAACGTAAAACATGGTTCGATTACTAGGTGGCACTCTAAGACATCTAGGGTCATAATAATAGCTCCAACATAACTGTCGAGGTAACGGAGTACCTCAACTCACCAATTAGTGTGATTATCCTGGCCTAAATGGACATCAGGAACAGGGGAAAAGGTTTGCAAATGCATCAGACTATTTAGAAACCTGGGATGACTCGGACAGCATAACGGCTGTAAATGCTCGAAAAGATTTGAGACATCCTGCAAAAATGGTGGCATAACCACTCAGAATCATAATATCAAGGTTCTGAGGCCAGTTATGAATATATGGAAGTAGTAGGAACTGAACTGAGGCTTGAACTCAACAATCCTAGGCAACTACGGTTTAGTAACACGTCATCCTGATAGATAGATGAGAAGGCCTAATTCTTAATCCCCGTAGAAAAGAAGAGGTTGACTCAGATCAGAAGGGCATAGGGTAAAGGAGTAAAAAGAGCCTTACGTTCCCTTCCACAATCAATTCCCTTACATAACTAAAGCATTTCTAGACTCAACTTCGACCAGTTTGGCTTGGTAATCCTACAGGCAGTCAGGCTCTGATACCAATGCTGTCGGGACCCCGATCCTAGGTCACACCGATCTAGCATGTAACACATCATATCACTTTGTGGCCTCATGCACAGTATTTCCACGGGTGCCACCTTACCTGGCCCGGGACCGTTTGCACCTTTTGGCTCATGTATATGATAGTGTCGCTAGCATCCATATGACAAAGAACCCGGGCCGACATGGCTAGTCGTGAACCCAAAGCGGCACTAACCCATGGGGACAGGCATACATGAATCAACCTCGAGCAGTCGGTCAACAGCGTGTGAATCCGGGCTGTAGCACTGGGCTAACAGGACTCCGGTAACCCAGGCTGTAGCAGGCTAGGCAGGACTCCGGATGTCACCGCGTGACATTTCCCCGAAGGGACAGACATAGGAACGCAGTGAAACACATGCCGGCCAGTCAAGTGTCCTGAGCAGTAGTGCTGGGCTAGCAGGACTCCAGTGATCCGGGCTGTAGCGGACTACTATCGCTCAGAAGCACTAGACTACATTTCCCCATATGATAGGCTGCCAAGGATAAACAACTAGATAGTCGGATCCCACAAATACCAAGCATTTCAATCATACACACAATATGCTCGATATGTGTGAATACAACATGGCATCACAACATAACTCTACAACTCAAGTAATTATTCATTAGGCTCCGAGGAGCGAGATATGACAAACATGGGTCTCATGACCCAACATACAGAGCATACAAGCAACAAGCACATGTGGAAGTTTAACTTGTTTGAGTACAGACAACTACAAATGAAAAAGGCTGAGAAGCCTGACTATCTACCAGATCCTGCCGAGGGCACAAGATCGTAGCTGAGGTATCAAGCTAAACGTCGAAGTCCACGCGGAACTATTAACGAGACTGAAATCTCTCTTCAAAACATAAATTAAGCAAACGTGAGTACAAGGTACTCAGCAAGACTTACATCAGAACTAAACTACATATGCATCGGTATCAACAAGGGGGGTGGTGGAGTTTAACTGCAGCAAGCCAGCTTTGACTCAGTGGCTAACCTGAACTACGATTGCGAGCAACTCTTTTGAGGTGGCGCACACGAGTCCACATATTCACCAATCAATACACCACTATGGATCCGCTCTCGTCTCCCTACGAGAAGGCCATCCATTGCACTCACGCTTATCTTGCGAGTTTTAGGGTATCCACTTTCACTTGTCTATGAACTATGCAAGGGGTCCAAGTTTCCATATCCGAGGAATCCGGCTATTCGAATAGATAATGATAAACCTGCAGGGGTGTACTTCTTCACACACGCTCTCACCACTTATAGCCCTGTACACGTCATGTACCTCGGCAACCTTCAAGCGGAAACCGACGAGGGTGTCGGCCACGGCCTACCTAAACACTTAAGTCTCTAGTCCAGGTTTATTGCCTATTCGGGTTCCATCCGCGAGGAGATCCGGCCGGAGTTTCGCTCACAGCCCCAAACGATGTGTGCAGGGTTCCCGAGACACCAAACGGGCGCCCGGTACACCGTGCCACAGTGTATCTACCGCAACATAGCCCACCCCTAGGGTCAGCGCTACGCACGGCCGCCAACACATATCCTACAAACACCAGAAACTAGTTGCAACTCCTGGACAGAGTACTAGGGTGATTAAGAAGCCGAGAGGGGCCATTGGTTTCGGGCCCAATGCGTGGTAGTAACTGTTCATGGATCACAGACACAGAACTCAGTTCCTGAGGACGGCTGCAATGAGACAACCCACCATGTACTCCTACATGGCCTCTCACCGCTACCTTTACCAAATCGTGTTCACACACTTAGCTCTCAACAGTAGGACATGTTTACACACCTCCGATTCATCCCCGATGAATCGGACCTGACTCAACTCTAAGCAGTAGCAGGCATGACAAACAAGCATGAATGAGTAGGCACATCAGGGCTCAAACAACTCCTACTCATGCTAGTGGGTTTCATCTATTTACTGTGGCAATGATAGGTCATGCAGAGGACAAGGGGTTCAACTACCGCAACAAGTAACAGATGAATCGTTGTTGTCCTAATGCAGTAAAAGAGAGCAGGAGCGAGAGAGGGGGGGTTGTATCGGAATGAACAAGGGGGTTTTGCTTGCCTGGCACTTCTGAAGATATCATTGGGTCTTCATCAGTGTCAACGATCACATCATCGGTACAATGTCTGTCGAGAGGGGACAAATACCGGCAATAGGAGAAAGAAACACAATCAATGCAATGCACAATATGATGCATGATCATGACATGTTAATATGCTGTGGTTTGAGCTAATGCAACTAGCTATGATTTCAATGAAGTTGGTTTGAGTACAAGATTCAAATTCCAACCCCATATATGATTATTTAAATGCCCTTTATTTGTTTTGTCCAAAACAGAGGACAAACATTGTTCAAACATGCATGAAAATGGTACAGATGGATTCCTTGAATTCTTCTGATAATTTTACATATATAATTTATCTTATTTGGATTTACGGTTGAATTTCTATGATTTTTAGAAGTTTGGGGTATTTTCTGAAATAAATAAATCATTTAAGATTTATTTAAATCCCAGAAAAGGATTACTGCATCAGCATGACATCGTCATGACGTCAGCAGGTCAACGGGGCAGGGTCCTGGTCAAACCTGACCAGTGGGGTCCACTAGTCAGTGACCCAGTGCTGGTTAGGGTCGCTGACGTGTGGGCCCGGTCAACTGCCTCGTCAGCAAAGTCAACCTGACATGTGGGCCTGGTGGGTTAGTCTAAGTTAAACAGGGAATAAATTCCGGGGTTAATTAGCGCGTGGGGCCCATCCGTCAGTGGCACAGTGATCAGCTAATGGCGTCATTAGCGTTAACTAAGTGTGCCACGTTGGCTCGCCGGAGTTTCACCGGCGACGACCAAAACGCGGCGGAGATGCATCGGGGTGGCTCGGGTTTCGCCTACCGTGCACCGTTCGATGGGCCCTTTGGCCCTACGGAGAGCTGGCGCGATGGCGCGTCAGATGGTGGTGGTCTCCGGGCCGGGGGTGGCCGGAGTCGACGGCGGCGAGCTCGGTTGCGGCCGCCGGAGTTCGGGCGCCGATGAAAACGACGACGCCGTGCATGGGAGGATCAACGGGTAGCACCTACGCGTTCTGCAGGCTCTCACAAAGCCAACGGGCATATGAACGGGGCCGATTGGCCACCGGAGCCTCGTCGCCGGCGAGCTCGGGCGGCGCCGCAGTTCGGTCATCAAGGGGGCGACGGCTACGGCGACCAAATGAAGCGGGGAAGAGGGGGAAACGGTGGCGGAGCTCACAAGGAGGTCGATGAGTAGCTCAGCGGGCTCGGGGAAGCTTCTGCAACAGCGAATTGACGACGGCGATCTCCGGGCACCGGAGATGAAGATGACGACGCTCGGGTCGACTGGGGCCTCCTCTGGTCGCGTGCTTCGGGTGTGTAGCTCCACGGGGTCAGGGCGGAGCCCAGGGATGCGGAGAGGGAGCGAGGGGGTGGTTGTGGACGCGGTGGCAGCGAACGGCAGCGATGGGCGCGTTCGGTGGTGGGGAAGAGAGCAAGACAGGGGAGGGGAGAGTGCTCGAGGGGGAGAGAGGAGAGGTGCAGGCGGTCGAGGGGAAGTGCGTGGCGCTCGGGGACGACTCCAGGAACGGCAAGCAAGCAGGAGGTGGCCGGACGCGTGCTCGCGCGCGCCGACCACGCGCTCGTCCTCCTGGCGAGGGGGAAGACGACAGGGAGGAGCCCTGGTGGGCTGGGCCACTGGTGGCCTGGCGCTGGGCCAGGTAGGACCAGGTAAGTGGCCCAGTGGCCTACTCTCTCTCTTTTTTTCTAATTTATCTAATTCTGTTCTGTTTTCTAATTTGCAGGTTTGTTTTGAATTTGGTTTTGAAGCCAAATCAATTTTGTTTCTTCTGGAAATATTTTTAGAAGCTAAAGGAATTAAACCAAAGCTCCACAAAAATATTTCAGAATTATTGGACCTATATTTATTTAATAGTAAATATAAAGCCAATTCAAATAGCTATTGATTTAATTCAAATGCCCAGAATAAATATTTCTATGAATCCAAAAATATTGGTTTGAATTTTACCTCTTGCCAATATTTTTATAGAAAACAGGAACATTTTCTTGGACTTATTTGAAGCAATTTTATCTTGATCATTTTTAAAGGGATTCTGAGGCTTGAAAATTCCTCAATTCAAATTTCATTTGAATTTAAACATGATGCAACCACCAAGCTAGACCAAGGCCAAAGTAGGGCTAGGGATGTGACAAGATAGATGGGGGAAGATGATGAAGATGTTGGTGAAGATGACGGAGGTGTTGGTGTAGATCGCCATCACATGATGATGGCCCCGGCGGCGTTCCGGCGCCACCGGGAGAGAGGGGGAGAGAGCCCCTTCTTCTTCTTCCTTGACCTTCTTCCTAGATGGAAGAAGGGTTTCCCATCTGGTCCATGGCCTCCATGGTGGCGGAGGGGCAAGAGCCCCTCTGATATTGGATCTGTCTCTTTGTCTCTCTCTGTTTCTGCGTTCTTGATTCTGGCCTTTCACCGTTTCTTATATTCCCGGAGATCCGTAACTCCGATTGCGCTGAAATTTTAACACGATTTCTATCTGGATATTGGCTTTCTTGCGACGAAAGAAGGGCACGAACCGCCTTATGGGGTGGCCACGAGGGCCTAGGGTGCACTTGAGCCCCTAGGGCGTGCCCCCTGCCTCATGCCCCCCTCGGGCATCATCTCGTGTTGATTCTTCTTCCCAAAAATCACATATATTCCAAAAAAATCTCCATCAGTTTTTATCCCATTTGGACTCCGTTTGATATGGATTTTCTGTGAAACAAAAAACATGCAACAAACTGGAGCTGGCACTAGGCACTTGATCAATATGTTAGTCCCCAAAAATAGTATAAAAAGTTGCCAAAAGTATATGAAAGTTGTATAATATTGGCATGGAACAATAAAAAATTATAGATACGACGGAGACGTATTAGCATCCCCAAGCTAAATTCCTGCTCATCCTCGTGTAGGTAAGTGATAAAAAAGATAATTTTTGATGTGGAATGCTACCTAGCATAATCTTAATCATTTAATCTAATCATGGCATGAATATTAAGACATGAGTGATTCAAAGCAATAGTCTATCATTTGACATTAAGACAATAATACTTCAAGCATACTAATAAAGCAATCATGTCTTTTCAAAATAACATGGCCAAGGAAAGTTATCCCTACAAAATCATATGGTTTGGCTGTGCTCCATCTTCACCACACAAAATATTCAAATCATGCACAACCCCGATGACAAGCCCAGCAATTGTTTCATACTGTTGTCGTTCTCAAACCTTTTTCAACTTTCACGTAATACATGAGCATGAGCCATGGACATAGCACTATAGGTGGAATAAAATATGATGGTGGAGGTTGTGTGGAGAAGATAAAAAGGAGAAAGTCTCACATCGACGTGGGTAATCAACGGGCTATGGAGATGCCCATCAATTGATGTCAATGCGAGGAGTAGGGATTGCCATGCAACGGATGCACTAAGAGCTATAAGTGTATGAAAGCTCAAACTGAAACTAAGTGGGTGTGCATCCAATTTGCTTGCTCATGAAGACCTAGGGCATTTGAGGAAGCCCATCGTTGGAATATACAAGCCAAGTTCTAGAATGAAAATTCCCACTAGTATATGAAAGTGATAACTCAAGATACTCTCTATATGAAGAACATGGTGCTACTCTGAAGCACAAGTGTGGTAAAAGGATAGTAACATTGTCCCTTCTCTCTTTTGTCTCATTTTTTATTTTCTCTCTCTCTCTTTTTTAGGCTTCTTTGGCCTCTCTCTTTTTGGGGGGGGCTTCTTTGGCCACTTTTATTTTGATAACCTCACATGGGAAAATGTTCTAATAATGATGATCATCACAGTTTTATTTGCTTACAACTCAATATTACAACTCGATGTCTAGAACAGAGTATGACTCTATATGAATGCCTCCGGCAGTGTACCGGGATGTGCAATGATCTAGCGTAGCAATGACATATAAAAATGGACAAGCCATGAAAACATCATGCTAGCTATCTTACGATCATGCAAAGCAATATGACAATGAATGCTCAAGTCATGTATATGATGATGATGGAAGTTGCACGGCAATATATCTTGGAATGGCTATGGAAATGCCATAATAGGTAGGTATGATGGCTGTTTTGGGGAAGATATAAGGTGGCTTATGTGTGATAGAGCGTATCATATCATGGGGTTTGGATGCACCGGTGAAGTTTGCACCAACTCTGGAGGTGAGAAAGGGCAATGCACGGTACCAAAGAGGCTAGCAATGATTGTTGGCGTTCTGGGAACGGGGGTCCCCAGACTTGCCTGCTTGCGGCCCACGGCGTGGCTTTGCTAGCAGGCCTGTATGACCCATCTTCATCAACAAGGAATCAAGACCCTCGCGAGGGGCCAAGCCTCGCGAGGCAGACGACACAAGACCTCCTCAAGAGTGGCCTCACCAGGCTGGCTCGTGAGGGGCGGAGAGTTCAAGGCCGGGCAAACCTCGCGAGGTTCTCGTGACGTAAGCCATGACGATTGAGACCAGGCGGGCGCCAGCGCGCGCAGCATCCTTGTTTCCTCTTTGGTGCTAAGGGGGCAAGCGCAGGCGCGGAGTACCGAGGCATCAAGCAAAGGTTACCATATTGGTGCAACGAGACCAATACTAGAAGGACGGCAAGACGGAGGTCCCCGTGGAGCCCAAGACGGCGTCACCACCAGAGCCTTTGGTAGGCGAAGATTGCTTTTGTCAAGATACCTTGTACAAGTTCCCCCCCCTTCAAATTGGCCGCTGTTGGCTCCCTTCCCGCTTAATATTTGGGGAGAGGACCAGGGCCTCTATAAATAGGACTAGCTACCACAATAGTGAGGAGGGAGGACAGAACCTTGGATCGGATCATCACACACACACACACAAGTTCACCTTCACCAAGCACAAGAACACCTCAACCCCAAGAGGCTGTTCTTCCCCTTGTACTATTCATCCGTAGGCAATCCACCACCACCAGACTAGAGTAGGGTATTAAACCACAACGGTGTCCCGAACCAGTATAAATCTTGTGTCCTTTGTGTTGCGAGTTCATCGAGTTAGTTCGTGAGATCTAGGCTATGTTAGGACGCGGATCGATAGGGGGGGGAGATCTTCGCGCGCACCCCAGTGTTTGAACCATAAAGGTTTTGCTGGAACCCATGATCCAACATTTGGCGCGCCAGGTAGGGGTGCACCGGAGCTTCTTCCCTACCAGACGATCCGCCGACGCTCCATGGTTTCGATGTCCGGCGACCCGAGGGCTGACGACGACCGATGGGCAGCCTGGCCCACCCGGGCGGCGCCGCCTGCCCAGGAAGACCTCAACCCCGCGTCTTAGGCAGCGCACGCACCAAACACCATGGGGAGTGGGCAGCGCGGCCACTCACCCTTTGCTCTTACCCCCCGACAGACGCGAGCTGCTGCAAGGGCCGCAAGCCACGCTGCAGCGACGGCGCCGCACACCAGGAGGGAGCAGGTGAACATGTGGGCCGCACTCATAGTGGCACGGGAGCTGCTGCGGTGCCGACTGATGGAGAGCAGCTGGGGTGCACTGCTGGAACGCGTCGCCGAGCTCCTGGACGCGGCGGCCACAGGAGCACCGCCCTTCTGCTACCAGCTCACGCCCCACATAGCGGCGGGATCCCACGGCGGGCCTCGCCGCGCCCTCGTACCCCCAAGTGCGCCCGGGGGCTTCGTCGACATCAGCACGGTCAACGGCGAAGGGCGCCCCTTCGCATCCGAGCCGCCTCGGATGGGCATGGGCACGAGCGTCATCGCACACGGCCCCATCGGAGCACCGCCCCGCCATCCTGAGGACAGCGTGATGGGCTGAGCGACATGGAGCGTGGGGCACTTCAGCGAGGTCTTCGGGGCAGCGGCCTCGGAGGCCTACGTGCCCTGCATGATGGATCAGGAGTACACGCCGGAGGACGACCCTGGCTCGTTCCTTGGGCTAGGATGGGAGGAGGAGGCGTTAGGAGCTAAGGTCTTCCAGGTGCCGCCGGAGAGCCCCGCCGGCCGCGTCGTCGGCAGCAGATACATGGTACCATTAATCCCTCAGGGGCAAGCTTACGCTAAGCATGAGTCACAGATGAACTAGGTCACTGCGCCGAACGGTAGTTCCGGCACGGCGAAGCCCGCCCCGATAGGAGAGACCCACTGGGGGCTGCGTGGAAGGGGCCAGGAGCAAGGCCCCTCCCCGCGTCGCATGGAGCAAGGCAACGCCCGGAGGTAGGCCCTCTGTCAGGGTGGTGTCGGCGACCTTTCCCCCGGCAGAGGACCCGTGGTCGTTGCGGGCGCCGCTGGCGTCCCCTCTGCCCTCGCTGGGTCGTCCTAGTTTCCGGTCGTCCCAGCGGTGGTAGGGGGTGGCGCAAGGCAGGGCCCTTGTCAGGCGATATGAAGTAAGGCTCATGCCTTTGAAGATCGCCGCCTGTGAGACTCTCATGTCATAATGAGTGGGGTTGTACATGCCCCGGAGCCTTAGGAGAGCCACCCTCAGGCCTCGGGGGCTGACTCCCACGCCCAGTGGCAGCACTTAGCTCCGCGGTGGTGAGAAGACATCGAAGACTAGACTAGGCGCCGGACGCGGCCATTTTCTTTGGATCTCTTTTCTGTAACCCTACCTTCTGGATTTGTATTTAAGTTGAAGTTGAATTTTCATTTGATGCGTGCGGGGGGATGCCTTTTCTCGTTCGAGCAATTTCTCACAGTCTAGTTCTTGCCTTATTTCGGAGTTCGCGCCACTCGCTCCCCCTCATGGGACCCTCGCGAGCCGGGCTGGGCATGAAGCACACAAGCCACGCACGTGTCGAGCCGTGGCTGGCGCTCGCTTATCACGCAGCCCTCTCGGGCGTGTCGACGAATTCCTCGGGAGCTTCTCAGAAACCCACAACCTCTTGAGCCGGTTTTGGGCTCGTCCAGGCCAAGGTAAACCACAACAACAACCTTGCCCCAGCATACGTAAGCTCGTGAAGACGCATACTCAATTTGACACAGAAGGATAAAAGCTATGATTTGTCTACATGAGGGGCCCCCCTCTCAAAATGGTCTTACAATCTTCCGGGGCCACGCCCGTGTCTTGACAGGGTAAACGGTAGGGAAACGAGGGATCAGCCGGATATGTCGCTCGCCGCGTCCCCCATGTCATCTTCAGACGCACCGTTTGTGTCGCTGTCGCCATCGTTGGCGTCGCCTCCACCTTCACCAGCGCCGGCGCCGCTGTCATCAACCATGTCGCCTTCGTCTGCTGCAACCACTACCCCGTCGTCGTCAGAAGCGAAGGCCCTGACCAGCACATCCACGTTGTCTTCAACCCATCGCGCCAAGTCGCCCCGGATGGCTTCTGGTACGGGAGCAATGGCGGCATCAAAATCGAAGTTGGGATCGATGTTCCGGAGGTGGCTGAAGACGCGGGAGAATGCGCGCCCAAGCAGACTGCGACTCCTCTCTTCAACAAGTTGGTGAGCCCTCTCAAAACGGTTCTGCAGGCGCGTCACCACATCGCCAAAGAAGCAGAGGTGGCTGGCATAGTCGTTTGCATGGGGATGACGAGCATTCTCAGCGCAGATATCGCCCAGGGCGGTGTTGGCCCTATTCCCGAGGTCCTCAAGAATGGGGGCGTGCACACACTCCAACATCCGCCGCTCGAGCACTTTGTCCATGTTCTGCCGCGCGACGGACTCGGCGTGAGCGACCCACTGCCGAAGAGAGAGCAGCTCGCCGCGGGCAGAAGCCAGCTCATCCTGCGCCAAGGCCAGGGCGGATGTGGCGTCCTCCTCGCGCCGCTCCACCTCGACCACTTGAGAGAAGCAGTCCTACCAGCGGCCCCGGCTTCCACGAGCTTCAGCTTTAGGTTGTGCCTGCTCTCGAGGTCCGCGTGAGCCTCGGCCACCCGGCGGTCGACCTCCTCCTGGGCCCTAACCTCGTGCGCGCCGATGTCGTCCTCCACCAGAGCAACCTGGCGCTCCCTCGTCTCCAGCCGTTTGAGTTCAAGGCTGCGCTCCATGGCTTCCAGCGCCAGCAGCTCCTCGCGCATCCGTATCTCTTCCTCCTCGGCGGGCGACCCCCTCAACAATGCAAGGGCAGCCCTGCGCGCCTCCACCTGCTGATCCAAGACAACGCTCCAGGGTTGGATCTCCCACGCGCGTTTCTCCGCGGCCTCGCGACGGCGGTCAGCTTCCCGAGCCTCCTCCAGAGCTCGGGAGCATGCCTCACAAGAGGCTGCAAGGGAAGCCTCAGCCTTCATGTTATCCAGCTCACGCTGGTGGCGCCCGAGGTTGATGGCCACTTTTAGCTTGTGCCACTCCTCCGCCAACCGAAGACCCTCGGCCTCAAGGCGCGCGTCGACACCCACAAGTTCTTCACTGAGTCGGTTCATCGCGCCCATTGCCTCCTGGAAGAGCTCATGACGAACAATGCTCCACCCGGGCTCGAACTCGAGCGCATGACTCATCTCGCCCTCCGCTACAGGGGCTGTGGGCAACGCCCGACGCGGTGCGCCCCCTCTCAGCAGGGGGACTGGCGCTACCCCAGGCGCCAGCTGGGCCTCGCGAGGGGCCCAAATTAAACAGGGCCCGCTGCTTGAAGAAGACCCCAGGATCGAAGCCAGCTAGCCGCCGACCGTGACCAGGGGAGGAGCCCTTGGCACGCTTGCTGCGCTCCGAGCAAGGCTGCGAAGAAAGGACGGCGAAGGCGCAAGCTCAAGCCACCTTGATGACGGGCTAACTCCCACGGTTGACCCCACACCGTGGGCAGCGCACGAGCCTGCAGAGCTCGAGCTTGGCGGGTGCAACAAGACGAGACGGAGCTTCTTCTCAGGAGATTTCATGGCCTTGGCAGAAGGGGTCCCAAGGGGACAATTGTCAGGAAGGAAAGAAGCACACAGAAGATCATCAAGATAAGGTACTTACTCGTCAACGACGATATACTTCCTCCGTTTTAACGACCCGAAGGTGCCGCTGCCGCAGCTCGGGGACCCCTTTCTCTTGCGGAGTTCTTCGAAGTCCACACACAGCTGGCCGAAGCGCTGGACATGGAGGCCGACACGAGGTGCGATTGGAGAAGTGCTCGGAGGGGCAACCTCAGAAGCTCCAAGCCGAGGAGAGCTAGCCAGCTCTGCCTCGCAGTGACTTGCCGAGGCCTCAGGGGCCCCGGCCGCGGGAGACATGGGCTGTGTTGCCCCTTCAACCGCCGCCCGAGGACAAGAGTCATGAGACCTCGAGGTCGATGCCTTGGGAGCCCTGGGCGGCATCGGCATCTTAGCACCTTCACTATCGCCCCCCAGCGGTGTACGCCCTATTGGGGAACATAGTAATTTCAAAAAAATTCCTACACACATGCAAGATCATGGTGATGCATAGCAACGAGAGGGGAGAGTGTTGTCTACGTACCCTTGTAGACCGAAAGCGGAAGCGTTATCACAACGCGGTTGATGTAGTCGTACATCTTCACGATCCGACCGATCAAGTACCGAACGCACGACACCTCTGAGTTCAGCACACGTTCAGCCGGATGACGTCCCTCGAACTCCGATCCAGCCGAGTGTTGAGGGAGAGTTTCGTCAGCACGACGGCGTGGTGACGATCATGATGTTCTACCAATGCAGGGCTTCGCCTAAGTACCACTATGATATGATCGAGGTGGATTATGGTGGAGGGGGGCACCACACACGCCTAAGAGATCAAGAGATCACTTGTTGTGTCTATGGGGTGCCCACTGGCCACGTATATAAAGGAGAAAGGGGAGGAGGAGGACGGCCAAGGAGAGGCGCGCAAAGGGGGAGTCCTACTCGCACTAGGAGTAGGATTCCTCCTATTCCTAGTAGGAGTAGGAGAGGGGGAAGGAAAGGGAGAGGAGGAGAAGGAAAGAGGGGGCCGGCCCCCTTGCCCTAAACCAATTCGGTTTGGGCCTTCGGGGGGGGGGGACACTCCCCTTGCTTCCCTCTATTTCCACTAAGGCCCATGTAGGCCCATTAAGCCCCCGGGGAGGTTCCGGTAACCCCCGGTACTCCCGTAAAATCCCGGTTTCACCCGGAACAATTCTGATATCCAAATATAGGCTTCCAATATATGAATCTTTATGTCTCGACCATTTCGAGACTCCTCGTCATGTCCGTGATCACATCTGGGACTCCGAACAACCTTCGGTACATCAATACTCATAAACTCATAATATAACCATCATCGAAACGTTAAGCATGCGGACCCTACGGGTTCGAGAACTATGTAGACATGACTGAGACACGTATCCGGTCAATAACCAATAGCGGAACATGGATGCTCATATTGGCTCCTACATATTCTATGATGATCTTTATCTGTCAAACCGCATAACAACATACGTTGTTCCCTTTGTCATCGGTATGTTACTTGCCCAAGATTCGATCGTCGGTATCTCAATACCTAGTTCAATCTCGTTACCGGCAAGTCTCTTTACTTGTTCCGTAATACATTATCCTGCAACTAAATCATTAGTTGCAATGCTTGCAAGGCTTAAGTGATGTGCATTACCGAGAGGGCCCAGAGATACCTCTCCGACAATCGGAGTGATAAATCCTAATCTCGAAATACGCCAACCCAACAAGTACCTTTGGAGACACATGTAGAGCACCTTTATAATCACCCAGTTACGTTGTGATGTTTGGTAGCACACAAAGTGTTCCTCCGGTAAACGGGAGTTGCATAATCTCATAGTCATACGAACATGTATAAGTCATGAAGAAAGCAATAGCAACAAACTAAACGATCAAGTGCTAAGCTAACGGAATGGGTCAAGTCAATCACATCATTCTCCTAATGATGTGATCCCGTTAATCAAATGACAACTCATGTCAATGGTTAGGAAACTTAACCATCTTTGATCAACCAGCTAGTCAAGTAGAGGCATACTAGTGACACTCTGTTTGTCTATGTATTCAGACATGTATTATGTTTCCGGTTAATACAATTCTAGCATGAATAATAAACATTTATCATGATATAAGGAAATAAATAGTAACTTTATTATTGCCTCTAGGGCATATTTCCTCCAGTCTCCCACTTGCACTAGAGTCAATAATCTAGATTACACGGTAATGATTCTAACACCCATGGAGCCTTGGTGCTGATCATGTTTTGCTCATGGAAGAGACTTACTCAAAGGGTCTGCAACATTCAGATTCATATGTATCTTGCAAATTTCTATGTCTCCCACCTAGACTAGATCTTGGATGGAATTGAAGCGTCTCTTGATGTGCTTGGTTCTCTTGTGAAATCTGGATTCCTTCGCCAAGGCAATTGCACTAGTATTGTCACAAAAGATTTTCATTGGACCCGATGCACTAGGTATGACACCTAGGTCGGATATGAACTCCTTCATCCAGACTCCTTCATTTGCTGCTTCCGAAGCAGCTATGTACTCTGCTTCACATGTAGATCCCGCCACGACGCGTTGTTTAGAACTGCACCAACTGACAGCTCCACCGTTTAATATAAACACATATCCGGTTGCGATTTAGAATCATCCGGATCAGTGTCAAAGCTTGCATCAACGTAACCATTTACGATGAGCTCTTTGTCACCTCCTTAAACAAGAAACATATCCTTAGTCCTTTTCAGGTATTTCAGGATGTTCTTGACCACTGTCCAGTGATCCACTCCTAGATTACTTTGGTACCTCCCTGCTAGACTTATAGCAAGGCACACATCAGGTCTGGTACACAGCATTGCATACATGATAGAGCCTATGGCTGAAGCATATGGAACATCTTTCATCTTCTCTCTATCTTCTGCAGTGGTCGGGCATTGAGTCTTACTCAACTTCACACCTTGTAACACAGGCAAGAACCCTTTCTTTGATTGATCCATTTTGAACTTTTTCAAAACTTTGTCAAGGTATGTGCTTTGTGAAAGTCCAATTAAGCGTCTTGATATATCTCTATAGATCTTGATGCCCAATATGTAAGCAACTTCACCGAGGTCTTTCGTAGAAAAACTCTTATTCAAGTATCCCTTTATGCTATCTAGAAATTCCATATCATTTCCAATCAGCAATATGTCATCCACATATAATATCAAAAATGCTACAGAGCTTCCACTCACTTTCTTGTAAATATAGGCTTCTCCAAAAGTCTGTATAAAACCAAATGCTTTGATCACACTATCAAAGCGTTTATTCCAACTCCGAGAGGCTTGCACCAGTCCATAAATGGATCACTGGAGCTTGCACGCTTTGTTAGCTCCCTTTGGATCAACAAAACCATCCGGTTGCATCATATACAACTCTTCTTCCAGAAATCCATTCGGGAATGCAGTTTTGACATCCATTTGCCAAATTTCATAATCATAAAATGCGGCAATTGCTAACATGATTCGGACAGACTTAAGCATCTCTACGGGTGAGAAGGTCTCATCGTTGTCAATCCCTTGAACTTGTCGAAAACCTTTTGAAACAAGTCGAGCTTTATAGACAGTAACATTACCGTTAGTGTCAGTCTTCTTCTTGAAGATCCATTAATTCTCAATTTCTTGCCGATCAACGGGCAAGTCAACCAAAGTCCACATTTGTTCTCATACATGGATCCCATCGCAGATTTCATGGCCCCAAGCCATTTTGCGGAATCGAGGCTCACCATCGCTTCTTCATAGTTCGTAGGTTCATCATGGTCTAGTAACATAACTTCCAGAATAGGATTACCGTACCACTCTGGTGCGGATCTTACTCTGGTTGATCTACAAGGTTCAGTAACAACTTGATCTGAAGTTTCATGATCATCATCATTAACTTCCTCGCTAATTGGTGTAGGTGTCATAGAAACCGGTTTCTGCAATGAACTACTTTCCAATAAGGGCGCAGGTACGGTTACCTCATCAAGTTCTACTTTCCTCCCACTCACTTCTTTCGAGAGAAACTCCTTCTCCAGAAATGTTACGAATTTAGCAAGAAAAGTCTTGCCTTCGGACCTATTATAGAAGGTGTACCCAATAGTCTCCTTTGGCTATCCTATGAAGACACATTTCTCTGATTTGGGTTCGAGCTTATCAGGTTGAAGCTTTTTCACATAAGCATCGCAGCCCCAAACTTTAAGAAACGACAACTTTGGTTTCTTGCCAAACCATAGTTCATAAGGCGTCGTCTCAACAGATTTCGATGGTGCCCTATTTAACGTGAATGCGGCCGTCTCTAAAGCATAACCCCAAAATGATAGTGGTAAATCAGTAAGAGACATCATAGATCGCACCATATCTAGTAAAGTACGATTACGACGTTCAGACACACCATTACGCTGTGGTGTTCCGGGTGGCATGAGTTGCGAAACTATTCCGCATTGTTTCAAATGAAGACCAAACTCATAACTCAAATATTCTCCTCCATGATCTGATCGTAGAAACTTTATTTTCTTATTACGATGATTTTCTACTTCACTCTGAAATTCTTTGAACTTTTCAAATGTTTCAGACTTATGTTTCACTAAGTAGATATACCCATATCTGCTTAAATCATCTGTGAAGGTGAGAAAATAACGATATCCGCCACGAGCCTCAATATTCATCGGACCACATACATGTGTATGTATGATTTCCAACAAATCTGTTGCTCTCTCCATTGTTCCGGAGAACGGCGTTTTAGTCATCTTGCCTATGAGGAACGGTTCGCAAGTACCAAGTGATTCATAATCAAGTGGTTCCAAAAGTCCATCAGTATGGAGTTTCTTCATGCGCTTTACACCGATATGACCTAAACGGAAGTGCCACAAATAAGTTGCACTATCATTATCAACTCTACATCTTTTGGTTTCAATATTATGAATATGTGTATCACTATTATCGAGATTCAAGAAAAATAGGCCATTTTTCAAGGGTGCATGACCATAAAAGATATTACTCATATAAATAGAACAGCCATTATTCTCTGATTTAAATGAATAACCGTCCGCATCAAACAAGATCCAGATATAATGTTCATGCTCAACGCTGGCACCGAATAACAATTATTTAGGTCTAATACTAATCCCGAAGGTAGATGTAGAGGTAGCATGCCGACCGCGATCACATCGACTTTGGAACCATTTCCCACGCGCATCATCACCTCATCCTTAGTCAATCTTCGCTTAATCCGTATCCCCTGTTTCGAGTTGCAAATGTTGGCAACAGAACCAGTATCAAATACCCAGGTGCTACTGCAAGCATTAGTAACGTACACATCAATAAAATGTATATCACATATACCTTTGTTCACTTTGCCATCCTTCTTATCCGCCAAATACTTGGGGCAGTTCCGCTTCGAGTGACCAGTCTTCTTGTAGTAGAAGCACTCAGTCTCAGGCTTAGGTCCAGACTTGGGTTTCTTCTCCTGAGCAGCAACTTGTTTGCTGTTCTTCTCGAAGTTCCCCTTCTTCTTCTTCCCTTTGCCCTTTTTCTTGAAACTGGTGGTCTTATTGACAATCAACACTTGATGCTCCTTTTTGATTTCTACCTCCGCGGCCTTTAGCATCGCGAAGAGCTCCGGAATAGTCTTATTCATCCCTTGCATATTATAGTTCATCACGAAGCTTTTGTAGCTTGGTGGGAGTGATTGAAGAACTCTATCAATAACACTATCAATAGGAAGATTAACTCCTAGTTGAGTCAAGTGATTATGATACCTAGACATTTTGAGTATATGTTCACTGACAGAACTATTCTCCTCCATCTTGCAGCTATAGAACTTATTGGAGACTTCATATCTCTCAATTCGGGCATTTGCTTGAAATATTAACTTCAACTCCTAGAACATCTCATATGCTCCATGACGTTCAAAACATCGTTGAAGACCCGGTTCTAAGCCATAAATAATGGCACACTGAACTATCGAGTAGTCGTCAGCTTTGCTCTGCCAGACGTCCATAACATCTGGTGTTGCTCCTGCAGCAGGCTTGGCACTTAGCGGTGCTTCCAGGACGTAATTCTTCTGTGCAGCAATGATGATAATCCTCAAGTTACGGACCCAGTCCGTGTAATTGCTACCATCATCTTTCAACTTTTCTTTCTCAAGGAACGCATTAAAATTCAATGGAACAACAACACGGGCCATCTATCTACAATCAACATAGACAAGCAAGATACTATCAGGTACTAAGTTCATGATAAATTTAAGTTCAATTAATCATATTACCAAAGAACTCCCACTTAGATAGACATCCCTCTAATACTCTAAGTGATCACGTGATCCAAATCAACTAAACCATGTCCGATCATCATGTGAGATGGAGTAGTTGTCGGGACCCCGATCCCAAGTCACACCGATCTAGCATGTAACACGTCATATCACTTTGCGGCCTCACGCACGGTATTCCCTCGGGTGCCACCTTACCTGGCCCGGGACCGTTTGCGCATTTTGGCTCACGTATATGACAGTGTCGCTAGCATCCATATGACAGAGAACCCGGGCCGACGTGGCTAGTGTGAACCCAAAGCGGCACGGACCTATGGAGACAGGCATACATGAATCGCATCGAACATGTCGGTCATCAACGAGTGATTCCGGGCTGTAGCACTGGGCTAACAGGACTCCGGGGATCCCGGGCTGTAGCAGGCTAGGCAGGACTCCGGAGATCACCATGTGACATTTCCCCGAAGGGACAGACATAGGGACGAAGTGAAACACATGCCGGCCACTCAAGTGTCCTGAACAGTAGTACTGGGCTAGCAGGACTCCGGTGAACCGGGCTGTAGCGGACTACTATGGCTCGAGGAACACTAGACTACATTTCCCCATAAGAAAGGCTGCGAAGGATAAACAACTAGATTGTCGGATCCCACACATAGCAATACACGTTACACGTACGCATAACATGCATGTATGTGCGGTACATCATGGCATCACAACATAACTCAAACTCATATAGGTAAGGGCCCAGAAGAGCCACATAGCATAAAATACAAACAGGGGTCACATGACCCATCATTCAGAGCATACAAGCAACCAGCGGAAGCATTACATGTCTGAGTACAGACAACTACAAAAGAAAAAGACTAAGAAGCCTGACTAACACGACCCTCCCAAGGGCACAAGATCGTAGCTGGGATACAAGCTACTCGTCGAAGCCACTAGTGTAACCAACTGCAAAACATAAATAAGCAAACGTGAGTACAAAGGTACTCAGCAAGTCTTACTTCAGAGCTATCTACATATGCATCATTATCAACAAAGGGGGTGGTGGAGTTTAACAGCAGCAAGCCAGCTTTGACTCAATGGCTAATCTATACTATGGGTATCAGAAACTTCTTTGAGGTGAGAAGACGCACTCGAGTCCACAACTTCACCATATCAATACTCCACTATGGATCCGTTCCCGTCTCCCTACGAGAAGGCCATCCATAGCACTCACGCTTATCTTGCGTATTTTAGAATATCCACTTCAAATTGTCTATGTACTATATAAGTTCTCCAAGCTTCCATATCCGAGGAAAACGGCTATTCGAATAGATAATAATGACCCTGCAGGGGGGTACTTCTTCACACACGCTCTTGCCACTTATAGCCCCGTACATGTCATGTACCTCGGCAACCTTCAAGCGGAAGCCGGGCGAGGGTGTCGGCCACGACCTGACTAACCACACAAGTCTCTCGTCCAGGTTTATCGCCTATTCGGGTTCCATCCGCAAGGAGATCCGGCCGGGGTGTCGCTCACGGCCCCAAACGATGTGTGCAGGGTTCCCAAGCCCACCACCCGGGTGCCACTTGGTACACCGTGCCACAGTGCCTAGTCTGTCCCAAGCCCGTCCCGTCGGACACCACCTGGTAGACAAGTAGCACTACCTACAAACGCCAGAAACTAGTTGCAACTCCTGGGCAGAGATCAAGTGGGTTAATAAGCCGAGAGGGGCCGGATAACCAGAACCCAATGTGTGGTAGTAACTGGACTTGGATAACATACACAGAACTCAGTGCTTAAGGACGGTTCCAATGAGACAACCCACCATGTACTCCTACATGGCCTCTCATCGCTACCTTTACCAAAACGTCTTCACACACTTAGCCTTTACCGGTAGGACATGTTCACCACTCCGATTCATTCCCGATGAATCAGACCTGACACAACTCTAAGCATAGCTGGCATAAAGAAAACAAGCATGGATGAGCAGGCACATCAAGGCTCAAGCAACTCCTACTCATGCTAGTGGTTTCAACTATTTACTGTGGCAATGACAGGTCATGCAGAGGAATGGGTTCAGCTACCGCAGCAGAAAGTAGCAGTTTGAATCGTTGTTGTCCTAATGCAGTAAAAGGAGTAGGAGCAAGAGAGTGGGACTTTATCGGGATGCTCAAGGGGGTTTGCTTGCCAGATAGATCCACGAAGAAGCACTGCTCCTCAGACAGGTACTCGGGACACCTTCCGGAGTAGAACCTATCGAGAGGGAACGGTGCCGGCAATCAATAAACAACCATATGCAACAATATGATGCATGAAGATAACATTCTAAAATGCTATGATTTGCCCTAATGCATCTAGCATCAATTTGGTTGAAGTCCATATGAACCAAGGGTTCATATGCAAACCCTAATTTAGATATATAACATGCCATTATTACGTTTTCACTTATACAGTAGGTATAAGTTAGTTTTTCATGCATGAAACTGGCATAAATGGATTCCTTGCATTTTTCTGATAATTTTTCATATATAATTTATTTGATTTGGAGTTACGGTTGAATTACTATGAATTTTTGAAGTTTTAACTATTTTTTGGAATTTCTCTGAATTATTTAAAATCCAGAAAAACAGATATTGCATCAGCATGACGTCAGTGTTGCGTCAGCGGTCAACGGAGTTGTCCGAGTCAAACCTGACGTGTGGGGTCCACACGTCAGTGACTTAGTTAGTTGACAGGGGTTATTAAACTAATCTAATTAAAGGATTAGGATGCCAGGGCCCACTGTCAGCGTCAGGGATTAGTTAAACAGGGATTAATTAGTCGTTAAACTAATCCTAATTAAAACTTAACAAGGCCAGGCCCACATGTCACTGAGAGAGAGGGAGAGGTCAACGGGGCCGTGGGGTCAAAACCACCGGCGGCTTGACGCCGGCGAGCCAGACGCGGCGGAGGGCCTCGGAATTCGCCCTCCGGCGACCATTTAGGCGGCGGAGGCCACCTACGCGACGCCCAGGCTCGCGCGCATCCAGTGGGACACGCGGGAGGCCGTGGGGTGGCCGGAGACGACCACGGCGAGGTCATCCACGGCGACCGGAGCTACGGGAACAGCGGGTTCAGCGCTACAGGGCACTAGGGGGGCTGCGATTGGGTGCAAACGACGCGCAGGAGGGCACTGAGCACGGCGGTGAGCTCGGTTGCGAGCTATGGCAGCTGTAGCCACGGCGGCGACATGGACGGCGGAGCGGAGCTCTCGGCCAAGGTGGAACTGAGGCCTAGGAAGTGCAAACGCGAAGAGGGGGAGAGGGGTTCGGCGCGGAAGCTCACAGCGGAGGCGACGGGATGGTCAGCGGGCTCGGGAAGGACCAGTCGGCGGCGAATTTAGCGCCGGCGATCCGCGGCTCCGACGAAGGGGATGATGGCGGTGGCGATGCTGCAGTGCTCCTGGCGTCGTCCAGCTCGACGAGGAGGCGTAGTCGAGGGCGGCGGTGCTCCTGGACAGTAGCAAGGGACGAGGGAGAGGCAGTGGCCGCGGCAATGGCAAACGGCGGCGACAGCAGCGCTCGGCCGCGTGAGGGGGAGGGCGAGTGAGAGAGACAGAGGAAAGGGGAGGGCACGGGGAGAGAGTGAAGGAGTCGGGGTGGTGCGTGGCGCTCGCAGCGGCCTCCAGCAACGATCGAGGAAGCAGGAGGTGGCCGGTGCGTGCTCGCGCGCGGCGAGCACACGCGCGCCGTCCTCCTGGCAGGAGGTTGGCGATGACCTGGCCTGGGCCAACAGTGTTGGGCCGGCACAGGAGCTGGGCCGCCAGGTAAGGCAGGTAAGCCCTTTTTTTCTGTTCCTGTTTTTCTTTTCTATTTCTGACATTTGTTTTGTATTTAAAAGAAATGTTAAAACATTTCCATAAATGTTGAAAATAATTGTGGCATCTAGATATAATATTCTAGAGGCCCTCACCAATTCCCAACATTTTTGGAGCTATTAAAAATATTTATATAATTTAAACAGCTCCAATTCAAATATTTAAGCATTGATTCAAAAATCCAAAATGAGAAGGAAAAATGTGCATCACCTCTGGTTGTTGTTCCCAACATTTTCCAAAGACCATGAACATTTTTGAAAAGCACTTTGGGTTCATTGAAAATCCACTTTTAGTTTGAACCTATTTGAATTGCTTTGGTGCTAGGGTTTGCAACTTCCCCATTTCAATTTCGTTTGAAATATAAACATGATGCACAAAGCAAGCCTAGGACCATACCATAACTAGGGATGTGACAACTCGCCCCCACTCGAAGAAATCTCGTCCCGAGATTCAGGAGTTGGCGGAAAGAAAGCGGGATACTCAAGTCGAAGACGATCTTCACGCTCCCAAGTGGCTTCTCTCTCAGAATGATGAGACCACTGAACCTTGAGAAACTTGATGTTATGACGTCGAGTGACACGCTCTGCTTGATCCAGAATGTGAATGGGGTACTCCCGATAAGTGAGGTTATCTTGGAGATCAAGCGTTTCGTGGTCCACTCCGCGGATGGGATCCGAGAAGCAACGCCTGAGTTGGGAGACGTGGAAAACATCATGAACTCGAGAAAGATGTGGGGGTAGTTCCAACTGGTAGGCAACCTCTCCTCGTTTAGCGAGAATGCGAAAAGGACCGATGTAACGAGGAGCCAACTTGCCCTTGATACCGAAATGATGGGTACCCTTCAAAGGGGTAACCCGAAGGTAAGCCTTGTCGCCAACTTCATAAGCCACTTCCTTATGACGACGGTCATACTGGCTCTTTTGACGAGATTGGGCTGTTTTCAAATTCTCACGAATGATGCGAACTTGCTATTCGGCCTCCTGGATCATATCCGGTCCAAAGAATTGTCTTTCGCCGGTTTCTGACCAGTTCAAAGGTGTTCGACATCTTCGTCCACACAGGATCTCGAAGGGTGCTTTCTTAAGACTGGATTGGTAGCTGTTGTTATAAGCAAACTCGGCAAAGGGAAGACATTTCTCCCAATCCATACCGAATGAGATAACGCAAGCTCTAAGCATGTCTTCGAGAATTTGGTTGACCCTTTCCACCTGACCACTTGATTGAGGGTGGAAAGCGGTACTGAAAGAAAGATGGGTGCCCATGGCAGTTTGGAAACTTTCCCAGAAATGAGAGGTGAAAAGACTGCCACGGTCTGAATTGATCTCTAGTGGAACACCATGGAGTGACACTATTCGGGAGATATATAAGTCAGCGAGCTGACTAGCAGTGATACTCTCTCGAACAGGTAGGAAGTGAGCCACTTTGGAAAGACGATCAATGACTACGAAGATAGCATTATTTCCTTTCTTGGTCCTGGGAAAGCCGGTGATGAAGTCCATACCAACTTTGTCCCATTTCCACTCGGGAATAGCTAAAGGTTGAAGGGTGCCAGCAGGTCTTTGATGCTCTGCCTTAACGCGATGACAAACGTCACAGTTGGCAATATACTGAGCGATTTCTCTCTTCATCCTAGTCCACCAGAACCTCTGGCGTAGGTCCTGATACATCTTTGTACTACCGGGATGAATCGTGAGAGGGGATTCATGGGCCTCCTTAAGGATCAGTTGCTGCATCTGTTGACATTTGGGAACCACCAAACGGTTACCAAAGTAAACAACACCTCGTTCATCCATGGAGAAACAACCAGCAACTCCCTTGGAAATATTCTTCTTGATCCGGGAGATTCCCGTATCATGCTTCTGAGCCTCTACGATCTGATCCGTAAGGGTAGGTTTCGCCACCAAGGTAGAAAGGAGACCATGAGGAGCTATGTGAAGGTTAAGCTTACAGAATTCCTCATGGAGGGGCGGCTGACAATGTTGCAACATGAGGTTGTTGCAATAGGATTTACGACTTAAAGCATCAGCCATGACATTGGCTTTGCCTGGGGTGTAGGTGATTCCTAAGTCGTAATCCGAGATCAACTCCAACCAACGTCTCTGTCTGAGATTCCGATCCGGTTGGGTGAAGATATACTTGAGACTCTGATGGTCGGTGTAGATTTCGCAGCGGTTACCAAGAAGGTAATGCCGCCAGGTCTTAAGTGCATAGACTACGGCTGCAAGCTCCAGATCATGTGTAGGATAATTTTCCTCATGTGGATGCAACTGTCGAGATGCATAGGCAATCACATGACGATCCTGCATAAGAATGCAACCTAGTCCTTGACGCGAAGCATCGCAATAGATAACAAAGTCTTTAGTGAAATCCGGTGGCACGAGTATGGGCGCAGAAGTCAGGCGTCTTTTCAGTTCCTGAAAACTGTGCTCACACTGTGGGGACCACTCAAACTTTTTATCTTTCTTGAGAAGCTCCGTGAGGGGTTTGGCTACTTTGGAGAAGTTTTCAACGAAGCGGCGACAATAACTGGCTAGACCGAGGAAACTCCTAACTTGTTTGACTATTTCAGGTGGAGTCCAATCGAGAACGGCTTTGACTCTCTCGGGATTTACAGCAATGCCCTTACCGGAGATCACGTGGCCTAAATAGGTTACTTCTGGCAACCAAAATTCACACTTGGAGAACTTGGCATAAAGGCGATGCTCTCTGAGTTTTTCTAACACAAGCCTAAGATGTTCGGCATGCTCTTCCTCGTTCTTCGAGTAAATAAGAATATCATCGAGATAAACCACGACGAACTTATCTAAGTAATCCATAAAGACCGAGTTCATCAAGCGGGAGAAAGTAGCTAGAGCATTGGTTAGGCCGAAAGACATCACGGTGTACTCGTATTGACCATAACGAGTGACAAAGGCCGTTTTGGGGATGTCCCCGTTTTTTATCTTGATTTGGTGGTAGCCTAACCTCAAATCCATCTTGGAAAAGACTGAGGATCCAGCGAGCTGATCATACAGGTCGTTGATCCTGGGGAGCGGATACTTGTTCTTTATCGTGACCAAATTAACGGGACGATAATCTACAACCATCCGGTCCGTACCATCCTTCTTCTTGACAAAGAGAACGGGGCAAGCCCAGGGAGAAAAACTGGGACGGATGAAACCCTTTTGCAAGGACTCATCAAGTTGTTCCTTAAGCTCGGCTAACTCCAAAGGTGCCATCTTGTATGGTCTTCTAGAGATTGGAACAGTACCTGGGATAAGTTCTATGACAAACTCTACATCTCTGTCAGGTGGGACACCTGGCAGTTCTTCTGGAAAGACATCCGGGAAGTCACGGACTACCGGAATATCTTCAAGGTCTGGAAGAGGGCTGGCATTAAGAGAATAGAGTTGACGCCTTGCAACTCTAGTGGAGACAGTGACTAATTTGCCAGATGGATGTGTAAGTTGAACAGATCTGGTGTATCAATCGATCTTGGCATGATGAGCTGTCATCCAGTCCATACCCAAGATGATGTTAATATCTGAGGACTTGAGAGATATCAAAGAAGCAAGGAAAACCAGGCTATCAACAAGGATTTCATTACCATGGCTTACCTTGGAGGTTTGCCATTTGGAACCAGGAGTCTGGATTATTAGTGGAGTTGGCATATCACAAAATGACATGTCGTGCATCCGAGCGTAACCTTCAGATATGAAGGAGTGGGATGCTCCGGTATCAAACAGAACTGAAGCTGGGTGACAATTGACAAGAAGTGTACCCAGTACGACATCGGGATCATCTTGAACTTCTGAAACGGAGACATGGTGCACACATGCTCGTTCAATGGAGGCTGGCTTGGTACTGATCATCTTGACTGATGGCTTTTCACGGCCAGCAGACCTCTCAGACTGGGGTGGAGCATAACTGGACTGAGGGCAGTCACGTGCATAGTGTCCTGGTTCTCCGCAGGTAAAACAAGTTCCTGAGGTAGGACGTGGACCTATGTTGGCAAGTGGTCCACTAATAGGCCTGAGTGGAGCATGTTGCTGAGTTGGGTGAGGCGCCACATAGGATGGCCTCGGTGCATATCGAGGTGGAAGAGCCGAGTTCGGAATCCAAATCCGTCGCTTCTGAGAGCCAGAGCGGGAGGAAGAACCCAGATCACGGTTGTGCTTACGAGACTCCTCGTAAGTGAGTTGAGCTGTCTCTGCATTAATGGCCTTGTTCACAAGAGCCTGGAAAGTATCACAATGATGCAGGTGGAGATCACGACGCAACTTAGGGTGGAGACCCTTCCGGAACCTAGCCTGCTTCTTAGCGTCCGTGGACACTTCTTCTGTAGCATAGCGGGCGAGGTTTCCAAACTCCCTACTGTAAGCATCAACAGGCAGCTTACCCTGGGTAAAATTACAGAACTCTTCCCTCTTGCGGTCAAAGAGAGCCTGAGGAATGTGGTGCTCACGAAAAGCCTCGGTGAAATCTCTCCAGGTAGGAACCTGACCAGCTGGAAGCATAGCTTCAAAGCTCTGCCACCAAATACTAGCAGGTCCTTCCAGGTGATAAGTAGCATAGGTGACCTTGTCACTTTCAACGACGTTCGCAGAATGCAACTTGTGAGTGATGCTTCGGAGCCAGTCATCCGCATCGAGTGGCTCAATGGAATGATGGAAGGTGGGTGGTTTCAAACCAATGAAGTCGGTGATGGAAACCAACTTCTTACGCTGATGTGCGGTGTTCTGCTCAATCTGTGCCAGCAAGCGGTTAGTCTCACGCTTGTTCCTCTCGGATGCTAACAAGAACTCTGCCACCAAAGGTTGGTCAGGAGGATCCTCGTCCCTACCACCTCCATGGTTCTTGCTATGAGCAACTGGAGCTCGGTTAGCAGACGACATCCTGACACAGAAACCAAAGAAACAAGGGTGGAATTAGCATCGACCTAGGGATGCGGAAAGTAATGCAAAAGCATTGGAAAGTCTTGAAATCTTGGGACAATTTCGGCAGCATAACGGCTGTAAATGCTCAACAGGATGTTTGAGACATTCTTCAAGGAATAGCATAATCAATCAGCATCATAATATCAAGGTTCTGTGTCAAACTGAGGACACAGAGAAGTAGTAGAACTGTATTGAGACACAACCCAACAATCCTAAGACCTTACGGTTTAGTAACACGTCATCCTGAGAGATAGAGGAGAAGCCTAGGCCTTAACCCTCATATAAAAGAAGAGGCTGACTCAGAAAGAATGACATGAGGTAAAGGAGTAAAAAGAGCCTTACGTTCCCTTCCACAATCAATTCCCTTATGTAACTAAAGCATTTCTAGACTCAACTTCGACCAGTTTGGCTTAGTAATCCTACAGGCAGTCAGGCTCTGATACCAAGTCTGTCGGGACCCCGATCCCAAGTCACACCGATCTAGCATGTAACACGTCATATCACTTTGCGGCCTCACGCACGGTATTCCCTCAGGTGCCACCTTACCTGGCCCGGGACCGTTTGCGCATTTTGGCTCACGTATATGACAGTGTCGCTAGCATCCATATGACAGAGAACCCGGGCCGACATGGCTAGTCGTGAACCCAAAGCGGCACGGGCCTATGGAGACAGGCATACATGAATCGCATCGAACATGTCGGTCATCAACGAGTGATTCCGGGCTGTAGCACTGGGCTAACAGGACTCCGGGGATCCCGGGCTGTAGCAGGCTAGGCAGGACTCCGGAGATCACCATGTGACATTTCCCCGAAGGGACAGACATAGGGACGAAGTGAAACACATGCCGGCCAGTCAAGTGTCCTGAACAGTAGTACTGGGCTAGCAGGACTCCGGTGAACCGGGCTGTAGCGGACTACTATGGCTCGAGGAACACTAGACTACATTTCCCCATAAGAAAGGCTGCGAAGGATAAACAACTAGATTGTCGGATCCCACACATAGCAATACACGTTACACGTATGCATAACATGCATGTATGTGTGGTACATCATGGCATCACAACATAACTCAAACTCATATAGGTAAGGGCCCAGAAGAGCCACATAGCATAAAATACAAACAGGGGTCACATGACCCATCATTCAGAGCATACAAGCAACCAGCGGAAGCATTACATGTCTGAGTACAGACAACTACAAAAGAAAAAGACTAAGAAGCCTGACTAACACGACCCTCCCAAGGGCACAAGATCGTAGCTGGGATACAAGCTACTCGTCGAAGCCACTAGTGTAACCAACTGTAAAACATAAATAAGCAAACGTGAGTACAAAGGTACTCAGCAAGTCTTACTTCAGAGCTATCTACATATGCATCATTATCAACAAAGGGGGTGGTGGAGTTTAACAGCAGCAAGCCAGCTTTGACTCAATGGCTAATCTATACTACGGGTATCAGAAACTTCTTTGAGGTGAGAAGACGCACTCGAGTCCACAACTTCACCATATCAATACTCCACTATGGATCCGTTCCCGTCTCCCTACGAGAAGGCCATCCATAGCACTCACGCTTATCTTGCGTATTTTACAGTATCCACTTCAAATTGTCTATGTACTATATAAGTTCTCCAAGCTTCCATATCCGAGGAAAACGGCTATTTGAATAGATAATAATGACCCTGCAAGGGGGTACTTCTTCACACATGCTCTCGCCACTTATAGCCCCGTACACGTCATGTACCTCGGCAACCTTCAAGCGGAAGCCGGGCGAGGGTGTCGGCCACGACCTGACTAACCACACAAGTCTCTCATCCAGGTTTATCGCCTATTCGGGTTCCATCCGCAAGGAGATCCGGCCGGGGTGTCGCTCACGGCCCCAAACGATGTGTGCAGGGTTCCCAAGCCCACCACCCGGGTGCCACTTGGTACACCGTGCCACAATGCCTAGTCTGTCCCAAGCCCGTCCCGTCGGACACCACCTGGTAGACAAGTAGCACTACCTACAAACGCCAGAAACTAGTTGCAACTCCTGGGCAGAGATCAAGTGGGTTAATAAGCCGAGAGGGGCCGGATAACTGGAACCCAATGTGTGGTAGTAACTGGACTTGGATAACATACACAGAACTCAGTGCTTAAGGACGGTTCCAATGAGACAACCCACCATGTACTCCTACATGGCCTCTCATCGCTACCTTTACCAAAACGTGTTCACACACTTAGCATTTACCGGTAGGACATGTTCACCACTCCGATTCATTCCCGATGAATCAGACCTGACACAACTCTAAGCATAGCTGGCATAAAGAAAACAAGCATGGATGAGCAGGCACATCAAGGCTCAAGCAACTCCTACTCATGCTAGTGGGTTTCAACTATTTACTGTGGCAATGACAGGTCATGCAGAGGAATGGGTTCAGCTACCGCAGCAGAAAGTAGCAGTTTGAATTGTTGTTGTCCTAATGCAGTAAAAGGAGCAGGAGCGAGAGAGTGGGACTTTATCGGGATGCTCAAGGGGGTTTGCTTGCCTGATAGAGCCACGAAGAAGCACTGCTCCTCAGACAGGTACTCGGGACACCTTCCGGAGTAGAACCTATCGAGAGGGAACGGTGCCGGCAATCAATAAACAACCATATGCAACAATATGATGCATGAAGATAACATTCTAAAATGCTATGATTTGCCCTAATGCATCTAGCATCAATTTGGTTGAAGTCCATATGAACCAAGGGTTCATATGCAAACCCTAATTTAGATATATAACATGCCATTATTACGTTTTCACTTCTACAGTAGGTATAAGTTGGTTTTTCATGCACGAAACTGGCATAAATGGATTCCTTGCATTTTTCTGATAACTTTTCATATATAATTTATTTGATTTGGAGTTACGGTTGAATTACTATGAATTTTTGAAGTTTTAACTATTTTCTGGAATTTCTCTGAATTATTTAAAATCCAGAAAAACAGATATTGCATCAGCATGACGTCAGCGTTGCGTCAGCAGTCAACGGAGTTGTCCGAGTCAAACCTGACGTGTGGGGTCCACACGTCAGTGACTTAGTTAGTTGACAGGGGTTATTAAACTAATCTAATTAAAGGATTAGGATGCCAAGGCCCACTGTCAGCGTCAGGGATTAGTTAAACAGGGATTAATTAGTCGTTAAACTAATCCTAATTAAAACTTAACAGGGCCGGGCCCACATGTCACTGAGAGAGAGGGAGAGGTCAACAGGGCCGTGGGGTCAAAACCACCGGCGGCTTGACGCCGGCGAGCCAGACGCGGCGGAGGGCCTCGGAATTCGCCCTCCGGCGACCATTTAGGCGGCGGAGGCCACCTACGCGACGCCCAGGCTCGCGCGCATCCAGTGGGACACGCGGGAGGCCGTGGGGTGGCCGGAGACGACCGCGGTGAGGTCATCCACGGCGACCGGAGCTACGGGAACAGCGGGTTCAGCGCTACAGGGCACTAGGGGGGCTGCGATTGGGTGCAAACGACGCGCAGGAGGGCACTGAGCACGGCGGTGAGCTCGGTTGCGAGCTATGGCAGCTGTGGCCACGGCGGCGACATGGACGGCGGAGCGGAGCTCTCGGCCAAGGTGGAACTGAGGCCTAGGCAGTGCAAACGCGAAGAGGGGGAGAGGGGTTCGGTGCGGAAGCTCACAGCGGAGGCGACGGGATGGTCAGCGGGCTCAGGGAGGACCAGTCGGCGGCGAATTTAGCGGCGGCGATCCGCGGCTCCGACAAAGGGGATGATGGCGGTGGCGATGCTGCAGTGCTCCTGGCGTCGTCCAGCTCGACGAGGAGGCGTAGTCGAGGGCGGCGGTGCTCCTGGACAGTAGCAAGGGACGAGGGAGAGGCAGTGGCCGCGGCAATGGCAAACGGCGGCGACAGCAGCGCTCGGCCGCGTGAGGGGGAGGGCGAGTGAGAGAGACAGAGGAAAGGGGAGGGCACGGGGAGAGAGTGAAGGAGTCGGGGTGGTGCGTGGCGCTCGCAGTGGCCTCCAGCGACGATCGAGGAAGTAGGAGGTGGCCGGTGCGTGCTCGCGCGCGGCGAGCACCCGCGCGCCGTCCTCCTGGCAGGAGGTTGGCGATGACCTGGCCTGGGCCAACAGTGTTGGGCCGGCACAGGAGCTGGGCCGCCAGGTAAGGCAGGTAAGCCCTTTTTTTCTGTTCCTGTTTTTCTTTTCTATTTCTGACATTTGTTTTGTATTTAAAAGAAATGTTAAAACATTTCCATAAATGTTGAAAATAATTGTGGCATCTAGATATAATATTCTAGAGGCCCTCACCAATTCCCAACATTTTTGGAGCTATTAAAAATATTTATATAATTTAAACAGCTCCAATTCAAATATTTAAGCATTGATTCAAAAATCCAAAATGAGAAGGAAAAATGTGCATCACCTCTGGTTGTTGTTCCCAACATTTTCCAAAGACCATGAACATTTTTGAAAAGCACTTTGGGTTCATTGAAAATCCACTTTTAGTTTGAACCTATTTGAATTGCTTTGGTGCTAGGGTTTGCAACTTCCCCATTTCAATTTCATTTGAAATATAAACATGATGCACAAAGCAAGCCTAGGACCATACCATAACTAGGGATGTGACAGTAGTTTCAATGGTGAACATCACTATGTTGATCATATCTACTATATGATTCACGCTCGACCTTTTGGTCTCCGTGTTTCGAGGCCATATCTGTTATATGCTACGCTCATCAAGTTTAACCTGAGTATTCCGCGTGTGCAACTGTTTTGCACCCGTTGTATTTGAACGTAGAGCCTATCACACCCGATCATCACGTGGTGTCTCAGCATGAAGAATTTTCGCAATGGTGCATACTCAGGGAGAACACTTGTACCTTGATAATTTAGTGAGAGATCATCTTATAATGCTATCATCAATCAAAGCAAGATAAGATGCATAAAAGATAAACATCACATGCAATCAATATAAGTGATATGATATGGCCATCATCATCTTGTGCTTGTGATCTCCATCTCCGAAGCACCGTCATGATCACCATCGTCAAAGGCGCGACACCTTGATATCCATCGTAGCATCGTTGTCGTCTCGCCAACTTATGCTTCTACGACTATCGCTACCGCTTAGTGATAAAGTAAAGCATTACAGGGTGATTGCATTGCATACAATAAAACGACAACCATATGGCTCCTGCCAGTTGCCGATAACTCGGTTACAAATCATGATCATCTCATACAATAAAATTTAGCATCATGTCTTGACCATATCACATCACAACATGCCCTGCAAAAACAAGTTAGACGTCTTCTACTTTGTTGTTGCAAGTTTTACATGGCTGCTACGGGCTTAGGAAGAACCGTTCTTACCTACGCATCAAAACCACAATGATAGTTTGTCAAGTTGGTGCTGTTTTAACCTTCGCAAGGACCGGGCGTAGCCACACTCGGTTCAACTAAAGTTGGAGAAACTGACACCCGCCAACCACCTGTGTGCAAAGCACGTCGGTAGAACCAGTCTCGCGTAAGCGTACGCGTAATGTCGGTCCGGGCCGCTTCATCCAATAATACCGCCGAACCAAACTATGACAAGCTGGTACGATATGATTGGGGTGGATTATGGTGGAGGGGGGCACCGCACAAGGCTAAGAGATCAAGAGACCAATTTTTGTGTCTATGGGGTGCCCCCTGGCCACGTATATAAAGGAGCAAGGGAAGGAGGCGGCCGGCCAAGGAGAGGCGCACCAAGGGGGAGTCCTACTGTGACGCCCCGAGACCGATGTGCCAGGTGTCCTCCAGTTATTCGTTGTTGTGGCCTTGTCATTTGCTTGCGTGTTGCATCTTGCCATGTCATCATGTGCATTGCATCATCATGTTTTTCAAAACTTGCATTAGTCCGGGTCTCCCGGTTCCGTCCGTTGTCCGTTCTGAGCCCAGACACACTTGCACGCGCCCGCGGCATGTCCAAAATAGTATTTTATAAGTGGCCGGAAATTGTTCTCAGAACGGGATGAAAGTTGGCATGTGGTGTTTTTTTGTTGTCAGTAGACCGCCCGCCAAGTTTCATCGCGTTCGGAGTTCGTTTGGTAGCCCAACCATTAAACTATAGCGGCATTATAGCCGGTCTAACGTCGGACGTTTTCGGTCTCTGGAAACAGTCGCCGGGCCTTTCTCTCTTCTCTTTTCTCAGCCTGAGGCCTTCTGCACAATCCTCTACTCACCGTCAGACCCTACCTAACCTCTCTCGTCAGCCCGCGGCCAAGCCTCGCACGCGTGTCCGAAAATTGTCCCGGACCCGACCCGAGCAGTCGTCACCGTTGGATCCGGATCATCCCCAAACATCTATAAAATCTCTCCGTTTTCTTGTTTGGACTCCCTACCTATTTATTTCTCGACCATCCGATTACGATTAGAGGGATTGAGTAACCCTAAGCTAACCCTTCCTATAAATAGACGACTAACCCTAGATCCTAGGGGCTTGTCCCATCCACCAAATCGTCTCACCCGCCGCCGCCACTCTCTTCATCGGGATCCAACCCGCAGCCAGCCTCTCCCCCCTCGTTTCTTCCACCAGTCCAACCGCATCCACCCAAATCAAATCCTGTCTTCCTTGATTTCCATGCCAACCCAATCACCCATAGCCTCGCTCAATCCAGATCGAGGGAATCGTCCCCAAGCTCTGATGGTTCCATCAACCTCCCTCGATTTGCGCCGCCGCCCAACCACTTCCTCCTCGCTGGAGATAAGTTCCCCGCCGTGCCCTTCTCCTTCCTTCCCCATCTGCTCTCTCTTTTCTCTCTCTCTCTCACGCTGCTCTCTCTCTGTTGTCCTCGCAGCGCCGCCATGGAGGCCCCAGCTCCAACCCGTAGCAGCTGCGCTGCTGAAGTCGCCATCACCCCGTCCCCTCGTCCAGTTCCCGCCGACCGGGTCGTCTCCCCGTCGTCGCCATCTTGCTGTCATGGCGCGGTTGTGCCCGAAGAGATGCCCGTGTCGCTTTGCCCAGGCCAGTCCCTCGCGCGTCGTCCTCCTCCTTCCTTCCTTCTTTCCTTCTCTGCGTCCCTTCTTAGTCCTCTGCCTCTCTCTTTACAGGACAAACATGAGGAGCTCCGTCTGCGCCATGGATGACCTGCCTCACCGGATCCATCCATTTCCCTCGTCCCGCGCCCTGGATCTGGTCGATCCGAGCTTCCCCATGCCCAAGACGTCGTCGCCTCTTCGCTCTGCTCCCGGCCACCAGTGCCCTGCTCGCCTCCTTTGCTTCACCCCTGCAAGAGCAGGACGGCCCCGTCTTGCTTCGCGTCTGTCGAGATCCGACGCCGGCCCGCCGTCTTCAACCTCCCTCTGCGTGCAAGCTCGCCGCCGCCAGCGTCCTCGCCAAGACCTGCCGCTGCTGCGCCTTGCTTCGTCTGAAGCCACTGCGCCCAGCCCCTGCCTGCTTCGCCTCCTGTCTTCGAGCGTAGGACGACGAGCGTGAGCCTCGTCCAGCCTCGCCATCTCCAGTACCCCGCTTGGGCCTCCTCTCCAAGGCCTCAGCCCGATGTGAGCAGCCACCCGAACTGTTGGCCCAGCTGGATTCAGCCCGATCATGTTTTTTTCTCGTTCTGCGAATTTGTCCAATTATCCATAGTATTACAGATTTGCAGAAAACCCCTTGAGTTCATGCATATAATAACTCAACAACCGTGCATCGGATTAAAATGTTTTAAATATGTAAAATTCTTAGAATTTCATCTAGTTTCATAATTTCCAACTTCCATGCATGTTTAAAATGTTTAACTTGCTGTTTGCTTTAATTTTCTTAAATGCCATGTTAAAATGATTTATTTCATAACTGATTAACCGTAGCTCCGATTCTAATCAACTTTATATGTAAATGGGGTGGAAAAATGCCTAGTTTAACATGGTGGCATCACTTTGCATGTTTAACAACTCTAAAATTCTGTTTAGGGAAGAACAGTACCAAACCTAAAATATGCATATGGGGATTTACTAGAATTTTTGTTCGTTGCTTCCGGCCTCATTTAAACTTGACTAGATAGATAGTTTCTTTATGCTTCACCTCTTGCCATGCTAACAACATTTAATCTTGTTGGGTACATAAACGAGATCGAACTAAATAACTTGAATGTGGTGTTTTGTCAATATGCAACAGAGTTGCATATTGAGCTCCACTTAATTTGTTGGGTTGTTTGTGCACTTCGCCATGCCATGCCTCATTAAACCGGACATGCATCATACTTGATTGTGCATCATGCCATGTTTATGTGGTAGTTGTTTACTATGTTTGTTTGCTTCTTTCCGGGTTACTTCTCGCATTAGCTTCGGTTTCGTTTCGGAGTTGTGAGGATCCATTCATCTACGTTCGTTTGTCTTCTTCATGGACTCGTTCTTCTTCCTTGCGGGTTTTCAGGCAAGATGACCATACCCTCGAAATCACTTGTATCTTTGCTTGCTAGTTGCTCGCTCTTTTGCTATGCCTATGCTGCGATACCTACCACTTGCTTATCATGCCTCCTATATTGTTGAACCAAGCCTCTAACCCACCTTTTCCTAGCAGACCGTTGTTTGGCTATGTTACCGCTTTGCTCAGCCCCTCTTATAGCGTTGTTAGTTGCAGTGTAGGTGAAGTTTGTTCCTTGTTGGAACATGGAGATCTTGTTCCTTGTTGGAACATGTTTACTTGTTGGGATATCACAATATCTCTTATTTAATTAATGCATCTATATACTTGGTAAAGGGTGGAAGGCTCGGCCTTATGCCTGGTGTTTTGTTCCACTTTTGCCGTCCTAGTTTCCGTCATATCGGTGTTATGTTCCCGGATTTTGCGTTCCTTACGCGGTTGGGTTATAATGGGAACCCCTTGACAGTTCGCCTTGAATAAAACTCCTCCAGCAATGCCCAATGTTGGTTTTACCATTCGCCACCTAGCCTTTTCTTTCCCTTGGGTTCTGCAGACTCAAGGGTCATCATTATTTTAACCCCCCCGGGCCAGTGCTCCTCTGAGTGTTGGTCCAAACTAGTGCCCTGTGCAGCGCGCCCTCGGGGAAACTAGAGGTTTGGTTTTAGTTGTATGGAGAGCTCATCTGAGTGTGCCCTGAGAACGAGAGATGTGCAGCTCCTATCGGGATTTGTCGGCACATTCGGGCGGTGTTGCTGGACTTGTTTTACCATTGTCGAGGATGTCTTGTAACCTGGATGCCGAGCCTGATCAGATTGTCTTGGGAGAAGGAATATCCTTCGTTGACCGTGAGAGCTTGTGATGTGCTAAGTTGGGACACCCCTGCAGGGATTTGAACTTTTGAAAGTCGTGCCCGCGGTTATGGGTAGATGGGAATTTGTTAATGTCCAGTTGTAGAAAAACTAAAGTTGATCTTAATTAAAATACATCAACCATGTGTGTAGCCGTGATGGTCTCTTCTCGGCGGAGTCCAGGAAGTGAACACGATGTTGAGGTAATGCTTGACGTAGGTTGTTCTAGGATCACTTCTAGATCATAGTTGTTTGACCATGCTTTGCCTTCTCATCTCGCTCTCTTTTGCATATGTTAGCCACCATATATGCTAGTCGCTTGCTGCAGCTCCACCTCATACCTTTACCTTACCTATAAGCTTAAATAGTCTTGATAGCGAGGGTGTGAGATTGTTGAGTCCCCGTGACTCACAGATACTTCCAAAACCAGCTTGCAGGTGCAGTTAAACCTTGCAGATGACGCAACCAAGCTCAAGGAGGAGCTCTATGAAGATCGTGTTCTTTATGTTGTTCCGTTTTCCAGTTGATCAGTAGTGGAGCCCAGTTGGGATTATCGGGGATCTGTGTAGCATTTGGGGTAGTCTTCTTTTATTTTGGTTCCGTAGTCAGACCTTGATTGTATCTGGATGATGTAATGCTTTATACATGTAATTGTGTGAAGTGACGATTGTAAGCCAACTATGTATCTTTTTCCCTTATGTATTACATGGGTTGTGTGAAGATTACCTCACTTGCGACATTGCTTTCAATGCGGTTATGCATCTAAGCCGTGCTTCGACATGTGGGAGATATAGCCGCATCGAGGGCGTTACACCTACTCCCACTAGGAGTAGGATTCCTCCTATTCCTAGTAGGAGTAGGAGAGGGGGAAGGAAAGGGAGAGGAGGACAAGGAAAGAGGGGGGCGGTGCCCCTTGCCCTGAACCAATTCGGTTTGGGCCTTGGGGGTGCCCCCACACTCCCCTTCTTCCCTCTATTTCCACTAATGCCCATGTAGGCCCATTAAGCCCCCGGGGAGGTTCCGGTAACCCCCAGTACTCCGGTAAAATCCTGATTTCACCCGGAACAATTCCGATATCCCAATATAGGCTTCCAATATATCAATCTTTATGTCTCGACCATTTCGAGACTGCTCGTCATGTCCGTGATCACATCCGGGAGTCTGAACAACCTTCGGTACATCAAAACTCATAAACTCATAATATAACCGTCATCAAAACGTTAAGCGTGCGGACCCTACGGGTTTGAGAACTATGTAGACATGACCGAGACACATCTCCGGTCAATAACCAATAGCGGAACCAGGATGCTCATATTGGCTCCTACATATTCTACGAAGATCTTTATCGGTCAAACCGCATAACAACATACGTTGTTCCCTTTGTCATCGGTATGTTACTTGCCCGAGATTCGATCGTCGGTATCTCAATACCTAGTTCAATCTTGTTACCGGCAAGTCTCTTTACTCGTTCCGTAATACATTATCCCACAACTAACTCATTAGTTGCAATGCTTGCAAGGCTTAAGTGATGTCCATTACCGAGAGGGCCCAGAGATACCTCTCCGATAATCGGAGTGACAAATCCTAACCTCGAAATACGCTAACCCAACAAGTACCTTTGGAGACACCTGTAGAGCACCTTTATAATCGCCCAGTTATGTTGTCACGTTTGGTAGCACACAAAGTGTTCCTCCGGTAAACGGGAGTTGCATAATCTCATAGTCATAGGAACATCTATAAGTCATGAAGAAAGCAATAGCAACAAACTAAACGATCAAGTGCTAAGCTAGCGGAATGGGTCAAGTCAATCACATCATTCTCTTAATGATGTGATGCCGTTAAGCAAATGACAACTCATGTCAATGGTTAGGAAACTTAACCATCTTTGATCAACGAGCTAGTCAAATAGAGGCATACTAGTGACACTCTGTTTGTCTATGTATTTGAATGTGCTAGTTATCGATTGAGGTGGGTGAATAGGCGATTTTTATGAAAGTCTTCAAAACATGGAAGTTTCATAGACAAACGATAGAAATAAACCTATTACCATGCAGCGGAAGGTAGACTACACTAAGGAAGCCATAGTCAAGTATTCAATGAAGTGAAAGCACAATAACTAATAGCAGCTTGGAAGTATAGATCAGGTAGGAAGATAGTGTGAAGCCAATTAGAACAAGCAGTCACTCAATGAAGACAAAAGATAATGCAATCATATAATGACTTCACAGGACCAACAGTAAGTAAAGGGATGGGAACGATGAAACCAGTGACTTGTTGAAGACAATGATTTGTTGGACCAGTTCCAGTTGCTGTGACAACTGTACGTCTGGTTAGGGAGGCTGAGATTCAACTCAGAAGACCACGTCTTCACCTTATTACCCTTGAGCTAAGGACACCCAGTCCTCGCTCAATCACTCAGGTAAGTCTTCAGGGTAGACTTCCAAACCTGCACAGACTTCGTTCACCGACGATCCACAATGACTCTTGGATGCTCAGAACGTGACGCCTAACCGGCTGGAGGATTCACAGTCCTCATGTGTAATAAGTCTTCAGATCACACAGACAGGAAGTCTTAAGTGATGCCTAACACTCTTTGGCTCTGGGTGTTTAGGGCTTTATCCTCGCAAGGAATTCTCTTTCAAAGGCTTCGAGGTGGGTTGCTCTCAAACGACAAAAGCCGTGCACTAACTCTGAGCAGCCACCCATTTATGGTTGTAGGGGATGGGCTATTTATAGCCACTAGGCAACCCGACCTGATTTGTCCGAAATGACCCTGGGTCACTAAGGAACTAACACGTGTTCCAATGTTTAGATTTCAAACACACACACGGCAACTTTACTTGGGTTACAAGCAAAGCTGACTTACCCAGCTCTGGATAAGATTTGCTCTCATTGTCTTCGCTCGAAGACATATGATTTTGGTTAAGCATCACTTCAGTCATTCTGACTGGTTCACTTGGACCCCACTTAACAGTACGGTGGTTCCTATGACTCAACAAAGAAGAAAAAGAATGACGAACCAACTAGGTCTTCGCGCTCCATAGTCTTCACTTGATGTCTTCTCTTGTCATAGTCTTCAATGAGACTATCTTCACATACCACCTTTGACTTCAATGTCTTCATACATGTTTAGGGGTCATCTCCGGTAGGAAAACCGAATCAATGAGGGACTTCTACCTGTGTTATCCTGCAATTCTCACAAACACATTAGTCCCTCAACCAGGTTTGTCGTGAATACTCTAAAACCAACTAGGGGTGGCACTAGATGCACTTACAATCTCCCCCTTTTTGGCGGTTGATGACAAACTGGTTGAAGTTTTCAACGGGGAATAAAATATGTGAAATTGTAAAGGATAGGGTATTGTCTTCATAAGTTGCAAGGGCTCCCCCTGAAGATGTGCATATAAGAAATTTGCTTTTGGAATGCAAATGCACATGGCAGGTTGTACTTGTGGAGATCCTCTTCAACCTATGATGACAATTCTTCATGCAAGATATGATGTAATGAAGATAATGACATGCATAATGAAAAATGGACGTCTGCAAAATGATCTAAGCGTGGAATTTATCGTCGCACATGCGGAATTTATCATCGCATCACAGAATAGCAAATAAGTAGCAGACGACCATCGAGTTTAAGTGTTACAACTCAAAGAAGCAAATGTATCGAAAACGAGAGTTGTAAGCACTTGGCAAAAAGTAGCATAAGTAAAGCAGCCACCCATATTGACCCGCTTGAAGACTATCAACTCATATGCTTCTCCCCCTTTTTTCAGTGAGGACCAAAAAGGTTTGAAGACATAGAGCGCCTACTCGTTCCCATGAGGTGCAGGCGAGGCAGAAGGGTCATTGTTGAGATCCGGTGGTGCACAAGAACTTGGTGAAGTGTCGACACGCGCTGAAGTTGGAGGAGGTGAAGTTGCATCATCTTGGTCATCGATGACTCTGGCATTTATGGTCGCAGCTGAGGACGAGTAGTTAGAGTCTTCAAGTGAGGGAGTCCAACGCAAGTGAGCATTTCTGGGAGGATTTGAGTCAAACTTGAACCGTTCGGTGAACCCATCGTCTTGCAGATCAGCTTCAGCACTAAGTAGGGTCAAACTCTTCCACGACCTCCGCCAGGTTTCATGAGTGACAAAGGCATTCTTGGTGGCAATAATGCGAATGCGGTTGACATCCACCAAGAGGCTTTGCATCTGACGCTTAAGCCAGTCGTGATGTTTGTCCTGTTTCTGATGCAGCGCGACGAGAAGCTCTCGGTCATTTAGGACACGAGATCGTCTTCGAGGCCTTTGCACAATGGTGCTGCCAGTGGCGTCAGTTTGAGCGCGAGGGGCACATGTGTTTCCAGCAAGGGGATAAACACGAGAAACTGTTGGAACTCCTTCAATGGGCTGTGTGAAGCTTTGGTGATCAACATTGTGAAGATAAATGGGATCCTTAGCAGGCTCTAGGTAAATAGCTTCAACTAACAGATCAACCTCGGGCAAGAATATAAGATGATTGTGCACAGACGGCTGATAGTTGAAGGCTGAGTGACGCTTGATCAGACGCATGACCCATGGAGCATAGAATTTCAACCCAAAGATGTCGGAGCCAGATGCAGCCAACTTCCTGATGAAGAAGTCTTGAGCATTGAAGCTGATGCCATTGAAAATATAGAAAACCAAAGTCTTCATTGCTCCTTCAAGCTTTGCTGCAGATGAGTGTCCATTGACAGGCCATAGAGTCTTCCTGATGATATGGTAAATGGTGCGAGGTAGGTACTCTAGGTCTTCAACAAAGAACTCGGATGGGTATTCATCGTCGTGAGGCAGAGGCTTCATCATGCTCAGCATTTGACTCATGTTGGGTTCTGGCTTCTGAAAGATGCTTTCCAAGGCATTTTGGTGTTGTTGACAACCTGCTTCATAGTATTCACCAAGAGTGGGTATGCCTGTGAGCTCAATGATATCAAGAGCTTTAGCTTCATGATGGACATTGCCTGTCATCCACTCAAGGACCCAAGTCTTGGATCCCTGTTGTAGCCTCGAAGGTGGAGAGTTGCATAGAACTATAGCAGAAGCTCTTCATTCCAGTGCTCCTTGTCTGTGACAAACTGCAACAGTCCAGCATCTCTGAAGCAATCTAACTCTTCTTTAAGGCAGGGCAGACCAGCTATAGCTTCAGAGTCTAGGCGCATATGTGGAAATATGCACCCTTGATTGTATAGGACGCAGGAATAGTAGCTGCGCTGCTGATAGCTCCAGAACCGATCTGAGGAAATGCGAGGTCTGGTATAAGGGTTCTTGGAACTGTTGAAGAAGGTATTATGTGCCACAAAGCCATTCACATTGAAAACCCCAGGTGAAGTGGCAGTGCCTGGGAATCGTGGAAGTCTTGGCTTTGGTTCTTGGACTTCTGGCACCGCAGTAGCTTCAGGCGCCACATTAGCTTCAGCCATGACCACGTCATTGGCTTTAGTGTTGATATTGGTGGTCGCCTCAGGACTGTTCACCTCCACTTCAGGAGTTGGAGGGTCGGTCACATTCTCCTCGAGAACAACATCTTGGTGGGACGGGGGTGTGGCAACTCTTTCTGCTTCAGCTCTTGGTTCTTCTTCTTCATCGGTTGATGCAACCGGAATATCTTCAGCCATTTTGGCTTCAGATTCAGACACGTGCACAGTGGGAGTGACTTGGGGACTTGGTCCTTTGTGAAGCCTGCGTAATGCTGGCGACGCCTGTGGAGATGGAGTGTGGGCCTCAAAGTCATTGTCATCTTGCACTGGTGAGGTAGCTTGCGGTTGGGGAGAGCTTGGGGTGTCTTGTCATTGTGGGTGATCAGCCCACGATGCATCCTGAGCAGTTGGCATCAGAGGACGACCAATGCTGATGAGTTCGTTGTGCGTGAGCATAGGCAATGATACCAAATGGTGCTTGATCTGAGGAAGGACTTCATCATCTTCAACATTGTCGTGAGGACCAATGTCTTCAGCTACGGTGGGGTCAACAGCTGGATTGTCTTCAGCTTCAGGAGCCTCTATGGAAGCAGGCTCATGAACTATCAATTGGCGCTCTCAATGTTTAGATGCAGGAAGAGCCACCGAGATTGGCTCGACATTAAGGGGCTCTGTGGGAGCAGCCCAATCTCTCTTCTTGGTTTTGCATTTCTTGGTTGGAGGAGCATCATCAGTAGAGCCCTTGGTTTTGCGCTTTCTGGCTTCAGCTTCAGCAGCCCTTGTTTTCTTCAGTTCTGAAGCCACTATGGGGACCTTAGGCTTCGAGCCTGTCATACTGGCTGGGAAGACAATTGGATGTACTTCCTGCCTTGGTGCTTCCGGTTCTGCCATAGCTGGCTTCTTCTTCTTCTTGGCTGCCATTCTGGGGTCGATTCCTGGTCGCCCCAAGGCCTTGCGCTTTTCAGCCTCATTGTATCCTTGGACACATTTAGCAGCATGATCCTTCATGTGCTCACGAGAACCTTTGGCTTCTTCGCGTTTGGTTCAGAATGCTTCCTTTAGCGCATGCATCATGGTGTGGAAGTTCTGAATGTCTTCAACATTGAGCTTGGCCATATGCTTCTTGAACTAAGCTTTTTCATAATCGATCTTATGCTTCAGTTCAACAATCTTCTGAGTTAGAGCCAGCTCAGTAGCAATGGCTCCGTGGAAGGCGACGCTGAGGCCAATCGGAAGCTGAAGATCATCAAAGATGACATTTGGGCTGTTAAACCACTCATCAATGAATGTGTTGATGATTTCAACATCAAAAAGAGGAAGGTCATTAAATTTTTTGCCTCTTGCTTTTCTTGATCAACTGCTCAAGAGCATCATCACCAAGATCGTCGTCGCCGGAAAAATCAATGGTGTCATTGCGCAGAATAGCAGCAGCGGTCAGTGCTTGGCTAGTGGGTTGCAAGGGCATCCTCACTTTGGAGGGCTTGGAGATGCGTGACAAATCTTCAGACTGCACACTGTGTTTAGGAGGTGAAGTGGCCAGAGGCTTCGCCCGTGAGACCTTTGGTGCTGGGGCAGGCTTTGAAGCTTTAGGCTTCTTCAGCTTCTTTGGCTTCGGTGGTGCAGGTGCTTCGTCAGATTCAGCATCGTCTGCAGGTTGATCCACGACTGCCCCTTGAACCATAATATGAGTGATGAGACCTTCTAGGTTGTAGAAGGGCCCAACCAGATTGGGTTCAGCGTCTCATGTGCCGTCAGCACGTGGCGCAGAGGGGCCTGGGTTGAAGTCTAATCCCAATGACTTCTTGTTTTCCTTGGCAGAGTTCTGTGCAAACTGATAGTTGCGCTTGAAGAGATTGTCTTCGCGACACCATAACAGAGAGGATGGCTCAGCATTAGCAGGCTGAGGTCCACGAAGCATGCAGGGGTAAAGGCCTTGAGCAATAGCTTCGGACTGTGATTTGGGCTGAATACCTTTGTATATGATATCTCCCCAGGGGCCCTTGATGGCACTCTTCTCAGCATATTCGTCGATGACGAATCTGTACTTGAACCATTCCTCTGCCCAATGTCTTCGAATCCATTGGATTCGGTTCTTGTGTTCTCCATAGGTCTCTTCCGGATCTGACTTGTATAGCTCATAGAGATCTGGTGGTAGGTCCTTAGCACTGTTTCCCCGGCGCTGTCTGCCTCCCTTCCTTGCAGATTTTTCTGATGCCATGAAGTTTAAACTGAAAGGCTTCAACACAGTCAAAGTCTTCCGTCTATTGGTCAGACAGGAACTGGCTTCAGGAGAATTTATATGATGCTGTAAGAATTCTGCAAATGAATGCAGACTATGAGAACCAAGGGATTCTCCCACGGACATGTACCTGTGACAGCATTAAGGTGCGAGGGAAGGGGAAGAGGTCATATGCATTCTCAGAAGATTTTGAAGATAAATCAGTTTAGAAGACATTGACCTCATAGTGCGAAGACATTCACTCATAGATAGAGAGTTGGTTCCAGATTTGTACGAATCCACGAATAAGTACAAGTGAGGAATCTAACTACTTTGTGAAGCATAAGTGAACATACTAAGCATATTATGAGATGCAGTATGAAATAGATTCAACTTGTGGAAATAGAAACTGCTTATGGTAGAAAATGATGAGTCTATAGGATCAAAAGGGGCCGTAAAAAGGAGGTTTTATTTACCACACGAAGAACTGATAGACGAAGTGGGAGAGGAGGCCGAGCAGTTTGATCTTCCGTGCCCTAACTTGGCGATGGAGGACACCTATGGCGACGGCGAAGAAGACGATGTCCGCGGCCGGCGTGAAGACGACATCGGTGAGGTCGCGGCAGCTAAGCGCTTTGTCGCCGGCGTCGTCGAGGGCTAGCGGTGGCGCTAGGGTTTGTGCGAGAGTGGAAGAAGGGATAATGACTGTGGTGAGGCGTGTATTTATAGGGATAGGGACGACACGGTGTTATTACACAGGTGCCCCTGGCGATTCACATCTGAAGGACACGTGGCTATCATGCAACACATCAGAGGTTGTTCCACGTTCCCACGCACGCCTGGATTGTCGGGTGGTCGTTCACACTTCTCCAGGTTTCAGGTGAAAGGATTTAGCATTGAAAACGGATTAATGTTTGTCTCTGTGTCTTCTGCTGACAAGGATGCAGAGAAGACATTTTGACAGTGTCAATAGAATGCATATGATTTGGATAGATAGACTTAGGAAAGAAGCATAGAGGGGTTAGGGTCCGATCACATTCACTTAGTTCGAAAGATTTAGCAAGAAGCCATAGCTATGAGTGAATGTTGTAGAGGATAGAAACCAAATTAGTAAGTTGAAGATAAACAGGAGAACATTTTAACATTGAAGACAAACAAAATGCGAAGACTTTGCAAATGTAATGCCATGAGATAGACACTTCAAAGGGAAAATTTTGGTGGTGGCGTTACCCACCGTATAGGAAATATTAGACCCAGACACGGCACACAATTATCGTGGCGCTCCGAAGTCAAATTCCACATTAATATATTCACACTCAGAATGTAAGTCTTCATTGTTTGAAGATATACTTTACTTCATGTGTTGCATATCTAAGTCATCAACATGCTTAAGTCTTAGGATGTGTGCTTGATCACAGGACATTTGAGGATTCCAAGATATTTAGCTCACACCGTAACTTGCAAAACCTCTTCTCATCCATGGGCTTGGTGAAGATATCTGCCAATTGCTCTTCAGTGTTGACGTGTATGATATCAATATCTTCCTTCATAACATGATCTCTGAGAAAGTGATGACGAATTTCAATGTGCTTTGTCTTTGAGTGCTGAACTGGGTTGTCGGCAATCTTGATGGCGCTTTTGTTGTCGCAGTAGAGTGGCACTTGCTTCAGATGAATGCCATAGTCTTTTGAGTGTTTGCTTCATCCATAGAAGCTGAGCACAGCAAGATCCAGCAGCAATGTATTCAGATTCAATAGTGGAGAGAGATACACAGTTCCGCTTCTTTGAAGACCAACATACAAGTGATCGTCCCAGAAAATGACATGTGCCTGATGTAGACTTGCGATCCACCTTGTCACCAGCATAATCAGCATCCAAGAATCCAACTAGATCAAACTCTCAGCCCTTTGGATACCATAATCCTAGTGTTGGGTGTGAGCCAAATATCTGAGAATTCGCTTCATAGCTAAGTGATGCGATTCCTTTGGTACCGCTTGGAACCGGGCACACATGCAAACACTAAGCATGATATCTGGCCTAGATGCACATAAGTAAAGCAAGGAACCAATCATGGAGCAGTATACCTTTTGATCGAACTCTTTACCATTGTCGTCGGGAACCAGATGGTGTTTGGCTGGCATTGGCGTCGTGTAGCCTTTGCAGTCTTGCATTCCAAATTTCTTCAGGCAATCTTTGAGGTATTTCTCTTGAGATATAAAGATGTCGTTGCGTTGCTGACGTATTTGAAGACCAAGGAAGAACTTCAGCTCACCCATCATGGACATCTGATGTTGCTCTTACATCATATATCCAAACTCTTCACTGTATTTCTGATTAGTGCAGCCGAAGATAATGTCATCCACCTATATTTGGCACACAAACAGTTCACCATCATATGTCTTCGTGAAGAGAGTGGGATCGAGAGAACCAGGTTTGAAGCCTTTGCTCTTTAGGAAGTCTTTGAGTGTGTCATACCAAGCCCGAGGGGCTTGTTTGAGGCCATACAGTGCCTTGTTGATCTTGAACACCATGTCAGGATGTTTTGGATCTTCAAAGCCAGGCGGTTGTGCAACATACACTTCTTCTTCAATCTTGCCATTGAGAAAAGCGCTCTTCACATCCATTTGATAGAGAAGAATGTTATGATGATTTGCATAGGCCGGCAGTATGCGTATGGCTTCAAGCCTAGCCACGGGAGCAAATGTTTCATCAAAGTCAATCCCTTCAACTTGAGTGTATCCTTGAGCAATGAGACGAGCTTTGTTTCTGACAACTTGACCATGCTCATCTTGCTTGTTGCGATATATCCATTTAGTGCCTATTATATTGTGCTTACGAGGATCAGGACGCTTAACCAGTTCCCATACATTATTCAGCTCAAACTGCTGGAGCTCTTCTTGCATGGCTTGAATCCATTCAGGTTCCATGAAGGCTTCATCAACTTTCTTGGGTTCAGATATTGAGACGAATGCGAAGTGCCCACAGAAGTAGCTAGCTGTGTTGCCCTTGAACGAGTGAGTGGACCTGGTGCATTGATGCTATCAATTATCCTTTCAATCTGTACTTCATTTGCAACACGAGGATGAACAGGACGAAGATTCGGCTCTTGCTGATCATTGTCATCGTTAGAAGGATTGTCTTCAGGCTGAGCATTGTCTTCAGGTTGATCAGGTGCAGAGATGATAAGTTCCTCTTCAGGCTGAGCTTCAGATGTTATGATTTCTCCAGTTCCCATAAGTTTGATTGATTCACTGGATGGAACTTCATCTAGCACATTTGGCAGGTGTTCTCTTTGCGAGCCGTTAGTCTCATCGAACCGCACATCCACAGTTTCAACCACTTTATAGTGAAAGAGGTTGAAGACTCTGTAGGAGTGTGAATCCTTTCCATATCCAAGCATAAAACCTTCATGTGCTTTTGGTGCAAATTTTGAAGTGTGATGTGGATCCTTGATCCAGCACCTGGCACCAAATACTCTGAAGTAACTGACATTTGGCTTCTTGCAATAAGGAGCTCATAGGATGTCTTGTTTAGAAGCTTGTGAAGATAAACACGGTTGATGATATGGCATGCAATATCAATGGCTTCAGGCCATAACTTTCTTGGAGTCTTGTGTTCATCAAGCATCGTCCGGGCCATCTCAATAAGTGTTCCGTTCTTGCGTTCCACGACGCCATTCTGCTACGGCGTGTACGGAGGTGAGAATTCATGTGTGACGCCCAAAGTATCAAGATAAGTGTCTAGGCCAGTGTTCTTGAATTCAGTGCCATTGTCACTTCTGATGTGCTTGATCTTGACGCCATAGTTGTTCATGGCTCGATTGGCGAAGCGTCTGAAGACATCCTGCACTTCAGTCTTGTAGAGGATTATATGCACCCAAGTATATCTTGAATAATCATCAACAATGACAAAGCCATAGAGACAAGCAGTAGTAGTAAGAGTTGAGTAATGAGTGGGATTGAAAAGGTCCATCTGGAGCAGTTCAAAGGGTTGAGTCGTTGTCATGATTGTCTTCGAGGGATGCTTGGCCCTCGTCATCTTTCCTGCTTCACAGACACCGCATCAGTGATCCTTCTTGAACTTGACGCCCTCGCTTCCTATGACATGCTTCTACCTTGCAAGCGTGTGCAGATTCCTCATGCCAGCATGCCCTAGCCTCCGATGCCAGAGCCAGCATTCAGAAGCTTTTGCCAGAAGACATACGGCAAGTTGTGGTCCTGCTGAGAAATCTACCACATACAAATAATCTTTCCGATACCCTTCAAAGACTAGAGACTTGTCAGATTCCATTAGAACAAGGCAACGATATTTTCCAAACATCACAATCATGTTTAAATCACAAAGCATTGAGACAGACATTAAGTTGAAACCAAGGGATTCAGCAAGCATGACTTTATCCATGTGTTGATCCCTCGAGATTACAACTCTACCTAGCCCCAATACCTTGCTTTTACCAGTGTCAGCAAATGTGATGTGACTTTTCTTAGATGGTCATAAGGTTGAGTCCATGAGAAAACTTCGCTTGCCAGTCATGTGATTGGTACACCCACTATCAATAATCCACTCTGAAGCAGCTGGTGTCATACCCTATAGTGCAGTTAGGGGGATAGGCTTCACGAAGAGAATTGTGAAGCATAAACATTTGACGAGCAAGTGGATTATGAAAGCTTAGATCGACGTTAGGATTGATAGGGCAAGTAGCAAGCGACTCGGGAACAAAATACATAATAAGACCATTTGGGCATTTGATCTTGCACCCTACAAGATGTTTAAGGTCCCCAACAATAGCTTAAGACGAATTTGATTGTTGGCTAGAGACCTTTCCCTGCAAAAAGAGAGTTAAGCTTTCTTAGCCACCCACATCTTCAATGGTGGCTTCGAAGCAATGAGTCTAAGTGCAGCATCTGAGAACTTTGGCTTTGGAGCCCTAGCAAAAAGTCTTGCAGGTGGACAATAGTACTCATAAGAATAAGCAGAGTAGTTCTTGGTCTTATGAATATGGCGGTTTGATGAAACGCGCTCATATTCATAGGCCTGAGTATGGCTTCCCTGCAAAACATTTGCATTAGTGCGACTCAGGTGAGTCCTTTGTCTGTATGAAGCCTTTGGACCATATGAAACCTGTGGTCTGGGGTTTGTCTTCTTCACTTGTGGTGTCATGATGACATTCACAGGAACATTCTCCAGCAACCTTTTCGACACCCATAATTTCTTCATAGGTGGCCCATTCTTGCAGTTAGTACCAATATACCTGGCAAACACTTCACCATTCTGATTCTTAAACAGTTTATAGTGTGCATCAAATGATTCATCAATATCAATGGGATTAGCACAATTGAAGCCTAACAGGGTGGATGGATCCACTGAGGGTTCCTTTGCTAGGGAACGTAGCAGAATTTTTAAATTTTCTACGCATCACCAAGATCAATCTATGGAGTCATCTAGCAACGAGGGAGAAAGGAGCGCACCTACATACCCTTGTAGATCGCGCGCGGAAGCATTCAAGAGAACGGGGTTGATGGAGTCGTACTC